>OZ004601.1:14420569-15857235 GCA_963924605.1 Malthinus seriepunctatus | reverse complement strand
AAAAATTACGGTGGTCATATTGTCAAGCGCTAAAGCGCTTGATTGCAAAGCATAAGGAGTCTGTTCGGTATGCCTTCAAGCTTTACATTTTTAAATTTCTTAATGGCCGTGTTGGTCTAGTTGTTGGACGCTGATGGATTACGGGATAATTCAATCTTGTTTAAGGTACACCCACTCTTGGACATGTAATTTTTCTTAATGGCGTTGCTAGTTCAGGTCCAGCTCGTCCTGACTCACAATGTAAAATGATGGGTATCTCAATGGTTGTGATGGTTTAGCGGCTGAGCGCTGAAGTATGGGTCTAATGGTTCTTGGGATGTAGTGTCTTCGAAAATTAAATATTACAGTGGTCATGTTACCATGCGCTAAAGCGCTTGATTGCGAAGCTTAAGGACTCAGTACGGTGTGCCTTCAATCTTTACATTTTTTAATTTCTTAATAGCCGTGTTGGTCTAGTTGTTGGACGCTGATGGATTGCGGGATAATTCGATCTTGTTTAAGGTGCACTCGCTCTCTTGAACATGTAAATTTCTTAATGGCGTTGCTAGTCCAGATCCAGTTCGTCCTGACTCAAATTATAAAACGATGAGTATCTCAATGGTTGTGATGGTGTAGCGGCTGAGCGCTGAACTACGGGTCTAACGCTTCTTGGGATGTAGGGTCTTCGAAAATTAAAAATTACAGCGGTCATGTCGTTAAGCTTAAGGACTCAGTTCGGTATGCCTTCAATCTCTACATTTTTAAATTTCTCAATGGTCGTGTTGGTCTAGTTGTTGGACGCTGATGTATTACGGGATAATTCGATCTTGTTTAAGATGCACTCATCCAGCTCGTCCTGACTCGAAGTGTAAAACGATGAGTATCTCAATGGTTGTGATGGTTTAGCGGCTGAGCGCTGAACTACAGGCCTAATGATTCTTGGGATGTAGTATCTTCGAAATTTAAAAATTACAGTGATCATGTATTGCGAAGCTTAAGGACTCCGTTCGGTTGTTCGGTGTGCCTTCAATACTTACGTTGTTTAATTTCTTAATAACCGAGCCTAGTTGTTTCCTTTTAGAAAAGTCTTATTTTATTAGCGTCTGTTTACCCATTTTTTAATTTTTGATTTTTTCCCCTAAGCTTTATCTTAGAGAACCTTCTAAAGAGAGCTGTTAGTTAGATTTCGACATTTAGGGTACCAAAAGGGTCGCTTTTTGAATTTCTTCCTAATCTGCAGAAGAGTCGGCCAGATTTTCTGGAACACCACTTGGACATTTTACAACATCATCAATATTTTTTCTTGCATTTTGGCTATATGGTGGCTCTGAAGCCATTAACACTACGTCCTTTGATCTTCTTTCTTTTCTCATCACTGTTGGCCGATTTTGGGTTTGTTTTCAAAATATAAACTCATCGATACTGATTCTGAAAGTGTCCATTTTGTAAAAACCCAAGGAGTTTAAAATAGACTTTCGCATTTTTCTAAAAATAGGGAAGTTTTCAACCGTTAAAACCAAAAATTTCGTTATAAAAATTCAATTCCTTTTTTGGGTATTGTAAAAGCTTTCCTTGAAAATTTCATTGGAAATTGCTCGATATAAATTAATGTATAAGTAATTAGAAAACGAATCATTAATCTAATCAATTTAGCACGATCTCGTGTTAGGAAATAGGCGTGACCCGGACGGAAGCCATCGAAAGTCAATAATTCAGTGATTTTATGTGGTGGTTGTTACAAATGCGTCGTCCACCACCACAAATTGCGTGTTGCACCCCATATGTTACCAACCTGCAACCTAAGATAAATTATGGTTGTCAATATTTAATTTTTTCGAAATAAAATTTCGGTTATCTCTCATAACTTTTAATGAATTTTAACAGATGTAAAAGTTTTATAATAAACACCCCCGATGCGCCGCCGTATACACATGTCACCATCGTGGCATGAAAAAGAGTTTCCTCGTGTACCAAACCCCAAATATATTTCACGCTTTAAACTGTCTACTTCTCGTTAGTCTCTAATTAATGAGACACAAATGATGTTAATTAATGTTTAAACTATTTCGAAAATAAAGTTCATTAAATAAAAATATAATAAATTGTTGAACACGTTTCGAATATCCATCATGAGTTCCACCCTCAACACAAAATCCCTTTGGGCTCTGCTGACCTGGCAGCCATAATATACCACCAGTTTTCGCAAGCTACCAAAAGCACAACCCACCCTCTTACTAAAACGCACCTCATCAACAGTGGCATCCCTTACTTAAAGGCGGCCATAATTCACTAACTGTTCTACGAGTTTCCTCATAGTTAATTTTGCGACTTTGATGAATAGGGCATTAGTTTTAAAATATCTACCTACAAAATTAGTTTCGCTAAAAACATATGTTTTAACGAGGTATTTTATGAATGCGGTCGGATTAGTTTTACCATCCAGATTTTGATGCAACCAACCGCTTTTATTAGTGCCTATTTATATTACAAAATGTACGATTTTAGATTTAGAAAAATTATGACGCTTGTAAAATAATAAATCCCTTATATTTATTTAATTAAATTTCAAACACAAAACGATTTTTAAGTCTTTTGACACCATAAATTTATCAACTTCCTTAATCAAAATCATGTAGCTAGCCGATAAAATCGAAAATGTTGAAGGTTTTTTTTTTCTCTTCAAGTTTACACCACAAGAACATAATTTCAAAAGAAAATTCCTTTAGAAATAAGGAGTGCCGTATTTCCTTAATCGTTTTAACATCTGTCACCAAGAACTTTTTGTTATAATCTGATATAGAAAACAGTGGTGGATTAGGATACTTTGGAGGCCGCCCCACAAGTTAAAATTCGTTTTAAAACTCTTGAGAATTTCTTGCTTTTGTTTAGCGTTTTTTTATTTTATTTAAGGGCCTTTTTACATCGACTAAATGTCGTACTAAGTCGTTAGTACTAAATCAACTCAAGGAGCAAAAGAACAGGAATTTAAGTTTGAACGTCGTGCGTCGAAATTTCTAAGCACGACGTTAAAGTTTAAATTCCCGTGTTTTAGCTCCTTGAGTTGATTCAGTACTAACAAGTTAGTACGATATTTGTTCGATGTAAAACGGTCGTAAGAATTTCTCTGCCACTTGTTCTTAATTTTTTTTTCTATGATCATGCTGGCGCGGTGGTTGAGCGCTAAATTAGCTTCGAAATTTAAAAATTATCGTAGTCATGCTGTCAAGCGCTAAAGCGCTTGATTGCGAAGCTTAAACACTCCTTGGGCCTTGCTAGTCTAGGTCCAGCTCGTCCTAACTTCAAATATAAAATGATGAGTATCTCAACGGTTGTGATGGTTTAGCGGCTGAGTGTTGAACTACGTGGCTAATGATTATAGTGATCTGGGGTCTTCGAAATTAAAAAAATTACAGTAGTCATGATGTCAAGCGCTAAAGCGCTTGATTACGAAGCTTAAGAACTCAGTTCAGTGTGCTAACTGACAGGATACCTGGATCTTGTTTAAGGTCCACTCTCCCTTCGATATGTAAATTTCTTTATGGACTTTTTAGTCCAGGTCCAGCTCGTTTTGACGTCATTCAAAATGTAAAGCGATGAGTATCTTAACTGTTACGATGGCTTAGCAGCTGAGCGCTGAACTACGGGCCTAATAATTGTTCTGATGTAGGGTCTTCGAAATTTGAAACTTACAATAGCCATGCTGTCAAGCGCTTTAGCGCTTGATTGCATCACTTAAAAACCCACTACAGTGTGCCTTCAGTTCTTGTGTGCTAGTCCAGGTCCAGGTAGCCTTGACTCAAATTGTAAAACGATGAATATTTCGAAGATCGTGATGGCTTGGCGGTTGAGCGATGTTATAGTAATAGCCAACCTGTCAAGCGCTTTAGCGCTTGATTGTGACGCTTAAATGCTCGCTTCAGTTTTTAAATTTCTTAAAGGGCGTGCTGCTTCAGTGGTTGGATGCTGGATTGCGGAGCTATTGAATCTGATTTAAGGTACACTCCCTCTTCGAAATTTATATTTCTTAATGCTTCCTTGCTAGTTCAGGTCCTGACTCAAAATGTAAAACGATGAATATTTAGCGGTTGAGCGCTGAACTACGGAACTTACGATTCTTGTGTAAGGTCTTTGAAATTTAAAACTTACAATATTGATTCTGTCAAGCGCTAAAGCGCTTGATTCGAAGCTTAAAGACTCACTTCAGCGTGCCCTTCAGTCCTTACAGTTATAAATTTCTTAATGGTCGTGCTGCATTAGTTGTTGACCGCTGGATTGCGGAGCTAATGGATCTGGTTTAAGGTACACTCACACTCTTTGAAATTTAAATTTCTTAATGATCTTGCTAGTTCAGGTTCAGCTAGTCCTGAATCAAAATGTAAAACGATGAATATTTCAACGATCGTGATGGCCTAGCGGTTGAGCGTTGAACTACGGAGCTGACGGTTCTTGTGTAAGATCTTCAAAATTTACAACTTACAATAGACATGCTGTCAAGCGCTTTAGCGCTTGATTTCGGAGGCTAACGACTCACTTCAGTGTGCCTTCAATCCTTCCATTTTAAAATTTTTTAATGACCCTGTTAGTCCGGTGGTTGGACGGTTGGTTACGGAGCAAATGGATCTGGTTTAAGATACGTTCACGCTCACTCTCCGAAAATGAAATTTATTAATGTCGTTGCTAGTCCAGCTAGTTCTCACCCAAAATTTAAAACCAATGTCGTAAGCTCGTAAGTAAGAAAGTTGAGAATTTCGAACAAATACTCCAAGACTTGTTTCGTGTTTGAACTTACAATTTTTAATAAACAAAAAAGTAAAGCAAAATATTAACGTTGTTAAACTGCAAGTATACATTTTGCAGGCACAAAAAATTATGTTATTAAAGCAATTAAGGGTGTATGCAGTTAATAACTCTAATCATTTTAATGTGAGTGCTTTAGTGAATTAAAAAACATAAAACTAAAAAGTATGGAGATGAACGTACAGCTTGCTCTTTAATTTGTTTTTTGTTTTTTACTTTTTTTTACTTCTCCCTTACCACCTATATAGGATCACAAGTTTTTTTTTTATTTTTATATCACCATTGAGGTTTTTGCCAATTAAAAAGAAAAACTGACATCCCTTGGGTCCCCGAAGGACAATATAAATGCATTATGCGCCCTCAATATAAAAAAAAGTTTGATAACCGCCACCTCTTATTTATTTTCTTGATTTAACTTCCCCTATTGTAGCGTTATAATATTTCGAATTGTGTTGCAGTACTTCTTCTTAGGGTGGTATAAATAAGTCACCTTATAATTAGATTTTATAATTTACAAGATAACAAATGGTTTCGCGTCTTTATATTATTTTTACCCCAATTATATTTAAAAGTATCAAATTTTATTACTTTTTATTTATTATTTTTAATGCTTCATTAAAAAAGCATAATTTTTAAGTGCACCTGTTATTATTAGGGAGTCGGGGAACGCCTTCCATTGTGATGACTCCAAGTATTAAGTTAAACGAGCTGTTGCAATTTCACATACCTTGGATCATTAAATTGATGTTTGTTTCATTAAAACTTTTAGGACGAATTCCTCTGAGACAAAAAAAATTCGGACCTTTGAACACGATGTTGGATAAAATTGCAAACTTAATTTTGAAATTTAAATAACCATCTACTCGATAACTCGATGGAGCTGAACGGTTTATTAATTGGCTGAAAGTGAAAAAGACTCGAGAGAGAGTTTGTGTGGACAAATTTTTGTTTTAATATGAGTTTGGAATTGCAAATAGTGTTTGGTAATATTAACGTTAGTTTTTGCTCTGAAGGGGTTTGTATTGTGTGTAAACACTGTAATAACAATCAAAAGATGTGGCACACTAGGGTTAGCATGTACATTGGTCCCCTTGGTCACATTGATTTACAGTTTGTGTTCATATGAACCGATTGGTTTATTGGCGGTATTCGCTAAAGTGTCCCACTAAAATCCCATCTTAGTTCTTAACTTAATTTCGTCATTGGAAACTCATCAACAAAATTATACGAGAAGTTAAGTTCTCTCTAATTTCGTGGTAATTTGTTGTTTGTGTTGTATTTAAAGAGACGAATGTTTTGTTACTCAAAATTAGATGTGTAAGTTTTTGTGCGTATCCAATTTAGCGCAGTTCACCCTCGATTTAGTTAGTCTGTAAATAACGCAGTCATCTTGTGGAAGTAATATTACTTTTACCTAAGGGCTGGATGGAATAAAGAAGGAGAAGGGCGGGAGCTGTCCGGATGATTTGTCACCCTATTTTTGCGACTGTATGCAGGTTTTCCCAAGACTAACGTAACGAATTGCGCGAGCCTTAGGGCTTTAGCCGGTAAAGGGGTATAGAGGGGTATCCCAATTAAAGCGACTACATAAATCGAAAAAGCGAGCGGTACGCGTCTTTAAAAAGATAGACGACTTATACAGGGCGACAAATAGATTGGGTATTATTTTTTCGATTCTCGAAATATTCGGAAGCTTTTAAATGTTACTCTTATTCAAATTTATTTAAATTAAAACAGATTAGTAAAATCTGTAAGAATTCTTATAATCTCATACGTTGGTTACAAATAGCGATAGGTGTTAATTTTATGAATTATGTTACATAAAGTGCCTTAGGATAGTATGTTTAATTCAACAACAGTTTAACGTAGGAATAGGTATCTGTTGCAGCCAACAACGCCCCCTTTCAAAAGGAAATTTGTGGTTCATGAATAGACGTTTTTTATTCATTATTTTCAACAAATTATTTTTTAAATTTCAATTTTTTACTAACCGTGCTAGTTCAGAGAGACCACCCTGGACTATACCGAGTTAAAGATCTCAATTCAGGGTTCTATCAGGTCTTAACAATTTTAATTTCATAACGGTCAGGTTGTAGTTCCGAGAGGTAGATTCAAGTAAGGAGTTAAAGATTTCGGTTAACGTTAAGAGTGCTTACAGGTGTTGAAATTTTAATTTCATAACTGCCGTGTTCTAGTTCAGCAATAGAGGATTGAACTACGGAGCTAAAAATGTTTGTTCTGTTCAATCTTCAGGCTTATAGGGAAGAAGCTAGAATTTTTTTTTCGGTGTTCTCCATCAAAACTCAAAATATTTATTTATTGATGGTCTCGCCGATTCAAGGGTGAAGTTGTTCAGTAAGTTGCATGCACTCATTCACTATACCTACAGAGCTAGAATTTTTTATTCGGTGTCCTTCATCAAAATTCAAAATAAATAATTTATTGATGAACACGCTGACGCAGACGCGAAGCACTAAAGCACTGAGCTAGAGGTTCTTCTGTATAGAGGTTACATGCACTCATTTATTAATGTCTGAAATGCTATCAAGCCAAGCTGGTCCAGTGGTAAGGCGCTGCGCTATACACAGAGCTAGAATTCTTTGTTCGGTGTCCTTCATCAAAACTCAACATGTTTATTTATTGATGATCACGCTGATTCAGAGATGAAACGCTGAACCACTGAAGTAGAGGTTCTTCTGTAAGAAGTGGTAAGGCGCTGCGCTATACACAGAGCTAGAATTCTTTGTTCGGTGTCCTTCATGAAAACTCAAAGTAAATAACTTATTGATGATCACGCTGATGCAGAGGTGAAGCTCTAAACTACTGAGCTAGAGGTTCTTTTGTATAGAGGTTGCATGCACTAATTTCTAAAAATTGAAATTCTGTCAAGCTATTCTGGTTCAGTAGTAAGGTGCTGCGCTATACAGAGCTAGAATCCTTTGTTCGGCGTCCTTCATTAAAATTGAACATGTTTATTTATTGAAGATCACGCTGAGTCAGAGGTGAAACGCTGAACCACTGAACTAGAGGTTTTTCTGTAAGTTGCATGCACTCATTCGCTTAACAGAGCTAGAATTATTTGTTCGGTATTCTTCATCAAAACTCAAAATAAATAATTTGTTGATGATCGCGCAGACGTGAAGCTCAAAACCACTGAGCTACAGGTTCTTCTGTATAGAGGTTGCATGCTAATTTCTCAAAATTTCAAATTCTCTCAAGTCATACTGGTCCAGCGGTGTGCTGTACAGAGCTAGAATTCTTTGTTCAATGTCTTTCATCAAAACTCAAAATATTTATATTATACTGAGCTAGAGCTTATTCTGTAGGTTGCAATCAATTCCTGAAATCTGAAATTCTCTGAAGCCATGCTTGTCTAACGGTAAGGCGCTGCGCTATACAGAGCTCAAATTCTTTGTTCGGTGTTCGTCATCAAAACTCAAAATATTTATTTATTGATTGTCACGCTAATTCAGAAGTGAAACGATGAACCACTGAGCTAGAGGTTTTTCTGTAGGTTGCATGCATACTCATTTCTTGAAATGTGAAATTCTCCTAAGCCATGTCGGTTCAGAGATAAGACTCTGCTCTACACAGAGCTACAATTCTTTGGTCGGTGTCTCTCATTAAAATTAAAATTAAAATTTGTTTATTATCACGCTGATTCAGAAGTTAAACGCTGAACCACTGAGCTAGAGACTTTTCTGTAGGTTGCATGCACTCATTTCTTGAAATGTGAAATTCTCCTAAGCCATGCCGGTTCAGAGGTAAGACTCTGCTCTACACAGAGCTACAATTCTTTGGTCGGTGTCTCTCATTAAAATTAAAATTTAAATTTGTTTATTATCACGCTGATTCAGAAGTTAAACGCTGACCCACTGAGCTAGAGACTTTTCTGTAGGTTGCATGCACTCATTTCTTGAAATGTGAAATTCTCCTAAGCCATGCCGGTTCAGAGGTAAGACTCTGCTCTACACAGAGCTACAATTCTTTGGTCGGTGCCTCTCATTAAAATTAAAATTTAAATTTGTTTATTATCACGCTGATTCAGAAGTTAAACGCTGAACCACTGAGCTAGAGACTTTTCTGTAGGTTGCATGCACTCATTTCTTGAAATGTGAAATTCTCTTAAGCCATGAGAATACATGTAGCTCTGATCACAGAGTTACAATACTTTGTTCGGTGTTCTTCATCCAAACTCAAAATATTTATTTATTGATGATCACGCTGATTCAGAGCTGAAACGCACAATCACAGAGCTAGAGTAGTATGCCATCATTTAGTGATCTTAGTTTCTTAGTGATCGTGCTCAGTGCTCATGACCTAGAGGTATTATGACGTTCTTCGTAGGCATAGTTAGGTCTAGCCCTAGAGGTCCAGCGTCGAGGAGTTGTCTAACGGGCCTAACTTTTACAATAGTTAAAAAATGATAAAAGTGTCGTTTGAGCAGAAGAAGACTTCAAGACTAGAAATCTGAAAAGCTTCTATAGGGTCATAGATTGTGTAAACTCTGTATAACGATCATGGAACGCTTCTTGAAGAGTTGAAAACGATTTGAAGGCGTTTAAAATGAAATAAAGAATAAGTTAGGTTTTAGTTGATGATAAAAGTATGAAATGGGTGTTAATTTTTTGAATTATGTTAGTTAAAACGCCTAAGGATAATTAGTTATAAAATTGAACACTTAAATGCGCGTTACTTTTTAATGGGTTGAGTTTAAAAGCCGCCCATCTAATATCGTCAGGTAGAAACCTCAACACATTATAAAGCGTTTCTATAATAATATCAATAACTAGAAAATAATTTATAAATAGTAGTTTTAAAAGATAATCGTTTGAATACACGAAGATAAGAATAAAATGCTTAATAAAGATTGATTATTGGTGCACATCAATATTGATAACTTTTTCATTACCCACTTTGCATGTTTTCATTTTACATATCTTGATGCACGCAGATTACTAAACGACTTTTAATGTCCTAACTCATGCTATTAACGAAATATGTTTTCCTTAAGCCATAAAATGCATCCAAGTAGCCTGTGTGTCTAGGGAAATATCTCAATCTGCTTCCACGCACGCAATTATCGATTGCTTCATAAATATCGCAAATTCTATGAATGTCGAGCATAAAGACTTTAGATAAATTAATGTCGGTCTTATTAATGGTCCGAGTGCGATGCACTTGGTTGGTGCACCGGCTCTCCTCTACACATATAGCGATTCGTTTATTCAGATAAATACCTACATAAATAACCCGTAGCTTCCAAATGTGTACGTGATTAATCACGCCCGTATTTACTGCGCGGTTATACGACTTTTGAGTTATATCATTGTCCAATGAATTATCTTTTACACGTCTTTTGGTCTCACTTTGGTACCTGAAAAACATTTTCTCTACATCCTTTTCTAAACCACCTCTAACCCCTACTAATACAACGGTTTAGGTTAAGTTAGATCATCCAATATTGTCGCAGGTTGGTCCGATTGTAACACACACAAAGAAAATTTTTTGTTTAAAATCACCCGGGTGGTGGGATCGTTAAGAATCTCATTAGTAATTTAAAAAAAATTAATGTGTATTAGTTTTTTTATCACGCATCTAACAGGCTATGATTTATATTTTTCAGGTGCAAATGGCCTTCGTAGAAGAGGTCGTCAAACATATACGCGATACCAAACGTTGGAACTCGAAAAAGAATTTCATACAAACCACTATCTTACAAGGCGACGACGGATAGAAATGGCTCACGCTTTATGTTTAACGGAAAGACAAATAAAAATATGGTTTCAAAATCGTAGGATGAAACTCAAAAAAGAAATACAAGCTATTAAAGAATTAAATGAACAAGAAAAACAAGCGCAAGCACAAAAAGCGGCGGCTGTTGCGGCGGCATCGGGAGTAGGAGGACAAGTGGACCAGAACTAGTTGATTGTTTATCCTCAATCTTGGACAACCGCCCAACAATCACCTCAGTATTTTAAAGGTAAGTTTTTATAATAATTATTTTTATAAAACGAAAACTCGAGCACTTTTTAAACCGTAATTTTGCTAATTTCTTAAGAATAATGGTTAGGTACTTCCCCTAAGTTAAAAAAAGTAAAGATTAGAAAAATAATGGTTTTTATCTTTAATTCCTATAATTTGAGTCTTAAAAAATGTACTTTTATCTCTGTAATTAAGTTTGGAAAATTTAAAAATAATTGTTCTAACTAAACTGTTTTGTTAGACCAAAGATGTTAATTTATTCTACGATAAATTGTTTGTGTTATATTCATATATTATACAAATAAACTTGCTAAGTTAAGTTTATAGATCTTGTTAAGTGTTTTGAGGTTGTGTTTACGACCTCTCTTTACAATCAAGTCGTTAGGCCACCATTGAAGGGACTAAAGTGAACAAGATGGCCATCAAAACTGATTCCGGTCGATTTTATGGTATAAGAGGGAATATCCGGGGTTAAGATTGTAAATTTCTTATGGGTACGATCGTCGCTATGGTAACATACTCTTTTAAACTAATGCAATAAATTAGTTATTAGCCCCCCCGCGCGCGCCCCCTTTTAAAGTGGCTTAAATTTGAATATAACTCGTTACATTTTCGATATCAAATTAATGATAATAAATTACTTAAAAAAATTATCTACCCCCTTAAGAAGTGTCGGTGGAAAGAAAATTAAGATAATTGTATTTCCATTCGGTATTTGTAATGCCTAGAAATTTATGCAAGGAATTTCGGTACTTAATCTTGGAGTGGAGAAAATCCCCTTGCGTAATTACTTGGCGTGAAAGATGGCGTTCGGGTTGCATTCTGGCGTGAGTTTTGGCGCGGGTTTAGTCTCATATACATAGCAAACCAATAATGCACCCCTTTCAAGAAGTTATTCAAACGCCAAGATTTTATCGCTTTTATTTGTATCCTATAAACTTTAATTTTATATAAAAGTTAAATAATTCCTCCTCGGAAAAAATTTCTTTTTAATTTCTTTATCAAGAGCGCAAACTGATTGCAAAAGAGAATTTGTTTATAGTGATGGACGTTATGTACTCTCAACAATAAAATTCAACCGCAACCGCTAAAAAATAAAACAAAATTTGTCTATAAAGGCAATGAACGTTGTTCTGTTCTGTGGTTCGGCACAAAAAAGAAACATTCAACATTTATCCATTTTCAGTACAAAAATTCTTAATTAAATTGCGGGAAAAAAAACAAATTTTTTTCCCAAATAAATTATTTTTATAGGGATTTTTATTAGGCCCAGTAGCTAATAATTTATAGCAACTAACCCAATTAACTCTTTAATCCTCAATTAGATTATTAGTTTGAAAGTTCAATTATTCAGTGCGTAAACTTCCAACTATCCTATTATTTACTTCTCATTTCATTTTATTGCAAATTTTGTTAAATAATACGTTTTACCTATATAATTTGTTACTAATGAAGAGTTAAGTATCAAATAATCGTCATAAGAGTGGAGGAGACTGTATAATAAAGGTTTGATTACTTGTTGGTTCACCTTGCTATTAGAGCTTCCCCACTATATTTTTATTTCGTTTTTGAAGCAGAATATTTTTTCCTCGTAATACTTTGTTGGATTTTTAATAAACTACACCCCTTTCCCTTTGCATAAAATATAAAAGGGTTCTCTAATGGGAAACATTGTTTGAATTTGGATGTTTTAGTCCAATTAATAGTAAGCTTTATAGTTCTGTTGATCTGCTCGATCTAATTTTTCTTATTAATGCCAAAAATTATTTGAGTTCTTTCACAAGATAAAAGTCGATGGTTCCAAATATTCTTCTTATTGTGTACTTGTATGTAACAGAAAGATACGTAGACGTAGAGATATAAATTCTGCAGCTCTAGGTAGCTATACAGTGGAGCCAAGTAAACAAAATCCTCTGAAAGTATCAACGGATTAACGAATTAAAAATATTAATTTGGGTGAAAGACTCAACCAATAAGATTGGGCTAAGGGTTGGATAGAGTTTAGCGGGGACAGTCGGTAACAAAAACACGTTTTTTTTTTCAAACGTTCATAAAATTGATAAAAGTTAGTTTCATGAAGAGTAAAAGTACTTTTTTGTACGTCAGTAGTTGTCAGACTAGACCCTACTGTGACACTTTTACTCCTTATAAAACAATATACTATTATTTGCTCACGCGTGAGAGGAACAGGTTGTTTTGGGTTTGGACTTACGTTTGTTTGGATCTGCTGTAATTAAGAGTATTTAATTAAGGTCGTTTTTAGACAGACCACTTCAGTTAGTTCCTATAATAGCTTGGTGTTATAAGATTCAGTAGCTCTCTTATCAGAGCCAAGTGGCTGAAAAAGATTTTCTTCCGCCAGCGTATCAATCTATGTATTTAAGGTTTTGAAAATTTTTGAGAGATGATGTCTTCAAATAGGAGCGTAGCGACGTCCTCATGGGCGCCAGCGTATACTACTTTTAATCCCCATTCCCTCTCACAGTCTAGCGCTGCTTAAGCGTTTGCTGCGTGAATAACCGGACAACGCACGCATTATAACAGACCCTATTTTTCAGGGTCTAAGGGTCGTTTGCACTAACGCTCAGCAACGACTTAGGAGTTGCCTAAACTGTTGATTTGTTAATAAATCACATGAGAGCAACATATTCAGGCTATTCATCAGTCGTTGCTGAGCGTTTGTGCAAACAGCCATAAGAGTCCCGAGACTAATTTTTGTATCTACTCGTATGTATCGATCGCTGTGGAACGAGCAGAACCCAGAGATCTAATTCGTTAGCTGGACACTGTTTAGGTGGTCTGCACGTGCCAAACCGGAGCGTCTGGACAGGCCTTTAGTTATATCACTTTAAACTATAGAGTTTAAACTATAGAGCCTTTAAAAAAGGTTTAATGTCTAATAATTGAGTACCCAGAGGAATCTTTTTGGTGCGGGGTTGGGTAACTTCGAAATTCATCTACAGCTTCAGAGGTGGTATCAAAATGCTTTTAGAACACATGTTTTATAATTTTAATTTACAGTTTGTGGTAAAATTCGTTACCTGGTTAGCCTGAAAAAGCCCAATCTTGTCATGTGAGGCATTTACTTCTCTGCATCATTAAGGCTCGTCTTCACACACAGGCTTGCCTTCCGGTTTCCCTGTGCAGGCGGCCTGTATATGTATAGGCCACCTGAACGCTGTCCACACGCTCCGGTTTGGCCTGTGCAGGCCGCCTGAACGCTATGTCTACGTGTTCCGGTTTGGCCTGTGCAGGACGCCTGAACTGTATTAACACGCTCCGGTTTGAGCTGTGCAGACCGCCTGCACAGGTAAACTTTAAGGCAAGTCTGTGTGTGCAGACGAGCCTTTAGAGAGAAAGCTTTTACTTTCCGAAGCGGTGTAAAAGGCTCGTCTTCACACACAGGCTTGCCTTCCGGTTTGCCTGTGCAAGCGGCCTGCACAGGCCACCTGAATGCTGTCCACACGCTCCGGTTTGGCCTGTGCAGGCCGTCTGAACTGTGTCCATACGCTCCGGTTTGATCTGTGCAGGCGGCCTGCACAGGTAAACTCTAAGGCAACTCTGTGTGTGTAGACGAGCCTTTAGAGAGAAACCTTTTACTTTCCGAAGCGGTGTAAACGCTCGTCTTAACACACAGGCTTGCCTTTCGGTTTGCCTGTGCAAGCGGCCTGCGCAGGCCACCTGAATGCTGTCCACACGCTCCGGTTTGGCCTGTGGAGTGTGCAGGCCGCCTGTACAAGTGTACAGGCAAACTGAAAGGCAAGGCTGTGTGTGAAGACGAGCCTTAACTTCGAAATTCATTTACAAGTTCAGAGGTGGTATCAAAATGCTTTTAGAACACCATGTTTTATAATTTTAATTTGGTGGTTGCAGTTTTTGGCAAAATTCGTTACCTGGTTAACCAGAAGAAGCCCCCTCTTGTTATGTGAGTCATTTACTTCCATTTTTAATCTGCACCGTTAGAGAGGAATTACCTTCCGAAGAGGCGTTTAGTTATATTATTTCACATTAGAGTTCGTATTAAGCCTTAGAGAAACGTTTCATGTGCAATAATTGCACACCAACAGCTCTGGAAAAGGTTTTGTGATTCGTAACGGTTTTAGGCACTTCAAGTCCAATAATCAACTCCCGGACGAATCTTATTAGATGACAATGATATAATTAGTTCAAGCTACAGAAACAGCTGTAGATGAATGTTCGGTGGCCTACAGGATTTTTTGTAGACATGTCAATCTTCATTGTAATTTTCTTTCGTATTCAACTTGAGTGAAGATGCTTTGATGGTCTCCCAGCAATCGAATACTCATCGGAGGCATCTTCTAGGTGACAATTACGTCGAGTTACACCAACAGCTCTAGATAAAGGCGAACCGAACGGTGGTCAGTTAAAATTTTACGTGCACGTTTCAATGCACTTAATTTTGTTTCGCTTACTATAATATGAGTATTCAAGGAGCCAAACCAATTGTTTATGCATCATACCTATCAATCACGATTCTGTTATCTTGATTACCCCGAGTCATAGGTTGAATTCTTGACAAAGGTCCGACAAATTCCATCTTTTATCGACAAATAATTATCTGCAATTATAGTTTTTAAATATCTATCATCTACAGTAGTGTTCGATGTTAGATTAGAGATTATCATAGTCCACAGCTATGGTTCATCGCGTTAGCAGTTGGGAAGGGTGTAATTTCCATCGTAAACCCGATGACCGTGTTTTAGTTCAAAATTTTGTTCTTCAACTAGATAATAATCTAAAATAATATTTTGCTTTCAGTGCTAGAAAAACCCTTCAGTAACCCTAAATTATTTTTTTTAACGAATTGTGGTTTGAAATGGCGAATACAGCTTGATCCAGCAACGAGCAAATTGAACTAAAAATCTTAAATCTCTTACAACATCCGCGTCTTGTATTTTAAAATTATTGAACAACTTTGTAAACTAAGGTTCACTTTTAGTAAAATACATTGGAGTTAAATGTAACGCACATACCAACAATTTACAATGTAAATCCTTATTCTCAAAGTTATAAGTTTGTTACATGTTGTATAAAACTTCATAATCTTAGATGTACGATATATACAGTTCCAGTTGCGGAGTTTACCTATTTTATTTATACACTAAAAAGTTATTTTATTTGACTCTTGTGCTCAATTTTATTAGAAACGTGAGAAAACATCATCACATAAATGATATCGAATTGTTTAAAAAAGTTTCAACATTTCAACATTTGAAATTTATTTTGAATTTTTGATACATCAATAAACGGTTAAATTGGTTAAAATGTTAAAAAAGATGCGTTATTGAACAAATTAAATTTAAATCTCGAAATTATAATAAATGAAACAATAATTTCAAATTTTATTATTTTGGGTTCGTAATTTAATTTATTTGAAATGAGTTGGAGTTATTTTTCATTTAAATAACGTAATAAATATCGTAATTAAATTTTAATTGTTAAAATCGAGCTAACCGATTGTTGTGGCCATCTCTTATAAAAGTCGTAAACTATAAGTTTTTAATGGGTGTGGTTTACAAAGTTCTATAAATAAAAAAAAATGTATTTTTGTTAAATTTAGTATTTTTTGTAATTTTTATTTTTAAAATTTTTAATTTATGTTAATTTTTTGTTTAAATTTGTAATAAAATTATTTAAGTGGGTAATAATGGAAACTGGAAGTCGTTACAAAACTATATTTATGTTATAGTTTGGCTAACAACTACTAGGTGGCACTGCGCTTATATTGTTTTGGAAGTGACGCCATTGGAAAATATATTACGGCAGGACCTGTTTTCACGATTATCTTTCTCTCTTGCACTTTAACCGTACTATTAACTCTTAAAATTTTTATTTTATATTTATTTCTGTTTCTTTTTATTTTATTAATATACCAATTTTTTATCTTTGTTTAAATATTCAACACTTGTAAATGGGAGCTCGCACACTTATTATCGGAAACCCTAATGGCCAATTTTATTTAAACTACCGTGCTTTTATGTTTATGGTTTGTTTTGATGTTTTTAAGAGTATACGGTAAGGTTTACAACCTTATAAATAATTTTTATTACTTAAATTTTATGTTCGTAGTAGAATACTTAAAAAAACGTCATTCATTGACTGTTGTAAGTTGTGATTTTAATTCAAGATCAACAATTTTATTTTTTTAATTAGATTTGTAGAAATTTTGAAATAAAAGTGAAAGTTTTGACGAAAGAAAATTTTATTATTGAAATTCTTACCTTTTAAGTATTAGTAGGGATTCGAACCGATTGGGGACGGAAGGCCCTAAGCGGTCGTTTTCATCACTTTTAGTCGGCCGTTTCATTGCAAATCTCCAACAAGTGCCTTTCAATTCCACCAGAGGGGATTGTAAAACTCTCAGAGACTGTAATTTTATCCGTAAACGAAAATTCTAAAAATAAAAACAAAAAGTTTTTTTATTTCGATTTTATTTGTTTTACATAAAAATAATTTTTCTAAAAAGTTTTATTTTTCGAATTTTCTATTTTTGGTGAAAAATTTTTGGCGCAAATTTTGAAACTGCTTCTTGTTTTCAATTTTGGATAAAGGATAATGCGTTCGTACGCACGTTTTGAATAAATAAGGGCCTCTGATTTGATTTTGATGGAATTTATAATGGAATTAGATTAATTTGGGATTCCTATTTTAAAATTCATGTAATTTTGATGATTTATCCCGAAAAATTTTTTTTATTCCCTTTACACACAACTAGCGATTTTTTTTCAAAATTTATTACGCGAAATAAAATTTATGTTTTGTTTAACACTTTAATGAATATGTAAATTATAAACATTTTAAATGATGAACGATTAATAAAAAGGAAGTTAACGTTTTGCAATCCTGTTTATAAGTGGTGTAGTAAACCATGTAAACATGCAATTGTAATGCGAGGGACATTACGACTTTACGACCAACTTTACAGGTCATAAAAATCACTTTAACTACCTACCTCTGAGTGCGTTAGGTTTTATTACATGTTCTTCTTCTTCATTCACCCATTTACGGCTGGCCAATTTTTAGTAGACAGTTAATGGGTTTTTAAGTGGGACATTAAACAATCAATTAATACTTCTTCATTTATTATGTTATTATTATTATCACCATCCTTGCTTATATTGCTATGTTTGTGCGCCTTTTTTTATTTCTTTTAACCAAAATTGTTTTGTAAATTTTTTCTAATTTTAATTAAATTAATTTTTTTAGTAGCTTAATGAAAATTTATTGATTATGTCCAAAATGTCACTTTTAACTTCACTAATTATAAATAATAAAGTTTTATGGCTTTGAATATAATTTACATTATAATGTATGGGTAAATTTTTATAAATTATTTAAGCACCTGTTTATTGAATATTTTAGTTTTCATTGCAGTTCTGTTATTAATTTAATTTAATTTATTGGTTTAACTACTACGTACAGGCGTACACACAGACCGACAGACAAAAAAAAAATTTTTCTAAAAATTACAAATTTGGTTATAAAAAGTTTAAAAATGGATTTTTCCACAAAAAAAATTTTCAAAATTTTTTTGCTTATTCAAACCTTACCCCCACCCTTTTTGATATGTTAGGTATAAAGGGAGAAGTAGTAAGAAATTTTGTTTTCAAAGGCTACTGTTAGGTTTAATTAGTTATTTGAAATAAATTATAACGTCCAGTAACTACTTGAAGTGAATTATGCCCCTAAACATATCACGTGACTAAGGAAGGGGCTGATCAATAAAACATCTCCCCTAACTCCACCTACTCTCATAGTCCACAGAAAGAAAATCGTTACTTGGGAAGAATACAGTAGTACATCCTCTAAATGCTTTATTTAACTTTTATGCAATTCATTTAATTTAATTTACTACTTTATTTTCTAATTTAATAATTAAAACGTTGTTGCATTTATATTTATTAGGTTGGCGATAATATTCTTAATTAAATTTTACTAGTTTTTTTTTTCCAAAATAAAAAAAGCAAACTTTGATCATTTTAATAAATTATTCTTAGCGACTTAAAACATTTCTTAAAACATGACAGAAATTCCTTCATGTGAAGAATACCAAAAGTTGGCCTGGACCCTATGAATATGTAACAATAAGCCGGTTTTAGGCACACACATACAAAAAAACAAGAAGTCCTTCACCTATGCACACCTGAATAATGGCAGTTATATTAAAGCTTACTCACATAAGGCAATATCAAAAATTAATTTTTACGAGAAATTTTACTCGTGTTGAGATACCGATCGTTATGCATCTGTGGTACTAAAGTTTCAAATTAATTTAAAAAAAAATTTTCACTAAAAGGTACAATGAACCCCCTATTGCTTTCAATCTAAAAATTTAAACCCATGCACTTTAGCAGATGTTGCTAAAAAATTTTAAGTGCGTTATTATAATAAAGGTATGCGTTACATCAATAAAAATGGCTACCTCACACGGCTCACGCCACACGTGATGATTTTTCGATTAATTTTTTTAAAAAAGTTAAAAATAGTTGGGTTTATTAAATTAAAAAAAAAAACCTAGAGGGTTATCTATCAAAATTTTTCTTCTTTAAAATTACTTTTTTTTAAAGGAACATAAAAGTATCACCGCAAATTGAAAAACGTTATTATAAATGCGCCCGCAATAAAAATGTAAAACAAAACCATATTTCAAAATAACGCGCGCCCCATTTGCGAAGATTAGCATTTTAAACCAGACACCTTGGCTTTAAGGAGATGTAATGTTAGAGGGGTAAATTTTTTGTATCTTTTCCTTTGGAAAGTGTATGGTCGGGTATTGGTGAAAAGAAGAAAAAATTTTTAAAAGAAAAACGTTGTAGGGAATAGTATTTCCGGTCGACGTCAAGTCGGGACCAGTTGTCAGTATCACCTTTCTTGAGACAATGCTACATATATAGTGTTTTTCATTTTCTTTATATTACCCTTGATAGCTATAAAAGCATTTGCCGTGACCAAACTTCTACAGCAGTTTAGATTGTGATGCCCGGAAAGTTATTATCAATACGATGTCACATTCTAAAAGCAAAACTTGCTACTGGGCTCATCGTTCTACTTCCTAAGAATACTTTCAAACACATTTTCATTGTATTGATGTCCATATATGCCGCATCTGATTGAGTAGGGATTTGGGGATTTAAAACAACTTTATATCTCCGAGGACTTAACTTTTTTTTTAATTGAACAAGACGTATTTATTTGTACACATTTTATAATACAAACTAGCAACTCGATATTATTTTATAAAAAATACCGATTATTACAAAATGACGACGTAGGCCATGATTTTATAACCTTCCCACTCCAACGTGCGCCTAATATTATAATTTTTTTGTCAAATTTTAATTCGTGATGTAGATCTAATAATCTTTCACGACACCCCTTTTAGACCAAACCCTTCTCACACGCAGTAGTTTCCGGAGGGGCTTACGCCACTAACGACTCACGACTCCGTCATATCACAATTAATGAGCTAATGTAATTTCATTCCAACGGTTAGTTCTTTTAGTTTTACAATATGGCCATGGTTAGCTCAATAAAAATGTATTCTCCCCCCTCCAACTTAATGTCATAATCGTGCAGTAGACGCCTTTTTAAAAAGTAGCTAGAGGAGTTAGTGGTACGCCACTGTATTGTTCTAACATAAAGGGCTCACGAACTAACCTAACCTAACTTTATGCAATTACGTTGTTTGTTGAATATTTAATAAAGCGACCTCTAGCGTAATAACTGTTAGTCGTCCTACCGCTTAATTTTGATTTTTGAGCAAAAAAATTTAATTGGTCCTTTAAATTTAATAATCTTCTGATGGACTCAGTTTCAACTAAACCCCTTTTAGGATTGGGGTGTGTGAGGAATAATGAAACGCCACAGATAAATGATTATATACGTTTGATTGAAGAAATGCTCAAAAAATTACGAATTATCCCCTTTCGTCTATCGCTTCTTCATGCTCATTATATTTTTAACTTTCATGTAGTGAAGTTCGTATTTATTTATAACAGTTTTTTGTGCCTTTTAGAAGTTTGAAAAGGTGTAACAAGTTCATCATTTTGGTAGTTTTCTTTAAGGTTAGTCCCCTTTCTTCTATCGCTTCATAACGCTCATTATATTTTTACCTTCATGTAGTGAAGTTCGTATGTACTTGGAACAGTGTTTTGTGCTTTTTAGAATTTTGAGTTGGTGTATCAAGTTCATCACTTTGGTAGTTTTCTTTACAGTTCTCTTCCTGACTTCATTACAGAAGTCCTCCTTCTTCTATCGCCTCTTGACGCTCATTATATTTTTAACATTCATGTACTCAAGTTCGTATTTACTCGTAACAGTGTTTTGTGCCTTTTAGAATTTTGAGGTGGTGTACAGAGGCGGCTCGAGGTGATAAGCAAGGTATGCACCGCATATTAGGGGAGCTCACTGAAGTAGGAATAATTATTAGAATAACTGCCAACGGCGCCCCCTGATGTAACAATCTTTATTACAGCTACTGGTGTACCTATATATTATTAGAATTTTCAATGGAAGTTACCCTCCTAAGATAAAAATAACTAAGCGTTTGATTAGGTATAGATATTTGATAATCCTACCTCTCAAGCCGTTTTTTGACTAGAAGACTGTCTGCAAGAGACTCGTTGCCAAAGACTGTCTTCGAGAGACTCTCTGTGAAAGACTGTCGCTAAGAAGACTACGTGTGAATGAGTTCAATTTCCCAGACAGTTTCTTCAGTTGCAAAACAGTTTTAAAGCCATGTCCTGTTTATAACCCCCCTCCCCTTTATAACTTTTTAACGAAATTAGTTCGAAACTCAAATTCTGAAATTAAAAAAGGGGTCATACTTATTTTACCTCATTTGAAAGATTTTTCAATTTTCTATTCGTATACAGTCGTCTTAGAAAATTAAAAATTCCTTTAGTCGTTCCCTATGACCCCCCCCCCTCGGCTTACTTTAGTTGACTCACCCGCTGTAATTGTAGTTTTAAAGCGAAAAAGGGCGTCGTTTTTGCTTTTGCAGGGGAACGCCATGTATACTAGCGCCGTCCCTGGTGATGAAACAAGTTCATCACTTTGGTAGTTTTCGTTAAGGTTACTTTTACATATTTTGATGAGATCGTCGATTTGAAACTTTTTTTCTGATTCTGTTCATGCTGTTATGGGTTATTAAAAGAGTATTATTAACATTTTAGCGTTATTTGGAAAGTAAGATAAAATGTTTTTGCTTATTAAGAAGTTTGAATGCCACTAAATGCCCCCTTCCCCCTTGTATTTTTAAAATAGTAACAAAAAATGTCTTCATAAATTAATTCGACCTTTCCATCTAGATATCGAGTTTTTGAGCTTTGGAGTTATATGCTTCAATTAAATTAAAGGTTTGGTTGAGTGGGAATTAACGATACGCCACTGATGACACTAAGATTATCGATTATTTCTAACCTTTACTTTATGTTTATATGTTCTTCTTTGTGCTTTGTGTCAAGTTACTTGTTGTATTGTTCAAACTGATATGATCTTTAAAATTTCTAGAATAAAGAAGCATTTCTCTATATTGCGGCCATATTTTAAATAACGCAGTTTTATTTATTATGTTGTCAGTTGCTTTTGTTTGACTGCCATGTTGTGGTAAGAATAAAGTGAAAATAATGTTGACGTCACACAAGTTGAATTATTAGGTGTTATAATACATTTCGTTTGTTTTATCCTTTTTTTAATTTTTTTTTTGGGTTAAAAATTTTTTTAATTGTTGAGCTAAAATCTCATAAATAATTACTCCACTAAAATTTTGACAAATCCTTTAATAAACGATAGGTTCGTAACCATGGTCGTAGTAATCTTGGATTATTGTAATAAATCATAATTAAAACGTATTTACCGTTACCCTCTCTACACTTCTTATCATTTTTATTATAATCAACATGTTCGATTATTAATTTAGGGCCTTTGAAAGAATTTTTTGTTTAAATTTGGAAATGCTAAAATATACGAGTTTAGTTTATAAAGTACCTACTAAACAAATGTCAGAATTAAAATGTCGTATTGCAGCTAAAACAGCTTTATCTGCAGATGCCGCTGCCTCTTTGCGACAGGACTTCCATTTGTATCCACCAATTTATAGAAACGCGGTTTAAAAGTTCACAATTCTCTCTTCTCTTTTCCTAAATTTCATTGCCATCCTCCTTTTTCTTTATCTGTGGCCTTCTCATTTCCCGGTTGGTTGGACGCACACTTGAGTATCTTTTTAAGTTTTAGAAACTATTGTGTCAAGTTAATCTGATAAGAAATAAAATTTATTGTTATACCCGCGTATAATACAAGAACTGTTTTTTTTTCACTTCAAAGAAATTTTATAATTCTAAAAAATTTAAATTTTTAGGTTATAACAACTTAATTACTTTTACTAACAAAGAATAATTAGTTGATTATTTTTCTGTTAACTGCCGACGATTAACAAAAATTTACATAAATATAAGTAGGGGGGGAAATTATTTTAACAAATCTACTCGTTTTTGATAGAGAACTTCAGGCAGTGGCGTGCCCAACTATATTATCTAATGTAGTTTTCTTAAATGTTTATTGTAAAAGAGTAATATTTTTATCAATATTCCTTCGAGAAAAAATTCACCATTATTGAATCACCCTGTATAATATTTTTTTATTTTAAAAATGATTCATTAAAATAAGTTGGTTTAGCAATAAGCGCATTTCGTCGATTGTTAGTTCATTTTTAAACTCGGTGTGATCAAATCAAGTTCGCGTTTATTATTTTAACAATTAACACCGTTTTGTGCCTTTTAGATTTTTGAGTTACTGTTTTAAGTTCACCACTTCATAATTAAAATAAAAGTCCAAAATTTCATGAAAAAAAAAGCATATTAAAAAAAACATTTTATAAGACGTTTTTTGACGTCCCCGTTAGTTGCGCCACTGCGTCTGTCAATTTTACGTTACCACGCACATATTATAAAAGCATTGCAGTCTATCTAATCTTTATGCAAATAAAGTATTAGACATTCATTTTAAGAAGTTCAAATTCATTTGCATCAAAGATTAGCATTTTCTTAGAAAAGCTTGCGAGTGTCATGTGTTGAGCCGCGTATAACTCTCCGGAGATTTGCTTTATAGCTTCAGCTTGTTTCATAGCCTGCTATAGCTTATTTGGGGATTTAAAACAGAAGTGAACTGAGATTTTAACATAAGTTTTGTCTACATAATTTTAAATTATTCTCACTAATTAAATAATTAACTTTGTTTACCTTTTTATTATATAAGATATAATTAAGATAATAAATAAGGTGTTTATAAGAATTTGCATTTTGTGCTTTTGAAAATCTTGATAAATGTTATGCAATTTAACAAATTTTCTTAAATAAACATTTTAAAACAGAAGAGCCACCCTTAACCAATTTAAATGGAGAACGGCTGAACTAACAAAATAGATCACTTCTTTATGTGTCTTGATCCGCGTGTTTTACTG
The DNA here is from genome assembly GCA_963924605.1 of Malthinus seriepunctatus. Taxonomy (NCBI): domain Eukaryota; kingdom Metazoa; phylum Arthropoda; class Insecta; order Coleoptera; family Cantharidae; genus Malthinus; species Malthinus seriepunctatus. Next base: position 15,832,994 of record OZ004601.1, on the reverse strand, counting down.
TTCTAAGATATATGTTATATGCATAAGGTAATTCATAATATATGTAAATAAAATCTAAAATACACAAACTATTAGTATTAGTCAAAATTGTAACACCCCAAAAATTTACAAAAATAATAAATTGACTTTATTTAAGCAATTTTTCTCAAATACCACTTGTGTTGCCTGTGGCTAATGCAACATTGGCGGTAAATTAAATAAAAATTCCAAAATTAATTATATAAGCACCTACTTGATTAAAATTGTTAATTTTGTACATTTTCCGCACAATTTCACCCTCTAAACTACATAAACACGCACTTCAAGTACTCATCACAAACTAAGCTTTATTATAGTCCATTTTAGAAAGTTTAGGGTTGAGAAAAAAAATGTAAGGGATGGTAAAAAATGAGAAAGTTTCATTTTATTAGGGTTGAGGGTACGCTTTCTAAATTTGACCAAAAAGAATTTTTTTTACCTAGAAATTTCTATTTTTTGCTACCATCTATAAATTTTCTTAATTGGCCTTTTTTTTTTAAATTTGACACTTTTTTTGCTTCGTTTTATCTATTCTGTTTATCAATTGACATTTTAGCAGCTACTTTAATTTAGTTATTTCTACATTTTTGTATAATTTAATCCAATTTTTGTTTTCTGAACCGTTTCTTCGAGAAGCGAGTTTTTAATAAAGGTGGAATTTAAACGTCCATTGATTTAATTTTTTTCTAAATATTATCGAGTTATGTTGGTGTTGAAGAGAAAACCATAAGTTGTTCATGTTAAAGTTGTATAACATAGCGATATCTTCATATAATGTACTTAAACAACTCTCGTATTTCTTGTATCAGTACTAGGAAACACCCTGCTGCTATGCAGAGTTATATATGACGGTCAACTTTTGTATCTTGTAGTAGTGCCATCTAATGTACACCCCCCCTCTTCCCTTATCTTTTCATCGCTTAGTTTTTTATCTGTAATCAAACATTTTCTACTTGTTTTAGTATATGAAAGTAATTTATTAAACTTGATCAATTTGCAAAAAACAAACATTAATCTTTTAAAGCGCAACATGTGGATTAAATTTAAGGGTTACAATATCTTATTCTTAAGTAGGCATGAATTAAAGCAGAAACCTATTAGAACTTATATATTTTTGGTTTTAAAAGGCTTACCTTTTAGCTGGGGATAATAAAAATAAATTAAAATATATTTTCGACCACTGCGTCCTCATAAGGTCATAAAGTCATTCCTTAATGTCTCATTGAACGTCTTCTGTATGCCTTTCGTTCGGATATTCAAATTATATTCTTAACTTATTCAAATGGGGTGTCTTTGCTTGCTACTACTTGTTGGAACTGATGTGCAGGTTGGCAATCGAGACTTAATTTAAAATATTCTTGGAATAAATTTTCAGTAAACTTTCGTTAATCCGGATTTATTTTGTGAATATGCCATCTTTATCCTTTGGTAATCCGGATTAGTGAAGTAAAATAACTCTAAAAAGTGGATTTGAATCAAATTTGAGAAGTTGACTACTAAGCAGGGGATTTTTTCAAAACAAAAAATAGTAAAAATCGTTGAGGATCCTATGGTGGGATCCTAAGGGCACCCCTGTAAAATCGTGTTTAGTCCAACCAACTTGAACCAAATATGGAAGTCAAAAGCTATTAGTTTATTCAGATTCTGATGGGCTAATCTCCAAAAAATATTCTCCATTTAGAATTTTTTTCTGGTCATACACCAAGGCAAAGCTTTGTAACTCGGAAATAGATCGATTTTCTGCTTAGTTCGGTCTCTAATCGTTAGAGCGTACCTCAAACAGGAGAATTACTGAATCTACACGTTTTTCGGTCTAGGATGCAATCAGTTGCAATCCTGTGTTAATTATTTCCCTCCATGCCTTTCTACCTTAGGTACTTTGAATGAACCCTCTTAAAGGGGTGTAACAAATGATTTAAAAAATTCCTTGCTTTGTATTAAAAATTCCTGTGCTTCGTGTTTCTTACTTAGCACAGAACATTTGTCACTTTTCAGCAATTTTAAGATTGCAGCAACGGTTCAGCGGGCTAACATTTGAATGGGCGACCATCCAAGTAATTACCATCATGCTATTGGTCGTGCTCCGGAGGGCACGTTCAATCTGTAATTATATTTGGAACAGGTTAATTTAAAATACTAAAATGAAAAATAATAACTAAAATCATCATAAGCTAACTTGTAGCACTTGGCAGATTTATTCCTCCACTAGAGTGGTTTGAGATGCGCGTAGTTCGGGTAGAAGCTCGTAATATTAATTGTTACAAGTATAGTGCATGGGAATATTTTTTTTATTATTGGGAAAAGAAGGCTAGGCGACAGAGACATGCAAGAAAATATTCACACTGGCTGACCGGTAAACTGACGAGTTGGCCCTCAGGGTTTTTGGAAGTTTGCGATCGATTCCGAACAACTTCGTGGCGTATCAAAAATAAATTTTTACATGACGATAAAGAAATGGGCGAGGATGGACATACAAACTGACATTCAGACAAATGGACCAGTAGACAGACCCACAAATTAAATCAAGTCAAGTGTGTTCAAAAGCTGTGGCTACTGTTGCTCCATCTCTTGTAAATTCATGAAAATTTTTAAATAACTACCAGTTATGTGGAATTATGTTGACCTGAAATGACTGCACGACTAATTACTTTTACTCCAGCAACATCTGACTGTTGACCTCTCATCAACAGTAGTGCTCTGGAAATTGTTAATTTAAATAAGCCTCCGGTCATCGGATTCCACGGAAAAACATACACCTCCAAGGATAAATTTAACTGTTACTTTCTATACTTTCAGTAAAATGTAGGTGGTGACACCCGATCCTTATTTAACTTATAAAGAAGTTGCCTTATTTTATTGACCATATTAGGGTTCTTCTTACTTAAATGACATAATCCTTATTTTTAAGATTCCATTGTTGTTATTATTAGTTTAACGAATGCAAACAACAATAAAGATAAACCGATAAGCGTTATTTGTCAAGTGGGCTATAAATATAATAAAAAGCTCACTTGAATAATAATTTGTTATGTATTTTAAATTTGATTTAATATTATTTTTTAGTGTGTTCGTTTATGAAGAGAGCGCCAAATGGACCAAATTGAGTGCTCTTACAAATTCAAATTTTTAAAAATGAAAAAAAAAATTTTTTTGTTTCGTTTATTTTTATTTTTTTTTATTTCTTCTTTCTCTACATGGTTTTTTTATTGATCTTTTACAAAAAATTTTTTTAAATAGTTTTTCTCCATTTTATGGTCTTTACCTTTTAGCAAAGTTGAGGCACAATATCCCCTCTTCAACCATATATCTTCGAGTTGAAATTTTCTGTCTTCAGGTATATTTTTAGAACCATATGAACAAATATAAACCCATACCAGTTTTTTTCTATTAGGGGATGTTACTTTATAATCCATAAGGGTATCTTAAAAATTAATTAAGGATCAAAAAACGAAAACTATATTTCATGGGTTTAATTTTGTAAGAAATAAGCCAACCATACGTATTAATAAAAATAAATCATATTAATAAACTAAATTTTATAATTTATAACAAAATGCTCTTAATATTTATTTAATTAATAGTACGAATTGAAAACCTATGTTTATTATGCTTTTAATCAGCAATAGTTGAACATAAATTATCATTGTTTGTGTTCAAATAAATTTTGTGTATTGCACAAGTACGTACATTTTAATCAAACCTACTTTAAAGAGAATAATGCAACAGCGCATATTAATTTAGTTCAACATTCACCGAATAATTTATATACCACAAATTCGTATATTATAATTATGTTTTTTAGGCAAAAAAATCAATTAAAAATTTGACCTTAATTTTTTTTAATAATATAATTTTGACTATTTCTCATCTGTTATTCTCAATATGGCGGACGTATAATTAACGTAACTAATACTGCAGCGAAGAGATTAATATGCAATAATTTACTGCTGGCGCTGCCGAGAGTGGGTAACGCAGAAAACTGAACTGGCTTTGTCTGCAATTCTCTCTCGTACACCGCCAAGCGGGAACATGATTAAGTGACTTCATTTGGAACACAAATTTAGCCAAATGCAAATTTAATAAGTGTTTTTACGTTTATGTTGTTGCATTGCTAAAGTGACTACACTGGAAAATTTGCACTATTTCATTTTTACACATTGATATAACTATGCTAATTTATACTATGAAGTGTTAAAATTTTAAAAAAATTACAAAAAGTTTGTGTTTTATCCTCTGGAGTGTTTAATTAATTTTTTTGGAAATTGTGGATTACTTTATTATTGTGCTTGTGCAGTCTCTTGTTTTTAGGTTTATCTAGACTTAACCAGACCTTATTTTTATTTATTACGTGGGCTTAAATAACCTGGTCCACTGTACAGTGTACATCTCGTTGTTAAGCGGTTAATCCTCTGTCTGTGGTGTCTCCTCTTCTCTACGTCTAGCAATTCCCGTCTTGCAATTTACAAATTATATGATCGATGATATTTGTTTGGATTCCAGTTGTACGCAGCTGCGAGGAGAGTTGACCGTTACCACTTAAGTCCGTTTGGACTCATTATTAAACTTCCAGGCAGTCTAGTTCTCGAGCCAATTTACTTGCCCTTTTGAATTTTAGGATGGTGTTTGTTGTGGCCATGTCAAACCAGAAGTTCTCTTTAGACCTGGACCTTAGAGATCGCCTGTGACAGAGCAAATGTTCAGGTGCTTCGTCTTCTACGTTGCAACCACGATATCTGGGATTGTCTACCATCTTAAGAGCTTGAGAAGAAATTTCCAACTTTACCAAGGCTGCTTGAGGACTTGGTTTTTGAGATTTTGATTTTCAGTCGAGTTTCTTCTGAGACTCACCTAAATATACTTTAATTGGTACTTACCAAATAGAAATTACAAGCTTGAGCTGGAGGCAGTTGGGTAGAGGCCAGAAAGCTACAGCTTCTTATTTAGAATTCTCGGAGGAAGAAGAAGGTGGACTGTAGAAGCTAAGGTCATCGAAAGTTCAACAGAAGTTAGCTCGATATAGTTCTATATTTTTGTAGCTCAGGTTCATCAGAGGTAAGAGGTAAGCCCTAGCTGGTTCTGTATTCAGGAAATTACTGCTGAACAGTGGCAGATGAGATGCTCAATGCTCATCGTTCTCATATTCTAAGTTGCAACCCCGATATCTGGACTTGTCTACTATCTTCAGAGTTTGGGCTTTTCTAACTTTAAAATTGCCGTTTGAGACCTTGATTGCCACTATTTATAGGCTAATTTGTTTTTGAGATTTTCAGATTTTTAGTCGATTTTTCTCTAGGGACGCACCTAAATAAATTCTACTTGTTTTTTATCAAGTACATACAGCACTTTTGACCTGAAGGCTCTGGGGAATAGAAGATAGAGAGCTAACGACTTATTTAAAATTATCACAACTGTTTAGTGAATCTTCTCAATGCAGTGGCTTAGGTCAGGTCCCATATGTTGGTGGCCTATGCTCTGTAAGAACAAGGCTTTTAAAAGAAGAAGGGACAAAAGTCACTAATTTTGTTACTTTCACAGTTTCCTCTTATTCTGTTATTCCTATAGCTTCAGCTTAACTGAGCCTTAAGTCAAAAATGTTAAAACCAGAGGATGATGAATTCTCTGAATAGTACTCAGTTTTAGGTGCATTAAAGTATTGAAACGTTCGACTTAATTTTTCTCGAGCCAGGTCTTATTCAAAGAGCCACATGGTCTAAATGCAAAGACCATTTGAGCATCTCAAGTGTAGGAAGAAAGTATCAAAGCCAGAGGATGATGATCCTATGAATAAGTACTGGGTTTTCAGTGCATTAAAGTATTGAAACATTAGACACGATTTTTCTGGAACCAGGTCATATTCAAAGAGCCACATGGTCTAAATGCAGAGACCATTTGAGCACGTCAAGTGTAGCAAAAAAACTATCAAAGGATGATGGATTCTCTGAATAGTACTCAGTTTTCAGTGCATTAAAGTATTGAAACATTAGACACGATTTTTCTGGAACCAGGTCTTATTCAAAGAACCACATGGTCTAAATGCAGAGACCATTTGAGCACCTTAAGTGTAGGAAAAAACTATCAAAGCTATATTAGAGATGAAGTATTTTCGTGTAGTTAATTTTGAAACCATAACCACAACTTTGGGCTTGAGCAAGAATCTTCTATGCAATCAGAAATTTTTTACTAATTACAGTGACTAACAACGTCTTCTTTAGTGTGGATATTTGGTCACACAAGTTATGAGAGTCTTTTACTATATTGGGTTTCGTTCTACTAACTAACTGTACGGTGTTAACGTAGTTTAGTAGCCAAGTAAGTTTATATAATTGAGCTACAGCTCACCGTAAACTTACCTTGACTTGGTTGGTACAACCGGCCCTTAGTAGAACCAAAACACTTAATCTCACGATCTTGGACTTGAGAACGAATCTTCTTTGTTCTTACAAATTTCTTGATAACCTTAAGGGCGGGTTGTACTAACAAAGTTTGCGTAGTTCAGTAACTTAACTTGAACTTGGTTGGTACAACCGGCCTTTAGTAGAGCCAAAACACTCACGATCTTGGACTTAAGAAAGAATCTTCTTTGTTCTTACAAATTTTTTTATAACTTTTAGGGCGGGTTGTACTAACCAAGTTTGCGTAGTTCAGTAACTTACCTTGAACTTCGTTAGTACAACCCGTCCTTAGTGGAACCAAAACAATTTATAAAAATTAAAAGTCACACAACTTTGGGCTTGAGAAAGAATCATCTATGTTCTCGCAAATTTCTTACTAACTTTTAGGGCGGGTTGTACCAACCAAGTTCACGATGTTCGCGTAGTTCAGTAACTTACCTTGAACTTGGTTGGTGCAACTCGCCCTTAGGGTAGCCAAAACACTTCATAAAAATTAAAAGTCCCATTAATATTCTGTAGGTCAAATAAAAATGGAAAAATTTTGAAAACACTGCAGCAACCCTTTTAAAATATTCCTTATTCTATTTGTTTTGTAATTCGAGTAAAGTATAGGTGAATTGATGGTGGACAAAAATGCACTTTGTTAAAATATATATGATGTTTTGTAAACTCATGGTTTTTACATTAGTAAATTTGTATTATTGCGATATGCCGAAACCATTTATATGATTTGTATGCGAAGTTGCGAGTCTGAGCACATCTCGTGATTTATATGTCTGTAAAATATGCATTATCTAAATTTGTGCCCCATCTTTTTTATTATACTTTAGGTTACCTACAAATCATTTTTACCTCTTATATAGAAGTTACTAATATAACCTACATTTCTTGTGTGTGTAAAAACTTATTGTATTACTTCCCTAATATATTTCACCACTTTTTTTTAAATTCCAGTTATAATAAAAAAAGAGCGTTTTTGAACCAACCCCAAATTTGCTAAAACATTTAAGTTTTAGTTTTCATTGTGATAAATTTTACAAATTGATAATTTAACCCTCTCTCTCACTGTGTTAATATTCTTACGGCACCTGTTGAATAAATAAATTTTGTAATTAAAATGTGAGTAACAACAAAAATATTTGATGCGATACGCTCTTCTTTTATTGTTCTTCCAGCCCTTATTGATGTCAATAATCAATTATTATCAAAGATATATGTATCCTCCATTAAAATAAGGGGGAAACCGACGACGGCCACGCAGGGAAACTTTAAGTCATCAGTTTCAAATAAAATCGAATTAGGATATAAAACTATTTTAAAAGTAAAAAGATTTATTTTAATTCGTTTAAAAAAATGTAAAGCGGGGGACAATTTTTTTTTCTGCGGATAGTTTATTTTTATTGCTCCTGAATCTTCTTTATACAAAAAAAACTAGCACTTTTATCACGTTTTTCTCACCAACTGAAATTCAATTATATCTAAGATGAGGGAACTTCACGAAGCCTTCCGGTTATGTGCTTTGGACATGCTAGAACTCCATTTTATTAATGTAACACATTTTTGTATTATGAAATATTCCATCGTTTTTCATTTTACAAAAAGTGTAATCATGTCCTAAAATTGGATCCCTCTTTTATTTAGCAACACGTAATCTTTAATTGATGGGATCGAGTTAAGGCTTTGTATCGATTTTTAAAAAAGAAGCGCTTTTTTTGTTTATTGTTATAAATACAACAGTAAGAAGTTTATATTACTTATTGTAATTTTATAGAGGGTTGATACATTTTAAAATGTGCTGAGTGCGCAAAGAATGAGCAATGTGACATTCGCCGCCATGCTGTCGCACCCCTTCCACTCACGCGACCCGCATATAGATCGCATCCGTCTCTTATCTCACTTCAAACTCAACAAATAGAAAACTCCACAACAACTGCCTTATCCATCTCTAGAGTTTTTCTCCGAACTTTTTCATTTCCTAAAGTTCGATCAGATATTGGATATTCGGGACACTCTTCGTGAAAATAGGAAGTGGTTGAATGATTCTGATATGTATGTTGACAGAAATCGACAACTCGTGTCGTTTTTTGTTAAGTTTGAGTCGTACGATTTAAATGTTGTATTGATTGTTTTAAATTTAACGATGTTAAAAAGTGTTCAAAACAGAAATAACTTTTTGTGCCGCATCTATTTTGCAAAGCTAGTTAACCGCCAGATTAGCAAGCGCGCCGAGTTTCATCAAATCCCAATGAGATCCGCTACCTTCCAGCTCAGGATAAATTGGGGGATTGTTCCGGCTTACTGTTGAGTAATGCCGCGTCGGCCTGTGTTTGTAGCCCGATATATCTAACAGTGCCTTCCATTCTATATTTAATTCGGGATTTATATTTGGCTATACATCTTCAAATTTTGATGCATTATTATACCTCGAAATATAATTTTAAGAGTGTGATAAATCCTCAAGTTTTAGAAGTGCAGGGGAGCGATAAGAAGCGACGGATTGCTTCGACGCCGGCAGGGATCACAAAACAAATAGATCAAGATTGGAGCCAACCCAGTTGCGTTCTGCTAGCCTCTGCATGTTATATTTCTATCGAATAAGAACACAAATTCACTTCTTTCTCTGCTAGACTGGAAAACCGGATGTTGATTGCGACAAACGGGGGAATCTACGAGAAATGATATCGCTTTTCTAACAAATTGCTTTTTGAAAAGAATAGAAAAATAAATGGCGAATAAAGTAATGGATCTTTTCCCGTTATAAACGAAATTTTAATTTGATATACAATATGTTTTAAAATTTTAGACGGTTTTTCTTTTTATTTATTGTCATCTACAGAGACGACAATTACTCATTTCTTTTGTTTAAAATCCAAATCATATTCTTATAACTTATAAGAACGGAATGATTAATAATCTCTCTGGAGGAACATTAATTTTAGTTACTTGATTCTAATTATAATCTAGCAACTTTACATAAGGTATCGCATTTAGACTTTCTTTAACGTTTCCGCACACCATATAATAAATCTTCAATTTTATTTTAGCGAAAATAATCAAAAATAAACAAAAATTAAAAACAAAAAATGCAAATTGATGGCCATAAATAAAAACTGTTGTTGGTAGAAAAGAATATCGAAAAAAGGTTTAATTTCAAACCCTCTTTTAGTTTCCATTAACCCCCTTACTTCACCCCATATTAGCCAAGAATAATGGAGTTAGGATTTATGAGTGACAAACTTCTGTGCTGTGCAATTAGTATTTGTCTTTTTGTAAATTTATTTTCAGGTGCTGACTTTTTCCTTCTCAAGTCGTGTTCTTTGTAAAACCATTTCAGAGTGCTTATTAAACCGTAATTTTTAAAAAATACAAAAAAAAACAAAAAAGCGCGCTTTAGAGCAATTTTAATTGTGTCACACATTTGGCTGAATATGAAGAGTTTTGGTTCACTAAACTCATCTTTTAAATCTTGACAGCAAAAATTTATTTCAAAAGTTAGTAAAATAGTGGGAGTACGAGCCAGCCTGTGGCGAGATGGAGAATTTTTTAATAAAAATGGTCATTTCGAATTTTTGAGAGTGGGGGAATTTTTCAGCACCGAAATAATACCTTAGAAAAATTTCTCTTTGCTGAATCTCTGCAATAAATGTAACTACTTGAAATTTGTAATTCTTGCTTTGTAATCTATAAAACAAGAATACCTAAGTTCATGGCTGAACCTAACCTAACCATTGCCCCCCCTTCAGTTGTAGGTATCAAAAGTTTTTCCACCACCAAATGAGGCGCTCATAAGTCATGTTATGATCTTAGAGATAATTCGTTGCTGCAGAAGCTTATGTTAGATTAGACCACTTTAGGTTAGGTTAGGAGTAGTTCTGGACTGTAATTATCGAAATTTGTAATAGTTAGAAAGCCTAAGAAGATGAACGTATAGAAGTTTTTGTTACCTTCACGCAGGTCAGCTAAGGTTCAACAGAAGTTAGCCCCAGATTGTTCTGCAATTTTAGTGCTCAGACTAGGCAGATGTCAGCTCTAAATAGTTTTGTATTTTGGCACTGAGTTTTACCAGATATTTGCCCCAGATACTTGGGTTTTTGGAGCTCAGGTTCAACAGAGGTAAGACCCAGACTGTTCTTTATTTTTGCAGCTCAAATTCTGCAGAGATTAACTCTAGATAGTTTAGTATTTTTGGCTCTAAGGTTCGCTCCAGATGTATTTGAAACCCAAGTTCATGAGAGGTAAACGGCAAACCGCCAGGCTCTGAAGAGGTAAGCTCCAGATTGTTTTAAATCTTGGTAGCTCCTGTCCTGTAGCGGTTGGTCTCAAATAGTTTTATATTTTGGGCACTCAGGTTCAGCAGATGTTTGCCCCAGATAGTTGGGTTTTTGGAGCTCAGGCTCAACAGGTGTAAGCCTCAGATTGTTCTATAATTTTGGAGGTCACGATCTGCAAAGATTAACTCTAGATATATTAGTAGTTTTGGCGCTTAGGTTCGCCCAGAGTAGTGTATTTGAAGCCCAGGTTCATAAGAGGTAAATGGTAAACCCCAGATTCTTCTTTATTTTTAGATGCCAGGCTTTTCAGAGGTGAGCTCCAGATTGCTCTAAATCTTAGTTGCTTATTTTCTATAGACGTTAGTCTCAAATAGCTTTGTATTTTAGGCAATCAGGTTCAGCAGATGTTCGCCTCAGATAGTTGGGTTTTTAGAGCTCAGGCTCAACAGATGTATGCCCCAGATTGTTCTATACTTTTGCAGCTCACCTTCTGCAGAAATTAACTTCAGATATTTTAGTATTGTTGGTGCTTAGGTTTAACCCAGTGTAGTGATAGACGGGTTTTTGGAGCTCAGGTTCAATAGAAATAATTCCCAGATTGTTCTTCATTGTGGCAGTTCACGTTCTGCAGAGATAGTTCAATATTTTTGGCACTTAGATTGACCAAAGACTCGCTCTATATAGTTTCTATGTTTTTAGAGCTCAAGTTCAGCAGAAATAAGCCACAGATTGTGCTATATTTTGCCACTTTCTAAAGCGAATAGTCCCAGATAGTTTTGTATTTTTGGCGCTCAGGTTCAACAAAGGTTCGCCCCAGATAGTTCTATGTTGTTCGGGCCGAGGTTCATCACAGATAAGCCCCAGATGGTTGTATATTTTACGCACGTTATGCAGAGGTAAATTACAGATATAGTTTTTTATTTTTGGAGCCCAGGTTCAACCGAGATCAGCTCTAGATTGTTTTCTGTATTTTTAGAGCTCAGGCAGAGATAAGCCACGGATTGTTCCATTTTTTGACAGTTCACAGCTTGCAGACTTTTGCATTTTTGGCGTTTAGGTTCACAAATGCTTTGCCCTATAGACAGTTTGCTGTTTTGGAGCTGAAGTTCATCAGAGATAAGCCCCAGATTATTCTGAATTTTTAGAGCTGAAAATCAGCAGAGGTAAGCCCCAGATTGTGCTATATTTAGGCAGCTCACTTTCTAAAGCGGTTAGTCCCAGATAGTTTTGTATTTGTGGGGCTCAGGTTCAACGAAGGTTCGCCCCAGTTAGTTCTGTGTTTTTAGGCCTCAGGTTTATCACAGATTGTTGTATATTTTGCGAACTCACGTTCTGCAGAGGTTAGTTAAGAATATTGTTTTATATTTTTGGCGCTCAGGTTCACTAAAGGTCCACTTCAGGTAATTCTATGTTTTTAGAGCCCATCATCAGATTTAACTCCCAGATAGATCTAACATTAACCTTAAAATTTACTAGATGAGTTGCAATTAATCCCTTTATACACAAGAAATTGACTGGCGTATAGAGAATCCCCATTTCCCAAACTAAAAAGCTGACAAACATAAGTAATGATACGCAATGTTAGATAACTACAAGTGAAGAACACAAGAAGAGTTCATTATTGTACCATTATTGTAAAAAAATGCATCCCTTATAGTAAGCTCGCGAAGGGTAAATGCAATTTCCAATCCACTAAATCTCCTTTTAACGATTCGTTTTTCTTAAAATCACAACAGATTTAACTAAAAGAAAGGGGTTAAAAATAAATTATTGGTGGGATTTTGAGAAACTATTTTAAAAGCTCCCATACTTATAGTAATGAATTTTTCCTAGATTTATTTTTCTTCCCTAAAAACTAAAAGTAGCACGAACTTACGTGACTGAATAAGTGAGCTCATCACGATTTTTCCTAATTCCCACAAATTTCATTTTTTTTTTATTTTTCCACTGTTACACATTATCGCCATATCATTCTTATCAGTTTAGTAATTAACAAGTTCGTGCACAAGTTTTAGATCTTATGTGAAATCGAAACGTTGTGCGGTCAATATGAGAGGTAGTAAAGTTTAGTATTGAATGAAAGTGCATCGTTTGGGGGTAAAATGTAAGTTTGAGTTTAACATTTTTATTGGGACGATTTTAAAAATTTATCTCTTAAATTGCAACTATTTGATTGTCTTTTACGATTAGTAAGACTAATATTCTTATTTATGTAATTAAATATATAGTTCTTTGTCTATACTAAAGTACTTCTTCTTTACCTAACAACTTTAAAGTAGCTCTTCAAGTTTGTACATCTCTAAATGTAATTAATGTTTTACATTCTATCGTAACAAATTAAGATAAGGTTGATATGTTACTTTATTCTACATCTTTATTACTGAAGTTACTCTTAAATTAAGTTGTGAATTAACCCTATCTCTTGAGGATTTAATAAATCGAAAAGGATGTGATTTATTCATTTTTTTATCCGACAAATAGAAAAAACGATTTCTTTTAAAAATTTACATATCGAGTTTTTGTTTATTAGTGGATATCAGGGGCGTACCATTAGCAGGAAGCGTACCAGAAGGTCCCTGTCCAGTCGTAAACTATAAGAGTGGCCAGGTTTGAAAAAAAATGAATCAGAGAAGCAAAAGTTGATCAACTGAGATAATTGTTTCAATGTCGATGCAATCCTTACCAGGAATGAGGAATCTGTGGTTCATACAGACACCTGCTTTAGAGAAGACCCCTAACAATAAAAATGTTTATGTTTTTGTTACAAATTGTAAATCAAAGAAGGGTTCATACAAACTGCCACTGGCGATTGACGAATTCAAATTTTTGGATCGTCTTCTATGAAGAAAAAGTTTGAAAATTCGAAAGGTAAAATTGTTTAAGAAAAATGTTAATGTGCGGGTTCCACAGGGCTCAATCCTAGGTCATGTGTTTTTTCTTCTATGCGCTTAAGAAAATCGCTCATTATGTGCTCCCTTATGTCACATAGGACGAGCCTCGAGACGAGACGAGAAAAGTCTCGTCTCGAGTCCATCACTCCTTATGTGGTTCTTCTAAATGCCAATAGTACGTTCCCTGTGGTATCAAAACAAATGGAGGATTTTGGATTCGATTGTAAGTGGGAGGGATGGCTTTTAAGCCAGTTTACACTTCAGCCGCTTAATCAGGCCCATTGTGCAACACCTACCATCACCATCCCAAATTTAAGATGAACTCGATGAGCAGCTTGGCGCGTGGGATGTCTCTGATTCTGACCATATCTTGCCAATAGTCACCAAGTATGAATCTTCTAGTTGATGCTACCGCATGACCGGAGCGAAAAAGCGCTCTAGGGCTATCAATTAGTCCTAGAGTGTGGAAATGGAGGATATGCTTGAAATTGTCGGGAATCTAGACTTTCCTCGCTGTTGTTTCAGTGGCGATGAACGGCTCTGTAATGCAGGCTAGGGTAGGTTATTTCAAGTCGGGTTAGGTTAGGTTATAGGTTATGTCATACTGAAAGACACATAATTCTGGGTTAGTCCGATGTCCATTTGATTTTATTCCTATCAAAAGAGGTCGGTTCTGGATGTTTCACAACTTTAAGATGAACTCGAGGAACAGATTGGCGCGTGGGATGTCTTTGATTCTGACCATTTCTGGATTGTGACCAATAGTCACCAAGTATGGATCCTCTAGTTGATGCTATCTCAGGACACGAGCAAAGCACGTGATCCGCAGTTTCACTTTCTTGATTACAGCCTCTGCTTCTAGGACTATCGATTAGTACTAGAGGTAGAGTGTGAAAATGAAGGATATGCTTGAAACCAATTGTCGGGAGTCAGGACTTATCTCGCTGTGGTCTGGTGATAAACTGCTCTGTAATACAGGTTAGGTTAGGTTATGTTAAGTCGGGTTAGGTTAGGTTATGTCGTTCTAAAAGACACATCTGTGTTAGTCCAATGTTTGTCTGATTTTATTTCTATCAAAAGAGGTCTGTTCTTGACGTTTCATCCATTCATACTCCTATTCGTTTAACTGTGTTTTTATGAACTTGTAAATGGCATTGCTATATTCTAGCATTAAAAGGCCATACAAGGGGGGGGGCTAACAAGTGTTTTGTCGCTATAACAGCTCTTAAATCTATATACTATGCTCGTATGCCCAAGCAGGATCAATCCTGGCACATATGGAGTCTGTGTCTGGCTTCTAATACATCTACAACTGAGGATGAATTTATTAGTGTTTCATCTACCTACTGATTCTTGTAGATATGGGTGTGTTGGTCTCTAAGCTTTCGATTAATGTATACTCCAACATAACAAGGCAAAATCATACTGGAATCTATTTGAGCATATTGAAAGCTCTAACAGAATTTCAGTTTTCTGAGTGAGACTTCCTTACAGTTTACTATGCAGAAGACTGTACAGAGGCTCTCATGAATGAGTTCATAAGCCCCAAAATCTGCCACCCTTTGTCAGAGACTAAAAACCAGTCTCCATGACTGCCTGTGTGGGATGTCAAGTCTGAAAGCGGTCTTACAGAGAATGCTCAGGCTGTCACATTAATTTTAAAAAGAACCATACATACCTTTTGTTTTTTATTGACGTCTCGGGCTAGATGTCCCTTTTTAGAGTAATCGGTTAAGTATAATCCTAATAAACTTTTTAAAATTTAATATTTTCCCAGTAGAATCAATAAACGAAAACTGTGACTTCGGTAGAGAAGTTGTGGATTTAGTGTAAATAAAATTCTGAGTACGGCCCTGTTGAAAATAGCGTAAGTGAGTGTATGACATGACCACCATTGATTAAAGGTTTTCTTAAATTGATGAAACCATCGTAGTGGCCGATCTGTATCATGCTAATTCAGTCATGTACCCTCATTAGAGATAAATGTAAATGACATGCTAGGGAAACACACACATACACATGCTGCATTCCACTTTCTTTTGAAATTTACAGGTAATAAATTATTGTTTAAAGGTAAATGAAATTATCTTAATTAATTATTAAGTTAAAATGGATCGTTTTAATAAAGACAATAATAAGATGCGGTACTCAAAAACTAATTTAGAATTTGTATGTGTTGTATAAGCGTCTAAGCGAGTTGTGAGGATTTATGTATCCCGAGTAAGTTGCTTTATGGCTATTTTGCAGAACTCGTTTCGTGGTCTCAAGATGTCTCTATCATCTCGAGACTAACTTTATGGTTATTTTAGAGCAATTAGATTAGTCTGTTGTAATTCCAGTTTTTGCAAGATCTCGAATCGGCGACAGATGGTGTTTGACTTATTGCCTCAACTTCTTAGATATGAGTTTTTAAGGAAATATCGAATTTTGCTGAATTTGCTTACACTGCCAAAATTTCTTACCTCGTTTAGTTTAGTAGGTCTCGTAAAATATTACCTAGTGATGTTGCAACTTTTACATTTATTTTAAAAGAATAAATACAAATTCGTACAAATTTTACCTTAAACGATTATTTTTTTTTATTTAAAAGCATCAGCTCTTGTTGATCGTTGGAAAAAAAATTTTAATTGCTTCATTTATATTCAAGTCGTAACTTAAATTTTAAAGGAGCAATTTTAATAAGAATTCAAACGATAAGGTGACCAAAAACTTTTTTCTCTATCAAATATAAGATAATCAATACTAAAACATCTACAAAGTGCTCTTAAATCCCCTAGAAAACATAGTTTTAAGTCCAAACAAGAACCGAATTTTTTACTCAAAGATTTAAATGACCATTTTGAATCATTAGAGCTTCTTTTGCTCCCGTGCGAACATCTTGACCTGTCTTAGAGTTAAGAAGTATTCAAAATTCTCCATGCATATCCGAATAAAAAGGCTGAGCTTCTGAATACCTAAGGTCTTGTGACTTTTGTACAGTCAGCCTCACAATAAATTAATAGCTACCCTGGCTATACGTTTATCACGAATTGTGGATATAACCATCATAACACCCCATACTTAAATTGAGGGGTAATTTCATTTTGCCAACAATTAGTAAATCAACAACCTCCCTGTCCTTTTGTCGTTGTTCGCTAATAACCACCTTGGCGTATAGCCAGGGTGGCCAATAATTGTGAGGCTGACTGTACATTCCAGGCAGTTATGGGTCAAATATTTTATCGAAGGGTGAAGTCTGCTAGGGAGAACTGTTTGAATAACAGATGGTTCTGGGTAATTAAAAATGTGGTTTCTAAGGATTCATAATCTTCGCCTTGGCATTCTCTAAACATAGTAGCTTCTCAGAACTCTGTAGCATGCAAGGTTTTGGTTAGAGAGCAGCAGTGACCAGTGAGTTACACATTTTAGCTTCATGATTTTTGTACATGATGGAGCAGAGAAAAATAAAGAGTGGATGTGGTTCATAAGGAATTCGTGATGCTCAGCTCATGCATGCTGGATTCATTAGATGAAACTAGTGTCTTGCTTGATTTATTCCTAATGGTACTCACAGTACTTAATGACCTCAGTTGAACGTTGTGCAAGGAACAGTTAGTAAGAGGACAAAACGCAAAAAGAATTTCGATACTCGCTTTTTATTTAAGGTGGAGACACGCACATAGAATTTTACTCCGAGCCTGAGCAGCTTTGGTCTGAACAGGTCAAGACACTGGTGCAGACCAAGCCGGAGAAAAGAAAGCAAGTGGTCCGGAATGAACCCCTAATATTCAGGTCATGCATGCTGGATGCTCATTAGATGAAACTAGTGTCTTGCTTAATTTATTCGTAACGGGACTCGCAGTACTTAATGACCTTGGTTGAACGTTTAGCAAGGAACAGGCCGTTGGCCTGTTAATAAGAAGACGAAAAGCAAGTAGAATTTCGATAGAAATTCGAATGGAATTTGATAGAAAAGTAGAATTTCGAATTTCGAGCCGGAGAAAAGAGTGCATGTGGTCCGGAACGAACCCCTAATATTCACCTCATACATGATGGTTGCTCATTAGATGAAACTAGTGTCTTGCTAAATTTATTCCTAACGGTACTTACAGTACTTAATGAGCTTGGTAAATCGTTAAACCTATTGAACAAGCCATAGACTTGTTATTCAGAAGACGAAAAGCAAGAAGAATTTTGATGCTTGATTCTTAATTGAGGTGAAGTCACGCGCATAGGGTTTTGCTCCGAGTCTGAGTAGTTTTGTTCTGAACAGGTCCAGACACTGGTACAGCCTACACTGGCTGAGCCTGCACAGACCAAGCCGGAGAAAAGAGTGGATGTGGTCCGGAATGAACCCCTAATATTCAGCTCATGCATGCTGGATGCTCATTAGATGAAACTAGTGTTTTGCTTAATTTAATTTTTTTTTATAACGGGACTTGCAGTACTTAATGCCCTTGGTTGAACGTTGAGCAAGGAACAGGCCGTAGGCCTCTTAATAAGACGACGAAAAGCAAGAAGACTTTCGATACTCGCTTTTTAATTAAGCTGAAGACACGCGCATAGAATTATATTCCGAGTCTTAGCAGTTTTGGTCTGAACAGGTCCAGACACTGGTTCAGACCCTCTGGTTTGTCTTTGCAGGCTGAGCCTGCGATTTTACTTCGAGCCTGCTAAGTTTCTGCCTGCTTCTACTCAGGTTTGACTGTGTAGGTCATCTGAAAGATGTAAAAACGCTCTGATTTGTCCAAGCTGCGCTTGTGTCTCCGCTTTTAGATGTCGATAGTGATGCACGTGTTACAAATTCTATAATGGTAGAAAGTAGAGACACCCGCATAGGCTTTTATTCCGGCTTGGCCTGTGCAGACCATCGTTCAGGTGGCTTCTGCAGGCCTCTATGCAGGATTGCCTGCGCAGGCCGCTGAACACCGATATACAGACGCTCCGGTTTGGCCCGTCCATGCGAAGCTGGAGTAAAAGCCTGTGCGTGTAGCGGTGACTTAAAATATGCTTCAGTGAACACCTACAACCTGTATGACCAAATCCCAAGTTTTAGATCTTCCTTTTCTGTATTCTAACTAAAGTAAAGATCCTTCTTATAATAAATATGTTAGCAAGAAAGACCCTTTCTTACACTGAAGCCTTTATAATAATTTTTCAACTCAATATAACCATTGCTCCAACTACAATTCAGAAGTAATTTTTTTTGAACCTCTTCCCCAAACGTCCTTTATACGACTACCCTCAATAATCATTTAAAGGATCTAAAAATTCACTTTTTTACAAGTCACCCATTGTGGTCAAATTGTAAAACCATTTCAGTGCATGTAATGCCCAACATTTTTTTGTTTGGTATTTCTAAGAAAATTATTTAACCTTCAACAGTCAGTAAAGTTTTTTTGTGTGTTTGAAATTAAAAAAAAATATTTTTTTAAGGTCATCCACCGTTATATATTTTATTTTACGCCATAAAACAGTTTACTTGACAGGTATTTAGCCAAAGGAGGACAAATATTTCAAAGTTGGAATTATATTTTACCTATAGGCACTTGTGAAGTCACATATTTTTAAAAATGTTATTTGTAAATGAAGTTAAAAGAGGAAAAGTTCTCATAATGTTAAATTTTCGCGTGTTTAAATATTAAAAAAAGGGGTTGATATATTATAAAACCGCTTGTCTCGTGAGTGCACGACAACGAATAAATGTTTTTGTTAATTGCGTGTACGTACACAAAACTAAATTTAAGGAAAAGGAACCCCTAGCTTCTGAAGAGAGCCAATTAGAAGTGGCAAGGTAGATTTATTCCCATAGCAACGGGTTGCCTGTCTCAGAGTGAAGAATTGCTGGTCACATGGTTACGAAAGGGGATGCTGGGTTGTTGTTGGGGTGTAAGGTCGTCCCTGAGATGCGAAAATTGGGAGGGAATCTAGAATATAGATTACCATTCGATAAGGGCACTTTAAGATTCGAGGAAGTGTATACGACAGAGATTTGTAGGCTTTTTTGCTATTTTGCATGCGAACTGAATTTAAGCGATATATATTTTACTTAAGTATTTTTTTGTAACCCCTACGATAGATTCAACTTTTTTTTCTACCTTAATTTTTTTCTATAATATTAACAGATTTCTTTTAAATTTCTTTTCTTATACGCTAACTTTTAGAAAAGCATCTAACTTAATACTAAAGTTGGAGATTTAATCGATTAGTCTTCCGAGTGAATTGTGAGTCATTTAAAGCTTATTTAAATGGGGTGTATTTTTTTTAAATTTCTTGTTCAATTTATAACAGCAAATTTTGATTACTTCATTACTTAACAAATTTTTGCGCTGCACTAAATTCGAACTACCTACCTACGTATATTATAATCGGTATATAATTATTCAATTCGAGTAAGTTGATGTTATAATCTTATAAGATAATAACTTTCTATAATAACGAAGTGATTAACCTAAAAACAAGGTTTTGTCGGCAATTGCATTAGATTTCAGATAAATCAAACTTGTTCTCTTATACGTGTTTTAATTCAAGAAATCCCTTGAGGTTCGATGTTTATAAAATCGAACCATATTTTAATGAGCTAAACGGTTTTTTTACAAAATCTACAGGCGGCTGATTAATAATAGTGGTGATGTGATGATAATGGGTCTAAATTTACATTGAATGTAAAATCGTAACCAACAGACGGCAATTAAAGCTGGAAGACTGAAAATGAGGATGATTGTAGCAAAGAGATTTCTTTGCCTAAAATTCGTGTAAAATTTATTTTTTGTTCTTATTTACTACTCCTTCGTCTTCATGGGACTACCATTGTCCCAGTGGACGTTGGTCATCATTATGACACACCTAGTTCTGCCGTGGATGTCTTTCAGACTCATTATCTCTCATCAGTAACCTTCCTGGCCTTCTACAACCTTTATGGCCGCCCTAAGCCATGTGGGCTGCAACCGATCAAATCTCTCTTTTTAAATGATAAGCTCAAAGTATAGTTCTTTCATAGTTATATGAAGTTGGCTTAACAGCAGGTAATCAGCTTATGTCAATATATACAATACCCATCGTAAATCATAGACAAGCATCCCTTGTACTATGAAGATTGTAAAATTATATACCTTTTTAAATATCTACCGAACCAGGTAGGTATACAAAAATACTCATTATCCTTTATATTTACGCAAGTATTTGAAATGAAATTTATGTAGACACAATTAGTTATTATGTTATTAAACATTATTAAACAAGGGCAACTTTTAATTACAAACCGTCAAAAATGCCATATAATTTTGTATACCGATGTAGATTTAGAAGTTGTTTCAATCGCCATCGATCGAGATTTCTGCGATAAAATGTTAAAACAATTAAAACAATTTTGGTTTGAATACAGACTACCGGAACTTGCACATCCTAAAATTCCACTGGACAAGAAAGTTCAAAAACTGTGTACTTGACCAATGTAATTTTCTTTGTAGGTATTATGTATTTTTTATTAAGTAATTTTTTTATAATTATTTTTATTAAAGATAATAAGTACTCTAAATTTATTTATTTGGCTTTCTTAAATAAAATTATACACATCTTAAAGAATTCCTTTACGACCCCCAGAAATGCAACCCTTTTTAGGATTAACTCCACGGGTGTTCTATGAAACTTTAAACCTTTATGATTTATTGCTTTACGTACGTAAAGTTGCTTGATTTTAGGCGTTTCCAAAAATTCAGAAAATGCAATGCTCATAGCGGCCGATATTAGAACTGCTCTATACCCACATGATCTTAAAATTGATTTTAGCCAACTTTGGATAAATTTCTGTAATCTGTTTATTGATAAAAATTATTTCAGGTAACTTTTATAAAATTTGTGTAAAAGTCTTCTTTCAATATTTCAAAGTCAATTTTTAGAAACTGGGAATTGAATTTTCCTGCTTTGAATATCCTTTTGTAATAGTTGTCTCATCAGGTAAAATAACTGTTAAAATTTAAGTTTACAACGTGAGGGTGGGTTCTTTAAAATATGGGAAAGACCCATCATCCATAAGTACTATTTGAACAAGACCTGGTATGACAATCACGATACGTTGTCAAAAGCGCCTAGTAGGTAATACAGGAAAGCAAGTCACGATTTTACACGCTGGATCAAGTGACGGATGCTGGGTTTATAAATGCACTGTTACTTTCCGCCTTTTCCGCTAAAAACATTAAAGATTCTAGCTTGGACTACCACGAGGATACCACAACGGAATTGTTTGAAAGTTGGTTTAATAAATAGTTACTTCCAAAAATCCCAAACAATTCAGCGAAAGTGATGGACAATGCCAGTTATACCATTAAATACGTTTAAAATAATTTGTTTTGCCGTTGAGTGCAGGTGCTGTCTTTTTAATTCGGATTTTCTGGAAATTCTTCATTTTCCACATCAATCATCACGCCACTATAGAGCTTTTGCACGTCAATTTCTACTTCACTATTGTTATAATTGCAACTTGCAGGGCACGGTCTCCACATAACTGCGATTAAATCCCTCATATACGAGTACCTTAATGTAACAGGTTAAATTTTAGCAGTAATATTTAATTAAATTATTAAATGTTTAATAACATAATAACTAATTGTGTATACATAAATTTCATTTCAATACTTGCGTAAATATAAAGGATAATGAGTATTTTTGTATACCTACCTGGTTCGGTAGATATTTAAAAAGGTATATAATTTTACAATCTTCATAGTACAAGGGATGCTTGTCTATGATTTACGATGGGTATTGTATATATTGACATAAGCTGATTACCTGCTGTTAAGCCAACTTCATATAACTATGAAAGAACTATACGAAAACTTCCGTTTTCGACAAATCTCATGATCTCTGTCTTCACAGCATTGTTTGTCACGTGATAGATTGCTTTTGCTTACCAGATCCAGACTGGATCAACAGATTGGATTGCGCTCTGAGACAAACAATTAAATATATCGCCGCTGATGGGTTATGTTATAAGACAAAAATAAAGAGCAATTTTTGATATTATAATCTTATCCATGTATTGGTAGAAGCGAAACACAGGGAAGGAATACGTCAGAGTACGTTGCATAGAAAACTTTGTTCTTCGCTGCGTTGCTCTTCGCCTCGCCAAAGTGTAGTTTGGGTTTTAACAGCTGTTATTAAGGGCCAATTTTACAATTGAGGCTCAACAGCGGTTTAAATTAAATACCGGTTGAATCTTAAACTCTAACTTAAGTTGTGTTCGTAAAATCTGCCCTAAGCGTCGTCGTGAGGCATCAGGCTACACCTTGCAAACAGTACGGTTTAATGGACTTTAACGATTTATTAAGACAACTAGTAGAACAATTATTTTCATTGTTTCGGATATATAATTTTATGCTCTACAATTTATATTAGAGAAAAAATTACCATCAAATCACTCCTTAAGGAGCTAGGGTCGGGAGAGACACAGCAAGTTTGCAAAAACCGACTTGATACTTATTTTTGTCTTTTTGATTTATTTTGATATAGTAATTATGCAACTAGAATAATTATTCTTAGTATTTCTGATAGTTAATTTTATGCTCTATAATTTTTATTAGAGGTAAAATTACCATCAAATCACTCCTTAAGGAGCTAGGGTCGGGAGAGACACAGCAAATTTGCAAAAACCGACTTGATACTTATTTTTGTCTTTTTGATTTATTTTGATATAGTAATTATACAACTAGAATAATTATTTTTAGTATGTATGATAGTTAATTTTATGCTCTACAATTTTTATTAGAGGTAAAATTACCATCACATCACTCCTTAAGGAGCTAGGGTCGGGAGAGACAAAGCAAGTTTTCAAAAACCGACTTGATACTTATTTTTGTTTTTTGATTTATTTTGATATATTAATTATGCAACTAGAACAATTATGTCCATAGTGTTGGATAGATAATTTTATGCTCTACAATTTCTATTAGAAATAAAATTACCGTTAAATCACTCTTTAAGGAGCTAGGGCCTGGAGAGACACAGGAAGTTGCAAATAACGACTTGATACCTATTTTTGTCTTTTTGATTTATTTTGATATATTAATTATGGAAAATAAAACAAATATTTTCATAGTTTTGGATAGATAATTTTATGCTCTACAGTTTCTATTAGAAGTAAAATTACCGTCAAATCGCTCATTAAGGAGCTAGGGCCGGGAGAGACACAACAAATTGCAAGTTTAGAGAAAATATTAAAATTACCTTCATGGCGTGCAGAGTGATACTAAAATATTTACTTTCATGGCCCCAGAATCGAATCGTGCACCCTAGTATTGGGAAGTTTTATGTTTTACTCCAACATTAGCGCATTGAAGGCGCCCACGTATAGTCCTGGGGCCTGTAACAGAAAAAAGGGGGTGATCGTATTCAGGTCCATCTTTTGGAAATAAGCTATTTGAGTACCAGCGGACACGAAAATCTGGTTGGCTTCCACAGGCAGTGGCTTAAGCCCTCAGGATCCTTCAATGAAATTCTTAAAGAAGGAAAAAAGTAAGAAATATGACAGCATTCGGGATGCAACTTTGACATTTTATCGTTCTTATAAAAAAAATCGACCAAAAAAATTGGCTGCTCTCTACAATGTCTCTGAGAGCGTGGCAGCTGGACTGAAATTAACGTCTTTTTGCTACACACCTGCAAACACTAACTCGTGACTCATAAACGGTATTTGAGTTGTCCACTGCCAAAGTAACTACTTTTTACATAAAAAGTAAGATTTTACTTTGCCATCCCTCTCAGGTGGGTTTCCCGCCTTCCTCACCGATTAGAAATTTATTATTAACAGCTCTGAGGCCTTAAGCCACTGCCTGTGGAAGCAAACCAGATTTTCGTGTTCGCTGGCACTCAAATAGCTTATTCCCAAAAGATGGGCCTGAATACGATCACCCCTTTTTTTCTGTTACAGGCCCCAGGACTAGTAGCGTAGTTATAATGTAACTTGTTTTGTAGTCTTGCCTCTCTTGTCTTGTCTTGTCAAGGTGTCTTGAGCTCTCATAGCTCCACGATCTAAGCAATGTATTCTGTAATCTAGTCCCAAGAGGTTTTTTTTACATCAAGGAAGGGTAAAATAAGCGCCACACAGTAGCCATCTTTGTAGACGCCATTACCGGCAATTTTTTAAATAGTTTTTTGCTGCCAATACAATGAGGATTTTTTTGCCTAAAAGTAGAGATTTCTGTGACTTTTTTGAAAATTTGACTTTTCGCGAAAATATTAATCCATAAAAACAGTTTTTCGCCTCCCTCTTTTCAACTAAAAGAGCGTAAAAGTAATACTATTTATTTATTAAATGATTATTTAGTCATCCAATGCCCATGACCTATCACTACTAATAACCCATTGAAATTCCACGTGCATTCGCCCGACTATAAAAGCCATTGACAGTTAATTGCAATAAACGTTTGATTTCTTTTAGTCAATTTAACGATATCCTTGTTTATTTTCCGTATTTTTTATTCGTACCATTTCTCTTCAACAAAACTATAAAAATTCATCCACGTATGTTTACCTTCGTGAAACGTGAGCATCGTAAATGCATACTTTAACTTGTATAACCATGAAGCATTTTGATGGATGTTATTGTTAAATTGCACTTGGGTTCGGCAAAGAGAAAAAAAAAGTTTAAACTTTAATTAATTTTTGTTTTTAGGTGAAGTTAAAAGAGTTGTAAATATGAATTTTTGGACGTTTTGGTTTATTTTGTTTGTAGCTACTGTGGAAATTTTTGATTTTTTTTATAACTTAATTCTAAAACTGTAGGTGTATTTCTTGCAGACTTAGTCGACTTCTTTTTCAATTATAACATGCCAATAAATATTATTTAACTAAAAAGTTTTATAAAAAAACTTTTTTTTTTGGTTTGGGTATCAAGAAGATAAATCTTATAAACACTGTCAAGTCACGTAAAATATTGAAATATGAGATACAGGAGAATAAGTTTACAATGTTAATGCAAATCAATTGTTTGTGACTACCGATAGGCTGTATATCAATTATGGCGTGATATGATACATTAAGGTAGTTGTCAAATAGGCGATTTATGTATGTACTGATGAATTATTAACTTTTGAATTTCATAATTAATTTTATGAATTGTTTGTTGTAACTTACAACTACATTAAAATTGTCGCATCTATATCAAAATCGTTACAAGTGACAGTAATTCATTAAAACATGAACCGACGAGCACATGCTTCGAAATTGGCGCCTTTCGACTACGTCGATCGATACGAAAACTCAAAAAAGTCAATCAAAGGTGATTTTGTTGCTCAATATGGAATAAATTGAAAATTATTTCAAAAAACGCGAATAATAGTAGTTTATGATATACGTGTTGAAAGGGACGTTTTATTGTGGGAGTGGAGAAGTTTAAGAAACGAGTGAAGCAAGTGGAGTATCTCCACGAACGAATTTCAAAATTAAGGTTATTTTTTGTTAGTTGGTACTTCTGTTTATAATATACTCACAAGGGTATTTCAGAAGTTTATAAATGCAAAATAATTTTTTTTCAACTCAAATGTTATTTATTGAATTGTAATATTCTTATTTTTATTCGAAAAAAAATAAATTTGACTACACTTTTCAGACACTCCTTCATATATTACGATTTACGAAACTACTTTGGGTGTTTTAATAGCTTCATTACAGAACCGAAATATAAAAAAGTAAGTGTAGTACGCCTATTGAGCTTTTAGAGCGATTTCATCGCTCGATACAGTGTAGATGCACCATAATTTCAAAAAAAAAAATCCAAATTAATCTCCAACTCTCAACGCCTTATTAAGACGCTCGCTGCATTTTTAATTATCGACCATTTAATCTTTAAGGGTGCAATTCGAATGCAAACCACCCTTATTTTTTAAAAAGTTAATAATATATTGTTTTAAAAATAAGATAAGTTTGCTTTCAAGTGCAAGAAAGAATTTCAACTTTTTAATTTGTAAAAAAGGGAAGATAAAAAAGTGTACAATTTAGAGGGTGGACAGAAGTGGGTATATATATCTACATAAAAAGTACAATCATTTAAAATTCAAATAACAAGTGTAAATGACACCCCGCTAATTATGGTTTATCTTGTGCGTTCCCCACTCGTTAATCTTCATATAGTTGAAAAATTTTGCTAAAACATTGTTACACGAAACTTTTGTTCGTCTTTGTCTAACTTTTGGATTTTAATGTACTTTAAAGGGAAAAGGAAAATTTTTATCGTAATTTTGATACTTTTTGATATTAAAAAAATACAACTTGGTGAGTATATTATGATTTGTGACCATTCTCTCCCGTTCTTGAGTAAAAAATTCTACTCGACTTAATAAAAATTTACAGTTAAAATTCGATTAAATGTGGTTACAAATTTTTAAATGGTTATTTTGAGCTTAATTTATGAATTTGGCCCAATTATTGGCTTAAATAATTTTTTCTTTATTTCAAATTTTACAAATTTTTTCCCTGTTAAAAACAATTTCATTAGAAATTCTTATCGGCTTTTATTTTATATTTTCTCCAAATCGTGCTTCGGAGGGCACGTTAAGCCGTCGCGTCGGTTCTTGTCGTTCATGTAAGACTTTTAAAAAAATTGAAGATGGTGGAGTAATCAATTGTGAAGGCTACATGTAATTTTAGGATCGGGGGATGGAGGCACCCCAGATGAGCTCAGGTCTGGAGGGTGTCAGGGAAATTTAAAACATAAAGTAACAACCCTTAATTTTAATTATTTTTTTTATTTCTTACAAAACACCACATTTTATACTACTTCAATCTCATCCGACTCGAAGGACCACGTCCGGCTCGAAGGACCAATTAAAAATTTTAATCTCATCCAGCTCAAAGATTTCATGTTTTTCTTTATGCTGGCTGATGGCTTCAAAATGACGAATTTCAAATCCAAAAAAGATCTACCTAAGTAATTAATATTTAATTGATGCACCAATAGATTTCTTTAAGGAAATACTTTTTTACTTTCGTTATTCTACTTTTTGTCTCTCGTCATAAGTCTCATACTACTTATACAGTATATGTATTTATTTTGGCTTTTTGCTATTTTCTATGTTTGTGAAACACTCGTCTCTTTGCCTGGCAGAAAGACCGACTTCCGTTTTGATGTCTAGCAATCGTGAGAATGTGATGTTTTGTGTACAAATACATACATAAATGCAATTTTAATGCTACAGCACAGTCACATTCGACTATTTAAATAGAAAAATCATACAAAGCTGGCGCCATTTGAAATTTATAAACTTTTTAATAATAAAAAAATATTCAATTTATGAAAATAATAACATAAACTGAAATTTTTTGAATAATTATCATCTCTAACTTTTTTAAATTAATTTTGAAAAGAGATAAATATTTTGGTTATACAACAAAAATCTTACATACACCATATATGAAAGTTTAATGATCTGGCAAATTTTATTCAGTAGCGTATTGTATAGCGAGATAAATATCCTCAATCATGAGCTTTCTTAAAGATACGACTCGGAGCCAACTAAGTGAAGCAGCTCAAAAAGAATAGAAGTTTAAATTTATAAATGGCGATTTATCTTCAAGTACATTGTTCGAATTAAAAATTGTAAATTTAAAACTTGATTAAAATTATGTCAGTAAATTTTTAGTCCAAATAATGCTTTATCGTGCATTTTCTATCTTTTTAAGATATACAGGGTTGATATCAAGTAGTATTGACTTATTGTGCAAGTTGAAAGAAAGCATTTTCTAACACTATTTTTCATGTTAAAATATTTTTTTAGCGCAGAAGGGACGATTTTTTTTCGTCAAAACGTACCACTCCATGTATTTAAGTTTTTGAAGTTGAGAATACACTCTATTTTTAGAGAATATTTTTTTGAATTATCTAACCTAAGTTTTTGAAGTTGAGAGGACACTCTATTTTTAGAGAATATTTTTTGAAGTATCTAACCTAAGTTTTTGAAGTTGAGAGGGCACCCTATTTTTAGAGAGTATTTTTTGAAGTATCTAACCTAAGTTTTTGAAGTTGAGAATACACTCTATTTTTAGAGAATATTTTTTTGAATTATCTAACCTAAGTTTTTGAAGTTGAGAGGACACTCTATTTTTAGAGAATATTTTTTGAAGTATCTAACCTAAGTTTTTGAAGTTGAGAGGGCACCCTATTTTTAGAGAGTATTTTTTGAAGTATCTAACCTAAGTTTTTGAAGTTGAGAGGACACTCTATTTTTAGAGAACATTTTTTTTAATTATCTAACCTAAGTTTTTGAAGTTGAGAGGACACTCTATTTTTAGAGAATATTTTTTGAAGTATCTAACCTAAGTTTTTGAAGTTGAGAGGGCACCCTATTTTTAGAGAGTATTTTTTGAATTATCTAACCTAAGTTTTTGAAGTTTAGAGGACACTCTATTTTTAGAGAACATTTTTAATGAATTATCTAAGCTAAGTTTTTGAAGTTGAGAGGACACTCTATTTTTAGAGAACATTTTTTTCGAATTATCTAACCTAAGTTTTTGAAGTTGAGAGAGCACCCTATTTTTCGTAAGTATTTTTTGAAGTATCTAACCTAAGTTTTTGAAGTTGAGAGGACACTCTATTTTTAGAGAACATTTTTTTTGAATTATCTAACTTAAGTTTTTGAAGTTGAGAGGACACTCTATTTGTAGAGAATATTTTTTGAAGTATCCAACCTAAGTTTTTGAAGTTGAGAGGGCACCCTATTTTTAGAGAGTATTTTTTGAAGTATCTAACCTAAGTTTTTGAAGTTGAGAACACACTCTATTTTTAAAGAATATGTTTTTTTATGTATCTGACCTAAGTTTTTGAAGTTGAGAGGACACTCTATTTCTAGAGAACTTTTTTTTTGAGTTATCTAACCAAAGTTTTTGAAGTTGAGAATACACTCTATTTTTAGAGAATTTTTTTTTTGAATTATCTAAGCTAAGTTTTTGAAGTTGATAGGACACTCTATTTTTAGAGAACTTTTTTTTTAAATATCTAAGCAAAGTTTTTGAAGTTGAGAAGACACTCTATTTTTGGAGAATTGTTTTTTGAAATATCTAACCGAAGTTTTTGATGTTGATAGGACACTCTATCCTTAGAGAATTTTTTTTCAACTATGTTACCTAAGTTTTTGAAGTTGAGAGGGCACTCTATTTTTAGAGAGTATTTTTTGAAGTATCTAACCTAAGTTTTTGAAGTTGAGGAGACACTCTATTTTTGGAGAATTGTTTTTTGAAATATCTTACCTAAGTTTTTGATGTTTATAGGACACTCTATCCTTTGAGAATTTTTTTTGAACTATGTAACCTAAGTTTTTGAAGTTTAGAGGACACTCTATTTTTAGAGAACATTTTTAATGAATTATCTAAGCTAATCTAAGCTTCTGATACTTTTTATTGTTGTGTGATGAACTCTCAATTTGTTACTTCCAGGATTCCAAATTCTTACGGTTAATAGTATGTGAGGTATTGTAAAACGTTCAATAACAAAACAGATCGGTGTTGTGAACCTGAAGAGTTATATTTAATATTTGTGCAAAAGAAGACAACCGTGTATATATTGGCATAATATAAAATATAAGGGATGAAGGATGAAAACGCACAAACATAAACACGGTCCATTTATATTTGAAAGTTTTATTTGAAAAATGTAGCACTACAAGTTGTCAGAAAATAAAACAAAAGTCAATACATTATTGATGGACGATATCTTTATCCCGCCTACAAAGGCATCTCATGCAATGACGATATATTTTGATAAAGTATATTTGAGAAGAGACGGGAGTGCACAGTTTAGATTTAGAGTTTTGTATCTTCTCGGTGTGACCTACTTCGTGTGTAGAATAAAAGTTTTAGACTTTTGTCGTATATCAAATAAATTTTGTTTACTTAATATATATCTTTTAAGATTTATTGTTTAACAATAATTCTCTACAAATGGAAATAAATTTAAAATTTTTTTCTGATTATAATACCGAATGCGTTGTTGAATCAATTGATGCGAATAATTACATTAAAGTTGAATATACTAGAATGATGTACAATAATGCATTTCCGTGTCATGGGTAACCCTTTTAACTGCATTTAAAATATGTGCCTTTATGGGGGCGTAAAATCATTGATATAATGAACTTTAAAATATACACGACACTTTTTTAAATTTATACGTTCGAATATCTACGCTTTATTATTTTTTTATTTAGCTATTCAACGTCATACCGAGTGTTTTGTAAATACAATCCGTAAATATGCTATTTAAAAGACATTTTTAGGTTAGGTCGTGAAAAAACATCTTTAGAGGGTGGTTTCTAATGAATTAACGGGAAAGTTGTTATTTAGACATTCCGCTCGTAACCATTAGCGATTTTAATATCTGGTTGATATCGCTAATAGTCATATATCTTGATAGGGTAAGGTTTCAAGAAGGCATTGACATATTTGTATATAGAAAATTCGAGCCTAATTAGTGAGAAAAGTCCAATTCAAAATCCAAAAATTAAAGCATGTTGGATAAAAACATCTAAAAGTTCAATTGGACTTTTCTCGCTAGTTAGGCCCTTATTTCTAATAGTCAAATGTCATTGCCTTCTTTGAACTTTAACCTATCAGCAATTATGACTATTAGTGATATCAACCGGATATTAAAGGCGCTAATGGTTACGGGCGGAATGTCTAAATAACAACTTCCCGCAAAACGTGACGCAAATTTTTTTTTTAAACATTTTCGATTTTTGTGGGCGGATATTTCAAAAACTATCAGGAATAGAAAAATATGAATTCAAGCAATCTTGTAGGAAATTTAATAAGCTTTCATTTTGCTAAGAATAGTTTTTTCCCTAGGATACACGGTTTTCGAGATATGAGCAAAAACTTCCAAAATGGAACCTATTCACCCCCTCCTTCTACTCCTCCTAGCCATGTAGCTAGAACCGGGATCTTTTAATATTATTACCTCCTAACTAGTCCAAACACATTCATAAAATAAAATTCCACTCTCTTCCATGTGCTCTATGACTTCTTCGTTGACTAGACTATAAATGAACATTTCTTTTGTGAATTGCAGTGTATTTTTGTAGGGGCTCGAAAATAATTAGCGCCTGAGGCCTCAGCGTTCTTTGATCCGGCCCTGCATACAATGTGTTCGTATATGCGGTAATGAACTAGAGCATTTCGAATCTAATTATTTTGAGTTTTTATTTAGTCAATAAAAGCCTAAAATGGCTAGAAACAGATAAAATAATAAAAAATTGGCTTGAGAGTTCCGATGAAAACGACTTTCAGATATCATCACCGAAACGGTATCTTGGGAGGTTTTTTGTAAGTAATTAGGGAAATGAAAATTTTTGATTTTTACCCAACTCGAGTAAAATCAAAAAGTTCAACCGATGCTTGAGGCCATCAGCAAAAACATTTTCATTTTGTTCAAAAAAATAAAACAAGAGCATGTTTAATTAAATTTATAATTGGCATTAGTTTATAAAACAAATTTTCTAAAATTGATCAATTATTGCA
This sequence comes from Malthinus seriepunctatus, assembly GCA_963924605.1. Taxonomy (NCBI): domain Eukaryota; kingdom Metazoa; phylum Arthropoda; class Insecta; order Coleoptera; family Cantharidae; genus Malthinus; species Malthinus seriepunctatus. The sequence continues at coordinate 15,800,942 of OZ004601.1, read as the reverse complement.
GAATCCGGAAGTACCGATGGCCTCATGTCTCCGGTGAACAGGAAATCGGTCCAGTCTAGCCATCATTCGTCGGAAACAACTACCGCTACCGATGTACTTCAATCTGGATTCGTCTTGTGAAAATGTGTATACTTAGTGTTAAGTGTGTAAATATTATTAAGTATCCAAAGTATATAACTACCCCCTATTTATATCACGAATAAGAAAAATAATATTTTTTAACAATTTTTTTTGTTTTCATCTTTTTAATAATATATTTAATATAATTCAAGTGCAAGAATTTTAATAAAGACGGTTTTATTATTTAAATGTGCCATAGAAGATGAGCAAACGATATACGTAATTACAAGCTCCTAATAGGTATAAGATTGTCCTTTAGATATTATAATAATAATAATTATAATGGTGCAAGTGTAAATTTTTTTAAAAGAAAAACAAAGCAGTTATATAAGAAGTCTATTTGTAAAAAAAAGTTTAGATTTTAATATATTAATTTCGATAAAAGTATATAAAAATATGGCTATTTTGTTGGTTAATTTATTTTTAAAAATCGTTATTGTTATAAATTTTTTTTAATAATTTTTTCATGGCACGATTAAGATAATTGAATGGATCTCGAAAAATGTTAACTGTAAAAAATAATAGAATTTTTTTAATTTAACAAACTGATTTTTATTGTAAACGTTGATGTTATTAGACTGCAGTGAAATACTTATTAGTAATTAAGATTTTCGTAGCCCACTCACACTGGTTTTAAGAAAAAATTTAATTTTTAATTTAATTTGGGAGAAAAAATGTTTAAATTTCGTTTAGGTAAAAAAAATACCAAGCATTAAAATAAAAATGTCATAAAGCTGCATCCACACTATGTCGCTCGCAAAAGACGCTCGGCAAATTGTAATTACTTGTGCGTTCGCCCACGTGTCGACACGGTTGCTTTTGAAGTAGTGTGCGTTTTGTTGGCACAGGCGATCGGCTTCGCCGATTGACATAGTGGACGTAGCTTTAAGCACAACCTGAATATATTTTTATTTTAATAACCTTGTTATTTTTTAAGTCAGAGCACCGCTTGTACTAACTTAGTTTGTAATTGAAGAAATTTTTTTTAAAAAAATTTAGTGTAAATTTAGATAGTTAAGGTAAAATTGTGTAAATAAATTGTAGAAAAAATGGAAAACCTCTTTATGAATTTATTAATGAAAAAGAAATCGAGTGTGCGTCATGTACCTTAAATTTAAATTAAAGTATGATTAATGTAAGCCGTACTTTATGTTGTGTTATTTAGTTTAAAAAATTTAAAATTTTTATGGCTGAGCTGAGACTAAAAAATAAAAAAGAGTACAACAAACGTATACGGTGTAATGTACGTATTTTATGTACTTACTATGCAATATGTACTTAGGAACACTGTACCTTGCAAAGTCCGGTGTGTTTGGGCCTTAGAATTAAGATATTAGTCTTATAATCTCAATTTCTGTATACTAAGATGTAAAATTCCGATAGTTTAAGGATAAAGTGTATACTGTTTGCTTAGGATATTATTGTTTGTTTTGGTTTTTATAAATATTTTGTTGCGTATTTGTTGCTCAAAGTATAGTTTTCCAGTGTATATTATAAATATCTCTTTGTCTATCGTCCGTGTATGACTGTAATTTATTTTAATAAAAAGTCATATCAAAAATGCACTCTTTTTTAATTTTAAACAACCCCTGATTACCTAATTACTTTAATTTAAAAAAAGTTCTCGCAAGTGAGTTTATAGAACCTTTTCGCAACCTTTTGAATTTGACAGTGTAAACGGCTTAGGGTATTTTCCAATTTTTTAAAATGTATCTAGAAATTTACATTATTGAGTTTCAACTTATTATAACCTTCATTACACATTAACTGACATTTAACACATGTAACTAAGCAACAAACGTGATTTATACGAATCGCGACGTCACTTCCGTTTTAATTTTCACTTTGAACCTCTAGCATTTAATGCTTTTACTAAAGCACTTTTTAATAAAACTTTTTTGATTAACATATTTTTAGTGTGCCCAAGTCATTGATAATCGACTTTGCTATGCAATAATGCAGCAATAATCGATATTTAAAAAATTGGAAAATACCCTATTAAACTCAAAGCTTTCTATTAATATATTCTACCCTAAAAATTGACTCTTCTAGATGGTTTCTTAAAAATATTGCGAACTTAATGTATTTGTTAAGGGATTATTTTATTCGGGAATTCTTTGATGTGCAATGTGTAAACATTGCATAAGTTTCGTTCTATTGCTCAATTCCATTTCTCCTAAGGAGATTCATACCATAGATTTTCGTCTTGATAATTTTGACGATCAATCCTTTGCTGAACTTGCTGTGAGTGGCTGATTTAAATAGCTAGAGTCCCTAGACGCATAATTAGTTATTACGTCCTTAAAATTACCATTTTATTATAAGCCTACGTCTACAAAAGGGACACTTGGGCAAAACATTGCCTAAAAGTATCTTAAAAGTTTAAGTCCCATTCCCATCTAATGGAGTAAATCTAAAAGATCTTTTTACATTATTTGATCTGTTGGAAAAAAATTAGGCAAGCGAGTGATTTTTTAAAGATTTTTCCACAAGCATTTTCGTGCAATGCAATACCGTCTGGTAATAATTTAGGAAATTTCAAACAAGAGTACCAAGTGGTTTATGTGGTTTTCTTATAATTAATTGCATGTGGAACGTTTCAATTAAACGCTAAATTAAGTTACATGTAAATTTTATTATTTCAACCAACTTGAGAAATTTTATAGCATCAGTGGCCTCGTTGTAATTGACGCCCTTTACACCACATTCAAATATTTTTTTAAGTTTTAAACAATAATTTAGTATTAAGGCCTTAAGATAGAGAAATTTTGTGAATATGAAAGTTATAGGAACTTTGTCAAGGGTACATCGTATGTTAAGGAGTTACACTGACATTCGGGAGAGATGTCGAAAGCGTAAAGTTAACTGATGGTTCTCTTTTCTTCTCCTTGTACTGGTCAAGTAAGACAGTTGGAACAAACGTGTTGGATGGTTCTGAAAGAAAATTTTATTCTCTTAAAATCACAATAGAAGTCAAATTAGCGTACTTATAGTCTTTAAGGAGTTACAGCGACATTTGAGCGAGACGTCAAAAGCGTACGATAAAATAAGTCCATTGATGGTTCTTTTTTAGTTCCGCTTGCACTGGTCAACTAAAACAGTTGAAACAAACTTGTTGAATGTTTCTGAAAGAAAATTTGATGCTCTTTAATTTATAATAGAGGTCAAATTAGGGTAATTTTAGTCTTTAAGGAATTACGGCGACATTTTTTGGAAGAGATGTTGAAAGTTTATGAAAATAAGTTAACTGATGGTTGCTTTTTAGTTCTGCTTGTACTGTTCAACTAAAACAGTTGGAACAAACTTGTTGGATGTTTCTAAAAGAAAATTTTATCCTCGTCAAATCATAATAGAGCTCAAATTAGCGTACTTGTAGTCTTTAGGAGTTACAGCGACATTTGGGAGAGACGCCAAAAGCGTACGAAAAAATAAGTCCCTTGATGGTTCTTTTTTAGTTCCGCTTGTACTGGTCAACTAAAACAGTTGAAACAAACTTGTTGAATGTTTCTGAAAGAAAATTTGATGCTCTCTAATTTAAAATAGAGGTCAAATTGGGGTAATTGTAGATTTAAGGAATTACGGCGACATTTTTTAGGAGAGATGTCGAAAGTTTATGAAAATAAGTTAATTGATGGTTCCGTTTTAGTTCTACTTGTACTGCTCAACTAAAACAGTTGGAACAAACTTGTTGGATGTTTCTAAAAGAAAATTTTATCCTCGTCAAATCATAATAGAGTTCAAATTAGCGTACTTGTAGTCTTTAAGGAGTTACAGCGACATTTGGGAGAGATGCCAAAAGCGTACGAAAAAATAAGTCCCTTGATGGTTCTTTTTTAGTTCCGCTTGTACTGGTCAACTAAAACAGTTGAAACAAACTTGTTGAATGTTTCTGAAAGAAAATTTGATGCTCTCTAATTTGAAATAGAGGTCAAATTGGGGTAATTGTAGATTTAAGGAATTACGGCGACATTTTTTAGGAGAGATGTCGAAAGTTTATGAAAATAAGTTAATTGATGGTTCCGTTTTAGTTCTACTTGTACTGCTCAACTAAAACAGTTGGAACAAACTTGTTGGATGTTTCTAAAAGAAAATTTTATCCTAGTCAAATCATAATAGAGCTCAAATTAGCGTACTTGTAGTCTTTAAGGAGTTACAGCGACATTTGGGAGAGACGTCAAAAGCGTACGAAAAAATAAGTCCATTGATGGTTCTTTTTTAGTTCCGCTTGCACTGGTCAACTAAAAAAGTTGAAACAAACTTGTTGAATGTTTCTGAAAACAATTTGATGCTCTTTAATTTATAATAGAGGTCAAATTAGGACAATTGTAGTCTTTAAGGAATTACGGTGACATTTTTTGGGAGAGATGTCGAAAGTTTATGAAAATAAGTTAATTGATGGTTCCTTTTTAGTTCTACTTGTAGGTACTGCTCAACTAAAACAGTTGGAACAAACTTGTTGGATGTTTCTAATAGAAAATTTTATCCTCTTTAAATCATAATAGAAGACAAATTAGGGTACTTGTAGTCTTTAAGGAGTTACAGCGAGAGTATTAACTTGTTAGTACTGAATCAACTCAAGGAGCAAAAGCACGGGAATATAAGCTTTAACTTCGTGCTTTCCTCGGGATTCACGAATCCCGTGCTCCAAAATTTGCTGCTTGAGTTCATTCAGAACTAACCATTTAGTACGACATTTAGTCCATGTAAAGCGGCCCTAAGTTACGACTTACGTTATGAGACATAAGTTAATAACTTGTCGAAAGTTTTATTTTAGAAAATTTGATGCTCTTTAATTTATAATAGAGGTCAAATTAGGGTAATTGTAGTCTTTAAGGAATTACGGCGACATTTTTTGGGAGAGATGTCGAAAGTTTATGAAAATAAGTTAATTGATAGTTCCTTTTTAGTTCTGCTTGTACTGTTCAACTAAAACAGTTGGTACAAACTTGTTGGATGTTTCTAATAGAAATTTTTATCCTCTTCAAATCATAATAGAGGTCAAATTAGCGTACTTGTAGTCTTTAAAGAGTTACAGCGACATTTAAGAGAGACGTCAAAAGCGTACGAAAAAATAAGTCCATTTTCTCTTTTAGTTCCGCTTGCACTGGTCAACTAAAACAGTTGAAACAAACTTGTTGAATGTTTCTGAAAACAATTTGATGCTCTTTAATTTATAATAGAGGTCAAATTAGGGTAATTGTAGTCTTTAAGGAATTACGGCGACATTTTTTGGGAGAGATGTCGAAAGTTTATGAAAATAAGTTAATTGATGGTTCCTTTTTAGTTCTACTGGTACTGCTCAACTAAACCAGTTGGAACAAACTTGTTGGATGTTTGTAATAGAAAATTTTATCCTCTTTAAATCATAATAGAGGTCAAATTAGCGTACTTGTAGTCTTTAAGGAGTTACAGCGAGAGTATTAACTTGTTAGTACTGAATCAACTCAAGGAGCAAAAGCACGGGAATCTAAGCTTTAACTTCGTGCTTTCCTCGGGATTCACGGGTGCTCCAAAATTTGCTGCTTGAGTTCATTCAGAACTAACCATTTAGTACGACATTTAGTCCATGTAAAGCGGCCCTAAGTTACGACTTACGTTATGAGACATAAGTTAATAACTTGATGATTAAAATCGAGCTGTCTCGGAGTTGCGCCCTCCTGTCTTTGAAACCACAGCACAGCGAACATAAGCTAATAAACACTTTCGACCGGTTAAAAATTGACGAATGAAGGTGGTGGTTAAGCAGATCGTACTCACCTGAGACGGTGAGGACAGACGGGCGGACAGATAGACGAAAAGACAAATGAGTCATACTGCAGGATAGGGCTGATAGACAGGTAGACAAACGGATAGGTAGACGAACTGTGGCCTAATGGCAAAATTGTTTTTATAGCTCCCTTTTTTTAAATATTTAGAAATAGAAAATTTTTAAAAGTTGCACAAGTTGTGCAGCACAACTAAAAAATTTAAGAATCGCTGTTAGATGATCCAAATGTAATTTATAGCTTTTACAATATGTAAAATTTTTAGGTCATCTATATAAAGTCATACTTTGAAATTTACGTGTACTTCACCTCAAGAAATATTATGTAATAGACTCTTCATCCCTTAAAATTACAATTTTCAATAATATCTTCCATTAGGGGTTGCTTGCCATAATAAAAACATTTTTGAAAGAGGAAAAAAAAGTTCTTAAAATATTCCTTTATTAATTAATTGCGTAACCATTTTTAGCATATAATAATTTTCAGGAGGCTATATGTTGAAGCCAAACATATATTAGAACCGCAATGAATCAGAGTTTCAGTTAAATCCACCTTGATGAATGTTTTTGGCTTCATGCCTGTATAAATCCTCAATGCATACCAATGAAGTACACTGTCCCAATTTGAATTGCGACACATACAATGCTCGCTTCTCTTCTTTTCAAATAAATTTACCATTAAAGGTGCTTCTTTAAAATATTTCAATGGATAAAAAAAGATTTTTCTCATTTTAGTAGGGGTGGGAAGGAATTATAATTTCTTCCTAGTTTCTTTGAAAATATAACATTCGTTTAATTTTATACTAAATAAATTTTATAATTTTTTGCTAATCGAATTTTGGGGTTGTAACTTGTAAAAAAAAGAGAATAACGACGAGTGATTGTTTTTTGCAGTTGCATAAATCAGTTTTCATGTTGTGATTTTAAAATATTTATTTGTACGTATAATCAACTATTTCTAAATGAATGGATAGAAACCATGTAAATTGCAATTTATCGATTAAAATTTGCTGTGATTCTCTGGTAGTATGACATAATTGCTATGCCTTTGCAATTGAAATTCTATTATATTTGAATTTAAACCAGTGAGAGAACAGATGTGTTCGAGGGAGTCCCTCGCTACCCTTAAATTTGCACAAACTTGATCCTCGTCTATTTTTAAACAAAAACCAAAAATTTAATTAATAGTTTTTTTCGAAAAAAAATTTGTTGACAATTTAAACGAATTATTCTCAAGAGAAGACAATTATTTAATAGCAATATGGTTTATGAATATTCATTACGATTCTAAACGATGGACGACGAGTTTGAGAATGTGGCTCACGCATACATCTACGTGTGCAGGTCTACTATCCAACCCCTCTGACTTCCATCACAACGCGTGACTCCGCATACGCAACGAGCACGCACCCTGAAAAATGTCAATTTGTTCTTCATTAATACAGGATATTAGTTCTCGCATCGTAAATTTACTACAAAATACCTAAAAGTAAAGCTCATTGGTATTTTATAATTATTATTGTCGAGTTGATTGCCAAATTTTTTTTCTTTTTGCTCATATAAATCGACGTTTGAATAAGTTGAAGTTGGTGTAAAAAGAAGTTGTAAAAATTTTAACAAACAAACAACCACCTGGTGAGCCAATTCGTCCCTGATCAAATAAATGACCAACTGGTAACTTCACTACTTTTCTTAATCAACGTCGTTTCGTTTGACGTGACTGCAATATGTCTTAATCAAGTAATTTTTAAGTAGAATTTTCTTGCTCTCTTACACTGCAACTGTATTAAATCAATGATGATGAAGAAGTAAGGCGGCGGTTTTGTAATAAAAGATGTTAAAAAATAATTTTATTTGTCAAATTAACTTCGTACTAATTTAGAAAATATTTTCAGTTTGGTTCATGACAGTGGATTAGTAGTTGCTACTTTTGCTGTAAAATAGTAAGGCTGGCAAAGAATTGGATAATCCATTAATCGAATATCATAATCATCCATTCTTCGAATAATCGACTAATCGCGATTATTAATTAATTTTAAATTTAAATCATTTCCCCTTTTATTCAGTTGTAATTTTCCGTGTTGCCTTCAGCAAGTCCGTGTGCTTTCTTCGTTCCATCAGGACTTTGTGATCTTTCTTCGTGAGAGGACTCGGGATCTGGTGATCATCACCCTCTTGTGCTCTCAGCAGGACCTTGTGACCTCTCTTCGTGAGAGGACTCGGGATCTGTTGAACGAAGTCTCCCTCCCTTGATCAGGACCCTGTGACCTCTCTTCGTGAGAGGACTCGGGATCTGGTGGACGAAGTCCCTTTTCCTTCATCAGGACCCTGTGATCTCTCTTCGTGAGAGGACTCGGGATCTGGAGGACGAAGACGAGAGCCGAGTCATAGAGATAAAGTATCTTTCTTAATTTTTTTTAAATTTTGTACTCGTATCTAAGGGTAGATAGAGATATTGTATTTTTTTTTAACTTTTTATTTTGTACGGTACTTAGAATAATTTTTTTTTTATTTTTAATAAATTTTTTTTCTTTGTTGGCCGTGTGTTTTATTAACGACGAACCCTCCCTTCTCCACTAAGCTACCCAGGGTGGTAAAAGTGGTGTTACAAAGTTGTTAAAATTTTCATTAATCAGGATAGCAATAATTTATTTGAATAACAAGCAATAATTTCATGGTGTATCGTAGCAACATTTAAATCGCTACCTGATTGACGAAAATTTTAACAACTTCTAAGTTGTTTTTTGCTCTTTAACTAAAAGCATGATAAAATGTAATACTTTTATCATTTCTAATTTTTAATTCTGCATAATTTTTGGCTCTTTCATGTTTGCTCTAAAATAAGTAGTGAAGCAGGAATTTATAAAAACGTGATTTTACGTGCTATTGCCCTATGTATCGGTAAGTCATTCAACACCCGGTATGTTGATAAAAAAAATTGCAATTTCAATTTCACCTTTCTTGAATTTTGCTTATTTCACTATCACTGTCAGTATTTATTTCTACTATTGGATGCGGTTATACTTAAAATGATACTGTACTCTTGGTTAATGGAATGAAACTCGGCACATAGTTTACAGGAATCATATAGGGCCATTTTGTTCAATGAGAATAAAAAAAATTCAATGGCGGCTGCTGTACACCCCCTTTAATGCGAGTACACAGCGAATACCTCAGCTACGTTGCATTTTTTGTTAATAAATGGAATATAACTTGGTACACAGGGCTGGACTGGCCCGGCGGGCTACCGGAAATTTCCCGGTGGCCCGTGATATGACAATGAAAGAAATATATTACAAAAATTTAGATAAGTAAATTGAAAAAATCAAAAATATGAACCAATAGTAAAAAAATCAAAGTAACTGTAAAGGCCCGTTCACACACACTTGCCTTCCGTGTGGACACTGCTTAAGCGGTCTGCACAGGCCAAACCAGAGAGTCTCGATAGCGTTTAGACCGTCTGCACGAATTTCGTAAGTTGGCGGATGATAGTCGAATGAACAAACAAATTTAAAATATTCTGATTACATCCTTGGCCTCATAGCTCCAAAGTTCAATCGGTTTCAGCATTAAAGCGACAAAAAATTCAGGATATTTTTATTTTACCCCCCCCCCTCTCCCAACACAATGGCCCGCCTGCAAGTGGCCCGAACTATCAGATTTCCCGGTACTAATTTTATTCCCAGTCCAGCCCTGTTGGTACATAATAGTTTACTGGAACAATATAGAGTAATTTTGTCCGATAAGACCAAAGGAATATTTGAGGGGGCGAGCACAGCCCCTTTTTTTCAAAATCTGATATTTGCCGTACTTTGTTGTGAAAAGATCTGATATTGGCGGATATTGGCAGCATTTTGTCGTGCAAAGTATTGTTATCCTACATTTTAAGGGTGTCGAATCGATCTGTGACCATTTGGTATCCATTTGAGCAACTCCATGGGCTTAAAATCGCCATTTTTGCCACTATAGTGCTGTTAAAAACAGTCTTTCAAAAATTTTGAAATCATGCCAGTAAGGCATTGTTTATAAATATTTATTTGTATCATCGTACAGAATATGGTTCCAGTAAACTATCTACCAAGTTTCATTTCATTAACCAAAGGGGCACTATCATTTTACTGCACCCCTTTTAGAAGTGGATTTTTACAACGCCGAGGAGGAAAATAAGCGTTTTGCACCCAAGCGATGCTCAAACGAATTCAGTATGGTCACAAATCGCTTCAGCAGCCCCAAAATATACGGATTCATCCAAAATACTCAAAAAAATAACGGCAATTCCATAAAATATAATGCATTTACATGTACGGGTCCGCCGAACCCGGCTGGTACGCGGCGCTGCTTTTTTTATTACATAGGGAAGGAAGCTGATTAAATGAAAAAAATGAGAAATAGTTATTCAAAATAGGAAGTTAGAAAAGTCACAAAATAACAACTCATAATTTTCAAATTTGAATGAGAAAAACTGAATTGAAAGTGCGATTCGGGTCCTTCGATTACTCGATTATTTGATAATCGATTAGTGTATTCTTCGAGTAATTCAATACTTTGGTTACCTTACTTTTGAGTCCCTTCGAGTACAAAAATACAATAAAAATCTTCGAAAAAGTCTGCCTGTATGTCAGCACTGATCGTTCTAACACATTAACTGATTATCGATTAATCTAAAACACGATTAATTAAAGAATCGATTAATCAAAGTATCGATTAATCGAATAATCCATTATACAATTTTTAAATGTAAATAATCTAGGTATATTTATATTTTAATAATAAATGTATTGAATTTATGGATTTCATTTCGCAAATATAATGTATAGATTTGATTCGAAAAGTTTCAAAAACCGGTTATTCGATTAATCGACTCTTCCATGAGAACATTATTCAATTCTTCGATATAAAAATTAAAATAATCACGAGTTTTCATTAATCGATTCTTCGGTTAGTCGATTCTTCGATTATTCAATTTTACGATTCTTCGATTAATTGATTCTGCGATTAGTCGATAGTTCGATTCTGGAAAATAAAAATTCCAATAATCGCGATTTTTCATTAATCGTTCTTCGATTAGTCGATTATTCGATTAATTGAATACTTTGACTAGCCTTCGAGTCCAAAATGCAAAAAAATCCTCGCAAAAGTCTGCCTGTATGTCAGCTTTAATTCATCGTTCTAACACTTTAATTTGATTGGAGTGGTGGTTAGTCTGCAAAATAAATAAACAAGTTAGTTATGAATATTTTCCATGGTTCTCTTATTCACCTAATGTAATTCATGCAATTTTTTCTTTTACTTTTCTATTATATTTTTGTTAACCACGCGGTCTGATCTTGAGCAATAAATCATTTCCATTGCTTTTATTCTTTCTAGAACATATTTCTTTATGTTGACTATTTGCCAAGTTAAATGGAATAACTTGTGTATTTAAGAACATTTCGTAACAACTTCATTAATTACAATTTTTGTAGCAAAAGTTTTAATATTATACATACACCTTGTATAAATTTTTTAAAATAAAAATTCATTTTAAAGTTCGTACACAATAAAAATTTGAAAAAAAACTACTATTTGTAACCCTCAATTTGTATTCTATCGGTGATTTCGCTCGCCATCGTTCCTACGTAAAAGTTTTTCCCGCTGTGAAATTCAACCCTTATGATATAAGTCTTACTTTAGCATGCGTATGATATAGTAGTTTAATCCAAAAGTCTTCTGAAAAGAACAGTATAAGATATTCTATATGTTACATTGTTACATTTTATACTTTATAATTCATATACAGAGGCAAAAGATTTATTATCTTGATCCATCATTAAAAAATAATAATAAAAAAAAGAATATATAATTTTTAACTTCAAGTAGTCCCACACGACAACTCTTTTAATAATAATTTATCATAAAATAAAACTCTCGTTATTTGTTGTAATTTAAATAAAATATTTTTTTAAATTAATTGGGTTCGAAAAGTTAATCTTTTAAATCAATTTAATTTGCTACATAAAATTACCAATCTATATCGTAGATCACGATTCATTCAATTGAGGTGTCTATAAGGTAAGAAATATGTCCACTTTAATTTTCTGTTGGACAAAAGCGTGATTTGTTAGTATCAGAGGTCATCTGGCTACCGTCCTGGATGTTGTTTAAGGTAGTGTTTAATTGAGCCAAAAGTCTTAAAATACGTACAAAATTTAATTTATATGTATCTACCTATACAGTGTGTTCTAAAAATTAGTCTAGATGAATTATAAATTGTTACAATAATTAAGTGTAAAAATGGTAATTTATAAAGTGTTCAAAAGAGCCTCGATGGTTCGTATAATAGAAAATATTTTTTCAAAATGTTTAACGCTGTTTAATAACTAATCAAAAGATCTTGATTACTTTGCTTTAAATTCTCGACGTTTTGGAAGTCCCTTTTATTCAAAAAAGCAATAAAAAAAGAACCTTAGGAAAAGTCCAAATACATGTCTGGTGTAGATGTATGTGTCTGTGTGTACAGTGGCGTGAATAACGGGCCCACAGGGCCTGCGTTGCGGAAGGGTCTCCAAAACCTCGTTTAGTATAAAAATTCGTTATAAAATCGATTTTTGGTAAAGTAAAATGATTATTAACGAGGATGGGTATGGGACTCCAATCTGGATTTTGCAGGAGGGCTCCAAAACTCTTAGTTACGCTACTAGTGTGTACTTCATTGGATTATGTCGAAACTGAAGCCTGAATTGCCTTGTGATAGATCCTCGTGTGGAAAAGCAATAAACATGTTCTGAAATAATTTTCATCATCTTCAATCTAAAAAGAAAAGAAAAAAAGTTTAATTTACATCAATTTTCTAGAAGCATCATTATGTATTATGTATTGTAGTGTTGTATGTGTTAAAATACAACTTAAAAAATAATTAAAATTTTAAATTGTTTTAATTTAAAAAAGCAACATTGATGTGAAAATTTTAAACAATTGTTAACGTATATTTCCCTAAAGTAATATAAAGTTAGTTTGTTTTGTGGTTGTTATAATAGGTGCATTCTTGGAAGAGTTAATGTATTTTGCAAGTTCCATAAAGCAAGTAGGAAGTTAGAGAGTAAAGTTGATGGAATGCTTTCAAACAAACAACATTCCGAAATTCTTGCTAGAATGTGTGTGATATGTTTCTGACTTAAACTAGACAACATTATTGCGTTTTCTGTACTACGCTAGTGTAGTTGTAGTAGGATAAGATGGTTTTACAAATAAGAGTTATATATCACTTAGATTTAGTTTAAATTTAAATGAGTTTCTGCATTTCTTAACAAAATAAAGACATTAAAAAGAAAGATGTTTTATTCACAGCCGATTTTAATACAACTTTATACTTGATGCAAAACAGACGTGCTCTTTTTATTCATCTCATTTGTTTTTTTAAGAAAAGGCATTTATATTAAATAAATTAAAATAGTTCTAAAATAATAAATTAACAACTACAAAGTTGCAATTTACTTTTTGGGAGTTTCTTTACCTTTCATTTTATTCCCAATTTAAATATTCCACATTTAAGAGAAATTTTTTCTAAATTTTTCTAAAAGCACTTTGAATCGAGAGCACATCGATACTTGCATTGCAGTATTTATTGCAGCACAAATGGGCCCACTTATTTGCACATCATCGATATGAACGAATTATAAGATATATTTGACAAGCGGAAGATAAAGAGATAGACAAAGACGCGGAATTATTCTACAATTTGGTTTTCAAAGTTTTCTTTACGAATATCTTTTGATCCAACAATCCTTCATCTCTCATTAGGTCATTACGTAGTTTGTTTCAGAATTGTTGAAAAAGCTTCTAAACTGTGATTATTGTTTAATTTTCAGTCAAAATAAAAATTCTTTGTAACAAGATACATCTACACTGAGATAATATAAGGTTGTTTTGACTGCGTACTAGGTTAATACGGAACCAACCTATTTCTTTTCGTTGATTTAAAAGTTTGAAATCGGTTGTTTTCGTAAATTGTCGGTTGTTTTAACGTTCTTGCTAGGTACAAACAACTTTTTGGTCAGTAAATTCAACTTTTCTTCTCACTAGATTCAACAAAACGGTGCTCGGTTAGTTACATATTTTTCTCAGTGTGTGAGCGCGCGGTACTAACCTACATATAGATGTCATACAGGTACTTAGGTACGGTTGATGTTCTGGTGATATTCTTACCCTTATAGAACGCGATTGTTACATGGATATCACCTCAGTGTCAGCCTTGCAGAGAAGTAAGAATCTATCGACTACAAGGGCGAACGCGCTCATCGATGCATCTTGTCATGGTCGTACGCTTAAAGCCTGGGTCACACTAAGCTGCTTGCCAACCGCTGCTGATCAGCGGCGGGCAAACCGTACACACTGCGTGCTACTCCTCGCCATTTTGTTTAGTCGCTTTTAGCAAGCATGTCGTCCGTGGGTCCACGTAAACAACCGTTTACTCGCCGCTGATGCGCTGCTTGAGTGGTCAGAGTGCGCTGTTCGTTAGTGGCAGCGGGTGAGAGTGAGTCACGTGACCTGCTAGTTCCCGCTGCCTGGCTACTAAAGTAGAACATGTTAAATTTCACCAGCCGCTGATAAATGCTCGCTGGCTGGCGGCGTCAGCTGCAAATTTTATGCTCACACCAAGCTGATTGATGGCTGACAGTAGCGGCTTCCACAAATCAGCCTAGTGTGACCTAGGCTAGCCTTGCATCACAACTTCTAGAAGCCAGCTTCTTTCTTTCCAACCAATAGAAGATAATCTCGGTCTACGTTTTAGCGTCTAACGCTAAAAATGCATGGTTTGTATTGGCTTAGATAAAGAAACTAGTTTCTAGAAGCTGCGGTGCAAGGTTAGCTTTAGTCCTAAAGAATACCCTTTCTTGAAATATATGCAGTTGTTCAACAAATTTGCTGTGGATTTGGATTAAATAATTGTCAAAAAAGTTTAAACAGCAAGCACAGGGTAACTCGCACTCTGGAGCATGGAGCCCTAAAATCGCAATACGAAAACTGAAAATAAACGTGTAGGCGTAATCACGGATATGAAGCACTCAATCGCTATTTAGACTCCCTTTAAGAACCGTACAATGTACATGTACAGCCGGCCAAAAACTTTTTGGCCGGCTGTACATAGTACATGGTTCCTAAGGCTCTTACGTACGACCGTGGATATGATTTTAGAGTCTAGGAGGTCAATTTATAAGTCTACCACCATTTATTTACATGGTTCAAAAAAATAATACAATTTCTTTAAATTGTCTTAAATGGTCATGCTAAAGCTTTACACGGATATTTATGCACAAATCAACTACATAATGACTCGAAAAGACACGGTGGAGCCCTAAAATCATTTGAAAACTGAAAATAAAAATTTACGACCACGGATATGATTTTAGAGCTCTTAGAGGGACTCGATCGCTATTTAGACCCTTAAAATGACCTTTAAGAACCATGTAGATTTTTTTCTTCTATGTGGTTAAGAAGATTGCTCAATATTTGCTTCCTTCTGTGGTCCTTATAAATGCCGAGAGTACCTTCCCTGTGATATCAAAGGAAATGGGGTATTTTGGATTGGATTGCTAGTGGGAGGGACGGTTTTTAAGCCAGCTTAGACTTGGTCGCTCGATCGGGCCCATCGTACAACACCTCCTCGAAGCGCATCCTTATCCGTCATTCCTCGAACCATTCCAACTTGATTACAGCTTCTGCATCTAGGGCTGTCGATTAGTCCTAGAGTGTGGAAATAGAGGATATGCTTGAAACCAATTGTCGGAAGTCGGGACTTACTTCGCTGTTGTCTGTTGATGAACTGCTCTGTAATACAGGTTGGGTTAGGTTATGTTAAGTCGGGCTAAGGTTAGGTTATAGGTTATGTCATTCTATCATTCATTCCTATCAAAAGAGGACTCTTCTGGATGTTTTTATCTACTCTTACTCTTTTTCTTGTACTGTGTTTCTATAGACTTGTAAAAGGCAAGTCTAGCATTAAAAGGTTAAAAATGGGGGGCCTATAAAGTATGCCCAAGCAGGATCTATCCTGACATATGGAGCCTGTGTCTGGCTTCTACTACATCTACTGAGGTTAGATGAATTTATTAGTGTCTCATCTACTAATTCTTGTAGATATGGGTGTGTTGGTCTCGAATCTTTCGATTAATGTAGATAAAAAACGTTTCTCAACGTTTTTTGTGCCACGCCCCACCTAAGCCTTTCTAAAGTTCTGTATAACATTATACATAATTTTTAATATTTAAAAATTGAATTGTTCACTGAAGAAACTCTACACGAGTTTCTGTGGAGCGTGGAACCACGTTGGGAAACACTATGTATTTGGTTTTGAAAGGTTATTTTAAAGCTCTAACTAAGCCTATGAGGTCAATTTATATTTCATCATTCTATCATCATCATCATCATCATTGAGAAGGTTCAAATAAAATATTGCAATTTCCTAAATTGCCTTAAATGGTCATTTTAAGGCTTTACAAGGATATTTATGCACAAATCAACTACACAGTGACTCTAAAAACTCTAAAAGACACTGTGGACTGTGCAGCCCTAAAAGCACCATTTGAAAACTGAAAATAACAATTTACGACTACGGATATGAGTTTAGAGCTCCCACAGACACTCAATCGCTATTTAGGCTCTTATAATAACCTTTGAGAACCATGTACAAGGATGAACTTGAACCAAATGTCACTATAATTAGTGAAGGGCTGCTAAAGATTAGAGAAAGACAACTTCAGTTCAGTCACGTGAGCAATGAAAATGATATTATACTCAGTCTTCTTAGAAATATTTTATATTAATTATTTCTAAAGACTTTTGATACAGTCTAATTTTGATGGCTCTCTCAGAAATAATATGTAATAAATATGTGTGCACGTATATCGTACAAATTAACATCGAAATTTCCACTTCTCATAAAAAATTATAAAGCTAACCTTAGTGAAAATTGTCAAAGCGATGAACTTAACACCATCTCAAAAATTTAAAAGGCAGAAAATACTACTAAAATAATTTAACAAAAATAATCAACAACTTCAACACAAATGCGCATAAACATGTTATGGTATTAAACCAAATTCGTGCGTTTATTTTATTGAATCATTTTTAAAATGGAATTTTATTGAGTTTTTAGATAATTAATGCGCTAATAAAATATAGAATATTCTACAGAGTGATAAAAAACGGCTGATTATAAAAATGCCTACATATATAAAAAGCAAAAAGATATGTCCATTTCTCGCATGAAAAGAATTTAAAACTAATCTTAGGGAAAACCGCCAAAGTGATGCACTAAATCAAACTATCTCAGAAATTCAAACGGCATAAAACAATATTGCAAAAATAATCACGAGATTCACCACATCAAGTTTAATAAAATACTGACACAATGACGAATGCGGAAAATACTGATAGAGTGACGTCGTGCGCAAATACATCTTATACGTGCGTTTATTGTAAATATTCATTTAATTTTTAAAACGGATTTTTTTAAATTTTAAAATAGTTACCGACAATCCAAAATTTTCCCTGATTTTGTGAAAATTTGACCTTTAGTGCAAAATGTTTGACTTTTTCACGTTTCTGTTCACTATTTTTTAAATATTTCGCTTTTGTTAGTCGGATATGGACCAAAAAAATTCATTTCATTTTTAACGAATCTCTCTTTAGAACTGTTTGGTTAAAACAAATTATATTAATTTTCTAACCTAAAAATATTCAAAACTGTCGTCATTCGTGGATTAATTTTTTTTTACAAATAACTTTAGTTTTAATTGAAGTTGTTGCACGAAACTTGGGGAACCTATAGGTCTTATAGTAATAAATACTTGTGCCAAGTTTGATCCAAAAATATTAAGAACAAGGATCAAAATTTGAATTTTAAATTAAAGTTTATCGACCAGAGAAAGACGAGTCAAGTGAGCAATCAAAATGAGATTGTATCAAGACACTTGAACAATGTTTCTGATGCGTGACATCACGTGTTCTGTAATTTAATTGTACGATTTTACGACAAATATTTCTAATAAAGGTCCTCAATACGCTTTTATTTTGATGGCTCCCGTATAATCAAATTATAAAAATGTGTGCACGTACGAGAAAAGTAAAAAAGAAATTTCCATTTATTTAAATTGGAAGTGCATCATCATATAACTTTAAAAGTACATACCTACACGTAAAACTTATTAATTAAAGTTAAAACTAAAACCCGTCGTCTTATTTAAATTAGTTTTTTGTTTAACCGTTTGTAAAAGACATATATTTTATACAATTATGCAGACTTTCGATTTTAAAACAAACCATTTTTCATGTGTAAAATACGCAGGATATAAGCAATACATATAGAAGTTAGAAACCTATGGAACCCTCGCGGGTGTGAAGAATTGTTCACATCTTACTAGAAATTTACGAGCGACGCTACAAGACAAATGGAAAGATTGTGTTCAAAATTTTTAACTGCTATTCTACATGATACGCTTTCCACTTTTTTTTACAAAAACTTATATTTTTTAGATAACTTATATTTTCTTCGTTTTTATCCAACTTAATAAAAATGTGAAGGAAGAATAATTATGTGCTCCGTTTTATATTTCTCTAAATCACTTTTAGTGCTAAACAAAAAAAAATTTGATGGCAAAAGAACAAAGTAGTGAATTATCTAACGACAGTCCATTCAATCAGCAGCTACTTGATCGTATCATAAATCGTTTTGCTAAGATTTTTTGAGATAAACACAACCTCTATGATGATGATGCGAAGCGATGTAGTAAGCTGAAAGGTTAACGTACAGATAGTATCGGGATAAAAAACAGACGTCATTTTGAAAAGCCTTAAAATCCCACTTTCCGAATTGTCTCAATATCTTGCCAATTTTAGAATAAATATACAATATCTGTGACCAACACGTTATAGTTTTATTGCTTTTTATTCTGCGATATTTACAATATCTAATAAAAAAGATATTATTGGAAACAATTTACTTTGCCCTTAATCTTATTGATTTGATGGGAAAATAAAAAAAAAATTTTCAGAAGTCCTCCAAATTGACCAAAGTCGTGTTTTATCACGGGATTTTCAAACGCGTCTCGGCGTAATGAAAATAAAATTTTGTGTTTTCTTCAACCTTAACCTCTCTTACTCAGAAGGTCAGAGGCTCAACATTTACTACAGTGCGTACACCAGCCTACACCAAGAAAGGGACGACACATGTAGGAGATAAAATAAGAAAATCATGAATTCACAAAAGGCGCAATACTAACATGTCAGGACTGTAATCACTCTAGGATTAGGTATTAATGATGGCTTGAATTTATTATAAAAGGATTCCATCTCCGGCTTCCGCTAAGATCTAAGCGCAGGAAGCTAACATTAAAAGCTATACAGCTACAGGGAATATCGATACAGCATTCCAAAGAGGTAAAGTATCTAGGGGTAACTCTGGATGCTAAACTCAACTGGAAATCTCATGTAGAAATAACTCTTTCCAAAGCAACGGGGGTCTTTTGGGCGTGCCGCAAACTCTTCGGAAAACATGGGGGTTAAAGCCAAAGATGATATATTGATCATATACATCAATAATAAGACCCATTGTCACATACGCTTCGTTCGTGTGGTGGACAAAAACGAATAAAATCACAACACAAGGCAAGTTGCAAAAATTGCAACGCCTAGCGTGTTTGGGTACAACAGGGGCTATGAGCACAACCCCGACTACAGCTATGGAGGCACTTTTAGACCTACCATAAAAATTGCACACACCAAGAAATTCAAACTGGGTGACAGAACAGGTCACCTAAAGATCCTGGACCTTCAACAGCCAGAACTGCTTGAAAAACCCTTGGATATCACTCCAAGAGTGTTTGACTTCCAGACAACGTTCGAGGTGGTCATTCCAGACCGCAACACGGCTAGAAGTCAATCAATACAATTAGAACAAAACTCCTCCATTTGGTATTCAGATGAATCTAAATCTGAACAGGGAACAGGTATAGGCATATATGGCCCAAAAAATAGCCTTAGGAACCTAGGTACCCCACAATTATGCAAGCTGAAACTCTTGCAATGTGCCCGAGAATGTCTTCGACGGAATTTAAAGGGTAAAAAAATCTACGTAATGTCTGACAGCCAAGCTGCGATAAGCCGATAGCTTTGAGTCCTTATCCACTTGGGAATTCAGACAATCTCTCAAAACTCTGGCAAGGGGCAACGAAGTTGCCCTTCATTGGGTGCCGGGTCACAAGGGAATTGAAGGAAACGAAATAGCTGATGAACGAGCTAGAACAGGCTCAAAAGCCCTCCCTATTGGACCCGAACCATTCTGTGGACTATCTCGAACATATAGAAAGGCGGAGATCCAAACATGGGAAACTGAGAATAAAAATTCTCACTGGAGAAATTTAAGTACTCGACTACGAATGTTAAAAAGCTTCTTCTATTATCCAAGAACGAAATCAGACTCATCACTGGTCTGTTTACTAGACACTGCCCAGTGAGCTATTACCTAAAGAAACTGGGACTGGAGGATAGTGACATATGCAGACTCTGTGAATCGGAGATCGAATCCGCCGAACACATTCTCTGCAATTGCGATGCATTAGCTCTGCTTAGGCTGAAACACTTAGGGCTGGCTCAATTGACGCCTGAAGAAGTGAAAAGCAAACTTCTCAGGGACATTCTATGCTTCGCTGGCAAGATTGAATTTCTGAGAACATAAATACGAGTAGGGTTATAAACAAAAAATCGAGACTGGTCGCAGTTCTGTAAGGCTTAGAATCCAATCGACCCCTGAGTACAATACAATACAATACGCTAAGATCTGATCAATTGTCTATCCTGAAACATGTTTATTTTGTTTTAAAATTGATGTATCACAAAGGATGTATCACGCGTGGGTACACGGACAGATAGTCAGATAGTACGCAGACAAACCTACGAAAGGAAGGACAGATATAAATCTCTCGGGTTCCATACCATCGTCTAGCTCTAGACGAGCTGTCTAAAGTACTAGGCAAATGTTAGACGAACAGGTGGACAGGCAGACAGACATACAGTTGTGAGGGTGTGTGGGTACACGGGCAGACGGTTACTCATACAAACCTACAAAAGAAGGACTGATAGACGCTCATTTAGATCGATAGGTAGTCACGTTCCATACCATTCCCCAGACGAACTTGGTGTTCAAAGCTGCCTAAAGCGTAAGCATAAATGTGAGACAAACAGGTGAACAGGCTCAAAGAGACTAGCAGACATACAGACAACACACACTATTTCGACAACCATCATACTGATGTCGCTCCAGGATGTTTAATAGGGGGGCGAAGCCCTCCCCCCGCGGAGCCTTTCAACGAGATGGAAGCCCGCTCTGACTTTCGTCTAAGTCTACCGAACAGCGAAGATTTATGTCCTTTCTTTGGTAACCACAGGCTAGAGGAATACCACTAATCCTCCACACTCCTAAAAATTAGCGAGGAAGTGTTAATTGTCTGGCGAATATCAAATGAGTTCGGCTAACGACGGATTTACGCCTGTGTAGGTTGCTCCTACCGCCCACTTTGGCCCCAGAACTAGAGCATGTAAAGTACATCATACATTCGTGAGAGGTAGAGCCTATTAGTACAACCATTTTCCTTTTGGTCCAAAATCTTTCGCTATACGGGTGTAGCTTCCGTTCATGGAAGTTCAGCGATTAGGGCCAGTAGTTAGTACCCGATTAGAGAAAGGTGCGACTCTGCATCAAGGCCTAACGTTTAAAACATTCTTGTTTAGAATTCGTAGTGGTTTCGAGAAAGATCAACGAAGCCGATGCGAGGAGGTCGTAACCGGCACCGGAAGCCTTGTCAGGAGAATCCTAAAACTAGACCAGTTGCGACTAGAAATATAGACAGACAGTAAAACCGAAGGGTCGGTGAGAGGTCGACAGGCAGACGGGCGAACAGATGGGCTGACAGATCAACAGAGTCGACTAGATAACCAGATGCAGTAGATAACACCAACATGTAGTGGTACAGACCGACCGACAGACGTAGACCCGATGGAACGACAAACACGCAGACATTAATTTAGAACAAAATGGTCCCTTCTGATTCTAGTGTAAAAAACACAAAAAAAATATTTTCAGAGTTTTTAATTAGTTTTTTTTGTTTGTTTAAGATGTAAAAGATTCCTCATCGGTGTTATCATAATTAAGACATCTCTTGTAATGTTATATATTATTTCAAGAAAGTTCGTATTTCTTTGTAAATCGTTACCTTAATAATTCATTTCAGGATAAGATTACTATTCCTACTCTGGTGTTTCTTGCAGCAAACTCTAGGAAGACAATAAGAAAAAACAAAAAGAACGGACGGCTCGTGAGTTATGGTGTGTAAGATAAACGGGTCCGCTCCAGCCCGAAATGAAGTCTGGCGGGAAATTTATACGCGGCCCCGCTGCAATATCTTTAGGAAGAGCCAGAATTGGACTAGCACCGAAGAAAATAGGCTACTGCGGGTGACGCATTTTAAATTAGCTTTTTATTGAAGGGGAAAAAGTATAAGATACAAAAAACTTTTTTTTTAAACTTTCGAGTAAAATTATAACTTTTAAAAAGATTATGAATAAATTATTAAAATTTTTCCCTTAAACTATTCGAGAAAAATCAATTTTCTCTAAATGAAACATGCAAGATGTGCAATTTTTGTGTGTTATACAATGTGTGGTGGTTGATGTTAGAGCTTGCGTTGGCGTATTTTTTTTCTGTCGACTATCCAAAAATGCAAATTACGTTCAATTTTGAGAAAGTGTTGCCTTCCATGTTTTCATCTTAACAATCTATTCTTGCGGTAGCTCCGCTCAACTACGTTTCGCAAGAAACTTTAATTTAATTTTACAAACAACTAAAATTTAAATTTAGCAACAAAATGACAGAAAAAACATGTTAAATATGCAAATTATAAAATTAACATAAAAAAACTACTTTTTTGCTAAAAAAAGTTTGATTAAATTAGATAGATAGGTCGTAGCGTTCCTTCTACAGAAGTTAAATTTAATTGTTTAGTTATGATAAAAAATACTACTCCATCAGGAAAGAATTTTTACCGGTATCGTTATACACACAAACATACATGCAAGATGAAATGATGCGATCTTTAGGTTGACCTCGTAAATCTTGAAGGTCCTGAGCGGGTTGAGAACAAGTGCTATCCAGATAACCTTCTTGCTCCACACTCACTCATTCTTATGCAGACGTTTTGGGATCTGTCACAAGTTCAACCTCATGTTTTATTAAAATTTATTATGGAATTCATCTGGACAAGTAAAAGAGCAAATGTTAACTAGAATATTAACCGATAAAAAGTATAAATTCTAAGGTCTTTACGTGTTTACCCATCATAGACATTTTTTAATGTTATTTAGACATTATCCAAAAATGTCATGTTTTATACAACTTAATTAAATGGCCTTGAGTTTTGTAGTTCTGTAAGTGAAAGAAATTTAAATAAATTCAATAATTTACCACTACACACATAATAAAGCGATCAAAACGTCAATACGTTCCGCCGGTTAGAGAAAGGAAAGAGGACTGACTTACCGACGTGTTTCTACAATTTTTCTGAAATCCATCTTTGATTGATTCAAACAAACGACGTCTCATGGTTTTGAATGTTTTATAAATTTTCACCCAACCCAGATAATCACTTACATAATGTCTTTAGTCATGACCTACGCTAACGCTAAGCTTCTCTTAATTCGATTAAGATCCTTCGTTAACATTGTAGAGATGTAGAGGTTTACCTCTATATTTCCTCATTCCAAGCTTAGATTTCCCTACATGGAGGTGGTCCTAAAAAAGATGATCTAAATCAGAGACACAATTATTAAGCTCGTCATAAGGGCGAAAAAAGTGGTCAATGGTTAGACTACTATTTTTCAAAATTTTTACTCTAGCGGTACATTTTCCGAAGAAAAAATTAAAACTTTCAAGTTAATGAGAACAGCCTAACGCAGGGGTGGGCAACCTGAAGCTAATACGCCACACCTGGTGCGTTGGATGATTACACGTGGTGCATCCTGGCGTTTACTTATTCTTTAGAAGTAGACGCCATTACTTAATCTACCTATTTCAAACACCTGAAGCGCATGCGCCATACCTGACGCATTGGATGATTACACGTTCGGCAATTTACAATAATTACTGGTCTTATGTCTATGAACACTCTTTTATTGAAAAGGTTATAAGGATATGTCAGAACTCCTTCTAGCGAGCAGAGAGAGCAGGCGGCTCCAAGTTTCCACCTGATCTCGCTCTTGGTGCTCTATCTCACTCAGCGCTCTCTATATCTCTCATTACATCCAACAATTGTGATCCAGCATGATCTTCACCAAACGCGACTCCAGCAGCTTTAGCACCATCAGCGGGGCCCCAGACAGCGATCACCCTCTCGTCCAAGAGATCATCTCGTACTGTTGTAGATTGGTGCTCTAATAAACGAGTGTCTTTTATACTGGCGTACGTTAATTAGTTGCGCGATTGAGTTATCCTTTTTCTTCCTCTAAGCTAAGCAGATCCCACTCCTATCCCTATTTTCCAGCCCCAACCATGAGCGTAAGACGGTAGAAAAGGTATTGAGTTGTATGGGGCATCTCAGCTCGTTGGCTACCCCTGGGCTCTAACCGAAGTTTTCTGACAAACACTAGACTGGACGAATGGAAATGTGTTTTATAAAGAGTTAGAATTATCAATAATTAAATGAGTCGCAACTCATAACGAATGCAATTTTGGTCCAATTTTATTTACAGGAAGTTTTTACATCTCTTTCAAATCCAATGCTCAATTTAGCCAACAATTTCAGGACCACCCTGTATACTTTATTTGATTTGACCAAATAACACCATTCTACGAATCAATATTTTTTGCAGGTGTAAGAATTTTGGTATTGTTTATGACTTATGATTAGCAGCACATTACTTTCTTCTTAGGGGAAGAAAATTTTTTTTAACACGAAGGGAGAAAAATGAGAAACGATGTGAAAAATTTGGTAGATGGTAATTGTGAGAGAACTATGGATAGTAAATTTCCAATGTAGACACTAAGTTAAAAGACATTCACACACACATAGAGTTTTTCCGAACTTACATTTTCTGTTCTTTAGTTTGGGTGTAGTCAGGGAATTTCGCCTTCTGCCACTAGAAGATATATCTCTGGCTTTCCTTGCCAATCACCTTGGTGCATTCGGGCGATAATTTGGTCCATCATTCCGGTTGTGTCACTTGTTATTTTCCTTAGTGTCTTCATGTTTGAAGGTGCGGTTCTGAAAGTGAAGAAAGTTAGTAAGAGATCCACAACAATCTGTCTGTGTTTGGGTTTGAGAGTAATGAATGGTCAAGTTTCCTTAACAATCTGATGGCGAATTTTCAGACGTTACATAATGATACTGTTTTCGACGTCTGTCACTTCCGTTAGCGTTAGCCTTCATACATTTGACTCTTGGGCGATGACTTCATGGCTCGTTGCATTTCCACCACCTGTCACTGACCCATTCGCCGATCTTTTGTATTTGGCATTCCGTACCCAATCCATTCTTGCCTGCTCTGATATTTTCCGTATAGTGTGTTCATTTCAGAGGTTATGGTTCTGAAAGTGAAAAAGTTAGTATGGGCTCCAGAACAGTTATATACTTAGATTCTGACTATCACAAATATTTATTTTACCACCTATGGTGGAACACTTGGTGTCAAACCTCTTCGTATACATAGATTCATTGCTGGTTAGGTTAGTGCCCTAGAAGAAAAATTTTATTGTTTGTTGGATAGTTGTTCGAGCGTTCAATTTGATTTTACTGATGATTACCATCATACGCTCATTATTTTTGGCAACTTAGTTGGAAGTTGGAACTAATGTAACAGTCATTGCAAGTCATCTTCATTTGGTTCTCTTCCAGTATTCTAGGTCTATTCTGATTTAGTTCATCAAACCATTCCTCCTCGAAGTAAAGATATTGCCAATCTTGCCTAAGAAGTAAAAATGGACTATTGAGATTTTCTGTGGAGACTTCCACGTCTGAAACTTACCCAAACCATTCGTTTACTCATGGATATATTTAGCCATTTCTGGCAGCTTAGTTAGAACTCTTCTAACAGCCTTTGCACGTAGATTCACATTGAACCACGAGTACAGCGTTGTCAGCCGCGCAAAATGATTTTTAAATTCCTGATTCCAACCTGTAACCCTCACATACATTTTGAGTTTTTGATCATTTCATCAAAACCATCCTCGAAAGCAAAGACATGTTTAGCCTTAAAATGGACTACTGAGTTTATTTGTGGAGCTTTCATGCTTGGATACTTACTCTAAACAAACTACCAGTTTAGTGATGGATGTCTTAAAGCAGTTGGAACTGGTTCGACAACCTTTGCAAGTAACTTCTTTTTGGACCACGAGTACAGCGTTGTTAGCCTCGCAAAATGACTTTAAAATTCCTGTTTCCAACCTGTACCCTCACATACATTTTCAGCCTTTGATCATTTCATCCATCACAACCTTCCTCGAAAGTCTAACCTAAAAATGGACTACTGAGCTTTTTGTGGAGCGTTCATGCCTGGATACTTACTCTAAGCGACCACTTTACTGATGGATGTCTTAAGGCAGTTGGAAATGGTTCATCAAACTTGGCAAGTGTCTTCTTTATGGGCCACGAGTACAGCTGTGCCAGTGGCGCAAATGACGTTAAAATTCCTTATTCGATTCTGAGTCCTCTCAATCGTCTTAGGTCTTTTATGATTATCATAACTGCTCCAAAGTGAAATCGTGTCAAATCTAAAAATTACAAATTTGTCTTTGGAGACTTCCATTGCTTCTCTGATACTTACCCCAAGCAAACTATTAATAACAACATCTCCGGAAAACGCTATAATGTTTAAAGTACTTCCATGACCGTTTGGATTAATTGAGAAGCTAATCAATTATCTCTAGTGCTGATAATTTCTAGCTCAAAAGCTCGTAAAATTTTCCTAAAACAAATTTTTAAAACACTCTTTATAAAATAGTAAAGTACAGAAAGCAATAAATCCACTTAAAGTAGTTTGGAAAAAATTAAGTTTATTTCAGTCCTTGAAAGTCTGTAAGTGTAATAATTTTTGTATTTATTTTCTATACGTTAACCTACACAGGGGGAACCAGTCGGGGTCGAATAAAACGCAACTTTGAAAAAATGTAAAATGTAACTACAATAATATTTTCCCTCTCTGTGAATATTAGATCTCACTTAGTCAAAATCAAAACCCACTCGCTTCAGAAACTCTACACTTGAATAAAATTTTAATGAGTGACTATCCGAATGAAACAATGCGATTAATTTATTCAAGTATGGAAATTAGGTGAAAAAAGTTTTTTTTCACAATCCGGATTATCGGAACAAAATAAAGTTGGCGTTGTTGTATTATCGATTTGTTTTTCAAAGCCACTTGGATAGGTGCAATTTTTTTGGATTTAAAAAGCTATAATTCTTAATGAAAGCATCCCTTCGGCTTTAGGACAACCCTTAGTAGAATGCAATAATTTTTAGACTCAAATCGTGATTTTTATCGCTAATAAAGTAATTAATTTCATCGGTTTGTAATTTTTCAAATAATGCAGTGAATCATTAAAATTACAATAGCTCATAAATTCAGTTTTCATCGCAATATTGCAATGACTTCCGAATTTTTATAGTGAATACCTAGGCAGAGGTCATCTTGGACACAAGCACCCTCAACCACCCTTATTTATGGCCATCTTTACAAGAATGTTATTGACACTACGAAATGATATACAGAACTAAAAGAAAAATATTACTCGAGATAGTGCGTTTATTTTTTATCCAATAATAATTTAAGGAAAAAATATTTTTCATAAAATTTTTCTTTCACAATTTGTAATATCCGCACTATTTCTTATACGGAACAAGTCGTGAAATGTTAGAATGAGTTGTGTTTCCTATTTCACCCAACTCTTCCCAGAGTGTGTCCACTCGAAAGATATTAGATTTTTTTGTCGCTTACTGCCCTGCTGGTCACAACTGTGCCTGCTGTTACCCCTCGTGTTACACAAAATTCATCTTTTCGATTGTATATTTTACTAACAGCAAAAAAAATTTTGCTAAATAAAATTTTCAACTTGAAAAAGTGTAATTGTCGAGAGAATCGATTTTCTTCTTGTGTTTTTTTTTTAATTTTTACCTATCTAAATATTTTGTATCTACCTAAGAGTTGAAACCGCCCATGGTCCGGGGTTCGAAGTATACACAGTACTCGCGAGCCCGCCATTCGGCAGCGATAAATCATGGGTTACCACATTGTAGCCCAGTAAATCATCCGGGGCCGTCGGGCGCGGGGCGGGAGACCCAGCGTGAAATGAAACCCATTCATCTCTGTCAGAACAAAACCTCTCTCTCACGCCGACTCCTTTACAGGATCTGTGTGTGTATTCGATGTAGAAATTTTTGAATATCCACCAATCTTTTTTTTATAAATAGACGAAATAAATTCGATTGAATTTTTTTCTTTTGATGTGCTAATAATGTGGAAGAAAAAGGTACAATGAGGTGAGTAAGTGAACCTTGGTTCGAGTACCGAAAAAATGATTTATTGTTACATTATCTATTGTAAAAAAATACGCAATTATTTAAATTGCATCTACCTGTGTTGAGTGTTAAATCTTTTGAATTTTTCCAATAGACCCTAATTGCTGAACCTTGAAGACTAACGTCCTTAAAAAAAGGAAGTGTCTCTCAGTTGAGACTCAGCTATCGAGCAATCGAGCAACATAAATTTGCATGAAAAGTGCATATTTTTACTCGATTAACTTCGTCCTTTTTAGAATGAGAATTATATTAAATGCAATGCAAAATGAACGTTAAATTACCTGTTTGTAGCGAGAGAACATGCGCCACAGTCGTGCAAGTTTCGATGTTACCTGAGATTAAAAAAATACTAAGCAATAATGACAATTTAATATTAATATTGTCAGCGTGATTTATGGACGGAATTTAATGAACTTGGTGTTTTGCTTGTAGATATGCTGAGTGATTTTATTGCATTCTCACACAAGTAAAAGCGAAACGAATTTTTTTCCCATTTAAAATTTTTTCCCCAACACCTTATATAAAATATAAACAAACACTTAAAGAAAATTTGTGGAACAACCCAATTTTCTCTGATATTACCCTTCAATTCAATTAGCAATTTATTGAAATTGATGTTCTCTTATTTGGAAGACGAATTCTGTATAGGAAGCTACAGTTGCGTGTTTTAGTTCAATTTCTCGGTTAAAGATAATAAATAACTAAACGCAAACATGAGAAATACAACAAGCGTCTTCGGAGAGTCTCCCTATACGCCAAGGTGCACGTGCTTTTGAGATCCTAGTTCGATCCTGGTTATAGTATTAATGCGCAGCCACGTCGGAGACGACAGCTAGGCAGCCATGTTTCAAAGTGAACGATGTTCGGACTTAGACCAAGTTTGTGCAACTTTGGAGCCCCACTAAAGAAAGAAGGATTTATGAGAGGTTTTTTTCTTATTTGAGCCTGCTTTAGCGCTTCTTTGCCTTCCATACTTCGATTTGTCTTCTTTTTGTCGTTTAACATTAAATAATGATAAACGTTAAAGAAAAAATATTATCTTTTATTTTCAAGTTTAGCTCATATGTTACTTTTAATCTAATTCTAAAGTTGAAGCTGCATTGTTAATAGCGAACGTGCGCTATTTTAAAAATGTTTTTCTTATATTTTTTTTGGGGTCGGAGGTTTTGGAAAGAAAATTTGTTTTAAAACTATAAATTTTAGCGCAGCCATATAACATTCTGTGAGGTATACAAACAAATTATATGCAGAGCTGCTGCTGCTATGCAACTCTCAAGTTGCAAAATAAAAATTATAATTTAAAATTTAAAAACCTCATTCTTGTAATGTTTTATTGCTTTATATATTTAGCAGCTCAAAGCAATTTCATTTCAAAAAATTTGGTTTAAACTTAAATCTTGTCTCATGTGTTCCCTCTCCCCTCTTTCCTTATTTTAAAGTATTGAGTAAATGTATAGTAGCTTTTAATCTACAATTTTGACGTGAATTTTAAATGGATTTTTTCAAAATCTGTTCTGCTTATTCATTGTTTGATGTTTTACAGACAACGGGCGGAGGTGGGGATATCTCTACTCCTCAGCAGGTGGCACAATCGTATAGGGATATTAGCCCTGGTTAGGGCTTCACACTAATCGTGCAAAAGTGCAAGAATCTCGCATTCTCAACTCCAAAAAAATTGCAAGATGCGAGGCGAGAAACGCCCATTTCTTGAGCGAGAAATCTCTTAAGTGAAGCCTTAACCCTGGTATGTGCTGCACACTGACTATAGCGAACGTGCCTAGAGCGGCTCCTAGGCGAAGGCAAGATACTGTCTTTTCCCCTGTTCAACCTAGATCGTACAAGTGCCTCTCGTAGCAGCGCTGGAAATGCTGGTACCGGACCGCGAGGTCCACAATGTTAGGTAGCTAAAATTGACGGGAGGAATTCGGGTAGCACAATGCTTTGTCATTTTAGTGATAACTCATCACTGATAAGCTTGTGCCGATTCGATAGCTACCTCGGTATAAGAGAATACGAATTGCTTCGTTTCACCGGCGCATTTAAGACATTGAGATAGCGCTAGAGTTTTTCTGCTCAAGGTGGCAGTCTCCTTCTAAAGCAAAACGCCGTCGATATTTGTCAAGGTTGATGGCCTTTGGTGAAACGATCAGTACAGGGCGGAACAAACATCTGGAGAGGTTACTTAGGGCCTGACTGATCTACTCCTTGACAACTCGAAAGTAATCCTATGACGACAGATGACCTAGGATGTAATGGGAATTATCTAGTAAGGTCGATGTTCTGAGTGGATACGTTGTCTACCGCCTTCGAAGAAAATGAAAGAGGAAGACGCGAAAGACTCTCATTCTCGGGGTCTCTTGAGAGTGTCTTGGATTGAAAATCTGAGCTACTCGGGAGAACCGACCTGGAACAGGCAACACACAACTTGCATAGATGGGTCTGATTTCGATTGCAATACTTACATTTGATGACACATGTCTTACGGGACTCGCTTGCATAACTCTTTTGTAGGCCGGATGTCTGCTTGTCGAGATCTTCAATGTCTGTGACAACTTCACTCCATGTCAATTTTTAGGAGTTTGGAGCGGTCTCTTTAGTCGGTACCTTCAGTTTGGCCTTGATGTACAGTATTGAGTTCTATTTGCACTATTTCCGAAACTTCCATGAACGGAAGCTATCTTCGAATAGTGGGGATCTGCGTTAAAGGAGGGGGGATAGGCTGTGAGCATTAGTCTCAGCATGGTCAGCGGTCAGTTAACAGTCACGAACAGAAGGTATCCTCCCATATGCGGAGTTCTTGTACCAAGGAGGATGATTGTGGCACGGACTCAGAAATATTTCGGTACAACCGAATTTATTGCATTTTCACCAGATAATTAACACTTCCCCGCTAATTTTTGAGAATGCAGAGGTTGGTGGCGTTCTTCTTGCCTGTGGCTTCCAAATAAAGTATCGACGAAACATCTAACAGCGGTGGACTTAGGGGGAAGCCAGTCCTCGTGGAGAGGCACGCAGGGTGCGGCGTTCAGGGGACTTTGCCCTTGGGACGACCTCATTAGGGATGATTGAGTCGAAGTTCTGTTACAGACAACGTAATTTTCTATTTGGGACTATCAGTGTTCAGCGGAACACAATAAAATATTGTTTTTAAAAAGGACTGTAAATAGCTCGTTTTGAAATACCTGTTTGTATCTCAGATAAATTATGTAAAAAATTTCAAATATTTTTGGAGAAAGTTCGCCATTCGAAGTCAAATTTCATAAGACAGTGCATCATTAACGCTTAGGTATCTGAAAAGTTATATTAGGCGTTCTCGAAAATTGCACCGGTAAATATCTACCGGTTAACCATTGGTAGTCAGCTGATTTTACGGTAGATGGATCGGGTCAAGTAATTATTTACGAACGTAATTTTGTTTGGTGTGGATCGTGTTAGTAGAGAAAAGAGGAAACATAACCCCAAATAATCCAAAATTGCAACAAACGTGTATTATATTAGTGAATTACTATGAACTCAAGAGCGATCTACCGATAGCCGTCACCGATCCACAAACGATCAACCTGGTTAATGCACCGGGTAAATTCGGTAGAATTTCCGAACGCGATATATATTAACCGATTGAATTTTCGAACGACGTTGGTGCAAGTGGTAGGTACAGTCAGCCTCATAATTATTGGCCACCCTGCTATAATTCTAGCACAAATTGTGCATGCAGCCTTCATAAAACCTCCTACCTAAATTGAGGAGTAACATTATTTTGCCAACAAGTAGTAAATCAACAACCTCCCATTCTGTCCCTTTGCCGTTGTTGGCTAATAACCACCCTGTCGTATAGCCAGGGTGGCCAATAATTGTGAGGCTGACTGTACCGGTCATGTACCGGAGCAATTTTCGAAAACGCCTATTGTTTTTGAATACCTATAAGTTTGAAAGGAAGCAAAATTTCTAAAAGAGAGAAATAAAACAAACATTAATTCGTTATCTTGTGAACTCCATCCGGGCACCCTGGACACTGGACGGACACACAGCTTTATCGACATCAGAGTGTCTCTCTTATGTTCAGTAATTATTCTCTTCTTCTTTTTGAACCGGATTTTTAATCTCTACCGGGATTAGTATTAATACAAAGCTTTTATACAGACCTCTGACAGCCAACGAGGTATTCTTTTTCCTCCACCCGAAATAAAAGTTTTAACAAGTCATAGAAAATTTTCTAAACTTTTCTAAAATTTCTGTAACTTCAAGAACTCTGCCCGTTTAGTTCGCAGCCCTTTGGCGTGTCTACCCATAAGTTATCTAGGTCTAAAGACTAACAGTATACCTAGTAAGGGATAGATTGGCCTAGATGCCATGTAATGATTTCTTCAATTTTTATGAAGTATGAAAAATAACATTTTGGAATGTTGGTAGGTAAATAGGAGAAGAGAGTGAGGAACGAAATGATAAAAAGCCACCAAAATCTGAAAATGCTTTGCAAAATAATTTAATTTCATTTAAAAAAAAATTAAGAAGGATCTCATAAATAAATAAATTTTTTGGCAAAATTTCGTCGAGTTTAAAAAGTCTCAAATGTGCAATAATACTCCAAGTGTTTGAAGATTGAAATAAAAGTTTTTAGCATATCGAAGTCATAAGTTTATATAAAGTGAAATAAAATAAAGCTTAAATATAAAGTGAAAATATAAGTAAGTGTTAATACAAGAATGAAAATAAAAGATTTGTATTACGGGGGCAATAACTATATTTAACCGAAACACATAAAATCAAATCACTCGTCTTTACGGCACCATAACAGCCCTCTTCTGTAACCTAAGATTTCAACCTCGGAAGCTCGCGTGCGCTTCTAGTTTATGAAGTACTAAACTCAATTCCCAAGATCTTCCAATAAGTGCGAAAGAGAAAACTTGAGTATATGTTATAAGAACATAGACAAAAACGGAGAGAGCTCCCACGGGCACCGACGGTGTTCTCCAGCAAGTACAACAAGTGTGCCCTTAACATAAACTGTAACTATAAACATAATTTCAACGTGAACACTTTTATTTCATTGCGCAAGTTAAAACATTTCATGAAAATATTGATATAAGTGGTTAAGTCTTTGATTTTACACTTTTTTAATTTACTACCCTTTTTCTTTCTTATTTTTTTTTCAATTTTATTTCTAATCTTTTCAATTTTTTTTTATAGAATAATACGTCAGTTTCCTATGTCTAAATTCAATTAATTATTTATGTCAATGAGCAGACAGCTTGTTTTCTGTTTGTTCTTTATACCGAAAGCTCTAAACAGCTGGAACAGCCTCGATAACTTAGAAGCTACGTTTTTAGGTGAGTAGTCGCTGAGTTTAGTCAAATAAAAATGTTCGTAAATAGGGACATTGCTGCTAATTTCATAAACAAGCTGGCCAAAATTTCTGAAAATGAGCTGAATTTTCTGCTAATTGTACAAGAAAATCCTCAATCCAACCCACAGTAGTCAGATCGTTATACGGAGCATAGCGAGGTGACGGTGGAAATATTGACCAAGGGTTTTTAACGGGATGAAGTCTGTCCCTACCTTCTTATTAGAACAAAAAAATCGATTA
This sequence comes from Malthinus seriepunctatus, assembly GCA_963924605.1. Classification (NCBI taxonomy): domain Eukaryota; kingdom Metazoa; phylum Arthropoda; class Insecta; order Coleoptera; family Cantharidae; genus Malthinus; species Malthinus seriepunctatus. The sequence continues at coordinate 15,766,876 of OZ004601.1, read as the reverse complement.
AAAAAATTGCTGTCATCCCTCTCAGCTTCGAGATGGTATTTACAGATCATTTATGAAAGAAGAGTTAGTCCTCGGACCTATTGTGACCTCTCTGTGTTACAGAGAACATAAGGCCTGAAAATCGGACCATGGGTGGCCGAATGGCATGCCAGCCAAGGTAGAATAAAAGGAAGAGGGGTTGACCATTTTTGAATTGATGGACAGATGACATTAAGAGAGTTTCCCAATGAATGAGAATAGCCCTTAAGGGCTCAGAGCAGTGGAGGAGTTTAAGAGTGGCTTATGTTTTAAACTGAACATCCTAGAGCGTTAAGAAAAATAATAGCAGTCAGTGATAATTTGTTAGGTCCTTATAGGCCTACAAACAGGTATGCACATGCTCAAACAAACAAAAAACACATCCAGAAAGCAGTCGCTTCAGGGGACTTTCAGTTCATTCACAATACGTGTTTTCCTTATTTGTATGGTCTATAAACGCGTAAATGATCTGGTAATAACATATCGAGTTGGAAAAAAAGTAACACATTGTAGAGCACTATAATTACCCACAAATATCGCTATAATAATCCAATTAGAATAAAATTAGATTATTACAAGATTTAAGCGAGTGATAAATTAAAATAGTTATTAAGTGTAATTCAATATATTTAATCGAGATAAGTGATACCAATATGAATTTGTCTTATAGATAATAACAGGTATAAAGTAAACTAGTGGCCAGGTGGATACATTATTGTGCAATAAGTTAGTTCAAGCCCGTTGGCAGTCAACACACTATTTAAATGCCTAATGGTTCCCACCCAATGCTAACTGCTTTAAAAGTTATGACTACAGCTTAAAGTAGTTTGGTTGCACGCAAGCATTAGCGTACTCTAATAAGATTTTCACTGTTGCGATTTAAAAAAATTATTTTAAAATTTTGATTTAGAAAAAAAATTTTAATTAATTTTTAAGTCCAACTCCTCCCTGTTGATGAGTTGAGGGTCTGAGAGGTTATAGAAGCTTATAAATGTAAAACGGTAATTCATTGAGTGCTCTTTCAGAGTTGCATAAACTTGAATTGAATTGAAGAATGAAAAATTCTATTTTTGCGACACTACAGCTTAGTAATACTCATGGTATGGTCTGGAAGTGGTCAAGTTATGGAAAATTTTCAGTAATTGGAATCGAAGAAGCTGTGGGCTATCGCTATCGTGACAACAATGTGGCTACAATGGACAAAGGATAAGCTTAAATAGATCAAAAAGAAGCGAATTACCCATTTTATAATAGAAAACAGTAGTCTTCCTAATATTGTGGTCTTTGTGGGAACGAACGAAAGTTCATCCCATCTCATGAGCTTCTCATTCTGTATTCTGTACATCCGGTAGCCCAATATCTGACTAAAAATAAATAAAAAGTACATAGGTGGATGTATTAAGTGGGGTTGCAAATTATTTTTGTAATTTCTCTTGTTCATTCAATTAGAAATTATTGAATTTCTTTAATCTTTTCGATTCTAAAGAATCTATGGCGGCGTCTTACCATCCATTGTCTTTACCGTTAAAACTTTTTGTTTAACTTTTTTAATATTCGCTTAATTATATTCTTTGCAGTTTTTGTTAGGTTAGTCCATCTTTGATTGAGTTAGGTTAGAACTTAGAACAGTCGCAATTGTCCAATTATTCAACCGCCCTTGTTAGGTGCTTTTGAAATAGTATAGGTAAAGCTTCAGTAATCAAATTATTAGAGATATTTCTTCGAGGTGCCTCAGAAGATAAAATAGGATAAATAAAAGTTTTTAATCAGCCAAAATGGTCAAAAAATAATTATTCACCAACCCACTGGCCTGGAGCTGGAATGAATAACCCTACGTAAATCTAGGATTGCTTCGTAGGAACAAATTATACTCACAAATATAAACCTAATTTCATTTTAGAGAGTGAGGTAGAGAGATAGAGGTGCGGAAAGGGTGTTTCAGGAGGAACAAGAGGGGAGAATATGAGAGGGAGGGAAGACAAAAGCACCGTTAAGGCTGCGTATTTTAAGAAATTTCTGCGTTAAGCAAACTCTGTAGATCAAAGGTGAAGAGGTGCTCGCTGGTCAGTGGGACCGTCAGTTAGCAACGTACGAGCGGCATCGCTCTCTTCGTGAGGAATTGAGTCTCGCCGATCCTCTAAGCCTGGTCAGGACCGGCCGGACCATCGAAAAGCTGGTCGCTTGCGACTCCTGACACACGGTGTCCGGTAGTTCTTGTCTGATGAGCACTGAGTAATACCGGGCTAGGATGCGTGTCCCGACGTGTTGGGTTGTAACCGGGTGTGGCGAGTTTTTGAAAACAGGATTCAGTGTGAGCAGTCGTGGTGAGGATGACCGAGCCGCCACTGCCACTGCTCTCCAAAAAAAATTCCATTTTATAAAGCTATCCCACTCACTACTAGGTAGTCGTAATAATCGGAATTGCTATAACTACAATAGAATGGATATTACGCTTTCCTCTACCACAAAATTTGGCTTGGTATCAGGTTTAAATTTAAAGATTAACATTTGATGAGGCAATAAGCGTCCAATGCTTCGAAAAGTGCCTATTATGGTTCTGAGAACCAATTCTTGATACCTTTTGAATTAATTCTTTCAAAAGAATTGGCTTCCTGGTCTTGCCTAAAACTCATCGAGACGTATATTGCACCTTATTTGGCACAAATTATGCTCAAAAATAATGAAATAATATAAACTTTATTTCATTTCAGGGAGAGAGTTAGAAAGATGGTGGTGTGGTTAAGAGATGGCAAGGACGGAAAGGAGAGGAGTTTTAATTTTCTTGAAATGATAAACTCCGCTTTATGCCAGGTTTAATGAACATTATGACACCAAAGCGTTAAAATTATAAATTCAAGTCTTGTTTTTGATTCTACCCACAAGAAGGTTGCTTTTCCCATGATCTCCATATTTTTAACCGCGAGCCCTGACACTAAAGCAGGAAGGAAACATCGGAATAAACAGATAAATAAAACGAAGAATAATTGTGCAATGATATACGATGAAGAACAGCCAGCTTTTATGGCCTGGAAAAGAAAGAAAGTTGGATCTACATAGGTCTGAAACTAAAGAGTGGAATGACTGGGCTGCAGTGCTAGAGTATATGAATGTAAAAAACCTACTTGTCTATGCCTGTGACTCTCAACGTGTATGAACCCCTTCTTATAGAGGAGGGGGCGTAAAAACATGGAAACCAAAAAAATAAATTTTTTGATTTCACAGAAATAAGAAGTTGGAAATAGCAAAAGCGTACAAGAAGTTCTTTTTTTTCAGTGCAGAAAATTTATAAAAATACAACAGTGGTGACCCAGATGTGATTTTCGTAACAAGCAACCATCAAGTTTTTGATAAAATATTTTTTTTAAAGAAAAAATTATCGATGTCCAATGACGAAGAATCCTAGATCCCACAACTGACCAACAATCAGCTCAAGAAGAAGTCGCCGGCAGTGTCTGCAACTCTCAAGTTATCGTCGTTTTGGAGAAAGAACGTGGCCATAAAGGCCGCGCCGCACACGCAGGCTTACCTTCCGGTTTGGCCTGTGCAGCCCTACCTGCACAAGAGCACAGGCTAAAACGGAGCCTGAACAATGTCCAGACACTCCGGTTTGGCATGTGCAGGCCACCTGAGCAATCTCCAGACGCTCCGATTTGGCATGTGCATTATGTGCAGGTCGCCTGAACGATGACCGGACGCTCAGATTTGACCTTTGCCAAACCAGAAAGCAACTGGAAGGTAAGCCTCTGTGTGTACGCAGGTTTAATGTTTTATGTAGCTGGAAAGCCAATTTTACATGGTGAAGGTAAACTCGGGGGTCAGTCTATGTTCTCTGCTCCTTGGACTCCGACATCGGAACATCACCTCGATCTGCCGCCTTTGGGAACATCTTACACCGATTTAAAGAGACGGTTAATTAAAGAATTTGCTTCTCAACGAGCTTGTGTTGGGGGACAGGAAACCATCGACCTTACTACGTGAGATGTGGCAATTGGCTGGTTAAAAAATGAAGGACGTTTACCAGATCACTCTAGTACCATTTTAGCAGCAACCGGGGACAGTTGAGATCTAGACAAACTAGATCAGGTCTAGCTGAGAATTGTCTTTTATTCGAGACTTCTCTTTATGAAATCGCAAAGGTCCCCGAAATACGATTTAAAGGTCAGCCAAATCTCTACAATTTTAGAAAAACTTACCAAATGGAACGCCACAAAGCTGGAACACCAGGCAATGTGAGATACTTGTTTGAGTATCTTAAGGACTTTCCGTCAAACTTTGACATCATTTGGTCGCGATATGCGACTATACGATACCATGTGACCCAAATGTGGAAGCTACTAAATTGACGAGGCAATTCTTTTTTCTCCGAAAAGTGCCACCGCTCTTTCTACACCATGGCATTTGGTTTTGAACAACTTACTGAACATAACTAACCCGTTTAGAACCAAAACATAAATTATGATAGGTGCCTAGTGCTTAGGCCACAGTAAACTCGTGTAAAAATTATTATCCTTGCAAAATGAGTGTTGCAGATAATAAAATTTAAAAAAATAGTAGCATTTAAAAAAGCGACGATTAAATAACATTAATGAAAACATTTTTGGTCGACCGAAAAAAAGCCAAAATTATTACATAAACTTAAATTGCTTTTGAGTGTTTGTTAAAATTCCATGTAACGCTACTGAGATTATGAAGTTCGACAAAACTGTAAATACCAACATGCAACCAACACAACCACACATGCACTTGCTATACAGAATTGAGATATCTGGAGTTCAAAGCCACCGAAAAAATACTGCACCACTTTTTTTTTATCAGAATTAATGGCCGTGGTTATCCATTCATGTTTTATTGGATCATCAATTGAGATCTATTGTTACTTTAAATTGTACTCATTTGTCATTAGTATCTCTAACTCAGTTTGAATTTTTGTTAATTTTTTTTTTTAATTTAAAATTTCGAATTAGGTATGAGCGGCTAGTTTTGTTCATCACGCCGAACGCTGCACGTTGATTATAAAGTAGTAAATTATGAAGACCCTTTGCGGTTACACCGACGAGTTGAAGTTACTATGAATGATGTATGTGCGCAAATTGTTCTTGTTATAATATTTAAATTGTTTGTTTGGTGTGTGTTGTATAGTAGAGGTATATTATTTTGAACTTGAGTAACTTTTAACTCGATTTAAGTTGGCGCCTAAACTAGGATTGGGTGCTGACCACAGTCACGTGTGTGTATTACGTCAACGACGCTTCTGCGACGCGTGTCGGACGGAGAAGGTGAACTCATAAATTGGGTGCGAACGAGAGAGACGTACATAAAGAATGGTTAGCGGGGAGCGTCAACCATTATCTTGCGTCCCCTTTATATTCCGTCCTTGTTAGGAACATTTTAGTTTACGCACTAGAGCAAGATCAGTATTATATTGGTCCGCCCATAAACTGAAATTGCCCCCCTTTGCGTCACCACTGATCGGGCGGAGCGCACAGCGTGTCAGCCGTAAAGCATTCTCCAACACTTAACTCACGTAAAGCAATCAGACAAGGCAGTAGCGCGCTATCAAATGATATCACATGTCCGGAAGAGTTAGCCTTATATTTGTAATATTTATAATAAGTCATACGGCGCGCTTCATAAATACGTTTTAGTTCTACTAATGTTTTGGGAATCGGACAGCCTCACACGCTACTATCTGAAGTGACCGATGGCCTAGAACTTCCGGGGTATATCCGGTTCATCCTAAGCTCCGGAACTCGCTTCGGATCTGAAAGGTGAGTGCTTGTTATATTACTTCCCTTCGTTAAATACCGGAATATTATGTCAATCTACAAAATTACAGCTTTACGCGCGCTTCGCGCGCTAATAAAAAATATTTTACACAAACTAAGTAACAAAATTGGATTTAGAGTATAAGTTAGAAAGAACAATAAGTCACGAAGAGTAATTAAAAAATGATAAACTATATTCTGCGTTTGATTTAGGGGCGACACCAGTTGTGGGTGTCACATTAATTAAAAAGGTGATAAATGTCAAAACATTTGGAAGGGTTGGAAATGTAGACGTAGCACGGAACTTTCGGTGGTTACAGATTTCAATTTAGTGGAAACAAATTACACTCCAAACCAAAATTTGAATTTTTCAGACAAACTCCATCATTAATTGGACCTTTAGGCGCAAATTTTTTTTTTCAAAATAATGCACCATATGCGTTAAATGTGTTTCCCTATAATTATAATATAAGCCATAAATTTATTTGCCGTGTTCTCGTCGGCGTATACTCCGCCAATGTTGCGGATGAGTTAAGCTGCCTCAATGGCTTTATTTTCTTATAATAAAATAAACGATCTTAATCGTTTTAAGATTGCATCGCGGAGATAGTAAATTGGAAAAAAACTAAATGAATACGTTAAAAAATAAAGAGGATAAATTAAATCTTAAAGTAGTTTCTCCAAGTGTTTGAACGATCAATACAAATGTCCATCAGTTACTAAACAGGTGGCCAATAACCATAACCGTAATAATAACGCGACCATTTCTACACAAATGAGTGGAAATTACGACCCACTGAGCGCTGGTAAACAGTCTATTACCAGCCAATTCCCTTAACTTTGCGGGACAATTGTAGCAATAGAAAGTCTAACCTTAAAAACTCTTTTCATTTTAAAGAATAGACCTTCCCCTTAAACACGGTAATTAGGAGTTTCTTATCGCGCCAGGACACGTAGCTTAATGTGAGCGTCGTAGATCACTTCAGCGCCGGTATCTTCCAGCCTTTTGGCTTTAACTTTATGACACCACGGTTTGACGCTTATGACGCTTTCTATCTTTGTTGGATACACGGTTTGTAAAGTAAAAGATGTTTGTCGCCGCTTAAGCTTAGTAGTAAGGTTAACTTTATGTGACGGCTCGTGCATTACACACTTCTACTGAATTTTATGAGGGGTAAATGTGCTATTACTTCAACACTGTGGTCTTCCGACATATAGAGATGTTACACTGATTTTATGATTTCAAATTTATGACTGTTTAATTAGGTAATTAATTAAAAAAAAATTAAAAACTCACATCAAAATTTTGATTTTTATTAATAATTGGGCCTAGACCACCTATAGCCCCAATTTTATACTTAAAGCACCATTTAACGTACCATTGTACATTATGGAGGCTTCTCAACAGTTTTCTACACCACATCAAGAAATACTTCTGATCCCAGACGCATTAAAATACAAAAGTGCGAAAGGGAGCGCTGAATCCCTCAATTCCGACGACGACGAGTAAGCTTTGGGATCGTATGGTTTTTTCATTGTTTTTTTATCGTTTTACTCTTCAGCACTCTTGTTATGTCGTAGAATCTATAAAACTGCTCAAAATTTAATTTCGTCTCCCTTTTCTCAGCATATAACTTTTATAACTGAAAAAATTATCTACCCAGCATGAACACGATGGTTCCCATCAGTAGCTCTTTAAAAACCCATGTTTTAAACAAATGATTAGCTGCAGAAAGCAGAAGTCGAGCACTTAAAATTATCTTTGAGCCTAAACGAAACATTAAAAAAATATTCCCGTCATCCATCCATATATCACACCAATTAGCTGTTTAAAAGATGGTTTCTTAATTTACCCTTAGGCCTTTATGATGATCAGTTAATAGCTTTTCGATTAAAATTTTAATTTCAAAAAATGCCGTCTTATGTGTGACGCTAGCGACTTGTGCCGGCGGCTCGAACTGCTTTATGACATTTTTCATAAGCGTTTTCACAAGTTTTTAGATCTTTTATGGGGTAAATTCGAACTTTTACCCCTTTTTAACCCATTTTGAAGCAACTATTAATGTAATGAATCTAAAAGAGCGATTAAGATTCCATTATTTGCCTATTATAGTGGCTGAAAGCCATTAGAGTGCACCAAAAGCCGGGTATACCCGATACGACACACCCCATGCATACCTATATGTTTAAGGGTTTAGGGTACGCAAAAAGCAATAATTAAAGGGACATTTCTAATAATTTGTCAGTCAAACAGTATAATTTAAACTCATTAATTCGTTGATTAAAATGTACTCAAATACTGGTTTAAAAAAATCAACAAAACAACCCCTAGTTTTTAAAAAATGTGGAAACAAAAATAATTAATTTTAATTAAATTTTCTATTTTTATTTGTAGTTAAAACTATGTTTGAAACCTATTCTTTTTAAGTTTTTAAGTTTTAACCCCCTAAATTTACGGCTGAGTTCACACAATTTTACCTTTTTAAAACAATTTTTCAACAAACTCGATCATTTCCTGTTGAAATATTGTAATAACAATAAAGGAGAATTTATTATATTTTTATCTAAATTTGAAAATCGCTTAAATTGTCTCTAACCGCATAATATTGAAGGGGTGCAATGTTATTTTATTAAAAATGGGTTAAAATTAGTTCTAATTCATTCGTCAAATCAATTTTTGTTTTTTAAAAATAATTTTTGGAATTTATTTATTTCCCTGATGTTATAATTTAAAGTGGAAGCGCTATTTTAATTTAAGCCTAAGAGAAGACAAGAAATTTTTATTGGCTGTTAATTGATTTAACTATGCGTTAGGGATATTTTAAACAATTTTATACAGAGCCTTTATACAGTGTGTCCCACAGTAGAGAATCGCCATTGGAATTTTGGAAACTAAAAGAGATAAAAGGCTTCGGTTAGATGAGGCAAATTGGCAAACTATGGCAACTGTGCCTTTGGGATATTTTAAACAATTTTATATTCGGCCTTTATACAGTGTGTCCCATGGTAGAGGATGACCATTGAGATTTTGGAAACTATAAGATATAAAAGGCTAGATGACGCAATTTGGCAAACTATGGCAACTGTGCGTTAGAGATATGTTAAACAATTTTATATTCGGCCTTTATACAGTGTGTCTCACGGTAGAGGATCACCATTGGGATTTTTGAAACTATAAGATATAAAAGGTTAGATGAGGAAATTTGGCAAACTAACATTGTTCCTGTTTGCTCGTCCACTTCTCCATCTGCCAAGTTCTCTGTCTGACTATCTGTCTGAATACAGAGGTATTTAAATTCGACCGTTATCATGAGGGATCTCGCTTATTTGAAGAGATAGAGGAACAGTTAAATAAGGGACCGTCCATTCGTTTTCTCTCCCTTTCGCCTATCCCTACCCAATACCTGAGAATATGATAACTTGCGAATGGATGGATCTATTGATTTTAAGTTTAATTTCTTTTATGAAGGAGCTAATTCCAAAATACGTACAGTCAGCCACACAATTATTGGCCACCCTAGCTATACGTTAGAGTGGTTTTTTAGCCAATAACGACAAGATCACAGAAGGGGAAGTTGTTGATTTACTACTTGTTGGCAAAATAAAGCTACCCCTCAATTTAAGTAGCGGGTGTTATGATCGTTTCATATACAATTCGTGCTAAACGTCTAGCTAGGGTGGCCATTAATTGTGAGGCTGACTGTACTGATGTACTTAGGTTGATTTTTGGTTATCGAGATCGAGACGTTGAAAAAAAATTATTTTTTACTCCATCTACCCCTCTTTTCTTGTAACAATTTTTGTTGCCCTATCGTTATTATTAAGCTTATTGGAGGGGGGGGGGCAAAAAGAAATATCAAAACTGGTTATTTTCGAGTAAGTATTTGAAGAAGAAATAGGTAGTTTGCAGCTGTTTTCATCAATACTTTTAACTTTAACATTGACTGTGGTTGCTTGATTATTGAAGTATGTCATTTTAATCTCCTATTACATTAGCTATGACTTCGCAATAACCGTTCATTATCAACAACTTGACATTTTTAATAGTAAATCGTTTATTTCCGTCTATTAAACAAACGATTAGGTGTAGACGTAATATTGAGGTATAATTTTTAAAATAATCGTGCTTAAAATTTCGAAACACCCTATGTGAGAGAGAGAAAACATAAGTTTTGATTTCTAATGAGCAAATTTTATCGGTTGGTTGAGAAAATAACAATGCTCGCTCGTTAGTAAACTTTTTTGACTGAACTTTGCAATTTAAAAATTAATAATTTGATCTGTAAAAACAAAATTTTGAAACCAAAAATATTAAGCAAATAAAAATTTTAAAAACCGGATGTTGAAAAATTTACCTAGATAAAAACTATTAAAATTGTAAAATAGGTACTAATTAGTTAAATAGGGTCCTATATAAATTATAAACGAAAACCAGCAACGAAAGGTAATGAAGGCAAAAACAAGTTAGGCTCACATGAAAGGAAATTTTTGGAAGCGGCTTTAATCGTTGATTGGCTTTCCGTACCTAAATTCACTATGTAAAAGTAAAAAATCTAAAATCTCAGTTCTAGCTACTGACTCACTTAAAAAGCATGAACAAAATCAGAAAAAAAAATCATTGATGATGTCATCACAAAATATAAAACTAACCTTAAAGAAAACTGCCAAAAGGAAGAACTCGAAACACTATTTTAAAAATCCAAGAGGCACAAAATACTGTTACAAATAAAACGAACTTGCTCACAGCGAAGTTTAAAATACACTGATAAAGTTTGGAAATTTTATCACAATGACGTTTTATCATAGTAAACTCAATCAATGCATTTATTCATTATAATGAATCATTTTTAAAATGGAATTATTTAAAATTACAACTTATTTTATAAATTATTATGCAAAATACCGGGAGATAACGTAAAAGAATTGAAAATTGGCAACTTAGTTTTTCGCCTGTAGTTTGAAAATGGTTTACTTTAGGAAGAAAATTGTATGACAAAACTGTAGGAGGTCAAAAGAGCTATCAAGCGATATTAAAGTCGACATTTTAGCGCATCGACGCTAGGCGTCGCGAAGTTCAACCTTTTATTTTCTTATGGACACCTATTGTTTTTTTGCAGAAAATGACTCAGTTGGCTTTTCTAATTTCAGATACCAAGCGAGAACTTTCAATCTTGTACTTTTCTTCAATTTAAACAACTTTTTTAGGTTATGTTCATATTACGTTATTTTTTACGTTTAAAAATAACGCCAAAAACTTAGTTTTTGGAGTTTAAGGGGTAATTAAAATTATTGAATTAGCTCTTGATGACTTATTGGATTCTGCATTAAGTACATGATTTTTCATCATGCTTTTCAAGTCCAAAATTATGCAATTTAGTATCAAATTTATATAAATTACTAAATACCCACAGTTAAAATTTAATGCACCCCCTTCGGCACAATTTTCCTTTATTATTTATTCCTCCATTTTTTTTATTAAACAAAATTGAGTAATTCAAATTAGCTAAGAATAAAAATGACAAAACAATTAATATTGGTTAATTACCAGTCCTTTAATCAACTGTTAAAATATTTTTCAATACCCAATTATTATTTGTTGAGACAGTTTTAAAAATTATTAACAATTTAAACGTAACTCAAATTTTTTTAAATAAATTTCGACATATAACAAGTTGTAATAAATGGTTCATAAATAATAAATTTCATTACAACAGTTAACGAATTCGTTAATTAGTCAATAATATTTTAGGTAGGTGTGCTAAATTAATACTATAAATTAATACAAACAGCTTAATTAAAAAGAATATTTTAACTAGAAAAATAGTAACAATAAATAATCGAAAAATTCTTAACTGTTGTAAGGTAGGTATAGGGAAGTGTCGTTGCAGAATTTTTATTATTTACTTAATTTCAAAAATATTGAAATTTTTAATTGACAGTGTCAGGCCGTGCAGTAAATTTGAAATTATTTGTCAGAATCAAAGAGCGGCTGCGAAACAACTTATAATTGCAGATTACAGAAAATGTTCCGTTGCTATAGCAATCGGAGAGCATCTGGCAAATTATCGATGATTTACAATGTTTTTGAATATTTAGCAGTGGAAACAAAAACCTTCAATATGGCAGAATCAATCAGAATCCTCACTTCTTCATGTAGTACATGGTGGTATCCCCAGACCCCAGATCGAAAAGTTACAAGTAATCACTCCCTACACTATTGATCACTACAGTCACCCCCAGACAGACATTTCTAAAATGGAATGTTTTGATAGTTTGGAGCGTCCTTTAAAAATCTTCCGTATCTTCTCAAAATAATTTTTGAGTTTCCTTAAAATGCGCCCCCTTTTTTACCTTTTCTAAATGGAAAAGTTCACCTTTGTTAAATTAAAACCCATTAAAACAAAAATTTTTTCCAACATTTCGTACATGTTGTTTTGTTATTAATATTCTTAGTTTCTCAAAAGTATAAAAGCATTAGCATGTAAGAATTTTACCTAAGGGAGATATAAGGAAAATGTGTTAGGATGTCTATTAACTAAAAGTACACAAAACTAAACTAAACTTAAAACCAACTTACAAAATGTTTAATTCAACTTTTGGCATAAAATAATATTTTGGGTATTAAATAAAAAAAATTATTTTGGTATTCCTTTTGGAATACATAATTTAAGCAAATTTACTTGATTAGTTTTAACATCTAGTGCTATCAAAATGTTGTGGGGTTTAGTAATATTTTAGCTAAGGTAAAGCAATTAACCAAGTGGTTAAATTAACTATACGTGCAGTACGTAAACTTACGAATTAAAATTTAAATTATAGGTTTTACTATAGGGAGAGACTTATAATCAAAGTTTTATTTTTTTGTATTTTTATTTCATCTCTTTAATGTCTTATTTCTTTAGGTATGCAAAATTTAACGAATTTAACGCAAGTGGCTTGGTAAAAGCGTAGGACGTCTACTTAAAGAGTTAGACATTTAATGGTTCTGAAAGAGAGCCGAGCTGAATATTTGACATCGTGTGTTTAATTTTTCTCTCTAAAACTGAACTTTTAGAAAAATACCAAAGAATAGGTACAATTCTAAAAATAATTATTAAAGAGTAGCTGCCGTAGAGTATAAGGCACGAGCCCTACAATTAGGTATTAAGATGAAGGGTTAAATAGCATGCTCATGGCAGCAAAAATCAACGCTTGGTTCTAGATTTTTTCCATATCCTGCTGTCGAAGCTCGCCCGTCGGTCTCGATTGCAAAAGACCATCGTAGCAATCGTAAAGTCTTGAAAGGTCCCCTATTCAATTGTTTCTTCCTTGGACTCATTATGTCATGTCATGGTAGCAAAAATCAACGCTTGGTTCTAGACTTTTTCCATATCCTGCTTTGGAGGTTCGCCCGTCGGCCTCGATTGCTAAAGACCATCGTAGCAATCGTAAAAATTCTTGGAAGGTCCCCTGTTCAATTGATTTTTCCTAGGAGTCATCATGACATCATACTCGATGAATCACCCATAGGTAAAACAACAATCCATAAATCTAATAATAATACGAGGAGGGTGAAAATGAAATGGTGCGATCAGGCATACGTTTCGTAAAGGTATAACAGGCGATAAGCAATATTCCTGTTCTTCTTCTTCATTATCCTCCTGTTAGTGTGCCTACGGCGTACATCGCCCATGGTAGATCCGTTGAGTAATATGAGTTCTATTAAACATTATTTTGACAGGCAATTATTGTTTAATCGTAATTCAACCTCTGAAGAACTTTTTGCGAGGGTAAGATGGTCTTAAGTAACTGATGAGGACGATTTAACATGGCCTGTACAGCCCAGCCCGGTGTGGGAAAAAAGTACAGAAAGAGACTAATAATGACCATCTACGCCACCTTCCTAAATACACGTAACAAAAAACAGTAGGGTAGTTACGTTAGAAGAAAAAAATATAATGTGTCACACGCAACGTGGGTTAATGCGCTCTACTTTGGTATTAGTAGAAATAAAGAGTGGGCAACGTGGACTCGTGGACATAACAAGTAAATGATTTCTGAAAGACACAATCTTCGAATGTTTTATTGCCGCCATGTTAATGACCACAAAAAACTATTTAAGCAACTTTCTATCTCCACTACTAACGACGAAGATAGCTATGTTAGCCCATGTTCCGTGAGGCGCATTGTTTGTATAGCACTCATGTAATTATACTTCACGAACTGTTGAGCATAATCTTCAGCAGGCCACAACCATCTAAATTCTAAATATTCAAATATTTATGTCTTCATGCTTTGTCCATGAAACTTGTAAATTTTTCAGCTACAATTAAGTCTATTTTAATAAACAGGGTGGTCGACCCGATGAAACTCGAGCTGAAGATGAAAAATGCTTCAACAAACGTTAGTCCAAAAACCCACCTCTTTGAGAGGTGGGTTGAAATGAGAGAAAGAAATTGAAAATGAGAGGTTTTGTTAATGGTGGACTATAAGGGATGCAATTTTGATACAAGCTTTACAGGAGCTTTCTCATCCTTATGAAGAGTGCAATGTAATCCTTGGTTTTGATTAATTATTTTAGAATATTTAGGTACTCTGGATAATTATTGTTATACGGATTCCACGATTTTTTAAATGTCCAGATGATCTTGAAAGTGAAATAATCACTATAGGGTCTTTTAAAGAGTTCTAGGGTTTCTGAGTAAACTTCAGAGATGGAAAAGGGAACTTTTTGCGCATTTGGGGGCAAAAAAAAACAAAGAGAAATATTTTTACTTATATCTTAGGTCAGAGTGCCAAAGTCACCAACGTTGACAGGAGCTTATTTCATCCTTATGAGAAGCTCAATCCAATCCTTGAATTGGACCAACTGTTATAGGACTCCCTGGAGAATTATTAATATTAAGGTCTTCTTTTACTAATTTTTTTAATGTTTAGAAGATGTTGAAATTTCCAATAGTGGCTTTAGGACCTTTTTAAAAGATCTAAGGCTCTTTATAAAAATCCAGAGATGGAGATGTGGACTTTTTGAGATTTGCGTGCCAAAAAACCAAAGAGAAATATTTTTTACTTATAGGTTAGGTTAGAGTTCCAAAGTTGTCCAAGTTTACAGGAGCTTAATTCATCTTTATGAGCAGAGCAATCCAATCCTTGATTTGGACTAACTGTTACAGTACTCCCTGGAGAATTATTAATATTAAGGTCTTCTTTTACGAATTTTTTTAATGTTCAGAAGATGTTGAAATTTCCAATAGTGGCTTTAGGACCCTTTTAAAAGATCTAAGGCTCTTTATTAAGCTCCAGAGATGGAGATGTGGACTTTTTGCGATTTGCGTGCCAAAAAACCAAAGAGAAATGTTTTTACGTATAGGTTAGGTTAGAATGCCAAAGTAGCCAACGTTCACAGGAGCTTATTTCATCCTTATGAGAAGCGCAATCCATTCCTTGATTTGGACCAACTGTTACAGGACTCCCTGGGGAATTAGTAGGTCTTCTTTAACGATTTTTTTTAATGTCTAGAGCTCTAAGGTTCTTAAATAACCTCCAGAGATGAAGATGCGAATTTTGTGCTATTTCATAAAACCAAAGAGCGATATTTTTTTCTTTGGTTGGGTTAGAGTACCAAATCTGCACACGTTTGCAAAAGCTCTTTTCATCTTCACAAGGAGCGCAATTCAATCCTTGATTTTGACCCAACTGTTACACGACCAGCCTGGGTTATATTAATAGTATTAGGATGAAGGTCTTCTTGTACAATTTTTTTTTTATGTCTTGAAGATCTTGTTTCCAATAATCGCTGTATAGGTACTTATAAAAAACTCTAAGGTTCCTTAATAAACTCTAGATATGGAGAAGCGAACTTTGTGCTATTTGGGTGCCAAAGAGATATATGTTTACTTAGGTTGGGTTGGAGTGCTAAAGTTGCCCACGTTTATAGAAGCTCTTTTCATCTTTATGATGAACGTAATCCAATCCTTGATATGAAGCCAATTGTTTTAGTGCCACCCTGAGTTATATTATTATTACATTATTAGGATTAAGGTCCTCTTGTACCAGTTTCCAATAATCGCTGTATAGGACCTTGTAAAAATGTCTAGGGTTTCCTAATAAGCTCTAGGGATGCAGAGGCGAACTTTGTGCTATTTGGGCGCCATAAGACCCCAAAGAAGTATTTTTATTTAGATTAGGTTCTAGTGCCAAAGTTGAGGTAGAGGAGGCGATACTGTAAACATATAAAAAAATATAATTTTACCCCATTTTTGGTTACCTATTGCAAAAAAATGCCTTGCCAGATGCCTTGGAGTTTGAGTGAAAATATATAGGTATATTTTCTTTGCAAGAAAATGCCTGAAAAAGCTATGATGAACAAAGGTATGGCTAATTCGAAAGGCTATAGGTACTATACACCCGGGTAAAGGAAACACCCGAATAAAAGGTCTATTCTATAATGGCTTTTTTAATTCCATTCAGTTTATTTTTCACTTCATCCGATGAAAATAGAATTTATATTTTGAACATTTCAGTCAAAAATTTTGAATTAACTCCGGATATTGCTACACTCACAGCACAGTATTTGTTTAGCAAATTTATAAAAACTATAGGTTAACGTCCAATAAATAGATAAAATATTTATTATCAATTATAGGTCAAAATAAAAAAAAATGTATCAATAATTTAGTTGTGTTTTAAAAATATAATAAAATTATCAATAGTAGGCGTTGGTAAAGAGCTCGAGAGCGCGCGAGAGTTTAAATTGTGAGCGGTTCGGCGTCTAATTAGAGAAAGTCAAAACTCAAAAACGTTTTGTAATTTTATTTATTTGGTATTTTTTTAAGAGCTATAATTTATCTAATTGAAGGACTTCCAAAACTATTTTTTTGTTGCAAATTGAGAGCAATTTTGTGTGTCCTTGCTTTTTATAACAATTGGCTTTTTGACGGATTTATGATGGGTTGTATTTTTTTAAATTTTTTACAAAAAAAAAGTCAAGGAAGGACATCTTTTGTAAATTCGTTACGCGTTTAGATGTTTTTTAAGAAAAAAAAATTGTCTAATTTTGTTTTCTTCTGTGAGGCAAGAGCAAGGTTTTCGGTTTAATAGAGGTGTGGTTTATAAAGAACCATTATAAATCTATGGGCCAAAAAGATTAATCTATTGGCCACACGAAACGAAATAGCTTAAAATAAACCAAGATTTCTAATACGTTTAATTGTATCTTTATCTTTTTAATGTTTGTTGGCTGTTTTAGAAAATGATGGAGTTATTGCTACGTGTAATGTATTTTACTGATTAGGAAAATTGAGCGGCGGAAAGTTTACTTGGTAGTGGTTAACGTTATTATTGATGGTATACGTTTGTTCCCAACAGTTACTTTATAAATCGTTAACTTTGTGCTTGTGGTGCATTTTTATACCAAATTTTAGTGAATTTGTTTAAATTCGTCTTGTACAAGAGTGGGATTACATAATTTGGAATTTACTACAAGTTTATTTTATAGGTGACGTTATTAAAACTCTTTTTTTTTAATAAAAATTTTATGCGAATATAAGCATATAGTACAGGTGTAATTAAAAAGGGGTAAAATTGTAAATCATATTTAAGCGGTTTTAAATACGCGCGGATCTAAACTGCCAAAATATAGACAATATTTCTCTTTTGGATGTATTTTCTACGACAAATCTCGCAATAAATTCGACAGTTAGTAAAATCCTCGTAGCTTCCGTAATGAATGTAAAGCAAATAGTCTAATTGAGGACCGGCCACGTGAGGGTCCATGTGTGTAGACCGAGGGCGGTAAATTTACTGCTTTTAAAAGCGACCGGTTGAACTCCGGTAACGGATCTGAAAGTACACCGGACTCCGTGTTATTGCAGCGATAAATGGCGTTTTTATGGCTTTTACATAAGCACCTGTAATTTTTTTTTATTTTTTCTAATATTTTTGTCTCATATTTTTCACCTTTAACTATTCGCTATTCAATTTTAATTACCTACATAAATACAAAACAATAAACTCGAAAATAATCACCCCTACATTTTATATTTTATTTCAACTTCAATTTAATTAGTTTAATGAGTTATAATTATTTTTATACAATGTTATAACTGCTAACCTGCAAACGTTTTTAGGCGGTATAGCGCAGTGTCGTTAATCCGGAAATATAGTAAAAAAACTTTAATTAAAGAAAAATACTTTAAATTAAATAAAAGACAATCGTTGGTACTTTTATCCCATTCTACATTAAATTATCTACCATTTACATCCCTTACAATTTTTCTCTATATGAAACGGTTTCCGAGATATTTGAATTTGAATATTTTGACTACTTGTAGTGTTTTTTAAATTTTTTTTTAAAAGTTGACAACCCTGCTCAAAAATAACAAGTGAATAAGACACCTCTTCTAATTATAAATAATTTTGCTTTGAGAACCGACTTTCTATCTTCTATATTTACAGAGTTACCTATGCTTAAAATACTACATGATAAAAGGTATCCATTTATATTAATCTAGAAATAATAAACAAACTTTAATTAAAGAAAACATGTTTAAATTGAAACAAAAGACAATCGTTCGTACTTTTATCCCCCTCTACATTAAATTATCTACCATTTACATCCCTTACAATTTTTCTCTATATGAAACGGTTTTCGAGATATTAGAATTTGAAAATTTTTACTACTTGTAGTGTTTTTTTAATTTATTTTAAAAAGTTGGCAGCCCTGCTCAAAAATAACAAGTGAATAAGACACCTCTTCTAATTATAAATAGTTTTTCTTTGAGAACCGACTTTCTATCTTCTATATTTACAGAGTTACCTATGCTTAAAATACTACATGATAAAAGGTATCCATTTATATTGATCTAGAAATAGTAAACAAACTTTAATTAAAGAAAACATGTTTAAATTAAAACAAAAGACAATCGTTCGTACTTTTATCCCCTTCTACATTAAATTATCTACCATTTACATCCCTTACAATTTTACTCTATATGAAACGGTTTTCGAAATATTTGAATTTGAAAATTTTGACTACTTGTAGTGTTTTTTAAATTTATTTTAAAAAGTTGGCAACCCTGCTCAAAAATAACAAGTGAATAAGATGCCTCTTGTAATTATAAACAGTTTTTATTCGAGAACCGACTTTCTATCTTCTATATTTACAGAGTTACCTATGCTTAAAATACTACATGATAAAAGGTATCCATTTATGTTAATCTAGAAATAGTAAACAAACTTTAATTAAAGAAAACATGTTTAAATTAAAACAAAAGACAATCGTTCGTACTTTGTCCCATTCTACATTAAATTATCTACCATTTACATCCCTTACAATTTTTCTCTATATGAAACGGTTTTCGAGATATTTGAATTTGAAAATTTTGACTACTTGAAGTGTTTTTTTAATTTTTTTTAAAAAGTTGACAACCCTGCTCAAAAATAACAAGTGAATAAGACACCTCTTCTAATTATAAATAGTTTTGCTTTGAGAACCGACTTTCTATCTTCTATATTTACAGAGTTACCTATGCTTAAAATACAACATGATAAAAGGTATCCATTTATATTGATCTAGAAATAGTAAACAAACTTTAGTTAAAGAAAACATGTTTAAATTAAAACAAAAGACAATCGTTCGTACTTTTATCCCATTCTACATTAAATTATCTACCATTTACATCCCTTACAATTTTTCTCTATATGAAACGATCATTTTCGAGACATTTGAATTTGAAAATTTTGACTACTTGTAGTGTTTTTTTAATTTATTTTAAAAAGTTGACAACCCTGCTCAAAAATAACAAGTGAATAGGACACCTCTTCTAATTATAAATAGTTTTGCTTTGAAAACCGACTTTTATCTTCTATAATTACAGAGTTATGTTTAAAATAATATATAATACAGGGTGTCCATTTATATGCTTATTCTTTTATTTCTTAATTTGAAAAAAATAGAAAACGCCTTTAAATTAAATCGAAACAAAACCTTTCTTCTTTTTATTGTATTTAAATTATATTATATTATCTCTAATTAACATCACTTGCACTTTTGCTCTATCTCAAACGGTTGCAGAGATTTCAAAATTTTGATCAATAATATGTGGCAGGTTGTTTTAAATATTTGGCAACCCTGTTCAAAAATAATAACAACATAATACGAGTAATTGTGCTTTTGGAATAAAATCTCTATCTTCTACAATCTACATTAACAACGTTATCTTTAAAATAAAAAATAATCATATGCTACAGGGTGTCCAAATAATTATTTATATTTTTATTTTTTAGTGTAGTGTAGGAAAAATTAGAAAAAATGATAAAGTGTTTACACAATTGTATTCAGGATGATTGGAGTTCTTTAAAAAAATGTATAAAAAAATCCAGGTCCGTATTTAGTCTTATATTGTTTGTATCACCTTGTATACGTGGTTGTAATATAGTATTTTTGTAATTTAAGTAAAAAAATAAGTTTCAAAATTTAATTTGTGCTATATTTTGTATCTACAACATAAACTTATCTTCTATTATTGTCTTAAAGTTTCCAAACTATAAGTAAAACAATAAATTAAAAACAAACATTTTGATAATATTGGATTTGTTTTCTCAACTATTTGTAAAGTTTTCTATTAACTTGCTAATGTAACCATTTTGTTTTATTACCAATAAATTCTACAATATTTAAAAAAAAATCGATTTTGGTTCCTTTTTTGTTTTATTTAGCTTTATTTTTCTATTTACTTTAGCGAAATAAACTAATAAATTATTAAATATGATGTAAATGTTGAGGCTATAAATAATGAGAAATTTTAGTCTGTAGCATCTAAGGTAATGTCTACTAATAAAATATTTCACCTTTGCTGTTGGCACATGTGTGTATAGGTTATATGTGCTTCAACATCAAACATAAATTATATAACACCTACACGTTTGGCGCCGTTTTTTAGTGGAAAATTTAAATATTATACAAAAAAATTTATACGAGCGATATACAACATTATTATCGTTTTTAAATTTTTTGTTATCATTAAATTTGTTTCTTAACAAATTAAGTAGAAAATTGACAATAAACATTATTACGACCCACAATATTAACCGTAATTGTATTTTCAGTGCTCTCTCAGCTTGGTAATGGTGAGTTGGAGAGTGGTTTCCGGGGCTGTGGTATTTTTAGTGTAATAAAAGCTTGATGCGAATTTTATAGAAGAGATTTAATTGATAAAATTAACTTAGAGTAGTTGTTGCTTCTATAGTCCGTATTTTCCTTTTAATATACTCCACAATTTTAATTTCTTTTATCATTGCCTTTTTTGAATAAAAATTTGTAAAAATTCAGAGCTACATCGGAGACGGATTTATATTGTCATTGTGCCATTTTTGATTGTTTTAAAGGTTGAAAAAATTTTTTTTGTTCGATTTCACAAATACTCGAGTCCAAAAAATGCGAGAAAAAGCAATTTTGCTTTTCAAGCAGCATGGGGTTAAGAAAGCTTCCGGTTAAACCGGAAATTAGGGACATTATATTTTTTTAGAAACACCCTGTATATTTTTAAATATATATAATAACAACTTGTAAGATTAGTTGTCAATGAGACCAAACACTTTGTATTTTCACTTCCGATTTAACCGGAAATGAGACCAACTTTCTTAATATAAATGCAACACCTTGTATATTTTTACATTTTTTAAATCGGGAAAAAATTATGAATACAATAGTGTTGATAAGAGTGTGAAATATTGACTTTGCAGTAAGTAGATAAAAAACGCAGTTTTTCCCACTTTTCTGAACTAAGACGTGGATTAACTGAGGTAATTTATTATTTATAAGGTGTTCAAAAAAATCATTTGTGTCAATCAGATGATCAGAAATTAATTTGCTGAGCAATTCTAATCAAGGCCACTTTTTATACGAGGCATTTGTAAATAATTGTCAGCATCGCACGTTCGTTACAACTGTTGCTGTTGCTGCAACTTAGTGCTGCAAAACTTGGGAAAAAATCCAATATTTAATTTTATATTTTATGAAGACTTGAACGCGAGATTTTAATTATTCATCAATAACGAAAATGAAAAAAGAAGGTCCTGTATATTATAATAATTTTGTAATTAAAGCTGTGCTTCTTTGAGCGAGAAAGTAAAAGTGAGGCGTTTACCATTAATTTAATCAAAATAAATAGATAGATAAAATCAAACTTAAATTTTTTTTTTTGATTTTTCACAAAAGGGCACTTAGTTAGTGGTGACCTGAAACAATGCAAGAAATTAGTAACAATTCAAAAATAAGTCGGAAATGCTTCGTTACCGAAATACAATGTGTTGAACTTTTATTTTTGAAACGGTTTTCTCCTAATAACTCAAAAATTAAACGAAAAATTGGTTTGAAATTTGACACAGATATTAAGCAATTAGACGTGCTAAAAAACGTGCATTTTTAAATTAAAATATTTTGTTTGGTCCCGTAGATATGTGAACCTAATTTTTTAGAATATTACTTACACCACTGTTTTTTTCCTATAAAAGCGAATTTTGTAAATGTAATGAGTCAATACTTTTACGAAAACATCTACTTTTCAAATTATTAGAGAAGATACTGGAGATAGCCTCCTTTTAACTCACTACAAGCTCGTGCTCTGCACTCCATGTTACTTCTGATTCAAAGATCAGAAAAAATATGATATTCTGAAATTAAAAGATTTCAGCGATTGTAACTTAAAATCTAGCTATAAAATTTTTACCACTGTTTTTTGAAACACCCTGTATCGTGTCGTATTTTTTAGGCAATTACATTGGTAAAAATTCCAAAGCCTATACTTTATAATATACAAAATTTATTTGATGGCCCCTGTGCAATGATTTAAAAGAAAGGGAGCACGCTCTCTACCAATCATAATCCCATATAACTTCCAAAGTGCAAAACAAGTGTATTTTGCACTAAATTAATTATTAATAAATCAATTTTGCGACATATATCTACTATTTTAATTACATGTAATTTCAATGTGCTATTGAACTAGAAGGAAAATATTTCGAAAATGTTATTTCAACCTAAAATTACATTTAATTGAGATAATTTTAATAAATAAATAAATAATATAATCTCAAATTATTACATAATTGATGCAATTTGAATGTAATTATATTTATTTTTAATAAATATTACGTTAGATATAAATTATCCAATGTACAATTCAGTGGAATTACTTACTTGTAATAATCGATATGTCGTACATGCATAACAAATTATGCGCTTTTTTATTTACGCATTTTTAATTATTATTCTTTGTCTATTAAATTATTATAATTAACTCTTACTAATTACTACAATTTTTTATAAAAGCCTATTTCCAACTTAAAGTCTAAAATTACTACCGTAACAACAGCAGTCCACAGTCATGCTATGTGGGGACGCACGACACAAATGGCCAAATTTGGCTTTGTATTAAAATATTAAAAGGCTCTAACAGGCAGACAGACCTGAGTGATACAGGTAGCACCATAAATATTAAAGCTAGCGCCTTATTGGTTATCAAAATATTGAAACTTCAATTTTCGGGGGACTAAGTTGACGCTAGCCCCCCGAAATTCGATTAGAAAAACTAATCATTGCGCTAGGTTAGCCTGAGCTAGCGCTAGCTAGCGTCACCAATATTATAGCTAGCGCCTTATTGGTTATCAAAATATTTAAACTTCAATTTTGAATTTTTGTGGCGTTTGCTGGCGCTAGATCAGGCCAACCTAGCGCAATGATTAGCTTTCCGAAATTCGACTTTCGGGGGGCTAGTATCAACTTAGCCCCTCTTAGAAACTTTGAGCCTTTGTAACTTCTTGATTAAAAAGGCGATAGCTATAATTTTTGCAGTGCTAACTGGCGCTAGATTAAGCTACCCTAGCGCAATGATTAGTCTTTCAAAATTCGACTTTCGGGGGGCTAGTGTCAACTTAGCCCCCCGAAACTTTGAGACTCTGTAACTTTTTAATTTAAAAGGCGCTAGTTATAATTTTTGCCGCGCTAGCTGGCGCTAGATTTAAGCTAACCTAGCGCAATGATTAGCCTCTCGAAATTCGACTTTCGGGGGGCTAGTATCAACTTAGCCCCCCTTAGAAACTTTGAGCCTTTGTAACTTCTTGATTAAAAAGGCGCTAGCTATAATTTTTGCAGCGCTAGCTCAGGCTAACCTAGCGCAATGATTAGTTTTTTGAAATTTGAATTTCGTGTGGCTAGGTTTTTCAACTTGGCACCCCGAAACTTTAATCCTCTGTAACTTTTTAATTGAAAAGGCGCTAGCTATAATTTTTGCAGTGCTAACGGGCGCTAGAGTAAGCTAACCTAGCGCAATGATTAGCCTCTCGAAATTTGACTTTCGGGGGGCTAGTATCAACTTAGCCCTCCGAAAATTTAAGCCTCTGCAACTTTTTAATTAAAAAGGCGATAGCTATAATTTTTGCGGCGCTAGCTCAGGCTAACGTAGCGCAATGATAAGTTTTTTGAAATTCCCAGCTTAGCCCCCCAAAAATTGAAGTTTCAATATTTGGATAACCAATCAGACACTAGCTATAATATTTGTGGCGCTAGCTTAGCCCGATCTGGTGCAATTGCAAAAAATTCTAATTTTGGGAGGCCAAGTCGACTAACCCCAAGAATACATTGGAATTAAAAATTCTCTTCGCTAGGCTTTTGATCGCCGCGCTTCTCTTCGTTCAAGTGCGTGAAGGTCTCGAGGCTTTCAACACAGAGGACGATCTTTTGACCGATTAATAGACAGACGAACGGATGGACATAGACTATACTGACAAGACAGGAAAAAAATATGAATATTTCACCACAACAGAGAGGCAGAGGGACAGATAGACAAGCAAACATTAAACGGTTCAAACGGACATACACCACACAGACAAACATGCAGAAAGGCATATTTTCTTGAGAAACTAAACATGAAATATTAATTATGCAACAAACTTTTCGTCCAAAACCCTATACTTAATAACTCATTAAACTTTGGTAGAGAGTAATAATAAACAGTGTAACGCTATACGTAGTATATTTTAATTGCAGTGGCATCTCTGAAAATTATATGCATTTCATTTAACCCAAATAAATCGCAATATAAATCAGACTTGCAACGAAATACTTATATGACACTTTTATAAAAAAACATAACGTTTTGCACGAACTTTATACAACTGATTAACATATAAGACAACCACGGACGGTGTGAAACGTCTGTTACCACATAACGGTTTTTCTATTTAACTCAAAATAAATCAAAACGAATCTTTGGCCGAAAACTAAAATTTTTTTCTTATTGCGAAATTGTAATTTTAAACCTTCGATTCAGTAACCGACCGACGATATATAAAAATTTGTGACGGAATGCGACGGCCTTCTCTTCACAACTTCACATTCAATCGCGCCAACGTATATTATGTATTTGTATAGAGAACTTGTTCTTTTTAAACTGTTTTTGAGCTTTCAAACACAAAATTTCTACAAACATAAAATTGCGTACATTCCATTTACAGTTTATTACTGTTAATTCTTATCGATAAAAAAAATTAAAAACAAGACTTGTGGCGACTTTTGCGAAAAAAAATTTTTTCTAAAAACATTTTACTCTAATTATACTCTAGTGATCTGTTATGGATTGCGGCAATTTTTTACTTCGTACTTATACTAAGCAATCGATTAACTTGTCTTTTTTTCTTTCTAATTGCAGGTAAGGTCTCCGCAATTCCCAGTTATGCGCCTTTTAGATTAACGCATCTACAAATCTTCTCACTAATTGATCTTGTTCTGTCTTTATACATATAAAAGAGGTACGTATATGGATTTTATAGAATTACTATGTCTATGTTTGGTTTTTCGAAAAAACAAATTACTTTGTCGCATACAGGGTGGTTCAAATTCGTTTGGAAATTACTTCTAAATTTTACCAACGATGGGTCTTGACTCTCAACAATGCGCTCATATTCAAAAATGTTGTTGAGACTTTTAAATTCATATTAGGAGAATATTTCGGAATATACAGTGTGTTTCGTTTAATAATCAAAATTGTGTGATGTTTGAGATTAAAGATAATTTAAGAAGGAGTGTTTGTGGGTGGTAAATTAGTAAAATTTGAGCACTATTGTGGACCTATATTAATTTTTTTTAATATTCATCAATCCATATGTCTGCTGTTTTTCGATGCATCGGTAAACCGGTTTTAGCTAAATTGCATTAAGCTAAAACGATTTAACGCAAACGCGAATTAGCAGTTTACATGCTTAACTCTGGCCACGAATGGGTCACATTTTTTGGGAGCGTTTGCATGTCATTTTAAACCGTTTAACCTTAAAGCGGTTTTAACTAAATCGCTTTAGGGTTGTGATTATAAACGACAAATAAAGTTAATCTCGAGAAAAAAATTTATATTTTTTAATACGCAACGTAGCAACGTTACAATTACCAGTTTGACGATTGAATATAAATATTAAAATTTGACGCAAGTTCTTTTTATGTTGTTTATATTCAAACGTGAAACTTTGACGTTGTGACGTTGCTAGTTGCTACGTTGCCATGTCTAAAAACATAAATTTTATTCTCGAGATTAACTTTATTTGTCGTTTATAATCACGGCCCTTAGTGATTTAGTTAAAACCGCTTTAGAGAATGCAGGTAAACTTAGTAATTATTTCTCCAGAAGACATGGAGCGTTTCCATTGTCATTTAAATCGTTTTACGCTAAAGCGGTTTTCACTAAATCGCTTAAGTGATGCATGTAAACGTAGTAATTGTCTCTCTAGTAGACGTAACGAGTGCTGCAAACGTTTTAAAAGTCGAGTAAGGGACAAAAGAATTTGGCGACAAATCCAAACGCATGTATAACAACCTGTCAAGTGATTTTGTCAACGTGTTTTCTTTACTGGGCTGCACTGTACCTGTACATAAACCTTTTGTTTATAATTCAGAATTTCTAGCTTTTTGACTGAAATTTTCTAAGTTATATCATCCAAGCCATACTTACGTGTGGGGGTGTTTCCTTATAGCTAAAAATCATTTAAGAATGCACCCGAGTACACAATAAAGAGACCCTTTTAAACTCCTAATCACATTTTTGCTAATGTCACTTGACATCATAAGTTACTCTATCTTAAAAATTGTGAACCTAACCTAGCTACTTATCTTACAAACTAACCTAACCTAAAATCTTTCCAAAAATACCACAAACTTCCACAAACATCAATGGGAATTGGTAAACAATTGTACTGGTTGAGTAAATATTCAAATTTCTCCACCACTTTTTAACCGTTTGTCGATCATCAGTCATCATAATGGAGATGTATTGGTCAGTAGTAATTTCGAACATTTAGTATTAGTGTGAGGAATAATTATTTTCTTAACTCCATTTATGTTTGAAGAAAGAGACTGAAAATTAACTCCCTACCACTGTTACTAATGTGCTGCGGCGCCATAAGCCACGCCCACGGAAAATTACCTATCATGGCCACATATTTTAAATACTAACCTAACCTAAAACTTCCGTAGAAATAAAACCAAGTTCAGCAAAATTCAATGATAAAATGTTACCTTCTTCTCCAGTACTCCACTGTTTAACTGGGTGTGAGAGTGAGGGTGTATCGTTTTTGAACATAAAAAATATAAAAAGCAGTTTTAAAATATTTTATGACTTACAAACGCAGTTTACATCCAAACAGACTAAAGAGACAATTTTAACTTCCTACCAGTTCGAGCCAATAATATCCTACCCCCCTCTTGCACCCCTACAGAAAAATATTTTAGTAAACCACCGAAGACACTACCTACCGCAGATAATTATAGTAGAATTATCGGAAAATACTTAACAAAAATAATAATAAATAAGCGAGTGCCCATCAGTAGCGGGTATTTTAGTGTCCTCAAACTAGCCGCTACTGGCTATGGCTTTAGTGAGACATGCATTATGGGTAATCATCTATTGTCTGTCTTGCCACTATTGCTACTGTTAGTTAATGGCATAAACCATGGCTTAACATAACATAGACACATATTTCACTAACCTATAAGTATCGTTAAATTATGTCTCTATAGCATTTTTAGGTTAGATAGTCCTAAAACAAGTTAGGTTAGGTAATTAATTTGCAAAGGTGTTTCCCTACATTGCATACAAATGACAGGAATTTGAATAATTCTTTACTTTCAAAAATATTTCTACTAAAGTCAGAGACAAAATGAGTCGTACTTGGTCAATCGGTACAGTGTGGACGCACCATTATTAAATTTTGTCACGGCATTTTTCCGAAAAGTAACCTAAAATTATATTTTTCACGATATTACGAAGCACACTGTATACAAAAGCTAAGTTTATAAAGTCGACTCAATTTCATTCAAATTATTGTAATATAGGATTAAATCGATTCTGGTGATGTATCGAGTTCAATTATACTGCAACAAGGCATTGTTTTACCATTTGACAGTAACATTGATTGATAGATACAATTTTTTCAACTTTTACAAACTAAAAAGAAATCAGAAATGCACCCATGTTTTTTTTCAAATTGCCGATTTTGTGATCCCAATAAAACATTTCGTACACAAAAATTAGTTTGACAAATTCTAAATTTGAAGCTTTTTTGTCCAGTTTACGAAACAAACTTATTTAGGAGATATCAAAAGTAACATAACCTAAAAAAAAAATTTTTGGCTCGAAAATCAACTTTTGTTATGATTGTTAATGCAAGAATTTTAATCCGGGCGAATATAAAATTTCGTGTGCCCTTTTACGTGTTTATAAGATGATTTTATTACATTTTCCATTTTGCCATATTTGTCTTAAACCAACCCACGCATACCAACTTGACTTTTAGCTGTAATTATTCTCAACAGTAGGATTTAAACTATTAGAGATACGTTTTGAGATTTAATTTTGTTACTAGGCATATAATTGTTAACTACAGTCAAATTAATTTCAAGTCGGTTAAGCTTGAAGTTAACCCACAGTTATAGTTGGTATAAAAGACGCACAAAAATTAAGTCATCAAACGTGAGCTTAACGTTATCGGTTTTCGATCGAGAATCTTTTAAACTTTGATGTTAAGTAAAATAGGTACCCATATGTATATAAGTATATAAAATACACACCATATAAGCAGTATGTCCATATAACGCCGTTCAATTGACTTGCCAGTCCATAAATCTTAAACAACGTGTTCACATTAGCCGCTACATTGATTACATGCATCGCCCACTATACACAGAGATGAAGTGAAATTACCCTTTAATATAATTTAATAGTAATGCATTTATTTTTGTTTTAATAACATCGATCATCCTCTTATATTTATTATAGAAGTCAAATTGTTATAATTATAGTATTAACTCGTTTGATTGTAATGTTATAAATATTTTGATTCGGTTTTGTTAGCTTGTAGATACGGTGGAACTCAGTGGCGCGTTTATATCTTTGCATCTTGTGTATAGGTACCCTGTAATAATCACAAACACCCTAAGGTGATTAAAAAATAACGAACAATGTATCTATTGTAATTCTAAAAAATTTCGCTCTGTACAATTATTTTTAGGCTTTACACGACCTTTACGGTTTCTTTAAAATAACACTCGTTTCAGTGGAGCACAAATAGTCTAGTCAACGAAGGGATTATAGAAGGCATGGAAGAGGGTGGATTTTTTTTTCAGAAATTTATTTGTTTGGATTAGTTAGGAGAAAAGAATACTCAAAGTCGCTGGTCCTAGCTTCATGGCTAAGGGAGAGAGTTGTGGAAAGGTCTCGTTTTTGGAGTTTTAGCTTATATCACGAAAACGATGAGCCCTAGAGAAAAAATTATTCTCAGCAAAATGAAAGCTCATATAATTTCCTACAAGATTGTTCATGTTAATTTTTTCTCTATTCCACTTAGTTTTCGAGATATCTGCCAACAAAAATTGCTAATGGTTGATAAAAAAAGTACATTTTACCAGTTTCAGACGGTTTAGATGCTTTCAAACAAGCCACCCTTTAGCCTTTATAAGAGTTGAAGTCTCCGTTACGTTAATTTTTAATTCCTTCTCTTTTGTACGTTCGTCTATATTTTTTTAAACCAACACCTGGTTTACCAGGTGAAAACTACAGTTTTCCCAGGAAATACAATCAATTTGTTATGCAATTGTATAGCCAATGATGACATTTGTTACGTTGTTTTAACTTGTTTTTACCTTATTGGGTCTACTTTCTTTCTGAACATACAAATCATTATAGGACATTTTTTTTTAAATGCGGGAAGTCAGAACAAAAAAAGAATGGAAGGGTTTCGTAATTTTTGTTACTATTGAGTAATAAGAATTTCCATGTTATTCTCAAAATGTAAATTTCTAAATTTAAAATTTCTAAACTTGAAACTCGAGACCATGTATTTTTTTTTATAAAACTGATGAATTTATGCATCAGCTGCAACAACAAATCATTTTACACTGCAAAATGAATGAATTTTATTTGCTTTACATCAGTCTCTTGTTGTTTCCAAGTTTTTATTGAATAAATTAAATCTATTGCAAAAACAAAAACAAATAATGTAGTTTTATACAAACCCAAGATACTTTTGTAATTCCACAACGTTAATGTATTAAAATCAATGGGAGGAACTGACGTTTGGTATTCATTTTATTTTGGCTTTAACACCTTTATTAAAATGGGATGTAGAGTGGGAGGGTTTAAAAAGTCCAAAGATGCTTAATATAATTTGATGATAATTTATCCTTACATGTGAATTAAATTCTAAACGATTTAGGTACTTAACCCATCGTTTGAGCAAAGTCTTTTGCCGAAGGGCAAAAACGTGACGCGTGGATGATCTTTTTAGGAGACGGTGTTTTCTTTGATCTTTAAGAAAATGGAAATATAAAATGAATTTCAAACAATTTCAAGGGAGATGAAAAGCTAAAATCTGGGCTTTCTCTCTTCTGGGTTTGTATAAAACTGTGGTCTCTTCTGAGAATGGAAGTTTTGTGTCCAAAGTTTACAAACCAATGTTTTCTTCTTCGGCACCAAATAGGAAATTATCGTTTCATTATTATTACAAAATTCTTAGCAAGCTCTGGCTAGAACAGGTTTAAAATTTTCCAGAGCAGGCTCAGCCTACCCTAGCGCACCCCTTGCTACAGCCCTTTATTACATGAACCACGTGCAAGATGGAAGGATTTGTTTGTACAAATCCGTTAACCACTGTAATCTCTTTTGAAGATGGAAGTTTTTTGTCCAAAGTTTACAAATCAATGTTTTCTTCTTCGGCACCAATTAAGATCCCATCGTTTTATTATTATTGCGAAATCCTTAGCAAGCTCTGGTTAGAACAGGTTTAAAATTTTCCTGCTCTGGCGTACCCCTGGCTACGGCCCTGAATATCATCTTATTAGCTACATATTTCTTATTAGCGTTGCTAAGGTAGAAAAATTGTGGATGTATCGATTTCAAATGATACGAATCCCAAATCAGCCCAAAGCCAAAATCGGATTGGAAAATTGTGTGATGTTGCAGCAAGCCAGAACACATCAGTAGCATTGTTGCAGCGTGACTTCGAACCCAACACTCTTGCATCCAGTAGGGAGTGATCTAACCTAACCCCAAGACATACTGATGCCTAAGAGAAATAAAAATGTATGGTTTTTGTTCATTTATGGACGAGGAGGGTCCGATGTATAAAGTCTTCAAGAACGACGCTTTCCAAAATAATGAGAACAACTCTTAAGGCGCAAACACACGCATAGGTATTTTCCGGCTTGACCTAAGCAAGATGGGGCCTGCACGTGTAGGTTAATTAAAACTGCCAAATCGTTCGTTAATGGAGGGCGATCGACGTAACCGAATTATTCAATTGATGACAGTACGTAACTAAGAATTTGGTGGCAAAATTTAGATTGGAGGTCCCTACACATCCTTATTCTTATTAATAATCATTTTACTTTACTATAAATCGATATTATAACGAATTTTTATACTTAACGATGTTTTGGGGGCCCATATGATGAATGGATGCTATCTAAACCCAAGAGCTATAAAGGCTCGTCTACACACACAGGGTTGCCTTCCGGTTTATCTGTACAGGCGGCCTGCACAGGCCTAACCGGAAGGCAAGCTCGTGTGTGTAGACTCCAGTCTTCTAGACCTTTCGAAGAGTTTATGACATAATGTAGAGCCTTTTTCCACTTGATGTTATTCGGTGAGCTTTAGTAACGTTTATCTATAATTCTGGAGATCTTTTCTAGTTTTACTCGAAGTCTGGCCTATACCATACAGGCTGTTTCAAATAACCTTTCCCAACATAAAGATCTCGCTTATTTCCCGAGTTAGAGAATTGGTTTAGTGGAAGAGAATGGTCCCTGGCTTATGTCGAACTAAAATCTGAACACAAAATTTACCTCTGCCACCTTGGTTGTTTTGTATCTGCCTTGTTTACGAAAATTGTGTCTTCTTCTTCCTCTTATAGGCCGTCCCTTACTCAACTATCGCACCCATAGATCATAGGTGATCTATATATTGAGTCATGTTAACCGAATGCAACTCCCTATGAATTTTAGAGGGCTGCAACTGGGTTGATAAAGCCGATCCAACCGAACCTTCTAATGACCTCCGACATTTACATTAAATTTTAAGAGAAATCAGCGCTTTCTGGACACTTGGTGGTTCAAAATTTGTTATTTATGTAGAAAAATAAAATAAACTAAAATAAGCTTCACCCCCTTTCTACGAGAGGGCTAAAACACGTCTTCAAATTTTTTCAATGACAAAACAAAAATATGACAAATGTTAGACCTTTCTCCGCTTTGGATTTGAACGTTCAAAGTTTTAGTTAAACCAGTTAAACTCTGTTTTATTTCGAATTACAAAATCGCAATTAAATCCTTTTTTGTTGGAAAATTTCTAATTTGTTTTCCAACAATTTGATTAATTATTAAAACTTTTAATTAAAAATTCTCTTTGCAATTTATTAATTAACTAAAATTAATAATTTATTAATTTTTTGTTACGCAAACCAATGACTTTTATTCATGATTCCATCTCGTTAATTGTTTTAATTTATCATTTTAAACAATTTAATAATTGTTTTAATTGTACAGCTAGTATTAATAATAATTCAAGCGTGAAAGTAAGAAGTTTGAAGTCTTTAATTAATTGTGTATTATATATTTTTAATGAAATTATAGATAGTCATTATTATTTTTTTTTTGTGCAAGTAGATGGTAATATTATAAAACCATCAACGCCGCAAATAACTTAAAACCAACGGAGTGCATAAATAAACCTACACTTTTAGTATAAACCCCTTATAATTAATGGCTTCTTACTATTTAATAACTACGTACCGCATAAATCTAAGGCGTCATATGTCAAAATGGCTGCGGCTTTCACAGTGTATATACCTTTATGTTGCTTGTTTTTGGTGGAGCAAAGCCAAGTTATTTGGCGGTTTTTATTATTATAAAAAGAGGCGTACTACTATATAATGAAAGGTGCCAGAGACGATTTTTTCTCTAACTTTAAGAAATATCAACCGTGTAGACTTGTCACCTGTCGGCTTTTCTTCAAAGGCATGTACTTGCATCTCATTAACCTATAACAAGCATAATGTATCATCGTTTTAATTGTGTTGACTTTAAGGTTCTCACTCAGATAATATTAAACAAACTTATTAATATTAAATTATTGGATATTATATTAACTTTAGTTGGTGCATACATTTTAAATTTGCTAAATTATTTACAATGCCTCATTGGCAGAATTTTACTTTTCATGTTACCGAGAAGGAAATTTCTAATTTTTTAAAACAATTCAAACTGTTTTGCCTGTTGTAGGTATCTGCCTCTGCTCAAAGTAAATAGATACACAGTATGCCACTACGCAGCTGTTGACACAACTGTTGACGCAACTGTTGACCCCAACTGACGTCATGCGCGACCTAGAAGAATTTCGTACACCGGAATGTCACAATATGTTATCTATACACTTTCGACTGGCTGCCCTGCATGTCAGCGTGTCTGTGTGCCCATCTGATGATTTCTTTGACCGTTGCCTATCTATCTGTCTGTCTGTTCACCCATTGGTCTATCTATTCACTCGTACATCGATCCACTCGCCTGCGTATTTACGCCTTTAAGGTTCTATTTGGTGTTGATAGTCGTTTCCAGTTTCACAGCTTCGTTAGTTGAGTCAGATTTAATCTGGTCTTGCACTTAGAGGGGGTCCTGCAAGACCCTGGTCCTGCAAGGAAGCTGAATGATTTCAATTTGCCTGGTCTGTTTAGGTGGATAGCCGCGGTAGTTCTTAATATGCCATTTAGTAAGATATTTTAGTGGCCGAGTGGACTCTCTGAAAAACTGAGGGTTATGACCAAGAATGTTGAGAAGCTTTTCGCAGTTTTCCTAAATGTGACTCCTGACTTCCACTTCCAGGTGGAGTAGTCCCACGCTTCCACATACCATCTGGTTAAAGCAAGTGAGAAGACATGGAACTAGATACCCAAGGAAACGTCAGGTGACCGTGGTGTCGTTACTCACCAACAGCTGATCTCACAGCTGCCCTGCGGCTTTACTTATCTATATTTCTATTATTGCATCATATTTGGCAATATCTGATGATAACGTTTTTCTCCTCCGATTTATCTAGAAAGTGATGGAGGATGACTCTGTAATTAGTTTCGGTTTCAATCGATAGAATACAGACAAAAATAATCGGTGGGCGTAGCCGAATGTTAGCCGATCTCGTTAATGGACAGAGTAATTTCGGTATGGCTGCGGAGGCAAAACCGTGGTTTGATTTTGCATACAGTTGAATTTTTAAAAGACTGCCGACACGTGACCACCTTTAAATGTATAAATAAAGGTGAAAACGACTTATTTCGTGAGTTTAATTATTTAATTTAGTTAATACGTTTATTGTTAATTACTATTAAATATTTATTTAGAAAATTTATAATTAAATTAATTATTTATTGAATATTTTAAAAGTCACGTGTCGGTAGTCTTTTAAAAATTCAACTGTATATCTATTTACTATCTATTTAAGTTCATTAATATTTGTTTATAAATAGCAAAATATTTTTCTATTTGACGTGCGTGAAGGACACTATGATAGAGTCTCCTCCTAGAGAAAAAAATTATCATTTAAAATTTTCGGTAGTTGGGCCAACTACCGAAAGACACAATGTTTTACTCCTTTCGATACTTTTAGTTGGACAGAAGACTAGGGCCTTTACTCAGCACTAGAAGAATTTTCTTGACAATATTTTCCAACATTTTTGTACCTCAACGTGAGGCACAATTTTTTTTTCATACATTAACTATTTTTGTGTGCGGATATCTCAGAAACTATAAGGAATGTGGAAGAAATGAATAGAAACAATGTAGCAAATTTAATAAGCTATCATTTTTCTAAGAACAATTTTTCCGTAGGACCCACCGTTTCCGAGATATAAGCGAAAACTCCAAAAACGAGACCTTTTCACCTCCTACCGCTCTTAGCCATATAGCTAAGACCTCCTAACTGCTCTAGACACTCTCATGAAGAAAAAAATTTCACTCTCTTTCATGTCTTCTAAAAACCTTTCGTTGACTAGACTATAAGTGTACTTTGGAATGATTAAAAAGAAGCCATGCTGATGCTGAAATTTCCAATTTCCAGTCTAGTCTTTAATTAAGTATTGCCCAAGAGCTTCATCTCAAGGACATTGAGAATAGAAGCTGACCAGTATAGGATTTTCGGTTGAGAAAGCAACAACGAGACAGATTTATTTCGGGCATTCGGCGCCGGAACTTACTTCCAGCACTCATTAGCACGATATGCCTCCTGCTTTGGCAGAAATCGCCAACAATTTTTTAATTGCCATCAGTTATTTTCCCGACAATTTTATAAAAAAGGTTAAATTACATCTTAATGCAATTTAATTTTAATTTTGATATGTATCTTTTAAAATTATGTAAATTGGAAAAGTGTGTGATGACACATCGCGTCTTTAAAATTTTAATTGAAAATATATGTCTCACCTACGTGAGCTACTATTGCTTCATTATCATTTAAATTTAACACCGATGCCAATTAAAGTGGTCTTCGAGTTTTAATGCGTGTAACGGAACTCTCATGTTGAGAATATCACCTTCTTTATAAAAATGCGAGTGTGTTAAGTTAGTTCACAAGCTGAATTTAATCAAAAAGAATAGTAATAATTATCATTTATGGTTTAATATGAGGAAATTGTTCAAGTCACATTTAATAAACTTTTCATTATTTATTTATGTTTAATTGAGACTTTACGTGTAATTAATGTTTCGTCTTCAGTAACGCGAAGAAATTAATTATAAATTAATTCAATTGTAGATAAAACAAGCTTCTGTTTTAGTACCGACATAACTTTCCCATTTGCATTACGATTAATGGGCTATAAGAGGCCGGATGAACGGACTACGAGTTGGACTGAACTGAACTGAAAGCCAAAATAAATTGTGGACTGAAGAGCTGTCCAAAGGTCCAAACACTAGATCAGTATTTCCAACGTGAGGCTCACGCCTCATAAGGGGACAATTTAATTGTTAAGGGGGCCAATTCGAAAATAGACTCGTCCAGAGTTTCTTCAGTTCAATTTTTGCAAATCTCTTTAGGGCCTGCTTCGTTAACATCTTTTGGTCTGGATCTGGATACATAATTTCTAGGTCCACAGTATAAGTTTGTTCTGTGGGTGTCGACTTAACCCATTTTTAAGGCGATACCTTAGAGGTCAGTGTCTAGATAGTAAGGCAGTGGTGGTTCCAATTCAAGATTAGTCGAGCAAACAGACAAAACAAGTGTAAATTTGGTCGTGGGTCTTCCAAACGGAAATATCTATTATTATTATTCTTTTTCTTATTTCGAACCCAACACTTTTCTTAACCTTCCCCAAAACAGCAATAAAAATAGAACGAATTGTAAACAAAATTAAAAATAAATCTTTTACTATTTTTTTGGCTCGAAAATATTTTTTAAAAATATAAATCTTAGTTGTAAGTAAAAAAATGTAGTTCATTAAACTTTACAGATGTATTAACAAGTGCAGTTTGTAGAAAGCTTTAAAGTACTAATGGTTTAAGAAAATTGCAATATATTTTGCTTTGTAATGTTCTTTTTGGCTCTTGTATTTGGCAGATGTTGGTTATAGATAAAAAAAAGGAGAGAAACCTAAGGGGTGAAACGAAAAACCCGCCAACAATGTTGATGACTTCTTGGGGGCTCTACTCGAGCATTTGCGATAAGAAAACTACGAGATAAACAAATGAAAAATGTTTTCCGAAAAAATATCATCTCGTTAATATGAATCGAAATAAAATGTTTACGAAGTGTAGTTTTATAAAGTATACGGGTGATTGCAAATATAGTGGTGTATTTTTTGGTATATACTGCGAAACTTTTCAATGTGCTTTTTTAGGCAGAATGATATATTATTTTTATTTTTCTAAGTATAAGTTAGAACTTAGTTTCTTATTTTTCGTGAATAACTTTGTTTTCTAACGTAGAAAAAGTTTTACAAGAATTATCATACACATAAAAGCTATCGATGTATTGTTATAATAATATAAAATCAACGAAATATAAAGGAAACTCGACAACTTATTATTTAATGGCACATAAAAATAAAAAAAAATAACTATTTATTATTTTTATTAATAATTTCATTTTTTACCTATAAAAAAATTTCAAAAATTAAATCCAGAAGACTGATTTTTGTTTTAGACCCGTAAAAACAATCTTACACCTTCTTGATTATAGTCTTGTTTTAATAGCTTAAATTGCGTGAATTATTAAGAAAATATCAATACAGAAACAGGAGAAGAGCCTAAAACCCATGCAGAAGGGGGATACTCGCTTGAACTCATGCTGAAATACAGCATATTAACGACCTTTGCGGGCGGATATCTATAAAACTAGAAGAAATAGAGAAAAAATAAATAGAAATGATTTTGTAGAAAATGTAATAAGCTCTAATTTTACTAAGATGATTTTTCTTCCTAGGACCCACCGTTTTCGAGATAAAAGCAAAAACTCATAAAACGGGACTTTTTCACTCCTTTCTGCTCTAGAATCGGCGACTTTTAGTATTTTTACCTCCTAACTGCTTCAAAAACATTCCCGAAAAAACAAATTCCACCCCTTCATGTCCTCTATATATAACCCCTTCGTATAGACTATACGCGCACCTACATAAGTTCTATTTATTTTTTAAAGTAATGAAAACATAAGAAAATTGTTTAGCGACTAAAATGGGCCACACTTATGAGTTCCCACTGCGTATATCCGCCCTTACAAGCATCCTAACCCTGTAACGACGCTTTTTTAATGGCACCTCTAAGAACGAACCCTATCTATTAATTAATTGTCTTAAAGTGAGGTTAGGTTAGTTCATTAAAAGCAAATCTTGTGCTCAACTACCGACCGAGAGAGCCCTAATTTCAAATTATGGATATTTTAAAAGCTTCAAAGAAGAGGAACAACCGACATTACTTAAAACTTAAAAGTGAAAGAAACTTTGAAAAGTTAAAAATATAATTTTCGACTCGATGGAAAAGTCAATAAATTCAGTGTTGATAGAATAGTGAACTGTTAGCATCTGTTTTTAAGTTGAAAAATCTTAATTTCGGTTCAACTTTTGCTTATTTATTTCCTGCCAAATAGGTGTGGTTTGGGTGTTTGAAAATTTAGTGCAAAAATTTATTTGAAAATATTTTGTTTTAAATATTTAAAGTGGGTAGTTTTTTAATAGCACGCGCAAGTATTTGAGGCGTTGCACTTAATAATTGATGCACATCAAAGGATTTTTTAGCAATTGTCTAGACTTTTAAAAA
Source organism: Malthinus seriepunctatus (assembly GCA_963924605.1). Lineage (NCBI taxonomy): Eukaryota > Metazoa > Arthropoda > Insecta > Coleoptera > Cantharidae > Malthinus > Malthinus seriepunctatus. The sequence goes on along the minus strand of OZ004601.1, from coordinate 15,728,284 downwards.
TTTGTGGTATTCTCTTCTAACGTCATTAATTAAAAAGAAGCAAAAAGCACTCTTTTCAACAGATAACAACAGCTGTTTAGTTGTAAAAAAATTATAATTAACCAAATTTGTTTAAAAATTAAAAATGCCGATGAGGTTAATTTTATAAACTTTTTTTAAGTAAGCACTTTTCAATGGTAACAACATAGATATTGTGAGTTACACTCGTTCGTAATGGTGTTTTATCGATTTTACATTAAGGTTTTCTTTGTACATTATACTTTATACAATCTAAAGTTGGATATGCACCAGGCCTGAGAGTTATGTCTTTAAAAAACTCGGGAACTTCGAAGATGGAAAGCGGAAAAAATAGATAATGCGAAATAAATTTTTAGAAGTTTCCTGTTTTGATTTTATTACAATATAACAATTTTTTATTTGCATTAAAATCATTTTCAAAAAAAAATCTATTATTTACTTTTTCAAACAAATTGTTTTGTTTTCAACGAGCTACTTAACTTACAGGGTGTTTTGCTCCATAAGGCAATTGTATGATTTGATGAGATAAAGCAAAGGTTAAATGGTGGCCAAATTATCTATTATAATGAACATTAATGACAAAGTTTGAATTATTTGGAAATAATAGAATTGTGTTTTCCATCTCTATAGCTGCTCCCCTAAGGAAGTCTTCAGTAGGTGCCTACTCTATGCTAATTTTATTAACTTATAGGGTCGCCATAATGTATTTCGGTATTTTTGTGATAAGCTGTATTTACTGATCTTAAAAGTTCTTACCCACTCCCCACCAAAACTTGATACACTAGAAGCACTGAAATAGTCTTTAGAGCAGCCTTTCTCAACCTTTTCACGCCTATATTCAGCTGCTTAGCTGAAATTTGTTTCACGGCCCAAATAGAATTTTTGAAGAGGCTTGATTCTAAAAATTGATGGTCAAGATCGAGAAACGTTCTATAATATCTAGACGTCTTCAATTCAATCCTGGAAATTTCTATTACTTGAATTCATTGTCAATGCATGGTTAAAGACTACAAAGTTGTTGGAAAACTGGACTAGAATCATAGACTTGAAGAGACTCGAATCTAAAGGGGCGGTTAATGCCCAGGCTAATTAGTGAATGTCTGGATACAGAGGGTCAATAAAAGTCGGTATCGACTATGAGAAGGCAGTAGGATTTTAAAGTTATTTCACTATTTCAATACAGATTCTAATAGGGGGTTAATCGTTGAAAATATTTTTCATTGCAAAGGGTGATCCAATTATAAATTAAATGAATCATTTCGTATCGATATCGAGTATCGTGTAATAATATACAGTGTGGCAATTTGAAAATGTAAGTATAATAATGGGATTGGAAGTAAAACAGATATCAAAAATCAATCAAAAGCGTTTAGGTAGGTACCTAATATAAGGGGCGAGCTACAATGATGTAATATATGTTGTTATGATGTAGCCCCACCTGTCCTCTAAGTTTAAACCACCCCAGCTAAAAAAAATTTGAATGGCAACCCCATACTTGTGATACTTCATTCGAAATTCTGCAAAAAACATTTTAGTTGTTTAGTGATTTTTTTAGTAATTTCCAAATTAACCGGAAGCAAACGAAAATAGTGTGAAAAATAGATATTCAAGGAATAAAGTTTTCATTTTTATTCTAGAAGAAATGACAGATTTTTAAAATTTCAACATTCAAAAAATCATAACTCCGGTCCTACTGCATAAAAGTAGATAAAATAAACGGCGTTCAGTAGAGAATTACGCTATCTGAAATACACCCAAATATGAAAAACTCGAGTGGAACAAATTTTGAGAAAATTCAGTTCAAAATTTTTCCCTATTTTGGTCCCTTAAATATATGGAATTTAGAATGAATTTTTAAAATTTTTTAGATTAGGACGAAAGCCCTATACTTTGGCTGTACAACGTCGTTTCAAAATTTTTATAATAATAATTATCAGCCAAGTTATAAGGGAAAAACCACAAAATGGGACAATCCTTTTATTGGCCGCTATTTTTAATTTAAAAATGGCGGCCAAACTTTTGTCTAAATTTGAAAAAATACGCACAAAATAACCTCCTTAATTTGGACACCCTTGCATTTGTAAGTAATAACTTTTTGGTAATAAATAATGGAGAAAAAAATCTAAAAATTTTTTACTTGCATTTGCAAAAAAATCTAAATTTTTTGTTATTGTTTTCTCCACGTTTTGAGTCCTGATTCCATAAATGCCAAAATTCTTTTTTATTGTTTGAACTAAAATGTTTATATATGTAACATCCGTCCCCCGCCGAAGCAAAAACTGCTGAACCAATTTTGATGAAATCAAATTTTAGAACTTGAAAATTATTTCGTTTCCTTAAAAAAAATTTTTTTATTCAAAATAGCGACCATTCGAACGATTGTCCCATTTTGTGGGTTTTCCCTTATAACTTGGCCGTTAATTATTATTATAAAAATTAAAAAAAAATTTTTATTGTTAAAATATAGGACTTCAAAGGGGTCAAATTTTGAAATGTAATTTCTCAAAAACTGTCTCGACCGAATTGTACACATTTGGATATTTTATAGATACCGTAATTATCTATCTAAATCTAAATTTTTATTAAAATCATCGTATTCGTTTCGGAGTAATGATTTTTTGAATATCAAAAATTCAAAAATTTAAAATTTTTTTTATAATAAAAATGAAAACTTTAAAATGGATATATGTATCAATTTCATGAATATCTATAATTTGACACTATTTTTGCTTAACAAAACGCTTCTGGTTAAACCGGAAATTACAAAAATATTAACATTTTTAGAAACACTCTGTATATTTTTCGATATTTTGAAAGCTCGTAAAATTAGCTGTTACACGATACCAAACACTTTATATTTTGGCTTTCGGTTTAACCGGAAATGGGATGAAATTGCTTTAGTTTTAAACGAACATCCTGTATATTTTTCAATGTTTTGAAAGCTCGTTAAATTAGCTCTCTGAAGATATCAAATTAAATTTTAATTCATAAAAATACAAAATTTGACGATTTGACGATCGGAAGAAAGTTCCAAATCCAATTGAACGTATTCTGACAATCTGGAACCGTTCTCTCTCTGCTGATCGATTCATTTGGATACATCAGTTCAACTATTACATAATAAGGACTACGTAGTACGTAGTGAATACGTCCTGAAAGACCCATAAACGTAATTTGTGGAATAATTTTTTAATTTGACCAGATATAAAGTTCTTCCTCGCATCGTTGGCGGGGTAAACGCTCGTCCAAACTTATTGGAGCTAGGAAAAAATATTTTGAAATTTAGTTTGAGCTTTACCTAGGTAAGGTCACTGATTTAGTAGAATTCGGTTATCATGAGGAGGGATGGACCATTTTGACCATCGCTCGGAAAGCAATATTTTGGCGTAAGTCCTATCGAATTTGTTAAAATGTTTATCAAAAGTGATAGCGGATCAAAGCTTCAATTTGGAAATTTTGGAAATTCACATTTTATACGAAAAAGTTGGTGGAAAAATCACAGTGAAAGCTGAAAGTTACCAAAATTAATTTGTTGCATTTTCACAATGTCGAAAACTAAATGTAAATCTTTTAACCATTCTAAAAATTTAAATCCCCCAATCTATACGAACATTAGCATAGACTATAGGCTACTATAGATATAGTTTTTTGTCATACTACACACAAATGATTTAAAGTTTGAACTTCCCATATAAAGAGTTACATAAATCAAAATATCTTTTCCCTATTTTTACAGTAATTTTATATCGCTTCATTGAACATTTGAATATTCTAAAATGCTCGCTCAAGCTTGAAATATGATTTTGTTAAAATCAAAACAGAGAATTGTTGGCTTCATTGTTGAACTCGACATGCATAATGTGTAAGCAATCAGCGCACGCTGTGGCGTAACTGAAATGGTGGTTGTGTCGTACACGTAGGGATGGGTGACAGTCACATCCCTCTATAGGGATCTATGTGATTTCGAAACAGCTGTTGAACCTGATGGGGTTGAAAATATATATTTTTTTAAATTGTAAATTAATTGTTCGCTATAGTAGCTATTTATTTATTGTGTTAAAAGGAAAATTCATTCGTCTGATAAAATATATTAAAGTGTGGATACTAACTTGTGTTCATAAGAGCAGTAACGTTTATGGAGAATGTGATGTAATGGAAAAATACCGAAAGTGAGAGAATTTGCGAGAACAGCAGTGTACAAGCTGGTGATATTAAATTTTCCGACCTTCTGCTCTTGTAATGTATAGGCTCAGGGGAGAAGTGCGGTTTTTGTTATATGTCGATTATACATAAACTGTTAATATTGTCACATTTCCTTAAATCGGGCTTTCGCGTTTTAATTTCGTAAAAATTACCAATTAATTATGTTAAGCAATAAATTCTAGCAAAAACAAATTTATTGTAAGAAGTTTTAATAAGTAATAAAAAAAAAGAAAAATTGAGGTATGGTCTCATTTTTGTTCACTTGAGAGACAAATTCTAAGGGTTTTTATCTTATTTTTCTCCCCCCGTCTTTGGCCAACAAAGATAGATTACTCCGCCATTCTTGCAATTTCCCTGTCGTATCTGAGCTCGTAAATTGTTGGTGAAATATCACCAGTTGGTGACTGGGGTGGGTTCATGGACTCGTCCCAGGGTGTAGAGAAAACATTTCTCTTTTTCATATCGAACCTTACATTATTACAAAAAAGACTTATTTCAACCCGCGCGCGCATTATAATAATTTAAATTGCGTGTAACACAACTTTTTTTTTCGAGAGGGATGAAATACACCTGAGGTTTAATTAAATTAAGTTGGCCATGTTTTGTAAATTGAGTTTAATTCATAATTTTAAAATTTTACAGACACGAATTTTGTAACAAGTTTGCTGCACTAAATTTTAGAAGCACACAGTAAATGATGTAAATTTAGCCGTTGAAATCGCAACCGAGCCATATTATACTTCTAAAGCGAATTTATTACTCTATTCATTCAAATTAAAATTTGAGTGGAGTTTTACAACAAGAAAGCAATACGGATATAAGAACGAATTATTCACTTTATTAGAAGATTCTTTCTCCCTACTCCCTAATAGAAGCGCTTTTCTTTTTTTACTTTTCTCCAGTGCGAAACAAAAGGGATTTTTTTTCCAACGACGTCTAAATTAAAATGCGATAAATAAACAATTTTCAACACTTTGTGTCCGAGTGGTGACCGAAAATAGAATGATTGATTAGTTTCTGCAAGTGTAATTTAAACGAAATTCGTTTACGCCTAATATTTTATGAAGTAATTATCCAAAGTTGAATTGGCACACCGTTGGTTTTTAGAAAATTATTTTGTCACTTTACGTCGAGGTTTAAGTGTAGGGACGTAAGAGAGACAAATGCAAAATAATTGGTTTCGTCTGCGGCATTATTTAAGTTTTTCAACTCTCAAAGGTAATCAACTTGATGAGTCAGTTTTCTCTTTTCGTCATTCTCGAGATGTTCACTTTGCTTTCGCACTTGTGATGTATATTCTCCCTAATGTATATGAGCAATAAATATTCTCGTGGACCCTCCATCGTGGTGGTCTCGAACAATATAGTAATTTCTTGGGGTCTGAAGAGATGCGATTTCATTTAAGAGTCGTGGATCGATTTAATGTTGTGCATTTTTAATATTTTTCGGCGAGTGTGATAATTTTATGGAGTGTTGATGTGGTTACGGTCGTTTACTTCGTTTCATTATCTCTTTTCTCTACTTCCTTTTTTTTAAAAGCTTTATTGAACTTAACACGGCGCCTTAAATATCTTTGTTGGAAAAAGGAGCTGTACAAGGTTTTCTTATCTTTCAATGATTTGTTAGCTTAACGTAATTTAAGGGAGTCTTGATGCTACTTTTTTTTATTTTTGCTTTAATCGCGTACCTACGTCTTGGAAATTTTTACAAAATATTTTCGTTTTTAACTGATGGTGGTAGTCAACGAACGAAAATTTATCCTGATTTTTGGATTTTTTTTGTAATATCAATTTTTTTCCTTAATCGATCGAAACCATTACTGTGAGTTTGTGTATAAAATGTTTCAACCCAATTTTCATCGGAAGGCACTTATTCTTCGACTTTAGTGTAAAATTTTGACTTTTTCAAGTTTCTGTTTCACTATTTTTTGAATAACATCGCTTGTATTGGTCGGATCGAGACCAAAAAATTTCGTTTTGTTTGTAATGAATCTCTCTTTTAAACTGTCTGGGTTATAATAATTTATATTAATTTCCTAACCTAAAAAAAATTCAAAACTGCCGTCATTGGTGGGTCGTAGTTTTTTAAAGATAACTTTAGTTTTAATTAATGTTATGGTATAAAACTTTAGGAAGTTGTAGCTGATATAGTAACAAATCCATATTGCAAGTTTGGTCCAAAAATATTGAGAACAACGGGTAAAATTTTCATTTTGGTTAAAATTTTCATTTTTATATTTGTTGTGAGCCATTGGTGGTATCGAAATAATTCTTCTCTTGAAATGTAGGAAATTTAAGGCTCTTTCAGATTAAAACAAAAACAATCACATCAGACCATTTCTTCTTCTGATTTCGTTGAAAATAAAAATAAAATTTTTCAACTGTTTGATCACAAAACCATTTTAGTTGTCAACATTTTATTCTCTTTTCATGTTTTTTTGAAAATTAATCATATAACAACTTCTAAGAAGTATTTTTTAAACATTAAAACTGGTTTGGGGGTCGAAACACAGCAAAAATTTGCAAATAAATGATTTTCTTTGGAAATTTCCAACAAGATTATTTTTGATCCACAGAAAATTATCAGAAAAACTATTTTTTCGAAAGTTTTTGAAAAGGAATATCAGTTTTTGCAACTTTTTGAATTCAAAAAATACTTTTTAGGAGTTCTTTATGATTAATTTTCAAAAATACGGAAAACAAGAATTTCGACCACTAAAATTGATTTTGTGTTCAAAAAGATAAAAATGTTATTTTTCTTTTCAAAGAAATCGGAAGAAAAAATGATCTGTGATGTGATTTTTTTTTGTTTTCATCTGAAAGAGTATCAAATTTCCTACATTTCAAGAGAAGAATTATTGCGATACCACCAATTACTCACAACAAATATGAAAAAGAAAATTTAAACCAAATGCAAATTTTAGCCTTTGTTCTTAATATACCCCTACCCATTCCCATTAATAATTGTTTATTTTTGATTTTATTTAACAACAATTCGGTTTTATAACGAAATTTCATAAAAGCGATGTTTCTGGGACCCTTTCGATCCTGGGGCCCTCCAGCAACGCGGGCCCTGTGGGCCCGTTATTTACCCCACTGGATGACAACTCACTGATTTAATAGCTAACGAAATGACGAAGTTACTAACAATATCTTGGACCTAACGTGGACCTTTCAGGCCTACTCACTCATTTATTAATTATTAAAACTACTAAATTATTTACACAATCACGTACCCACATCCTCAGATAACAAAATAGGCTTTTCAGGCCTTCTCATTGATTTACTAGCTAACAAAATGGCAAAGTTACTGACATAATAAGATAACGATGTCCTTAGATGATAACATGGCCTTTTAGGCCCACCCACATGTTTATTAATCATCGAAAGCACTAAATAATTAATACAACACATAACCACATCCTCAGAAAACAACGTAGGCCTTTCAGGCCTTCTCATTGATTTACTAGCTAACAAAATGGCAAAGTTATTGACATAATAAGATAACGATGTCCTTAGATGATAACATGGGCCTTTTAGGCCCACTCACATGTTTATTAACGATCGAAAGCACTAAATAATTAATACAACACATAACCACATCCTCAGAAAACAACGTAGGCCTTTCAGGCCTTCTCATTGATTTACTAGCTAACAAAATGGCAAAGTTATTGACATAATAAGATAACGATGTCCTTAGATGATAACATGGGCCTTTTAGGCCCAGTCACATGTTTATTAATGATCGAAAGCACTAAATAATTAATACAACACATAACCACATCCTCAGAAAACAACGTAGGCCTTTCAGGCCTTCTCATTGATTTACTAGCTAACAAAATGGCAAAGTTACTGACATAATAAGATAACGATGTCCTTAGATGATAACATGGGCCTTTTAGGCCCACTCACATGTTTATTAATGATCGAAAGCACTAAATAATTAATACAACACATAACCACATCCTCAGAAAACAACGTAGGCCTTTCAGGCCTTCTCATTGATTTACTAGCTAACAAAATGGCAAAGTTATTGACATAATAAGATAACGATGTCCTTAGATGATAACATGGGCCTTTTAGGCCCACTCACATGTTTATTAACGATCGAAAGCACTAAATAATTAATACAACACATAACCACATCCTCAGAAAACAACGTAGGCCTTTCAGGCCTTCTCATTGATTTACTAGCTAACAAAATGGCAAAGTTATTGACATAATAAGATAACGATGTCCTTAGATGATAACATGGGCCTTTTAGGCCCACTCACATGTTTATTAACGATCGAAAGCACTAAATAATTAATACAACACATAACCACATCCTCAGAAAACAACGTAGGCCTTTCAGGCCTTCTCATTGATTTACTAGCTAACAAAATGGCAAAGTTATTGACATAATAAGATAACGATGTCCTTAGATGATAACATGGGCCTTTTAGGCCCAGTCACATGTTTATTAATGATCGAAAGCACTAAATAATTAATACAACACATAACCACATCCTCAGAAAACAACGTAGGCCTTTCAGGCCTTCTCATTGATTTACTAGCTAACAAAATGGCAAAGTTACTGACATAATAAGATAACGATGTCCTTAGATGATAACATGGGCCTTTTAGGCCCACTCACATGTTTATTAATGATCGAAAGCACTAAATAATTAATACAACACATAACCACATCCTCAGAAAACAACGTAGGCCTTTCAGGCCTTCTCATTGATTTACTAGCTAACAAAATGGCAAAGTTACTGACATAATAAGATAACGATGTCTTTAGATGATAACATGGGCCTTTTAGGCCCACCCACATGTTTATTAATGATCGAAAGCACTAAATAATTAATACAACACATAACCACATCCTCAGAAAACAACGTAGGCCTTTCAGGCCTTCTCATTGATTTACTAGCTAACAAAATGGCAAAGTTACTGACATAATAAGATAACGATGTCCTTAGATGATAACATGGGCCTTTTAGGCCCACCCACATGTTTATTAATGATCGAAAGCACTAAATAATTAATACAACACATAACCACATCCTCAGAAAACAACGTAGGCCTTTCAGGCCTTCTCATTGATTTACTAGCTAACAAAATGGCAAAGTTACTGACATAATAAGATAACGATGTCCTTATATGATAACATGGGCCATTTAGGCCCACTCACATGTTTATTAATTATCGAAAGCACTAAATAATTAATACAACACATAACATCCTCAGAAAACAACGTAGGGTTTTCAGGCCTACTCGTTGATTTACCAGCTAATGAAGTTACTATAATTTAATATTTTGAAAAAATTATCACAAAACTTGGGCCTTTCAGGCCAAGTAACTGATTTATTCACTATCGACATTACTAAACAATTGACAAAATAACTTAACGACGCGACGTCCTCATATAACAACTTAGATCTCTTAGGCCCACTAAGTGATTTACTAGCTAACGAAATGTTACTGACATAATCAGATAACGATGTCTTTAGATGATAACATGGGCCTTGCAGGCCCACTCACCCATTTATTAATTATCGAAATGACTAAATAATTAACACAATCACATAACCACATCCTCAGGCCTACTCATTCATTTACTAGCTAACGAAGTTACAATAATTTATTATTTTGAATAAATTATTGCACTACAAACTCAGACGACAACAATGGCGTAACTAAGATTTTGGGGACCCTCCCGCATAATTCAGAGTGGGGCCATTACGATGTTTCTGGGGCCCTTTCTATCTTGGGGCTATCTGCGGGCCCTTTATTTACGCCTCTGGTTATCAATGGTTACCAATGACGGCAGTTTTGAATTTTTTTAGGTTAGGTAATTAATATAAATTATTTTAACTTAGCCAGTTTTAAAGAGAGATTCATTATAAACAAAACGCATATTTTTTGGTTTCACTATTTTCAAAAAATAGTGAAACGGAAACTTGAAAAAGTCAAAATTTTACACTAAAGTCGAAGAATAAGTGCCTTCAATTAGGAAAATAATTGCTGTTACAAAAAAATCCAAAAATCAGGATAAATTTTGGTTCGATGACTACACTATGAAGACGAATTTTTAATGCAAATACACCTTTTGCACTGGACGGATATCTCAATAAGAAAATTTTTGTAATTTTTCCCAAATGCATTAAATGCATGCATTTATAATAAATAAACGTGAAGTAAATTGGCGCCAATGTCACTTATTATTGCAAGCACAAGTGTCAATTTAAAAGACATGTTTCATTTGTATGCGCACAAGTTATTTAGCAAAGTTTGAAATTAACAAGTTACCTGTGTCTGTGTGTGTTCTTATACGTACCGATTATTAATTAGAAATAAAAAAAATATAAATCATTGCTTATAAAAGGATTAAAAAAAATCGAATTCTATTTCGAGTTGGCGTGTAAAGCCATTCTTATTAAACCACCGCTTTTAGTGGAATTAGAAGTTTTCCTTAAATAATGACATTTATCTTAAAAAAGGATCTGAATTTTTAATCATTTTTTTACGTATTTTTTTAACAATTTAGTTTATTAATCAATGTTGTTCCTGCTATACTATATACACACATTTTTTTTTAATTAAAATTTATGAACTAAGTACGTTTTACAAAATTTACATGACAAAGCATTTAACAAAACCTCTGCAAGACACTTTATCCTACTATATAAATCTTGTTTTAAGACATATGATGTAAGCTTAACAACCCTTATCAAACACTATAAGCAACCAGAGTTATATGCAATGTAAGTAAATCATGAGATGTCATGGTTCTGTGCGAACATTCATGTTTTAACATCAGACCTCTAAATCACATAAATACGCTATGAATGATTCGTCTTTGTGTCTTCTTATATTGTAGCTTTTTCACATATTAAAAATTTTACTCGAGTAGTTTCTCTAGTTATGCGAATTTGCTTGTAAATAATAAAAATATCTTTGATTTATCTCTTTCGCGATGTTACAACTTTTAATAAAAGGAATTGCTATATTTGTTCAAGTGGCTTTTAAGTTTTTTAAATAAAATTCCGATGTTAGTAAATCTGATAAATAAAGGGGCAATAACATATAAATTCTATCTAAACTAAACCCTATAGGCTATTTAAGGGTTGCGCTACTATAAGCTCAATTTTATCAAAATAATTCTAAGTAATTGCAGTTTAATTATCAAGAAAAGTTTTACCCCTTCAATTTTGTATCAGTTTAAAGTTATCTTTATACTTACAATTTTTACCAAGTTTTGGTTCAATAATTTCTTCAACAAATTGAACGTTTTTTTGATTTCTCACGATTATACATACACTTACAACATCCTAAGAACGGTTTTTTACAAAAAAGAATTTACATCTTTTCAATCTTATTTTAATAAGGAAGCGATTATGTTAAAATATACAACGTCTTAATCAAATGATTTTAAGTTTAAAAAGTGTTTTAGCGGTAAGAATCGTTCTAACCATAATAAAGCATAAGAAATTGTTACTTGGAACAGCTCATGTGAAACTTGTAAATGAAACAATTACTTTTCAAGGCTATGGGACCTATATTTTAATACATGTTAGTGTAAGCTTCGGAAGGAATCCAAAAGTGTTCAAATATACACCTTGATATATTAAAAATGTCAAGAAAAGTGCACTAGGAACTGATGAAGTTGCTTAGCCTTTTGAAATAGACTAGAACTGTTATCGGAAAAAACGTATTCTTAACCATACAAGCGGCATTTCATATAACATTTTGGTAACCGATGTTTTCCCAGTATTTCAACCCTGCTGAATACGAAAATTGCGGTTATCAAAGCGAAATCTTAACCGGAAGCGTGATATTCAAGATGACACCCAAGATGTCAGCTTTGTTATTTTTGATGGAATCATTATGGACAATTAAGACAAATATTTTTATTGGTTCGGATAGATAATTTTATACTCTACAATTTTTATTAGAGGTATAACTATCTTCAGATCACTCCTTAAGGAGCTACAGTCGGAAGAAGCACCGTGAAATTGGAACAAAATCCCAGTATCGAAATGCTAGAGGAATTTCATATAACATATTGGTAACCGATGTTTTCCCAATTTTTCGACCCCCCTGAATCCAAAAATTGCGATTACCCACAGTGAAATTTAAACCGGAAGCGCGATATTCAAGATGGCGACTAGGTTGTTTGCTTTATTAATTAAGATTTATTTGGATGGAAGAATTATTATTGAAACTTGGACAACTGTTTTGATTGAATTAGATATACAAGGTTCTCTACAATTATTATTAAATGTAAAAGTACCGTAAGATTGCTTATTAAGGAGCGAAAGCCAGCTAAAGACATTGTGTGCGTAAAAATCGTCGTAATATACATGTTTGCTCTTTTTATTTATTTTGATGGATTAATTATTATGGCAATTAAGACAAATATTTTTGTTAGCTCGGATAGATAATTTTATGGTCTACAAAAAATTACAGTAAAATCACTCTTTAAGGGTTTAGAGAGTCGGGAGAAGCACCGTGTGTTGTCAAAACAGAAGACGCAATATCCTCTTTATGATCGACTTTTATGAACTTGATTTGCTCTGATCATGTTTTAACAGATACGTCCTAGCTGGATACTGGGAAAGCTTCCTCGCTGAACTCACCAAGATGCTTCCATATACTGCTTTATGTATTAAGACGGCTTATACAACACTCTTTTAGGAGTGATCTGAAGATAATTTTACTTCTAATAAAAATTGTAGGGTATAAAATTATCTATCCGAACCAATAAAAATATTTGTCTTAATTGTCCATAATGATTCCATCAAAAATAACAAAGCTGACATCTTGGGTGTCATCTTGAATATCACGCTTCCGGTTAAGATTTCGCTTTGATAACCGCAATTTTCGTATTCAGCAGGGTTGAAATACTGGGAAAACATCGGTTACCAAAATGTTATATGAAATGCCGCTTGCATAAAATACTTTAACTTTTGCGCCTAGTCTAAAACATAAAAGAGGCAATATCTGATGAACGGTTGGATTTATACGTATCAAACTTTTGATAGTTTTTGGTCTAAACTTCATAAGCAATCTAAAAATGGGAAATATACTGAGTGTTATCATTAAAAATTTCAAGAAAACTGCACTTGAAAGTGTAGGAATGAAACTGTTTGAAGATTTAAACGTAAAAGTAGCAATATCTCAAGATGCGTTTGTTCGAGAATAGTCCAATCATTGATAGTTCTTGCTGCAAATTTAATAAGGAATCCAAAAATGACAAAACATACAGGGCGTTGTACTTGAAAATTTCAAGAAAAATGCACTTGAAAGTGTAGGAATGAAACTGCTTGAAGATTGAAACGTAAAATTAGCAATATCTCAAGAACTATTTGTTCTAAACCTTTTATAGTTATTGATCTAAATAAGGAATCCAAAAATGCCAAAATATACAGGGCGTTATATTTGAAAGTTTCAAGAAAACTGCACTTTAAAGTGTAGGAATGAAATTGCTTGAAGTTTGAAATGTACAAAAGTGGCAATATCTCAAGAACTATTTGTTCTAGATTAGGCAAACCTTCGATAGTTATTGATCTAAATTTAATAAGGAATCCAAAAATGACTAAATATACAGGGTGTTATACTTAAAAATTTCAAGAAAACTGCACTTGCAGTTATATGTATAAAAGTAGCAATATCTCCAGAACTATTTATTTTAGATCACTCAAATTTTGAATAATTTAATAAGGAATCTAAAAATTAAAATATACTGGGTGTTAATTTAAAAATTAATTCAAAACTGATTCACTTCAATATATTTGGAATTTGTAAATATCACAAAAACATTACATGCATCGTTAGCATTGAAAGCAGTTCACTTGAGTACTGTTTATTTTGAAACACCCTGTATATCTAGAATTTTGTTTTCCATTAAGTAATTGCACAGTTTTATTATTTAAAAAAAAGTTTCCACACCTTACGCTCACGCGATTTCAATTGCAACACCAAAAGCTACGTGCATTTCCGGTAAAATTAGAAGTGTTTTCAATCTACAAATGCTTTAGAAATGTAAAAGCTAAAAACATTTAAAAAAACAGAGCTTGTTATTTAATAAGTGAGACTATTTTAAGTACCTAACCTACATTTCATTACCAAAAAAAATTTTTTTAATATTTAAGGCGGGCTCTTATAATTCAAGTGATCTTTTAAATAATTTAATAGCATCAATTACGTTTTGTTCAAGTATTGTTTAAAAAAATAATTTATTAGTCAGGAAGTACACATAATCATTAATTTATTTATAGATCACTAATTGAAATCTTATACTGTGGTTACAATTTGGTCAAAAAGCAGTTTAATTTAGATTTAAACCGATTAAAACTCGACGAATTAACTACATCATAATTTAATTTTAAGGACTATTTAAACCCAAAATATTGTGGCTTCTTGTATTTTACTTTAAATAGTCAACTAAAGTTGAAAATAAAGTACTTCGTATCTGTCGTGATAGATGGCTTTTATTGGAGCCATTGTTTACACCATAGACAGATATGAATTGCTTTGAATTTTTAATAGCCGTGTATACTGTTTAAATCACAGTGTCTTCATTAAAGTTTAGAATTTTTAAACTATATATTGAATACTGGTTAAACAAGTATTTTGAATGAGTATGTATATTATAAATACCTATCAATTTAAATAACGTGGATAAATTGGTAGGTAGTTGCTTGTATATTTCTAAATATCATGTACTTGATTTTTACTTTTTTTTTTATTTCGCCAATGGGATAAATACTTAATTTGGTAGTAAAACAACCGTGTAATCATACCATTAAATTACAAACACTCTTTATAAAAAGGCGGGAAATCCGTTGGCGTTGGTTATATAGGGCTCTTGACACAGAACTGTAAGAATTAGAAGAAAACTGTTGAATTAAAATTTGATATTCTTGAAATCATGTTTATAAACGTCAAAATATTTTATATACAGGGCGTTTAGATTAAGAGGTACCTAACCTAACCTAACTTGTTTTATTAAATATCAATGCATAAATGAGGAAAATATCGGGCGAGTCGTAAAAATAATTATAAAAAACAGTTGATGTAAAAGTACTTTATATACAGGGTGTTTAGAAGAAAATCTATCTAACCTAACATTATTATATTACGTGAATTCGATTGGTGGCGTTGAAAAAATTATTGAATATCCTAAAATGATCTTTTTGCGCCTTGAAACACGTTAGCAGATGACATACGAGCGATGCGAATATACAGGACGGTCCTAAATTAATTATTATATAATACTCAAAGCCATTGCTTTATTTACAACACGCAATATAAGAATTGAGCTTAATCGAAGCAACTTAAAATTGTTCTCTTAGGAATATTTTGAATTAGGGGTGAACACCCCTATGTGAGTATCAAGTTTAGGTAATATAAAAACAAAAGATGAAATTGTACAACTTAAATTTTAAATTGCTCTTTATATAATCAATACCAACAATTACAATTTTTACAAACGTTTTTTTAGCAACATGTGCGTTTGTTCCCCTATTCTTGTTGATGAACAGTTCAAACATATGTTCGCTTTTACATGAACCGAACGTTTCGCAAAAAAATTAGTGTAGTGAACAAACCAAAATTTATCTTGATTTTTGGATTTTTTTGAAAAGGAATTTTTTTTTCTTAATTAGTCGAAACCATTCCTATGAGTATGTGTATAAAATGTCTCAACCCAATTTTGACCAGAAGGCACTTATTCTTCGACTGAAGTGGAAAAGTTTGACTTCTTCAAGTTTCTGTTTCACTTTTGAATAACTTCGCTTGTATTGGTAGGATCAGGACCAAAAAATTTTAGTTTTGTTTGTAATGAATCTCTCTTTGAAACTGGCTAAGATAGTAACAAATCCATGTTGCAAGTTTGGCCCAAAAATATTAAGAACAACGGCTAAAATTTGTGTTTTGGTTCAAATTTTCTTTTTCATATTTATTTTTTGAACAATTGGTATTGCAATAATTTTTATCTTGAAATGTAGGAAATTTAATGTTCTTTCAGATGAATACAAAGACAATCACATCAGGCCATTTTTTCTTCCGATTTAGTTAAAAAGAAAAATAAAATTTTTCAATTACTTGCACACAAAACCAATTTTAGTGGCCGAGATGGTCGACACTAAAAGCAGTTCTAATGTTAAAAAAATAGTTTATAGGAGTTTTTTATAATTAATTTTCAAAAATACGTAAAAGAAAACCATGCACTAAAATTGGTTTTGTGGACAAACAGTTGAAAAATTTTCTTCTTATTTTCAAAGAAATCGGAAGGAAAAATGGTCAGATGTGATTGTTTTTGTTTTCATCTGAAAGAGTATTAAATTTCCTACATTTTAAGGAGAAGAATTATTGCGATACCACCAATTGCTCACAACAAATATGAAAATTAAAATTTGAACCAAAATGAAAATTTTAGCCGTTCGTCTTAATATTTTTGGACTAAACTAGCAGCATGGATTTGTTACTATATCAACTACAACTTCCCAAAGTTTCATACCATAACATTAATTAAAACTAAAGTTATCTATAAAAAACTACGACCGACCAATGACGGCAGTTTTGAATTTTTTTAGGTTAGGAAATTAAAATAAATTAAAATAAAATAAATTTTAACCTAGGCAGTTTTAAAGAGAGATTCATTAGAAACAAAATGAAAATTTTTTGGTCCCGATCCGACCAATACAAGCGAAGTTATTCAAAAAATAGTGAAACGGAAACTTGAAAAAGTCCAAATTTTACACTAAAGTGGAAGTTAAGACTTGAGAAAATTGGATTGAGACATTTTATACACAAACTCACAGAAATGGTTTCGACCTATTAAGAAAAAAAAAATTGTTGTTTTAAAGAACATCCAAAAATGAGGATAAATTTTGTTTCGTTGACTACACTATAGGGGATTTGTTGAAAAATTATTGTTATTATTATCGAACCGATTAAGTGTCGATTAACAACTCGTTCAACTGCAACAATAAATTATTTCCAACTCCTACATTTACAACTTACCTGCAGCTGTTAAGATACAGATATGAAGAATATGCAAACAATTTTCCAACGACCGGTAATTTCATGTAAATTTAAAACGTCAAAAATTGTAACAATTAGCATTGCATTACGTAAAATTACAAATAGACTGTAACAGTTAGTTTTTGAAAACGTAGAAAAAAATTAAATTATGTGCACAATAATAAACAGGTTTTAATTTATAAATGTTGTATGGGAAGCCATTTTTCTAACCTTTTGACATTATATTTTAGAAATCGTCGGATAAAAATTATAGGAAATATTTTTCTATGAATAGATTTAATCAATTACCTTGTAAAAATTGTCAACTCCAAAACGATTTATGCGTTTAATCGAACGAAAGAAAAGGGGAAAAAATGCGCGAATTTAAATTAAGTAACTTGTGGATGACACAAACATTAGAACAAACGTTCTACAAACGATTTTTTTTACAACGTCACGTTCCAAATCTTACCCACTTACTAAACTATTTTTACCCTAAAAATGAATTTTATATGACTTTTTTTATTTTTACAACACCATTTCAAGGTATCTTCTCTATTGTTACAAATATACGGTTATTTTACGACTTCTTTAAGAAAAAAAATTGAAAAATATATTTTTAACCTCCTCGTTGCCTCTCGAGCTGTTGATGAAATACCTAACTTGTTAATTAAATTCTATTTTTCAAACCTTGTTTTTTTTGTCTAAACCGATAATCTATAACAAAAGATTTTAAATCCCTCCTATGATTGGTTCAAATTCCCCTCTTTACTTATCTTCATCCTATCGGCTACCCTCAATGGCCTTCAAATGGGTCCCAAAGCTTAGTTTATCTCGAACCCTCTATATATTTTAAAAGCCCCCCCTTCCGCGCACTAGCAGGCCATGTGGATCCAGATCTCTTTTTAAAGTGTAAGCTTTTATAATGGATTCAGTCGAATAAAAGATTAAGAACAATATCGACGCTTTTTTAGAAATATTTTTTAATTGTTTAAATAATGTTTGTTGTTAGTTATCGCATTCTTTTTTTATTGGTGAGGTTTCGAGCTTGTGTTTGGTGTTGAATTTGTGATGAAATGTGCGCATATACGAAGCTGTGGCTTGTTTGAATGTAAGTCGTGTATTGTAAAAGTTTAAAAAAGTTTAATTATATGGTAAAATATAAATAATTTAAAAATAATTTTTTTGCAATTTATTAGCAAAAAATTTTGAGAAAATATCGCAAGTATGAGAAGATTTCTTACATTGTTGAGCGTTGTGGTCAATCGCCAATTCTTCTTATTTTCATTTTGTTCATCTTTGAAGCATAACCAATTATTTGAGTAAACAAATTTAAAAATGAATAAAATTATTCAATTATTATAGATTGAAGGTATAATTTTGTTTTTAGTTTAGTTATTATAATTTTTTTGAAGCACGTGAATAGATGATTCCGATTTGGCCAAAATAGAATTTTTGTTTCTTCTTCCAATTAAGCAAAAAAATTGAAAAAATTAAAATTATAGTTTAGAAGGTTTTAGAAAGCTTTAAAAAATTAATTTAGAAAGGAGATTTGTCGAAGTCTATTTTAATTGAGAAATATCAAGAGCTAAAGTGTATGCGTCGGTATAGAACTATTATAGGTAGATATTGATTTTGAGAAAAATTATTGCCAATGTCCATACATTAACAAATTTTGATAAATTTCAACTACAAATTACGTTTTTATAGTTTTGGTAACGTTTTGACCACAATTCGCGTTATCTTCAGAGTAGAAGATCAATTATTTAGTTTCACATTTTCCAAGAGAATAGGATTTAAAAATTTTTTTTTACAGATTTAAATGTAAAACCTTCAGTAACGTTGTCGTAAATAAATGTTGAGCTAAAAAGCATTTTATAAAATAAAAAACCTCTATGAGGGCCTACCTTAAGAACTGTCTTCTTCCCTTCTATTACATTTCCTATAACAAAAGCTTTAATGAGGGTATGTTCACTCACAATTATAATTATTTATTAATAGGTAGGTATATAATTAGTCACTTAAAAAAACGAATGATGTCATTAGCCATTATACAATGATCTTTTATAAATGTTTATCCATGGACATTCATGAACTGGAATCCGGAAAGGATCAGAGTTGATCAAACTACATAGAAGGACAGATGTACACTTTTTCAAGCTTTTTCTAGATGCTAAAAGAAATCAGAGACAACTCGTGTTGCTCCTGAAATATCCTGAAAAATTTGCATCTTATCTTCTTTAGTTTCTTCCATTGTAATGAAGTTATTTGTGAGGATGATTGAAGTCGAAAATCGAAATGAGCTATCCTGCTATCCATTCGATATTTTCAAAAAAAAATTTAAGTTTACTAGATCTTCCTGTTCTGTCTATAAAAATCCAAAGTGGTATCTTTGAAAATTTCAAAATTCATGAAAATCTAGGCTTAGAAAATTAAAACATCAGGTGGATAAAACTCATATCGACTGCCAAAGCAATGCGATAACGCAAGGTTTTTCAGAATATTTCAGGAACGATACAAGTTGTCCTGTATTTCTTTTCACATCTGCGAAGACCATGAAAATCTCTTCTGGTTTAAGCAATTTCCTTTATTTTAATCAATTACAAATTATACGTGCTATTTTTTTTAATTCTTTCTAAATAAAGAGCGAGGAAAAGGGCTCGAATTCTTAACTTAACAATTTATATTTGTAACAAGACTATGTTTTATTTTATTTACTATTTAGATATGTAGGTATTGAACATTCCAATAGTAAAATAAAAATAAAATAGTTTGAAATAGAATTTGCTAACATAAATAATGAAAGTAGTAATGAGAAGTGACATTTGCACTAATAATAAATATTTATTAACAATTTTGTTATTTTAATTTATTACTATAATTAATATTAATATCATAATCAGAATCTGTGTGTAATCAGATCTGCAAAAGCGTGGCTATAGAAGAGAGGGGGGTAAGACATACATAAGAGCGCTGTTATGAGCTTTATGCAGGGTTTTATTACTGAAAATTGGAAAAAAACGCTCAATTAATTTAAAAAGGTTATTAAACCTAGAACTTATGAAGAGAGTGCAAAGATTAAATTGAATTAGAATGAAAATAGTCGTCGTTTCACAAAACAAGCAGAAAATGTTTATAAATTTTGTAAAAATTACTTCTTACCCTTTTTCTGATGTCCTCTTGCCGAAGGCGCCCATCTCCATGCCAAAATATACTCCGTGATCCATCACCCACACTTATACGACCCATGCACTAATTTTTACAGCAAAAACCGAATAAAAAATATTGTTAAAGCTTCCATCAAGCGTTCAGTATCGGACTCGATTTTAATCACGCGTACGCGGGAGTTTAAACTCGATTCCGAAAAAACCGTTTAATTATGTCAATATGTAAAACTATCCAATAGAAATGACCTGAAAAATAAAATTTGGCTTATTATTATTTTACGTCTTCATTTATAAGGGTGTGGTAGGAAGAGCTCAAAAATATGGATTAACTGAGATGGTCAAAGCGAGGGTTGTAAAGCATTCCTTCGGCGACAAGGAGAAGAGGAAGAAGACTACCTATACAAATAAAGGAGTGATTTTCTGATGTCTTCAAATAAGCGACTGGATAGGTAGAAATATATGAAAAATTGGAAATAGAAGACTCACCTGCTGATGAAGTTTCTTGATATGTTTTAGAAGTTCTTGTATTGTTTCCTCGTTCAACGACACTGTCTGAAAATAGAAATTTGATTCAGTTATTATATTTAAGTGTTATAATAACTCATAAAATAGGGGAAAAAATGTCGCAAGATACAGATACTTTCAGTAGGATAATTGGGCGGAAATTACATCCTCCTACTGACGTCACAGTTTCCAGTAGTCCCAGGCTCCACTGCTCAAGAATACCGATTTCTTATGTGCTGTGCGTGATGTAGGGGTTTAACCGGGTATAAATCGGCCATGTTCAGCTGGAGTTTCCGTGGTGGAGCAAACGAGCTTCGCCACAAACACTGTTAGATTGCATCAAAGCCTATACAGTAAAAAAAACTGTCATAGCTTATGGGCAAAATTTTACCAAAAATCTCCGCTAAAGAAGATGTCGCTAGTCACAGCTATATTTCAGTGAATAAGATAGCTTGTCGAGGCGGGAGCAACAATGAAAGGGGTAACGTTTACCCTTCGAGGGATTTTAATTGATTTTGGCCTTAAGAGCCTTTTACATTTTTAATATGGGTTTTGGTAGTCTCTTGAGTGTATGGTCTTTGATTGCTTTCAGCACTTGTTTGGTAAAGAGGAGGTTCTACTGACCCTGGCACTTTTGACTACGTGTTGCGTTTCCCGACCTGACTTTGCCTCCGTTTGCTTGTCGGCGAAGATCCGTTCACCTCACGGGTTCAAGGTGGACAGGAGTGTCAGTTTTATTCAAAGAGATGCCTTATAATTCTAGGGGAAGGGAAAGGGGCTAGAATTATTTTGAACTGAATCAAGTTTAAAACCTGCCCCACACACACACAGGCTTGCCTGGCCTACACAGGCCAAACTGGAGCGTCTGGACATCGTTCAGGCTTCGGTTTGGCTTGTGAAGGTTAGCCTGTGTATGTGGCACGGCCTTAACAAATCTTTTTATACTGCTTATAACGCCTGAGCAATTTAGATATTATTTGCCTAACGTTCTATGAAGGTATGCGGCTAGCACTATGCTTTAAATTTAAACCTATTTCTTCAAAGATTTTTCACTGTTACTGAAATTTCAAAGTAAAATAAAATTACTTGATACTTGATTTCAAAGGCTGAGTGCACGTTAAAATCAAGAAATGCCATACTGGTACAGCAAACTTAAGAAAACCTAAACCTCTAGCTCTAGTTGTAGCTTTGAAGTCTAGAAGCTTCTTTGTGAATAGCTTGTGAATAAGCCTATTTTATTTTAATTATTTTCGGAGTCAATTAAAGCGAGTATGGATCTTTTTAAAGTCGGTGGCTGTGATTTTTAAAGAATTTTTATTTATTGCTAAAGGTAGTAGCCAATAAAAGATAAAAGAGCCATGCGGCTTTACATGCTCTTCAAAGCACAATGCCCGTTCAGTTAGTTGCAAATTTTTATCAGTGGCTCGCGTGGCTTGCAGAGGCCTCTTGTAATTAATTGTAAGATTAAAAAACTTCAAATATTTTAAATTGAAATAATTAAAAATTTTGATATAATTATAATGAGAGTGTTTTTAATTTCACACATAAATTGTTCTAATTATAAATAAATGCAATTCTGTATTGTAGATTTCAGGGCCGTCTGATGCATAGGCGTACCCGGCGCCTGTCGGTTTCTTTGAAACTTTTGGTAGTGAAAAGAATTACAAAAAAACTTCAAATTATAGAAAATTAAATGGATGTAGAATAATGTTCTAGACTTTTTTAATTTTTAAAATGGGGTTCTAATCTAATGGCTTCTCCTAACCTTGTTTTGTTTTGACGATGTTAGAGGGATTAGTGTAAAAATAAGGGGAAGTTCTACCCACTGATTTACTACTTTCTAAGAATTTTGACTGTAATTATCATCACCTTTATGTTATTACATTCTCACAACATTTTCAGTTAAAAAGGGTAGAACCGCCTTTTAGTGCTTTAGAGTTTCGAGCTGAAGCAAAAACTATCCCTTAACAATGACTTTTTTTAATTGATAAAAAATAGTTTTCATCTCGCTTGGTGTATTTTATAATACGCATTAACCTTTTATCCAAATCTACTTCCGCATTTCTTTTGTACGAATTTTCCTTTTTTAGGGGTGTTTGTGAAAAAAAAGCATACGTTTCCTTTACTTGAGCTTTTCTTTTCTTGATTTACGTTTTCCGTTCGCTTTTAATATTTTTTTGTATCAATTCTAATAAATAGAAGGCCTTTTAAGAGTACTAAAAGGCAATTTGTTTTTTTTTACATTTTTTTAATAAAATATTAATTTATTATTAAAATGGCGCCTTTGTTCGTGGTTTAATTTAAATGGGTATTTTTTAATTAACAGTTGAAAAATTAAAATTAACAAGATTTTCCGCTTTTTACAACTTATTAAATTAAGGTACAAACTTTTTATTTTATCCATACATATTTTAAAGCGTGTAAATCACCATAATCAGTTTATCTGCTTTATCTAAACTTTAACATTTTGCTAGCGGCAAAAGGACTTCAATCTCTTGGGAATACGATCCTCCTCATACTTGCAACTTTGTTGCACTTTATAAAATAAATTTATAACAAAAAATATACACTTCTAAAAGGGCGACTTTAACACACAAACTGCTAGGGAAATTGTAGTTTAAGTAGGAATTATTGGTTGGTAATTTAAGTGGGGTAGATATGGGTAATTAATTTTCCATTATGTAAAAGGGAAAAGGGAAGGAAATTTTTCTGCAGAAACTGTTTGTACGTTCACCTGTGTGTCTGTGCGTGTGTCTATCTCTCTACCCCCCAATATATTCCTAAGAACCAAACGTCCAGAGTCTAAAGGCTTGTCTTCCGGTTTGTCTGTGCAGGTGGCCTGCACAGGCCAAATCTGAGCGTGTGGACACCGTTCAGGCGGCCTGCACAGGTCAAACCGGAGCATGTAGAGACTCTTCAGGAGGCCTGCACAGTGCACAGGCCAAACCGGAGCGTGTGGACAGCCTTCAGTGGCCTGTGCAGGCCGCCTGCACAGGCAAGCCTGTGTATGTGGACGAGCCTTTAGATCTGCATTCAAATAAATAAGCAAGCCGATGGTGCACCTAGTGACAAATAAAGAGGCAGACGAAAAAACGAGATAAACATATGAATATAGGGACAGGCATACCGACTGACCGAAGAGCTCTTATTAATTTTTCATCTCTTTGGTGGAAGCCACAAGGAACATTTGACTGCTCGATTTTATGCGTGATTGAAAAATCCTGTCATATCCAAAATAATCGATTATAAATTTGTATTAGGTAACTTCAGGTGGGGGGGGGGTTGTGGATGTGACGAAACATCACCTATTTTTTCAAGGTTTGATTATTTTTGTTAAACATTTCAAGAATTTAAAAGTAGAATTGTATTGGTATTTCCTTTAGTCAAAAAGAGTCTATTGTTTGGATGCAATAAAGCATACAAAAAATAACCTTTGTGTGTGTGTGTGTGTTTCATTTCAAGAGTATACAAAAAGACCAAAAACTTGCGTGTCTCCTCTATATAACTTCGACCTCGGTTCGTTGTGTTCGAAGATTTTTGTCCATTTCCCTTGTAATAATTCTCTTTTTTTTACCAACTTTTAAACGGGATTTTGTCCTTATATTGTGTATTAAAATTTTATTTTACAAAAAAAAGGTATGTGGTGCAATGCACTTTAAATTGCTCCTAAAAAACAACTATTTAAACATTTCTGTGAATAACTGTATTTGACCTATTTGAATAAATAGGCAATAATTTATGATTCTCTCTTTTCACAAGTGCGTTTTAAGTTATTTCAGTTGCATTTGCGGTTTTTTTGTTATGGACGCAAACAACAAAAAAAGAAAAGATTTATGTAACTTAAAATAGACTAATTATGCCTTTTTGTGTTTACACGCTTATAATCAAAATTTGGCGAAAAAAATATCTTTTCTAACATAATTAAATTTTGTTTATTGTGTGAAATTGTTTGTAGTTTATTATTATTATCACTCGCACACACACACACACAAATTATTTGTTTAATTTGAATATAATGCATTAATTATTATTTTTAGGTGCTACCGGTCTTTTTTGTTATAATTTACTAGTGCTCTTGGCTCACGTAATTAATTTGAATGAAAAACATAAATTACGGCATTGTTTAGTACTGGCGAAAAACCGTTTTAATTTTCTTTTAGCGTAATTCGGAAAGCTCGAGTGAGAAAAAAATATATTTGTTTTTTAAATAGTTTTTTTAAAGACTATTTTTAAGACAATGAATATTATTTGTTTTTGCAAAACGTTTTTTAACTCCTCTTTGTCCGCCCGCTTCTCTCTGTGCCTCTCAAACTATCGAAATGTCCCACAGTGTCTGTGTGTGTGTGGCTTTCAATGTATGTGTCTGTCTGTTCGTTTTGTCTATTTTTATTTTTCTGTAGCTATTTGTGTCTCTGTTGTCTTTTTTCTTACTTCGAAGAGCAAGCAAAACGAGGAAATCCTTTAAAAATTATTAGAACTAGGCGTTACACTGCTGGGAGAATGCAATTAAAACAAGGCGCGTGAACAAATTTATAAAATGAGATAAATATTTAATATCAAGGCTTACTTACTTACTTACAAACTGTTTTCAACAAATATTAATTAGCAAACTTTCTTCGTTTGTGACATATAAGGACACGGAGATAAATAAGAAGTAACGACAATGTCTTCAATATTTAGTAAATGTTATCATTGAAAGGAAACCAGACACCGGATGATTTGAACCCGAATGTATAGAGATAAAGAGACGAATTGGGTAGACTGTGAGTAGCTTTAATAATTGCTTCTAATAAGAATTTAAAATTTCAAATTGTTATTATAAGGCTTTGAGACCTGGAGCAGGAAATTTGGAAGCAACAGATTAAGCCATATTGATAGAAGCCTTTTCAATTCTCGTGAACTGTGACCTTAGGTAAAACACATTTACTATAACGTAAAGTTGACACTCCACAAAAGTTATAAACCCTTCTACATATTATTTAAACTGGTATCTGTATACATTAAGAGATTTAAAAAAATTCCATGAACTACTTATAGAAAAGTCATGAATACTGAAGTATGTATTCATTGATTCTATAATAAAAAACACAATGTCCCTGTGACAATGCACAGTAAGGTCCGAAAGGAACAGAAAGATAGACAAAAAGAAGTCGAAAGAATATGTCAATGTAGGGGGGGGGGTCTGGTGCGGTTTTACAAAAAATTGAAAAACAAGAAATATTGATGGGATAGGAAATACAAAAACATCTTCCAACGCAATAAATCTGATCTTGTTTGAACAAAATGCGAGATAGATACTTTCATGGGTGTGAAGGTGCTCTTTCTCAAATAATCCTATCGATTAACTGCAAAAAACCCAAATACATAAGGGCCACCTTACACCACAAAAGAACGCTCCAGTGGAGTATTTTTATGACATGGTGGATATGGCAAATAAAATGGCGAACGGTAGACCATTGAATACATGGACTAACTATATTAAAAGAATTGTAACGACGAACGTGGCTAAGAATCGTTCCAGAGCCAAATAGAATAGAAGAGATTCCATCAAAGGCGATGGATTAGGACATTACGCCACAAAAGAACGTACCATCGATGGTGGAGTATCTTGATGGCATGATGACCGTGACATGTTAGACGAACGTGGCTAAGAATCGTCCACAGCCAAAAAGAATGGAAGAAATTCCATAAATAGCGATGGATAAGACATTACACCGCAAAAGAACGTATCATGGATGGATGGCCGTGACAAAATAAAAGGTGAAGGGTAAACCATTGTATACATGAATTATTGACGATATTAAAGGTGTTGGTAGATGAACGTAGCTAAGCGTCGTCTACAGCCAAAAAGAATGAAAGAGATTCCATAATAGGCGATAGATAGGACTATAATCCCAACATCACATAACGCCGTACCATCAATGGTGGAGTATCTTGATGGAACGATGACTGGGACATAATAAAAAGGTGAAGGGTAAGTCACTGTATACATGAACTGGCGATTAAAAGAGTTGCTAGACGAACGTGACTAAGAGCCGTCTAGAGGCAAAAAGAATCAAAAAGATTCCATAAAAGGCGATTGATATATGACACAATTCCAGAAGAACGGACTATCGATGCTAGTGTGTTTTGGGGTGGCATGCGACTGTGGCAAAACCGTTGAAAAAAAGATCGACTATATCAAAAGAGTTGTCGAATGAATGTGAATAAGAGTATCCCCAAGACCAAGAAGAATAGAAGAGTTAATGAGAGGCCTATGTTTTAAATTAGATGCTGGGTGGACTTTCACTTTCTCTGCTTGATATCATCCATGTATTAGCGAAGTGTATAGTGGTAAAAAAGCTATCGCGGGGGTGGGTTAAAGTACCTATACTAAAAATATAAGTCATTACACACCAGCGCCAAGTATGGAAGGGGGGGGATTTATTGTTTAAAAAATTCAAATCTAGGTATACCTAGTTTAGAAAGGAGGTTAAGGAAGAAATTAAATTCACTTGTTATTGGATGTAAAGGGTGGCAAAAATCCAGTCTGGTAAGTTAGATTACAAAAATACTTCTTCCCCAAATTTAAACCTCCCCTTTCGGTATCTTTTGAACTCCATCTTTCAAGTAAAAAAATAATATTTTTTTTAGACTGCAATTTTGCTTTTTGCACAACGTTTATTTTAAAACCAAAACTGAAATTGCACAAATAGCTACTTGAATATCTATTTCTAGTTTACAATAACAACCATTCTCTAAAACTTTTGGTGCGTGGGTTAAGTTTTAACAAAAGTCACGCCATCCTCACGTCATTTTATGAAATTTATCATTACTCTTTTGTTTTTAACTTTATTAAACCATTTATTTTTTTTCTAACGAGAAATATTATGAGTTAATTATAAAACTCGTTATTTATTTATTAAAAAAATATTTAAATAAAATTTTAAAGAAAGTTTATTGGTTTTGTAAGCAGATAAAGAAGGATAAACACCAAAAGAGTTCCGATTAATTCAATTGCTACCTATACACAAGACTTTCAACTTTAATTCCTGATGTAGATACAATAGAAGGATTCAATTAATGACTTATTATCATGCTATATTTAAATTACAACCTATTAAATAACTACTAATTCAAACAATTTGTTTATTTTGAAAAACTATTTATTTATTTATTTTTCAATTTCAACAATAAATTGTGGAATTTCTTTAAAAGCAATCGAATTCGGTCATTTCAAAGGTTTTCACTACTTTTATATGTGTGATTTATATAACACCTTAAGACGAGCTATTGGAAGAAGTTAGTTTGAAACTAAAGTTAGGTTTCGACTGCCATAATGGATTAGGGTTGAGCCTTATGCCTAGACCAAGTGCGAGACGAATCCACAGCTTGCTGTATCTGACAGTTTTGTTTTCCCCCTTTGCCTGCTCTCTTAACCCACCCAAACACTTTAAAAGCCTGACCCTAATCTGGCTAGCTGACAGCTAACCAGCTGTTTACAATCTAAGGCACGTTACATACGTATTTTTTTAAATTTATGTTTTAAATTAAAAAATTTTAAAATTTTGATTTATTTGAATTGTTTACATTTATAAAATTAATTTTGTTTTTTGTAGGCGGATGAATTTGCAAGAAAATTAGGGAAAAAATAAGAAAGATTTAT
The DNA here is from genome assembly GCA_963924605.1 of Malthinus seriepunctatus. NCBI lineage: Eukaryota > Metazoa > Arthropoda > Insecta > Coleoptera > Cantharidae > Malthinus > Malthinus seriepunctatus. The sequence continues at coordinate 15,699,731 of OZ004601.1, read as the reverse complement.
GTGTTTTTACCAAAATAAATATTTTAATAAAAAACAATTTAATCGTAATTTACATTAGGAAGTTTAAATTTTAGTTTTTGATAAAAGTTAAAAAAACAAAATTTTAAAATTTCGATAATTTTTGTTTGTCTATAATGAGCCTTAGATAATTTCACTCATCTACGGCGGTTCTCTAGTTAGTCCCTGTGTAAAAAGATACGGGTTATTCTTGTGTTATAACAGGCCGCTGCCCTTTTTGTGATGGCCTCCACACACGTATCATGGCTGCTCATAATATTCTCATTATTAACTACCTAACACATGCAGATATCAAATTTAAACTAATTTTTTTGGAGAGAAAAAAAAAGCGAGAGCAAAATTTTTGTCTTTGATTTGTTCGTTATGAATATGCTAACACCTAAAAGCAAGTTATATATAGCTGTTTAATTTGGCCAAACGTTTATCCACTCATAAAGTAGATTGTTATCTGACAGTGTGTGTTTCGAATAATATTTTGTACACGTCATCAACAAAATTTTGTTGTGCTAATTTTTACACTTTTTGGGACAATTTGTTGTTGTTTATTTTTTATAAAATAGCACCCTCTTTATTTTTATGGATTTTTGCTCTAACTGGGAGAAAAAAATGATTAATTAGAGAAAAGGGAATTTTGGGCGTTGTATGTTGTCGAAATTGGAGTAGGGTTGTTAATTACCCCAACCTAAAAATTCGAAATTTTTTATTTAGAAAAAAAAAACAATCACAATAGGAACACTGGGAAAATTTGAAGGCCTCATCTTTTTAAAATCGATGGGTGGTTGGGGTTTTGTCTTGTAGCGTGCTATTGCTGATTTATTACCGCATTTACCTTCTTTTAGGTGGTTTTTTAAAATAAATACTTATCTCTTTTTATAATTGAATAATTAGTATTTGATTTTCAACATGCAATATCTAGACTAAATGCAGTAAATACTCACCAAGAAAGGCATTGACCTGTAATTGGAATTCTCGGATCTATACCATCATTTTATCCTTTGATTTGATGGTTAAGATAAATTTGGATAAACCATGGAAAATTTTAAGAGTAAATGTTCAAAATATCACTACACGTCCACATCACTCAAAAGTTGAATAGAAACTAAAATTTAAAATTTTTCAAATTGTTACTCATTCTTTGACTTCGTAATAATTTATTTGATATAAAATTGTTAAAATTTTACAATAGAAAATAATGACTCAATCGAGCCGTTTTATTTTAGTATAGATAAGCTTCGAAATAGCGATGATAAACAAACAATTTCATCAAACATACGACAAAATTGTTTACTAATGTTGACTAAATTTAAAATACATAATGAGTAGGTAATAACCTATATAGGCGCTATACAGGGTGATTAGAAATTGAGAAATCAAAAATTTGCTCATTATTTTTGAGCAAAATAAAACCAAAAAGTCCAACATATTGATTTTTATTCAAAAGAAATGTTTAAAAATTGACAATTTTGAGAAGGTCTTCCATAGAGTCCTTGTCGTACTCCTACACATAATTTCCACTCATCTTGAGCATCATCATATTCATTCTGCCCTCATATCGAGATCTTCTGTAGGACGCTATCGCTTATTTCTCCCAAGCGACCTCAATATCTAAACTCCATTGCGACAATGTGCCCAAACCATTGGGGACCTCACAGTTCTATTATTTCATCTCCTCCATCAACAAACCACACATTTCCTCTTCAAATTACGACTGGCACACTTCTTCTGAGCTACAGTCTTCCCCCAGGTGAATTCCATATCTGAACAATTCTAAGTCATTTATTATTCTTCATCTGGATCGTTTGTCCAAACCATCTCAATCCCACTATTGTATTAATTCCCTCCGTTATTGTTTTCTGGTTCAAGTTCATCTTAAGTGTTGAGCACAGTGGATTATTCAGAAATTTCGGTTAGATGGTGCTCCAGCTAATGCCCATCATAGGCCTTCTGAAAGTTGAGGAAAAACACTATAAGTGGTAACTAAAGAGTTTCCAGTGGGGTGCTCAGTCCCGCAGTTTCCCCCCCTCGCGTGTAATGCTATCGCGGCTCTTTGATTTCTAGAACTAAACAGCATAAACGTGAAATAAGCCAATCTAGAGCCATGTAAAGCAAGAAGAATAAAGGCCGCGCCACACACACAGGCTTAAAGCTGTTCACACTACATGATTATAGCTAAATAATAAGCTCGGTCATAGCAAAATAATAGGGAATTTTCAGAATAAAACTGTTGGTTATTTACTGTATTTGGTTATTTACCCGAAATATGGTAAATAACTATAACAGTTTTATTCTGAAAATTCCCTACTATTTTTGGTTATTATTTTGCTATGATTTCTCATATCATGTAGTGTGAACCAGATTTTACTTTCCAGTTTGGCCTGTGCAGGGATTTTTGAAGCAACGCTATAAGTTGAACTAGCCAGGTCAAAGTCAGCGCAGGTCGCCTGAACGATGCCCAGACGATGTGCAGGACGACCTGCACAGGCCAAGTCAAATCCTGCGCAGGCCTTCAGAACGATGCTTAGACGCTCCGGTGTGACTTGTGCAGGCCGACCTTTACAGGCCTAGTCAAAGTCTGCACAACCGAACGATGCCCAGACCCTACGGTGTGCCTTGTTCAGGTCGACCAGCAGAGGTCAAGTCAAAGTTTGCGCAGGATGCCTGAACGATGCCCAGACGCCCCGGTGTGGCTTGTACAGGCCGACCTTTACAGGTCTAGTCAAAGTCTGCACAACCGCTCGAATGATGCCCAGACGCTATGGTTTGCCTTGTTCAGGTCGACCTGCACAGGCCAAGTCAAAGTTTACCCAGGTCTCCTGAACGATGCCCAGACGCTCCGATGTGACTTGTACAGGCCGAGCTTTACAGGCCTAGTCAAAGTCTACACAGCTGCCCGAACGATGCCCCGACCCTACGGTGTGCCTTGTTCAGCTCGACCTGCACAGGCCAAGTCAAAGTCTACCCAGGCCTCCTGAACGATGCCCAGACGCTCCGATGTGACTTGATGTGATGTGACCGAAGTCTGCGCAGCCTCTTGATTGGTGATCAGACGCTACGGTGTGCCTTGTGCAGGCTGATCTGCACAGGCCAAACAAACTCTGCGGAGGCTGCCTGAACGGTGTCCAGACGCTACGGCGTGCCTAATAGTGTAGGTTCGCCTGCACAGGCCGCCTAAATGATGTCTAGATGCTTCGGTTTGGCCTGTGCAGGTCAGCATGGTTAAACTGGAAGTTAAGCCTGTATATGTGGCATCGTCTTTAGGGGTGGTTTACATTAAACAACTGTTGACTCCCTCTGATAATCACTTATAACTCAATTCGTTTGTTAGCCCATCTTTAGGGACTTTACAGTAGCTATCTGATGTTTAAATGTCTATCTGCCTGTATGTCAGCCTGTCATTATGTCTGCCTATCTCTATTATCTATGTCTGCTTATTCATCCACCCGACGCGACGTCTGGGTATTTTTTAGGGGGTTGAAACAAATGATAAAAGAGCTAATTTTCGAAGTACCGTTGTAGTCGGAGTTATGAGAACTCCGAGGCTGTGTGTGTGTAATGTGTATCCAGAGTAAAATTTTTCTTTTATTAATAATGTTGTATTAACATAAGATTTTGAAACACGGAAAAAACCTGAGGTATACTAGACACGAAACAGTTATAAATAATAATTAAAACAACAAACATAAATTTTTCTAAGATAATTAACCGAAAACTGTCATAAAATGTTTGTGAACTTTAATTAATTAATAATAATATTAAAAAACGTGTTGCATAAATAAGAAGTAAAATTAAAATAAATTTTTATTTTGATGTTTAACATCAATTAAAATGAGTTTAAAAATTAACATTAATTATATTATTAAACAATTTTTAAAAGCCATTATAAAATTTTATTGATGTCTACTTTATACTATCTTTTGTTTTATTTGCTTAATTAAGAATTTTGTTTAATTTTTTTTCTACACACCAAAAATAGAAGGTTTGATTATAATAATTTATGGATTAAATATTTGAAACGCCACGATAAAGATAAGGAAATTATATTAAGTTTAGGTTTGGATTTTGCTACCTGTTCAATTAAGCTCCTGGTGGTATCAATTTGTTGTTGTTGGGCCCGTTGTGTTAATTTACATAAACATATTTTCCTTTTTCAAATTATTTTGTAATAATTTAAAAATAATCAAAACTTCTGTTATTAACAGTGATGTCGTCAAAGTCCAAGTAAAACCATAAAACCAATTAAACAACCAGCGAGTTTTGAAAATAAAAATGTTTGGCCGTAACTGGCGCCCTCTAGCGACTTTTACAGAATTAGGATTTAGCACTTATGTTAATGCATTGTCTCTATTTAAAAAATATTCCTTTACTAAGTAATAAGGAACCCTTTCATGTCCTCATACACACAGACTACCACAAAGACTGAAATACAGTCGAGTAGGAAGATTAACAGACAGACAGACATAAGGGCGAACGACATACAAACAGACGGTTAAAGGCCATAAATTGAACTAGCTTACTGACACCAATGTGTACAGACAGATAGAGGTCCATATAAATTCATATTTGTAAAAAATCTAACCCTAATAAGCTTTTAGTGAAATAAAGGGCAGTAATTAACCTAATTACTCGATTATTCCAAAAAAATCCACTTTTCAAGCTTTATTATGTCGTTTAAAATTTAAATGTGAAACTATAACCTTTTTTAAAAGCCCGAAAAATATTATTTAGCACCACTTTTATTTGTGCGGGTGGATTTATTGTCCGTAAAGCAATTTTCTATATAAGTTGTGACATTAGTAACCACACTTTTTTATTATAAAAAAATAACAGCTTGGCATATTATTCCGGTAAATTAAAATTTTCTTTTTTAACCCCTAACTTAATTTTACGATTTTACCACCTAAGACGAAAACGTATGAAAAATTAGTTTTCCGAACCTACCGCATTGTTCAACGTTTGTTGAATAATTAATTAGGAATTTAGATGCACTTTAGGAAGTTACTTACCTTGTCAAATTAATTATTTGCAATACTTATGCAAGTAACATAATTTTGGATGATCGTAAATTGCGTACGTTTCCAATAGGCTATTGTGGTGGTCTAATAAAAACATTTATTCAACTGGTAACGTACCTCACACATTTATATTTTATTATACGCACATGCATATACTCATTTACCCTACTGACCTAAGTTTTAATTTAATTCCATCACGCAGATTAATTAATGATAATTTATTTACTTAATTATTATTTTTTCTTAAACACACATTTTGTAGAGCGTAAAAGTATACAAATTATCTTAAGAGTACAAAAAAATTGAATTAAAAAATTAAATTTGGCGCACTTTAGCGACGATAAAGTTGTTTTCGTTTTAAAAGTTCGTTTGAACGCCGCTTGGGTAGAGGCGTGAAAAGTGTCGCCACTAGTGGCGAATTTTCATAACTATTACATAACAAACAGAGTTCTATCCCAACGACTAAATCAATAAATTTCAACTTGTACTTTTAAAAGCGCCAGCTTTAAATTTAAATATCAAATTAATTATAACCTTTAAATTATATAACTTATTATTAAAAATGAATTTATTTTAATAAATTACCAGTAAATTATGTGATTTTAATTAGGAAAAAATTATGTTTTTCTAGTAAAGGAAATCTGTTGTTAATTAAAATTACAAATTGCGTGGCTTTTGTTAGACAGAAAAGCAGTGGCGGGTTTCGATTTTTACTATAAGGGTGAAAGTCCATTTTGGACTCTCTCAGCATCAAACTGTATAGTTACCCCTTTCAGGCATATAATTAGCCATTTTTAAAATTTTAAACCATTTTAAAACCCCTAAATTTCCCTAAGCAACTTTTTTAAACGCTGACCTACCAATAACAGTCCCTTTAAAGCATAAATCGAGACTTTTTGCACGTTTCTTATTTAATGGTCATTTTCCAAAACCTTTATGATTTAGAGCAGTGTTTCCAAACGTGGGACCTAGGCCCCACAAGGGGGGCCCTTTGATTGTTAAGGTGGACAATTCGAAAATGGATTCGTCCAGAGTTTCTTCAGTGAATAATTCAATTCTTAGATATTGTACATAGTACAAAAAAAGTTGGGAAGCACTGGTTTGGAGAGTCTCAAGTTTGAAAAATTCTTAGCAAGCATTAAAATGCTTTATTTAGTATTCTTTTTACAGCACATTCTGTTTTCCAAAGTTTCAAGAGTCCTTTCAGATTTTGTGCAGTCTTTCAAAACCTTTCTAAGCCCTTTATTGAGTTCTTTGTACCAATGAGTACCAATGTTAAGCTTTAACACCATGATACAACAATAACTGGTATGTCAGTGCCCATGGGGGCTATCGATACGTGACATCACATTCTCGATCCTGATGACGTCACGCGCATAAGGGATCGCGTTTTCGTCAGCTGATCTGACATTCCAGCCTTTACTTTTAAACTCCACATGGGCCATCAACTTTGCTCAACCGCTGTTGTGATCAACATCGTTTTTACACCTGATTTTCTTTTAGGTCATTTCTGAAGTTTTCTCAAGGGCTTAACAGGACCTTAAAATCCTCTTAGGGCTATAGAAGGGCTACAGAACCATTGAGAGTCCATCTCAATCTTTTTTGATACTTGTATTTCTTTTGCGAAGCTCTAAAATCCTTTGAAACATGAATATGCCGTACAAAACCTTTCTAAGCCTTTTCTGAACTTCTTTATGCCATTGCGCCCTTTCCAAGACCTTAGCAGGACTTCAAAAGTCCTCATTCGTCTTAAACTCGCTACAGAACTATTGAGAGGGTATCTACACCCTATCTGACTTTTTTTTCTTACCCCAAGTTTTAAAATCATTTTAAAATCCACGTCCGAAGTTCTTCATGCAATTACGTCCTTCCCACGACCTTAGCAGGACTTGGAAAGTCCTCCTAGGTCTTAAACTCGCTACAGAACTTATTGAGCGCTCGTTTACGAGCGTTCTTTTGGCTTTTATTTTTCTTACTCCAAGCTTTAGAAGCATTTCAAATAACTACATGGCTCATGAAACCTATTTAAGCCATTTTTGAAGTTCTTCATGCAATCACGTCTTTCCCAAGACCTTGGAAGTGCTCCTATAGGCCTTAAACTCGCTATACAGAACTATTGAGCATTTCTTTTCCATCTCTTTTGATTTTTATTTATCGTACCCTTGAGCTTTAGAACCATTTCAAATAATTACATGATGTCTTACAAAGCCTATTTAAGCCGTTTTCGAAGTTTTTCATGGAATTGCGTCTTTCCCAAGGTCTTGGCTGGACTTCTCATAAGCCTTAAACTCGCTACAGAACCATTGAGAGTTCATCTCTACCTTATTTAACATTTGTTTTTCTTACCCCGAGCTTTAAAATCTTTTGAAAGAGTAATACGCTGTACAAAATCTTTTTAAGCCGTCTCCGAAGTTCTTTATTCAATCGTGACTTTTTAAAACCTTTAACAGGACTTTTAATGTCCCCTTAGGCTCCTTAAAGCTATTGATAGTTCATCTATATCTTCTTTGACATTTATTTTTGTTTTCAAAAGGTTCAAAATCCTTTAGAAAACTTATTCAGCCGCTTTCTTCGTGTTCTTCGTGCAATAGACGTTTTCCCAAGGCCTTAACAGGACTTTTAAAGTCCTCTTAGGTGCTACAGAACCATTGGGAGTTTTTCTGTTTTTCGTATTTTTTGCAAGGCCTTTGCAGTGTGTTTTATCCTTGACTCTTTTATTCGGACCAGTTTTGATCGATCCTTTGTTTCCTCTTCAGTACGTACTGCGTACAGCAGGGTCGGCTTTAGTACACATTGAGCCTCTATGCAAAAGGCATAATAATGTTGCTCCTTTTTTCACACACTTGAGATGAGTTTAGAGGTGGTTGTGAGTTTACCAGCGGCACTTTAATTTTTCTAGAGACTTCTTTCACATTTTATAGAGCTATAAGGCCTTTGGAAAAATGCTACTGCATGAAGAACTTCAGAAACGGCCCAAAAGGTTTCAAAAGGTTTAAAATTCTTTAAAAACCTTTGGAGCCGTTTCTGAAGTTCATCGTGCAACAGAATTTTTTCCAAGGCCTCAAAAGACTTTGAAAGTCCTTTTAGGTGCTACAGAACCATTGGGAGCCCATCTACATCTCTTTTCAAATTAGTTTTTTCTCAAAGTGTCTCCAAAGACTTTTTCTGTTTTTTACATTTTTTGCAAGGACTTAGCAGTGTATTTTATCCTTAAAACTCTTTTTATTCGAAGGTTTGATGAAGCTTTTGTTTCCTCTTCAGTGCGTACATCAGAGTTGACTTTAGTACGCATGGAACCTTCTATGCAAAAGACAAAACGTTGTCCTTTGTCTGAGGCACTTGGAATGAGTTTAGAGGTAGTTTAGAGTTTACCATTGGCTCTTTAATTTTTCTAGAGACTCTTTTTTTTAGTTTTACGATCCTGTAGAGACTTTTTAGAGTCTGTTCTGAAATTTATGACTACATCTGATCTTTCTGAAGCCGTTCCAGTAAAGTCTTGTCAGTAATCGTAAATTAGGCCTTTTAGTGCGTTTTCTGAGTCCAATTTTGATAGTTGATTCTTTTCTGTGGACGTTCCAGTCACAAAATTTCCAGCTGACTGCTAACCTAACTAACAGTTAATATTGTTTTGGGTCTTTATGAATCGGTCAGTGAGTAGGTATGAACATATGAACAAGTTGTTGAAATTTGAGCTTAACGCTATTATAACGATTTGCTTTAATTAATGTAAAATTATTATAAATTGTGTATTTTTATTTAATTAAGAAGGTCATGTTTTGTATTATCTGAATCACACTCACATAATTGTTTCGCTTGGTTGACGACAGAAAGGTTATATAGTCAAAGCCTTAATTAAGTAGGTGTTAGTGAACGGTTATACTAAAAATTTACTAAAAAAATTCCTTTTCCAACAATTTTAGACAAGAAGAAAATCAGCAGGTGGTTGATTAAATTCAAAATTTGGATTTCTTAACAAGCAACCAAAGGAAAAAAATTTGTCTAAGTCTTTGGTGTTGAGGTGGAATTTTTATCGAAATCATCTTTGCACTTGATGCAACATGCAAATTTAGTTACAAAAATTTTAATTTTATCTCTAATGTATTCTCGCACTAACTTCCTGCACTGTGCGTTAATTAATCATTTATACCTTGTTCTCACTTAAATTAAAATATAGTTATCTAATTAAGTTTTTTGACAAATTACATAATCGTATTTAAAACAATAACGGTAAACAAAACTCCAGGAAGAATATTGTTAAACCTTCTAGTGTAGTAGGTTATTGAAGATCGTAGTAGGCGCGCTGCACAGTGCACATGTTAAATAAAGTTAGCAAGTTGCGGTTTAAAAAATAGAAAATGCGTTTGTGCGATATCAACCAATGAAAGAGAGAGATTATCGAATAATTTCTGTGCGTGTGTGTGGCGCGTTTGTACTATTTTGTGTTGTTGCCTTTTTTTCTTGATTAGTTCCAACACATTGGTGCAGCAAAACTGTAATTTTTTAATTTGCATAATTAGAGAAAATCGCTTAAATAATCTCTTGAGTGCGTGGAAAATTATTAATTTTTATGCCAAGAGTGAGTGCACTTTATTAAAATAATTAAATGCGGGTTGATGTGTAAATCTGTTGGATTAATTATGATCATTATGCAAAGTGCTTATTACAGGTAAATACAATTTTTTTCGATAGAAATTATGATAATTTTTTTAATGGTTAAATTTAATCGACTATTAAAATGAAATTAAAAACACTTTAAAAACTGGTGGTTAAAGCGCAACCTTATACTTGATCAAAGACCGATTTGTACTTGACATTTTCTCATCCAGCGACGTCTCTTGAAGAGTATTTTTATTTTTCAATAATTAATTGCCATATTTTATATAATAATAAGTTAAAAAAAACTTGTACTATGTCGTGTTTAACATGCACTTTTATCCTTATTCTTCTTGTAATGTAATAACTTAATTTGCTGCATTTAACTGATGACAACATAATTTATATTCAAAGCAAGTCTTACCTCTACCACAGCACATCAATTGATGTGTTTCTCAAGAAAGGACTTTTTGCAATTAAATTATAATAATATATTTACAAGTAAGTTAAAGATTAAATTGTTGTGATGGGCTCGGAATAATAAATGAATTTATTTTATTAAATCGTAATAAATTTTAATCACAATTTTTTGAGTCTCGATAAGAGACCTCGAGGATCTTACAAACTTTTCCTGATTTTTCTTGTTGATAGATAGCTCATTTATCAATTCTTTTTCTTCTTTCCCATTGTTTTTTCAGTGCTTCGAATGAGCTATTAACGTATCTGAAAAATATCCTACTCCTGATTCGATAGCTGAAGGATTTATAGTTACTTTTTCAGCCTTTTTGCTCCTTGTCCCTTTCAGGCCCAAGAATGGGCTATCTACTATATATCTAACTATCTGAAAAAATCTTATAAATTTGCTGTCTTTTTTCTTGTTTGTAGACTATGGCTTACTTAATAAATATTTTTTTGGTCTGCTCTAGCCCTTCTCCTGTCCAGTGCTCCGAAGGAGCTAACCTATCTGAAAAAAATTTATTTTAGATTCTACAGCTGATGGATTTATAAATACTTTATCAGCCTTCATCAGCTTTGTCCTTTTCGGGCCCAAGAATGGGCTAAACTATCTAAAAAAAATCTGACAAATTACTGTTTTTTCTCCTGATTTTTCTTACCAATAGATTATAAACTTATAATCCTTTTGATACTTGAGCCATGCCTCATTCCAGATCTTTGAAGAAAAGGCCTTATAAAATTGCCGTCTCTTCTCTTGATTTTTCTTGTCTGTAGATTATGACTTAATAAATGTTTGTTTGGTCTGCCAAAGACTTCTCCTGTCCAGTACTCCGAAGGAGTTAACCTATCTGAAAAAAAATCTATTTTTGATTTTACAGTTCATGGATTTATCATTGACCCATTCCCGTTTCCAGTGCTTCGAATGAGCTAACATACCTACCTATCTGAAAAAATATTACAAATTGGTGTCTTTTCTCTTCATATTTATTGTCTGGAGATTATGGCCTTATAAATGTTTTTTCGTCTGCTCTAGCCCTGCACCTATCCAGTGCTTCGAAGAAGCGAACCTATCTGAAAAAATCTTACAAACTGGTGTCTTTTCTCTTGATATTTCTTGTCTGTAGATTATGGCCTTATAAATGTTTGTTCGATCTGCGCTAGCCCTGCTCCTTTTCAGTGCTTCGAAGAAGCTAACCTATCTGAAAAAATCTTACAAATTGGTGTCTTTTCTCTTGATGTTTCTTGTCTGTAGGTTATGGCCTTATAAATGTTTCTTCGGTCTGCGCTAGCTCTGCTCCTTTCCAGTGCTTAGAAGAAGCTAGCCTCTCTGAAAAAATCTTACAAATTAGTGTCTTTTCTCTTGATGTTTCTTCTCTGTAGATTATGGCCTTAACGTTTTTTCGGTTTGCGCTAGCCCTGCTCTTTTCCAGTGCTTCGAAGAAGCTTACCTATCTGAAAAAATCTTACAAATTAGTGTCTTTTCTCTTGATGTCTCTTGTCTGTAGATTATGACCTTATAAATGTTTCTTCGGTCTGCTCTAGCCCTGCTCCTTTCCAGTGCTTCGAAGAAGCTAACCCATCTGAAAAAATCTTACAAATTAGTGTCTTTTCTCTTGATGTCTCTTGTCTGTAGATTATGACCTTATAAATTTTTCTTCTGTCTGCTCTAGCCCTGCTCCTTTCCAGTGCTTCGAAGAAGCTAGCCTATCTGAAAAAATCTTACAAATTAATGCCTTTTCTCTTGATGTCTCTTGTCTGTAGATTATGACCTTATAAATGTTTATTCGGTGTGCTGTAGCCCTGCTCCTTTCCATTGCTTCGAAGTAGCGAACCCATTTGAAAAACTCTTACAAATTGGTGCCTTATCTCTTGATTAATCTTGTCTGTAGATTATGGCCTTATAAATGTTTATACTGTGTGCTGTAGCCCTGCTCCTTTCCAGTGCTTCGAAGAAGCTAACCTATCTGAAAAAATCTTACAAATTAGTGTCTTTTCTCTTGATGTCTCTTGTCTGTAGATTATGACCTTATAAATGTTTCTTCGGTCTGCTCTAGCCCTGCTCCTTTCCAGTGCTTCGAAGAAGCTAGCCTATCTGAAAAAATCTTACAAATTAGTGTCTTTTCTCTTGATGTTTCTTCTCTGTAGATTATGACCTTATAAATGTTTATTCGGTGTGCTGTAGCCCTGCTCCTTTCCATTGCTTCGAAGAAGCGAACCCATTTGAAAAACTCTTACAAATTGGTGCCTTATCTCTTGATTAATCTTGTCTGTAGATTATGGCCTTATAAATGTTTATACTGTGTGCTGTAGCCCTGCTCCTTTCCAGTGCTTCGAAGAAGCTAACCTATCTGAAAAAATCTTACAAATTAGTGTCTTTTCTCTTGATGTCTCTTGTCTGTAGATTATGGCCTTATAAATGTTTTTTCGGTTTGCGCTAGCCCTGCTCCTTTCCAGTGCTTCGAAGAAGCTAGCCTATCTGAAAAAATCTTACAAATTAGTGCCTTTTCTCTTGATGTCTCTTGTCTGTAGATTATGACCTTATAAATGTTTATTCGGTGTGCTGTAGCCCTGCTCCTTTCCATTGCTTCGAAGAAGCGAACCCATTTGAAAAACTCTTACAAATTGGTGCCTTATCTCTTGATTAATCTTGTCTGTAGATTATGGCCTTATAAATGTTTATACTGTGTGCTGTAGCCCTGCTCCTTTCCAGTGCTTCGAAGAAGCTAACCTATCTGAAAAAATCTTACAAATTAGTGTCTTTTCTCTTGATGTCTCTTGTCTGTAGATTATGACCTTATAAATGTTTCTTCGGTCTGCTCTAGACCTGCTCCTTTCCAGTGCTTCGAAGAAGCTAGCCTATCTGAAAAAATCTTACAAATTAGTGTCTTTTCTCTTGATGTTTCTTCTCTGTAGATTATGACCTTATAAATGTTTATACTGTGTGCTGTAGCCCTGCTCCTTTCCAGTGCTTCGAAGGAGGTAACTTATCTGAAAGAAATCTTATCCCTGATTCTACACTTGATGGATTTATAAATACTTTTCAGCCTTTTTGAGCCTTGTCCCTTTCGGGCTCAAGAATGAGCTCAACTATCTGAAAAAATCTGACAAATTAGTGTCTTCTTTCCTGGTTTTTCTTACCTATAGATTATGAACTTATAAATCGTTCATTATTAATCAGTTATAAGTGTCTAATTTCAAAGACCCTGAGATTTTCACTGCTTGTCTGATTTAGTACTACATCATGACTATATGACTATTTGAGTTTTTGCCCAATTGGCTGAGCTTGTACTACTATGTTAATGTTTCTCTCTCTAGAAATAGTGCTATATCACTGCACGCTAATATATTGTTATTTTTATTGCCATTTGCTCGAATTTGTTCTCTGTTTATTGTTAGCTCCATTCCTCATACCTTTTTACCTCCCAGAAAATATATAAATCGTCCTTTCTGTCATAAGATAATCAAAATATATCAAAAAACGTAAAATATAACTTTTTTTATTCTTGTGAATTTTATGAGGTGTTTAATACACATAAAAGTCACACAGTAGTTTTATGGATCATAAACAAGTTCTTAGGGATCATGTGCTGATAGGTCGGCTTCATAACATCATGATTGGTTATGTTTAATGAGTACTTAAAAGATCATAAAACCAGCAAGTCGTAAAACATTTAATGCGAGATGTTTAACAAATTAATTGCATTATCATTGTTATAAACGGTTTATTTGATATATCCAATTACTTAATTGAACTGTAACTTTTATTTTTATTGCGCTTAATGTTTGTTTTGGTTTTTGACATCTTTCTAATTGATTTTTTTTTATTTTTAGGTAAGTTGGAGTTTTTTTATTTCGATTAAATGATGGCCTTCACGTGATGTAAGTTTAAAATAATTATCTTTTAATTAAAATTGTTTTGCTACTTTATAATTAAGTTAATTGGGTCTTTGAGAAAAGGGGGAAAAATTTGATTGGTAATTATTTTCTTTTGCTTCCCTTTTATTAACAGGTCGCTTTATAAGGAACTGGCGTGTATGGAAAAATAATTTGAAATATAAAATTTAAGCCCTTTAGGCGAGTTATCAAAAAACGTTGTTATTATAATAATAATCACATGCGCGACTAGTGGTTGTTTAATAAATCATTTTACGATACGCCTGTTCGATCGCTCACTCTTTTTGACTGATTTATCGATATAACTTGTCGGCTTTCTTTTCTCTTCTATTCTCGTTTTTATCTATTAAAAATTACGTTTTTTTATTATGCATTTAAACTTCTATTTTAATAACGATCAATATGTTTAATAATATGGTTTGGTAGGAAAAGTTTGCACGTTTAATTTAATGAGTGGAAATTGAAGATCTACCGAGAGGACTTTTTTTTCAAATTTCTCTAGTGTATATCAATCGTTATTTGTGAGGTTTTTTTATTATATAAATAATTTCTTGTAGCAATCAGCACGTTTGTGTAAGGCCACAAGAGTAATGGCCGTTTACTGCCTGCTCTAGACATTGATAAATTATCAGCAGTTTGAAAATAGTCGGACTTCATTTACCCGCGAGCGTTTAAAATTCCTCATTTCCTGATGAAGCGTGCTATGGCGTCTATTTCTTATCCTATCCTAGATATCTCTTTATTGCATTTCCAGCTCTAAATTCCACCAAAACACAAATTTTTTGAAAATTTGATTTGAAAATCAACACTTCATTTTTTACCAAAATGCGATATTTATACATCCAGACATAAACAATTTCAAGTTCAATTTTTTTTCCCACAAATTTTTACTTAAAATTTCCAACAATTAAATTTGACCTACATTTAACCTTACTTAAACTTGAACTTGATAGTATTTAAAAGTATTTAACGTTATTCGAGCTTTTTAGTCTCGACTAAAGAGCCGGTCTTGTTCTCAGGTATTTTTTTCCATGCTCCCCATATCATCTACAAATTCTTGATATGTGGGACAGTACAATGGAAACTGCGGTGTTCTAACGACACCCTACGCTGTACTATCTGTACATATCGCGATCTGCATTTCACAAACGTCCCTTTTATTTCTACAGTCTTAACTGTTTGAAAACTTGAAAGACGGATTTTATTTCATCATTACAATTACAAACATTTATATTTTATTGCCGAGCTAAATAAAAAAAATTTACAGTTACAATCACAATGGATGTGAAGCGTGAATTCGCATTTCAAAGAAGTAGCTGTTTAAGTGCGTTTTGTGTGCTAATTGTATCACATCGAAATGATCAACTTTCAAGCTTCAGTCGTCTTACGTAGATTTTACACCCATTAAGTCATCTAACATGGCCAAAGATGCATCAGGATTATCCAAAGGAACCTAAAATTGATTTTATTACAAAATTCATTTCAATTGCACAAATCAAATAATCGAACAATCGCTTTTTATTGAGTGATTGATTGCTATTGGTGCAACTCGCTTTTGCAAGAAAATACGTACCATGTGTCCAGCACGATTGACCCAATAAACAGACAGTTTACCCAATTTCTTTTGATAACCTTCATTAATTCCATTCACAGCCAATGCAGTTCTGGGTGTTTTGTTCCAATTTGCACCATCTTTCCATCTAAGCCTATCGACCCATAGGATTGTTCCTGTTGAAATATTTGTTCAAGTTTACCAAAATAATTTGCATACAGTGTGAGTTTACCTGGTGTATCAACAATTAGATCCAATTGACCAGTTATTACTTGCACTTTGATGTCAGTTTCATTCAGAAGCCTTTCAACTGTAAATTTTGAATTGGATTAAGAGGTTATGGGTTTTATCTCAGAAGTACAAAAATTCGTGACAAAAGGACGATTAAAAATAAAGAGTCCTACATCGATCTATAGTATATCCATTTCACAGTTCACGTGAATAAACCGACCAACGACCAATTAGATATAACTGCCGAAGTGGTGAACATGCGCACCAACTTAGCACGTACAAGTCACGCATCATTCATTGTTAACGTGCGCTATAGCCTGGAAATGGATATACTATAGAAGCATTTGAGGATAATCTTTTTCTAAGTCGAGGAACAACTAAAAATTATACAAACCAAGGTCAGTCACTGGTTTCATAAAAGCTTCATTTTGATATTGAAAAACAGCTCCAGATTGGGCTCCAAATGTTACATTTAAGTTTAACGCTTTTTTAACTTCAGTATCCATCAACTTTTCCAATTTAGCATCGTCGATTGCATAATCTCCAGGTTTTGCCAAACTTCTTCCTTTTAGGGAACGAATTTTAGTCAAAATATTATAAAAATCTATGTTTTTGGCGACTCTCATTATGATGAATTCAGTATTACTCCACAACTGCGTAGCCTTTTTATATTCGCCATTATCTAAAGCTCTTTTAGTATCTTGAGCTCCTTTATCAATTTGCGAATAACCTTCATGATCAACAGCACCCTAAAATGTCACATTCAGATACCTTTTTCAAAAATAAACAGTTTTTATTACCACATGCAATAAGTATGGAGCCCAAGTTAACACAGAATCAATTGGAGAAATCCACGAGTCTATGAGAGCTATTGCTTGTAAATTGATGGTTTGGTCTCCTGTAAGCTAAAAAAAGTCAATTATGGAAAATTGTTTAAGTACCGCTAAAGCACATACTTTTTGGGCTTCGATGGCAAATTCAACAGCCATTTTCCCACCATAAGATTCAGAAGCTACATATAGTGGAACATTTCTGAATTGAGGGATCTTTTTATAAAAACCAAGAAGACAAGCAATTAAGTCGTCTGCGATTTGTTTGTTTGTAGTTGTTAAAAGTTCAGGATTTGTAACATAACTAAATCCAGTTCCAACTGGATTGTCAATAAAAAGTATATTTGCTTCATTGACCCATGAGTTATTTCTTAAATTTAAATCGATATCTAATGGACCAATTTCAGCAAAGTTTCCAAAACCTGTCGATGAGCCTCCGGGTCCTCCTTGGAGCCATATTACTAATGGTTTTTCAGTTATGTTCGATACTTGTGCTGTTGTTTCGTACAACCACCAAAATTTAAAGGCACCAGGGCGGACTTCTTCGTAGCCCCAATCTTGTTCGCCAGGACCGAACCCAGTTCGAGCTGAAATTTAAAAAATGTTGTTTTGGCATTTCAATTATCGATAAATACATATTGAAGTCGATGAATGATTATTTTTAATCAGATTTCGATAATAAAACAACACAATCATTGGTAAATGGTAACAAAAGGTAATTAAATTTAAAAAAAAAATCAGAAATATTAAAAATGATTTTCAAATCCTCTAGGTCAGTTTTTCTTAATTTAATAAATTATAATTTACTATACCATAGCTCACTCCCACAATTACACTTAGAACAAGCACAATGTTCATCATTATGTTATAAAAACTGGTGTTATTTTAACCTGCCGTTTATTATTTATAGTATGTACTAGAGTACGTTTCAAGTGGAATTTATAAAGATAATCCAAAATTTAAATGAAACTACGATAACGCACCCGCATCAAATCAAATTATGAGTTAATGTTCTAGTTTTATTGAATCTTTTTATGAAAGTTAATATTTACTCAAACTTTATCTATGTTAATGAGTGCTTAATTTAATATGGGACGGCAATATTGGTGATCCTGTGGGGTTCTTCCACTATATTTGTGGATTTAGAAGACCCTGTGTGCTGAAAACTCGACTCTGTTCAATTCTCAAACTAGGATTTTCTTATCCTATTCGACAATCATTATTTATTGATTAATGTTTTTATTGATTATTTGATTATTTTATTGACGTAGCATCCGTTAGTAATCTGTGTTTGAGGATGTTTTCCATGTAGCTATTATCTTGGTTTTAGATCAGGTACTATATCTGAATGACTGGCTCAGAGTTTAGACCCCTAACTTCTGCATTACACCGAAGAGGTGAATATTCCTGAAATGAGATAAATTAAACTTCTAGAGTCACACAGTCCTATATTTCCGGTATAAATAATCTTAAAACTGCGGAGCACGTGCTTTTCTCGTGCCCTGCTGCGGTAACATCAAGTAGAGAATCCATACTTGGTGACTACTGGCTGGGTATGGTCGGAATCAGAGACACTCCACCCGCCAAGCTGCTCGAGTTCATCTTAAAGATGGAGGCTCTAAGAGAGACGAGGAAGGAGGCGCCTCGGGGAGCTTGCACAATGGGTCCGATCAAGCGGCCTAAGTGTAACCTGGCTAAAAGCCAACCCTCCGCTAGCAATCCAATCCAAATAACCCTAAATCGTACTTAAGAGTCCTATGAAGCTACGTGCTTATGGCAAGTTAAAAGTGCCAAACAGTGAAATTGATCGACGTCCATAATGGGCTTAGAGCTACGTCGATCCAAATATTCACTCATTCCCACTTACAACTGCTATAAACACTTAACTTCCAGCTCATAACACTGTACTCAACTGACGCTGAGTATCCAACAAGCTCAAACGTTCCATGGCACAAATTTCTAAGTTTCAAAATTACCACAACTCCAAATCTCCTTTTTATTTTCTCTCTTGCTTCCACACTGTAAGTTTTCCAATAGCTCTTACCCTAACGTCACTGACTACTTGAACCTTTTTCAGTCTCTAAGATAGAGGTCTTATTGGATATTAAAAATTAATAAGAAATTCGTGAATCGTACAGAAATAATTAAATAAGAACACTTTGTAATTTACCATAAAAAGGCGAAAATATCGAAACGAGAAGTAAAACTCTCTTCATTTTTTATTAGCAAATACCTAACCAAATGCATTTTCTTTTATATAATGTCATGGCCTCGACACATTATCAGGTTGTGGTTTTGCCATAAATAAACTATTAATAGTATCCATAAAAGGTAGATAAAACATGCCTTTTGTGTCACGCATTTGAATAGTATTCAATATCAAATGTAACTTAAATTGGTAACAAATGGTAACAAGGTTATTACGGATGTCTCAGATTATATGTAGATGGGTCAGACGCTTCGTATTCGGCTATTGGACACGGAGCAGCACTTGTAGGGCTCTAAAATGGATTACTTATAGGTGCTACTTTAGGAAGGAACAAAGCCATAGGCTAAGTAGGTACAGCCAGCCTCGCAATTATTGGTCATTCTGACAATACGCCAGGGCCGTTATTAGTCAACAACGACAAATGGACAGAAGGGTAAGTTGTTAATTTACTACTTGTTGGCAAAATAAAGTTACCCCTCAATTTAAGTAGGGGGTATTATGATGGTTTCGTCCACAATTCGTGCAAACGTATAGCTAGGGTGGCCATTAATTGTGAGGCTGACTGTACAAGAATAATCATAAAAGGCAATTCCCCTTTGTTCCAGCTGTGCGTCAACGCACCATTACGTTTACAGGTGTGTACTGATAACAATAAGTATCACAGATCACCGTTTTACGCATGAACTTTTTATTAATAATGTTTAAATTATGTTAACAACAAAAAGTAAATATTAGGGAAAGGGGGCGCTAGCAAAGGATTTTCCCTTTGGCGGTCTAACGCTCAGATCAATTCTTGTTTGTCATGGGTTATTACTTGGTATTACATAATCTTTGTCACTGTTTGAAGTATTTTTGTGGTTATTGTAATATTATATTTATTTTTTTATGTTTGAATATTATCTTATCTCTATCAATAAATATTTGGTCCATATAGGCACTAGCTTTGAATACTTCTATAAATTATTACAAAATGAATTGGAAATTTTTTTAAAAGCTAAAAATGTCCTTCAAAGCTTCTATTTAACACTAAATGCATTGGTAAAAGGCATATTCTTTGGAACATTAAATTATCTTAGAGATCAACAAGTTTTGAAAGCGAATCCATTTTCTACTTTCCAACGCACCATACACGTCATGAGTCACGATTTTCAATTTTTTCCTATTTGCGTGTCCATTGAATCCACCTATGCACCACATCTAGTTGTTCTACGTAGATTTTACCCCCAGTAGGTCATCTAGCAAGGCCAAAGATGCATCAGGATTATCTAAAGGCACCTACAATCGATTTTATTTAAAAAAAAAGTAATTAATTTCAATTGAGCAAACAAATAATCGAACAATTGCTATTTATCTTAAGATTGATCGATTACTATTGGTGCAACTCACTATGAGTTTGGTAAGAAAATACGTACCATATGTCCAGCACGATTGACCCAATAAAGAGACAGTTTGCCCAATTTCTTTTGATAACCTTCATAAATTCCATTTACAGCCAATGCAGTTCTGGGTATTTGGCTCCAATTTGCACCATCTTTCCATCTAAGCCTATCAACCCATTGAATTGTTCCTGTTGAAATATTTATTAAAGTACCAAAATAATTTGCACACAGTATAATTTTACCTGGTGTATCAACAACCAGATCCAATTGACCAGTTATTACTTGTACTTTGATGTCAGTTTCATTCAAAAGCCTTTCAACTGAAAATTTAAATTTTTCAATTAAATTTAAGAGGGTGGCCAAATTTTAGAAAAAGTTGAATTTACCAACAAAGTGCACATTTGACATTTGAAAAAGTATTCCATCCGCGACCTAGAGGCGTTTAGGAGTCATCCTTTTTTAAATCAATGCAATTTGTCGGAGGTGAAATGTAAATAAAAATTATACAAACCAATGTCAGTTACTGGTTTCATAAAAGATTCATTTTGAGATTTAAAAACTGCTCTAGCTTGGGCTCCAAAACTTACTGTTAAGTTTAACGCTTTTTTAACTCGAGTATTCATTAACTTTTCTAATTTTGCATCGTCGATTGCATCATTTCCAGGTTTTGGCTCAGTTATTGCTTTAGCGGAAGGCGCCTTAACTTTAGTTAAAATGTTATAAAAATCTACCCATTCGGCCACTCTCTTTATAGTGATTGCAGTATTGTACCACAGTTGTGTAGCCTTTGCAAATTCACCATCGTCTACAGCTTTTTTAGTTTCTTGGGCTACTTTATCAATTTGCGAATAACCTTCATGATCTATGGCACCCTAAAATGTAACACTAAGACAAAATTTAAAAAAATAAATAGTTCTTATATTACCACATGCAATAAATATGGAGCCCAAGTTAACACAGAATCAATTGGAGAAATCCATGAATCGATCAGAGCCACTCCTTGTATATCTATGGTTTGGTCTCCTGTTAGCTAAAACAGTAAATTATTAAAATCCTTTTAAATAGCACTAAAAGACATACTTTATGGGCTTCGATGGCAAATTCAACAGCTATTTTTCCACCATATGATTCAGCTGCTACATAAACTGGAACATTTCTGAATTGAGGATTCTTTTTATAAAAACCATGAAGACAAGCAATTAAGTCGTCTGCGATTTGTTTGTTTGTAGTTGTTAAAAGTGTAGGATGTGTTACATAACTAAATCCAGTTCCAACTGGATTGTCAATAAAAAGTAGATTTGCTTCATTAATCCATGAGTTATTTCTGAAATTTAAATTGATGTCCAATGGACCGATTTCAGCAAAGTTTCCAAGACCTGTTGATGAGCTTCCAGGTCCACCTTGAAGCCATATTATTAGAGGTTTTTCAGTTATGTTTGATACTTGTGCTGTTGTTTCGTACAACCACCAAAATTGAAAGGCACCAGTGCGAACTTGTTCATAGCCCCAATCTTGTTCACCAGGGCCAAATCCAGTTCGAGCTGAAATTTAAAATATTTCTTATTGGCATTTTTTGTTATACCCTTGCGAGGTGTTATGGAATATTTAAAGAGGATAAGACATTCGTAAGTCGTAAGTAATACAATAATAATTATATAAGATAAATTTGTAATTTACCATAAGAAGTTGTTAAAAGCGACACCAAAAGTAGAACTTCCTTCATTTTGATTGTTACTGAATACCTAACAATATGAATTTTCTCTTATATAGATAGATAATGCCATGGCCTCGTCACATTAGGTTGTGGTTTTGCCCATAAATCAAATAGTAATAGTTCCTGTAATGTAAATAAAAAATACTGTGTGTCAGACATTTGGTTTTTCCATTAGACTGTAGGCGTAGGCCCATAAACAGAAAAATCAAGGTCACACTAGAGCTGGACTTTGGGGATAAGCTACTTGAATGCCACGGAACTCTAGTTGGCTGCATTGGGCACTGGTTTTAGACCTCAGGATCATTTAATAAAAATGTTAGAGAAAGAAAAAACTAGATACAGCTACAAGCTACATAACTTGTTTATTTTTGACAGTTTTTTTGAAAGATATGTTCTACAATTTTTTTATTTTACACTAAATGCATGAAAGGCATACTCCGGTACAACGTACAAAAATATTTTAAAGTCAATAGACTCATTTATTCCAACACTGTAGCTTCATCATAACTCATGGTGAAGCTAAAATGTTGGGATCCTGTAATAATCAGCGCTATTCTATGCTACTTACTCTCTACCCCTCTCTTACAAACTTTTAGCAATAATTGATAAGATAAGGGTTAAGGGTAAGTAAAGTAGTCCCAACGAAAGAAAAGTCCACCACGTGATTAGGATTACCGTTGAAGTTGCGCAGTAATTTTTATACTGTCGTTGCTTAGAACGTAGCTACGCGTCCTGCAGATTTGGTCACGGGGTGGGCTTTTCTTCCGTTGGGACTACTTTAGCTTTAGCGTTAGTTAGCGGATCTTTAATATAGTTACAGGATCCCATGACTCGAGTGAAACGTTGTGGGGAGCATTGTTGCCAGCATTTACAATTTTTGGAATTATCAATCTAAAATTAAAATTGAAGGCTCTAATTTTATTAATTATTTTTACGAAGTAGCCGTTTTGTATGTTCATTGTATCCATCACATCTAAATTCTCAACTTCCAGACTTGAGTTGTTTTACGTCGATTTGACCCCCATTAAGTCATCTAGTATGGCTAAAGATGCAACAGGGTTATCTAAAGGTACCTGCAATTATTTTTATTAAAAAAATTAGTTTCAATGGCTCAACCAAAACAATCTCAACGAAAATACCCACCAAGTGTCCAGCACGATTAATCCAATAAACTGACAGTTTGCCCAATTTCTTTTGATAACCTTCATTAATTCCATTTACAGCCAAAGCTTTTCTGGGAACCTTGCTCCAAGTTGCGCCATCTCTCCATCTAAGCCTATCAACCCATAGGATTGTTCCTGTTGGAATATTTGTTCAAGTTTACCAAATTAATTTGCATACAGTGTGATTTTACCTGGTGTATCAACAATTAGATCCAATTGACCAGTTATTACTTGTACTTTGATGTCTGTTTCATTCAAAATCCTTTCAACTACAAATAAGAGGTGCTCTTTAGAAAATCTTAAATTCACCAACACAGTGAAATTTTGAAAAAGGTTTTCATACTAGGTATTGTTTAATCTTATACAATTAATTTCAGTACATGGAGGATGTAGAGTTGTGTAGAGGGTACAAAGAATGCAAAAAATGGTATATGGGTTGTAATTGGACTCGTTCAGGCGAAACAACAGTTAAGTGAGATCAGTTCCAGCAGCTCATCGCTGATTTTCTCTCTTTGTCTATTTTACGGCGAGGATAGGGGGAGCGACCCGAGTAACATGCCATTTAGGCTATGGTCACCTTCTGATCACTCAACTGTTGTGTTGTCTAAATGGTGTCATTGAGCCTTTCATAAATATTGCGATTTATGGGACATAAAAATCTAAATAAAATACAAACCAAAGTGAGTCACTGGTTTCATGAAGTCTCCAACTTGATATTCAAAAACATCTATACTTTGAGCTCCAAAAGTTACATTTAAGTTTAATACTTCTTTAACTGGCCCATTCATTACTCTATTTAATTTTCCTTGGTCAATTCCATCACCTCCAGGTTTTACCAAACCTCTCGCTTTCCCGGGAGTCGCCTTAATTTCAGTTAAAATATTATAAAAATCTACAAATTCGGCTACTCTCATTATGATGTCTTCAGTATCACCCCACAATTGTGTAGCCTTTTCAAAGTCGCCATCGTCTACGGCCTTCTTAGTTTCTTGGGCACTTTTATCAATTTCCGCATAACCTTCATGATCAATAGCACCCTAAAATGTCGCATTCAGATGACATTTTTAAAAATAAGCGGTTTTTCTTACCACATGCAGTAAGTAAGGAGCCCAAGTTAACACGGAATCAATTGGAGAAATCCATGAGTCGATCAAAGACACCCCTTGTAAATTTATGGTTTGGTTTCCTGTTAGCTAAAAAAAGTCAGTTATGGAAAATTGTTTCAGTATTGCTAAAGAACATACTTTTTGG
The DNA here is from genome assembly GCA_963924605.1 of Malthinus seriepunctatus. Classification (NCBI taxonomy): domain Eukaryota; kingdom Metazoa; phylum Arthropoda; class Insecta; order Coleoptera; family Cantharidae; genus Malthinus; species Malthinus seriepunctatus. The sequence continues at coordinate 15,675,429 of OZ004601.1, read as the reverse complement.
GCTTCTATGGCAAATTCAACAGCCATTTTTCCACCATAAGATTCTGCAGCTACATAAACTGGGACATCTCTTAATTGAGGATTCTTTTTATAAAAGCCAAGAAGACAAGTAATTAAGTCGTCTGCAATTTGTTTATTTGTAGTTGTAAAAAGTTCGGGCTTTTCAACATAACTAAATCCGGTTCCAACTGGATTGTCAATAAAAAGTACATTTGCTTCATTAACCCATGAGTTATTTCTTAAATCTAAATCGACATCCAATAGACCGATTTCGCCAAAATTTCCTATTCCGGTAGATGAGCCTCCTGGTCCCCCTTGAAGCCATATAACTAATGGTTTTTCAGTTATGTTTGATACTTGTGCTGTTGTTTCGTACAACCACCAAAATTTAAATGCACCAGGGCGGACTTCTTCGTAGCCCCAATCTTGTTCGCCAGGACCGAATCCACTTCGAGCTGAAAGTGGAAAATTTTTCTTTTGGTTGTTTTTGCCAAATTAAAAATATATAAACTTGTGAAGATTATCGAAGTTGATTAGTCGTTATCTTTAAATAGATCTTAATAATAAAGCAACTTAATCATTGCCTTACGTAGTCAACCATTAATAATTAGTTTCAAGGTCATTATGTAATTAAATTAAAATAAATAGTTTTTACAGAGGACAATGAAATTCAAAAAAATTATAATTGCTATACAAAATAAATATTAGAAGATAATTTTTAGATTTCGTAGAATTATGGGTGGACTTTAATTTAATTAATTATAATTTACCGTACCATAGGTTGCTCCTAAAATTACACTCCAAACAAATAAAAGTTTCATCATTGTAGGTACTTGTAGTAAATACTGAAATTATTTCGACTGCCTATTTTTATTTATGTGACATACTGGACTATTTTCCAAGTGGAAATTGATAGATAATCGAAAATTTAAATAAATATCCATTAGTATACAGCGTGTCTCTAACTACTAGAGTTAATTCTTGTGGTTAAATATATTTGAGTCTCGGTTACTTGGTCAAATGCTCTATTGGAAACTTAGAGGCTAAAATTTGAAAATGATTTTCGTTTAGAGGCCGTACGTTTTCTCGTGAACGATGAGTTACACAATCACAGTAGTCGAAAATGTAAATAACTTGCTTGTTACTAACAAATCTAAAAAAATTTTAAATCTCCCTTCATTTATATAAATTAGTCAATATTTTTATCTTTTGAAATTTCACTACAATAGTCCCTAAATTTAATTTAATTTAGCCCCTTCTAAATAGCCCCGTCTTCGCGTAGTTTTTTTCAAGGGCATCGTTCACGAGAAAACGTACGACCTCTACCACCCAAAGCATAATAATGTTCACCCTGTAGCTAATGGCAATTCTTGACTTTTTTAATGGCCACTCTATCATTAACAGAAATTTTGACTTTTCAACAGCACTTTTACTTAACTTATAATTACCGAAATTAAAGATTAATTAAATCAGCCAACCTTGACTTAAATAATTTTTTTATGTGGAGCAAATTATCTACTTATCAATCTACAGGCCACCAAGAAGTTACAACGATTGTTTGCATGCCAGGTGATCCCGTTGTAAAGCGAGCATTTTTTTTGGGAAAAATTCAAATTATCAACTGCAGATTTTTTGCATTAAGAAAACCTCTCTCTTACTAAAATATACTTTTATTTGTCTATTACAAATTTATCTACTTCTTATATTAAAGAATCGTCTAAAATTGCTTTCATAGCTCGAGGATTATCGATAGGAACCTAAAAATAACCATTTTGTAATTTTTGTTTTATAATTAGTAAAATTTACCATATGTCCTGCTCTTCTAATCCAATACAATGTAAATTTGCCAAAATTTTTCTTATAACCTTCTACCTGACAATCTAAACCTAAGGGAAATTTTTTGCTTTTATTCCACTTTGTTGAATTTATGGAAAATAATTGCTTTATCCATTGGAGAGTACCTATTCGAACGATTCAAATTAACTCTTGTAAGCACAAAAAATTAACCAAAAGGCTCACCTGGAGTATTGACAATTAGATCTAATTCACCTGTCACCACTTGTACATTAATACTAGTAGTTGCCAACAATTTCTTAACTAAAACGATAATTTAATTCCTTTTTTTAATTTGGAAAAAACAAAATTTACCAATCCACACCACAGGCTTCATAAAATCACCCTTTAGTGCGTTAAAAACTTGTGGACTGTCCAGATACCATGTGGCGTTGACTCCCAAAGCTCTTCTCACAGGACCGTTCATTAACATCTCCAAATCCCCTACATAAAAAATTGAAATTTCGTACTAAAAGGGTTAGTTTAGGGCACAAACTTTTGTTAATTTCAGAATTTATAACTTCTTGATTAATAACATTGTAAAAGTCTACGTTATCGGTTACATTTGCAATGACTTTTAAAGTGTATTGCCACTTTGCCGTTGCAAGACGGTAATTTTTCAAGAAAATTGCTCTTTTGATCGAGTACGCCGCTTTTGAGATGTCCTTCTTTCCTTTTCTATCAATTCTACCCTATAAATAATTTTTTATTTTGTTTTATAAGTGAAGCACAGATGGACTTCCAAGATTGCCACCATGTGTTGGTTGCTTTGGTGTGTGCTCCACTTTATGCATTAGAGAAAAACTTACGCTATAGTACAAATATGAGGCATAATTTGAAACCGAATCGAGGGGTGATATCCAAGAATCAATTAAAGTTATTGAAACAACATTGGCTTTAGTGAATTTAACCTAAAAAAATATTACGAAAAATTTTTTAAAAATACTTTAATAACTCACCTGGAAGAGCATTAAGGCAAATTCTGTTGCCATTTTTCCACCGTAAGATTCACCAACTATTCTCAAAGGACATTTTTGTAAATCTGGAAACTTGTCGAAAAATAAACTTATAAATTTAACCAAATCTACTGCAATTTCTTTATTGTTCTTAACAAGGAGTGATTCTTTATTCACATTACTAAATCCGGTACCAACGGGATTGTCAATAAAAAGAACGTTATAATCTTTAACCAACGTGAAACACCTTTTAGTTTGGTTTAGATGCAACGGTCCCACTTCGAGGAAATTACCGAAACCTGTAGATGAACATCCAGGTCCACCTTGTAACCACAATATTAAAGGCCTAGTATTTTCACGAGCTGTCGTTTTGTAAAGCCAATAAAACATATGAGCTTGTGGACGCACTTCTATATAACCCCATTCTTGAATTCCCGGACCAAAACCTTGTTTACCTTGAAGAATATAAATAAATATTATTAGTTACTAATTACTTCAAATTTGCAAATTGGTAAATGACGAGCTTTATTTATTAAAAGTGACAATAAATTTGCTACCAAAATATGAGGAAGAACTTTAAAGAAGAATAAAAAAATTATTTAATTTTATTCACTACATTACCATATATTGTCATAATTGTAATTACAATTATAAATATTTGCATTGCTTAATCGAAATTAGTTGATTTTTTTGATGACTTATTGCGCATTTTGAAGTGTTTGATTTGGATTTAGGTTAAACGGGGCCCACGATTCACTAGAACCACTAGAGGGCACCACGAACTGTTTTTATTTTGCACCACACTACTTGTTTACACGAAAAGACACTGAAGCATGCACTGAAGTGCAAAACTGAAAATTGACAAGAAAAATTTAAGACACTGACAGTTCGTTGATAGTGGCACGTTATCTGTCATGTCATGGACGAAAGCGCTTTCTAGTTCCGCTTAAACCATAGAGATAATGCGGTAAAAAAATTAAAAATAGAAATATTTTGGGCGTTTCCTCAAACTAATGGCTTAACATCAAATTTTGGGCTCTTTAGATTGATCCTAAAAATATTTTTGAGTTGAATCTTTATTACATTTCTTCTTCCATTCATCCATCAATATGGTTGCATTCCCAAGTGGCATTTATTATGGCTTGGACTGTAAGATAAAAAGAGCGCTTGCACTGATCGATAAGTACCTAGTGTACACTCTTTGACGTTGCTCAATCAGGACTCTTTGTTACTGTCGATTCTTCTCTTTTCATCTACCTTTCCTTGCGTTTTATTCTGCAGCTTAGATGGCCTAGATACGAAGTTTTTCTCATTTTTATCAATTTCCCTAATTCCAGTAATACTCATAATATCTAGGATGCTATGACTTGCAAGTCATCGTGTCGAGTTCATCCGAAGCATTCATGGATATTGCCATATTTCGAAGATCTTCATATAATCTAGATCGTTCTTTTTAAGAACCCTTTTTAGAGTGTGGCTTTGAAATTTATGGGGCAGCCAGCAGCGGCTTCTCTTTGGTCTCCCCCCTTCTCCAGAGCTGCCGTCGAACTCGGAACTCTATAAAAAGATGGTATTATTATATCTTTTGAGAAGCTCTTTCAGTTTTCTCGAAAATCATTTTTTTAGATAACATTGTCCATTTTTGAGCAATCACCTGACACATGAAAATCTATTTTTGAACATGTGTCACGTAAGATACGAATAAGTGGATAACTATTAGGTATAGAGCGGTAATAAATAGCGCATATCTCTACTCTTATGATGACTTAATCGATTTGATTGTGACAAAGATTAAAACAATGTAGGTAATTAATGAACGAGAATTTCATTAGCTCGAAGATGTAAAAATGATAAATATTTTGAGAGTAGGTATGACACGTAGGTAAACAAGAACGAAAAGGAACTCAGTGTTTGCTGGTCCATGAGTAAGAACTCATCAAGAGAGGCCATGAAAATTCATTCTTTAGCTTAACTATTCATTATTTAGCTTAACTATTCAAGCCTTCTTTGTGGACTGTTGATTTGAAGAGTCTAAAGCCTCGTCTTCACACACAGGCTTGCCTTCCGGTTCGTCTGTGCAGGCCGCCTGCACAGACGCCTGAACCTGTGTGTTAAGACGAGACCCATACTGGAAAATGTTTTTTTCAGTTTTGTACGATCTTTTTGTAACTTTTTAGAAGTGGGGTCTCTATGAATTTTGGTCTTGTGTTCTTATTTGAAGTTTCGATGTCATAATTAAGACCTTAATTTCAAACAATTCATCTCTGATAATTCTGGCCATTTAGTCACATGGTCGCGAATGAATTGCTCTCTTATTGACGTTAGACCTAGGCACTATCAGTGGATAATATGTTGAGCTCCCTTGTCTTCTTCCCTTGAGTATAGTTTAGTACTCTCCTCCTTAATCCTTACTGTCTTTAAACCCATATTTGGATGTAATATTAATCTTCCCAAGAGGGTATCGTAAGGTCTACAGATTAGCATTCCATGCCATTTCATTTTATCGTCTGCGCAGGCAAGCCGAAACTATCAGTTTGCATCCACACGTATCGATTTTTACACCGGCCAGGGTTGTGCAGGTCAGCTTGAACGATCAATTTGCATCCACACATACAGTTTTTTCTAAAAAGTTTTGTATTCACATGCTCGGGCTTTCGGCCTGCGTAGGCGAATTTAAAAGCAAACCTTGAAGTTGTACAAGCCAGGTCAAAGTCTGCGCAGGCCTAAGCCTGATGTCGAGACGCTCCGGTTTGGTCTCTGCTTTTGTACAGGTCGACCTGCACAGGCTAAGTCAAAGTCCGCGTAGGCTGCTTAAACGATGCCCAGACGCTCCAGTTTGGCCTGTGCACTTTTGTCTGCACAGGCCAAAGCGGAGTATAAGCCCGTTTGTGTGGCCGTCTTACGTCAGTGCACCAGCTTTCTATTGCAGATTTTTTTGTAATTGGAAACTGCTTTAAACAGTATTTATCTAAGAGAAATGTCCCTAACTTGGTACTAGAAATGGGAAATTTACTAAGATAATTGACTCCAAAATTAAAATGAATGGCCTCCAGGCCTGAAGCCCGGGCATTGCTGGCCGAGTTTCGGATCGGGATGCTAGGATTTTTATCGGACCGGCCCGTGCTTTTACAGAAGTCCGAATTCAGCTCTATCCAAAAACACTCATCTGAGACCTCCAGGGTATCCCCATTACTCGCAAACTCACATTTTGTAGTGTTTGTCACATTAAAGAAATTTATACCCAATTTATAGTCTTTTGGTACATGAAATTGTACAACAAAAACTCAATTGCTTATGATTCAAGAGCTTAAATAATTTTCCAACACGAAATGCGAGCGAGATTTGAATTTCCAACATTTATAAAGTTATTAAATTACGACTCTCTCTATTAAAATTAAATTGATGTCGACTTAATTATATTGTCTTTTATTTGTCACTCATATGTATACGTCATTAATTTCAACTACGTAATTTACCTTTACATTAAGGCATTCAAAAATTCCATTATCTAACACGCTTGTGGCGCCCAAAACAAACGTCTATTGCTTTAGGGTTGATAACGTTACTGTTGAAGTATTAAAAACAATTTTTTTGTTACGCAAAACGTAATTTTGGTAATTTGTGAAGCGCGCGAAAATTAAGGAAGTCGAGGAAGCGAGTTGTTAAAGGTAGGGTCAGTGAAGCGACGAACGTCGTTGGGTTCACAAGCTTTTGTTTGGAGTAGGTCCGGAATTTTTATTTTAATTGACTTTCGGCGTTTTTGAGCTCATTTTTGATTATTTTGTAAAATAAATGAAAAAATTTGAGTTTATTGTAGTACGATTTCCTATGGCTGATTTGAAAAAAGGTTGCATGTGGCTTCGCCACTTTGCTTCCGTGACTTAAAAAATTCCTACCCTCATATAGTTAAATCATTTTTGAAACAATAAATTCCAAATACAGTAAAAAATGAAAAGAAACTTACTGATTATAAAACAATGTGATTTTTTATGAAACCATCAGCTGCTTCAATGGCTACTACAATTTTACCTTTTGACAAAGGAAGGGAAATGAGAACGAGAACATCTGCCTTTTTTATAATAATCAGCTGAATACCTACTAGAACTGGTTTCATGTCCACCAATTTAAAAAAAAATACCTGCCATACACGAATCTATTTCACCACCACCCGGAATGTGGGCCCACCTATTTCATATTCCTAATAACATGTTTCAAAAGAAAATATATAGCACAACTTAAACCTGATTGGTTTTATTTGACAAGCACAAAAAAGAGCCTCCCGGAAATTCCTAGTTTCTTTAATTTCATATTATTTAAAAAAAAAACTAAAAATTAGGTTGTTTCGTTTATAATTGCATAAATACACAAGTTCGCCCTATACTTAACGTACAACTTAATAAATTAAAGGCTACACGCAGTCGGGTCTATTTTGTTAAAAAACAGATAATAATAGTAGAAAAAATTTTTTTTTGGTAAAAATAAATGTATTTCCGACGAGCTTGGCGGCAATTGTGTGAGTTATAACGTCATAATTCAACAAAAAGAAAGGAACTGTTGGCAGGCATGGTAGGTGGTTGTCCGGACAGGCCCGTCGCAACGCTACGGACGCCATGAATGACGCCTTATACACAAAACTAAAAAATCATCCAAATACCAACAATATAAACATAAATGAACAATTTATCATCAAAAAAGCATAAACAGTTTGTTCGGAAAAAAATTATTTACATAAATTTTCCGCTAAATATCTTCAAATTTCAACTGATGGGAGTGTTAGAAATTTAAATTTAAGTAATGGCGCGTTTGAGGCGACGGTAGTGACACCAAACCGACGTTGGCTCTATTACATAACTTTCGTGCTTACTGAAAATTGCCACAGATGGCGCCGCTAGTCAAGTTTTTAGGGGTTGTTGGGGATTTAGTTATATTTTAACCCCACCAGAGGAGTTGTACTATTCATCGCTTGTTGAATTGAAAATTTATGATCTTACGAATGAGGGAAATGAAATCTTATAACAATTTATTTTATTAACTAATTGTAAATAATTAATTAAAAGTTAATTAATAAAAATTTTTTTTTTTGCAGGTAATTCGAGTTGAGTGTTGTTTTACGAGGATTAAACTTGGATTACTTATCTAAAAATTAAATTTTTTTGATAATGGGTAAGTGAGCAAGTTTTTTTTTGTGTTACCTATGTTTAGTATTTTTTTTAAATTATTCAAGAAATTCAAATTAGTAATTAGGAAAATTTTTGTCGGTTGTTTTTTTGAATTAAAATGCAAGATTTTTAGCACTGATAGATATTAATGTAACTTTTTATAACAAAAAAAATCAGGAAGATGCACAAAGTTTTATTTTGTAGGTAGCTAAAAGCAATTATTCTTTTTAATTTTTGTTAAAATAAATTTAAAAAAATGATATAAATGGCTAGAAAATTAACATAAAACGGTATTAATTAAGTACTAACTTGTAGTGTTATTTTGATTTAGTTGAAGATAATAAATGATGTATGGGCTTAAATTATTTCAAATGAAAATTCATCAACGAATAAAATTACTAAGATTAACTTGACAATTTTCTTTTCATTTTCTCAACCCTTTTTGCACTATACAGGGTGTCCTAATAGCGCGACCACGAAAGACTCCCTAACTGTTGACAAAATCAAGTTCAAAATAGAGTTCACTGCAATCAACATATTTTTATATATACAGGGTGACCCATTTATTAGCTAAAGACCATTTTCATTTTTCAAATGGGACACCCAGTATATTATTGCGCATTTCAACACCCCTTTCAATGGCCATTAAGATAATCTATTAGTTAAAGCGGCTGCGATGAATCTGGACCAACATGTTGCCTATTTTACAACAAAAATAGGCCAAATTTACTCTTTTACTGTGCCGTAACGAATTGACACTTTTGACAGCGCCATCTTCTTACCTTATTATCTTTCAAAGCTACCCAAAAAAAATTTTTTGTATAAAAGGGGCAGTATTTGTTGGCACAGGCCCATCGCAGGATCGTAAGCTATAGCTTATATTTGTTTAGCTATTTAAACGAGAATACAAATTTTAATGATATATATTGGGTGTTACATTTAAAAAACTCTTAGTTTGGCCTCTATTTTTAAGTTAATCACCCTGTAGATGTAACAATATTCTTGAAAGAACCAGATCGAGGAAAGCTATCATTAGACATTTTAATTTTTTTTCATAACTGTGATACTAGGAGCCAAAAACACTATTAGGACTAAGAAGACATCCTGTAAAATTGTACAGGGTGTACCTGTCAAAAAGGCAATTTTTTAAATAAAAATTTAATAGGCCCCTAACTCTAAAAATCGATTTTTTTCTACGAAAAATGGTTTGGTTATATCTTGAGACTAGGAGGGGGGGGGGGTTAAACATTAACTATTTCAGTCTACTCGGGTAGACTTAGAAGTCTACTTAGAGGTCTCTTAGAAGACTTAGATTTAAAATCGATTTATTTTCTACGAGAAATCGGAATAATTTAAAGCGAAAAAAAAATTCTGAACGACTTAGGTTAGATCTTAAGACGGGGGGGGGGTAAACAATAACTATTTAAGTCTACTTGAGTAAATTTCGAAAACTAAAATTTTTTAGCAGCCTGTATAATAAAATAAATTCACGAACAAAAATAAATTCTGAACGACTTTGGTTAGATATTAAGACTATTAGGGGGGGGGGGGGTTAAACAATAACTTTTTAAGTCTACTCGAGTAGACTTAGAAGTCTACCTAGAGGTCTCTTAGAAGACTTAGATTTAAAAATCGATTTATTTTCTACGAGAAATCGGAATGATTTAAAGCGAAAAAAATAAATTCTGAACGACTTAGGTTAGATCTTAAGACGGGGGGGGGGTTAAACAATAACTATTTAAGTCTACTTGAGTAAATTTCGAAAACTAAATTTTTTTAGCACCCGTATAATACAAATTTACGAACAAAAATAAATTCTGAGCGACTTAGGTAAGATCTTACGACTGGGGGGGGGGTAAACAATAACTATTTAAGTCTACTTGAGTAAATTTCGAACACTAAATTTTTTTAGCACCCGTATAATTTAATTAATTCACGAACAAAACTAAATTCTGAACGACTTATACGTTAGATCTTAAGACATGTTGGGGGGGGGGGGGGTAAACAAGAACTATTTAAGTCTACTTGAGTAAATCCGAAAACTAAAATTTTTTAACAACCTGTATAATACAATAATTATTACTTCATAACTACCAAATTGAACTTATACAACAGCTGATTGACGAAGTTGATTAGCGACGAGCTTTAATCGAACACCCTGTATAATCGAAAACGCTGTTTATTATTTTTTGTAATAAAAACGTTATGAAACATATGTTGTAGTACACCCTGTATAACTATATAATACAGAGATTTCTCTCTTTAGTAATGGTTGTGGGCAGTTAGTAATTAACAACCCCTTAGAGAGGGTGGTAGGACACGAAAGCTTTTGGCAATTAGATGTTTCGGTTCGTAGTTTGATGGAAACATTACAAGTACTTGAACCGCTGTAAATTGTTGTGCTGATGGGGAATCGCTAAGGGTACTTAATTATTTATTTGTTAGAAAAGCTCAACTTTTTTGTTTGGCCAAAATTCGCCATTATTTTAATAAAGTTTAAAATTGCGTCCTCTCCTAATATTTAAAAGCGATGACTTTTACAAGATCATAGATCTTACTAAAAAGATCCGCCTATTTCCTGTCGTTTATATAATCAACTGTTTTCAAATGCTTACAAACCCCTTGAATTTATAAGTTAATTTTCTTTACTTTATATCCTTCTCAATTCTTATTCACAATTAACATTGATTTTTTAACCCCTTTCTTCTTCTTCTTATTATTATTATTATTAAGAGGCGAAAAAAAGAGGAAAATTCGGTTCATTTATTGGAATCATTTTTGCGAATCCAACAAAACTTATCTTTGTGTTCATTTCGACCATAAAATCCTACCGAATTCCCGCGGGAGATATTTCTCCCGTTGATACTTAAAACGGTAGCTGCACTTCTATTCGAATCGTCAGAAATCGCTTTAGATACCCGGAAGAGAAGCTGAGAACCGCACACTATGGGGTTACATTAGTAATACGACAAAAACAATTCAGCAAACCGGATTTCTTGTTAAACTAAATTAAGTGTAGTTGCGAGATTATGTATTAAGAAGACGCATAGATAGATAATGATTAAACGAAATTGTTGAACTTACCTTAAACACTCTTAATCTTGATGATTAAAACAATTTATCAAAACATTTTTCACTTAACTCGTATAACCTTTTTAAATTGGATGAGATTTTTGAGGAGCACACATTTGTTTGACAGTGACGTCTTGATTTAAGATGGTTTTTAAATGTATACCTACTTTTAGGGGTTGTTTTTTCCCCTGTAAAGCTTCTAAAGTGAAAGTTGCTGTAATATTATTTAAAAGTTAGGTATTCTTTGAAGTCCTTCTTACCTAACTTTATTGTTAAACACGTAATAAAAATATTTTTGAAAATTTTGCTTGAAAAGAAGAGAAAGTTTTTTTTAACTTGAGCGAGACCAATTGCGCATTTTGTGTATTTTTAAGATAATTTTTCGAAAGCGTAACAAAATTTTTAAATTTTATTCAAAGATTGACAAGTTTTATCTTCAGATGAAGTTTCTTTTTGCAAATTCTCAGAAACAACCGCCAAAGGGCACCATGGAATGGAATTGTATACCAATAGCCCCCCACAAGAGGCGCTGGTTAAACTTGTCATTTACACACAATTTTTAAAGCACCCCCGCACATTTCCTGTGGAAAATAGCTTTGAATGGATTTTGATTAAAATTTAAGTCTACATAATTTATGGGCTACCTACTAATCAAAAATTGTCTAATAAGTGCCATCGTTGTAACCTTATATACAGGGTCTTATAAAAAGATCCAAAATGCTGCTTCGCTTGATTTCTATTTCTTCTTACTATTAATGATAATTTATCATGTTTTATACTCTTTGTAGGTAGAAAAATGAATATTTTAAAAGTCGCCTAGTACGAGAACTCATGTGAAAATCACAGATGGATCCAAAATGACGGACGTTTTGTACTAACTTGAGCAACTAATGCGTAATGATTTCAACAAAAATAGGCATCTAGAGAGGTTTATCGGGTCTATGATTAAGATTATACAGTATATTAAATTATTAAATTTAAAATGGCGGATTCAAAATGGCGACCGCGCAATAGCCAACTTATATTAATGACCATAGAGTAAGAGACTACCGAGACCTATATTAAAAAATTTGAAAGGCTTTTAACTTAAAAATTGCCTATAATCCCTCAAAGGCCAACTTTGTTTTATCCTTTCTTTAGCAGTAATTTTTGGTCACATTTGGTCCATAAAGCTAGCACCACTAGTCTATGCTAATCGTGTTATAGGGTTTTTCTTTACCTACTTTATAGCAGCCTAAGCCAAAATTATGTCTTAGGGAGATAAATACCACGCCGACTTAGAAGAAGAAATCAATTCTAAATATTGACAACTTCTAATGTGAAGACAATGTTTTTAAATTTAATTCACTTACTCGGGTATAAGATCAAGAAACCTCGGGTTCGATTCCCAGGATCTGAAAAATAAAATGAAAATTATTAATTGTTATCGCCTTACAAACGGTGCCACCTCTCCGTAGAAAATGGCATGCCATCAGCGGTAAAATTTATGTGATAATAATGATAAAGCTTCTTAATTTCAATGGTACGGAGGTGGAGTTCCATTATGTTAGTGTTAGTCAGTGGTGTAAGTAACACGCTCGCAGGGCCCTCGTTCTGGTAGGGCCCCAAGATAGAAAATAAATATTTTTATTAACGGGAATGGGTAGGGGCCTTACTCTGGAATTTCTCGGAAGAGCCTCATACTGTTATTTATGCCACTGGTGTTAGTAGAGCACTTTTACTGCCCCTGACAGTGGCACACATCGCAAATAGCTTCAAAATATATTTTAACCGCCATATTCGGCCATCAGCCAGTTTGAGAAATTCATATTTTGTATCATTAATATTGAGACATTATCACTGACACATTATCACTGTCAAACAGAAATTTTCTTTTTTCCAGTGTTATATAGCTCTGGTGTAAGATGTGTCTTAATTTTATGACAGTAGTAGTTTGACAATACTTTTACAGCCCTTGAGACCCTGGGGCTAAACACATAAGGAAAATGACTTCTAAATTAATGTATTAAAGCTGCCATATTTGGTCAGCCATTTTGAATTTATACTTTATGTACCTAATAAACTTTCTAAAGACCTGTTCTGATGATGACACTACTGTCATAACTTTAACAGAGACCTACACGAGCGCTTACACTGTAAAAAAGTAAAACATATTTCCTCGCATATTTCATATTTTGTGTCATTATTAATTATTATTGAGACATTATCACTGTCAAACAGAAATTTTCTTTTTTTCCAGTGTTAGCTCTGGTGTAAGATGTGTCTTAATTTCATAACAGTAGTAGTTTGACAATACTTTTACAGCCCTTGGAGACCCTGGGGCTAAACACATAAGGAAAATGACTTCTAAATGTATTAAGGTGGCCATATTTGATCAGCCATTTTGCATTTATAATTTATGTACCTAATAAACTTTCTAAGGACCTGTTCTGATGATGACACTACTGTCATGACTTTAACAGAGAAATTACACGAGCGTTACACTGTAAAAAAATATATTTCAAATTTTGTGTTATTATTATTGAGACATTATCACTGTCAAAGAAAATTCTCTTCTTTTCCAGTGTTAGCTAGCGTGTAAGATGTGTCTTAATTTCATGACATTAAATGCGACTATATACACAAAGGCAATTTCCTATAAGAAACAAGCGGATATGGCCTAAGGTGGTTGAATTTTCACAAGTTCAAGTAAATTAAAAAGGTTAGCTCACTCTCGCATAATTCTAAAATAATAGGCAAACCCTATTTAAAGCAAGTGCGAAAATTTGAACTTATATTACAAAAGTTTAAAATAAAGTCAATTTCTATTTATAAATACAACTTAATTAACATTTTTAACGCCACACCATAAAACATAATGAAGCTAATCAAGCTTGGGAATATGCGAATGACTTAAAAGTGATGACTTTATTAGATAAAAAGCTTAAAATTTGATACAAAAGAAGATACATTTAAGTATAAATTACATAACAGTGAAAATTGTTAAAAGAAGAAAATGTGTATTTTTTATTTGTTACATTTTAACACGCTATAATACGGAGAGGAGAGAAAAAGTGCCTTTTCCCTAAAAGACTCGAGTTATTTTTTAAACGTTTTATTATGCGAGTTTGATAAGCAGATTTAAATAACGTTAATGTGTGAATAATTTTGATAAATTCTATTACTATAACTGAATGCGAAACAGAAGTATCTTCATTAAGTGTTTTAATTTATGAGGTGCTCGCATGTATAGTCAGAGTTGATTACAGGGATCACGTATACAAAAGATACGTGTAAAATACATCAATTACACAATCAGATATCGACGACAAGTTTAACTTGTTTCTATTTAAATAACAGTAAAAACGTTTTTCTTTTTGTTACATTTTATAAATAAAGTTGGTGCGATGTTTTTATAAAAGCTTTATGATGATTCACCATTGATGTGTGTGTTTGGGAGTAGGGTCCGTGATGAGGGTGTCTAGTAGGAAAGAGTATTTTTCCCTAGGGATGACGCACGGGTCAGCGCCTGGATTGATTGGAGCTTCGTCGGAAATCAAACGCCTAAAACGAAGTGACACCATGATATCGGGATTCAAATATATAATGGTGCATTTGAAACAGGAACCGACTTTGATTTATTTTTATCCTGTTTTTGTTACATTATTCATTTTCAATTTTTGTTTCTCTCTTTTTTTGGAGATAATACAAACGTTGGCAAAAAATGTTGATATAGCCCCAAACATTTTTTTATAAATTGTATTTTATCACGTTTCCTCCTTCATTTGCTCTCATACAGGGGGATTACAAATTTAATATGCTTCAGAAGGCTACGGAAGAATTAATCAATAACCAAAGTGGCAATTGTTGGGTTGTTAGAATAAATAAAATATTAAGTGGAAAAACATTATCAGCGGCTCCTCATCATCATCGGCCTCCTCATCGTTCACTGGTTACTATAATATTACTATGTCATGAATCTAAAAAATGCCTCATATTAGATTATTATACTCGTCTTCTCAGCGACGAGAAGGTTAAATAGCTCGATATATACAGGGTCTAAGCAAATAAAGTAAAAAAAAACAGTAAAAATTGTGAAAAGTTTCCATTCATGGGCTTTTAACGCAAGCAGAGGAGCTTTGATGGTTTGTTTTCCATATTTATTCATACCATCTAATGCATGAAAAAGAATGACCAATTGAAGATAAAATAGTAAAGAAAATTTAATGTTCTACAACTTCTTTTCTGAAGATTTTTACTATAACACGAAGGTGCTAGAGGTAAAAGTTTGACGAAAAAAGTAAGGCAATTTTTTTTTCATGCATTAACGGTTTTTGAAGGCTGATATCTCAAAAACTATTAGGAATAGAGAAAAAGGGAATTGAAACAATCTTGTAGGAAATTTGATAAGCTTTCATTTTTATAACAATAGTTTTTTCCCTAGGACCCGCCGTTTTTGAGTTATAAGCGAAAACTCTAAAATTACACCCTCTTCCTTGTCCTCTATTATAATCCCTTCGTTGCCTATAATACTAATATGAGCAGTACGCAACCATGTACCAGTGCATTAATTCCTAGTCACATAGAAATTATCGAGAAAAAAGTGACAGGTCGCTTGGGGTAGTAAAAGCCTGTGACCTGCTCTTTGGTCACTATCCTCGTGGACGTCGTAGAGACCTTAGGAGAGGAAAATGATTTAAGCTTTAAACTGTGGATACGGTTTGTCTGGAATAAGTTGAGTCGGAACAGGTCGCTTGAGGTAGTAAAAGTCTGTGGAGTGCCCTTTGGGCACTGTCCTCTACGAGGACGTGGGGAGGAAAATTATAATAACTTTAAAATGTGGATACGGTTTGTCTGGAATAAGTAAAGTCGGAACAGATCGCTTAGGGTAGTAAAAGCCTATGACCTGTCCTTTGGTCACTGGAGGAAAATGATTCAACTTTAAATTGTGGATACGGTTTGTTTGGAATAAGTCAAGTCGGAACAGATCGGTTGGAGTAGTAAAAGCCTGTGACTTTCCCTTTGTCACTATCCTCGTAGAGGACGTGGGGAGGAATAAGAGTAAAGCTTTAAACTGTGGATACGGTTTATCTGAAATAAGTCAAGTCGGCACAGGTCGCTTGGGGTAGTAAAACCCTGTGACCTGCCTTTTAGCAAGGTCTTTGCTTTTAGTCACTGTCCTCGTAGAGAACGTGGGGAGGAAAATGATTAAAGCTTTAAACTGTGGATACGGTTTATCTGGAATAAGTCAAGTCAGAACAGGTTGCTTCAGGTTGTAAAACCCTGTGACCTGCCTTTTTAGTCACTGTCCTCGTAGAGGACGTGGGGAGGAAAAAGATTAAAGCTTTAAACTGTGGATATGGTTTGTCTGGAATAAGTCCAGGTCGCTTGGAGTAGTAAAATCCTGTGACCTGCCCTTTGGTCACTGTCCTCGTAGAGGACGTGGGAAAGAAAATGATTAAAGCTTTAAACTGTGGATATGGTTTGTCTGGAATAAGTCAAGTCGGACCGGGTTTTTTGAAGTAGTAAAATCCTGTGACCTGTCCTTTGATCACTGTCTTCGTAGAGGACGTGGGGAGGAAAATGATTAAAGCTTTAAACTGTTAATACGGTTTGTCTGGAATAAGTCGAGTTCATCTTAGCAGTTTGTGCCCTTTCGAAAAATCAAAATTGCAAATTGAGCCTTGAGAAGCACTTGTTACTCAACGCAAAACTACATTTTCGTGTGTAATTAAGACAGCTTTTTTAAGCGCACAAAGGGAATGAAAAAATTATGCAGAGCAATACGAGTTTGTATAAAGGTTAGGTTAGAACCCAATAAGATGTTAAAGGGCAAAATAAGCTTTTAAGAAGGCTTAAAGGTCTCGATAAATTGTACAAGAGGATAAGATTTGAATAAGTTAACTAGGTATTGATTGACATTTGGAACGTGGGCGGTTTAAGTTCAGAGAGCGTCCCTTCAAGAGATCAAAGTTTCTCTGGATTTCGTTAATCGTGAGATAAAAGCACACTGATGCTCAGTTCATTACAAATTTACCAATAATTGCTTTTTTTTTTAAAACAAGTAGGGAAAGGTATGGAATTTTCTTCTTTAAATGGAAGTGAAAATGTTTTTGAATGAATGGGATATTGACAAACAAAAATTCGTTTTAAAAGCGTCGTATAAATTAAACTTTGGCAAACTTGACTATTTTAGGTTTATTTAAATGCCGTTGTTCACTTCGGCATTCTATGTACCCTAATAATTACCATTCTCATTGAAAACCCTGGGGGCGGTTTAGTGATGAACTTAGGCGAGGAAGGAATATTATTACAGTCGGAAAATGGAGGAAAGAAAGCTATAAATAACAAAGCATGGGATTTTGTACACTTGTACTTAAAACCGACTACTTTCTAGTTTGTTTTTTGATTTCCTTTTTTCTTTATTATCCTATACCTATTTGCGTTTAAAGAAAATTTGATTAATACTAAATAATGTTATTTAAGAGGGAGAAATAGTTAAGTGGTTCTTCTCTAAGGGCCAGCCAGTGTGTCGTCCAGCTACTAACATACATGTGATTTACTTGCACAAATTCCGGTTGAATTGAACGGACCAGTAAGTAAACACAAAGAGAAATCCATCAGTCTGTCTTTTGACCTTCCTTTTACATCTTTCCCACCCCTTATATGCTTGGTTTTATATACCATCCCCCTTGTTGTAATAGTAATGGTATAAATGAAATTAACAAAAATTTAGATTTATAATGTAAACGCGATCACAATATTAGTTGTTATAAATCAGCAATTGAAAAGGTCATCAATATTAATGTTTAGCAACACTTAACTATCGACACATTGTAAATTAAACTTTTGAGTTTGATTTCTAACTGTCAATTTGTGTGCGTTTAAAGTATCGATTTGTAAATAATTGTTTATACGATTTAATTGGTTGTATATAGTTTAATTTATCATGTTCAAAATGTTACATTTGATTTACTTTATTGACATTTTTGTAATAAATTGGTTTTAAGAAAAAAAAAAAGGGAAGGAAAACACTAAAATATTGTTATTACTTTTTCATAAATTTAAGAACCAGTGTTCTCAATTTAGGTTTAACAATAATTTAGTATCGTATGCAACAAGTGGCTTATATCTATAACTAAATTTCACAACCTCTTATAAGGAAGTGTATTTTAAATTTTTGAAGAAATATACACTCGGATTGAAACTCTTTTTAATAAATACCCATTATTGCTTCCTCTTACTTTTAATAGAAAATTTCTAATCTAAAATAAAAAAACTTTTTTCAAGGAATAAATATTAATGTCTGTCATAAGTTGGGTTAAGAGATTGGTACCCTCCTACCCGACAGCCACGTCATACATGATTGATTTAGGATCATTAGTCGTTATCAGATGGGGCTTACACAAATTGCCAGAAATAAATAGGACGTTGGCTACGCTGAAACCATTCCCATTCTCAGAAGATTTTTAAGAATTTCATGGGTTGGTCAATGGTCATGTCAGTCTCATAGCAACCACGAGGTTTTCAGAAGAGTCAAAATCCATTGAAAACTATTGAATATTACCTATTAGCCCAGTGGTCAGGTCGTGATAAGGGTAGGTTACCTTACAATAGGTCATTAGTAGTTTTGGATATGTTGTATGCACCTAGGGCCTTATTAAAAATCTAAGTTTTGGAATTTGGCGCGCCTCCGCGCGCTTCAGTATGGCCACTTTTGTGTCAGCTTTTTTCCCATTTTGCTCGATAACTCTTTACTAAACTCTGTCCACCGAACAGATGCAGCTAAGCCACTCCTTACAAATTTCTGTCAAATAAAAATTCGACCAATAGAAAAATTCTATACGAATATCGCGCGTCTTTTTGGGAGTGGTTTAGCTCCATCTGTTCGCTGGACAGAGATTAGTGCGTCTTACGAAAAGCGTTGTTATGAAAACACACTTTTCTAACTTTCAACATCTGCATTTCTGTAAATATGAGGTTTAGAAAAACATGTTATTGAGATAAATTGTAGAAAATTTTATGCTCTAGAAAAAAGGTAAGAATAATGTTTTTTGTAGAACGCACTAGTAAAGAGTTATCAAGTAAAAAGCGACAAAAGTGACACATGAGTGGTCGAACAGGCCATTCCAAAACTTGGATTTTTAATAAGGGCATATAGTCCAACAGAATTAGATATTTTGCCTAACAAAATTAGCTCCGTATTGAGACCTTTCTTAATATGTTAATTTGTACCTATACTTTAAGAATCCGATGAGTCCCGAGCTGGGTCACAGGCGCGCGCGTGAATAAATGGACTTGAAGAGGAAAAAAATGTTTGTGGGTAAATTTCTCGGAAAGGGTGCAACTCAGCGAAAAATGATTAGAGTACAATTTTATAGATGACGCATTTTTACAAAAAAAATGTTCTATGAAAAGTTTTCGTTAGAGCAATGGTGTAACCACAAAATTCCTTTTAAGAAAGATATGTTTTCAAAAATAATTTTAAGCAGGCGAATCAATGTCGTACAAAATAATTGCACGCCGATGGACGAAAAACTGTTTTACTCCTAGACGAACAATGATAAAATTACAAAAATATTTTCAATTTAAAGCTGAAGATTTTGGCTTTCATTTTTGTATATTTTTGATTTACTTTTGTTACGTCTTGTACTATTAAACAGCTAATGAAATTTTCTTTGTACCATTTATTAAATAGTTGCAGATATTTTGTTGGATGAATTATTTTAGAAATTTTTCCTTAAGGCATATCGTTCCTTATTAATCATTTTTCAAAGTTACAGCATAAAAAATCGATTATACATTATTTTATAAAAGTGTAGTGACTTAAAACTTCTGGATTTTAAAAAATTTTTATTTTTTTAAATATTTTCATTTAAAAATTTCTGTAAAATCGTTAATATTTAACGAGTTGAAAAAAACCTATGACTAATTTTGAAGGAAAATAAGTCTACTTTTTGATGCACTTACAATAATTTACTTACAATCTCAAGTTTACTTTTTATATTTAATGCAGTTGAGAAGTGGAAATATCGACGACATTTTCTTAAAATCCCTACTACATTTAAAGTACTAAAGATTTTTCAACTTTCGTTTATGTAAATGAAACATAATAACCTATCTTTTAGTCTATGAAAACCACAACGGACTCAGATGTACTAGTAATCAACAACCGGCTGTTGAATTCAGGTAAATCTGTGGAAATATTTGGACTTAAAAATCAGTCTCACAAAAATATTTTCAAAAAAGGCTTATTATGCCTTTTAGAGCTATATACTGCGACAAGAAAATATAACTGCATAAGCGAGCACATATATATAAACAGGGGGTCCTGAAATAGCTGGTTAAAGTTAAGACACCGATTAAGCTCTATCAGATCACAATATTTATAGTGTAAACGGGGTTGTCATCTGGTCATATTGCACTTCATCTTTATTTTTATTTTTAGGACTCTATGTACATATACAGCCTGTTTTATACGAAGTGCTCACCATTGCTAACTTTTTTATTATTGAAGCTACAAAGCTGGATGAATTAACAAAGAATCATAATTTTTACTGCTGATTACCATGGTCAACACAAAACATAAATAATTGAACATTTAGTTTTCAAGATATTCACAAAATTAACTTTTTTTTAAATGGAACACCCTATATATTTTTATGTTTTTGAAATAAACACTGCTTTTAGAGTATAAAATGTTGTATGAGTTTTGTCTTAAAATGAAAAAAAATTACCATTCTCGTATCTACAATATTAAACGGATACGGTAATAATGGCCCCTTGGCAGGAACACCCTGCATTTTTATACAGATTTTGATTCCTGGTAAAATGTAGATACTAAATTAGTAAAAATATAGGGTGTTCCATTAAAAAAATACAAGTGTGGCCTATAGCATTTAAATGGATCACCCGGTATATGTAAAAATATTTTTAAGAGGTGCAGCTCTCAGAGAACTATAGCCATGCATTAAACTTTTTCGTTAAATTATAAGAAAAGTCACAATTCTACGATAACGGAGCGTTGGGACACCCTGTCTGTTCAATTGATTTTTAGTGTTGAGCATCGTAATCAGCGGAAAAAATTATGATTCTTTGCTAATTTAACCAGTTTTGTAGCTCCAATAATAAGAAAGTTAGCAATGATGCGCACACTTCGTTTAAAACAGCCTGTATATGTGCTCGCTTATGCAGTTATATTTTCTTATCGCAGTAAATAGCTCTAAAAGGCATAATAAGCCTTTTTTGAAAATATTTTTGTGAGACTGATTTTTAAGTCCAAATATTTCCACTTATTTACCTGAATTCAACAGCCGGTTGTTAAGTACTAGTATATCTGAGTCAATTGTGGTTTTCATAGACTAAATTATGGGTTATTATGTGTCAATTGCATTAACGAAAGTTGAAAAAACTTCAGTACTTTAAATGTAGTAGGGATTTTAAGAAAATGTCGTCGATATTTCCACTTCTCAACTGTATTAAATATAAAAAGTAAACTTGACATTGTAAATAAATTATTATAAGTGCATCAAAAAGTAGACTTATTTTCCTTCAAAATTAGTCATAGGTTTTTTTCAACTCGTTAAATATTAACGATTTTAAAGAAATTTTTAAATGATAATATTTAAAAAAATAAAATTTTTTAAAAATCCAAAAGTTTTAAGTCACTACGCTTTTATAAAATAATGTATAATCGATTTTTTATGCTGTAACTTTGAAAAATGATTCATAAGGAACGATATGCCTTAAGGAAAAATTTCTAAAATAATTCATCCAACAAAATATCTGCAACTATTTAATAAATGGTACAAAGAAAATTTCATTAGCTGTTTAATAGTACAAGACGTAACAAAAGTAAATCAAAAATATACAAAAATGAAAGTCAAAATCTTCAGCTTCAAATTAAAATTATTTTTGTAATTTTATCATTGTTCGTCTAGGAGTAAAACAGTTTTTCGTCCATCGGCGGCAATTATTTTGTACGACATTGATTCGCCTGCTTAAAATTATTTTTGAAAACATATCTTTCTTAAAAGGAATTTTGTGGTTACACCATTGCTCTAACGAAAACTTTTTATAGAACATTTGTTTTGTAAAAATGCTTCATCTATAAAATTGTACTCTAGTCATTTTTCGCTGAGTTGCACCCTTTCCGAGAAATTTACCCACAAACATTTTTTTCCTCTTCAAGTCCATTTATTCACGCGCGCGCCTGTGACCCAGCTCGGGACTCATCGGATTCTTAAAGTATAGGTACAAATTAACATATTAAGAAAGGTCTCAATACGGACCTAATTTTGTTTTGTATACCATCGAATTTTTGCTAATTCTGTTGGACTAATAGGTACATACAGGTATAATATTTTAAGGTTAGGATCGGTAGGGATAAGTTCGCGCAGGTTTGGCCACGCCCCTTTAATAATTTAATACGTTGACTACGGCGTTGAAGGAGAAATATACCAATTTAGGTATCTGCGCATCACCTCATGTCGTCATCTTAAAATATTTTTCCTGTACAGTGTACATGTATAATTTTTTAAGATGAGGAGGAGATGGGAGGGGCAGATACCTAAATTTGTATAGTCCTCCTCCAACGCAGTAGTCAATGTATTAAAGTATTAAAGGGGCGTGGTCAAACCTGTGCAAACTTATCCTTAGCGCTCTTCATCTTAAAAAATTATACCTGTACAACATGTCCAAAATCCAAAAGTACATGACTTTTTGTAAAGTAACATGTACTTGGCCATTGGCAGAGCTGAACTGGAAATAAATTAGTATCTGGAAATCTAATAGTCCAGGTTCATATTTTAGATTTTTTCAATTTATCTAAATTTTTGCATTATATTATATTATATTTTATTGTTACATCGCGGGCCACCGGGAAATTCCCTGTAGCCCGCCGGGCCAGTCCAGCCCTGGCCATTGGGCTACTACCTATGGGTAAAAAACTAGGTCAAAAGTTTCAAATGAATTTTCTCAAAATTTCTTTTATGGAACTCTTTTATTTTTGTACATGTTATAGACAACGTAATTCTCTATCGAAGTCTGTTTTTTTTATCATATTCTATCGTGCGGAACCGGAGTTACGATTTTTTGAACGTCAAAATTACAAAAATCTTACTTTTATAACAAAAATGAAAACTTAAAAATTGACAAATTTATCAACCCCATGAATATCTATTATTTGGCACTATTTTCGGTTAACAAAGCACTTCCGTTTAAACCAGAAATTACAATAATATTAAAACTTTTTAAAAACACCCTGTATATTTTTAAGTATTTTGAAAGCTCCTACAATTAACTGTTACACTATACCAAACACTTTGTATTTCTACTTCCAGTTTAACCGGAAAGAGGACAACTTTCTTAATTTAAATGGAACACCCTGTATATTTTTTAATATTGTGAAACCTCGCAAAATTAGCTATCTGATGATAGCCAACACTTTATATTTTACTTCCGGTTTAACCGGAAATTGGAATACACAAGAAAAAGCTCCTAGTATGGCCACATCCGTTGTTCTGTTTATTAACATTAAATTATTTACTTTTAAACCTATTTTTGGCATCCCAAAATTTCCAGTATCACACAGATAAATAATTATTGCAAAAGTAGCAACAAACAGTTAGTCAAAACTTTTATGAGAACGCATATTTTAATTTTGTTTACATTAAAAATTATTTTTAACGTGGGTAAGAAGAAAAGATAAATTTTCATGTTAACAACAATTAAGTGAAGTAAATTATTTTTGAAATATGTGATATAAATAAACAAAATAACGTTTTTTTTGTTGTTATTAACGATTAATATTTCATATCAACTTCCTGCTTTGTTCTGATGTTCTGAAAAGAAGGTAACAAAAGTCTTCCGGTTAGTAAACATTAACAACGACACATTTAAATAATTAATTAACAACTAATTTTTGTTAAAGTTAAAAAAGATTGTTTATTACACGCAAGCATGTAATGGTTATTATTATAATATGAAATTCATTTTTTTTATTGCTCAAATTGTACCCTTGCAAATTAGTTGAATTTTGTTAGTCTGTAATTTTCTCTTTTAGATACATTTGATGTCGTGCTTAAGGTTCATTAGTCGCCTTAGTGCTGATTCGCGTCATGTCTCTGGTAGGAGACACCCCATGGCACCGACGGAATCACCACACTTATTTTCAAATCGAACTCGTGTTTTTCTATAAGATACTAAAGTAGATACAAGTTACATTTTACATAACACGAAAACCAAACTTAAATTAGAATACATCAACAAGGGTAAAATTGAACATTTTGATGGAAAGCTACGATATCGAAAGATTGAATAACAATAGCCCTGCCTTGCAGAAAGGGTGGAAATAATAGCTACGGTTTTTCTAACCTACTAACATTTAATTATTTTTGTGCTTATTAATTATCACCCCTAAATGAAAAATATACCACTTGAATCTCGCAAGCAGGGGCTCATGCATTTCATTTGTTTATTGTTTAAAATAATTTAAGGTTATCAGTCAGAAATGCAGTTCACTTGATTATTAGTAAGAGCAAGGTTCTTAGCAATATTTATACTGTCTTAAATAATTTTTTATCTCAAAAATAAAGGACAATTTGTACAGGGTGAATCGAGAATTTCTAGATGCTGGTTTTCATCCCTTGAGTAGGGTATTAGGTCGCGAAACAGATCCACAAAGGAGCACCAGCGCCTCCACCATATGGTCTTGAAAATTCCCAACGAAGCTTGATATGCGGCGATTAATGTTTTTTAGACGAAACATCTTGTATATTCTATTAAAAATTCCCATGATCGTCAACTTAAGATTGTGAAAACTTAAATTGTGATATCTCAAATAAAAGGGGCAAAATTACATTTTTCTATCCCATTGGCCACCCTTTCTAATTCCATGCGAGCTTTTAACTTTTGAGATAATTTTGAATTAACGACGTTAATTAATTAGTTACTTGACAAGCATAATTATTTTAAATTAAATTTAACATTGTTACAAATTTTTGCTACTTACAAAAATTTAAATAATAAAATTACCATAACACGATTTATGTATTTCTTCAACTCGCATGCAAAAATATTTTTAGGCGACACCCTTTACATGAACATACAATCAAAATTTAAAAAAAAAATGTTAAAAATATTTTTTCTTGAATTTTAAATAATTTTTCTTCTTATAGATTATGTAATTGGCTTGTTTTATATCAAATGATCTACAAAATAAAATAAATCACTGGTTCTACCACACGCATGGCACGATATTAGATGACTTGAATAAATGATTTCTTATCTTAAACATTCGAAAAATTATAGAAAAATATGCAATTTTTTTATAAATCAAAAAG
Source organism: Malthinus seriepunctatus (assembly GCA_963924605.1). Taxonomy (NCBI): domain Eukaryota; kingdom Metazoa; phylum Arthropoda; class Insecta; order Coleoptera; family Cantharidae; genus Malthinus; species Malthinus seriepunctatus. The sequence goes on along the minus strand of OZ004601.1, from coordinate 15,650,089 downwards.
GAACAAAATTTTACTAAACGTTTTTGATTTAAATCGAATTAATTAGGGTAAATTGCAAATAATTCGGAAATGGATAAATTCCGAGCAATTAATTAAAGTTTTAACCCGTTAACCGTGGGAATTTTTTTATATTTATATATTTTTAAATAATGTACGCCCGTTTGTGATGATTAAGGCGATTATGAAATATATACGTGAGATTCGGGTTATTGGTCATCATATTAAAGCGATAATTTGGAATTTAATTACATTGTAATATCCGCCAACTCGATTCAAAGTGCGCTTAAAGTTCATGAAGATATTAACATTTTTCATTTTGCATCATAATGCACCTTTTAAAACTTAATTGACTTTTTTAACTTTTCACCAATTTAATTTTTAATTAGAAAAGTATAAAAACAATAATAGGGAACTTACTTTGTGAAATACCTAACATGCAGGGGATGATTTAAATATCAGAGATTACACGAGAACCTTCTATTACAGGGTGGATTTTTTTTCATGAACGTGTTTGGGAGTAGTTAAAGCTAGTCCCACATTGTAAATATTTGATAAAAGTTTTTTAAATATATTTATAAAATTTTTTATAAAAATATGTCGTTATGTGCTACCACACTGTTAAAATTTGCTAAAAAAAAATTACGCACTGTAGAATGTATTGCATAAGCTGCTACACTCCAACGTCCAAGAAATACATTTAAATACGAAACATCTGCTACAACTGAGACAACAAAGCAAGGCGCACGCTCACATCAAAAACCAATAGAACTCATCTTTTCATAAAAAAAATAGAAGAGTTTTTATTTATGTGACGTCACGTCAAAATAATTACGTGCAGTCGCATAATTTCATAAATACAGTTTTTATAAAAATTCCGTAAATATAGCCGATCACACTGTCAACACCATTTTTGTGAATATTTTTGTCAATATATTTTGTGTTTTTTTACAGTGTGATATCGCTTTAAGAAAAAGTTATACTAAAAGGACCCGCTCCTAGGTACAGTCACGTGCATATCTTTTGACCAACCCGGCAATACGTTAGCTCGAATTGTGGCTGCAACCATCACAAAACCAACACAGTTTGTTGATTTACTACTTGTTGGCAAATAAAGTTACCCCTCAGTTTAAGTAGGGGGGGGGGTTATTGATGGTTAAACCCACAAATCGTTCTAGGCCTATAGCCGTGGTGGCCAAAAAATATACACGTGAATGTATATGGGAAAGGGCGGGAGAGGATGGAAAGCAGAGCTGCAACGAGTCGTTTTAAAAAAGACTTAACACATAAGTCATTCCCAAAATAAAAAGACTTAAATCAAGACTTAAACAGACTTAAGATTTAAGTCTTTGATTTAAGTTATTTTATTCAAGTGAAGTCGTTTTCACATTGACTTAAGTCAGTACTTAAGTCAATATGAAATGACGTAAGCCTTTATTTTGATTAAGGTAATTATTTTTGACTAAAGTCGCAAATCTGTTGTTCAAATCAAGAAATTTTCGCAATGACTTAAGTCAATATGAAATGATTTAATTATGAATAACCATTCTCAAAAGACTTGATTCTTTACCTTTTGACTTAAGTTTAAAAAAATGACTTAAGGCTTTTCTAAATGACTTAAGCCATTTCTTTTAACTTAAGTCTTTACCAGATAGAGAAATAAGTTACGTATTTTAAAATGACTTAAGTGGGTACTGAAGTCATTAATGATTTAGTCTTGATTTTGATTAAGGTCATTATTTTTGACATAAGTCGTAAATCTGTTGTTCAAATCAAGTAAGTTTCGTAATGACTTAATTGTGAATGACCATTCTCAAAAGACTTGATTCTTTACCTTTGACTTAAGTTTAAAAAAAATGACTTAAGCCATTTCTTTTAACTTAAGTCTTTACCAGATAGAGAAATATAAGTTACGTATTTTAAAACGACTAAGTCGGTACTGAAGTCATTAATGATTTAGTCTTGATTTTGATTAAGGTCATTATTTTTGACATAAGTCGTAAATCTGTTGTTCAAATCAAGTAAGTTTCGCAATGACTTAATTGTGAATGACCATTCTCAAAAGACTTGATTCTTTACCTTTGACGTAAGTTTAAAAAAAATGACTTAAGCCATTTCTTTTAACTTAAGTCTTTACCAGATAGAGAAAAATAAGTTACGAGTTTTAAAATGACTTAAGTCAATATGAAATGACTTAAGTCTTTATTTTGATTAAGGTCATTATTTTTGACATAAGTCGCAAATCTGTTCAAGTCAAGTAATTTTCGCAATGATTTAAGTCAATATGAAATGACTTAATTCTGAATGACTATTCACAAAAGACTAAATTCGTTAAATTTTTTTTAAATGACTTAACTCTTTTCTAAATGACTTAAATCTCTGATGACTTTAGTCTTTTCTAAATGATTTAAATCTGTTCTAAATGACTTCAGTCTTTTCTAAATGGCTTAAGCCATTTCTATTAACTTAAGTCTTTACCTGATAGAGAAAAATAAGGTACGAGATTTACAATGACTTAAGTCAATATGAAATGACTTAAGTGTGTATTTTGATTAAGGTCATTATTTTTGACCAAAGTCCAAAACTGTTGTTCTAGTCAAGTAATTTTTTCAATGATTTAAGTCAATATGAAATGACTTAACTGTCAATGACCATTCACAAAAGACTTAATTATTTACCTTTGACTAACATTATTTTTAAATGACTTAAATCTTTTCTAAATGACTTAAATCTTATCTAAATGATTTTAGCCTTTTCCAAATGATTTAAATCTCCTCTAAATGACTGAAGTCTTTTCTAAACGACTTGAGCCATTTATTTTGACTTAAGTCTTTACAAGTTAGTCAAGTGGAAAATAAGTTACAAGTTTTAAAATGATTTAAGTCACTAAAATGGATTGAGTCAAAAAAAGTTTTTCCTGTTTTTGGTGTTTTCGCTTATATCTCGAAAACGGTGGGCCCTAGGGAAGAAATTATTCTTAGATAACTGAAACCTTATCAAATTTCCTACAAGATTCTTTCTACTCATGCTTTCTCTAATCCTTATAGTTTTTGAGATATCTCCCTGTAAAAATTGTAATTGGTCTATTCCACTTCGTAAATTCCATCGAGTCCGACGTAATTCTAATTAGTTACATCATATGTACGTGTTACCAAAAGGAGATAATTACATGTTATTTGGACAATACCAGCCTCTCGAAAAGCTTCGCACGTTTTATTCGATTAAGCGTAGGAGTAGTATATCTTAAGGAGGCGCTTACCGTTACAAAAACAGTAAAAGAAGAAATTTGCAAAAAAAACTTCACTAATAAACTCAAAGGCTTCCCGTCGTTGCTTTTAATACACGATTATCATTTGTTTTTTGTCAACTTAATAAAATTCATTTCCTTTTACTTGTGCATCGAGCAAATCAATTAAATATTATTTTTGCATAATTATGCAGCATTACAACATTTTACCTGTTGTAAAGGATTTGTTAAAAAAAGATGGAGAAATATTTAAAATTCTAAAAATGTGTCGTTTGTCGTTAAACTCGCGGGGTTTCTAGCGAGGTCAAAAGTAATAAAAATGACTTTTTTGTTAATTTCCGGTCACTATTTCGACAAAAAGCAGGTGCAATCCGTTATCTTTGATTTGATAAGGTAATAAAAAATCAATAATTATTTCAAATTCGCCCACTGATGCGGGAAGTTTCTTAATTTTAATAGCCACCATTAAGCGAAATAATTACGAATATTTTAATAATAATTAGGGCTCTTAGGGTAGGGATTTTGTTTTTCAATGGAGAATAAATTTTTGTTGTTTAATTAGATTTATGTAACTCACGGGAGGTCTATTAGACCCTTAAGTAAAGCTTATGTGTGCGTCGAGTGTTGTGAGGTACATTACGTTAATTGAGTAAAAGTTTGTAAAGTTTGTAAAAAAAAATGGCGAAATTAATTAAATCTAGAATCATTTTTAATACAGTAGGAGCACATTTCATCTAATTATAAAAAGGCCGAAAATTTAAATTAAGTTTGTCGACTAAAACAGAGAAGAAGAAGATTTTTATGAAAATCCAGTAACCAAATTTTAATGGAAATGATGGTGATACAATCAAAGATGTTTAGATATAAAACATTTATTTAAATTTAGGAAAAAAAACAAGAAATATACACACAACACATACAAACGAGAAATGTATTCAAACTGTAAAATGTGGCAAATGGGATATAAAAATTTTAATTTTTTTCTCTCCATAAAGGTTCCTTTTATGTAAATTAAGTGAAACTATTTTACAAATTTAGTTTATAGCTGTTTACGAGATTCTTCTTAAGTTTTGTGTGTGTGCGGATTTCAAAAGGTAGCATTTTTAGTTGTAGTTTATATTAAACGTTTCCACAACGGGAAATAAAATGTATTTTTAATTAATGTTTATTATTTTTTTTTTCGTACATGTCTACGAATACATAAATTATAAGCCGACATAGTTGAAAAAGTTGAGAAATACTTTGTTTTAGGTAAATGTACTATAACTAATTGCTTATCTAGTAAAAATTTTTGTATAAAATTTAAATTTTCTAGTAAATAACTCATTTTTATGTTAGTACTAAAAAGAAACAAGGATAAAATCTATACGTATTTATAAAGGGGCCTTAATGCAAAAGTATTGTACTGTTTAAGTAAAAACAAAAATTAAAAGATAAAAACAGAAGATTTGATGTATAACTTGAGAAAAAGAAACATATTGTAAACCAACAAAATGTGGATTTATATGTTTCAAAAGTGAATTATACCTAACAAAGTACTTACATTAATTTTAATTTTCAAAATTAAAAATTTAAATTAGACACTATTCTTTTTTTTTCGAGGGGGATCCTTGTATGTAAATGCATTACTTTAAAATAAAATTGCCAAAAAATTCTTGTACTTTACATTTTTTCTTTTATTACTTTTAAATTATTCAACATCCGTTTAAAGAAGAATTTTTCATACTTTTCATTATTTAAGATGAACTTTTGGGAATTTTCATTTGTATTTTTCAAATTGTCATGAGAAACTAAACAGTTTTGCATAAAAAGGTCATTAATAAATAATTTCTTTAATAAACATAATTATAATCATTAGGTAGGTACTAGTTATTTCTAATATGTATAGCGTGTCTCAAGGTACGTGGGATGGGATAACTTATAGCATGGCTATTTTTCTTACAAGGGTAGATTATTTTGATATGGCTTATCGAAATGTTAAAAAAAAATCACCGATTTCAAGAATGTCAAAATTCAATATACCTATTTAGTCAAAGTTTAAAAATTTTAAATCTTAAATGTTCCTGTTGAATCGGAAATAAACAAGTAAATTGAATAAATAGTCATTTCAAATTTGGAAATAACTTCTGTAAACGCAGTTGCCTCTCTTCCACCAATAACCAAGATAATTTTCGAACTAAAATCGCGTGAGACACTTTATATTTACATTATTCATATTTTAACATAATAATTAATTATATCTATTTTAATTTTTTTAAGAGGGTACAATTAGCCCTCTAGCGGTCTCTATTTTTCAATTTCAATGCCTGTGCTGCATACGTAAAAAATTGTGCACGAAATAGACTATGTCTAAGGGCCGTATTACATGAACTAACTATTTAGTAACTGTTATTTACTAACTTGGTTACTAAATGAACTCAAGGAGCAAAAACACGGGAATCTAAGCTTTAACGTCAACGTCAAAATGGGCGGATAAATTTTGACGTTGACGTTAAAGCTTAGATTCCCGTGTTTTTGCTCCTTGAGTTCATTTAGTAACCAACTTAGTAACTAACAGTTACTAAATAGTTATATAACTATTATTATATAACAATAACTGTCTCGGTGTCCTTCTTTTATTCAAGAAATATCCATCTAACCTACCATAAGAAAAAATCTAAGGACTATTAAATAAACTTACTGAATAAAAGATTTATTAAGGGCCATTTGGCATGGTCTAAATGTCATACTAAATTTTTAGTACTGAATCGGCGCAAAATCTTTTTTTACAAGAATCTGAGGTTTAAAGTCGTGCGTTAAAGTTCAGATTCCTGTAAAAAGATGCTCTTGCGCCGATTCGGTACTAAACGTATGGTATGACATTTAGTCCATGTCAAAAGGCCCTAAAATTTTTCTCAACTCTCTTCATATATAACTCTTTCGCACATCTACACATCTGAGACTCCCCTACACATCTGAGAAAGATGGCGAGTGACAGGAAGTGGAAAGTCTCGCTTTTTGAATTTTTTCTTATATCTCAAAAACAATGGGTTCTAGCTAAAAAAATATTCTGAATAAAATGAAAGTTTATTAAATTTCCTACCAGATTGTTTGTATTCAATTTTTCTGTATTCTTATAGTTTTTGAGATATCCGTCCGCAAAAATTGTTAATGTATGAAAAGTATGGAAAAAAAATGTGTCTCACGATAACGTAAAGGAAATTAAATGAAAAAGGAAATTAAATAACAAAACTTCTTTTCAGAAGACTTTTACTGTAACGCGAAGGGCTAGAGCAAAAATTTTGACGAAAAACGTTTTTTTTGTGCATTAACAATTTCTGATTGCAGATATCTCGAAAACTAAACGGAATAGAGAAAAAATCAATAAAAACAGTCTTGTAGTAAATTGGATAAGCTTTCATTTTGCCAAGCATAATTTTCCCTAGGACCTACCGTTTTTGAGTTATAACCAAAAACCCCACAAACGAGACTCGAGCTAGATCCGGGGACTTTTAGTTTAACTACTACAAACACATTGCTAAAGAAAAAATTCTCTTTTCCATGTCCTCTAAACTTCTTTTTTGAGCGTTCGTTAACTGGATTAAAACGCTATTTTCGACTTTATGCCATCAGAGCTTTCGCCCCCGGGTATAATACCATCACTGCTCCACTGCCTGTGGGCAAAAGTTAGTGAGAAGAGATTAGGCAAGAAACCAGGTTTTCAAGAAGACATCGGGTAACTGTGGTGTCGTTACTCACCAACAGCTGGCGTCACAGCTGCCCTGCAGTTATTTTTATTATTATGAGTCAATAGCGGGTGCCCTGGCCCTCTGTGCCCTTCCTATAAACACGCCACTGCATTTGTCTTTCTGATAATTTTTATTTCTGTGTGGATGACTCTCCTTGCATCCATGTTTCGTTTTGACAAAAGATATTTTAGATATTTTTGCAAGGTCTAGAATATTTTGAGTGTGAGGACTTGGAAAATTATTCTAAATTCGAAAAAATCTAAAAATAGAGATACTGAAGAAAAGACGCCTCTGAGGCCTTCAATTTAATTAGTGTTATTTGACGCACTATTTCGTTTCTTTAAACAAGGGTTTTTGTTGGTTTTAAATATAGGTCACAAGTCACAACACTTTTAATCCGCCCAAATCTTATATTTACATCTGAATTGAACAATATAAATGTTAAACTCTACGATAAGAAGCAACAGTTAATAATTTTTCTTTTATTTAGGTTACTAAAAATTTTAATTTTTTTTTAATTAGCAATGACTTCTAATTATGATTTCTTCAGAATACTTCAAAAGAGTAGTTTAGAAAACCGCCTAATGGCCTAATATACCGACAACTCTATATAAAGTTCGTAAAAAGAATTGTTAACCCAACGGGTCTCTATTTTTCTGACATATTATTAAAAAAACCCTCACTATAATTACTACAATTAAACAAAATTACAACCTAAATTGCCGACTTAATAAAACTTTAAAAAAATAGAATTTCATTCCGTAAGTATACTCACGCCAATCAGCTGTTTTTATTCCATTTTACTTCCTTGTCCAATTATTAACAACAGAGAGCCAAGTCATTATTTATTATTTCGGTAGGTAACCTACACTTTAGTACACCATTAATTATAAACTTAATTACTTAATGAAAACCCTACTTCTTTTTGTTTTTAAATTGTGTATAATCTAAAAGAGTCATCTAATAAATGTATGCTCTAATGGATGTTACTTGATTTTGCACTTACCTCCATTTTGGTGACACACAAAATAACCCCTCTGAGTTAACTCTTGTAAGCAATGGGCAGTGGCTTCTACGTCAAACTGACAGTACTTCATCCCTCGTAAAGGTATACTTGTGCAAGAGGGTCTATTGTATGTGCGTCTCTTTTCAACACGAACGTTTTGAGTTGTTTCTCTCTCTTGAAGAATTTTTTATGTGGTCTCACGCAGCTGTTGGATTCATCACATCACATATTGTACACCAAGACAGATGCTATTTTTCCTCCTGTAGTAATAGTAAATTTGAAGAATATAAAGTTCTAGGAGTTGAAAACTTTTATGTTTGTTATTGCAACTTATGTTAGTATGATTTCTTCCAAACAACTATTATAAATTAACCCCCCCTCGTTGTTTTCTGTCTCGCTCGCTCGCACTAAGAGAGCTTAGTTAAAACTAAAAGTTTGTTTAATTCCGAAAATATCTAAATCGCAGATAAATAATTCAAAAGCGACGTAAACTTTTGCTCTAAAGCGATCCTTCAAAATCTGTCAGTTAACATGACTAAACTTTCTATGTAGGCGGAAAAAGCATATTTTAATACTGTTTACGGCGTCTTCCATTTAATCCACTTAAGAAGCGTTTAATTTTATTTTTGTGAGATGTTTATTTTTTCTTGTTTGGTTGTAAGCTTCTAAAAAACTTTTGTGGAGAAGAAGGAATTTTTTGCCTTCCCAAAGTATCGACTTTTGTAAATTGTAAAGTTTGTGCAATTTTTAATCTTTCTTTCTATATGCGGGTGAAGATGAGAGGCGTTAAGACGAGGGGTCTGAAACGGGAAAGTTCGCTTGGGTATTGATTTAGTAGCTGGCGGGCGCTCTAAGGCTTTGGTAGCAGATAGACAGGCAAAAGCATGACGCATTATAAATGGCGTTGGAGACGAATTCCAGAAAGAGAAAGCTATAGTTGTGTCCTCATGTTTTTGTTACAAAATTACACGCACTCAAACTCGAAACATTTGGCAAAAATAAAGAGAGGGTGGATTTACTTTGATGTACCATAAACAGACGCGACTTAAAACAACTTTCAAATAAAATTATCTTACGAGCAAACTTCTTCCGATACGCACATTAGTTTTGATCGTTTTATGATAATTATCGTTCACCCTCTAAACTTTAACCAACCGAAGCGGTGTGTTATGGATTAGATATTTCTTCACTATTTTGTACACAAAACTTTTTAATTATTATAAAATGCAATCTACCTAATTACATGGTTGTTTTTGCGTCGGTTGAGATTTCAAATTTAGATAAAACACTGCCAAAATTTCGTTTTCCTGAAGCAATAAATTAGAGTGTTTGGCTGACATGGAGTTCGGATTAATTCATCTCTTTCAGATTAACTGTAGTGAGCTGACGTTGGCGTGAGGGGTTTTTCATGAGAATAGAAAGGGAAGCGTGCAAAAACAACTTTAACATGAATTTCAAAGCGCGAGAACAAAATATGTTTTGGTTATGGCATGTTTTGTATATTATAATAATATAATTTTCATCTACACAAAATAGAACAATTTTTTTTTATTTCATAATTTTTTTTAAACTGTTTTAATTTAATAAACAAAATAATAGGTTGATAGTAACTTTGTATGGTGAAAATCCCACTGGGGTCTATCTTAGGGCTTATCTTGTGGTGATTTCCACGCCCGCAGCAAATTAACTTTATACCGAACAACTACAAAAGAGCAAAAAAATTCAAATTGCATTTTCGAAAACCTCAAACAGCGATTTTTAATTTTTTTGAAAAAAAAAATCAAATATCTTAAACCTTACAATTACATTTGTTATGTAGACCACGGCTTAATTACGGTTAATTAAATTTCTTTTGTTTTTTTAATTAATGACAAGATTTGCTAAACAATAATTTTGGGTAGTAGAGCATTTAGAAAAAACATTGTCGTGAACATTAAAATTAAAATTAAGCTTTCATCAAGCACACAATTTAATTACACTTTCATTTATAAAACTAATAATTTATTACATTAAAGGACACTTCCACCATAACGAAAACTGCAAATTTATGCATAAAAACACAATAAAGGATTTAACGAGATAGAGACCTTAGGGGAAAAAATTTTCTTCCACCCCTTCCTTATTAAAAGTTATCATAACTTGCATTAAAAAATAAAAATCAAGGTCAAACGTAAATTTTTGCATGTTTATAAATTATCATCACCTGTTGCAGCTTCTGTACTTGTAGAGATCATTGTTTAACGCGTTATTCCCAATTGACCAAAGCTCAACTAAACCAAATGAGTTAGTTCAATAGCTATCAGTATCCAAGTTTGCGCTGTGATAAAATGGGGATCTAAAAGACCTGTTTGTAATTGAAATAAAAAGCGAGGGTTTTTTTACGGTTTTTTTATTTTTAAGGTTATGTAATGTTTTTTTAGCAGTTTTTAAATTGTTCTTATTACGTCGGTACGTAATGTTATACGGTAAACAATAATTAATTGAAAAAAAAATAAAAACTAGGAAAAATAATTAAAAATAATGAACATACGGAAAATTCGTAGATTGTTTGTGTTAACGATGTAATGTTTTTTCCTCACATGAAAACTAGAAGGCCATGGAATTTATATTATCGATTGTCATTGCAATTTGTTATTATTGTATTATTTATATTTAACAAATTACCAAACAGATTATAATATAATGAGGCTATAAATAATTTATAGAGACGTTGGGATACCACTTAAACGTTTCAAAGTTACACTTTTTTCGTTAATTTTCGTAAATACGTAAATTTCGGTCCAAACTCAAATTACGTAAAATTAATTAATTTTAAGAAAAAGAGGCTTTACTTGGACATGTGGACATGTCGCTATTATCAAAATAGTTTATTTTGTTTGAGTTGCCAAGTTAGCAAGAGGGGTGGTTTCAATTTTTGGGCTCACCCGCGAAACTATAGATGGACTGAGACCGATTGGAATTTAGAAAAATAGAAACCATTCCCAAAAAAATTCCTAGTGCACAAAAAGTTCTTGTTAAGTTGGCTCAAAATGAAGTCGGGCTAAAACGATCCCTATATGCGAAACTATATGACCACATGACCTCTATTTCTCGGATGCAACAGTAAAATAATTATTTTCGTAATATCTATTACGAAAATTTTAAAATCTCAGAATATCACTCGTATCTAAGCCCAAAACTAGCTAATTTTGAGAAAAGGGACGCCCTTGAATCTCTATCTCTGATGTCTATGAAATTAGAAATTACGCGATCGTCCAAAAAATTTTGCTTTTATCCATAAAAACATGTTTTTGGTGTTGCTCCACTGGATCCAGAATGGACCCTCGTAATCGGTTGGATCCAGGACTATTTTAACCTCCAAGGTCAGACTAACCAGGAAGGCAGATCAGATAAAGTCGGCTGGCAGCGCCAAACTTCTATTTTTATGCATAAATAAGTTCAACTTTATTTAGTAATAAACCAAACCAAACCTAACGTAACCCAAGTAACCCTAACCTAACCTAACCTAAGTAATCCTAACCTAACCTAAGTAACCCTTACGTAACCTAACCTTGTATAAAAACAAAAATTCAGATTTCTGTTTGTACGATTTGTTATATCCTGAAAGTTATTGAACTCCCTAGAACAGGAATGGCTAACAAGTCGATCGCGAAGCAATTTTTAGCAGATCATAGGCGACAGGAGAGATTTCAACACGCAAACGCAATTTAGTCGTGACTCATAGAAAGAAACGGTCGTGAATCCTTAAGTAGCATAAACTAGGGCCCAATAATAGATGACTCATCAGTCATTTTTGGTCAAATGTTTTATCCCATTTTTCCCCTATTTTGTCGCTCGAAAAATCCAAATAGCGCAGATGAGTTTTGAACCAAAATGGCTGACGAGTCATTTTTAAGAAAAATAGTTGATCATAGGTTTAGTGAAGTTGGACACCCCTGCTCGAGGGGGCTAAGAGCACACAGGGTGCAAATTACATTTGCTACCAATGGGAGCAAATAAAGGCAATCCGACCTTAAGTTTCCCTTAAATCGAGTTATGGATATTTTTTCGGAAATGTGAATTTTAAGTTTTTTTGTATGGGATCGCAAACCCAACAGGAAAAATCAAAAGCCATTAAATACGGGAAATTAGAGAGAGGTCCATGTTTTGTTAGCAAATTAACCCTGGGTTGCAGAAAGCTTTTAACGGCTTGTTACAATTGATGAGAGTTTTGAATGTGACTTTAGCCGCTACATTTTGACATCTGATACGTCACATTCAAAACTCTCATCAATTGTAACAAGCCGTTAATAGCTTTCTGCAACCCAACCTAAGTTATTGGGAAACCTCTTTTGGAGCATAACTCGTTTACCGTCTTGTTTCTACCATCCGAGTTTCTGAATCTGTAGAATTCTGACTCTAAATGTACTGAAAGCTCACAGGAAAAATCAGGAGCCATCAAATAGGAGAATTTAGACGATGGTGTTTTGACTATCTCAAGTTAAAAAGACCCTCCCTCCATAAGGTAATTTAACAATCAGGGCCATAGCCAAGGGTACGCCAGGACTGTCTGAGCCTGCCCTGTCTGTTCTATCCGAAGCTTTTTAAGGATTTCGCAATAATAATGAAGCGATAAGTTCCTAATAAATTGGTGCCGAAGAAGAAAACATTGATTTTGAGAAAGTCAAATTGTTGCAAACTTTGGGCAAAAAACTTTCATCCTCAGAAGTGATTACAGTTGTCAACAATACCAAAAGAGGTAGAACCCTGATTTTAGCTTTCAGCCTCCCTTGAAAATTTTTGAGCCTGCCCTGATAACACAGTCTGGCTACGGCCCTGTTGACGATCATAAGGAGGTTTTTCATAAATTACAAGTGGAAAAAACTTGTGACGATTTGAATTCCGAATAGATGAAAGTATAGAATTTTCCTCCAACTTTTTTCGAAAAGCCATTTTGACCTTCCAGTTGGAAAAAACTTGTGACGATTTGAATTTTGAATAGATGAAAGTGCACACTCATCCAACTTTTTTAGAAAAGCCGTTTTGGCCTTCCATATTGACTGAGTTTGTCAAAAGAACTGTCTTGGTTTCATGACAACCTCTGAAATCGGAGAGGGGTACTTTAGTTGTCGGATCTCATACAAATAAGTATTTTGATTTTTTTGGGGTGGGAAAATTTTTTCTTTTTTAGTTGCCATCTCAAAATAATATTATTTTTCAACACGTGCTCCACCATTCTCAAATAAATCTTAATTAATTAATTATATAAATGGTTTAACACTTATTTCACACTGTAATATATTAAAAATGTTGGAAAAAGTGATATTTTTAGAAAATATTTTGTATTTCGAATTTTTGTCTTAATCTCTACCATCTCATCTATATTTTTTTTTCAAAAAAATAAAAACCAAAGCACGAGGTATTTTTATATCCGAATGTTTACATTAAATTTGCATTTTAATTTATTGACCACCATTTTATCTTAGATTCGCTCAACTCTCAACTGTTGGGGCAGATTCGTTTAATTATTTACAGTTTAGATTTCAATTACTAATGGATAGGGGTTAATTGAAGTTGTTATTGGTTTAAAATTGCCTTAATGGTTATTAAAATAGCCCTTCGGCTGAACTTGATTTTGAAAAAATATTTTTTTGATTTGTTTTTAAATTTTTCAACTTTTGATGGTTTCTATTTTTAAATTAATAAATATAAAAATAAGTTTCAAATCTTTTATAATATAATACATCAAGCTTAGACGAACTCGATTTAGCTGTTGTATAATTCATGATCGGATGTTCGGATGTGGATTGGCATTATCCTTACAGCAACTCACGGGTAACTTCAATCTGGCCTTGGTTGTGTGTACACGGAATGCTAATTTCTTTCACATGTGATCTTTACCGCATTTTCAACTTTAAAGACAAGCCCGAAAAATCTTTTAACAAAAATCAGATAAATTATATAATTAGTCAAAAAATTTTAATTGTTATTGAGAAGAATTTTTCACGACTTTTTTTTTAATAGTTTTAAAAATTTAACGTGCCCGCCTATAATTTTCGACTAAAATATGTAATTTGATCTTAATATAAGATAAATATAAAATATAGCCACACGAGTAGTTTTGTCTATAATTATGCGTTCGATATGTAGTCAAATTCGTGCTAATTTTTTTCAAGTTGGAAAATTTTTGTTAATATAACGTTATTTACAACCTGTACCTATGTACGTCAAGCAGACGGTACATAACGGTATAATTATCAAATCCGGATATTACAATTTTAGTTTTTTTTTAACTTTTTTCTAAGACGATTATTAAGTGTTTTTCTGGTCTAATAACTTTGCAGGATATTGCAAATAATCGGTCAATAATTTGCTCTTTTTATAAACTCTAATTTACTTAAGTAAATAGCATTGATGATCTTATATTTCCTTCTTTTACATATACAGAGTGGCACAACATTGCTTTGTACCGGTTGTTACTTAACAGTAACATTTGCTTCTTTCCAGCGTCTATCCCACTTCTGATAAGTCTGTAGTCACTCTATTTTTCATCTTGTAGACCGACAGGTGTATCAAAAGGGCCCGAAGGGCCTCAAAAACTGTTACATAAAATTTTAGCTTCTCGATGAAATAATTAATGGCGGTTGTTACTGTACGTAACTCATTTGCTTCTTTAGAGTGACTATGTCACTTCTAATAAGTTTCTAAGTCACTCTATTTTTCATATTGTAGACAGAGAGGCCCGAAGGGCCTCAAAGAATATGTTGGAAATGATCTTATATTTCCTTCCTTTACGTATACAGAGTGGCACAACATTGCTTTGTACCTATTGTTACTTAACAGTAACATTTGCTCCTTCCGAGCATCTATCCCACTTCTTATAAGTCTGTAGTCACTCTATTTATCATATTGTAGACAGACAGGGTTATCAAAAGGGCCCGAAGGGCCTCAAAACCCATTACATAAAGTTTTAGCTTCTTGTTAAAATAATTAATGGCGGTTGTTACTGTACGTAACTCATTTGCTTCTTTTGAGCGACTATTTCACTTCTAATAGGTTTAGTCACTCTATTTTTCATATTGTAGACAGAGAGGCTCGAAGGGCCTCAAAGAATATGTTGGAAATGATCTTATATTTCCTTGCTTTACATATACAGAGTGGCACAACATTGCTTTGTACCGATTGTTACTTAACAGTAACATTTGCTCCTTTCGAGCGTCTATCCCACTTCTTATAAGTCTGTAGTCACTCTATTTTTCATGTTGTAGACAGACAGGGGTATCAAAAGGGTCCGAAGGGCCTCAAAACCTGTTACAGAAAGGTTTAGCTTCTCGTTAAAATAATTAATGGCGGATGTTACTGTACGTAATTCATTTGCTTCTTTTGAGCGACTATCTCACTTCTAAGTCACTCTATTTTTCATATTGTAGACAAAGAGGAAAGAATATGGTGGAAATCTAAAAATTCATTTGGAACAATTTAAAAAAAACGCAACCCGCATAGGTAGGCGTTTGAACTTGAACAAATTCACCTCATTATTGAAAACATAACTTTTATTACCGCTACGGTTTAGCTTCTTGTTAAAATAATTAATGGCGGTTGTTACTGTACGTAACTTATTTGCTTCTTTCGATGGTCTATCCCACTTCTGATAAGTCTGTAAATCACGCTGTTTTTCGTATTGTTGACAGTGAGGGGTATCGAAAGGGCCGAAAGGGCCTATAAGAAAATAGTGGAAATCTAAAAATTAATTTAGAACAATTTTCAAGAAATCGCAACCTGTATTATTTGCGTTTAAAACTTTTAACAAACTCACCTTATTATTGAAAACACAACCATTATTACCGCTAAGTTTTAGCTTCTCGTTAAAATAATTAATGGCGAGACTTTCAATTAATTTATTGAGCCAGTATGTAAAAGGTATATTATATTAGATCCACAATAACTTGGTTTATCCTTGTTAGATTGAAATTAAATTTAGAAACGATAACATGGTTGAGTTGTGTTGTATCTGCAAAGCAATTACACGGCCTACTGTTTTCGAGCTTTTGTATACAAGAGTATGGGATTTTGTTGTTTTTTTTCGCGATGTGCGCCTTTTTCTTTTTCCCAAACAAAATTTTAAGATTTTTTGTCAATGAGGTTGTGTGGAAAAATAAAGTTGGTAAAATTACGCGTAATAATAGGTTTATATTGACTGTTTACTATTAAAAGAACATTCAATATTCAAAAAGTTGTAAGGAAGCTCAAGTTGAAAGTTTTACGATCGATGCTGACAGTTTTAGGTGCTTTTAGGTCGCACTTTTTTATTCATCGGGATTTTTTTAAATAGATATCTCCTTGCACACGTATAATTTTTGTTTTTGTTGATTTAAATTTTTTATTTTTTGATTTTTGAGATCGTAAATACAATTGAGAATAGAAAGTGTTACCGTCACAGACCGACAGCTTAGTAGATTCGTTTGGGGAATAAACACAAACGCCTCCGATATTCGTAATGCTACTGTTTGTTGCTCAAGGGAGAGGGCGGGGGACGCATGAGCATAGCGTCGCGGCGCTTGAACACAAGTGCAGGATTATACAAGTATCGGTCCAGCAGCTTCACTCCAGTTTTAGACGGATTCGCGCTTGCTTCTTTCCGTTACGTTTACATTACCTTGTGTCTGCAAAATTTCGTATGTGTAAATAAAAATCTATTAATCCAAATTTTAAAAAAAATCTACACCTCCTTATGTGTAAAATAAATAACAGAAGAGAATTTTTATAATCGAAAAAATCGCCCGGGAAGAGATTTTTGAAAAAAAAGTAAGCATTACAACCTGTTTTTCGGTACAATTTGTCATTGAGAAATTATTCTGACACATACAAATCAATGATTGGTTGAGAAAAACTGGTCTTTTGGTCTGTGTAACATTTATTTAAGATGAAGATGTCAAGTTTTGTTCTTGAACAATGAACAAAAATAATCAACACATTCGTCTAGAAAAGTTTCGTCACGCAAATAACATTAATAAGGTCCTACCCGAGGCATAATATTTTTCATTGTTTAGTATGGAGGGGAATAAAGTCATATTCCGTGAAGTGACATTTGGGTATTAATAATTACACGGCAAGCACGCTGATAGGCTAACGTTATGACGAGTGGCAGACCTCGCGTTTTATACATGTGTTGGACAGTCTCAGAAGGCCGCGATCGGTGATAGTTTCCTATCTACATTTTTCATCTAAAACAGTTCTCGAAGATTATGTGCGCTTTTTGATGTAAAAACAATAATGTAACTTTTTGGATTTTTAAAAAAAACTGTGTTTTGATTTGAAAGTTTAATTTTGGGTTTCTTAACAATGGTGAAACGAAAAAGAAAGTGATTTTTTGTAATTAATTATAATAATAAAGGTAAGTTATTATAGTTAAAAAGTGTGCTGGAAAAATTTTTTAAAAAGGCCAAAAAATAAGGGGATGACAAAATTTAATTTAATCAATTCATTGTCGCCTAAAAATACATAAATCATTATGAATCCGTTGTCCGCATGTTTTAATTAAATATTCGAGATTGATAAATGGCCGCCCATTGTCTGACAAAATATAAAACATTAATTACAGTTCATCCTCACCTAGAATCGAGCCGTGTTTATTGCAAATTTGCAAAGCCTGTTTGATATTCAGAGCGTGGTTTGCGATTCGGGCTTGCTGCCGATTTCAATTAACTCTACCTTACTATGCCTTGCCATTTACGACAGAATCCACTCTTTCTCAAATCTTACTTTTCTCATCAAAAACATAAGTCAATTTATCACTAAATCGTCACTTATTTTATTATAAATAAAACTTTTTTTTTTTTAGTAATTTATCAAATAAGTTGGATTTGTACCTTATAGAAACCATTTGCGAACGTGATAGTTGCGATACCGATATTTATGACGGTCGTAAGCGTAAGGGATTAGGACCGAAGAAATAGTACACGGTGCTTATGGCTGATCTGTCTCTAGCGACCGATTCTTAGCTTCTCTATCCCATTTCTGATTTAGAAATCGACTTTATACCTGCATTTGAAAGATACCAACATTTTTTCCCCTCATTTTTTTCCGACAAATCAAGCCAGTTTATTAACTCAAACACATATTAATATTATGTATCTTGATGTTTAATTAATTTATTTTTATGTATTAATTATAATAACAAAGTTAGCGTAGGTTGATGTAGGAATATATTAATAAATATAATCGCCGAGTTGCAATTTAAAAAAAAATGAAATACGAAAACCATACAAATTTGGTATGTCATTTTTTGAATAACATTTTTACCTACCGCAGATTAATTCATTTATATTCATTTATTATCGTTTATACATGATTTTTATTCTAAACAAATTTGTACACTCGAGTACAAATCAAAAATTTGCAAGATTTATGTATGGAAGTTTTGTTTTATTTTTGTAAAAGTTGAGAATTTCAATTAGAAAAGGCGCAAATGCGCGACTTATGTAAGGATTATGTGTAAGTTAAAGTAAACAAATAAGGACTTTTTTTATTCTTTTCGTAAGTCTTTAAAATACACATTGTCTTATTTTAAAAAAAAAGGAACAGCTATTTTGAATATTCATGAGAATTTAAAAAAAAGGGAATAATCAGAGTTGGTTAACGTAACAAAACGCAACAAATTAATAATATGTCGAGAAGGAGTAGAAATGTTTATAAATGATAAAAAAAGTACAGGGTGTCCCTAAAAATTCTGTACAGCTGGACGAAGCAAACATTATCCATGAAGAAGTGTGACGCCCCTTAAGATCAACCTGTCACGATTCGTATACCGTGATTGAAATTATTTATTGCCATCACAAATGTTTCAACTGAGTTAACATATTTTCCAGGGCCTTTGTTTGCTTCTAAACCCTGTATAAAGTGCTTAAACGTATTCATGACACTGCAGCATTAACCAAACTTATCTGTTTTGCTGTTTTGGCATCAATTTTAGTCGGGGATGGTCAAAAGTTAATTCCCAACTTCCTAGGAAACTTATTTTTTCCTTATGCAGCCCTTAAAACAGTTCCGTTTGTGTATACACGAAGACATTTTCTTATGCCAAAGGTATTCGCCTGTGGTTTTGCCCTATTAGGCGGAAACAACGTTATTAGAAAATTTAGTCAAAAGATTTCGGAGCGATAATATCTGCTTGGCAACCATGCTGAAATGATGGTTTTAAACAGTTGTTGTAAGAATTTTTGTTGCATTAAATTGACCTAATAGATAATTTGGACGTCAACAAACTGCTACGTTAAATACATTGTAGCTAAATTTGGCGCGCGTGCAAACAATCAAAATTTAACTTCTTCTGTATAAACTATGCCAGATAGCAAAACTCAACAAGAGATAAAAAATATTTAAAATGAAAATTTCTGTCCATTAAAAAAGTTTTAAGGGCATTGGCCAAACCGTTATCAAAATACGAGCTTTTTAGGAACTGGATAATCAACTTTTGACCTCTTCAGTAACATACAAGGCAAAAAAACTGATGTCTAAATGCAGTTTTTGCTAGTACACAGATTTACATTCAAAAATCCTCATCCCTTAATGTTTGGGTAAATCACTCATTACATTTTAGGGACACCCTATAATAGAGGTATGCACTTCTCAGCCTTCTCGACACATCTTTTTTGCTCGCTCTGATGTTTACATCAATTTATTGATAGTGTTTTTGCTAATTATTTTAAATAATAACATTAAAGTAATAGGTAATGAAATTAAATACACAACAAGCATAATTACGTCATTAATTCAATTATAAATAATTATTAGTTACCATTTGAATAAAAATATTGTTGCAAATTTGGAAATTAAACGTAATTTTTTTTTAAACTGTGAGATAATGCAACTGTTCTAAGCTATTTACAAAAATAAATTAATTAAAGTACACATTATTTTTCAAACCCCTATAAAATTATAAATCTTCCCCCATCTGTTTTAGTAAAGGGAAATAATAAGACATTTACAAATTGATGAACTATTTTAGATATTTATGAACGCTCATAACCGTTATTTTCACCTCTTTATAAATAAACAAAAATAAAATACAACAAAAATTTTTTTGAATTTCTATACGGGTCTAAAATTGCAGATAATCCAGATGCAATAAATTTTTACGCTCTTGGAAATAAAAAAATTTAAATTAATTTCTCCTAATTCGGATTATATCTTCATATTCATCCGGATTAACGAGGTTTGAGTGTTATAATTTTTAGTTAGGTGTGGGGAAAAACTGTGGCAACCATTATAAAATCAGTTAAAGAAACTCATTTATCTTCAGAAAAGGTATTCTGACTCGTTATTAAGACGTTTAAAAGAATGAGCATACCGGCATACGAAAGGTGCGCGTTCCAGATGGTATAATAACGTATGGTTTCACAAACAATGTTTACTGGGTCGAAATGGTTAGTTAATAAGTAAATCGCAATACCTAATAATTATGTACAAACATATGATTTTGATAATCAATACGATTAACGCGCGTTAGATCGTGTGTTTTGCAATTTTTACGCACATTATTTTGAAACTAAAATTCCAAAAATTATTTTATTACAAAATAATAGAAAAAATTCGAAGATTTAATACGAAACATTATATTCGAAAGGCTTTAAATAGGCGAGGGGTGGTTTTTTATCTTCGAATCGTTTACAAAAACAAAAGTTTGGATTAGGGCATAACTCGTCGTCAAACTTGGACTAAAACATGACATAGGTATAGAAGGAAAGTGGTAGGATTTTTGCTTTAGATGTCCAGGACAAGACAATCTCGTATATGCTGACTTTATGAAAAAAAAGAAAAAACAATAGTTTTCTATATCATTTTGAAATGCGAAGCGTTTACTCAAAAAATTTCTTCATGAACCACCTTAAAGCCTTCGCCACACGCACAGGCTTGCCTTTCAGTTTGGAGAGCGTTTGCACATCGTTTAGTCGACCTGCACAGGCCAAACCTGAGTGTCCTCACATCGTTCAGCTGACCTGCACAGGCCAAACCGGAGCGTCTGGACATCGCTCAGCCTCCAGTTTGGCCTGTGGAGGTCGGCATGCACAGGCTAAATCGGTAGAAAAGCTTGTGTGTGGCGCAGCCTTTAGAGAGCTATGACTATCTATCAGTTCGATTTTTAAACTTAAACCTGAGGCACCGAAGCGGAGCTATTTCCAGAACAAAGTGCGTTCAGTAAGGCTGAGCGTACTTCACAAGTTCAAAACTTAGGTTAGGTCATTTTTTGTGGATTAAATCAAAAAGTTAGAGGCCATTTCTGGCTTCAGGGGCTCCTAAGCCCCTTGGGGGTTAGTTTCTATTAATGTTACTTAGTACATATCTTCCTTTGTAGATAAAACCATTATTTCTTGAATGGAGGATCCATGACGACAATTTTAGAGTGAGCTCCATGGTACACACGGATTCAGACAATTTTAATTCAGAGGGTTTTTAAATTAGGGATGATTAGTGAAGTGTAGAGCCAAAAAGTAATTACATAAATATCTTGTTTTTTGATTTGAATCAAACAAACACTGTAGATTTCACAAAATAATCTCTCACCATCGCATGGTCCAAGGTTTATCTAAAATTATAGAAATTACCCAATTGCAACAATTTAATTTCGAAAATAATTTTTTGATTATTTCGTAATAATTATAGTTTTTAGGTAACCTAATCAGTTTAATTAAAAATAATTCGATGTTTTCAAATAGCCCATGACCTAAAAAAATTTTCACTATTTTCCCAAACTATTATTTCGTATCTATAAAACAATTCCTTAATTGACTACGTGAAGCAAAAATTTGTCTTATAATATAATTGTCATGTTCTTTTTATCATTTACGTAAACAATTAACAACTTTGTAAAAATGACGTAATCACACAATAATTAATGTATAATAATGTGAATTTTCAGAAACACATTTTTCAAAGAATTAAATTCTATTTTTTTTGTGTAACTCTTTTGTATGTTGTGTTTTTATTTTGTTCGCTTTTCGCACCCGAATAAAAAACAGTTAATCAAAAGCGTTGATGAGAAAAGATGAATAAAAATTGGATTTTTGATTTTTTTTTCAACAAGTCCGGTTTTTTTTGATTAAACGCAAAATAACGTTTTGGCGGCGTTATATCAAACTATTAGTAGCTAAAACATGTTTTAGTATAGATATTTTATAATTTTTGTTTATTATAATAATTTATTTTGTTTATTTATTACTAATGTGTTGAAAGGCTTTTTTATTATGTAAATTTTTAAGTTTACAAGCTCTTTATTTGATTTATTTTCTTGCTTGATATATTAAGTCAGTACTTAAACACAATATTCATTTAATTACATTACAATCTATTAACTAATTATGATAAATATACATTACGATAAAAAAATTGTTGCTATTTCCATAAAACTGTTAAATAATTTATTTCAATTTTTCAAGCGCAAAAATATGAGAATTTTTTATTACTTTTCCAATCCAACTGAAAAATCTCTCTCTGGATCTACAGATCTAAAATTATAGAATATTTTTTGATCTGTCCACTAATACGTCTGTCTGTCTACCTCTACCTCCAGTTTATCTGCCTCTGGATTCTAGTTTACACGCATACACTTAGAGTCCTAAAGTCAGAGCCGAGTTGCATCCTCCTCCCAGCAGCACCAGGTCACCTATTCCTGTCACCTATCACTCATCGAGCAATCCCGCACTTAGGAGGAATTTGAAGACTTGAGCAGCTAAAGTGGCACTAATTCCGTTCAAGTCAGTGAAGTCAGAAGTGTTTAAAGATATCGTCTACTAGAGGTCGTCTGTTACTCTGCCTACAGGCCTGTGTGTGTATTCGACCTTTACTCTATTTGGCTTCCCGCTGATGCCTATCAATTCGTGTCTCTGCTTGTATGTCTGTAAGCTCTCTTACTTATAATTTTTCGCGTATCCCACAGTAATAGCCCATTATGTAAATGAGAAAGGTATGTGTTGCCACATAAATTTTTATTTTAATTTGATCGTATAAAAGCGGGCCACATATAATTATTTTTGAGATTTTTCTAATTAATTTTAATTAAATGCTACTTACTTTATCGTCTTTTAACAGGTTTTAATTTAATATTTAGTAATATCTGGCTAATTATCACATACTGGATAAACGCGTAACTTTTTACCTTCTCTCACGTATCATTGATTCGACCACAAATTTCCATCATTTAATAATTTATTACGCTCACTTAACTTTTGTGGTTTATTTTTCTCAACAAAACAAACAAAAATCCAACTTGAAAAAAAAACATAAATCAATTTTTATAAAGTAAACTGTGTTTAACTTTTAGTTAAAAGAAGTGAAAATAGCAAATAATAATAATACATAATAAGTGTGTAAAAGAATTTTTTTTCCTGTGAATCTTTTTACCCTCGTCTAATTTGGTCTCTATTGTAAAGAGAAAACTTTCAACGTTTTACAACAGCGCGTAATAGCAACCTGGGGTGGCGTAAGAAAACTTATATATACACACAATCTTTTACATAAAACTGGGCCATTGTCAACTTATCTACAAAAGAAATGAAAGTTTGTTTCTTAAAAACTTTAAATTTCTTTATGAGTTTTTTATTAAAAGGAAAAGTCTTTCAAGTTTTGCGAAAATTAAAAAAATAACAAACTCGGAAAATATTGTGACATTGTGAGTAGTCGGGAAAAAATTGTAAGTTGAAGGTTTTGTATTGCACAATTTTCAGGGAAAGATAAAGTTAACCTTCTGTTAAATAATATTATTAAGTAGAAAAAAAGTAAAGGTGTAATTATTTTTTGAACCAATGGGAAATTAACAAACAAGGATACCTTCTAACCTGTCATTATTTGTATTCAAGTTGAAAAGAAAAAATTAACAATGGAGAATTTTTAACCGCTGAACCATTTTTTGATAATCATATACCTTTGATCAAATTTACAAGGTCATCAAGATTGCTAAAAAAAATTTGGAAGCTAATTAAAATATATTGTAACACCATAATTTTTACAGTAAATTTCACGCTATCAAGATTCAAAATGGAGGGGTTTTGTTTGAAAAATTTACAAAACTTTTTTAAAAAGAGAAAGGGTTTTACGGTTTATAAGAAAGTCTTTTTTAAAAAATGAAAAAGCTCGCATTTTTGGTAACAAAAGAAAACGAATAAATAAAAAAAAATAAAAAAAATAAATGGGTACATTAACAAATTTAATTAATTCTATCAGAAATAATTCGCTTGACAGATGAATTTCAACTAAAATGTAATTTTGAATTTGCATTGAATTCTTATCAGTAACTGTAACATAATAATGTAACCTGTGGCTGTTCATATTTATTGACTGGCCACCATTTTAGAAAATTGATTAAAATATATTTTCTATAAAATAGTTAACTTTTCTAGATCACATAAATTGTCAGTTATAATTTTATACAGGATGATTAAAAAAATTTGAACACAACCATGTTGTTTTGGGCAGGGCATGGTTCCCCTGATGGTCAAATTTTAATCCGTCTTATCCGAGGGTAGTAAAAAAAGATTTAAATTTGAGAACCTTAGGGAAATTATTAATTTTATTTAAAAAAGTTTTTAAATAATTCTAATTTGAAAATTATTAAATTTATTTTTAAAAATTTGATGTAGATACCTTTCCTCATCATAATTGATGAAAGTACAAAAAATTGATCTAGCTCTATGTACATAACCTTATTACTTAAAACTACTAAACTAAAGGTAGGTACTTACATATTTTTAGTCAATTCGAAGAATTGCTATTAACTGTAACCTGCAACTGTAAATTTTAAGTGATTTCAAGAATTTCGTCTATTATATTACCTACCCCTAACGTTTAAAGTTACTGAGTAACCTACGTACTTTGGTCATTTAATTGCGAATTGAGTTAGCATCAAAACATGGAGAGCATGTTAAGCAAACGAGGACGCAAACTGTTAGTGTTTAAAAAGTTTAAATTTTATCGTGATACAAATACGCAAAGTGGTGTTAAGTGGCGCTGTGTTCATAAAAAATGTCTCGCTAAAATTTACGTAGACGAAGGTGATACGGTTGTTTTGAGAGAAGATGGTGACCATAATCATGATGCAGATACAAATCTATTACAACAACAAGTGTCAAATAGTGTCAAAAGGAAAGCTACAGATGATGTCTGCGAAAAGCCATCTAAACTAATTCACAACGAGTTGAAATTAAATACTAATGCCATTAGCATTTTCACAACAAACGATATATACAATGTTAGAAAATGCATATACCAAGCGCGTCGTTCACAGCAGCCTGCATTACCCACTAATATTGTTGAAGTCCATGATTCATTAAATTCAGTACATGTAACAACAGCAAAAAATGAAGATTTTTTGCTAGTAAATGACCAATTAAAAAACTTAGTGATCTTTTCGTGCTCAACTAATTTAAAAGTGTTGTGCAACAGTGAAAACATATACATTGATGGGACTTTCAATTATTGTCCAAAATACTTCTTGCAGCTTTTTACGATACATGTTTTAAAAAATGGACATTACATACCACTAGTGTTTTGTTTACTATCTAACAAGCATCACAAAACATATCTGAGTGCGTTCCAAGAAATTAATCGAAAATGCCAAGAACTTGGTTTAAACTTCAATCCTATACAAGTAGTTTGTGACTTTGAAGAGGCTATTCATTTGGCTGTTCGGCGTATGTGGTTATCGTCGAAAATAATTGGTTGTCGTTTCCATTTAGGCGAAGCATGGTGGCGAAAAATTCAAGCACTTGGACTGTCAACTGAGTATAGGGACACACAATCAGAAATA
Organism: Malthinus seriepunctatus; assembly: GCA_963924605.1. NCBI lineage: Eukaryota > Metazoa > Arthropoda > Insecta > Coleoptera > Cantharidae > Malthinus > Malthinus seriepunctatus. The sequence goes on along the minus strand of OZ004601.1, from coordinate 15,624,332 downwards.
GGCAAGTGGCTAGGGTGGGTATTCGGGCTTCCACTCTTAAATCCCGAAGAAATTAGCGACTGTTTTGTGTTTGACCTAATTGCAACGCAACCAGATTGCCAGAAAATTTCTAAATTTGCAGACTATTTAGTGGAAACTTATATTAGTGAAAGTGCGTTATTTCCACCTGAAACTTGGGCAGCGAATATAGCCACATCCGAAAGGACAACTAATGCATGCGAGTCATTCCATTCAAAATTTAATGCTAATTTTTATAGTCCGCATCCAAATATTTATATGTTCTTGGAAGTGATTAAAAATGTTCAGGTTGACACTTATATTAAGGTAAATAGTGTTAATTTACCCCCGAAAATTAATAACAGACTTTATAAGCAGCGCCTAGATTACTTAAAAAACTTGGTAATTCGATATCAAAAAAAGACAATAAACAGGTTTGATTTTGTGAAGTGTGTATCGTACCATTACAAAAAACGATAATTTTTTATGTAAATGTAAAATTTACCCTTATACTAAGTACTTAAAATTATTCCAATTTGTGCTTTATACACTTACTATTATGACTGTAAAATAATTATCTTTAAATGTTCAAATAAAGTTTTTTCTTACATTTTTATTCTTTTAGTGTTAACAAAGGAATTATTAAGTATATTACCAGGGGAACCATGCCCTGTCCCTTTTTCGACCACCAGGGGAAACATGCCATAGGATTAAGTAGACCCACTGACCGTCAGGGGAACCATGCCACACCGGTTGTTTTTGCCTTGTTTTTGAAGGGAAAATAGTAGGAGTACATTTTTACTCTTATAATTATTGCTTATGAGGGTAACTCATTGTCCCTAACTGAAGATCTAATATTTAAGCTCCCCTAAGGAGGTTGTAATTAAAACTAGTCAAAATTTTAATTGCCCGAGATTAGACTAGAGATAGTTTCATTAACGGCGTTGATTATAAGATTAAATACGTCACTTGAAATAAGAGGTTACGCTGGCCTACACAACTTATATTCTTAAACATTTCCGACACTACAGCTTGCAAGGCAATAGTTAAGTTTTTTGGAAGTGCATATTGTCAAAAATAAATATAAACGCGTAAATAATTTTATTTCGCCAATTAAGACAATTAACCATTCCCCAAGCCTTCTCGATACAATGTAGTTTTGATGGCTCTAGCAACATTTTAAAACCGTTTGTTCATCACTCACAATAATACTTCTGCTGTCGTTACTTTGTACTTGTAGTAAAAGAAGTACATAATACAAATCATGATTACCATAGAAAATAAAGAAAAACCAAAAACAATTGCATTAAGTGGCTATGGGAATAAGATTTGCTCGAATTTTCTCCATTTCAATTTCAAAAGTTGTTTCAGTTGTAATTCCATAAAGATATAGCCGCAGAATTTTCATTTTATCTTCTTGTAATTTAATTTTATACTTATATGAAAATGTTCAACAAGTAGCACAAAAGGTTTAAAATTCTTGCATCTTATTAGAACCGTTATCATGAAAAATCACAAACAAATTAAGTTTTTCTAACCTCCTTAAGGTTTTTCATACTTAAAAATAATTTAACCCTTACGTAAACTCCCTTGTAAAACTTTAACCATTACTTTAAAGCCTCTTTTAAAGTGCATATTTCATCCAATAAATGTGTGTTATAAAAGTAACTCTGATGTGGGCACAACAAGACTTTTTTGTGCGTTTAAAATATTCAAAAGTATACAGAGTGGTTCCAAATAATTTCCATTTCAACCGGAAGTGATTCTAAACCAAATGGACTTATTCAAAAATATGATGTTAAGAATCTTTCTCTCATTTCAAAATTGCAAAAATATACAGGGTGTTTCATTTAAATAGAGACGGTTGGTGTCGTTTCCGGGCTTCCGGCTAAAATAGGGGTGTGTTTGGTATCATTTTACAGCTAATTTTACGGTCTTTTATTACCATCATCAAAATTTGTTCGTTCATTTTTGATGTACGGGTGTTACATGCGGACAGACTTACATAAATAGACAGACAGACTTTTCCTAACCTATTTTTTGCAATTTTGAACTTGGAGTGACTCAAAACCTTTCAAAATTAAATATATCAAAGTATTAGGAAGTAGAAAAAGTTAAAAGTGAAATTTTTATTACCTCCCTTGGAAAACTCACAATTTACAAAAACTGTTTTATCATAACTTGTTTGCACTACATCTTTGATTAATAGCTAGTAATTAAAACTGCATTAGGTTTTTATGTACTTGCTTATACCGGTTTATAGTTTATATAATTTATTATAGATTTAAATTTGTAATCAATTTGCTTTATTACGTTATGCTAATTGTTATACAATTATCGTATTTAAATTCGTATAAATTCAAAAATAAATTTTTACTCCGAGGTGGTAAAACAATAGACTTTCACATATGCGAATTTTCCTTATGTGTATAGCTAAAATAAGTAATTTAGTAAAATGTATGAAAATTTTGGCTCTTTAAAATGAATAATACAATATCTCACTTTTACCCCATCCGGAGAGGCAACGAAAGTTATACCGCAGTATTTTGTGAATCCACCCCGCGAACTTGGCCTTAGCCTGTGTGCGCTTTATACACTGCACCTCATTCGCTCCAAGAAGCACGGATTCCGTTACACTTTATGGTCTCATCGCAGCCTATAAGCGTTATCACTTAGCCTTGCTGTAATACATTACCGATACTTGCTGAAGTGAGAAGATGTATTTGGAACGCTTCGTGCATTTAGAATTCGCGCAATGGGCTTTCTGTCGTTTTTACTCATATATCAAATTCATTTCACAATTGTTCATCCGTACTTAGTAGTAAAATTTATTATTCATTTTAGGCTCGCTCGACAATATTATGCCGCCCAAACTAAATAAAATTAAATCGTAAAATGATTTCGCTGCGTATTTCCGACTCGAAAAACAATGAAATTTTTTCTTTTCAAAATCTCTCTATTTTTTAGATTAATATTATTTGACGCACGTTAATCAAAAGTACAGGGAAATAATCAAAAAGCTAGTTTAATAGTTATTTAATCAACTAGTGCGTTAATAAGGTCGATTAATAATCGAGACATTTTAAAGCGCGAGAGTAGCGAGCGCTTTAATTGTTGAGATTATTAATCGGCAATTAACACACGAGTTGATTACTAAATTTTTCCGTCGATCGCCTCTCATTAAATTAAAGAAAATATAAGTTTACTTTACGACAAAAAGTCAAGTTTTCAATAATATTCTACAATCAAAGGTACCATTGAAAACAGAAATGACAACAAATGTCACAATTTCAATGCAATATTGGTGTGATTTGGTTGCCTATACCATAATTGATCATTAATAGAAAATTGATCATTAATAGGGGTTATTAATGATCAATTTCTTATTGCTTAATGACATGCATTAACAATCGATCGACGGAAAAATAAATTATTTAATAAGGGGTAGGGAAACGAAATGTAAATTGAAGGAGGTGGATTTGAAAGGTCGCCGTTTTAATTAATTTATCGGAATATTTGAGAGAGGGACTTTTTTATGCCTTTTAAAGGCGATCAAACAGTTTCAATAAACTTCCCTTATTGTATAATTTTTTATGTTGCGCTTTAATATTGGATTCAGAGCCGGCCTCAGCAAAATTAAATCATGTATAGACCTTTTTCCTCTGTGGCGAAATCCCCAACGTGGTTTTAACGTTTTGAGAGAACTTTTGTCTAAGCTTTGATGTAAACAAAATTAGCACTAACTTTGATTAAGAAACATAACCTCATTTAACACATTATTGTCGATTCAGAAGGAGTTTCTAACTAAGAGTACCTTAATTTAAAGCTCGGATTTAACTATAAGAATTGAATTTTTCAATTTTGCACACCGAAATAATTTTTTCACGGTTAGATAAATATATCTCGATATCTCGAAAACTATAACGAAAAAATGAATATAAAGAATCTTGTAGGAAATTGAATAAGCTTTTATTTTGCTAAGCATAATTTTTTCCTCATCTTCCTTGTCCTCTATAACCCCTTCGTTGACTAGACTAAAGAAGGCAAATTAATTCCATAAGCTCTCTAATAATGGGACCTATGTAAAAAAAAAACTTGAAGTGTCTCATATCGAAGTAGAGATATGCTAGGACGTTAGGTTGGGTTAGCTTCATCGTCAGACGAAATTGGAATCGTATGATTTAAAGTGGAACTTTATTGAATGTCTTCATACGACAAAGCCATCCCATAAGAACATAGTCATTAAAACGTTAAAATTGGCTCATATAAGCCTAGAGATGAGCTAGGACATTAGGTTAGACTAGCTTCATCACTAGATAAATTCGGAAATGTCGGAACGAAAATTTAATATTTCATTTATCGCCAAAGGGTAAGGAATACCACAAGGCCCCTGATGATGGCATCTATGAGACAAAGAATCAAAAGTGCCTCATATCAGAGTAGAGATGTTAGAGACGCTAAAACACTGAAAGTGGCTCATGGCTTCATGATTAGATAAATTCGGAATTGTAGAACAGCAAATTTAATATTTCATTTATCAGAAAAGGCTAAAAATATCACAAGGCCCCTGATGATGGCATCTATGAGAAAAAAAATCAAAAGTGGCTCATATCAGAGTAGAGATGTGCCACAGGACGTTAGGTTAGATTAGTTTCATCGTCAGACTAAATTGGAATCGTACGATCCAAAGTAGAATTCGATTGAATATCTCCATAAGGCAAAGGTATCCTATAAGAACATTCTCGTTTAAACGCTAAAAGTGCCCCATGTTAGCATAGAGATGAGCCAGGACATTAGCTTAGATTAGCTTCATCATTAGATAAATTCAGAATTGTAGAACCGAAAATTTAATATTTCATTTATCGGAAAAGGCTAGGGAATACCACAAGGCCCCTGATGATGGCATCTATGAGACAAAGAATCAAAAGTGGCTCATATCAGAGTAGAGATGTTAGAGACGCTAAAACACTGAAAGTGGCTCATTGTAGCGTAGAGATGGTCCAGGAGATTAGGTTAGGTTAGCTTCTTGATTAGATAAATTCGAAATTGTAGAACAGCAAATTTAATATTTCATTTATCAGAAAAGGCTAAAGAATACCACAAGGCCCCTGATGATGCCATCTATGAGAAAAAAAATCAAAAGTGGCTCATATCAGAGTAGAGATGTGTCACAGGACGTTAGGTTAGATTAGTTTCATCGTCAGACTAAATTGGAATCGTACGATCCAAAGTAGAATTCGATTGAATATCTCCATAAGGCAAAGGCATCCTATAAGAACATTCTCGTTTAAACGTTAAAAGTGCCCCATGTTAGCATAGAGATGATCCAGGACATTAGCTTAGATTAGCTTCATCATTAGATAAATTCAGAATTGTAGAACCGAAAATTTAATATTTCATTTATCGGAAAAGGCTAGGGAATACCACAAGGCCCCTGATGATGGCATCTATGAGACAAAGAATCAAAAGTGGCTCATATCAAAGTAAAGATGTTAGAGACGCTAAAACACTGAAAGTGGCTCATGGTAGCGTAGAGATGGTCCAGGAGATTAGGTTAGGTTACCTTCTTGATTAGATAAATTCGGAATTGTAGAACAGCAAATTTAATATTTCATTTATCAGAGAAGGCTAAAGAATACCACAAGGGTCCTGATGATAGCATCTATGAGAAAAAAAATTAAAAGTGCCTCATATCAGAGTAGAGATGTGCCCAGGACGTTAGGTTAGATTAGTTTCATCGTCAGACTAAATTGGAATTGTACGATCCAAAGTAGAATTCGATTGAATATCTCCATAAGGCAAAGGGGGCAAAGGTATCCCATAAGAACATTCTCGTTCAAACGCTAAAAGTGCCTCATGTTAGCTTAGAGATGAGCCAGGACATTAGCTTAGATTAGCTTCATCATAAGATAAATTCGGAATTGTAGAACCGAAAATTTAATATTTCATTTATCAGAAAAGGCTAAAGAATACCACAAGGGTCCTGATGATAGCATCTATGAGAAAAAAAATTAAAAGTGCCTCATATCAGAGTAGAGATGTGCCCAGGACGTTAGGTTAGATTAGTTTCATCGTCAGACTAAATTGGAATTGTACGATCCAAAGTAGAATTCGATTGAATATCTCCATAAGGCAAAGGGGGCAAAGGTATCCCATAAGAACATTCTCGTTCAAACGCTAAAAGTGCCTCATGTTAGCTTAGAGATGAGCCAGGACATTAGCTTAGATTAGCTTCATCATTAGATAAATTCGGAATTGTAGAACCGACAATTTAATATTTCATTTATCAGAAAAGGCTAAAGAATACCACAAGGCCCCTGATGATGGCATCTATGAGAAAAAAAAATCAAAAGTAGCTCATATCAGAGTAGATATGTACCAGGACGTTAGCTTAGATTAGCTTCATCGTCAGATCAAATTGGAATTGTACGTTCCAAGATAAAACTTGATTGAAATCTGCATAAGGGAAAGAAATCCCATAAGAACCTTGACATTAAAACACTAAAAGTGGCTCATGGGCTCATGGGGCCTAAAAGGGCTCCAACTTAGCATCTAGATGAGCTAGAACGTGACATTTTGATTTTTGTACATTAAAATGGCAAATGGGTCATCAATTAGTTAAATGATAGAGCCTTGTATTTTGATAATGGATATTAAGAAGAGGAGGGTTCCCAAACAAGATACTTAAAGTAATATAAAATAACAAGTACATTCATAAATAATTATCATGTTTACAGCGTAACTTACTTACTCCTTAAAAGTGTATCTTTAATACATTTAATAAATCTACCTACAAGCAATTACTTACAACAACATGACATTAAAAACAATTTTCAATATGCATTTATAATAGCCATCTTTTAAGGCTCTTATAAGTATCGGCGTGGTAATATTAAATTAAATATTTTTTCCGTCACGTTAAAAGATGAAAACTTGAATTTTTAACAATTATAAGAATCGAGACGACTTGTGAGGCGCGCTCTTTTTTTTTCTTCTTTTTTTTCGCTTTTCTTCTTTTGTACGGTTTTGGTAGTTAATCGCATATTTTTTTGTGTGAAATATTGTTGAATGCTCAGCAAAAGTAACATAAAGCAAGGTTAGTGAAAAGTATAGCTACAAATCATACGTCAGCCTGCGATATATGACCAAAAACCCTTACTAATATACACGTCTTTTGTGTTTACCACCACGCGCGCAGGTTAACTAACAAACTTAATGCCGTTTTAAAGAAGTCCAATAATGTTAATTTAACAATTTGTGGTTTCCATTATATGCAAAGTGTGCATTTTGCATATTATTTAAAGCGTCGCAAATTTACCCCTAAATGCTTTTATTTAACAATAAGCCTTTTTCGTTTGTTGTCGCTATCGTTAGTATGTTGTGTTATATTATAAATCAAAAATTGGCGTTATTTTTATGGTTGTGATTTTGTTTCGATTATATCCATGTATGTATGTAGTTTCGATAAAACCAATCACACGTGTTTATATGTAGGTAATGCATCTGCTGTTAAAATAAATGTATGATTTATGAAGCTACACTAATTTTAAATTTATCTTTTGTTGTGATTTCAAATCGACTGGTTTCATATTTATATGTTTTGTTTCCTTTTACAACATATAGGGATGAAATGTTCAAATTTATGATCTCACTATTGTTTTTAAAATAAATGTACCTACCTATAAATGCAATTTTTGTTCTAACTGCTCTACTATTAATTTTTCCATATAACTTATTAAAGATATAAACGCAGAGCTTGCGCTAATTCTTCACTAGAAAAGTTTGATTTGATTTATTGTTACTTTTGGACCAAAATAAAACATTTAAGTTTCTATAACAGGGGTTTAATTTCACGTACAGTGAATTTATGTCGCTCTAATTTGGATCAGCAATCTAAAAAATGTAGGAAACTATTTAGGTTTTAAAAAATCATAACTCCGGCTCTGGAAAAACTTTACTAACAATTTAATTGTTGTTTGATTTAGAACTGCAATGGCTATAATATATCCAAAAATCAAGAAGAAAACCTAAGCCAATCTTGAGAAAACTCATTTTTAAATTTTAACCAATCAACCGTTGATTTAAAAAAATTATTACTCCGGCCCTGGAAAAATTTAATGAACAGTTTAAGTGTTGTTTAAATAAGAACTGTAATGGTTATAAAGTTATAATATATCCAAAAATCAAGAAAACAACCCAAGCAATTATTGTTAAGAAAACCTATTTTAAAATTTTAAGCAATCAACCGTTCATTTAAAAAAATCATAACTTCGGTCCTGAAAAAATTTAATGAACTATTTAAGTGTTTTTCGATTAATAGCTATAATATATCATCATATATCATAATTATCAAGAAAAAATTACAAGCTAATCTTGGGAGAACCCATTTTAACATTTTAACTAATCAACCGTTGATTTAAAAAAATCATAACTCCGGCCCTGGAAAAATTTAATGAACAACCAAAGTGTTGTTCGATTAAGAATTGTAGTGGCTATAATATATCCAAAATAAAGAAATAGACGTGAGCGAATCTGAAGAAAACTTGAACCAGTCAACCGTTGATTTATAAATCAACGGTCTAATCTAATTTCATAAAAATATCGACTTTTTTTGAAATGAAGAGAATTTTGCGCTCTTAATCTAATATAATATATATTTAAGAGGACTTACCCTCACTATTTCACTGGATTTCCAATTTGAACACTGGATAGCCTCTACTTTTGTGTTCTGTGTAGGAATCTGAAATACAAGGACAAAATATTATTATGACGCTCCACAATAATCTGAGTGAATGTAATATAAACTAACATAGGCTTCCTATTTTTGGTAAAAACTGGCTTAATATAATTTCATTTACTATTGGAAAACAGTTTAACCAATGCTCAATTCAACCCTTTAGTAAAAAAGTTTCTTAGGGCTATCTGACATGGACTAAATATCATACCAACTGTTAGTAACTGAATCAACTCAAGGAGTAAAAGCACTGGAATCTAAGCTTTAACGTCGTGCGTAGAAATTTCGAAGCACGACCGTGCACGACGTTAAAGCTTAGATTTCCGTGCTTTTTCTCATTGACTTGATTCAGTAACTAACAGTTAGTATGATATTTAGTCCATGTCAAATAGCCCTTACTGTTAAAAATATCATGGTATAGTTGTTCCGATATAAAATAAAAAAACTGCAAAATATTTTTTTTATTAGAAAATTTTAAGATCGTTTAGGGCGCTTCTATTTAATTCAGTGCGTTTTCCTTCGTTAGTTTATAAAAAACTTACTTTTATTGGGATTTTACATCAATTCAACCAGATGCAACTCAGCCATCATTTCCAAGGCCAATTGACCGCCCCACGCGCAACTCTGTCCTGCCCGAGGAGGTATAGGATATTTATAGCCAACCCCTTATCTATTACTTTACTTGAGTGTAGGCTGAAGTGTCTTACTTTTAGATTTCTATCTGTCAAAATCAGCCACTCAATAATGTTAGAGGAACTTTGAGTTATTCATAACCTCTTTTCTATAGTTTAATTTACAGACAGACGTACAAGAATTGCTTTTGAAAGGGAAAATTTTAGTTTGGGGAAGCAAATAGTGCTCTAATTTCCTTCTAAATGTCAAAACTAACCAATTTACTATTTTTACTAATTTAATGGGTGTCCCCCTGAGGTATAATGTCTTTTTTGTTCTTTATTCTAAGTTTGAAATTAGCCATTAAAATACGAGTAGACATCTGACATTGCTAGGTTAGAAGTTAGAACCTCCTCTCTATAAATTGAATATAAAATGAAGTGTTTTGGGGTCTCTAAAGTATTTAGATTATTTAGAAATAGGCCCTCCAATTCAGTTCCTTATATGTACTGATTTTATAGAGCTGCAAGGCCCAGAAGAGCCATCATTGTCCTTTTGAATCCAAATTTAATCCGAGATTTAAGTCGGCCATTAAAAAAGAGTGGGGAATCTGAGATTATTAGAATCTCTTATAAGTTTAGTGTCAAAAATGAAGTGTTTTGGGTCTTCAAGTTTCTTGATATTCGTTTTAGAGATCACTCCATTATGTTGACTCTCAATTTGAGGCTCCTATTTTACCTAAGGCTTCAAAGTATTGCCTTTTTGAACACATGTAATAATCAGCCATTAAAAATCAGAGCTATTGTCTTTTTAGCGCATATTTAAAGTGAGGCTGAAATCAGCCATTAAAAAATAATAAGTAAATCATTTGAGATTATTAGAACCTCCTCTAATTTTAATATAAAATGAAGCGTCTGTACATGACTATATACAATTGTTTAATTATAACGTTTGAAATAAATTTTTTGGAAGCCTGAAATACTGAAAATATTTCTAATAAAAAATTAAGGGGTAAGGCCCAAATTACAAAAAACTAATCGTTAGAACTAAACAGATCTGTAATTTTTTCTATGTTCGAGTTGTTTAGTATTTCATTATGAAATAGGTGGTTCACCGGAAGAGTGGGCGGAGTTGTTGAGATCAAAATTTGACATAAGTCAAAATTATTATTAAATTTTTGATTGGCTAGTGCCCCCCTCTCTATGCAGTGATCCATTACAAGAAATATTCATAATTTTGTATCTTTCACTTAACGAATTAATCACTTGCCTTTGTCATTTCGCTCTGGGGCCATCATTTACTGTTTTTAGATGCATCCCTAAACCGGTTTTAGCTAAATCGCTTTAACCTAAAACGATTTAACGCCAACGCGGATTAACCGTTTACATGTTTAATCCTGGCAACGGATAGGTCACATTTTTAAATATAAAGCGTTTTGGTAGCGTTTACATGTCATTTTAAATCGTTTTATGGTAAAGTGATTTAGATAAAACCGCTTTAGCGTTTAGAACTATAATAAGCTCTCACAAATCATCACTTCCATATTGCGAATTCTGCCGACTGAATATCAGTTCCCAACGGATCTCACTAATCGCTTATTCCTTTATCTTAATCTGTTGATATTAGAGCAAATAGACAAATATAGAGAACGATGGATTGGGAGCTGTTCTATAGGATAAATTAGCCCTCAATTTTAAGAACGTTTGATCTAAGAATTATGAGGTGCTCTTTTTCTGTTAAATTTGTCATTAAAATATGGATCTAGTCAGAGCCTGCTACAGTGGTATCAGCAAATAATGTTTCTAATTTATTGTTCTTTAGCGAATGTTCATTATAGGTAGGTAATTCTATGTCAGTCTGTAGGACTACGAAGACTTGCGAACGATATCTATTTAATCATTCGGTCAAATCGTGGACCCTTTCGGCTTGTCTTTGGCTAGATTTTGCGTTGATAAACAGCTCCAAACAAAATTTGGCCCACCTATCAGTAGTCTGAAACATTATGAGATCATGACAATTAATTTTCTCCAAGTGCAACAGTTCGAACTTGAAAACTCATGTTATGCCAAATCTCACCCCCTTCGCCTCATGACTGGACTTGCCACTATTTCGTATTCGACCGAAACAGAAGTTGAATATAGGTAACACCGGCCGAATAATGGCAATTCTGAACCTCTGTTGTGGTGGTTTGAGAAAACCATTATGTATTCAATAATTGTAGACATCTCGAGTATAACGCTATAAGATTATTTAATATTTCAACTAAGTAACTATTAATTAATATAACCATAATGATTACGAAACTTTTAAAATGCTGTATCCTTGAAATTTTATTATTGATTTAACTTTCTTTTTTATTCTCAAAAAAACAACAAATGTAATTATTCACACGTACGTATTTGCTTTAGGTGAAATAATTAAAATTATATAAAATTATCGTAATTACAGTAATTTGTAATTTTTGTACGTAGTTAAAACGTGTAATAATTCGAAAATCCGACCAACAACGATTGATTTTATAAAATAAATTCGTGTCGAACAAAAAAAGCACTTAAAAATGCACGAAATTGTGATGTATGCAAAAGGATGGTTCGGTACTAAAGTACTTGGTAATTTAATCAATAGTAAACGAGTGTATACTTTGCATTTACAAACTACGTTAACAGAATGTTCGGTCTTATTAATGGCTGCAAGCTGCACTATTACACAGATAATGCAACAGAGTACTTAAACTTCTAGCACCTTAGTTTATAATATATGGCGCATTTCATAAGTCATAACAGTAATTAATTAAAACATATTCGTACCGACTTTTATTTTTTGTATAAAAGAAATAAGGTCGAATTTATTTTCGTGTAACGTATCGCACACACACAGATGAGAAAAAAAAGTAAAAAAATAGTTTTGAGTTTTTGTTATCACACAAATATGAAGATCCCGTAGACTGAAAAGCACGCTGTCTGCCAGTCCCGCTCTTCATTTCTCGCATTTTCCATCGCCATAAATCAAGGGACAGGAGACAGGCTAGCGAAGAGCACTCCGTTGCTATGGTTCCGTGGCATCCCGACAGCTTAGGGGTGAGGAGCAAGCAGAGGCAGATCAGAGCCGGGGATTTAATCCTGCCGGGGATGTCTGGGAGACGGGGAAAGTTAATAAGAGTTTGGGAGGATTAAAAATAATCCTACTGTTTTGCAATATTGCGTTGCGCAAAGCTTCCTTCAAACTGTTTCATACTTGTCACATAATTTGAAATACCATAATAAATTATTTATAAACGAAAATATATTAACTCTTTCTGTTTTTTTTGTTACAGGTAAGACAATGTGATTTGACCCACATAATGTGCCACCAGAGTATCATTTTCGTGAGTATCTCATCAAGTCCATTATTTTATTTTTTTATTCCCAACATAAAAAGAAAATTTTAATTTAAAATTTATTATAATAAACGTCCCCAAAAAGAATTTTTTTTTTAAACTGAATTATAATTAATAGACTTTTTAATCAAAAAATGTGCATATAATTTCGGGTTGCTCTTTGCCGACAGCTTGAGCAGGTGTCTTTTTGAAAATGTAAGTTATTTCTTTATATTATTCCCTTTGGTGTCAAACCAATACTTTTGTTAGCTTTACACACGTCGTTCCAATCATCCTATAGAGAAGATATAAAAGGGGTCATCCGGCATTCTTAAACACGTTAGGAATTTATAGTTGCTGTCGCATAAAATTTTGTATTAAAGCTGAAACTTGCGCAATTAATTTACATTTAGGATCGCTAAACGTCGTACACTTTTTTAAAAATTTGTTTCAAAAAGGAATAAAGTAATTTGAATAGAGTTGGAGAAATACCAAAATAAATTGAGTCTTCCGATACTTGGATTTTTTTCCATAAATTTTGGTAATTGTTCAAAAGATTGAGTTCCACGTTGGGTCTCATATTCGTTTTTGGGGTTGCCACAAGTTTACGAGAGAAAACTGTTACTGGATATATAAATATGGATTTTCCTCTGGAGATTCTACTATTGCCATTTTAGACATTTTATACACTCATTGGCCATTATTATCATTAACGTCGTGAGCTTTGGTTCCATGCACTTGCGAAGGGAAGGTGCGCAAGATGCTGGGGCTTGATGGGGTTTAAAAGTGTGGGCTCACAGCTAACCTAACTTGACCTGACCTAACCTAACTTGATCTGATCTAGCCTAACTTGACATAACCTGATCTAACCTAACGGAAATTGCCTCTGGACTGTGATCGATACATCGAAATCTAAATTCACTAATTACTTACGCGACTCAGGCCCAAAAGCAGCCATAAGAATGCACTGCGAGTCATTGCCGTAATCCACACACGTGCCGACAGGGTCCGATGGTGCTAGAATATCTCTAGTAAACTGCCAAGTAGTAGAGTACCTATATTAGCTTCTTGGGGAGAAGCTTTTGAGCAGCTCCGTAAATTTTGCTCAGAACCTTTCTTTGGAAGAATCTGAAAACAGCCAGGTCCACTACGATAAACGACCTGGTATGTGAGCTGAAGGTTGGTCGTAGTTAATGTCACGAGATCTTCGAGATAGGTTAGGTTAGATGGTAACCCGACCAGTTAGGTTAGTAACTTGTATTTGGTAAATATACACACCCTTATTTTGATTACGGTCATCGTGTCATAATTAATTACTCTATGGTGATAATTACCCACACACGTGCCGAAAGGGTCCTATTGTGCTAGAATACCTCTAGTAAACTTTCATGTAGTAGAGTACCAACACTACCTTGTTGGGCTTCCTGGGGGGAAGCTTTTGAACAGCTCCGTAAAGTTTCCCCAAGAACTTTCTTTCGAAGAATCTGAAAACAGCCAGGTCCATTACCATAACGATAACGAGCTGCTCGTATGAGAGCTGAAGATTGGTGGTGGCTAATGCCACGAAATTCTCGAGATAGGTTAGGTTAGATGGTAACCCTACCAGTTAGGTTAGTAACTTGTATTTGCCAAATTCGCACACCCTTATTTTGATCACGATCATGATAATGTCATCCTTTAGAAGTGACCCTAAGTAATGGAACTCGTTTTCCAGTTCGAGTCCATTACCATTGAGAATCAAAATTCGCCTTGACGCTTCATACACGTTTTGTGACAATAGCTAGGGTCAAAAGTAAGATCCTATCTGAAGGGGAGGTATTGTCTTTAGGCGATAGTTCATTCTCCATGAGTTGAAATTTTAGTTTTAGAATCTGTACCCCAGAATACAAGTTTATTCCATTCGTTACAAAATGTTGATGACCCCCTGTTTAAACCACTGCTTCCGGGGGTCTTCGCAACAAATTTTGAAAGCGTTAAATGAAGTTATCGAGTGATGGAATAATATTACCTACTTTTTTAAATTTTTTTTACCTTAGAGCACTAAACTAAAAGTAAAAAAAAATTCTAATTTTAAAAAGAATTAATTTTTTTTTTTGAAATGTTTATCTTGTATCGATTTCGCGTTCCACATTTTCATTTTTCCTGAAGCAATACATGTTTTCTATACTGTGTATTACGTGTAAACTTTTTAATAATTAAAGGTTTCGATTCCATTGTAGAAAAAAAGAGATTTTTTTTTATTTAAAAAGATTTTTTTTCACAACTTGGCATAATTTCAAAAATGTTTCTAAATTGAAATGAGAGAGTACGCAAAAATTTAATATCTCAAAGTCGGTTTTAAATTGCACTTAGTAATTTTTTTTTCGTTATAAATAAACTTTTTAAAAATTACATAAAAATAATTCCGTTCACATTATTTAAGAAAGTTAGGTTATGTTCGTTAGAAGAATTGTAATTATTTTTTTAAGTTTTTAAACGATAGACAAAGATAAAATTAAATAAATTTGTTGCGAATCGATTTTACATCAGTTTCTCAACTGTAAGGAGTTTTGTGGTTAGAGCAAATTCAACTTGGGTGTCCAAATTCTAAATAGAAACTGACTGAAACTTGAATGAACATCAAGTTAGAAATTTAACTTTGTTTTGCTTCTATTTGAGGTTGCCTTAGATCTGATAAAGAGGGGTTCGAAGCTATAGAACTTTAAACTTGATGATTTATTTTTTTTATTCGTCAAATTGAAATCAGGAAAATATTCACTTATATTTATGACGATTTTTGCACAAATGTGCCCTTTTGGCGGAACTCATAGACGAAGACCGCTTGTTCAAAATGGAAAAAAAAATTTGGTCTGAATGTTCTCAATTTTTACTTTTTATGGCCTATCTGCCTGGTGTACACGTCTGGTCGTCTGTCTGTCTGTCTGTATATCTGTTTGTCTAAAGGCCCTGTCTGCACAGGCCAAACCGGAGCATGTAGACACCGTGTGGACAGCGTTCAGGTGGACTGTGCAGGCCGCCTGCACAGGCAAACCGGAAGGCAAGCCTATGTGTGTGTGGACGGGCCATAAAGCTACTCCGTATAGTAGAAATCTAGATCTAGGATACCAGAGCTGCGGTTTTATTAGTTACTAGTGACTACGGTGATAACTTCGAAGAGGGGAGGCTTTAGAGCCGCTTTACATGACCTAAATGTCGTACTAACTTGTTAGTACTGAATTAACTGAAGGAGCAAAAGCACAGGAATCTAAGCTTTAACGTCAAGCGTAGAAATTTCGACCCACGACCATGCACGTTGTTAGGGCCGTTTTACATGGACTAAATATCGTACTAACTGAATTAACTCCAGCATAAAAAGTACAGAAGTCTAAGCTTTAACGTCGTACGTAGAAATTTTGACACACGACCGTGCACGACGTTAAAGCTTACATTCCCTTGCTTTTGCTCATTGAGTTGATTCGTACTAACAAGTTAGTACGATATTTAGTCCATGTAAAACGACCCTTAGGTTAGACGAAACTCAGAGCAGACCGCCTTTTTCGTTGATAGATCATCTGATTTAAGGGTGGGGTTTTGCTAAGTAATTTTAGTATCTATGGTGGTTAAGTCTATGTAGCTATGTCTACCTGCCCGTCTGTATACCCATCTGTCTGTCTATATGAACAAGATAACTTTCGGGCGAATAGACGTATTGATTTCAAATTTGACGTATGATATAAGAAAGTTTAGAATTAAAAAATCACCCATTAGAAAAGGTTGAAAATTGGGGTGGGGTATTATAAAACAAAACGCAGTCAAATCAAAACTAACCAAAAGTCCAGAGATAGGTAAAAAAATCTAGGAGTAGTTGATATTGTGATTTAATGATTTAGAAATAAGTTTAATTCAGAACCACTTTCTAAAAAAAGGGGGGGGGGTAAATAGGGCCGTATTTATGATAATTCTTAAAATTATTTGCAACGTTCTGGATTTTTTATACCATTTTTTCCACAATTTCTGGTTTCTTCCTAAAACCTCTTTTCATATTTTGATAGAACAGCTCTCATCCATATCTCCCCACCTTCTTTTGTCCTATCTCGCTCCTCCTCTTCTTATTCACCCCCACCTTAATTTTAAATCTTCCTCTCTCTTGTTTCTTTCCCCAGACTTATCCCCCTCCCTGAATCCCGTGCCCCATCCTCTTTTCTGGTGCTCTCATTTCCTCTTCTTTTTTCGGCCATTACTTTCTTTTCTTTTTCCTATCTGTGCCGATTTTCTACTTCCTCGTAAAACTCGTCTTTCTTGGACTTCAGACATTAAGCTTTTATTCTGGTTATTCTTCTTTTGCGAATTTCACAGAAACTTTGTAAGATGTTTTTTGCACTCGATACCCACATTTTTAGCATTAAAAGTGTTAGATATAGGAACTAGCAACTGTACAGTGTTAACTCTATAATTTGTGGTGCTTGTGGGCGTAAGCCAGTCTCTCATGCTCCAACCTGGGTAGAGAGTGATGAGTCGGTTGTCTCTGCAGGTATACGAAAAATGGATGACGGAGCAGTATTTTTTTAGCGACTCCCGCCCATTTTATCTTTCCATTACTAATTAATAACATCATTATCATTTTGTTCTCCCACATTTTTATTTTTTCAATTGAGCAAACTTTGTTTACTTTTTTTACTTTACTCTCTTTATTCGTCTTCTTTGCCTGTCCTCTAACTCTACTTTTTCTTTATATTGCAGACTTTCAACAATTATTGCAGATGATAATTTTCAAGGGTTTTTGTAGGTTTTAATTTTTACCTTTAAATGTTACCTACATAAAGTGTGTTTTTTGAGTTTCGATTCATTGATATAGAAAAACTACATTTCTTATAATAAACTAACTTCCGCTTGTATATATACATTATACATTATTATTTTTTTATATTTGAATATACAAAAATAATTATCCTTACGTAATATATTATTCACTTGCCAAGTTCCGCAATAAATTTATTCCAAGTTTTTGGCAATGCTAACTAAAGTCCATTATAAACATACAACAACAATCATATCATATGCAAATTGCTTGCAGCAAATTGTATATAAGATTTGTACTGGTATAGAGTAGTTATTGTAACATAACGTAAGTATAATCCATTTCACTCAGTCGCATTTGAAGTACTTAACGGAAAGTGACTTTGCTTTTTTATTTTTCGAATAAAATCGCAATGAATGGACCAACAACTTATGAAGTTCTCTAGGTCAGTGTATCAAGTGCATTTTCAAGTGTGTATGTGTGTGTTATTGCTGCAGCGAGCAAGAGCATAACCGCATCAATGAAATAAAACGAAATTTATTTGTACGAAAAGATTTATGTTTATTGGTAATTAGATTGGAATTTACGCACGCTTTTACACACTCCATAAACGGTTTTATGTTTATTGGCGCAACTCTCTTCTTTTTTTCTTCTCTTCTTTCTCATTTCTCAACATGTGGTTAATGTATTGATAATAATCAAGAGATTTTCTAAACAAATACGTAATTTTCTACATTTTCTCTTCGTTAATTATTTTATAACTAGGTTTGTGTGATAAATTATTGTCTCTTTATTTACGTTACACACTTCTTCCAACTTAACCGTTTCTATTAACAAATAAATAATGTTGCGTAAATTCAACTTTCAAAAAGCTTTTGTTAATAAATCATAATCATATTATAATTGGATTTTTTTCAAACGGGTGCAGTTTTATTAAATTTATTTTTTTTTAGTTGGCAATAGGAGTCGAAGCTACTTAACTTTAAGACATATGGCGTTTGTGGATATTTTTTTACTTATTTTTAGGTCTTTTGGGTGTCAAATATAATCTAGATAAAATGGCGTAAATTGAGGTATAAGTCATATGTTAAAAGCATAAACAGATGAGAGCCAAATGTTCTGGTCAATCACATCACTTTCGATGATAACAGTTTGACCTTTCGGAATTTTTTCAAAGCCCTTAACGGTTTTGATTATGTTTTATAATTATCAATTGTATACAAATTAAGGTCAACTCGTTAATATGAGTAATTTTTTTTGATTAATTTATAAACTAATGAGTAATGAGGTTCGTTTGTTGAAAGTTCACCGCTCTAAAATCCAATAAGGCCTTCTTCTCCTTCGTAATGTCGCTAAAGGCCACCGTGACATAGCCACGGTGGCCAATTATTGTGAGGCTGACTGTACCTTGATTTTTGGTCTTCAAGTGCCTAGTTTTCCCATTTTTTCTGCCAGTCCTCTTCTGTCTTGGACCAACCCATGATGTCCTGTATTTCTAAGCTTTGGTGTCAAATAGCAACTGTTGCCTCTACCAGGCTAATTGGAGTCAGATCGATCCTGTGCATCCATATTGATCTTTTCTGTATACAAACTCATGGTTTCTCACCAGTTCCAGTCACTGCGATTTCTTTTGCTTTAATCTTTGTAAAAAGTTGAGAGACTACTTGAAGAGAGTGTTAAAAATTATTTAGGAATTAACCTCTTAAGCTCAGATAAAATCGATTGTGGTATTATTATCTAAGCAATATTTTAATTTCATTTCCAAAGCATATTATTCGTATGACATATTATTATCATTTTGAGAACACTTTGTATACAAACATATAGCAGTAGTCGACTATTAAATCATGACAATGAATAAAATAGCGATCACTGTCGTGATTCGTTATAGATACATTCCGATTACGAATTTTTGTTATAAATTTATATAATAATGTTTATTATGTCTATTTATAATTGAAATATAGGTTTGTTTCAAATATTTTAGATATTTCTAATCTAAAATAAATAGCTAAAACATTGATTTATTAACAAAAAAATAATAATATTAGGCAAAAGCAGGAAGGCTTTTGATTAGGGGGAAATAGAATAATATTTTGAATATAATTTCCTCAATTATTTTCCAAACTCGTAATTTAACGCTTATTTTTCATTACTTTGAAAACAAAAATGCCAATTTTGCTCAAAACAAAACTCTTTTGCAAAAACTTTTAATTCAGTTTAACTTTTGCATTGATGTTCAAAGATTAAATTTTCTTTTATATAAATATAAAAAGAAATTTAATTAAAGTAAAATATTTTATTTGTGTGTGTATAAGAAATATAAAGACGTCTAGTTAAAAGTTTTTGTCAATTGCGGTGTGATTGAAATGGCGTCGCAAGTTTTGTCGCCGAAAGGGAAGCGATGCACTACAACGTCCTAACTGACGCATATAAATCACGCCTAAAACATGGTTACTTTCGGCGTAGCTACTATTACATAGATAGATATAGACATACCAATTCAACCATGTGCGTTTTACTTAAAATTTTAATTAAACCAATTTGAATTAATTGAGAAAAATTGTGTGGAATGTTTTAAGATCAAAAAGAATAATTTCGGTGCGTGAGTAAAAAAATTTACTGCAAATTACAAAAATGATTGTGAGCAAAAGATAGCAATGACGAAAGCAGCTGTTAAAGAAGCCATTTTTAGTCTACATGGATCTCAGAAATAGCACATGTGTGTGATGGAAGAAGCGACCTTCCTATCACTTATATAAAATTGAACCTTTTTAAATCTGAATAAACAAAGGAAGCACAACGAGGCATAGTATAGTTTCATTAGTGCCACTTTGATGGTTAAAATAAAACAACTCAACTGCGTGAATTTAACTTTTTGATGAAAATTATGTAAAAGTTTAATTACATTATAAAACTAATTACGGTTGAAAATGCATCGTGTAATTGCTTTCCTGTAACTTAACAACAAGAGATTTATTTTTGTAAAAAAAAAACATTGATGTGCATGTACAAAAACATTATTGGCAATGTGTGTGTTTGCACCTATACCTAAACTTATGTCAACCTTCATGCCTCTTTCTCAATTTATTGACTAAGAATTTTTCCAGCTTGTCTATCAGCCTGTATATCTATCTGAGTGTTAACCTTTAATAAACAATATAATGCTGGATTTGCTCTGGGCTCAATCGGTTTAGAGGGCCCATTTTGGGTCCAATGGTGCAACACCGAAAATACATTTTGGCTCGAGGTTCAAATTATGTAGTAATTATTTAAAAAAAAAATTTTTTCTTGAACAATAGAAAAATACTTGAAGTAAGCCTATCTCTTTTAATGTTTTAACGAGCTACTTCTATGTTAAAAGTCCAAAGGGACCCAAAAGTTAAATTAGCCCCCTATCCATCACAATTTCTAAATATACATGGTTATCTAATTTTCTGTCCACCTGTTTGATCAAAGCCGAAACTATCCTATCTAGAGGTGAGCGTTTGAACAAATACAGTACTGGCTTCTGTTAATACCGTCGGCAACAGTTGTAATTTGTTCTTGCGCCCTCCTGAACCTCCTTGAAAGATCAGGAATTTTTAGGATATAAAGAAATCATACTTAAACTAATGAAAGAAGAAGAATTATTTTTTGTTTTGACACAAAGTAAGATTAGGGTAGGTTATGTTATGTTACAGGATCTTCTAGTTGGGCCAAATTCTTGATAACGTTATAATCCGACCGTATAGTTGGGCCAAATTTGAAACTCGAGAGGATTAAGAACTAACTACTTGAAAAATTTCTTTAAATAAATACTACGTCTTATAAATAACAATAAATATAAGAGCGACCCTTTGGCCCAACTGTTCGATAGGATTAAGTAGGTAAACTCTAAGCGTCTCCGTAAAACTGAGGTAAAATTTGGCCCAACTGTTCTATCCCCTAATATTAGGGTAGGGTATAAGTGAGCTTATATTAGAGGTTTGGATGAAGAACGACCTGATGCCGCTCTGGCCAGTCTAAGCTCTGACATCAGGTGATCTAAAATGTGGTCTACAGTGGTTCTAAAATGGGTCTTGAACTAAGAATTAGCAACTAATTTATTCCGTATGTGAATTAGAAAATGAGTTCGTAAAGAACAAATTAACCGATGGAGGAACACGTTTTGTTTCAAACACAACAAGCCAATTAAACTTCAGATATTCCAAAAAACTATCTCAAGAACGTGCAAATTCAATGGTTAAGCCTCTATACATCCTTTTTAACGTTATGAGTTTACATAAAAAAATGCGTCCTCAGTCAGTCACTCACTTAGTTTATTATTAAATAATTAAAACTTCCATCAAGCTTTCAATATTGGACTCCTAATTAATTACGCGTATGTAGGAGTTTAAACTCGATTCCGAAAAATACCGTTTAATTACGTCGCGTGTCGCGGCTGAAATTTCAAAACTTAGCATTAAACGAAAGTACAGTTCTATTTTTTTCCATTCACTGGAAATGGACCTAAAAAAGGGAATTTGGGTAAAGATTATTTTTACGTCTTCATTTAATTTATTATGGTAGGGGTACCTCGAAACAAAGGATTAAAACCGAGATGGCCGAAGCGGATGTTGTAATAGATCCCTTCGGTAAAAGGAAAAAGGAGAAGAGAAAGAAGATAAGAAATGAAGCAATAAACTTGAGGTATCCTCTAAAGACGGAAAGAGATAGAAATTTTGAAGTGAAAGACTCACCTGTTGCTGAAGTTTCATCATATTTTAGAGGTTCTTCAATTGTTTCCTCGTCCACCGACAACAGGATCTGAAAATATAAATTTGATTCAGTCATCATTTTTACGCTTTTGTTTTTCTTGAGGGAAGAAGGTAATAGTGTCCAATTAAAAAACTGTCAAAACGTTACTATCAGCAGCATAAGCATAGAGCAGAGAGAACCAAATTTTAAGACACTTATTAAGTGTATTATTAAGTATAGGTATGATGGGCAAAATCGTTTCAGTTTGGGACCTATGAATAGAGAGTTTGCTTTGCGATACCCAGGGCCAGTAGGGTAAATAACGGGCCTCAGGGTCCGCGTTGCGGGAGGCTCTGGCAAAATCCAGACTCTGGATTTTGCGGAAGAGCTATAAAACTCTTAGTTACGCCACTGCCCAAGTGTACAGGGCAGACTGGGTTTATTTGGCCTTTTTAAACGTTTTTATCTCCAAAAATAGATCTAACAACTCTGGGCTGGAATCCTGTAATTATTAGCGTATTGCCACGTTACGCTAAACTACTCACTCCCTACCCCTCTCCTACAGACTTTTAGAAATTGATAGGTGAAGGGTAAAGGGTAGGTAGCTTAACCTAGCGTAGCTAGACGCTAATAATTACAGAATCCACCCTTTTGAGATAACTCTCAAAGTGTTCTGACAATTTTGACCGGAAATTCTGATCAAGGAATTCAGAGAGATTTGGAATGAAACCTTTTCACTACCCAGTAAGCTGATTAAACCTTCAGCCCCTCCTTCCACTCCAAACCCAAAACATTTCGATCGTTATTAAAATATTCTTAACCAAAGATATTATAATTGGCCTCCGTTCCATTTAAGGAGGTTTCTAATTTTCGAAATATCGCATCGACAGCAAATTTGCAAACCATTTTTCAATGCGAGTCAACCATCAATTATGTCAACTTGGGTAACAAGATTCCAATTATTTTTGCTTACAATCAAATCCCTCGATGCTTAAATATATCATCCCTTACAAGTGACATTAACATATTTACATTTTTATAATTTATAACATTATTGTTAACGGTTGCTTTAACAACATCAAATTCTTTTGTACGTCGTTACCTACAAATTGTAACCGGTAGCTAACCCATAAACTTCCTTTATGTGTACCTACTCGTTGTATACAAATTATATAAAGTTAAAAAAAAGAATATCGTCGCAGGTAACTAAAAATATAAATTGTGGTCGACTTACAATGAAAGTTTTTAACATCTTCCATTTTAGTCTCACACACGAGCACCACAACAATCCTATTTTGTATAACTTGTAATGGATGGATCTGACACGTTGTTAAACTATATCTAAAACAACATCAACAACAAACCAAATTTATTTTAAACGATTTGTTATTATGATATAGGTACATGCTGATTAACATAGTTTTACAAGTTAATATATGATCATTTGACCTTGTCTGTCTACGACGATTTATCAAAAAAAATCTAATTATAATTAAGATGTCTTCTTTGGACGATGGCGTTTTTTTTCAAGTTCGGTCTCTTTAATATCCGTGAAAATGAACAACAGATACGGTTTTATGCAAAACGCGGTCCTTTAAAAAGCACTGCAGGGATGGATGATACAAGCGTTATATTCAAATGATATTCAAATCGTTATCCTCATTCACGCAGTTATATATACAAAATGTAGGGTTGAATTGTGCTTCATACAAAATGTGGTTGACAAAAGGCTTGTAATTTAAATTCCGGTTGGTCAGCAATTTAAAAAAATTTACAATTAACATGTACAAAATTTCTAATTTTTTTTCCAAGAAATTTTTTTTGAATTATTAGTTCGGTACGGTCTTATACACGGATTCAATCAACGTTGTTTTTGCTTGGCTGAAATCCACCTTTCCTGTAGACTGAGCAATTTTTACGGGGGTTGATAAATGGCTACTGCCGATGACACCGATGAAATACGTCAGGCGGGGGCGGTTGACTGAGAGATTTCAATTAAAACTCATGTATGTGGAATAATATGAACCAAAAGCTTGTCGATTATTTATAACAACTAACTTTATAAAAAAAAAATTTCAACCCCTTAAAACCTTAAAAGTAGGGGTTTAAAAAGGTTGTTTTTGCGAAAAAAATATAAACAATTTAAATTGTAATAAGAGAAAATCGAGTTGATTGTTTTCTGCGATTGAAGTGAGTTAAAGGGTGGGTTTTCTAGCGAGCGGTAAAGCGAATCCGCGTAGGGGTGTGTGCAACCGAGCGAACGGACTATTGTTGCGAGACCTTGCTCGCTTTGATAGTTGATACAATGACCCGAGTGATTAATGGGTTTTAATCCCCGCGCGGCATACACAATGCGCGCTAAGATCGCCGGCATTCCGGATATTAGAAAATCCTTTTGCTATCCCAAAGACAACACAATATTAACCCCCCCTCTTCTCTCACCCTCATTTTAAAATATACGTCTAAATTCTCTCATATTCATGTTATATAAACCATTTTGTATAATAAGTATAAGTATATAACCCCCAAGATATAAGTTTTGACAACAACAAATCGATGTATTTAACTTTGGCACCACCGACTGGTAGATAATACAGAGATAGGCTTCCAGTAGAGTTATATCTAAAAGCTGATTGGGTGGTGTCAGACTGAATTCTAATCACTCACTGTCAACTTCTATTTATAAACCTAAACTCATATCCATAGACATTTTAACAATGAAACGAAATTCTTTGTTTGGTATTTTTATACCATCAAAAGAGCGAGCAGCGATGGTTGAAACCGTTTCAAACCATTTTTCTTTTTACCTGATGTGTGACTACAAAAAAAAAATCTTTTTTTATTAAAATGCCCTACCGAGAGTAGAGCCACCACCGAACTCGTGGAATATATAAATTTAGAGCGATGCGATGTAAACACCAGAGTAATTTAATCGGTGTTAGAACAAGCCATTAAATGTTAATTAAATTACTTACATCAAACACAAATTTTTTTATTTATTAAATTCGAAAGTTTTTTTTTTTTCTAAAGCTGTACGTTGAACTTTCAATTATCGATTTCGCTAAACAAGTGCGCTACACATATTTTAATTTAAAATTAGACTTTTAAAACAATTTCAAAAAATTTAAATAAAAGCTTCTGCGTGGGAAAACTTTTATCTCGTAATTATTAAAATTAGGTAAAAGTAACGAAAATTGAAACCTCATTCGAAATCTATTCCATCATTTATTTTTTTACGAATTAAAAATTGTTTTTGGCTTAAAATAAATAAGTTTGAAGTTTAGGGAGAAAAAAAGTTTTGCTTCAACTTTGCTTTTAAGGACTAACATCACAAGAGTAAGTGGAACACCCCTAACGTTATGCCTAACGCATTCACTATTGTCGATCCGTCCGCCCTTTCAGGTCCACTACTCACTGGACTGTTATTAATTGAGTTTTCTAACTCACGTCGGCCATTTGTGATTTATAACTCCTTTTTGATAGCTGTTTTTAACAATTTATTGTTTTAGGAAGATAACATAATTAAAGGAAAAAAATGTCTAAAGGGCATTTTAAAATGTCTTAATGAACGAATATGAGGGATGAGGGTTTTAATTTAATTTTTGGGTTATGTAATGGTAAAAAAAATATTGATGTATTAATTTGTATTTTAAACCCCTAAAGTTTTGATTCTATTTGTAGGCGCTCCCTAAAAATACAAATTAATGCATCAATTTGTTGCTAGGTCCAATTCTTGGACCAACTCCTTGCTAAGCGCGAATACACGTTGATGTACAGTCCACGTGGCTATTATTAATACGATCGATAATAGGTATGTGAACCAGCATAGTTTTATAAAAAAAATCGGTTGCTATACTTTGTTTAATAAACCCCAGACTTATTGATGACATCAAACACCCTGTAGTGCTAGTGACGTATTACTATTTAGTATTTACAATTTTCTAATTTTAAAATATTATTAGAGCCTTTCGGTGGAAGATAAAATTTTAAAAAAATATATAAAACGTAAAAAAAGAACATACACATGATAAAATAATGTATAAATGTTTATCAACAAAAACTTACGAAAATGGTCAATTTAATTCAACAAACCTTATGTTTGGGAAAAATTTAAGTAAAATTAAAGATGAGACGAAAAATAAATTAAATTGTCAACAAAAATTGAACCGTAAAACAGGAAAAGGATTTAAAAAAATAAAATAAATATACCTTTTTGATAGCTAATTAATCATCCGACTTTTAAGTAAATTTTTGATGTCGACGTATTTTTGTAAATAAAACCCAAAAGTTGAATCTCATATTCACGAATTTAATTGGATGACCATCAAAAGACCGTGAAGTTTCTTACAAAATTTAAACCTATAACAGTAAATTTTTTGCACAAGCTAAAAGATTATAATAGGATGAAATTGTTCAAAAAGATCGAGATAGCTCGGAACAACAGTAATAAGGCACAATTACATCTTTGTGAGTTATTTGTAGTAGGCTTATGGAGGAATGGTTAAAATGCAACTTTGTATAACCAAATGACCGTATAATAAAACAACAAAATGTATTACATTACATGGCCAATTCGTCAGTTAACTGTGCCCAGTCAACAGAAGTAGCTACTTTAATTTTAAAACAAAAATAGTTGCGGAAATAATTCCTAAATTGCCATAAAAAATTAAAATTGGATTTAATAAAAATATTTTTATCGAAATTTTCATATTTTTAATTTTAAACATTTTAAACAATATTTTAATAAAGTTGTGAACCGTGATTTTGAGTTTCACGTTCAGGAACGTAAAACAAAATAAATAAATTTTTTAACTAAAGTTTGATAAAAAGGTTGAATTTTGAACCCCCCCTTTATTTTATACAGTTTTTGAAAGAGATTTAGGCTAACCTAGCTATCGGTGGAACCACGTCTTTGAGTTTAGTGTTCAGTAACGAACAAAATAAATAAATTTCTTAAAAAAAGTTTGCTTAAAAGAGCCAATTTTGAACATCCCCCCCCCCTATTTTATACAGCTTTTAAATGAGATTTGGGCTAACCTAGCCTATAGTAGAACCATGCCTTTGAGCTCAGTGTTCAGTAACGAACAAAATAAATTAATTTCTTAAATAAAGTTTACTTTAAAGGTCAAATCTTGACCATTTGCCCCCCCCCACTTGTATTTTATACTTTTTAAAGCGATTTGGGCTAACCTAACCATCGGTGGAACCATGCCTTTGAGTTTAGTGTTCAGTAGCGAATAAAATAAATTAGTTTCTTAAATAATGTTTACTTTAAAGTTTAAAGGGTCGAATTTTGAACATTCCCCCCTCCCCTCTATTTTATTCAGTTACTAAACGAGATTTGGGCTAACCTAACAATCGTTGAAGCCACCATGCCTTTGAGTTAGTGTTCAGTAACGAACAAAACAAATAATTTCTTAAATAAATTTGCTCTAAAGGGTCGAATTTTTAACATTTGCCCCCCCCCCTCTACTTTATAGAATTTTTAAACGAGATTTGGGCTAACCTAACTATCGTTGGAACCATGCCTTTGAGTTTTATGTTCAGTAACGAACAAAATAAAATTAGCTTTAAAGGGTCGAATTTAGAACATTTGCCCCTACCCCCCTCTATTTTATACAGTTTTTAAACGCGAGTTGGGCTAACCTAACCATCGGTGGAACCATGCCTTTGAATGTTCAGTAACGAACAAAATAAATTAGTTCCTTAAATAAAGTTTACATTAAAGGGTCGAATTTTGAACAATTTGCCCCCCCCCTATTCTATACAGTTTTTAAACAAGATTTGGGCTAACCTAACAATCGGTGAAGCCACCATGCCTTTGAGTTTAGTGTTCAGTATCGAACAAAATAAATAAAGTTCTTAAATAAAATTTGCTTTAAAGGGTCAAATTTTGAACATTTCACCCCCCTCTATTTTATACAGTTTTTAAACGAGATTTGGGCTAACTCAAATATCGTTGGAACCATGCCTTCGAGTTTAGTGTTTAGAAACGCTCACTACAAATTAATTTCATGACTAAACTTTACTTAAAAGGGCTGAATATGGACACATTTGACCCCACCCTTATTTTATACAATGCTTTACACGAGATTTGGGCTACCAAATCTACCGTTGGAGTCGTACCTTTTAGTTTCACATTTAGTAACGCACAAAATAAATTCGATGAATAAAGTTTGCTTAAGAGTGTTGAATTTTGAACATTTACCCCCCTCCCTCGTCGCTATTTTATTCAAACTTTGCCTAAAAGGGTTGAATTTCGAACATCCCCCTTCTAATTTATACAATGCATTACACGAAATTTGGACTATCCAAACTACCGTTGGAACCGTACCTTTGAGTTTCATGTTTAGTAACGCACAAATAAGTTAATTCGATGAATAAACTTTGCTTAAGAATATTGATTTTTGACCCCCCCCCTGCTACTTTATTTAATATTTTGTAGGAAATTTTGACTAGCCTAACTAACTACCGTTAGAACTGTGCTTTTGAGTTTCATGTTCAGTAACGCACAAAATAAATTAATTTGATGAATAAACTTGGTTTAAAAGGGTTGAATTGTGAACATTTACCCCCCCCCTTATTTCATACAATGCTTTGCAAGAGATTTGGACTACCAAAACTACCGTTCGAACCATACCTTTGAGTTTCATGTTAGTAACGCACAAAATAAATTAATTCGATGAAGAAACTTTTCTTAAGAATATTGAACTAAAAGGGTTGAATTATTTAATATGTGCCCCCCCCCTTTTTCTCTTTTTTATACAATGCATTATACAAGATTTGGGCTACCCAAATTACCGTTGGAACTGTGCTTTTGAGTTTCATGTTTAGTAACGCACAAAATAAATTGATTTGATGAGTGAACTTTGCTTAAAAGGGTTGAATTTTTGACATTTGCCCCCCACCCTTCTTTTTATTTACTCGAATTAAATAAATTAATTCGAGTAATAAACTTTGGTTAAAAGGTTCGAATTTTGAACATTCCCCCCCCCCCCATTTAATAAAAAACCGTACCTTTTGAGTTTTTATTTAGTAACGCTTCATCGGGAAATAAATTAATTTTTGCTTATAAAAGGCTTGAATTTTAAACGGTTGTTCCCCCCTCCTCTCCCTTTTATTTTATCGCTTATTAATTTACTTTTAAACTTAAGCCTTGATAGTTCTCTCATGTTTTCTACACTATGTCCCATCGACCCATCATCATGGACTTCTTTTAGCGGCTTTTTCCCATTCGATACTGCCTCCCAGTGCTTCTTCCAATATTTGGGTCTTGGTAGAACACTTTTATTTTTTGTTTTCGGTTAATGAGAACCAACAATTTCTCTTTAAATTTTCCTTTAATGGGCGTTTTTGTTAGTGTCATTCATCAGAACTATAGAACCTTAAATTGCAACTGGCCCTATACCGCGGTTTTGTAACTTATAAAATTCGCTTTTTATAGCGATACAAATTTCTTATAATGTTTATCCTAATTTAATTGGGCAATAACGAATATCTCCCCTCACTTATGGCATTTTCCTAACTGTAGGAATTGAACCCGTCGCGACGCGTCGTTATAGGATATATATCTAGAGGATCAGAACAAACTTCATTTTTGAGAAAACAGAAATTCCTTAAATTTCATAAAAATTTCCAAGTCTTTTCTGCTTATGATGTGTGTAAATTGGGAAAATATCTCCGTTGGGAATTTTTTCTTTTATCTACAGTTGTTGAATTGAAACGATTTTGCAACAACTGAGAATCGAAGGAGCTCCCCACATTTATAACGAATAGCAATAAAAATTAAGTAGTGCTAGCTTTTAATTATTCAAACTAAATAATTGATAATAAGTACGTGAATAATTTAAATATACAAAGGGTTGAATATACATAGCAATTTAAAACCATGACCAAGTGTGTGTGTACGAGTGTGTGAGTCAACAAGTTTTGTAATCTCGAATTTTATGGGGATTCCAATTCTACACCCCATTCTATTTACATTTATTTTTGTGCGCGCGATAATCTTGTTTAAAAATTTTTTTTTGCAAAAAGAAACCAACAAATAAATGATTTTTGTACGCTAATTAAAAGTTTTGAGAGTTGAAACAATTTTAAAGTAAGAATGAATAGCACCTTGATGATTAATTTGTCGTAATCATCAACTCGGACATGCAAAATTACTTAACAGTGCGTGAGGTCCACATTAGTTCCTAAACATATATGACTGGTGAAATGCAAAGTGAAGCATAATATGATTTTAGTGGTTTTAAGTGCTGTAAGAATTATGATTTTTCGGGTGCTGAAATAAGGGTAGGAGGTTTCGGTTTATATTAGTATAATGTAGAACAAATGGTTTAAGTTAAAGAGAGATGGTAAAAATGTGTTTTGTGTTGTGTAAAAAGAGATAGTTGGTAGGTGTGCGTGCGCCCGAAGTAGTGATGTTTGAAACGCTGACAGCTTGCCAGTACTACTATTACAAGAGAGTCCACCAATCCGCATTCGGTTCACAGTGCAAACCAACTGTCGAGGGAGCTAATGTGCCCCGCACCGCTCTAACTCATGAATTTTTGACAGATCAGTTGAACCGTCACAATAACACGAGGTTCGCGTATTTTTAAGATTATCAAAGTTGTACAAGTTTACATTTTTTTAACGCGTTTTATTATGACTCACACACGCTTTTAAGAAAAAAATTTTAAATGGGACAAAGTGGTTTGTAAAAAAAATTTTCAGTGACGAAAGTGGATAGATATAAATTAAGTACGCAATTAAGTGATGTGGTCAATTAATAGCCATTATCCTTTTATAAGTGTCACTGATATGATATCGGAGCAACTTAGAATTCTTAAGGTAAATTCCAAGTAATAAATATATAAGTGTATAAGGATTTAATCTTCGTGTGTGGTCTATAGAAAAGCACCTTGAAACTTGATTAAGGAATTTCAATCTTGTTAATTGACATGTTAAACCCCGATGTAAATGGGAAGTTAAAAACCATTTTAAATGGAACTAAAACGGACACGGTTAATGTAGCGATTATTTTACCACCATATTACATGGGGAAGCTTATGTAATTTTTTGTAAACCAGTTTTGTCACAACTAAACGTTTTCAAATTGATCAACAATTTGAATTAATCGTAGCGCGAAAAAAAATTTTCAACAACTTCCTTAATCCTTAATCCACCATTAATTTACACCTCTCGTCGTAATTTATTTCATCGATTGAACTAACATCTAAATCGGGCCCAAATAATAATTTTTTTTATTTTTGCTCTCCCAAAGATAATAAATTTATTAAACCTGCAGACATAAATGACCAACTTTTGAAGACAGATTCATAACTGTTTGGAAACGTCCCAAGGCAAGCAGAGTTTATTGACGTTTCTTTTTAAGCTACTAATACACTAAACTTCTTAATTTTTAACATGTGGGAGTCGACACAATAATAAAATGAGAGACATTAACCAATCAAATAATTTTTTTTTTATTTTTAAAACGCACTCGATTATTTGTAATTATTAATTACGACTTAAATTGCTTTGTAATCGTTGTACAATTTTCTAAACGGAAAAGTACGCAGTGACGGACCCGCTGTCATCAAAGAGAATTAAAGTTATTTTTATTGTCGCTAGTGGACCGCGATAAAATGTCCCGCACAATGTAAACACGGTTAAGTCTTCTCAAGCCGCTTTTATCTTGAGCGCGTGGTTTAACCACTGGTTTTTTACCGGATCCGGCTACGATCTCACTATAATCAAAAATCTTGCTATAAAAAGTTCAATTATATACATGTCACCCCCAGAATATTTAGAGAGGTCTAAAGTATTCATAGAACTAATTGAGCTCGATAAGATTGGGCAATAGTCTACTTGAATCTGGGTCCTGTTAAGGTACAAAAATTAAAAACGACTTTTTGGTCCCTTTATTGCAAGGAAATAGGCACTCGTCTGAGTCCATAGTCTAAAAGGACCCACAGTGCTTTTATTAGCCTATGTCTATGTCTGCCTATGTTCCTATGTCCTATGAGCCTATGTCCCAAAAGGCTCTCACAGACCAATACAATCACGCGGCCAAGCGCGGTAGCGGCCACGGCCGCGTTCAAACGATTTAGCTCTAGCTAAGGCTCTCACAGACCAATGTAATCATGTTACCTACCGCGGTAGCGGCCACGACCACCATAAACCGGTCTAGCTGTATCGCGAGGGTGACCTAGGCATTGGTCTGTGAAAGTCTTAAATCTCGGGTTAGGTTAAGTTCAATGACTAAGTAATTGATGCGAAAGCGTTGGAGTCCAAAGTCTAAACGGAGCCTTCACAGCACTGTCTTTAAACTTTTTTGAGCTACGCTGGTCCCTAACATGAACCTAACCTAAGCTCACCTAACCTGATCTAACCTAAGTTGACCTAACCTGATCTAACCTAAGCTGACCTAACCTAAGCTGACCTAACCTGATCTAACCTAAGCTAATCTTATTTAACTCTAACAGTCATAGAACCTTGATGAAAATAGATTATTCATTCTATGGGGAGGCGAACCAATTTTTTTAGTTTGTAATAAATAGGCACTCGTCTGAGTCCATAGTCTAAAAGGACCCACAGTGCTTTTATTAAAAGCCTATGTCCCAAAAGGCTCTCACAGACCAATACGATCACGCGGCCAAGCGCGGTAGCGGACACGGCCGCATTCAAGCGATTTAGCTCTAGCTACGGCTCTCACAGACCAATGCGATCATGTTACCTACCGCGGTAGCGGCCACGACCACCATAAACCGGTCTAGCTGTATCGCGAGGGCGACCTAAGGCCGCATTGGTCTGTGAAAGTCTTAAATCTCGGGTTAGGTTAGGTTCAATGACTAAGTAATCGATGCGAAAGCGTTGGAGTCCAAAGTCTAAACGGGGCCTTCACAGCACCGTCTTTAAACTTTTTTGAGCTGCGCTGGTCCCTAACATGAACCTAAGCTAAGCTCACCTAACCTGATCTAACCTAAGTTGACCTAACCTGATCTAACCTAAGCTAATCTTATTTAACTCTAGCAGTCATAGAACCTTGATGAAAATAGATTATTCATTCTATGGGGAGGCGAACCAATTTTTTTAGTTTGTAAACGGGGACTTTGCTACATTAATGGCTATGATTGTCTAAAAAATACGAGTCGGACAATAGGGATGGGCGATTTAGAAACCTTAATTACAATGCGTTTAGTTATATTTAAGGCCACAGCATCGTTATTGGAATTTACCTAGCTGTTGGGTGCTTAGAAGCGAAGAAAAAGCCCTTAGAAAATTGTTCGGAATAATTCTAGATAGTCTATTAGAAATCCTAAGGGCTGTTTGACATATACACTAAGTATCTTACTAACTGTTAGTAACTGAATCATCTCAAGGAGCAAAAGCATGGGAATCTAAGCTTTAACGTCGTCCTCGGTCATGCGTCAAAATTTCTAATTTACGTTAAAGCTTAGATTCCCGTGCTTTTGCTCCTCGAGTTGATTCAGTTCCTAACAGTTAGTAAGATACTTAGTTCATGTCAAATAGCCCTAAGAGACAGTAGCATAATCAAGAGTTTCGGAGCCCTTCCGCAAAAGCCAACGTGGGGCCGCGACCCATCCCTGATACATATCGAGCCATCTTGAAACACTTCTATTTTAATGATCTTGAAAATTAATTTTTCCCATCCTTTTTGTAACATTTTAAAAATCACCCCCTGTGTAATTTTAATTTTATTAGTGATTGAGGAGTGTGTAAGTCCGTCCCTGTGCTTACAGCTGCTGCGCTCGCAAAAGATCTAAAAATAATAACGTTCGCTTATATAAAATTTGTATCTGTTTAATTCCTTCGCTTTCAATAAAATTACGTAACAATATTTATACGTGTATCGACCACTAAATTACACAGCTCACCGCAGTAAAAAAAATTAATAATTTAAGCGTTTATTAATTATTTTTAATTTAAATACAACGACACGTTGATTTAATTTGAATGAAAATTTGAATATTTTTATTTTTTTTCCTCTCGTATAAAGTATAAATCATGAGGCAATTAGGATATACTGTCAGTACACCCTTCTTAAACTAGTACTTGGGATATCAACCATACATATGCATGTCTCATTATACAAGAAGTTGCCTTATGTCTGTCTAATCAGCTTCGATTCCCTCAGGTATCATAAATCATGCAAACTTAACGGGGATTCAAATACATATTCCACCTATCATTTTATGGGTTTGGTTTCAATTTGTTATATCGAGACGATTTTATAATTTTAAATTATACGACGACACTCTTTTTTCGAAATTATAACGTTCTGATAGTGCCCACCCAGATACGAAAAATAATTTTGAAAAATATCGAAATTTAAAAATAAATGTTAAACATAAGAAAGATAAGTTTAATAATTTAAGTTATGCAAGGTTGTTGAGTTTTAAAGCTACTAATTTAATATTTAATTTATAGTTTTTGCTTGTAAATTTAGCACATGCTAATTTGTTAGTATTTTCAAATTGTTATAAAGTAAATTAGATTTGTAAGTGATAACGAAAAACGATATAAGAAGTTAAGTATATAAAATATATCAAGATTTGGGTCGATGCTCTTATAAACATCTGCTTATATACTACTACTTAAATATTCGTTTATTTATTAACTGTTTTAATTTTTCAACAAAGACTGTATTAATTGTTATGTATTATTTATTTAAGAGCTTTGTTTCTGGTGCAAAATATTGACGAAAATTGCCACTTATGGATATGAAAAAATATGGAGTTGAAAAGAGGGTTGTGAGCATGTATATGGGCAACTTGTTGAGGAAACTACTAAGAGAAAATAATATTATATTATGCAGTGGCTTTTGTTTTATTTTTCAAATTGAAATTCTCTAGAGAGTATAACCGAAATCATTGCAAATTAATTTTCAATTATTAGCGATTATTGTTGAATGAAATTGATTTTTTTAAATGAACGGTACGTTACGTCGGCCACCAAAACTTTCTCGTCTTCTATAGCACTTCATTCGATTGCTTTATTATGTCCTAAACTAAGGAAAAATCAATTTAGTTGCTAAACGCAAATTTTTATGTTTATAGAGACGACATTGCACATGCACACGACTGAACTGCTATTATTCATTATGATTTGGAGGTTTAAGGTCATGGGCTAAACATAGGAGATTATACCTGAGATAACCCTGAATTTTGAATTTGAACGAGTTCGACCCAAATGTCCAAAATAATTTAATCTTTCGTTAAACTACAGACAGACGGAAAGATATGCATCCATTTTATCTAAACCCAGTTTTTTTGTTGTCTGGGCGGTGGTAAAACGTCAAAATTGTAATCTAAATCCCGAGGTCGAATTATTGGATAATAATACTTCCTCCACTCTCCTAAGTTATCTTGAACTTAAAAATAACCATCAGTTAGGACTTTAAAAAAAAATTTTAAACTTGAAACAGATCATTATCCAGACTCGCTAATTCGATTGTTAAAGATTTAAATGGCTGGGAAAATTATCCCAATTACTTGGAATCTAAAACCCCTTGTTCTCGTTTATTACACGTTTGAAAATTCAATCCAAGTGTAATTCATAAAATACTAAATTTTTTTAAATATCAATAAAACAGACTTACCTTTCAGAAGCTAGAGAAGTCGTTGACTGAGCTGCTCTAAGTTTCTTTCATACGTCCAAATCCAGAAGTGACCAAATACTGAAACAGATTAACAACATCTTAACTAAACAAAATTCAAAAAATCACTGACTTAATAATAATTTAGAAATGTTAATTTATTTCCATTATCCATTATTTTGGGAAAGTTGCTGTCAGCTGTCGTATTTGAGGCCTGCTAACTTAGTTGTAACCAACAGTTGAGGAATTTTCTTGAAAATCTATCTCTGGATTCCCTTATAGGCTCTTAGTCCCCATAGACTGAAGGCTCAAATATTAAAACTATTTGGGGGATGGGTGGCTAGGTTACCTTGAGCCCCCAGTTGCTGAAATTTAACCGAAAACCAGCTCTGGCATCTCTAGAGCTAGCTCCGCCTAACCCCTCTAATGAAATAACTAGCACCACTAGCGTTATAATGGAGGTTGAAAAAGATTGTAATCCCATAGTTGGAGCTTTTTGATTGCATTTTGTGGGATTATTGCAAATAGTTAGCACCGGTTATTTCCAATTGTGAACGTAATATCTTGAGCCGTTTTCTAAATAATTTTTTGGGGCAACTTTTACTTAAAACAAAATCGCCTTAAAATGTTGAAACTTAACCTAAAACTTGCCCGACCTCGTTCTAAGTACCTACACCTAGATGCAAATGATAGAGGTTGCAAAAAGTATTAAGTCACAGGCTCCACACACACAGGCTTGCCTTCCACTTTGACCTGTGCACTTGTGCAGGTCGGCCTGCACATGCCAAACTGGAGCCTGAACGATGTCCAGGCCTGCACAGGCCAAGCCGGAGCGTCTGGACACCGTTCAGGTTTCGATTTGACCTATGTAGGTCGGCCTGATATGCAGACCAAACTGGAGGGTTTGGACATCGTTCAGGCGGCCTGCACAGTGCACAGGCCAAACTGGAGCGTCTGAACACCGTTCAGGCCACATCGGAAGGTAAACCTGATATGCAGGCCTGAACATGCCAAACTGGAGCCTAAACGATGGCCAGCCCTGCACAGGTCCAGCCGGAGCGTCTGGACACCGTTCAGGCTTCGATTTGGCCTATGTAGGTCGGCCTGATTCAGGCCAAACCGGAGTGTCTGGACATCGTTCAGGCGGCTTGCACAGTGCACAGGCCAAACCGGAGCGTCTGGACACCGTTCAGGCTCAAGTTAACGGACATTCTCATTTGTACAAAATTGTAGAAAACTAAATTGCGATAAACCAAATGCTCGTTGAAGACCTTGATTTTTGTTAATTTCAGATTAGAAAAATTGTAATTTATTTATCAAACGTTTCGAGAAAATTCAAAGTACAGGTTAAAACAAAAATTATTTTGTATAAAAATTTGTGGATTGAATTACGTAATTTTGAGCTGGATTTTAATAGAAATTGGAACCTCCGTGTCATGTTTTAAAAATGATTAAAATTCGAACTTTTTAAAAATTAATTTTAACTCATTTAGGGGTGTCTAATACATACTATACTAAGGCCAGTCGTACAAATTTCCAATAATTATAGGGAAAGCTTTTGAAAGGGTCAAGAATTTGAATTTAAAAATATTTGCTGTTGAGCGAAACCATGAAAAACATTTTGACATGAAGTAGAAGGTGGAAGTGTTGGTTCTAAATTTTTTTTAAATTACATGTAGAAGAAGAGCCCAATATTTTACAACATAAACGCCTTGTTTTTTTTTCATTTTAATAATTATTTCACTACTGTGATGCATAAGTGTGAGTCATAAATGGATAAAGTTTGAAAATTTCAATTAAAAGACTCACCTGTAACAAGCTACAGTAGTGGTGTTGACTGGTGTGCTCTAAGCTCCTTCAGCAGTCCAAATTCAAATCCAAAAGTCATCCAAATACTAGAACAAATAACACCACGTTAACTACACAAAATTCAAAAACGTACTGACCTTATTAATTTAAAAATGTTAATATTTTAATCTATCTTTGTAGGGAAATTGATATCGATATCATTTTTGTCGCATTCGAACAAATGCACGAAAATTTTAAATTTGCACTTTATTTATCAAACGTTTTCAAGGTAAATTCAATATACACGATAAATCAAAAATTATTTCGAATAAAAATTTGTTGTACCCTCATCGAAATTTTTAATAATGCAATTTTGATCTCGATTTTGATGTAGGTCGAGTTTTAAAGCCCTCTGGGTCTCAAAAGTCGTACTTCCGCCGCTGGCTAAACGTTATAAAAATGATTAGAACTAAAACTTATTTTAATTAATTTCGAATACCACTTTTGGGGTCTATTATAACATTATACTAGGCCATTTGCACAAACCAATAATAAAAGGTTAATTATTTTATTTGGAAGAACTGTAAAAAGAAAATCTGTTGAGCAAAAACGCTAAAATCGGACCTTCTCTAATCCGGACTACCGTTTCATGTAGGCTCATTTTTCTTTTACAATCCGGATTAGCGAGAGTGAGTAGCTAGTATAGTTCTAAAAATGTTCTAGTCCCACGCTACTTCATTCCTCGTGCTATCTCCTCCAGGACGAACATTTAAATTTCATTATTTTCAACCTCTTTAGTGTAGCAAAAAAAAGAGCAACTTTTCCTCCTGAGTGCAGACTTTTATGTTGTCATTTTGAGTATGACATCAGTATGAAAAGGCATAACATTAGTGGTTGAAGACCCAAAAAGTCTTTATCGTTTAGATCGAAAACACCTCATGTTAGCGTCTATAGAATTGACATTCCCAAACCTCAAAAAGAGAGTAAAATGACGAGCCTGCGAAAAAACTGTAGCCTACAGCCACGGTAAAAATGTATTTTATCTTAGTGGGGATCTAAAAAAACTCGATCAACGCCTTCCCCAGCAGTCGTCAAAATGTTGCTACCAATCCAAAAAGGATATCTCGAATCTAATCGCTGTGTCGTTCAACAACCCAAAAACCTGTAGCTAATCTAATCACTTTATTTTGGACATTATAATTACCCATCCCCATTTTAATTATATCGTTTTAATTTTGCCTCGATCGGTTAAAAATTGCCTAGGGATTAAATTGAGACAAAAAAATTAAATTTTAAACTGTTATAATGTGATTATAGTATTTTAACGAGTCGCAATTGGTTTCACTACAGGTGACTCGCTCACGTCTGTTATTCAATTCGAAAGGGCATTATAATTAAAAACTCGAATTTCCTGCAGAAGATTCTTCTTTAACAACACCTCATGCGCCTCGTGATGCGTGTATTTTACGAATCAGACGTGTAATTTTTAATGTTGTTGCTGCTACAAAGTAACAATGTAATTGTTGATATTTTGTTACTTTGTAGAGTAATAAGTGGTTAGAACTGAAATGCTGAAAGCTCCACGATGAATTATTCACAAAACGTAAATGTTGATTTTTTTTTGAAAATTTTTGATCATAGTAATTTTACAGGAGGTTTATTTAAATATTCATAGCCTATAGTCAAAGTAATTACTTAGTGAACACAAAAAGCTTTTTTACAATCAATTTTCGTAAAAGCATTATAGGAGGCGCTATAGTAGGTATTATTTATAGCTTTTATTCTATTTCGTCTACGATTTTACGATTTTTTCTATCCTTTAAGTGATTAATAAATAACATACCTAGTTTATCAGCAAATTTGTACAATTTTAATAACACGCGTATTAATTGTTTTTATTATAAAAATTACTTGTTTACATTTTACGCAACGTTAAACATTTTGTCTCGGAATTATTTATGAATGATAAAAACCCTACCAACTTACAATTTGAAACACTTTAAACGCGCGTGAAAAGTGCCATTAAATTTTCAATCAAAAATTTCCCTATTAACCAATTATTGATTTTTTCCCATTTCTTTTGTTATTTTAATAGGGAAAAAAAATTGAAATTATAGTTTTAACATTTCGTGCCAGTACCTTAGTTTACGTGTTTTACAACATCCCTTACGTTAATATGTTTCACTACTACACCCCCCTTGGCACAGATGTGCCCTACCCTCTATACCTAAACAAAGCTTACGAGGAAACCCACCTGATTCTATGTTAACTATATTTTAACATGCAAACTACGTCATCATCAAAACCTAAGTGCATGTTTAATCTTATTATCTTAATTGTAACACGTAGTTGTTTTTTTTTCTGTAAGCCTTTGAATAATTTATTCAGGATATGCCGAATCGATGTTGAACATTTCCAAAAAATTTGTTTTGTTATCAATAAATTTAAATAAGGATTACAACCATTTCACGACGGTCTACAGACAACTGTTTTTGTTTATAATAAAAGGATATAAATAATCTTTTAATAAATATTTATTTATTCTTATTTTATTGGATCAGAATGCAATTTTGGAAAACTACTATAGTTATTCTATTAGTAGTCGTATTCAAAACTCTGAAGGCGTATTTAGAACACACTGTCTCTTCCCACGACATACCACCTCAAACTAGTTCCTGATATTAATTTTAGCAATGATTAATTACATTTGAAACTTGAACTTGTAGAGTACGAAATTAGCTACGAGAGACAATAAAAATATTTAACTATTTAGGGTAAGAGTGATAGTTCTCTAAAATTACATCAAACAGGAAGACTAAAACCTGAAAACTTAATTCAAACATACAATGTCTCTCTCAATCATAACTCTTAAAGGAGATCTCCAATGTTAATTGCTTGCACCTATAAGGAAAGTTTTAGAGAACTACATTAGCTCTCAGAAACAGTTAAAATATTTTAAATAGCTGCAATAGTTTCTCGATAAAATTACATCAGATTAGAAAAATAGACTGTACCAAGCTGTTATATCAAACATAGCTTTTAAAGGAGCTCCCTTATGTTAATTTTACCCGTAAAGACACTTTTAGAGCACTAATTTAGCTATCACATGCCATAAAACTATTTTCAATAACTTGAAAATTAAATCAAACTTTAAGCTGTAAATCTGATGGATTATTCCAAACGTTCAGTGCTGCCATCTAACATATCTCCTAAAAGAGTACGCTGACGTTACTATTATCTATAAATAAAGTTGTAGAGCATTAAATTAGCTATCAAAAGGAGTAATAATATTTGCAATAACTTGAATATTTCTTTCGGAAAATTAAATCAAATCTAAAGCTATAAATCTGATGGATTATTTCGAACGTTCAGTAATTCTATCGAACATAGCTCCTAAAGGAGGACCTTGAGGTTAATTTTACTTCTAAAGGTATCTGTGGAGCACTAAATTAGCTATCAAAAGGAGTAAGAATATTTGCAATTACTTGAATATTTCTTTCGGAAAATAAAATCAAATCTAAAGCTATAAATCAGATGCATTATTTCCAACGTCCAGTAATGCTATCTAACATAGCTCCTAAAGGAGTGTACATTGACGTTAAATTTACTTCGAAGGATCTAAGGATAGTTATACAGCACTAAATTAGCTATTAGATGCTATAAAAATATTTGAAATAACTATAAAAAATAACGGTTCCTTCAGAAAATTTAATCTAAGTTAAAGCTCTAAATCTGAAGGATTATTTCAAACGTTCAGTGCTGCCATCTAACGTAGCCCCTAAAAGAGTACCCTGACGTTAATTTTACCTCTAAATAAAGTTGTAGAGCATTAAATTAGCTATCAAAAGGGGCTAATTTAACATATGTAATAGAGTGAGCTAACTTAACTTAGAGTGGAG
Source organism: Malthinus seriepunctatus (assembly GCA_963924605.1). Lineage (NCBI taxonomy): Eukaryota > Metazoa > Arthropoda > Insecta > Coleoptera > Cantharidae > Malthinus > Malthinus seriepunctatus. The sequence goes on along the minus strand of OZ004601.1, from coordinate 15,582,848 downwards.
CGAGCTAACTCAACTTAGGTTAGAGCGAGCTAACCTAACATAGGATAGAAGAGCTAACTTAACTTAGGTCAGATCGAGCTAGCAAAAAAATCTCCCTGCTGTGAGTTCTACAAGTTAGGCTAGAGCGAGCTTACCTAACTTAGGTTAGAGCGAGCTAACTCAACTTAGGTTAGAGCGAGCTAACTTAAGTTAGGTTAGAACGAGCTAACCTAGCTTAGGTTAGAGTCAACACACCTAACTTAGGTTAAACTGAATTAACCGAGCTTAGGTTAGAAGGAGCTAACCTAGCTTACGTTAGGGTGGCCTAACCTAACATTACCTTATAGTATTTTATAGACAGAAGTTTTAAATAAATGACTAAAGGTCGGTGTCACAGTAACTCCTTAAGTTCGGCAGTTTTATAATATCGGTTTAAGATCTGATTTGAGGTCTAAGCTAATATCTGTGAATACTGCCATTGTAAATGATGATAAGAGCTTGATTTTCAGACCTAGTCAAGTTTAATTAAAGTCTAGTTTCAACCAGTACTGTAAAAGTGGGCCTTAGACGTCTTGAACGGAAAACTCAAAAAACTGGAAACATCTGATTTTACTTAAAAATCGTGGATGATATGAAGCCTAAAGCTCCCCAAGATCCGAATTAAACGAATTTGAACTAATTTTGAGATAATTGAAGGGTTCGTTCAGAAAATTAAATCGAAAAAGCTCTAAATCTGATGAATTATTTCAAACATTTAGTGCTGCTATCTAACATTGCTTCTAAAGGAGTACACTGACGTTAATATTACGTACAAAGAAATTTGTAGAGCACTAAATTAGCTATCAAAAGCTAAAAACGATATTTGCAATAACTTGAACGATTCTTTCAGAAATTTAATCAAATGAGCTCTAAATGTGATAGATTATTTCAAACGTCCCGTGGGGTAATAAACCTAGCTCCTAAACGAGTTCCCTGACGTTAATTTTACCTAGAAGAAAAGTTGTACAGCATTAAATTAGCTATTAGAAACGATAAAAACATTTGCAATACCACGAATGGTTATTTCAGAAAATGAGATCAAAGTTTGAAGCGCTCACTGCAGTTTACCTCCTTTTTTAAACCATGCTGTTCTAAAGCAAGGTTTACAGTTTGTTACGAATTTAAAAATGTGGTATTAAATCAATTTTTAGTATAAGTTAACAAATTTAATAACAGTAGTTTTTTAGTCATCATAAAGGATAAAAATAGTATCCTTATAAATAATTTATTATTATGTGTTTCGATTATTATTCTAAAGGTGTAAACGTTTATTACGTGGTATTTATATATCTTGTTGTATTCTTATAAAAAAAATTGCATAGACAAAAATTTTTATTATAATTAAAATGGCCTACTTTTTTTTTAAATCGTTCTCTTAAGGTAGGGATAACTATAGAGGTTATTTAAATTATTAAATCGCGACGTTAGAGAAAAATGGTGGGTCAATATTTAAAGTAGAACACAATAAGAGAATAAAAAGATTTATTATTTTTAAAAGAAAACGGTTATAATAAGTATATGTGTAGATAATTAGAAATAATTATGTAATTATAGGGAAATGTGTGTTTCTTTACGCAGGACCGGCTTAATATCCACTATGTTGTCGTGAAGGATTTATTGCAGGATGCGGGTTTACACTATACAACAGCGCTTTTTTATAAAATAAATAGTTGAACTATGTCAACTGCAATATGTTTTGTCAACTGTAAAAAATGTAGTAATGAGGATTTCCTTTTACTGTCTTTAAACGTTTCCAAAAAGCGCCTTGAAGGCTTGAAGTTAAATGCAGAGCAACCTAAATTGAAACGTATTGAGACGACAATGCATCAAAAGTGCCATCTCGAAGCAACTTTTTTACGATAGCTCTTCGCTCGGTATATTATTTAAGTTTATATTATTATACAAAGCGACCTTCCATAGAACGTTTTTGATTTTGATCACATAACTAGGTAGGTTTTCTAGTGTTGTTGCCAAGAAAAGTTGGGAATTTCCGCTGATCAGTGTCTTGTGTTTATGTTTTAATATTCAATACGTTATTTCTCGAATGGCAACGTTCTTGCGTTTTATTTTATATAAAAAGAAAAGCATTTCGTTTCTTTTAGGACATAATTTGTTTTTTCTCCACTAAATCTTTTACCTCAGTCAAAAACAATTGGGCAGTTGAACGACTGGAATGATTAAAAACTGGTTTAATCAATAAATCAGAAACTTGTGTTATTGGGACCATATTAATTTTCGTATAGGTTTTTGATTAAACAATTTTCCGCCTTTTAATAATTAAATGTCAAGGTTTAGAAATCAAGAGTGTCTTGGGAAAAAAATAAAATAATGAATGAAAACAATAAATTCGTGCTATTATTCAAATTGCAAAATATTGAAAATAACTATGTATTTAGAAATTATTGATAGAATATTAAAATTTTTAATTAATTATTAAACTTCAATCAAAATTTTAGCTCGAGGCTGTAAGAACACGCCTCAAATCAATTTTGACCTTAAGGAAATAATTTGATTGTTATTTAATTTAATGCATGCTTTGAAATAATAATTCCGAACAAAGAATGCGCACTTATATCATGCACTGTAATTTTTCATAGTTGGAGGAATTTGAAAAAAATTATTTCAAATACACAACAGCTGGGGCTAAAGGGGCTATAGCCTAGGGTTTCTATTAAAATGAGGCCCCAAGTATATCAATAAACGTAACAATTAAGATGCTTATATTTTAATGATATGTGGAGAGACTTTTATTCGTTGTTAGCCCAGAGCTTCCGTTGGATCGTAATCAGATGTTGCAATGATAAGAGCTAACAAGTGTTGAAATTGACCAAATCGTTTTAATTAATTCAACAATTTGCTTTTTCATTTAACCATAGCTATAAAATAGGCCTCTCTGTAACCTTTTTCTGGTTTCCTATTGTGAGCCCAGTTTACTCACTCCATAACATCTGTGACCTTCCAACATATCTTTAATCTTCCTATGACCACCATTTGATTATTTAATCATTCCATTTGCCATTTCCCTTAGGCGTAATGTCCAGCTCATATTCCACCAATGAAGCTCCTCTTTGAATCACATCTGCTACTAGTATTTGTTCTTCTATTTAATTGTGGCCTCAAGATTAATTATAAAATTGTCTTTAGCACTGTGTAGGAAGTGAATCTTTTTCGTTAATTCTTCTTCCGACTATCCCGTGATTACTGCCATATTATCTATGCATCTAAAAGGATGTAAATACTCCCAACAAAATATTTAAGTATCTGTTTCGATCGATCACGTAGACGACTTCCATTTGAAGCATTATAGCATTACTGGTACAAGTTGCTTAAAAATAAAGTATTTAATCAAACCCTGGCTCCGAAGGTGGAAAATCAAAAAATTCTGCCTGCTGTGAGTTCTACAAGTTAGGTTAGAGCGAGCTAACATAACCTAGGTTAGAGCGAGCTAACTTAACGTAGGATAGAGCGAGCTAACCTAACTTAGGTTAGAGCGAGCTAACCTAACTTAGGTTAGAGCGAGCTAACCTAACTTAGGTTAGAGCGAGCTAACTAAACTTAGGTTAGAGCAAGCTAATATAACCTAGGTTAGAGCGATCTAACTTAACTTAGATTTGAGCGAGCTAACTTAACTTAGGTTAGAGTGAGCTAGCAAAAAATCTGCTGCTGTGAGTTCTACAAGTTAGGTTAGAGTTAGATAACCGTAGGTTAGAGTGAGCTAACCTAACTTAGGTTAGAGCGAGCTAACCTAACTTAGTTTAGGGCGAGTTAACCTAACTTAGGTTAGAGCGAGCACTTAACTAGCTTCCTAAAATCAGATGGGCACTTAGTGGGAACAAATTTTTTTAAATGAGCCAAATACATAATCTATAGCCCATCATAAAACTTTTTAAAGATAACCCTGACCCTCCCGTAGTTACGTGTTTAGTTTGTTTTTTTAACGGAGGCAGGAGAAAAAACTTTGAGAAATCTTGAGAGACACCGCCAGCAGTCCGCACTGGATCGGTAGTGTCAGATTTTCACTGACTAGAAAACTCCTCCTCGAGGGACCATCGAACAGTACCTGGGGCCGCTCGCGCATTACATCAGGTACTGCCGGTAAAAGAGTGAGTTGACTTTTTTACGTGATTAGTGCAAGCAAACTTAACTTATTTTAGAAGGAACTAACCTAAGTTAGGTTTGAGCCAGCTAAACTAACTTAGATTAGAGCCAGCTAACCTGACTTAGGTTAGACTGAACTAACCTAACTTAGGTTAGAATGAGTTAACCCAGCACATATTAGAGCGGTCTAACTTAACTTTACCTTACAAGATTTTATAGACAAAAGTTTCAAATAAATGACTAAAGCCGGTGTCAAAGTTACGGCTTAAGTTCGGCAGTTTCATAATATCGGTTTAAGGTCAGGTTTGAGGTCTAAGTCAATATGTGTGAATACTGTGATTGTAATGATGATGCGAGCTTGGCTTTCACATATAGCCAAGCTTAATTAAGTTCTAGTTTAAACCAGTACTGTGTAAGTGGGCCTTAGATGTCTTGAACGAAAAAATTAAAACTGTGGATATATCGTACTTTGTTTAAAAGTCGTGAATAATATGAATCTAAAAGCTCCCCAAGATCTGAATTAACCAAATTTGAAGAAAAAACTTTAATAAAAGGCTCTGGCTCAAACATATGGATTAGCAAAAGAATCTGCCTGCTGAGAGTTTTACAAGTTAGGATAGAGCGAGCTAACCTAACTTAGGTTAGAGCGAGCTAACTTAACTTAGGTTAGAATGAGCTACCCAACTTAGGTTAGAGCGAGCTAACCCAGCTTACAATAGAGCGATTAACCTAACTTTACGTTACAAGATTTTATAGAAAAAAGTTTGAAATAAATGAATAAGGGCCGGTGTCACAGTAACGGCTTAAGTTCGGCAGTTTAGAACTATCGGTTTAAGGTCTGGTTTGAGGACTAAGCCAATATACTCGAAACGTCTGATTTTAATTAAAAATCCTGTATAATATGAATCTAAAAGTCCCACAAGATCCGAATTAACCGAATTGAACTATGGAGGCCGCTTGTACAACTAACTAATAATTAGAAAAAGTTTAGATTATTTTTTTGAGAGACTCCATTAGTTTCCACTTTATAGCTTCAATGGCAATTATTTAAAATTTCCATGCTTTGACGATCGGTTGAATAATTGAACCCCCAAAGAAGGGTAAAAGTTAACTTTATTATAATTTCATATTTTCTTTGTTTAGATTATAAAATAAGATGAATAGCCAAAATACATACCATAATTACATGATGTAGGGAAGAAAATCTATGGAGACCCTTCATTGCCATTTTTAAACCGATGATAATCATTGAAAATGAATTATATTAAATATTTCCAAAACTATATATTGAGGGGATCCAAAAATCCCCCTTTGGGTTTCGAAAGTGAAACCAACGAAAAATAAAAGAGTTTGAGTTTATTTCTTCTTTTATTTTTGTAAATGAAGACATTAAATACAAATCAGTCAACTTCCTAAAGCAGTTGCTGTTTTCTTAAGGGTATTATTTACTTGGACAGGAAATTAATGACTAAAGATTTTGAATAAACCTACCTTAAACAACTGCACATAATTTTTTATAAACTCACCATTTGTCTAAACCATCTTAAGCTTATTAAGACATCTTTATATATCTATTTTTATATTTATAGAAACTAATTTAAAATTCATTTATTGTTCAAGGGCATTACCATTTTATAGTAATATTTTTTTTTTATTTTTTAATTAATATTTTGCATTTACAAAAATATGTTGATTTTTAAATTTGTCACTCAGCTTGACTGGTATTTTTAATTTTTGTGCCTTATAAACCACACCTTAAAATAACAATGTCAGTGGTACTTTAATAAAAATCACAAAAATAACAGAAAAAACTTAGTTGGCCGTTAATAATTCGTTCAAGGTTAGATATAAAACTGTAAAATTCATCTTTTCGGGTGTGGAATTGGAGAAGGATAACTTGTTTTGATATTATTTCATTTTAATAATAAAAATCTACAATATTGCTAATGGTAGAATTTAGTGTGACTTTTATATTTCTTTTGGGCAGAGTTCCAACTTTCATATTTAATTCTATTGTGCAATTTGAACAGATTTTGAAGGTCGGTATTAGAAAGTGCCCTTTTGTTGTAAAAATTGTCCAAGCTTTCTCTCATTTCGGCGATTTTCCAACATCTTACGTAACCGTAAAAGCTTTTTGTGTGCATCCCCTTTGTTACGAACGCTTTTGTAAACTTTTAAAAATTCCAAGCATCACATTTCGTTATAAGTGCATTAAAACTCAACAATTTCAAAAAATCCTAAACGAACTTAAAAATAATTTAGCCAGAAAAATTAAGTTAAAAAGTGAAAATTATGTGTTTACTTAAAATATAGCTTAAAACATTAAATGCATTTAGTGTTATAGTTTCGAAAACATAAAAGCACCATAAAACAACCAGAAATGTCGCAAGAGCGAAAACTGAAATTGATAAATTGAGTGGCTCGCGGATGTGTGTGGTTGCGAATTGCCGACGAACATCAGCGCCGCTAGCGTTCAGATAACATTCAGCCCATAATTCAACCGCATTTGTACTAAAAGTTCCTACCTATTTTTGTTTTAAAACACATGCACTGGGGTTGAAATTATTTAAATGCTTTCAACACTTAAATTCTGTACATTTTACGTATATCTAAACAAAATTTATGTTTATACCAAATTTCGATGTACAATTAAAATGATATTCAGAGCTATACCGAAAGAGATAAGAAATCATTTTACATCTGACAACTATAAATATGCCACAGTTTATTTATTTCTAGGGATGGGATTTCGTGTCAATTTTTTCAACTGATAACGTACGTAAATCATTTATATTTAGACCACAGATATCAATTTTACACTCATGGCAGAGCAGAGCTTTATATAATAATGTAGAAAAATTATGAAGTTACATTTTTCTCTGCTGAGAAAAAGTCAAATTTTTCAGGAAAAAAAAACTAATAGTTTGCCAAAAAGAAAATCAATTACTTCAAAGTACATCAGGAAAATTTATTACCTCCTATTTATTTATGATCAAAGCATAATTTTAGGAGAATTATGTGTTGAAATATGCCAATATTGATAATCGCAATTTCAATAACAAGGGCAACAGTTTGAGGGTACAAATAATTAATTTTTATTTATATTTTATTCCATAACTTTACAGGAGTAAAATTTGAGTCTTGTAAGTAACGTCTAAAATTCTGCAAATGTCAACTATTGCATTCCCCTTATAAACCCCATAGGTAGACGATGTGCTTAGGGTTAAATTAAAAGCGGCTGAAAAGTGCCAATTTTCTCTTCTTAACGTATAGGTAGCTTTTTAAGGCTAATCTTACTTCTGATAAAAATTATACCTAGTTTACAAAATTAGCTAACGAAAGTTCGCTAATTAGCTGCATATTTTTTGCATTTGCTTAGCGGTTCTTCTTTAAAATAATATTTCCACCTGCCTGGTGTCTCCCGAAGGTAGCTTCTTTAGGAAAGTTCTTACGACATTTCTACTAATGAAAATTATAGAGCATAAAATTACCTTTCAGAAAAGTTCAAAATAATTTTAGAAAATTAAGCAGTTCTGCTATAAAATAACATTACACTTTGAGGTGTTAGTTGAAGCAGCATAATCGACATGTGCTGTGTCTCTCCCGAACGTAGCTCCTTTAGCAAAGTTCTGACGTTATTTATATCTCAAATGAAAATTATAGAGCATAAAATTTCCTTTCAGAAATATTAAGAATATTAAAAAATTCTCCAGAAGTCCTGCTCTAAAATAACTTTAATGATAGAACGTCCAAGCGTTTGTCCTGCCGGCAGCTCCTTCCAGAAGGACAGTTGTACAAGCCTACGGTCCTGCTGGAAGTACTCTCCCTTGTTATGGAATAATTATGTCCTTCTCGCAGTACTGCCAATCTTCCGGCAGTACGGCGACTTTTACAGTGCCGTAGTACATATTTGATCACCCACTTTCATTTTTAAAACCGTTTAAATTTCGGACGCCACTGGCGAAATTAATAATGTCTTAAAATACCTTTTACGTATTGTAACTTCGCTCCTACTGGAGCTATCGCGATGAAACTTGCACAAAACATAGATAACTTTTTTTGCTGATTCGAACGGTTTGGGTTACGTCCTGCTAGCAGTACTCAAACGTCATATAACGTCCTGCTGGTAGTACGCTTGGACGTTCTATCATATTAAACTTTGTGGTGTTGGTTAAAGCAGAATAATTGACATGTGCCGGCCTCTTTCCCGAACGTAGCTCCTTTAGAAGAGTTCTGACGACATTTAATCTTCAAATGCAAATTATAGAGCATAAAATTACCTTTAGAAAACGTTAAAAATAGTTTTAAAAAATTAAGTAGTTTTATTATAAAATAACTTTACACTTTGAAGTGTTAGTTGAAGCAGCATAATCGACATGTGCTGTCTTTCTCCCGAACGTAGCTCATTTAGGAGAGTTCTGACCGCATTTCTATTTCATATAAAAAATCTGCTGCTGTGAGTTCTACAAGTTAGGTTAGAGCGAGCTAACATAACTTAGGTTAGAGCGAGCTCACTTAACGTAGGTTAGAGCGAGCTAACCTAACTTAGGTTAGAGCGAGCTACCTAAACTTAGGTTAGAGCAAGCTAACATAACCTAGGTTAGAGCGAGCTAACTTAACTTAGATTAGAGCGATCTAACTTAACTTAGGTTAGAGTGAGCTAGCAAAAAATCTGCTGCTGTGAGTTCTACAAGTTAGGTAGAGTGAGCTAACCGTAGGTTAGAGTGATCTAACCTAACTTAGGTTAGAGCGAGCTAACCTAACTTAACTTAGGGTAAACTAGCAAAAAATCTGCTGCTGTGAGTTCTACAAGTTAGGTTAGAGTGAGCTAACCGTAGGTTAGAGTGAGCTAACCTAAATTAGGTTAGAGCGAGCTAACCTAACTTAGATTATAGCGAGCTAACTTAACTTAGGTTAGAGTAAGCTAGCAAGAAATCTGCTGCTGTGAGTTCTTCAAGTTAGGTTAGAGTGAGCTAACCTAACTTAGGTTAGAGCGAGCTAACTTAACTTAGGTTACAGTGAGCTAGCAAAAAATCTGCTGTTGAGAGTTCTACAAGTTAGGTTAGAGCGAGCTAACTTAACTTAGGTTAGAGCGAGCTAACCTAACTTAGGTTAGAGCGAGCACTTAACTAGCTTCCTAAAATCAGATGGGCACTTAGTGGGAAAAATTTTTTTTAAATGGGCCAAATACATAATCTATAGCCCATCTGAGTGTTCTGACGTTATTTATACCTCAAGTGAAAATTATAGAGCTTAAAATTACCTTTTAGAAACGTTAAAAATAATTTAAAAATCTGTTCTGCTGTAAAATAACATTAAACATTGTGGCGTTAGTTGAACCAGCTCCCGAACGTAGCTCTTTTAGGAGAGTTCTGACCACATTTCTATTCCAATGAAAAATTATAGAGCATAAAATTATCTTTCAGAAACGTTAAAAATAATTTTAAAAAATTATTTTTATTTTTTTATAGCAGTTCTGCTATAAAATAACATTCCACTTTGAGGTGTTTGTTGGAACAGCATAATCAACATGTACCGTGTCTCTCCCGAACGTATAGCTCCTTTAGAAGTGTTCTGACGACATTTATTCTTGAAATGGAAATTATAGAGCACAAAATTATCTTTCAGAGTCAGTAAAAATAATAGAATTTGCTGAAGCCGTTTCACCTCTACAGTAACATTTTTGAAGTGCTAGTTCATGCTAGACATGTGCCTTGTGTCTCCAAAAGGGAAGGTAGCTCCTTTAGAAGATTTCTGACGACAATTGTACGTAGAAAGAAAATTACATAGCACAAAATTATCTTTCGGAATCGTTAAAAATTATAGAATTTGCGCACTTCTCCTCTAAAATAATATTCAACTTTGTAGTGCTAGTGGGCACAGCGTACTCAACACCTGCCGTGTCTCACCCAAACGTGGCTCTTTTAAAAGTGATCTGATGACAATTATGCTCATAATAAAAATTATAGAGCACAAAATTAGTGATCAGAAGCACTAAAAATTTTAACATTAACTACCACAGTTTTCCTTCAATATTAAAGTTTTAAACAATTGCGACGAGTCGAGACAAGTTACAGTGGGCGAACATTTTAGTTCTTTGAGAACTACCCTAAAAAATAAGGGCTTGCAGAATTTAGAGCCATTTCAAAAAATGTTTATTTTTCTTATTTATGTGAGATAATTAAAAATTTGAATAAAAATAAATAAAAGAAGTACCTCGAAAAATAAAAAGTATGTTGAACTAGCAATTATTTATGAGTTTGTAAATTTAAACAGACTTTATTATAATAATATAAAATAGAAGTAATTAATTGTGGGATCAGTTCACTAAGCGAACAATTTATTAAAATAATACGTTAGAAAACTTCATTATTAGTTCTATGATTTATATTTAATTTTTTTATTCATGAGCTTTTTCAAACAATAGACGAAACTGATTTTTTGTATATACATTTCGGCCATTTTATATTTTTAATTACGAATTTGTTTCTCTTCGAAAAAAAATTTAAAAAAAGTCCGTTTTTAGAGAAAATCCCAACTTTCACTTCGTTTTCTTTTATAATGCGCTAACTGTTTTTTTTCTGTTAGTAACCTAGTTTTTTTTTAAATTTGCAAATTTTTAAAAACTTTTTATGAATTATGGTTATTTCTATAACTGGAGCATCAGTTGTTTTGTATAGTTACATGATGTTTTCAAGAGCTTCCTGCTGTTTTTAACAGTTAGATAAGTTCACATTCAAAGCACTTAAGAATTTTTAAAATTGTTTTGTTAAAACTGATAAACGCTTTAAAATGTTCCACACAAGTTATGATTAAGTTTGAATGCTGACGCGAAATTATACAGTGTGTCTTGCTACAATCTGAAGGAAATGATCAAATTATACGTTAGGGAGTTTTCAAAGAAAATTAAATAATTATTTATTACTTCCCTATTTGGCAGTAAAATGGCAATGCGAATGAAATATTTGAAAAGGTGATTTAAAATGATTATTTTGACCCTACAAGAGACGTCCTGTATAATTATTAAGGATAAGTGTAAGAGCGTTTATTGAGCATTTAGATTATGTGCGATTACATTATTATCCTACTGCTGGTGGTTATTTTAAAAGCACTTTAAGTTGGTCTTAATTTCTTTATCAAGTACCTATTAGTGTTCAAGTTTTAATCTGATACCAATTTTTTTTTTAATTTAAAGGATTTTAGTTTAAAAATTTTTTTTAGCAACAAATAATTTAATTATCCATTTTTTTATAACGTTTAGGTATAAACACGATTGCAATCGCGGTGGCACATTCAAACACAAAGGTTTAGGGATGTAGTAAGCAAGTGAATTATGAGTCCCCGTTTATCGTGAACCGCTGAATGTTCCGGGACCGCTGCTGATTCCGCAACACTCCACTCATGTGTGCTGTGAGTGATAATCAGCCGGATGAAACCAACGCTTTTCACGTATAGACAATCTTGTGCTTTTTTTTAACAAAAATTTATTTAAAAAAAAAATTATTTTCGTTATTTAAATTTCAAAATTTAAAAAAAAAAATTTCGGTTGGGAAAATTTTGAAAATTTTTTCTCCTTGTGGAAATTAAAAAAATATTCTTGACATTAAAAAAATTAAAATAATTGATAATAAAGTTGTTAACGTGGTAGGAATCGAACCGTTTAAAAACGAATAAAAGTTTTATACGGCCATTAATGGAATTAACATTTCATTTTATGGCAACCATTTTGATGGATAGCAGCCATCATTGTTTTATATTTTCCCCTTTCATCTGGTAGGGCGACTCCACCCTACATTCAATCATTCGGGTGGCTAACCCACCCTTCTTCCCCACCCCAAAATTTCCAATCTAAAACGCCTTTTACTGCCATCTATACGTTATTTGTTAGATTTCTTGACCTTTGCCTGTTAAGTTTTGTATCCACACTAAATACTTTATGAGTTCACACCTAGAGGGTAGACACTGTCCTTTTTTTTATTTACTGAAAATTTAAATATTTAATTGACGGGAAAAAGTTTGCTTTTACAGTTAACGAAATTACTTTTTTTTCTGATTTATGCTATTTTTATTTTACGCGATCTTATCTACAAGTTTTAGTAATTATAATTTTCTTATAAAATCTTAATTAAGTTTTTTTTTTTTTTAACTTTTAAAAATTTTCTATTTTGTACTGCTACAAGAAATTTTATTTTTTATAAAAATTTAATGTTTTTTTCGTGACAGCGATGACCATCTTTGACCCTCATACATTCAAATTATATAACTTGAAAAATTTTCGTGCCGACACTATTTTTAACATTCACGACCATATAATTTTCTTTTTTTTTTCTAAGTAAAATTTCAACTGTATAAACTTTTGAGTTATATTTATGGATTTGTCGTATCAGGGAATCCGGAAATTGAACTAGTGCAGCCGTTAACAAAAGTTCCGGGTTTCGACCGGTGTCCGGATTCTGCAACGCAGATTGTTTTAGTCCGATTAAAATTCCTGCCGCACGCTATCGGCTTGTTTTTAACAGGGGGGGTGGCGGGTTAGCCAACCTCAATTTCAGAGAGCTTTGTATTTCTGTACATTTACCCTACGGCCTTTGTCCTTCCTATATAGCTCACACACACCGTTTGCATTTTCATGAAGTTACACGAGGTATTATCGATTCAACTAAACATTGATGAATTGTTTTCATCATGTGCGATTACGCCGACCGATTTCAATTGTCTTTTCAATGGTCTCTCGATACATTTCAGCACTAAATCACGTTGTACTATCAACTACTTTGATATATGCACTTAGGGGGTGCATATCATAATATGTAATTTATTGAAGTAATTTAATTTAAATTTTTTTTAACTACTCGTTAATGGAAAACAATTATTTTAATTAAAAAAAAATCATTTACGTTTTTTAAAGGAATTTTTTTCATCGTGATGTCATCAGTTGAAACCATTTTATAGTTTCCTATACTTTACCTATACACCTGTCTTACGAAACCTCACTGTGTTACCGACATATTTACTGCTGGTTCAATATTTTACTACTAGATCGTACCTAATAATACTTTTCGAGATTTAAATAGAAAATACCCACGTCACGAAATTAATTTTTCCACATCAAAATTTCACTTTTTTAAACAAATACTTTTCATTCGGTGAAAACTCTTTAAGACAGATGACATCGTTTATCTTATTCGATCTAAAAAAAGAAAAATGGGACATTTTAAAAAAAGCTCTGATTTAAAATTGACTAATGTGTCATTGCGAGCTTTGAATATTCAACTTGGAATTTTCTGTTTATTTTTAAGGGTTTGACTTGGGAGGGAAAATTTTTGAAACTCTCGTAATTTTACTCGAATCACATAAAACGTGTTACAAGTTTTACTACCCTTTGTGACGTAAATTCATTCTACCCCGAAAAACCCCCTAGAGTGTCAACTTCTTTGATTAAATTAAAAGTTAGACCCCGCTGTGGTAGTGCTATCATTTACATGCAAATCTCATTTAGGCATTTACCCATTTCATTACATTTCTTAAACAATGGGTTAAAGCTATTAGTCATTTTATTTTTTAATCACCTTTTAAAAATTATTTAAAAAATAAACGATTTATGTGAGATTCTTCGAAGTAGACTGAAAATCCTACACTACCATAACGTTTAATCAATAGAAAAATTCTGTCACTGTTAGAAAAAGGCGGCAAAATTTACTGCTCGTAAAATGACTTAATGGGACTTTAATTTTACAAAATTAATTTTAAATATTTAAAAAAGAACGAAAAACCTAAGTAAAAATAATTAACCCTTATAACGAGCTACGACAAAGTTACGTTAGTTCTAGTTCTAGGGATGACTATCATTCTTAAAAATTGAATAATAAGGGAAATTAAATTATAGGGTTGTTTGTAAGAGTTCCAAAAATAAGATTAAATTAAAAAATAGTTAAAAAGGGCAATTTAAAAAAAATTATGAGGCAATTTCAAGCAATTTTTCCCGAAGCAATTTTCTTGCTCTTTAATGAAAGAGTTTAGGTACTTTACATAACTACAACATTTTATTATAAATAATTTATAAATAGAACTAAACAAAATTAAAATACATTTTTTTTTATCTCGGCTCTTTTATTGAAGGAGCCACAACTATCCGCTCCGATCCATCTTCTCGAACTATAATGAGACAATTTTATTTTGAAAAATAACAAATTGAACATTGATAAATAACAAATGCAGGTATATCAAAACAGATCTAATTTTTTAAAAATAAGCAAATAGAAAAAAAAATAGTTGTAAATTTGCAAAAACCAACGTACAACTTGATGGCGGCGTCACGTTGGCTGCCTGCGGTTAACGAATTGCATGTGTTCTGCGGAAACTTTCAACTTAACAAATCGTGTGTCGTTCTTCAAACCCCTTATTAATGGGTACATATACAATTAAAAAGCTGTCGGGATTGTATTAGAAGACTTTTTACCTAAAAAAATTATTTTTAGGAATTTTTTTTCGTCACTTTGTGGTTTCTTTTTTCTTTCATCTCTAGGTAAAGAGTGAAGTATTTTTTCAAGATCAAACCCCATGTTTAATTTGAAAAAATGGTCGAGAAACACATTCTTCTCCAATTAATTGAAGTAAACATGTAATTTTAATTAAATTAAATTTGATATTAATTAAGATATTTTAATTGATCTCCTTAGATGGTGAGGAATAATTAAATTGTAGGTGTAGGTACCCACTACGGTAATTGCAGCAGGTTTAAACCATGTTAAAGCATGACTTTTTAATATCCACGTGATAAGGAGACATATTGGCGTCCTCGAGACTGCTTTCAATAGTTTTTTCTTCTAATTTTCAAAAATACTTTGATTATCGTATGAGGTTATACTTTTTATTTTGAACAAAAGCACTTAAATGAAAAAAACTTTTTGTACGAGAGGTTTCATATTTAAATTTCCCCTTTTCCAATTGAAATTTAGATTTATAAGATGTTACCAAAATTAGGGGTACAGTACCTTGCATAGGTCCAAATAAGAGAATTAGTGTTAAGGGAAAGCTCTTGGCTTAAGGCCTGTTTCTTTAGAATCGCCCAAAAGTTGGACTAGATTCAGACGTTAGAAGCAGAACGAGCAGATTTGCTATCTTCTATATGCTATAAAAAGAGAGCTCAGTTAAACGTATAGATACAAAGGAACGGGGCCATTTAAATTCTATTTCTCTACAGCTATCTCGTTGCAGAAATATGGACATCTTTGCAGTAACATATTTGTTAGGGCTAAGATAGAAATATGGGGGAAGGGATCCAAATGAGATAAACATTTGAAAACGTTGCTAAGACCCACGGTTGCTATAGGCAGATTTACGAATTACGAATAGTATTGCATCAACTGATGTACCTAATAAAAGGCTTGATGTCGCCGGGAATCGAACCCAGCTTTCTCGCATCCATCCAGAGACAAAAGCTCTTAACTTTTGAATCTATTTCTACAATCTCTACAAAGTCTTTGAAATCTTCCAAACAGGGAAGTCTGTCAGGAAAGTCAGGAAAACTGTCAGGGAAACAGACAAGCAGAAAGAGAGAGAGAAAGAGAAAGTGAGAGAGAGAGAGAGACAGGAAAACAGACAGATAGACAAATAAATAGAGAGATTGGCAGCCTACAGAGAGGCTTCTAATGTTTGAAATAATGTTTCTGTCCATAACAAGCACATATTTGACAAAAACCTCGAGCAGAAGTTATTGAAATGTTTAAAAAGCCACCAGGCAGACAGGCAGGCATGCAAGCAGACAGATAGAGAGATTGACAGCCTACAGAGAGGCTTCTAATGTTGAAGTGATGTTTCTGTCTATAATAAGGGAATATTAGAAAAAAACATCGAGCAGAGATTATTGAAATATTTAAAAAGCCACCAGGCAGACAGGCAGAAAGACAAGCGGACACGCAAACAGACAGGTAGACAGATTGACAGCCTACAGAGAGGCTTCTAGTGTTTGAAATGATGTTTCTGTCCATAACAAGGAAATATTCGACCAAAACCTCCAGCAGAAATTATTTAAATGTTTAAAAAGCTACCAGGCAGTCAGTAAGACAGGCAGGCAAGCAAGCAGACAGATAGAAGGATCTATTATCTATTAACAATCGGACACATGTTCATATGACATTTTTGACTCAGAGCAATCCATACTACAACGTCCCAAAATATTTGCACTTCCTCATGAATCACCCTGTATAGAGGCTTCCAATGTTTGGAATGATGTTTCTAACCATAACTAGGAAATATTCGAAAAAAAAACCTTCAGCAGAAATTATTTATATTTTTAAAAAGCCACTAGGCAGACAGGAAGAAAGACAGGCAGACATGCAAGCTGACAGGTAGAGAAATTCAAAACCTACAGAGGGGCTTCTAATGTTTGAAATGATGTTTCTGACCATAACAAGGAAATATTTGAGAAAAACCTCGAGCAGAAATTATTTACATTTTTAAAAAGCCCCCAGGTAGAAAACAGGTAGAAAGACAGGTATGCATGCAAGCAGACAGATAGAGAGATTGATAGCCTACAGAGAGGCTTCTAATTTTGAAATGATGTTTCTGTCTGTAATAAGGAAATATTAGAAAAAAACATCGAGTAGAAATTATTGAAATGTTTAAAAACCACCAGAAAGACAGGCGGGCATGCAAGCAGACAGATAGAGGGATTGATAGCCTACCGAGAGGCTTCTAATGTTAGAAATGACGTTTCTGTACATATCAAGGAAATATTCGACCCAAACCTCAAGCAGAAATTATTGAAATGTTTAAAAAGCCACCAGGCAGACAGGCAGAAAGACAAGCAGGCATGCAAGCGGACTGATAGAGGGATTGACAGCCTATAGAGAGGTTTCCAATGTTTGAAATGATGTTTCTAGCCATAACAAGGAAATATTCGAAATAAACCTTGAGCAGAAATTATTTAAATTTTTAAAAAGCTACTAGGCAGACAGGCAGACCTGCAAGCAGACAGGTAAAGAAATTCAAAACCTACAGAAGGGCTGCTAATGTTTGAAATGATGTTTCTGACCATAACAAGGAAATATTTGACAAAAACCTCGAGCAGAAATTATTTACATTTTTAAAAAGCCCCCAGGCAAAAAACAGGCAAAAAGACAGGTATTCATGCAAGCAAACAGATAGAGAGATTGACAGCCTACAGAGAGGCTAATATTTGAAACGCTATTTCTACCCATACCAAAAGTTAAGATATGACAAAAATCTTGACCAAAAGTTAGTTAGTTTTTTACCTAGCCACCCACCAGAGATGCATAAAAATAGAGAGATTTGGTCCATTCAAGGAAAGTCAACGGTTGATATGGTGACCAATCACAACACAGTAAATAACTTATAGCGTCTCAGTCTTTGATCTTTCCTGAATGACTCCATTGACAGCTGACAGAAAGGATTATTTTAGTTTTTAACTACCAGGCAGTAGGCAGACAAAGACAGACGGACGGACGGGCAGACCAATAGAGAGATTCACAACCGACATGGGGGCTTCTAACGTTTAAAATGATGCTTCTGACCATAACACGAGCAAAGATTCAATATATACCTGAACGACAAATGAATTCAAATTTTAAGTAAAGAAATAATTATAAAGGGGAGGCAGACGGACAGAGAAATTTGCGAACAAGACCAATAGACAGCCCTCCTTTAAAAAATCAAAACATGGGAATTTTTAATGGACTTTCCCCAACAACATAAATTATCCTTTCTGATATCAACTGATGATGTAACAAAGATTGCATTATACGTAAGAGTTTCCAGATTCTCAAATTTTGAATCTGAAATTGAATCGTCTCCATGTCTTGAGGCCATTTATTTCGAAAGCTATGGCCAAACAAATTCTCCTAATATTTGAACTTGTTAAAATATGCGATAATACACTCAGAGAATGCTTAGAAATGAAATATAAAAGACCACAATTTTAGTAATTTCATGCTTCAAAGGCATAATTGTCATAACCCATTAAAAAGTTACATAAAGCTCATTTCGCTATTAAAAAGTTTTAAGCGAGAGGTCTTTACTCTCTTGTAAACGTTGCTGTTATCTAAAATTTATTTTAATTTGAAGCAACACTGGAATGCTCCTGTTTTCCAAGTCCAAACCATAAGGTTCATTATCAACAAGAATTTCTAAGAAGTGAGAATTTCCAGATCTCGTTTAGATTGTTAAGAGAAGATTTATAGAGCACTTGAATGTACCTGCCCTTTGACACGAACAATATGAACATAACCCATACACACACACATAGAAGCGAGTTTCTAATGTTATTTTACAATTAGAATTACCTTGTAAGGTACTTGGGAAAATAAAACTACGTGATTAACATTTAACGTATGTCACCGGTTTTTGATTTAATTAAGAGGTTGACATTTTTTTTTGTAACTCGACTTGAATTTATATATTGTTGTTTGTAACATTTCCTAAATTAAATGTAAGTCATTTTTCTAGTTTTTTTTCTTTCTGAGATTTATGTCAAGTTTTAGTCTTATTATTGTCCTAGATTAATGATCGTGATTGTTTTGGACTTAGATAATTCAAAACTTATCATGGAAATTTACGAAATTTGTCATTATCAACCAATTTGTTGATGAAACTGTTGGGAGAGAAGAGGGGAAGGTTTTGATTTTTGAAAGGGTCAAATGGTTCTCGTAGTTTTATTTGAGAAGTAATTATTTTTAGTTGGACAATATTAAGTATCAGGATATATGTTATTTCACCAATTCGTGGCATGGTGTCAAAATTTAATGTTGATACATTTTTTACTATCAAAAAAGTATAACATTCTTTCAATATTTCAACATTTTTTGGCAGTGGTTTTAACAAAAATTTGTTTTTTATTTTTTTTGAGTGGCGGCAACTTTATAGATACGCTTTAACAAGAAACGTTATTAGATAGTTTTCAAGTGCCTTCATAATAAACAGTAGCCCCTAAACTTCCATCATTTTTTAATTTTTGGGAAAATCATCTGCAAGTATCTTGAGCATTCCGCGGACACATGTGTACACTCGTATAATGAAGCGTGATACCCAAATGACGAGCTGTCTCATTTTACATGTGTCACTCATTTCTTGTCTGCCCTTTACTTATTTCTTTGGCCATTTGCCATTTGAGTTTCAACAAACATGGATTTAATAGTAAGCAAAAAATTAAAAAGTCTTGTATAAACTAATTTTTCTTTTCTTTTACAGGGTGGGATACATCATCGGAATTTTCTTCAGTTTCTGAGTGATAAACAAGACCTGCCCATCTTATTTTTTAATTCCAACAACCCAGTTTGAGGATTTACAAACAAAATTTTTTACAGTGAGTGAAGTGATTTTTTTAATAGCTCGCGCAATGGACGAATTAAAGTTTTATAATAATAATTATAGTGGTTGTGAGTGAAATTAATCGTAGTGTGGTTTTTTTTTTAATTTTAATTGAAAAAAAAAGTGAATTGTGATCTCAAATTAATATAGAGAGTATGAGTTCTTATTTTGCAAACTCGTATATGCCGGACATGCGTAACGGTGGAGTTTCGGCTGAGCATCCGCATCATCAACATTATGGAGCTGCGGTGCAAGTGCCTCAAGGTGGAGGTGCGGTACAAACGGACCCTAATTCTTGTGGTGGTGATCCATCGGTTGTAGGTTTAAGACAGGGTATTCCTGCTCATCATTATGGCGGTGGACCGCCTGTCGCCGGGCAACCTCCTCCAGGTATGCCATACCCTAGGTTTCCTCCTTATGATAGAATGGATATGCGAAATCCGGCTTATTATGGAGCGCAACATCAACAAATGGACGGTAGTCAGGGATATAGGCCGGATAGTCCTAGTAATATGCATATGGCAACTAATGGAGCTCCTAATGGGCATCAAACCCCCGTAGTTTATGCGAGTTGTAAGCTACAAGCGACTGCGGTAAATCACGGGGGAGTTTTAGGTTCAACGGGTAGTCCGCCTTTAGATACAGCGCAAGGGATGGGTAATCACCACATGGGACATCATATGCAAGAACATCCGCAACACCACCAGCAAGCACACCATCAGCACGGTATGATGTACGCCGGTCAACAAACCGGAAATATACACCAACAACAAAATAATACCCATCAGCAGCCGGCTGCGATACAACAGCAACAGCAGCAACAACAACAACAGCAAAATACAAATAATCCCGCGCAGTTACCAAGTCCGCTTTATCCTTGGATGAGAAGTCAGTTCGGTAAGTTTAGTTTTTGAAATTTTTATAAAAGTAGTTTGGTTTACCTGTTTGAAAAAGGAAAATATCTTACGCAACTGACACTTATTGCTTTTTGCTAAAATTTACGACCTTTTGTGTTAAAAGTGCTTTAATTTTGCATAAAAGCACCGGACGTCTCAATCCAACAACGAACAACTACATGCAGCAGGCGGTCGGACAGAATTATGACCGAAGGACCTTCTATATTTTCTTTTATTATTTTTATTATAGGTAGCTCTTTTGACGCAATTCTTCCACACTTTTGTTGGTAGTTGGCACATTTACAAAAATTTTAAGTCTACTTGCTAGTGCTTCATTTACTCGTGAGGACGTCTTTTGAGCGTCGAATATGGTTTGATTAGCTATGTGAGTTTTTTCGCCTATTTTAGACATTCGCGATATTTTGGTGCATAAATCATTTTCGTTTGGACGTCTCAAGTTAGAAAATAGGTCATTTTAGTAGGTAGGTGTTAATGTCATTTGTCTGTAATATTGATTAACTGCAATTATTTTGGATTCAAACTATGTAATAGGTGGTTAATATAATCGCGGTAGGGTTACATCTGTTAGCAACCATAAGTACAGTAATAACAATATAACCGTCACGGTGTATAAGCTACTTGTTGAACACAATTTATGAAGCAAGAATGTGTTAGGTTTGCGTTCGTGTAAATCCGACGAGCCTCGGGGCTATTAAATAAGCATTCCAGTGATAAATTGTGACGCGATGAGATTTGATAGTGCTGTAAATTATTTAACCCTTTTCATTGGGTAATTATTATTAAGTTATGTGGTTGTAAGGTCATAGTATTTATTTTACTGCTTTTTAATTTGTTTCGAGACGTTTTTACGACTTGCGGTAGTTCATTCATAATCAAAATGTGTAAACAAAAATAGTTTTTATTGCAATATGGATAATTTATGCTTATTTTATGTATAAACTTAAACAGATTATTACACTTTTATTTACATTAATAACATTAGCCTTTTTTTATTAACCATAATTAGTCTTTATTAATTATTTAATCAATATTAATACTTAATTTTATCGTTTTCTGCACACTATGTGTGTTCGTAATTTCTTTAATGGCCAAATTTATTTCTTTTTAATTTTACTACTCAATTTCTTCTTCATTTAACTTTTACTCATCTACAAATATTATTATATATTATATTAATAATTGATAATTTATTATAAACTTAAAGAATTTTCTTTTTGGGATTTTCATTTGATTAACACCTTTTCCCCAATTAGATTTTTTTAGTTATTTTCCCATAATTAATACCTATGCATAATTGAAGTTAATTCAAGCCTCTGTCAAGCGAGTTATTTATAGGTAGTGATGGACGAGACGAGATATAAGACGAGAATTTCTCGTCTCGTCTCGAATTGAAAATTAATGTCACTCTCGAAAGGTTAATCTGGTCTCATAAGTTATTTTAGTGCTCTAATTTCGATTCTAACTCGTATCAGAAATTGCAGTCTCGAGAAAAAAATCGATTTTTTGTTCATCACTATTTATAGGCAGAGCTTTTTTGAGAACTTGAGGTTTCTTGGGTTTTTCAAAACCAAAACTCCCCCTTACAGAAAGTCGGATATTTTTTAATGATTTGACAAGGGCATATCCACTTTTGGTTGGCCCAAGCTGCTGTAAGTCTCTCATTACAGTTTTTTAAGACTTGAGACATTTGCCTTTTTAATAGGCATTCGCTGTTTTTCTTCCTTGTTTCAAATCGAAAGCACTTCAGGGTTATGTTCTGCTTATTTTCTAACATATTGTGCTTAGTTTTTTAATTAGCTTCTGAACTTCAATAAGTTGTAACCTAACTTAACATACCCTAATCCAGGGTTTCCCAAACTGTGCTCTGCGGAGCACTAGTGCTCCGTGGGAAGGTAGCAAGTGCTCCGTGAAAAAATTTTAATTTCTAAGATTTATTGATTATGAGTCATTATCTACCCTTCAAATTACACAAGGTGATCCGTCAAAATTTAAAGACCCTCAAGGTGCTCTATCAGAGAAAAAGTTTGGGAAACTCTGAGTTAGACGAACGCAGAGCTAACCTAACTGGTCTTGAGCTTGCAGTAGGGCGTTTTAAATGCCGTAGCTACTGTATAGCGAAACACATCGAGTGTGGGGGTTAGGTTAGGTTAGGCTAAATTATGTTAGGTTAGGTTATGTTAGGTTAGGTTCGGTTAAGGGTTTTAAATAAAACTCTATAACAGTGTTTACCAACGTGGGGCTCACACCCCACAGGGGGTCAATTTGACTGTTAAGGGGGGCCATTAGAAAATGGACTCGTCCAGAGTTTAAGTTAACAGTTTGGCGACTCTGATTGGTGCTCGAGTTTCTTCATTGAAAAATTCATTTTTTGAATATTGAATACAGAACACTATTATTGTAGGCAGTCGATATTTAGAAATTATGTATAAATGCATTAAAATTTTAAAAAGGCTTAGGTAGGGCATGGCACAAAAAATGTTCGGAAAGACTGCTCTATAACCTCAATAAGTGGACTTGACGAGTTGATTTGTTGAATTTTATTGATTTCTGGTAGTGAACTGGTTAACTTTTGAAGAGGATTATTTATCTATCATTACATATTTCTTTATGTGGCAATTCCGAATCCTGTAACTCAAGGATTTAAAATTTACCCCCTTCTGTTGCTTTTTGCTTTGCTAGACATTTTGAACGGTACGTTATACCATGGTCACAATGGTTACACTTGATTGCAGTTTTGAATGTTACTGAGCATCTACATTTTGACATCATCTGATATTTCTCTCCAATAAATTGTAACGGACCGTTGAAGATCCCCAGCAACGCACCCTTAATATCATCGAGACTAAAGCTCTAGATAACTTCATCAGTATGCAAAACAACAGGTGCTTTCAAAACAGAAGGTAAAAATATATAAATGTGAGGCCCTTAGTAGACTGCCGCAAAAATATTTACCATTTACAAAACCTCATCAACCACTAATAAATTGGTAAAGCTCTTACCTTGTAATATTATCTTGGTGGAATGGTTCGTAACATTATGAAGGGATAAGGGATCGTCATTCTTGTACTTGTCTTCTTTAGCCATTACTGTAGAGCTGAACCGCGACTTGTCTGTAGGTATTCAGAATTTTGCTAATTTTAGTAACTTTATCCAAATCTTATTTCGTTATCATTGCTTTGCTGCCCTATTCAAAATGTCGCCACTGATCTGTAACGAACAAATAATGTTAAATTATAAATTTGTTAAATAGGTTCTATTGCGAGAGGGTTAACTTATATGCATTTAAGTCGCTACTTTGGACCCTCTGTGCATCCCTTTCCCTATTATTTTTGAGATTTAAGATTTGAGGGTAAGAAACTGATACAGAAATGTTAATAAGCATGATAGGACAGAGTAGTCCCTTATTATGTCACCTCTAGTTGCTGCCAATGCTACAGAAGGGCATTAAAAAAGCACTTAGTCAGCCGTTGGTATTTGCTACCTAAAATTTGAGGCATTTGGTTCACCTTTCGAATTGTCTTTGTAGTTGAGTGTCCATAGTTCTGACAGTTGCAGCAATAAATGGTTCCTAGTTCACAATAAACGCGAAAACCTGCCAAGCAATTTCCTTCATACCCTTATTTCAAATGAGTTGATCTAGGTGTCTGAATGTAATGTAAAATTTGAGCTGAGAGGTTCCAGAGCAGCTCTACTTTCGCTTAATATTAGAATGTGAATGTGTTAACCTAAGACGAGGCATTTCTTATTTATTTTATTATTCTCATGCAGAATCCTAACAATTTAAGTTTGAAAGGGTGAAGTCTATCACCCAGCGGAATTACCCCTCACTCAGTCTCAGTTTTGGCAAAAAATATATAAATTTATTATTTTAGTTCGTTAAAAAAACAGCAGAGCCATGCAGAAAGCCCTTTTTAAAATTATTAACCCAAAAAAAGCCCTAAACAATTTTACGACTTTTAACCTGACATGTTTTACGAGCTTACTATTGCCAATAAAACATTTATCGTATAATAAAATTTCCTTTGAAGAAAATGTCTACAAATTGTTATTTGTTAATTCTTTTATGACTTTCAGAACTTATCACTTATTTCTTTTTAATAGAAACGATTAACCTACTGTTGCAACTGTAATTTTCTTTCTGATGTCAATAAATTCATTTCATATCATTACACGACATTTTATTGCTTCCAGTAAGCTCGAATCCAATTTAGAAAATTATTAACAATTTGTTTTGTTTGATTTATTGAATTTTGTTTGTTTTACCGATTAAATTATGTTTATGTGGAATTTATTGTTTTTCAAATTGCCCTTGTTTTTAAATTCGAATTATAAGTTGTAGTTCAGTCAACGAACGTTCAAAAAAAGGGGTGTAGAGGACATGGAAGGAAGTGGAATTTTTTCTGCAGGAAAATTTTTGGAGTAGTTAAAACTAGGCGATAAGAATACTAAAAATTCCCGGTCCTAGCTATTTGTCTAAAGAAGGGAGGGAGGGAGAGAGGTTGAAAGGTCCCTTTTTTGGTGTTTTCGCTTATATCTCAAAAATGATGGGTCCTAGAAAAAGAATTATTCTTAGTAAAAGAAAGCTTATCAAATTTTCTACAATTTTTCTATTCAATTTTTCTCTTTTCCTTATATTTTTCGAGATATCCGATCGCAAAAGTTTCAAATTACTATAACTCTGTACCAATTGAAGATAAAATAGTAGTAACAAGTTGCGGGCGGATATGTCCAAAACTAAATATGAATAGGAACAATCTTGTAGGAAATTTGATAAGCTTTCGTTTTGATGAGAATATTTTTTTACCTAGAAGCCACCGTTTTCGAGATATAAGCAACAAACCACAAAAACCCAAAAAAAACAAAGAAAAGTTTTCTCCGAACTTTCTCTATAAAGTTCTATCTTTCATAATGTTCTAAGCTGAGTCTGTGACCACGCTGTACTTGAACCTTTGAAATTTCTGAATAAATTCCCATCTCTACAAATTTATCGCTTTATTTCCCTAATAATAATATTTATTTAAATCACTTGCGTAATTTAGTCACGAATTTTGGGTGTTAATACATTTTTGTATACGCACGTCATTGTACTCTTTATTATATTTTATTACTTTTTTGTATTTACGTTTACAACCGATACAAAAGCAAATTTTCAACTAAAAAAATGTGATAGCTGTTAGTTAATTATATGTGTAATATTTATGTCGACAAGATTTTTAAGTGTGTTTATATAAACATAATTCCTGTTGATATTGTTAAACATGTATAAAATAATAATCATCATTAATATAAAGCAGTTTTTTCTACAAAAAAAATTATTGTAAAATTTAGGTTAACACAGTGTTAAAAATTTGTCACGTAATATTATATAGAATTGGGTTGACTTAACAAAGATATCAAACTAACACAGTAGGAAGCGACATAGAAATATTACTTCGTATTGTTCGACGACATATACAATTGCATAATCTATAATAGTATAATAGGTCTAGTCTTCCATTTTGGTATTCATTTATTCTTGTTTACCGGTGGTCCCGCAGGATACGAAACTGTCAGAAATTAGAATGTGAACTTTGCCTCACAACTCCTACGAACGCGAGAACTTTCTAACAGACGATTTAAATTTTGACGGTCAGATATGGGTAGGTTGACATGGGTCTTGGCGGATCTCTCTAACATTCTTAGACTGGTTTGTATTTACAATGTTTTTCGATAAGCAATATCACATTCTTAATGTTAGTTGGGGTCGTGAACGTATCGTCATCAGTCATGCCAGCAGACAGCATGGTTAATTAGTAGATTCGTTGTTCCTTTTTTTTTATTTCGTAATGGTGGCAATCTTCTTCCATTATTATACGTCTTGCTATTAATTATTATAAACAAAAAGAAAGAATTTTTTGTAAATTATTAGTTTCTAACATCAATAACACCTTTTTGATTACCTTCGTTTTGAAATATGTTTTATTAATTTTTAAGTTTCCACTTAGTTAGGGTTAATGAGCGCAAATACTTAGTAGTACCGTCGAATTGTAAAAAAAATTATCTAATGACTTCTATCTAAAATGATTCACAAAGTGGGATTAATAACAAAGCCTACGAGAATTATTTTAAATAGTTTCATCACCTATACTATTTGTCCACAAATGTAGACAGTTGTGTCATTTATAGAATGACTTCTATAATCCACTTCCACTTCTACTACCTAGATTCGTTCAAATTCTGTCAAATTATAGTAAAGTACGTTATTCTATTAAAGCGGCACGTGTTTTTTAGCTACATTGTTAGCTAAATTTTGTGAACACATATTAAGAATGAGTCACTCTCTATAATTGTGGAATTGGACTTTTTAGTGTAGGGTAGAATATTAGAACTACTGTCTGTCAGATTGTCACCAGTCAGGTCGTTTTTGTTGGAGTATTATTGATTGACTCGTTATTTTTGCTATTGAAGGGGACATTAGTTTGTTGCCCCATGTACTTTCACCTCTATTCTAGAGTCCATTGTACTACCCCTAGTTGCAGCTATTAATTTTCTAGTGTATCCGAATATTTCATCCTCATTTGGTTTAGTAGCCCCAAAGAGATCTTCTGTTAGATAAATCTACACATTCTAAGATTACATGAGGAACTTTTTCGTTTTCTTCACCACCTATCGTCTGTTTCCGGAAAATACAGTGTCAGTGTCCAGTTTCAGTGGCTTAGGGGTCCGACATTAAACGATTAAATGCTCGTGTCTCTGGTTTAGACGAAGTTTCCAGTATTTAAGCTGTTTAAATCTAGTCCATAGTTCACACCTTCTCTTACAGAGCCTTTAATTACACCAAACACAGCTTCTGGTCATGTGGAGAGCATTTCAGATCATTTTCTTCAAAATTGTTTGCTTTTTCATTGCCTGCAACATCTTTAAGTCGGGGCACCAAGATCAGTGTTCTGATGGGTTTTGTTGGTTTTATTTTGTCAGATCATTAGGATTTTCTAGACGATCCCACGCAGTTTTTGATTTGGTCTGGTAGCAGTCAAGTACTTTTGAAGCTGTATGGCATTGTCTAGGAAATTTGAATGATCTGCCAAAATCCAAGATATTCTTGATAGCAGGGTGTTTTAAGATGTTTTGGTACTGCTGGTAATTTTACTTAGAATATAAATTTCCGGAAGGAAGGTTAGTCACCGTTGCCTATAAGAGAAAATGAGACGAAAACGACATTTTGGAAAGCTATGGATGACTCATTCATCTCGTCGAATTTACATTATCATTGGCTGTGATGATCTTTCCTTATAAGTGAGAGTATAAAGCAACCATTTCTATTGGAGAAATTGACCGGAAATTGCTATATTTAAAAAACCATTGCGATTCATAAACTAAATGGCTCTTTCCTGGTAGAGTAGCGGGGTTATTTATTCAATGCTTAGAATATGACAGCAGTTGTTTCGAAACTTATACATATAAGTTGTCATTTGAGCATTTAGGTTGTATTACATTGTACTGGCACCGGGGTAGACAAAACCTCTGATGCACTGCGCCCAAAAAGGTCTATTGTGCTCCCCCACCCGTAAAGGTGAATAAAATGTTTACGATGTTTTGTGGATTTAAGAAAAATTCCTCAATTACATCTTTGCTTTGCCTCGGAATTGAATAGTATATGAATGGATGCTTCCCCCTCTCTTGGCATTGCCTATAAAGTGTTAGTGTTCCTGCAGGTGGGGAGTGTTCATAGAGGTCCTCTCCTTCATGAATCATGATATGGTTAATATTACTGTATTATGTATAAAAAAAATTTCAATGTCTCGTTAGCCTGAACGTCAGTCTTTTCGTTTCCAACGCCCCTATGTCTCTATGCTTCGGCACCATATAACTGTAACGTAGCTCTTTTATATCGAGGAAGAGTTCATTAAGGGTATCGCAGGGTTAGAACCCCAACAACACTGTAGAGTGTAGATGTGACACTTAAATTGCTTTGAGAGCATCTTGGCTGTCTGAGATGATCCAGAGTGTTTCATTTATTGCCTCCGAGGGGTTATCCACTCTGGGCAGTTAATGTACAAAACATTATCTGTCAATGGTAGTCATCTGCAGTTAATGGGGCAGTCATATAATAGACAGTCAACGGCAGTCATCGACAGTCTATGTACAAATTCAGAACAGTGGTTGACCTCTCGATTGCCTCCTTGTTCAGAATTCCTTTAGGACATTCCATGATGGTTGCACACCTTCCCAAGGTAAATGATTTTTCTTAGGTTATGGGCCTTTCTTTTGGAGCCATCGGTTACCATACTGTATCACCTTTATTCTTGGCGTTAAAGCCGTCTTTTCAATTCTTCACGTTGGGGCATTATAACTTATAACAAAGAAATCATTATTACATATTTTCGTGTCATTCAGTCAGATTCCATGTTGTTGAATATGTAGGTGTCTGATAAACAGCCATACTGTATAACCATAATTTCTGGCTAGGTAGTATGTAGTATGTAGGCTAGTAGTAGACTATATAGGTAGAATGTTTATTAAGTAATCAGGTGTAACCAAGGGTGTTACTGTAATAGGGTTACTTTCAACAGTCTTGCTGAAGAACATTTTCTTTGAAAATGTGAGTTACTTGAAGGTAAACTTCATGGGCTTACCAAAACCGCAATGATTTTCTTAAAATATTTTTGTCGTGGAGGTTACTATGCCTTTGAGCATAATATTCGTGCCAAAAAATTTACTTAGCGAAGAAATTAAATATTCGGACTATTTTCAAGAATTCACGCTAGTTTTGAGAGAAATTATGTGTTTTGAGTTGGTACACTCTCATTAAAATTTAATTTTTTACTACAATCAATGTGTATCTACTTTTATAGCCATTCCATTATCACTGGAGTTTCGAAATTTAATTAAATTTGCCTTGATTGTTTTTGATGTGAAGTTAATACAAGTTGTGTGTTATTACCCCTACAACCCTTTTTGGCGCCTATGAATAAAACAACACCCCCATAATTATTGTTTCAAACTGTATGCTAATGTCACTTAAATGATTTATAACCCAAATACAAGCCGATTAATAACAAAACCATTTCTTTTTCTTAACTTTATATATTTTTGATTTATTAGGTTAAAGTTCGTGATAATACAATTCATATTTTTCCTCTCAATATTATAAGGATAAAAAAAAGGTTATCGTGTTCCCTTTTCATACGATAAACATCTTTTAAAAAATTTTCCCTTAAAAAATTCAACTTTTCGATTATTAAACTTCAATTAATACCATCAGTGCAAGTAATTTGTTTTTGTTGTTTCTCTTCTCGAGAGAGTTGAAAATTCTTATACATATTTAATTAAAATTATTTAAAAAAAAACTTCTCTTTTTATAAAGTATGAGATTGCGAGATAGATATAGAAAGAGGTACATGATAAATCGTTTTCATCTCAAATAACCTTCCCACACGGTTCAGTATTCAGAAAGAATAAAAAGCTACGTTAATTAAAGAAGCATCGAACTAATCAGAGCTCATGTCTGTGTAGAAATAAATCAAACTCAGAACAGTCAAGCTAAAATAATTACATGTCTTGTTCAGGGTAGTGTAGCGTTCATCACGCGCATTGCATCCGAATCTAATATCGTTAATTAGATAACAGAAAAACCTCGACGATTCGACCGGGGGGGTTTAAAGTTAAGAAAATTAAAATTCGTTTTTTCGTGCGTTATTAATGTCTTCTTTATTTCGAATTTTAATCTCAAAGGAATAACAATATAAAAAATTTAACGGAAATGGATCTTTTCTAAGGACATATCGTGAGATGAAGGTTGAAAGTTAAAAATTACTAGGGTTCTCTTGGTGTGTATTGAAGCGTTCTCCCTACACATGTTAGTTTTTTGGACTTTTGCTATGTTGCTGCCAGAAGGTGCTATTCATCTTCATCAACCTTAACGTCCGCATGTTAGCTGCACCCCCCATGATTATAAAGTGGTTATGGAATGCTTTCATTGGTCGGTGATTTTATCATTAAAAAATCATATACAATATGTAATAAACTGGTTTAATCTTTAATCTATATTTATTACTACCAATCTTATTTTTTATTCTCCTCTTTTTATTTCTTAACTAACAACAATCAAACTCAAAAAGACCTAATTGCGTGAAATTAAACAATTAAAAGAAAAAAACCTATTACTCTCTTAATTAGATTTGGTTTAAGTGGAAAAATAATGTCTGTACCTAATACGAAAAAACAAAAAAACAACGAAAGGTGGTCTTAAGAAGTAATTTCAGGGAGTTGCGTTTATACACCGTGTCTCAAGAGTAACACAAAAGTCGAATATTATTTTAAAAAATTCAAAAACACACGGAGGGGTCGATGATTGTCCATTTCTCGTTTTTGAAACCAAAAGAGTTGAAGATCTTTTTCCCCGTGACTCTTCATATTGCAGCTCTGGATTCTATGGAGGGGAAGTTGATTCCCAGCTCTTAGGTAACAAATTTGAGCCCCCTGTTTAATCTCCAAGCAGCTCTCCCAGGCTCTTTCTAGCCACTTGAATTGTAAGATAAATTTTATAATTCCGACGTGAAGGGTGGCGATTATTTTGACTTTGGCGAGCTACAAGTGTTCTAACCTACGAATCCTCTTGTGGACGTCAGAAGTAGAGTGCATTGAGCACGTATTCACCTATGTATTCTTCTAAGTTGCATTCACTAGGGATTAGAAAAGTTAATTCCAGGCTCTCCATCCATTTCTTCGAGCTCTTATTGTTATCACAGCCATCAGCGTTTGTGTCACTCTGATTATTAAATAAACTACAGAATTCTGGTGGGAAGGGTGGCGTTTATAGTGGGTATTTTGAGTCAGAGTCATCAGTTTTCGAGTCACTCGAATTGTAGAATAAAAGGAAGGGACGAAAACGGGTGGAAAGGGAATCCCTCTAAGACGAATTCTCTTGTGGACCGTGGACGTTAGAAGCGGAGTATATTAGAGCACGTAGTCAACTACGTAGTCTCATAGGTTTCTAGCCATTAGGGAAGCTAACTTCCGGACTTTATAATGTGTTAGATGGGCAGGACTGCTTTGCTTACATCAATCTATCTTAGAAAGCACAAGCGCTTTTTCTTCATCCTCGATACCAGATGAGAGTGGCGTTTATTTTGGCTATCTCGAGTCAGTGTTATTGTTCCCAGAGACATCAGTTTTTGAGCCACTCTAATTGTAGAATAAACTCCTGAATTTTATTGGGAAGGGAAAAACCTCTAACACGAATTCTCTTGTGGACTGTAGACGTTAGAAGCGGAGTGTATTGGAGCACGTAGTAAACTGTAGCTTTCTAGGTTTCTAGTCATGAGGGGAGCTAATATCCGAACTCTGTGATGTGTTAGATGGTTGCTACTTTTTAGGGCAGTTTTAATGGCTAGTTTTATGTTGATATCAGGACTGCATGAACCAACCTATCTTGGAAAGCCCATTCGCTTTTTATTCATCCTCGTTACCAGATGAGAGTGGCGTTTATTTTGGCCATCTCGAGTCAGTGTCACTGTTCCCAGAGACATCAGTTTTTGAGTCACTCCAATTATTGTAGAAAAAATCTTAAATTCTGGTGGGAAGGGAAGACTCCAAACACGAATTCTCTTGTGGACCGTAGACGTTAGAAGCGGAGTGTATTGGAGAGCACGTAGTCAACTGTAGCTTCTAGGTTTCAAGCCATGAGGGGAACTAACTTTCGAACTCTCTGATGTGGTAGATGGTTGCTACTTTTTAGGGCAGTTTTCATAGCTGGTTTTATGTTTAGATCAGGTCTTCATGGACCAACCTATCTTGGAAAGCCCATTCGCTTTTTATTCATCCTCGTTAGCAGATGAGAGTAGCGTTTATTTTGGCTGTCGAGTTAATATCATTGTTCCCAGAGACATCACTTTTTTAAGTCACTCTAATTGTAGAATAAACTCCTGAATTTTGGTGGGAAGGGAAAAACCCATAACACGAATTCTCTTGTGGACTGTAGACGTTAGAAGCGGAGTGTATTACAGCACGTAGTCAGCTGTAGCTTTCTAGGTTTCTAGCCATGAGAGGAGCTAATTTTCGAAGTTTCTGATGTGTTAGATGGTTGCTACTATTTGGGACAGTTTTTATATCTAGTTTTATGTTTAGATTAGGCTACATGGGACAACCTATCTTAGAAAGCCCATTCACTTTTCTTCATCCCCGTTACCAGATGTGGCTGAAAATATTTTTATTGCATGCTCGTCAGACTGCTTCACGCACTCCAACAGGAGATTACCCTAGCTGTCAGCTTTCAAAGCTCTCGCTATCAGTATTTATTGTCGTAATTTTTCCTGTTTAGGGTTTTAATTGTTATTTGCCCACCTATCAGGTGGGTTTGAAATTCTGAAGTATATTTTCTAAATGATGCCCTGTTTTCCAGGCTCAGACGCTAACACACCCACTCTCAACCCATATCTAACCATTTTTGAGTTAAATCAGTGAAAACAGTGCTCAGCTTCTGCTTCTGTTGGTAAAACCAAAGTTTGGATATGTTATATGTCTTATACGTTCCTTAGGACACACTGTATTAAAAAAATGTTCTTAGTAGGTTATACACGTTTGTTAAGATAATTGATGCCTTTGAGGTAATATTATATAAAATATTATTTTGGTGGTAGGGGCTAAATCTATTATTAATTTACATTGGTTAGTGGCCAGTGGGTATAAGCGCAAAATTACAATTTTGTAGCCACAAAAACCTTAAATTGTTGTTCAAACTATTATAATAAACTTTTTTTGGTTAGAAAACAAATTAATTTGTTGCAAATAACTTAATATTTCGCTTTGAAAAAATTTGATTGTTACAAAAACACATTTTTTTGGCAATTACATTTTGAGAGTAGTGTTTATACACGTGAGTTTTTGCAACTCTTATTTCCCATGTGGGAATATGAATTTGATTAAGAAGTGATGTATGTGTTAAAATAGAAAAAGGGAGCTTTTCAAAATATTGAAACGTGCTCCATATGGAATTATTCAAATATTTCCAGTTGTTAAACTTTAAACGCAAAG
The DNA here is from genome assembly GCA_963924605.1 of Malthinus seriepunctatus. Taxonomy (NCBI): domain Eukaryota; kingdom Metazoa; phylum Arthropoda; class Insecta; order Coleoptera; family Cantharidae; genus Malthinus; species Malthinus seriepunctatus. The sequence goes on along the minus strand of OZ004601.1, from coordinate 15,549,474 downwards.
CAAACGCTTCTTTTTCTAAAAAAAGCTTGCTCTCTGGGAGCTATTAAATATTTGAATCAGATTGTTAATTATTGATTATAGATTGCGAAATATTTATGAGTTGTTAATTTAAACATCACTTTATAATAGGATAATTGTAAGATTGTATTAAACAGACACGCAAAAGTTTTTACTTTTTAAAAGCTCTTTGCTGTGCAGCTTAACTTTAAATGATATAGTTCTTTAATTATGCACTGGTGTAAGTTAGCGTTCTTTTTAACAGCTGGGAATATTCTCAAAAGTAGCACCGTATTCTTGATGATAATCCAATAATTACTTACGATTAATAATTTATGATTAAACTATTTTGAATTTTTAAAAATACAAGGCGTAGACTTCTATGGTTGTGTGGTTATTGATTGTTGCTTTGATGAATGTTTAATAAAGACTAACAAATTCATTTTACGAAAAATGAAACTTAACGAAGTTCTAGGACCCTTATTTTGATCACCTATGATTTAACACCCTGTTTTACTGTTCGTAATCTAAACGAGTTCTACTACCGTATCATCTGAAAGGCATTAATTTTTCAAATTCATCTTAGAAGAGTCACAAATCACCACCGTGTTTTAGGTTGTCTAAGGGTGTAAGTTTCGAAGAGATTCCCCGCACTATTTTAAAATATGCGCCAATTATTTTTATGTTTAGGGGATGTTTTAGGGATTCCTTAACTTATTTCGATGTTCGTGCATCGTTTCATGTTCATTTTGCAAGTTTTAGCAAAGACGTTGAGAAACTCAATAGTTAAAAATAGGTTTGTTAATCCGGATTCGTTTAGGGTGAAATATCCGGATTAGTAAAAGAAGATATCGTTACAAGAGAAGAAGTTCTCAGCAGTCAAGCTGTAATCATCGAAAGAATAATGTATTCAGTTCATTTTTCTCTTAATTTTGACTTAGAATTGGTCTCTCATAATTTCAAGCTTTTGTACTAAATTTTGAGTTCTTTAGAAGTATCAAGGTTTTTGGTATTTAAGACCTACCTGTTTAGAACCACGAAAGTTTTAACAAAGGAGCACTGTTGAATTATAAAACTTTAATAATAAAAAAAATTTTGATTTAAGAAAAACTGTGCTAATCATGCAACACTCACTGGTTGTCTCTCTACTACTATTGAGCTCGATGGGGTCTAAAAATTCGAAATTCGGTCAAAAATCGTGAAAAATATGGGGAGAACGGTTTTGATAATGAATCAAACCTAACCTAACCTACTCTAACCAAACCTAACCTAACTCGTTTTTTTAATTACGAGAGAAGGGCAAATCTTCTAACGATCACCGACGGCACCGTACTGCAAGGGAGTGTGAGATTTACCTGTGGGAGAGTGGCCCAGATGCCAACCGTCTAAAACCCTTCATATTACCCATTGACTGGAGCGGTCTAGAATCATACTTGGCATAGCTGCGGGTCGCTCGGATTGTCACTACAGCTGTCACCTGGTCTCTGAACTCCGTGGGATCCCGCTGCGGTTCGCCCGGATTGTCGCTACGGCTGTCTGTTGGTGTCTGGACTCTGTTGGATCCCTCTGCGGGGTCTTCTTCTTCATCCACCGCATTGCCGCTATTACGGGAAGCCTCCAGTCTTGTGACTTGGTGGGCTCCCGCACCCTAATCTAACCTAACCTAACCTAACCTAACCTAAAATAAGAATTTAATTTTTTGTTTATTTAAAATATAATTTCTTATATCTCGAGGAGTGCAGGGGCCAAATTACAGCTGTTCCCGAGGAGAGTAAATGAAGCCAGACCGACTCTAGTCTTAATCAAGGATTTTATTGGGCTGGTCATGGACGTAAAAAAAGTTGCTGTTCATGACTAAGGTGAAGGTGGTTCAGATGTTAACCGGCCAAAACCCCTCATCTTACCCATTGACTAAAGCGTTCTGAAATCACAGTTGCGTAACACTTTGGGTCGCTCACATTGTTGCTACAGCTGTCTCGTGGTCTCTGGGAGTCTGTGGAATCCCGCTGCGGGGTCTTCTTCTTTAGTCACCGCATTGCCGCTATACGGGAAGCCTCCCGCCCTCTAATCTAACCTAACCTAACCTAAAATAAGACCTTTTATTTTTTGTTTATTTTGAGTATAATTTTTTTTTATTTCTGGAGGGTGCAGGGGTCAAATTACAACTGTTGCCGAAGAGACCAAATGAAGACAGACTGACTCTGGTCTAAATCAAGGATTTAATTGGATTTGTCATGGACGAAAAAAGTTTCTGTTCATGACTATCTGACAATCTCTCGTCTGGAACTGGAATATAGTCAAACCATGAACTGTCCAACATGTGAAAAAATCGTGACGAATTTTTTATGATTTTCTAATGAGCTGTCAACTCGAGGGGCTGCACTTTTGAACTAATGTTTATAGGAAATAGGAACTCTTTTCATCCTTACGACGAGCTCAATCCAATATCTGATTTTGACCAACTATTTCAGGACTGACTTGCATACAAATTTTCATTTTAACACTTCGTCTTTAGGCCATCTTGAACATTTTAAATACGACTCTGTATTTTTGATTTTAATGTGAATGAAATAATGTTCCAAACATAAATATTTTTGGACATTTTTTAACCCCACGTTATGATGTTAGAAGCAAAAAGTGAGACAACTTGGGTGTTCTCTATCTCATTATTTGTTTTGTACCGGCGTCAACTGCAGCAATCATTGCCCTATAAATATTAATAAACATTTAAATAGAAACCAATTAAACATCGTCAGAGAGTAAATTTTATTACGAAAGAATTAAGTCTAAGGACTCGACATCCAAAGATTGTGTAGGAAATAGTTTTTTTGGATCTTCAGAAAAATGACCCCCCCCACCTTTTAACCCAATAAAGCCCAGCGTCCTCATATGATGCCAGTAAAAAAAAAGATTGTTCTTATGACCTTTTGCAACTTTTGGCTATTTTAATTTTTCTGAAATCAAAATTTTTTTATTTGCCTGGGCGGAAATGGGTTAAAGGGGCCGTTTTTATATAATTTTTAAAGATATAATATTTTGACGTCCTTCACTTTTATTAAAACGAGAAAAGGTATATCTGTGGAGTAACAGGACTTAGAATTATCTAAGACAAGTTCTGAGTTTCCACAGCCCTAGCTTTTAAATTTCTCTGTACCACTGCATCTCTTAATTCGTTCTTCTGGCGTCTAGATTTTTCGCTTTTTAGTTTCTGGATGACCCGAGAAATCTACGATAAACCTCTATTCGGTCATCTGTTGCTTACATTCTTTTTCTACCTCTTGATTACCCATTTACTATTAGGTCTGCAGATTTATGGCTTTTTCGTAGACTTTTTGAAACTTTCTTACATACCCTAGAACTCGAAGCGTCTTCATCTTCTGCAGTGACCACTTGATCGTTGGCTAAGTAGAATGTGTAAAAGCAAATTTTCCCTCACTTAAAAACCCAATTATTATCTACTACGCTTTCTTTTTCAATCCATCAAAAGTTGGTCTCGTCTTCAGTTCGTCGCCAAAGATTATAAAATTTTTCAAATCCCAAAATAATTTTTTTTGTCAATTAATTCTTCTGTAAATTAAAAAAAAAACGTTATCAACGTGAGTAGCTCCATAATGGTACCTGCAGAATGAAGATTTCTTTTTTTAATCCACTGTTTCACACCTGACAACGATGCTTTGCAAATTTACGCTATTTCTACGAAACCAATTTGCATTAAAATTTAAAATAATTAAATAATTATTAGATAATTAACTTTTTGTACTAATTTAAAAACATGTAATTATTAAATACTTTATAAATAATAATAATCATTAGTGCAATATGTAATGAGTATTGATTACTTGTTAATTGACATAGCGATTATTTTAATTAAACACAAAATCAAGCTTACTTGATTATTAATAAAACAAGGGATTTAGCAATAATTCAAAGAAACAATCATTTTCGCTCTCTCACACACAAACAAAAATTATTTAAACGGTTCATTCGCTCCAAATTACTCGAAACATTAAAAGAAAATTTTTGTGCTATTATTAGTTGACATTATTTATTTCCTTAATCAAACGTCATTGATCTAATGACACTAGACATTTGCTATTAATCAAACTTTAATCATCTAATGACGTATAATTTCGAACCAAATGTCGATTGTTGATTTAAAGTATCTTTATTGTTGATCAAAAAAGAAAATTTAGAAAAATACAGGGTACGTTTGTGTTGGGGAGGTTCATTAAAATAAATTGGAGTATAGGCCTTGTAAGGGATAAGGGGAAAAAATGAAGGAAAGCTAGAACAAAGTTTTCCTAAAGCAGTCTATAATTTGGATCTGCGCACATCTCTATTAATCCTAGTTTGGCCGTCATCTTGGAAAAATGGCGCCTCAAGTCAGTTTTTTTAGATCTCGCCTTATAAAAACTTGTTAGAACAAAAGCATAGCTTTTAACTGCTTTCTAGACTAGATATCAAAGATAAATTAACTGTGGACGCCATTTTTCTAAGATGGTGGCTAAATTCAGAGTGGGAGAGGGGTGCAAACGTTTCCAAAAAAACTTTTAGGAAAAAAAAGAAATTTTTACATTTGTTACTCTCATTTTTCGTTTTTGCACCCTTAAAGACAATATAGTAATAGTTTAATAAATTGGTATAGCCTTGTGGAAGCTATATCTAGTCTTCTATTATTGTTTTTATTTTTAACTTTTCAAAAAGTGGTTAGAATAACACCAAGTTGGCTTATTTGTAAATTGCTCAATTTGTTATAGGATTTTACCACAAAAGTAAAAATAACACGTCTAAATTTGCTTATGCACTTAGTTAGGTTAGGGGTATGGTTTTAAATAAATTAATGGGGGATTTTTACTAACAAGTCACTATATAGTTTTGAGAATTAATTGGAACCATATTTTTGTATGCAGGCACTTCCGATAAGCCGTTATCATCTGAAAACGGTAAGTTATCTTTGTTGAAGTTAACTTTTTTCACAGTCAAAAAAAGAAAACTTTTCACCCCTTTAAATAATTATTGGATTTATCTTCAAATCTAAAAGTTTGCGATTTTGTTTTTTAACAACGCCTACTCATTTCTATAATTACTTCTTTTGTTGATTGATTTACTAGTTTATTACCTATATGGAGAGTGGGAAGCATAGCTAATCATTCGAAATTAACTTACTTTTTCCGAGGATTTTTTTTTAAATTTGTGGTTTTTTAGTGTGTTAGATAATGAAAGGTGAAGAATAGAGGACCAGGATGAGACTCAAAAATTTCAACTTAAAAATTTTTTTTTAAATAATTATATACATTGTGTTTTGTGTTTAAAGGAGGTAGATTAGCCTTGTGACGCCAATCAAAAAAGACTCTAGGCGGTCTTAACCTGCATCTTTTATAATGAGTTTATAAATGATTTATAAATCATCCCCGCTTTTTCCATTCGGTCAAAAGCAAAATTTTTAAGAGCACAACGTATCTAATTATTATATTAGTTCTGCTATGCAAATTTGATTTTTTAACATTTATAACCTGACTATTTTAGTTTATTTTTGTTTGTAGAAAGAAAAAGAGGCCGACAAACGTACACTCGGTATCAAACGCTGGAGTTGGAGAAGGAATTTCATTTTAATCGGTACCTGACGAGGCGGCGGCGAATCGAAATAGCACACGCTTTGTGTTTAACCGAAAGACAAATCAAAATTTGGTTTCAAAATCGCCGTATGAAATGGAAGAAGGAAAATAAAACCAAAGGAGAAGTCGGATCAGAAACGGGCGGTGACGATATCAGTCCACAAGGATCACCACAATAAATCCACAACTACAATAATGTAACCTAAAAAGAGAAACAGCACTTTGTAGTCATTTTTTATTTAAAAATGCATTTAATTTAAAAAAAACTGATAATCGCGTGATATGTACAATTTTTCTAAAAATATTTCGGCAATAATTTTTCAAAATTTTCAAACACAACCACAATGACCTCTTATGATAAGTCCCCTCTTGTGTATATTTAATAAAAAAGTCGATATTTTATTTGCGATAAAACAGCGGATATTAGAAGAATTTATAGTTTATTTATTTATATTGTAGATAATAAATATAGAGTATATTAGTTATTTACGCGAATTTTATATAAAAAAACAAAAGAACTCTTTTTGTAGAGCGTGAGCGTTTGCTAGCGTTTTTTAGAGGCCAGTGTATAAACGTGCAATTGAAGTTTTTCGGGAAAACAAAAGAAAATCGCTTTTGTATAAATTAAAAATAAAGAGCGGTTTTTAATAATGTGCTGGTTCTAAAAAAATTTTTTTATTATAATGTGTTAAAAACAAAGTGCTTTAAAAAACTGCATTTGAAGCGCCCCCTAATTCCCCAAAAATCCAAAAATCGCCGTGTGAACTTAAAAAAGAATGGATCGAACAGGTCAGTGAGTAGCACTGTAGAAGAAATTAAAAAAAGGAAAATTATTGGGTTTTTGGGAAATCCAATAATTTTTCTTTTGGTGTGAATTTTTTTAAAATTTAATTTATAAAAGTGGTTAAATTTAAATGCGGTACTATTTGTTACGTACTTGTAGGAACAAAGTTGTATGTATATTTGGTTAACGTACCTACTCTTATTAAGTGTCGATCACATTTGTAAATAAAAAATCCGGTTGAGGAACAGGATATTGACATATACGATATTTAAGAATTATACGCAGTTTCATGCCAAAGGTAGACTATAAAGTTATCCATGTAGGATATTGTTATCTATACTCCTGATGATGATATTTAAAAGAACAGAAACTTTCAATTAATTTATTTCTTCACGTTTTAAGTTTACAATTTTAAATTGTAGTTGATGTAATAAGTACACGTTTTGTGGGAGTACAGAGAAAAGAAACCTTTATTTTATATACCTATATAATTAGTATCAATTTTAAATGCAATTGGAGATTTTTTGTATAAAAAATTTTTTAAGAAAAAATCTCTTAATTCTCTAGTGATAACGAAAACGAAATACGTAACTTTATTACAAACCAAGTATACGTAATTTTAAATTATAGTATCTATTTGTAAAATCAGAGATCTATCTTTATTAAAAACTATGTATAACAATGAATTAAATCAAGAAGTTTGTAAACCTTTAAAAGAAATGATAACGCCCTGTAAACTTAATTCTCATTGCTAGTCTCGTAGGCCATTCAGTGAGGAGTTCAATAACGAAAAAAAATCAGGGGTATCTCAAAAACTATTTATTGTCTCTCTAACAACGTTACCACTCATGTTGTGGCCGCCATTTTGCCAAGATGGCGTCCGGAGTACAGTTTTCGTGGATAATTCGCTTCGAAAGCTTACTAGGCCTAACAATCTTATTACAAATAAGAAATACGTATCTCAAGTTATCATGCAACTAATTTTCTTTAATTTTCATTGTTGAAAAATTAGGTGAGGGAAACTGTGTAATTACTAGCACGTTTTAGAAGAAAATTGATTTCATGTAAAATGTTTTCGAATGCGAGATAACTACGACAAACCGACTTTGAGCACCATTTTTTCAAAATGGCGGTCAGATTGGGGATTTATAAAGAAATGGGGCAAAATTCGTTATGTTTCTATAAGCACACGTTTTATTAGTAAGGCAAGAAAGATTGTTTGAGCACCTCCCTAATATTTTTCATTAATGAACCCACACAATGTCCTTGCTGCCTGGCCTATAATTATATTTATAAAATTTCTTGATTTTATAAAGAAAACAATTGACAATAGTCATTAAACCTTTATTATTTTTTTGTTTTTTTTTTTAATTTTTTAAAAATAATTTTAAATTGGTTAACCACATATACCTATAATGCCGTTATTTATTCTTACGTAAACTTAGGGATTTTTGCAGTGGCATGTTGTATATTTGTACCTATATGGATAAAAAAATAGCGTATAGTTATTTGTGCTGTGGTGTAATTTAGTCTAGAACAATTCAGTTTTTTTATAAGTCTATTCATTTGGCAATTTGTTCTTATCATTATTATCATTATTATTCTTAATAAAAATAATAATTTCAAGTACCTCTTAAAAAATCTACACAAAACATGTAAAAATGAAAATTTTTTTACCAAACAATTTTTTCAAATTTAATTTGAATACAAAAAATTTAATATTTAAATTTTTACATAACTTGTGCTATATTTAATTCATCTTTCTGTCTTGTGGATTTGAACTTATTATATACGTACATAAAAACTAATATATGTATAAATAAAAATAATTGTAATTTAATTTTTTTTTATTTAAAAAAATTCGAAAAAAATTTTTTAATTTTACATAATTATAAAAAGTTAATGGTTATACGGCCTAATTTCCAAAATATGACAAGATGGCCTCTATTTTAGGGATTATTATTGGTTAACATAACATGAATAGCTCCGCCTTGGTTCTATTTTTGACGGGATGATGTATTGATTCTTGTTTCTCCCAGAAGTTCACTTTAACACAATACAATCTCAACTAACATTAGTATTTTATAATTAACAAAATCTCCAAAATAGAAAAATTTTTAAGGGCTCAAAACATCAACAATTGCACCAAACAACACTTTCTTTATTATAATTTTATTATCTCAAAGCAGTGGCGTACCTAATATAATCCACAAGACTCCCAAGTTGAAACTCGTTGTTAAAATGAAGCGTTCGATTAGGATGGGAAAGTAAACGAAATAGAATCGCAAATTAGATAAGGGCAGCAGCGTAAAGGAGCGTCCAAATTTGGATGAAGTAGGAATTTTTGCGCTCGAGCAATCGATGAAGTGCGAGGGTTAATTTTCTGCATGCATTCACCGAGTGGATGTCTCAGAAGGGACAATTTCAACTTTGTCTAAAAGCTGTAAATACAAATTAAACAGCGTGTATTACGCATTCATGAGATGGAATGATGAAAAGCTCAATTTTAACAGTCTTTCGTAGTATGCCGTGTTGTTGTATTATAGAAATGCACGAATTTTCATATAGTCTCGCAGGGAATGTCCAAGGGATTTCTGCTGGACTGCTTAGTACAAATAGCCTCTCTTATCTAGTCAACGATGGGGTTATATAGGACATAGAAGATGGTGCAATGTTTTTCTTCAGTAATATGTTTAGTATAGTCAGAAAGTAATAATATTAAAAGTCCCCGGTCCTAGCTATATGGTTATGGGACGGAGGATGGTGGAAAGCTCTCGTTTATGAGGTTTTTGCTTATATATCGAAAACTATAAGTCCTAGAGAAAAAATTATATTTAGCAAAATAAAAGCTTATCAAATTTTCTACAAGATTGTATCTATTCATTTTTTCTATATTTCTTCTAGTTTTCGAGATATCCGCTCGCAAAAATTGTTAATGTATAAAACAAATGCGAAATAAGTCAAACGTTGCATTTCCAAATCAGAGATATAGAAGCTTATGCAAGGAGTCAAAACTGGAGGAAAATTGAAAATATTAAGGTTAAGTCACCCAAGGCGACAAGTTTATTCGAACACTTGTACAAGGTGGGCAAAATTGGACGTTTTTATAGGGCATTAGGGCAACAGTTTTAAAAAAGAATAGTGTAATAACTGGAAAATGGGCAATCTAAAGAGAAGTTTGACTACGGCACTGGAATCTACGTTAAAAAGTGTCTTAAGAAGACAAGAAGATACCTAGACTTAGATTTTACCGTTATTAGTTTAAAAAAAGAGAGATCGAGGATGCGCCATCGGTTCTTCTCTAACTCATAGTTACCGACTTTCTCTATAGAAACGTCCAATTTTGCCCATCCTGTACAGAGTGCTTAATGTAAATCAATAAGTGCGTGAACATTTAATAAACAAAGTTTTCTTTAGACATTAGGCGATGTCGTCTATGATGAATGCCCATAAAAGAGTGGAAAAACATCAGGATATCCAAAAGTGGCAAGTAGGCACTATACAGAAAAGTAAGTGTTGGACGTTCTGTAGAGAGATGCTGGAGCGACTTTTAGAACTATAAAATCGGAACAAGCGTTCATTATACCTGGAACCAAGGAAGAAGTAAGGATCACGATTACTTTTTCTAAGAGCCCAGGACCCGCTGTGATGTGTTAAATTTTATTTTTTCCTTGGGGAGGGGGGGGGGCGGAAGTGTCATCTAGATATTAGGAAGCAGTCAAAATTTGGACTCGTAAGGGTTACAATTATAAATAGGGGCCAGCCTTAAGTCAGAAAGTAGTGAGATTGGAACATTCCAATTTTTGCAGCAATTTTCAAAAATCCTCATTATCTTTACTTCCCTCTGGTAGCGACTTTTGGAACTATAACATCGGAACAAGCTTTCGTACTTCATACCTGAAACCAAGCAAGAAGTAAGGATGACGATTACTTTTTCTAAGAGCCCAGGACCCGCTGTGATGTGTTAAATTTTATTTTTTCCTTGGGGAGGGGGGGGGGGCGGAAGTGTCATCTAGATATTAGGAAGCAGTCAAAATTTGGACTCGTAAGGGTTACAATTATAAATAGGGGCCAGCCTTAAGTCAGAAAGTAGTGAGATTGGAACATTCCAATTTTTGCAGCAATTTTCAAAAATCCTCATTATCTTTACTTCCCTCTGGTAGCGACTTTTGGAACTATAACATCGGAACAAGCTTTCGTACTTCATACCTGAAACCAAGCAAGAAGTAAGGATGACGATTAATTCTTCTGAGCGCCCAGGGGGCGCAACGATGTTTTAAATTTTATTTTTTCGTCGGGAGGGGGGACTCTAATTTAGATATTACGAAGCAGTCAAAATTTGAACTCGTGAGGGTTAAATTTATAAATAGGGGGCAGTCTTAAGTTAGGAGGTGCTGAGATTTGGACATTCCAATTTTTGCAGCGATTTTCAAAAATTCTCACTATCTTCACTACCCTCTGGTAGCGACTTTTGGAACTATAAAATCGGAACAAGCGTTCATACCTGGAACCAAGCGAGAAGTAAGGATGACGATTAATATTACTGAGCGCCCACGGGGCGCAGCGATGTGTTTAGTTTCATTTTACTGTGGGAGCGAGGAAGTCTCATCTATATATGAAGAAACAGTCAAAATTTGGACTCGTGCGAGTTACAATTGTAAATAGGGACCAGCTTTAGTTAGGAAGTGCTGAGATTTGGACATTCCAATTTTTGCAGCGATTTTCAAAAATTCTCACTATCTTCAATACCCTCTGGTAGCGACTTTTGGAACTATAAAATCGGAACAAGCGTTCATACCTGGAACCAAGCGAGAAGTAAGGATGACGATTAATATTACTGAGCGCCCACGGGGCGCAGCGATGTGTTTAGTTTCATTTTACTGTGGGAGCGAGGAAGTCTCATCTATATATGAAGAAACAGTCAAAATTTGGACTCGTGAAAGTTACAATTGTAAATAGGGACCAGCTTTAGTTAGGAAGTGCTGAGATTTGGACATTCCAATTTTTGCAGCGATTTTCAAAAATTCTCACTATCTTCACTACCCTCTGGTAGCGACTTTTGGAACTATAAAATCGGAACAAGCGTTCATACCTGGAACCAAGCGAGAAGTAAGGATGACGATTAATATTACTGAGCGCCCACGGGGCGCAGCGATGTGTTTAGTTTCATTTTACTGTGGGAGCGAGGAAGTCTCATCTATATATGAAGAAACAGTCAAAATTTGGACTCGTGCGAGTTACAATTGTAAATAGGGACCAGCTTTAGTTAGGAAGTGCTGAGATTTGGACATTCCAATTTTTGCAGCGATTTTCAAAAATTCTCACTATCTTCACTACCCTCTGGTAGCGACTTTTGGAACTATAAAATCGGAACAAGCGTTCATACCTGGAACCAAGCGAGAAGTAAGGATGACGATTAATATTACTGAGCGCCCACGGGGCGCAGCGATGTGTTTAGTTTCATTTTACTGTGGGAGCGAGGAAGTCTCATCTATATATGAAGAAACAGTCAAAATTTGGACTCGTGAAAGTTACAATTGTAAATAGGGACCAGCTTTAGTTAGGAAGTGCTGAGATTTGGACATTCCAATTTTTGCAGCGATTTTCAAAAATTCTCACTATCTTCACTACCCTCTGGTAGCGACTTTTGGAACTATAAAATCGGAACAAGCGTTCATACCTGGAACCAAGCGAGAAGTAAGGATGACGAATAATATTACTGAGCGCCCACGGGGCGCAGCGATGTGTTTAGTTTCATTTTACTGTGGGAGCGAGGAAGTCTCATCTATATATGAAGAAACAGTCAAAATTTGGACTCGTGAGAGTTACAATTGTAAATAGGGACCAGCTTTAGTTAGGAAGTGCTGAGATTTGGACATTCCAATTTTTGCAGTAATTATCAAAACTCCTCACTATCTTCACTACCCTCTGGTAGCGACTTTTGGAACTATAAAATCGGAACAAGCTTTCATACTTCATTCCTGAAGCCAAGCAAGAAGTTAAGGTTGACGATTATTTCTTCTGAGCGCCCAGCGGGCGCAGCGATGTGTTTAATTATATTTTTTCCGTCGAGGGGGGGGGCTATTCTATGCTAGATATTAAGAACAGTCAAAATTTGGAGTCGTGAGGGTTACAATTACAATACGGGCCAGCCTAAGTTTGAAGGTGCTGAGATTTGGAAATAATTTTCGCAGAAATTCTCAAATATCTGTACTATCTTCCCTACTCTCTCCAAAAAAACCCAACCTTCTCAATTTCTAATTTTTGATGATTTTGATGGGATTTATTAACACTAATTAGTTTTCTTCAATTTTCCCAAAAAAAATTCCGTAACTGGAGAAAATTTTCTGAACCATCAAAATTTACTACTTTATAGTGACGCTACTGCTTTAGGTGATTAGGTTTAGAAAATTCAACTTCCATTAAGTGACAAAAAAGTTCCACTTTGTTTTTTGTAAATTAAAGACAGGCAGCTGCGCCATTAGACTACTCGTAAAATGCCCAAAACTAGAAAAACAAAATGACTTATTTGCAAAGCGCGATTAAAGATTTCGCCATTAGGTACACGTACGAAAAATAAAGAAAAAAAAAACGAAAATGGAAAAAATCATTAATTGAGGTAAATAAATATGTAATTTAGAAAAAAAAGTTAAAATTGAGACATCAATGAAACGAAATCTTGTACATGAGTATGTACCTATAAAGTTGAGATTTATTAAGAACAACATTGACTTCCATTTCACTTTACGTCACACTTGCACTTATTGTTTGTAGCATAAACTTTTCCTCTTTTCTCAAACGTACATGTTGTATCTCGCCACTTGAATCAGGAGTTATGGGCAATAACAAGTGGTCTCTTAAAGTAATCTCTCAGTAAATCATTCTGTGCACACGCTACAATCGTTTATCTTGCTTGTTTAAGTATTTTACACTATGAGATAAAAAGAGACGAAAAATCTTTTTGTAAAAATACAATAGATGGTAGTGATGAATACAAGACCATCCATAAAATCGCAGATGATGATTTAAGATAGCTCTTGTCTTTTTCGCTACTTAGTACTGTGTTTACAAGGTGCTTATAGTCGTTTGGTTTATACTTTTATTTAGTATATAGGGTGTGTTCATAACTTACGACTATTTAAAAAAAATGAGATGGGCACAATTGTATTTAAATGACCCCCTTTTTAAAAAACATTTATCAATTACACCTTTACATTTTTACATCTCCATTTACGTTTATGCTAAACGAGCTCACCTTTTTTTGATTTATGTTTTTGGTCGGTTGTTGATGTTTTAATAAACGATTTGGATTTACTAGCTCCAAAAAGTTGTAATAATTTTTTAATTGTTGGTCGAGTCAATTAAAATTGTTCTGTTGGACGTTCAAAATAAATTGTTAGTTGCGATAACTCATATCTGGATTAGTTGCGTACTTTTAAAAAAAAGTTAAAAAAGGGGAGTTAAAAATAATGTTAAATGAATAAAAAGTTTGGTTTGGTAAGAAGAAAAAGAAAAAAGAATCAGGTGTTTTATATACAAAATAAAAACTTTTATAAACTACTAACTATAGCAATAAAGCGGGCAATCGTGAATAAAGTCGATAAAGAGCCAAGTGAAAAGTGATCTCGAGATCTTCATACTAAACACTTATTTGGCCATATATTTTAGTGCTCGTAGCCGGGACCGCAAACAGCTTTATGGAAAATGCAGGGGTGGCGGCACATAAATCAATAATAACACAAGTTTGGATATCTCTCTTCAACCAATACATCTTACAATATATCTCGTTTTCTTAACTTGGAAATGAGGCTTTGTGTGCGCTTTTCAAATTCAAAATATTGGATTTAAATTCGTCCCATTGATGATTACTATTCGATATTTGTTATTATTGAAACGAACGTGCATTGTTCGAACGCATTATTGGATACAACAAAAAAATATCGACGAAAAACCATAAATGTTTTTTCAATTATATTCGAGTATAATTTAGATTGCAAATAGACAAAAATAAATAAATAAAAATGTATATCCGATATTTTTGTTTAGCTTATCTTAGATCAAAACATACGAGTTGGATATTATCTGTTTGTATCTAATAACGAACGAACTACAGGTACAATGTAGGCACTAATCGTTCCAGCATTAAAAATTGTCCTAATGTAAAAATAAATACCAAGGTAATTATCTAACGTATCATAATATATCAGAATATTTATTGTAACATTTATGTTTACAGATAGTCAAGGTCTACAAAACGAGACAAGGGCGATTGTGTAATAAAAACGGAAAAATATCAAATTTTAAATTTGGCGCCTTTTGGGGGCCATTCTAGTTTTGGGCCGGTTCTGAACTGCTCCACCTCAAACGCTTAGTTTCTGTCAAGTAACTGTCAAAGTTGCACGGCCCCTAGATTTGTCAGCTTTCCTGGCGCCGCCTCTGTTTTCAATGTAACGTTTCCTATTGGCCAACACCATCGCTTTTCTGAGTATGATTAGTGTTGTTAAGCACATGAAAACATATTTAGTAAGTGTACTGGATACTAACGACACCTGAAAATTTGTGGTAAGTATCCGAACTACTCATTTTATATTTTAATTGTTCATAAGCGCATCGGCGATCGAAAAATAATTTCACTTTATTTCAATTTTTAATTCAATTTAACTGCAAATTGAGCCATTTAAATAATAATTTTGATCAAATTTCAATTTTTTTAAATTTAATTTAATTTTATTGTTAAATTTAGTACGTAAAAGTTTTTAAATTAGGCTTTTTTTGAATGAAAATAAGTGGCAAAATAAACTATTTGTTAATTTAGTTCGCGAGAGCTCTCCGGCGGAGCAATAAATCTTTTTCCTATAGTTTTCCGAGAAAATTTTAACCTTATAACAATTTTATTGCTTTAACAATTATTTTAAATTGTTTATAAATAAACAATTTTTATTTAAACATATTTTTTAAGTGTCGTTAGTTTGTAACTTGGAAACGCGTCGGATTTGAATTATGGAGGCTTTAGTGGTATTATTAATAAATATTTTCATGTCTCAATTTGAAATGTAGTTGAAAAATATTAAAAATGCTTAATGTCGTTTATAAGTTATGCCAATTGAATTTTTATGAGAAATTTTAATATAACGTTAATTTATTGGCGTCGCTTAAAATTTATTTGCTCGAGAGCTTCATTGTAGAGATTTCTAAAAAAACCTCAAAAATCTCCTCCAGAAAAATAAATTGTATTAAAAAAATTACTTTCCATTTGTAGTTTTTTTTTAAATTTTCTAATAGTGCTACTTTTGGAAAAAAAGTGAAAATTCGAAATTTCATATTTTCTGCTATAAATTTGAAAACACGAATTAATTTCGAAAAATTTTAAAGGAAAAAGTTTTATAACTTAAAAAAATCTTTCAAATGACACTAAAATTAATTATATTGTGCAACGACGCTAGGCGTCGCTACCATCAGCTTTTTCTTTTCTATGATTTTTTGTCATAAAATGAAATAAATGCACTAATACCCAATTCAGGTGAAGAAAATAGTTAGTTGTTTCATTTTATGACAAAAATCGTAGGCGTCCACAAAACAAAATATAGACCGTAGCGACGCCTAGCGTCGTAATACAATAGTAGTAATTTTGCTGTCATTTGAAAGACTTTTTGAAGGTATAAAACTTTTTTCTTTACAATTTTTTGATATTGATGTCTGTTTTTGAATTATACGAAGAAATCTAGGAGAAATCAAAAATTACAAATTTTAAGTTTTTCTTCAATATTTCCAAAAGTACTCAAAATTTTTTAAACTTAAAAACAGATTCTTGTAACTACTAAAAATCCGCAACTGTTTTGCCAAATAACCGAATTTCTAAATAGTATCGTTGTCAAGATAGTAATGTTGTATGATGAAATTCCCTAAGAAAACAAAAACTAGACTGTAGCGACCTCTAGCGTCGTAATATAATAGTAGTAATTTTGGTGTCATTTGAAAGTTTTTTTGAAGATATAAATCTTTTACCTTTACAATTTTTTGATATTGATGACTGTTTTTGAATTATTTGAGGAAATCTAGGAGACATAAAAATGACCAATTTTCAAATTTTCTCCAATATTTCTGAAAGTACTCAAAATTCTTTTAACGTAAAAACATATTTTTGTAAGTAATAAAAATGCGCAACTTTTTTTTACCAAATAACCGAATTTCTAAATCGTACCTTTGCTAAGATAGTAATGTTAGTAAGATGAAAAAATCACCCTGTAAATTAAACAATAGGCGCCTACTTCAATTTAAATCGTACTGCTTGATTTAATTTACCTAACAATAATTTAAATTCGTACCTTTTGGCAAATAGGCCAAATTTTTGATATTTCAATTATTTTTGACAAATGCAAAGTTTGCCGTATTATTTAATTTTGAAAATGACTTTTATGTAATTTCCGTCATAATTAAACACGAAAACGACCGGTTTTTGAAAAAAATCACTTTTGAAATTCCTCTCGATTAACAATTTTAAATTATGAGCTTTAAATAAGTCTCTTAAGTTATTAAATCAAAGTAAAGTGAATGTACTTAGCCTCTTAAATATAAATTATCGCAAATAATATACTTCAAGTTTTAAAGCTAAAGCAGGTTGCGCCTGTAGATAGAGCAATTTAAAAGTTATTTATTAAATTGGTTCCACATTAAACATTTAATGGGATTTATTAGAGTTAAGTTGAAAATTTTTTTCTTCAAAAAATTACTGAAAATTGTCTTTTAAGTGCAATTTGTGGTTTCATTGCTCTGGTACTAAATGAAACGCGATAAAACGCGACGGTCGTGGTCTTGAGCTTGACATAGAAAAATAATGCGTTTTAAACACTCTGTATGAACTGAACGATTAGGCACCCAAAAAATTATTTATTCGCCCAATTTTGAATTTTTTTGCAATTAATATTAACATTTGAGAAAAACAATTCTTTCAATTCTATAAGAGAGAGGACGTAAACTAATAGGTAATTTTCTGAGAATAAATGAAAGATTATCTCCTCCTAAACGGTATGGTGAAGGTATAGAAATCTTCAAGGATTCGTTGAATGAATGACAATTTTTAAATTCTAAAGTCCTTTATTTAGTGTATATTTTTCAGTTGACAAGAGTCAGACCACCGGTGGTTTTAAAAGCAGATAGCATCCATTTTCTATACTGTACCTTTTACAAAGCATAACATTTCTTGTTATATAAAATAAAATCCTAGATACATTTGCAATATTTCTCACAATCATTTTTCAAATTCAAACGGTTGGATGTTTTAAAAAATTAAAATTAAAAGGTGCTAAGAATTATTTTACCAAGCCACTAAGAAACTATAGGTAAGGTGATCAAACCTAAAACTCAAATGGGATTTATTGTAATTTTTTTTGTATAGGTAAACACAAGCCTTTTTAGACTTATTTGGGTTTGTATTACATAAATTATTTCTAAAATTATTTTTCTAACCCAAATTTGTCTTCTAATCGTAATTTCTGTCATAAACCAATTTCCAATGGAAATTATTATATAAGAATAAACTTTAATTTTTTCATCTTTACCGACACTCACCACTTTAATATGTACTCCTATAAATTAGGATGAAAACGATGTATTTATTTAGTGTAATTATTTTATTTAGCTATTACATTTGTTGTTAATTAATATTAAATATTTGTTTAGAAAATTTATTATTTAATCAATTATTTATTGAGTTTTCTAAAAGTCATGTGTCGGTAAAGGTAACAAATTCAAGTTTAGGTAAACCTTTTAAAAATTTTGGATCAATAGGCCTATATGGCATGTTCCTTACTTAATTATTGCTCAATTTAACTTTTGCAGAATTTTTACGAGTGCTTAAAGAGAGCAACTGCAAGCGACCGCTTAACGTACCCTCTGAAGAACCTAGAGTGAATAATAATTCTAACCTCCGAGTTACTTTGTATTCCATAATTCTATTTTAGGGACCTCTTCATAGTAAAATTTTTAATATAACTGAGTTACATTTTGTCTAGAAAATTAATTCCTAATTGCAAATGGACAAAATCAAAACATTAAGGATTAAAATCGGAGTTAAAACGTTACGAGCTATCCTTCCTTGGAGTATGGTTTTTGGTTTTCGACTTTGGTTTTCAGGTTATAGGTCGAGTTTCAACTGCTGCGACGGTTTAACGTGGCATGATATGAAACACGGCAGTCGAGTGACGTTTATCAGTTGAATAGGATCTTAATTTCATCACTAGAGCCCAAGAAGTGTCCTAGGTCTTAGGTTGAGTCGTTGAGTGAGATTAAAATTTTTAAGGCGCGGATTTAGCATGAAACGTTGTACGCTACGCGCTATCTATAGTTACTTGCAAAGAGATGGAGCCTTAGAGCCAATAATCTCATACTAACATGTTAAAGAATCTCTCTGCTGTTCTCAAAGATAAAAAATATTTCAATGCGATACACTAAATTCTTGATAAAGGAACTTCTTCAATAATAGGCCCCTGAAAATAATTTTTAATTATTATGAAAGACGGGGAAACCCCTAAAATACTATTTCAAGACTCGAGACATCGGAGAAGATTTTGGGGACACAGCGACCCATTTCAGAAATTATTATTCTGACTACAACAGCTGGGCCTTTTGAAG
Source organism: Malthinus seriepunctatus (assembly GCA_963924605.1). Taxonomy (NCBI): domain Eukaryota; kingdom Metazoa; phylum Arthropoda; class Insecta; order Coleoptera; family Cantharidae; genus Malthinus; species Malthinus seriepunctatus. The sequence continues at coordinate 15,530,448 of OZ004601.1, read as the reverse complement.
CTTTTCCGCTATAGTTTCTACTAAATTCTTGACGCCTATATTTTTCATTCGTTTAAAGTATCGTCATCGACACCGCCACGTCTCTTAAGGTATTGAAAATAACCCTAATAAGCCCTATTTTTAGTCGAAATCCGAAGACTAACCTTCTCTCTAAACAAATCCGCAAAAAAGAAAAAATAATGAGGAGGGGGGGGGGTACCATTGCATAAAATAATCGACTAACCTTCCCTCCAAACAAATCCGCAAAAAGAAAAAATAAGGGGGGGGGGCAACCATTTAAAAAATAATCGAATGAAACGAGTCGAAAAGTGTATAAAGAGGTGTCCCCATTTATAACGGATATTTTAGCTAATTTTGGTTTAATTTTCCATTTTTAAAACCTTAGTGAGATAGCTAAAGACTTTTGGACCTATAGAGAAAAATAAATAACCACCTGTTTACCTCGATGTATTATTTTTAATTAAGTTTTGTTTACGATTCAGTGGCAAGAATCCAGGGCCAAGAACGACTGAGGACCCTGAGCTACGTAACCCAAAATAATTATTCAACGCCAAATTATCACCTAACATCCTAACCTACACGTTTGGCTATTTAATATTTTAATCTATGAGAATTCATTAGCAAATTGCAAATTTAGTTACAATGTAAGCTATAGTATCAGCTGCGGGATGAATGATTCTTATTTTTGAAATGTTTGAAATTTTTTGGAATAGGCTCAAAGAGTGTCTATGCTTTGTGTATGTATAAAGCATCCATGATTGGAGCGAATTACAAATAATTTATAGAAAATTATAAAAATTAGACAAATTTGGGTTCCAAAATGCTTAAAAATTGATTCAAAAGACTTCTTAAGTTTTTGGTAACATTTTCACAATTTTTTTTTATAAAAATCTCATTTCCCACACTTTAAAAATTACAAAGCTAGTGTCTGGTGTCTGTGTGAATAAATTTTATGTGTAATTTTGTTCCAAAAGTTAAATGTAAACGTCACAGACATGTTAAGGTTACAAAAACCATTATTTTAATCACCCAAAAACCAAGACCTACATCAACAAACTTTAATGGTTTGTGCAACCGAAATTTCCATCATTATAGGTGAAAATTTCATCATATAATAATAGTAACCCTAACATTCGTTAAAATAATTTCGTGTCAAAATATAATAAAACAAAGTTTCATAATGATCAAAAAAGAGGAAAGAAATGTTAAGCTGTTGTCATGAAACAAAACAACCTTTAAAATAACTTATTTCAATTTAAATTAGTTTTTTATTCTCCGGAAAAACTTTTTTCTAAAAGCAAATTTGGAAATAAAACGCGAAAGTAAAAGATATCATTAAGGATAAAATTTTACCAACTACTTCATTTTTGTAAAGTAACTATCATTAGCGTGGCTACTGGTATTAATAATAAAGTTGTTTCTAAAACCATCACTCTATGAAGATTTGCAGATTCACGCATATAACAATGAACATGTACAACTTTTACAAAACAAAACAAAAAGACTACGTACTTAATGTCTTTTTTGCATGAGAACATTACTAATTGGTTGTATTTCAATTTCAAGTGCAAATTATATGTAAATTTTACGCTGACAGTTAAACCGCGTATTTTAAAAAAATCGTTTATTATAACAGAACCGTTAATTAATTACAAAATACTTTATATAGATACGCTTATTATGCAGGGTTGGATCTTTCTTGTGCCCCCACACGATGAATTTGCATGGACGGTTATTACTTCAGTACCTTAGGCATCTATCTAACCCATAGGCTCTAGTCAATCAACGAAAGAGCTATAGAGGGCCATGGAAGAGGTTGGAATTGTTTTTTACCAAAAATCCCATACTCTAGCTATATGGCTAAGGGCCAGTATTATAAAGCCTAGTTAACCGAAGGTTGACTCAGGTTGATCGTAGGTTGAGTTTTAACCTTCGTTTATAATACTGGCCCTAAGAGAGGGAGATGGTGGAAAGGTCCCGTTTTTTGAGTTTTCGCTTATATCTCGAAAACAGTGAGTCCTAGAGAAAAAATTATTCTTAGCGAAATGAAAGCGTATCAAATTTCCTACAAGATAATTTCCATTCATATTTTCTCTATTCTTTATAGGTTTGGAGATATTCACCCTCAAAAATCGTTAAGGTCTGAAAAAATTTCAACTTTTTCCTCAAACTTTTGCCTCTACCTCAGCTTTTCGTTTTACAGTAAAAGTTTTCATTAAATTTCCTTTTCTATTTTATCAATACCTCCCTCCTTCTCTTTCAAAGATCAAAATAAGCCCCACTTACCTCATTTTTGATGTCGATGGTGCTGCTCTAAACGAACCTTGACCATCAAAACCCTGAAAGCGTAATTATTATGGATTAAATACGGTCCTGTGCGTTTCTCATAAAATTAAATAGTAGAAAGCTTCTCGTTTTTTTTCTAACAGTTTAAGTAAATAAAAATTAATTACTTAACTTAATCTTGATGCATAAATATTTAGTTAAGTTAATTAAATTGAAATGTTCACTTAGAACTAGAAGCTAACCTTAAGGCACATTTAAATACAATAAGAACCCGAAAATTATTCGACGTTTTGTGTTAGAAAAAAAACTTCTTTTATAAAATGCACGAAAAGAGATTTTTAAAAGAAAACTTTTAGGTGTTTTTTTTAAAGAAAAGTATATGTAGGGATTGTTATATAAAATGTGAAAAGTTTATGAAAAAGTCCCTCTTCTAAATTCGCATTAAACAGAGAAGATGATACTAATGAATAATGTAACGGAGAGGGTGTTGTAAAGAAACAAGGCTTGGAGCGTGATTGAGAGATCAGAAGAAACGACCAGCATATAAAAAGGAGATCAGAAATCGTTCTGCGGGCGACAAAAACTGATAAATAGTTGGAAGATTTACGTCGGATCAAATAAAGTTTCGTCAATACTATAAGTTACGTTTTTGGATACAAAACTTATATCAAAATACGACAAATTTTTTTATTACTTTATATTTTATATAAATCTCATTCTAATATTATTTAAAAAACTTAAAATTGGAACAATTTCCATTTCCACTCCCTTCGAAACTCGACTTCAATGCTAAACTTAAAATTAATGAAATTTTAGCAAAATTATTAGGAAATCACACCTTGGTTTACAATAAGCAACAAAATCATTAATAAAATAAGACAAATGGATATTAATGAAATTGATAATAAAAATAATTTATCATCTGTAACATAAGACTGATGGGAAAGGCCGTCTGCATAATACAGGGTTGTCCAGAACTACTGTGTTTCACAAATTTTTGCACCATTAATTTCAACTGACACCCTCACATTAACAAATAATTTGTTTTTATATTAAGTATCCTAATAACGTAATAACATACAGAGTACGTCGTAAATAAAAAAAATATTTTTTGTGTCATTTCATTATGAACTGAAGAGTAGGTTACAACTTTGAGTTTGAAAAAAATTTGTCCTAAAGCGAGTTAATTAGTAATTAAATTACCAACCGTTGTTGCTAATGTTAATTCTTGTTAATTGGACTTTAGTTGTCTTTACTTTAAGGAAAGTTTCTAGTATTATTACCCTTAATAACTCATTCGCTTTAGAAAGAATTGAATAGAAAGAATTAATAACGATTCTATTGATTCTATTGACAATATTCTATTGAAGGTTCCATCATAACTTTGACCACCAACGGTCATGGTCATGGTTTAGAAGATATAAGGTCGGTTTCTCGCTTAAAATCTCCTGGTTTAATTTCCAGGACGCAAAATTATGAAATAAAAATTAATTAAAGACTACGCCACCTCTTGGAGAGTAAAATTCCATAGGAAGCTTCCCAGGTTAGAGGTTCGGATCCCACGAACCATAAGAAGATTTTCTTGATGTGGCGTAGTCGAAAGGCTTCAGATAGTCCCAGAAGAGGTGTATAGAATTAAAAATGGTTTTTGTTCGATTGGCTCTAAGCTAACTTAACACAACCCTACCTAACCTATCCCAAAAAAGAATAAAAAAGGATCAAGCCCAGGTTATACAAGAGAGAATGTTTTCAAGTAGTTGGAAAAAATAAGAGAATTTTCTTGATCTGGCGTGGTCTGAAAGGCTTCAGATAGTCCCAGAAGAGCTGTAGCCAATTTAAAACCGATTTCTGTTGGATTCTCTCGATGCTGTTCAGTTGAAAAGAATAAGATATACCATAAGAAGATCCCTCTTGATCTAACGTGGTCTAAAAGGCTTCAGATGGTCTCAAATGAGGTGTATAGGATTAAAAATGGTTTCTGTTTCATTGGTTCTAAGTTAACCTTACCTACACAACTCTTACCTAATACAAAAGGTTATAAAAGAGAGAAATTTTTTTAAGCAGTATGAAAGAATAGAACACGCCATAAGAAGATTCTCTTGATGTGACGTGGCCTGAAAGGCTTCAGATAGTCCTATAAGAGCCGATACGATTTAAAAACAATTTCTGTCCCGTTGGCTCTAACCTAACCTAACACAGCCCTACCTAACCTAGTTCAAAATGAAATAAAAGGGGATCAAACCCAGATTATAAAAGAGAGAAACATTTTTTAAGCAGTTGGAAAAAATAAGACAAACCATAAGAGGATTTTCTTGATGTGACATGGTCTGAAAGGCTTTAGATAGTCCCAGAAGAGCTGATACGATTTAAAAACAATTTCTGTCCCGTTGGCTCTAACCTAACCTAACACAGCCCTACCTAACCTAGCTCAAAATGTAATAAAAGGGGATCAAACCCAGATTATAAAAGAGAGAAACAATTTTTAAGCAGTTGGAAAAAATAAGACAAACCATAAGAGGATTTTCTTGATGTGACGTGGTCTGAAAGGCTTCAGATAGTCCCAAAAGAGCCGATACGATTTAAAAACAATTTTTGTTCCATTGGCTCTAACCTAACCTTATCCAACACAGCCCCAAACCCAGGTTACAAAAGAGAGAATTTTTTTAAGCAGTTGGAAAGAATAGGGAACACCATAAGAGCGTTTTCTTGATGTGGCATGGAGTGAAAGGCTTCAAAAGATCCAGAAGCGGTGTAAAGAATATTTTAGAGTTCGAGAGACATGTTAGGCAAGTTTGAAAACCTTAGAAGCTCAAATTATTATTTATTAAATTTTCGAAGCTTTTTTTCAACGGCAACGGCTCTATTATTTATGCTCCAAGGCGCTTAGACTCTGATGTTCGTGTTACCTCTAATTTTAAATGCCTTTGTTACACCACAGTTAATCTCTTCTGCTGCTTGAACTACAAACCTGTTCGTTCCAAATTTAGATTTTAATGCCCTTGAGAAAACGAGGTTCACCAGAATCCCTTCATTTTTTATGTGTTTTAATGTGGTCTTTCAGCTTCGCAGTTTCTGGAGACTGCTAGCTGCGCTAGGGACGTAATTTTAAGAGCTGATTCTAGTATCTTGTTCTTTCTTTGATAAATCTAAGAGTGTAGCGGCTGCTTCACTGCAATCCTTTCATATTTGGGTCTCTTAGTGTGTGCCACGTGGTTCTTAGCACTGCTTCTGCTTTTATTGTTTATGCTATAGCTGCAGTGGCGTAGGTTAGCCCTGTTGCCGCTGGTCATACGTAGGTTTTGCTTATACGTTCATTTCATTCCATTTTTAAATATTGAGTGTCCCATACGATATCTTGCAGACAGCAAGATATTCTTCTAACGTTATGAGCACTGACTGCCACTTGATATGAGGTTACTTCGAGCCCAAGGTAGGTGAACACATTACTTCTTTGTATTAGAGGTGTGCGTCAACAAAAATAATTAGAATTCGGCTCTGATAACTGTTACATTCGACGATTATACTGTAGGGCAGTCTTTTTATTTACATAGGTAAAGATAAATTGGGCAGGTGACGCGTTTAAAACTATTTTTCCAATCTAGAACGTTCATTTAATATTAAAATTAGGTTTGCAAGAAACAGCGTGTATAAAATAAAAATGTAATTTTTTTATTTAAACAAAAGTGGCATTTGAAAAAAAAATATTTATCTAATTAATCTTTGACCAACAAAGATGTGGTTTTCATTATTTCAGGCTGCACTCTGTAACAGCTGTTCCTTTGAGCAAAAGCTTGATTTAAACTATAGAAAACTAAGTTCTAACCGAATTGTGTTTAGGAGGAATTATAAATATTTTATATAAAAATAAATCACCCACGCAAAAATCACATTTTTACATTGTTATGTTAATTTTAGAATCCAAACTGCAAATTAAACCCAATTTATAACTGTCACGATTTTGAACGTTATTAAAAACGCATTTTTATAATTATAATTAATTTGATATTTAAATAACTAGGGGAAAAAGTTTTTTTTGTACCAGTGTAATAAGATCTTAACGCAATATCCCAGCGGTAGACATCAGAAAAGTTTTTGAAAGAGAGGATATTAAAAGATACACACAGAAGTCTTCTCCCAGCTTTTTTTCTCTTTTGCCTCTGAATGCAGCTTTAGTCATGCACAACTTACCCCGATTTTAAGCTATGAGAAAACAAGCCCCCCTAAAAGTTTTGTGTTTACAAATATTTCGCAATCAGCAAAATCAAGAAAGACTAGACGTTTCGCTTTTAGAAAGATCTTTTAGCCAATTTCACGCTATTTCTATTCAAAAGTTTTACGTAAGAGTGGATGGTTTTGAATATTTTTGCGTTTTTCCGCAATTTTACGTTTACTGTTTGTATGGAAGAAGTTTTTGTGGGGAGCGATATGAAAGTTTGTTGTGTGTGTGTATGGATCGAGTACAAAAATATAATAAAATATTTGGATTCGTTCTGAAATATACAATGCAAAGTCGTTGTCGACAGCGGCATTTTAATGATAAATGCAAACCCACATTTCTAAAATGTTATTAATGATCTTAGAAATTTCTCAGACACTTATTGTTGTATAAATTCGTGTTAATAGCTGTAATTCACTATTATTAAATTTGATTTTATAAAACGATACTTTCATTTAACCACTGCATCAAATGATGATTTTATTGAAAGGTAAAAAAATTTTTTTTACGACTTAATTTTTGCATTTTTGGGCTAAATTATGTGCATGTTAATTTAATTAATTATAAATAGTTTGGGCGCGAAATTCACACATTTAAAAAAATCTAATTCTAATTTCATGAATATATTTACATAGTAAATAAAACTCGCAAAGCATTTGATTTCGGTTGAACGCGTTCCCTGAGCTAATATGCAAACAGAATGAAACCTAAACCGCAGTCGGTATTAAAAAAGTCCCTTTTGTATAGAAACACTATGACTGAACCACCCCTTCGAATATCATATTGACATGACAGCACCTTAATGATAGTTCTCCCTTCGCGATACTATCAGACGGTGATAATATTTATAAACGTGCGCTATTAAAGGAAAATTCCGCCAACTTGGCCACAGTCGAAGTTTCGGTCGATGCTGTTTTGTCCCACATGACACAGGCCCCGCCAACTGTGCCAGGGACACTGACAAATGACGAACTGTCACCGAGAAGGAAGACTGATATGGCTACGCCGTTGCTATTCCTCTATGCTGGATGAATTCCATACGACACACCAGCCATTTTCACAAATATTTTACTCGTCTTTCACATTTTCGTTTTAAGCAATGATTTTTTTTTAACTTTTTTTTATACACATCACCCAAAAAAGTACAGTATAAATAATCTTTTTTTTTTACTAATTATAACTTATATTAAACCATCATCGCAATATGTATCAATTTTCTTTAACAAATAAGAGCTCAATTTTTTATGTCTTTAACTAATCTGAATCATCTATTACCTTTTAAATTTTTTTTAACGCAATTGAATATTAGCCTAATAAATTATCATTAACCAACCATCTAATTTATTTACTTCTACTTTTATTTTCGTTCTTAAGTAGGTATGTAATAAGCTTCATATATTATTTCAAATTGTCAAAATAATAATAAAGTTGATATTTACGACTTTCTTCTTACTTTACGGCTTAACTGCAAATAAATAATAAAGGACCTCTAACATAACCTTGTGGGATACCAATTGTTTGATATGTGGGTAGATCTTATTGCATACATCACGATTATTTTAAGAAAAGAAAAACAAACAACATTAGTCTCACTGAGGAGTTCTTCCTAATAATTTTTCTCTTATACCTAGGTTAGGTCAGATAAGGTTAGGCTAGGTTAGGTTATGTTATGTAAAAACTTCGAGCCAAGACACAACTTTTTCAAAAAGTCGCAACTTTTTAAAAAAGTCACAGCTTCTTAGATTTTCGTGTAGATTATCTGAGAACTCCTTTCTAGGCTTACCTGCAAATAAATAATAAAGGACCTCAAACATAACCTTGTGGGACACCAATTTTTTGACATGTTGGTCGATCCTATTGCATACATCTTGATTATGTGATTATGTTAAGAACAAATGTTTCCACTGTCAATTTCTGTTTTATCACATCAGCATTAGTCTCACTAAGGACCTCCTCCTAACTATTTTCTCTTATACCTAGGTTAGGTCTTGAAAGGTTAGGCTAGGTCAGGTTATGTTATGTAAAAACCCCGAGCCAAAGCACAACTTCTTCAAAAAGTCACAACTTCTTTGCTTCTCGAGTAGGTTAGATGAGAACTCCGTTCTCGGCTTAACTGCAAATATATCATAAAGGACCTCAAACATCACCTTGTGGGACACCAATTTCTTTACATGTGTGTGGATCTTATTGGTACACATCTCGAATATGTTAGGAAAAAATGTTTAGACAGTCAAAGTCTGTTGAATCACATCAGCATTAGTCTCACTGAGGACCTCCTCTTAGTGGTTTTCTCTTATACCTAGGTTAGGTCAGATAAGGTTAGGCTAGGTTAGGTTAGGTTATGTTAAGTAAAAACCTCTAGCCAAGACCTCACACAACGTGTACTTTTACCTTCTAAAAGTCTAAGGCACAACTTCTTAGCTTGTCCTGAAGTTAGCTGAGAAGGGAGAACACCCAGTACAGTATACAATTAGCCTCACAATTATTGGCCACTCTGGCTATACGCCAGGGTAGTTATTAGCCATTAACGACAAAAGGGGAGGTTGTTGATTTACTACTTGTTGGCAAAATAAAGTTACCCCTCAATTTAAGTAGGTTGTGTTGTGATGGTTGCATCCACAATTCGTGCTAAATGTGGTGGCCATTAATTGAGAGGCTAACTGTACACTCATATTAAAAAATTGTTATAAAACAAAATTTATATCTAGTACTTCAGTTAAGTACCCTTTTTTGGCTTTGAATCTCTTAAAACTTGAAGATTTGAATTAAAGTCCAAATACAAAGCAAACTCTGCATATAAAAGTTGAATTGAAGATAAATGATTTTTAATTTAAGTTACATCTCAATTATATTCACAACACATAGATTTCCAAAAAAAATTACCTATCTATTGCTAAAATAAATTACGACCATTAGGATTATTTATCTTAAATATCTATTTTAGTATTATGTGACTAGTCTTAATTAATTATATCTCTTAAGTGGTCGATTTTGTGTGTTATGTTTTTTGGTAGTCGTTTGTATATTTTTATTATTTATAAATTATTGTTTGTCTAGTATAAACATTTGTAAATTTAAATCATTTATTGTAGTTCTTTTTTGTCGACCTCCAACTGCTTAAATATTATAGTTGAATTATTAAAATGTAAATTAAAAGAAGATGTAACGGCTTTAAGAGCAAGTCGAAATTCGTATACGTGAAATTTGTCATCGAGCAGGAGGTTAAAAGGGGTTAAAATCTTAAGTTTGAAAGGGCTAATAAAATTAATTTTGATAGAAAATTTCAATTAATAATTAATGTCACTAACGGTTTCAAAAAGAAAGAGAAAAGTGAAAATTTTATTATTATTTTTAGTATTGCTATTCTTTATTTTAATTTCTGTTTTTTTATTTTTCTACAGCTTCCTTATGAGAAACTGGAGCTTAAACGTCGGACGTCATCATTACAACTGCTTCGAAAGAAGACCTTCAGTTTTTAAAAAATTAATATTTTTAATTGCTTCAAGAAATATAAATTAATTGTAGATAGGTATTCCATAATTATAACTTTTATTTATTTTTTTAAATTAATTAATGATATGTTGGTTTTAAATTGGGTTACTTTTTTCTTTTTAAATTATGTAATTAAACAGTTTACTTCTTTGGAAAAAACTTACAAAGCGGAAATAACAAATTTATTGTAAACAAAAAAATCGCAAAATTACAGTATTTAATTTTAAACGCAATTTAAGTTTCCACATTTTTTTGAAAAATAAATCGATGTGAAAGAATTGTTGCAAATTTCAACTAAAACCGCCACCACCACCTGACTAATAATAAGCCACCCTTCCTCTCTCTCCGGTCCACTAAAATATATAAGCCGCGACCAGCTATCCATAATACATGCATTCCATCAACCCAAATCATATTTGTAACCTTCCAACGCACATTCTGGTTTCACATTCCTTTCACAATAGCACCCCATGTTGCCTAACGTATTATACATCACACAACATTCGTTCTATATGAAAACTATTTTATAACACACACCTTAATTTGTATTAAACAAAGAAATCCAACTATTAACTATTTGTATTTATTGGTAAATAAAAGTATTGAAAATTATTGTTTTATTTATTAATTCCTGAAGAAAATTTCTGGGGTTTTAAAAATTAAGTAAATCCACGAAGGTTGATCTCTGTTCCCACAATCTGTTATAGAAGACTTTAAAATAGTAACCAAAGGGTCGAATGTTGAGTAAAAGATGCACAAATCGACTTCTGAAGTAATTAATTGAATTAAACCGAGTTGCTGGGTTTATTGATCTAATGTTGAGAATGATGAATGAGGTAAAGAGGTTCAGATCAGTTCTCAGAAATCCTATGTGAGATCAGTCTGAAAGCTGACGTATTCGTAATAGTAAAGTCACTGTGATGGAATAATTGCATAAAACACTCAACTGTGCCCTTACTGGTTAGGTGTAGAAAATTGGGTTAAAAAGGAGGCCCAGAGCATCTCTAAAACAATCAGATTAGAATGGCCTAAAAGTTGACCCTAGTGTCAAAATAAGTCTAAAGAAATAATTGAATAAAACAGTCGATCGTAAAGGAGGCGCAGATATGAGCTTTTTAGAAAACGCAGGTTTGAAAAGGTTGGAACTAGCCCATGATAAATTTAAGGGTATGCTAGAGGACCTAGAGCACCGGGCCCAAGCGACTGGAAGGGCCCATTATGTGGACCCAATAGCTTTAAAAGTGTACAGTCAGTCTCAAAATTATTGGCCACTCTAGCTATACGTTTAGCACGAATTGTAGATGTAACCATCATAACACCCCCTATTTAAATGGAGGGGAACTTTATTTTGCCAACATGTAGTAAATCAACAACCTCTCCTTCTGTTTTTTGTCGTTGTTGGCGTGTAACCAGAGTGGTCAATAATTATGAAGCTGACTATACATAATACTAGCGTGCTTAATGAAAACGCCTTAACCAACAATTTAGAATTTTTCATATAGGACAGTTTGTAATAACTCTATTTATTCTACAAACTATTATTCGTTAGCGATAAAGTCGTGTCTTAAGATACGGATAGGATAAGATAAGGTTAATAGTTGTAGAATAAATAGAGTTATTACAAACTGCCCTAAATGAAAAATTCTAAATTGTTGGATACAGTGTTTTCATTAACCACTTGTTTTTTAATATACTATTTCAATGATATGAAGTAGCTAAAACTTACCTATCTTTTTAATTTTCTATTCTAAGTCGAGATCAGAAAAGACCAAAAAGTTTAATTATCCTCCATAAGTATAAGAATTTTTAAATCCACGCAAGCGACTCTCAGTGTTTAGAAAGAAGTAAAAGAGCATAAATAAATTTTAAAAAAACCTAGGTTAGATCATCTTGCACCATGGATCTGGAAACTGGGAAAATAATTCTTATAGAATAATTTCAAAAAAGACCCACTGAGCTATAATTAGTTTATGAAAACTTAGGTTAGAAGAATCTGAAACATGAAGGATTCAAAACTGATACAATAATTCTGAAGGAATAACAACAATTAGATAAATTAGACCCAAAAGTAGGGGCCAAAAGCTCAATACCGAGAATGATTTAGAAGATCCAACATGGCTGGGAAAAGAAAACCCAGGTAAGTAAATTAGGAAAATCGATTGTGTTCACTTAGGAACCTAATTTGTTGAATTTACTATCTATTTGTTTATTTATAGTTTAAAAACTTTTCTTTTAAATTGTTAATATACAGTCAAAAAGTTAAGAAGAGCTTTCAAATATTTAAAGAAATCTGGGTTTTAAAAATAAAGAAAATCGATTTCAAAATTATACTTTATTTATCACGGTTTTGAACAATTTTAATGTGTACAGGAGATTGATTTATGGGTCTTCAAGAATATTGGTACTTGAAAGACTCCAAAACTGTACAGAGAAGTTTTTAAATAGGAAATGTACTTAAAAACGGTGCAATTTTAAATTCAAACTTGGATGATAATTGGAAAATCGTCATTAGAGCATTGCAATCTAAAATAAAAATTTAAAAAGCAATTTCTGAATTCCTTTCAAAATAAATGAATTTCTTTATTTTTAACTAAGAGAAATAAATAGTTTCTAAATTATTTTCCAAAATATAAGAGCTTTTCATTAAGTTTGGTAAGAAAATTGCTCTAAGCTGCTGATATTAAAATGCCTAGAAAGCGTTGATTTGAAAAATGCTACACTCGTTCTACTACTATTGATTTTCTAGGGTAAAATTAGGTCTTAAAAATTGGCTATTTAGTTTCAAAATTTGTACTTAGACTCTTAAACGATGAAAATTTATTTTTTGAAATCAAAGATAATTTTTTTCAAGTTCACAATTTCATAATTTATCACCGAACCACCAACTATCAGACTGGATTTTATTTTTCAACTATGGGAAAAACAAAAATGGACTTGAATCGACTGTACCTAGCTATTTAGGGAATTAGGATGGCTTCGACTCCACACAACTAAATATAAAAGTGAATATTAAAAGCACCAAAAATCAAACACCCCAACACAGTGTGATAATAAGAAAAACAAATCTAGAAGGCGGTTGTATGATGATGGGCCTATGTTATTTGGTATTGGGGTTGATTTCAGTAGTCACACTAAAAACATTACAATAAGCCTCATTTCTTAGAGTTAGAAGCAGTTATTCAAACCATAAGTCCACTTTGAAACATGCTGTTACATATTATTGGGGGTGTTTTTTCAATTAAGCTTTGAATTAAGACGCGGACTGGCAAGGAGCGCTGAGAGCTACAGCGTCTCGAGCCCCAGAAGTTATGGCAAATCCGAGCTATCTCTTAAAATAAATAATTAAAAAATTCCAACATTTCCAAATTTAGACAAGTTGGGCCTTTTCAAAATGTCAGAGTGTAAGACTAAAAGACTAATGTAAATTTTACATTGTGGGGGGCCCCTAAATATCTGCGATCCTGAGAAAGTATAGTTAGTCCACGCCTGTTTCAATTCTTACAGATTGATGAGAAAAAATTTACGAGAAAAGGCTTGAAAAAGAATCAGTTTCAAACGAGGCTGATTAAGGTAAGTATATAGCCATTTTTAATAATTTACATATTAGTCCAATCAGCTTAGTGATTTTCATAGGGGTCAACCTCTAACTAATTAGTAACTGGACGGGACCACTTTTAAAAATTTTCATTTGGTGAGTAAAAACAGGGGAAAAAAAGTCTACCGTTTTTTTTTGTATACATACAAAGCTATAGGCCATTGAAGAAAAAGAGGGTGTTCTGCAGTGCTTTTTTGCAAAATACTTGAAAAGGAAGCCAAATATCGATAAAATGTAAAGGACCAATCTTGTTGAGCATAAAATTACTAACAAAAAATATGTTACATGTTTTGAGTTTTGACAATCTATTAAGGTGGTACGACCGTTTTCTTAAAGTAGTCATTTTTCCAAATTGTTAATTAACAAAATAATGTTTTAAGCTATTTGCAACGCAATTACAATTCTGAAAAAATTCACCTGTTATCTGACATTGTTAGAGAAGATATGCTATGAGTTTCAGATTGTTTCAAGCTCATTTGCCTAAATTATGGTTTTTTATTCATTAAAAAAAAGGATTTTTTTTTCATTTTTATTCTTTGCAGTTTTAACAACTTTCGAGTTTGCAGAGACTAATCAAACTATGTTAATCTTATTCCTTATGCAATTTCCGACAAAAATTGTCTACTTCACTTTTTTGTATCGTCATTTGTTTCTTAATTATTCGCGTGCAAACTTGAAAATTAGTGTGCACGCGAACACCAACGCTAGATATCTACTGTTAGGCTACTTTTTAATTTTTATTGCCTGTTTCATCATTCCTCGATCTCCATTGCTTCGTCGTTTTCAGAATAGATGAAAGCTTTTTTCTTGTCCATCGTCTTTTTCAATTTCTTCGTCACTGATAACACTCATTCGGTCACCTTCAACTTCTTGAATAATATTATCGTCGTCTTCTTCATCTTCGAATTCTATTTCTAAACTTATTCGATTGGTAAGCGACGTTCCTTGACAAGAAAGACATGCTAGAGAGCATCTTAAACCGGATACTCTCCAGCATGTCTTTCTTGTCAAGGAACGTCGTGTACCAATCGAATAAGTTCAGAAATAGAATTCTAAGATAAAGAAGACGACGATAATCTTATTCAAAAAGTTGTCCAGGATCAGGCCCGAGAGGTTATTGAAGGTGACCGAATGAGTGGTATCAGTGACGAAGAAATTGAGAAAGACGATGGGCAAGAGAAAACCATTCATTGATTCTAAAAACGACGAAGCAATGGAGATCGAGGAATGATGAAACAGGCAATAAAAATTAAGAAGTAGCCTAACAATAGATATCTAGCGTTGGTGTTCGCGTGCACACTAATTTTCAAGTTTGCACGTGAATAAAACAGAAACAAATGACGACACAGAAAATTGGAGAGGACAATTTTTGTTGGAAATTTCATAAGGAACAAGATTATCATAGTTTAATTAGTCTCAGCCAATTCTAAAGTTGTAAAACCTGCAAAAAACTAGAACGGAAAAAAAATTCATTTTTTTAATGAATAAAAAAACCATAATTTAGGCAAATGAGCTTGAAACAATCTGAAACTCATAGAATATCTTCTCTAACAATGTCAGATAACAGGTGAATTTTTTCAGAATTGTAATTGCGTTGCAAATAGCTTAAAACATTATTTTGTTAATTAACAATTTGGAAAAATGACTACTTTAAGAAAACGGTCGTACCACCTTAATAGATTGTCAAAACTCAAAACATGTAACATATTTTTTGTTAGTAATTTTATGCTCAACAAGATTGGTCCTTTACATTTTATCGATATTTGGTTACCTTTTCAAGTATTTTGCAAAACAGCACTGCAGAACACCCTCTTTTTCTTCAATGGCCTATAGCTTTGTATGTATGCAAAAAAAAACGGTAGACTTTTTTTTCCCTGTTTTTACTCACCAAATGAAAATTTTTAAAAGTGGTCCCGTCCTGTTACTAATTAGTTAGAGGTCCAATGTTTAATGTTATTGGACTATATAGTGTGGGGTTAAAGTAAGCACCGTTGATCGCCACCATTAATAGTAAAATGGACGCCTTGCGTCTAAGAGTTGTATCACAAATCCAAAAAATGTTAAAAATAGACTCTTATTGGAAAAATCGTAGCGCCCCCTCTATCACAACCGTAGAAATATCACCAAAAAGATTTTATTGTAGAGCAACTTTTGAACTAAGCTTAATCTTGATTCAAAAGCTTTTATTGCTTTTTCAAAATATTTTTTTTAAAATAGCAGTTATCTGACTATTTCTATTTAGATATTTTCTGAGAACTCCAGGAATAGACGCAGAGAAAATAATTAAGACTCATCCGAGAATTTCTAGACAAAATTTCGAATAGATCTGGAGAAGAAAATATACGGAACTGTGTTTTTTTTTCCTTCAGTGCCTTTTAAATTTTCTCAAAATTCTACTCAGGGCTGCTTTTCTTACGACTACGGATTTTCCGCTCTTCCGTTCTACTTCTCAAAATAATACCTTGGTCTTTAGTGAGCTATCACATCACCCATGTGTGATCGATTGAGTACTTTAAATCCTGTGTAAAATTGAACCTGCTAGCATGAGCACCAGGATGGAACCGTGTACTTTCATAACGGTAGTTTTTTTAATAATTTTCTAAAAATTGCCATTTAGTTACTTTTTATCCTAACGACGAAGCGAACATTATCGAAAATCTCAATTTATGAATGAATTAGCACCCAAAAACGGTTATTGAAAATCGAAATATCCTCTTGATGTGAATAGCCCGCTTGTTAGTTCATATACAGTTTGATGAGCTTTTTCAAAAGCTAATTAGCGAAAGGTTAAAAATTTTTTGACAGAAACTAACCAGTTTGGAGACTTTTAACAATTACCGATCTCCAAAACCCACGTTTATAATTTTTATTTAAAAAAAAAGACTTCCATAAATAACCCCAATTAATCATTTCGCAAAAATATAATTTATTAGCATTATAATTTAAAAAAAAAGTATCATAATTGAAATTTAAATTAGAAGGACATTAACCTACTGTACATTTGATAAATTTAACACTTAATAAATTATCTCATTTAGAAAACTATTATGTTTAGATATCGGCGAAGCCATTGAGTAAACGTCTTCTCAATTATGATAACATTAAATTAAGAGACTGTTTATGAGTATAACAATAATGAAATAAATCAGGTTACGAAAAAATGGATTTTTTGTTTATTTTTAAATTTTATTTTGTTAGAAAAAAAATAATGAAACAATTATGTTAAAAGGGCAACCATTTTTACACTAATGGATGTTTGTATTTGTATTGGTAAGAGAATTATTGTGTTATTGTAATTCCTTTTAACCATAATCACTCCGTATATGTAATGTACTGGTAATGCTAATGGTGTTAGGTATGAAACTTTAATCAGGTGTAATGTTACATCTAATATAACTAAAACGAGCTCGATATGAAATATAAATAAGCCCTAACAAATTACAAAAACTAAACAGAGCTCATAAGGAACACTAAAGGCTCCGCATGGTCAAAACTTCAAAATGTATGTTTTGTCGTAATGAAAAACGCTGCATATAAGAGTAGAAAATATTCTAACACCTTGAACACTGGAAAATTTCACTACAAAATGAGACTCGGTTAATGTTAGGCGTCCAGCATTGGAAGCTTGTCAAAAGCCAGATTAGAACGGCCTTTGTACTGAACTCAGGATTTTGAGAAGTTGTTTCAAGAAACAGATCCTAGAAGATTAGTACAGTTGACCTAAGAGGTCGAAATACACGTAGACCACCTAATACCCCATCCCCCGACAACAACAATCGTTAATCAAAAATAGCAAAAATTGAAAAAGCTCAAGTGTAAAAACGATAAAAACCACCTAACGCTTTTACAATTTTTAAATAAATTAAATTTAGATTTGGTTACATGATTAAAATTTTAAACATCTTTGTATAGTTGTGTTTTATTATGTAAGTACAAAAGGGGTGTAGATATAGAAAAGAAATATCATACAGAGAGAGGACGTGTACAAATAAATGATTGATGGTTGCTGTAATGAACAATACGCAGCGAGTAAATTCATCCATGCACATCGCTTGTGATAAGTGATAGGTAATTTGTTCTCGCGCTTTCCTGCCAGGCGGGTTCGTCGTTTAGGATTTTCACATTACTGTGTGTAAGACCAAGATAAACTTAATAAAATTCCCACTCGAAAAAAAAAATTTAATACATAATATTCTCAGAAATTGTGTTATCGCGACGTCGATAGTTACGTAATGTTCTTTGAAACATATCCATTTTTTGATTTATTTTTTTTAATTCGACTGTCAAAGATAATGTACAATACTGTTAAATCAATTTAAGATGGTTTAGGAATAACTTGCTGGCAGAGGAAAATGGGGTTTAAAGTAGCCTAAAACAAGAGCTTTTCAGTTAAGGGAAAAATCACAAGTAGAATAACCTTAAATATTTATAAAATCTTAACCAAGTCATAAGAGGTGGCATAACTATTCATACAGTCAAAGATTCTCCTAAAGATAAGCAAGAAATCTTGTGGCCCGTTTACACACACAGCCACCTGAACGCGGTCCAGACTCTCCGGTTTGGCCTGTGTAGGCCGCCTAATAGCCCGTCCACACACACAGGTTTGCCTTCCGGTTTGGAAACCTGAAGGCAAGTCTTTGTGTAGACGAGCCTTTAGTAAAGACTGTCGGCAGTAGCTCTGCTGATTAAAGAGAGCTGATATGACTATTTACTGATAGTAAATTAAAAATAATTCATTAACACGCTATAAAATGATCTGAGAGCTATTGAAAAGCCTTAGAGCTGCACAGGATTTCACGGGCGTTTCACAGACTGCAAAAACTAAGGGCAGGAAGGGTTTTGAGCGCAAAAAAAAAGCCTAGTAAACTTAAAAAAAGCGAACTCGCTTATAAGGCCATTTAACAAAAAATCCAAAGGTGTTTAGAAAAACGATTTATTTTTTTTAGAACTTCAATAGCAGTTTGAGAGTGAAAAAACAAAACGAAGGAAGGTTTTGAATCCAAAATTAAGCCAAAACAAAGCCCGCTGAGGGAACGCCTAGTCAACAGAATCCTCAAAAATGTTCTAAAGAGAAAAATAAATTAAAAAGTTAGAAGCAGTTCAACAGGGTAAAACTAAGGCCAGAAAGGGTTTTCAGTGCAAAACTAAACCAAATAAGCCAGATAAGCCTAGTAAAACTAAAAGAAAGTCCATCCGATATAACGCCCAGTTAACGAAAAGTCCAAAGGTGTTTAGAAAGAAAGATTCAATTTTTTAGAACTTCATAAGCAGTTTGACAGTGCAAAACCAAAGCAAGCGAAGGTTTTGAGCCAAAATTAAGCTAAATCAGTATTTAAAATGATCTTATCCTATTTAGAAGGCTATGTAGAATAAAATAAGCCTAATAAGATCAAAAGAATACCCACTGATGTAACGTTCAGTTAACAAAATATTTTAAAGGAACGATTTATTTTTTTTAAATCTCAAAAGTAGTTCAAAAGAGCAATGAGCAAGGTTAGAAAAGGTTTTGATCTCAAAACTAAGCCAAATAAACATTTCAATGATTTTATATAGTTTAACAGGACAAGACCAAGATGATGAAGAATGCTTTTGAGTTCAAAACGAGGCCAAATAAACATTACCAATGATCTAGTCTAATTTTAGAAGTCAAAACCCCAAAATAAGTCTAATAAACTCAAAAGTAAGACCATTAAAGGGAGAAGCAGTTAAGAAAATATTCTAAATGGAATATTTCATTTTTCTAAAAATTCAAAAAGAGTTCAACAGGGTACGACCGAGGCGAGAAACTGTTCAGTACAAACTCAGACTAACAATTATTTTTAACATCTCACTGGGGCCGGTTAAGTCCATATTGAATAAAATGGGTCTAGTGGGTCTAGTAGAACTAACCAGGTAAGGTTCGGCCTCAAAATAGTTTGAGTTAACTATCAGATCCACAAAACTACGTTAGAAGAAAGATCAGCAGGTTAGGTTAGAGCTTCGGAGTAAATTTGAGTTAGATCTTCTTTTGAAGCTTAACACTTAATAAGCAGCAGCAAACGAGCCGATGTGAGTTTCAGAAGTACCTTTAAGTACACTATGATCAAGATAATGGATGAAACGCCAAATTTAGGTAAGAGATGAGGTTGTGATACAGCCTATAAAAATATTTTCGAAGTTAAAAAAGATAGAAGGCTACACAGAGCAAGTTATGGGCTTAAAAAGTCAGAAATAGTTCTAGATAAATGCCTTTGTAGGCTCAGATGGAATCCACAGCATCAAAAACATGATCTAAGCAAAATATTTCAAATTAAGAATTTTTCCGTTTAGCCCAGGTGCCCACGGGTCAACTCATTTGGTAATTTTCCAATATTTTTGAGTTCAATTGTACCCGATTGTTATTAATGACACTTAAAATTTGTTTAAATTAGAAACCTTCTCTCATTATCGTCAGTTTTGAATAAAACCTGCAAGTTTTCTTGGAAATGATCCTTATCAGCTGAAAAGAGAAAATTTTTAAATCAAAAACAAAATTTCAAGTTTCTATTAAATTTTTGCTTATACAAAGTATTTCGAACTGGCATCATTTAATTAATTAACTTTTGATATTGGATACAACGTCAATGATAAAGTTGTAGACAAAAATTCCGTTGGGAGAAAAAAATTTCTCTTCCAAACAAATTTTAAATTAAATTTGAAAAAAAAAAGAAAATTAATTAGACTTATTTTATCCTGATGTTTTTTGGAATTTTTTACATTTGAAAAAATGTTAGTAAGAAAAAAGTCAAGTAAAGATTTTCTTATTGATTACAAAAAAATGTTTAGTTACGTAAATTCATTAATTATGCTAAACCCATTTTTTTGGTAACTTTGCGTGTTAATTAAATTGTCGAATTTTAATAAAGAAAACATTCAAGTCGAGATTTTTCCGTCGGATAATTTTAATGTATTTATATACGTACGTACAACTATAACAAGTTAAATATATCTTTTTTTTTCTCGTTCGTTACACTTTTGTAGTTAGCAAAAATTAAACGAAAGGCCGTTTTGTTCAAAAATTTTCGAATTTAAGTTTTTCTTTGGGGTTATAAGTAAAAGCACTTTTAAAAATGTTAACTAAATTAAATCATTATTGAAACACATCCAGAGTGGTTCGGCGTTAATTCCAAACTAAACTTGCAAACTGAATCCCAAAATCCCCAGTAAATTTGCGGTCAATTATCTTTTGGCCAAGTATAAATGGGTTTATGGCAGCAAAGTCGAGCAGTGACCGAAAAGGCAAAATTACCGTCATATATCAGCGACGTCCTTCGATCTAAATTTCGCATAGTTCAGTTGTAGAGGTATGTACCTTTTAAAACCCTCAACATCAAATACAATAAGTGCAAGGTTTCTTAAATTTGCATAAATTTGTCTTTCGAAAGCAATAAAACTATTTATTTTGAATTTTCAAAACCGAAAGGTATCTTAAAGGAGTAATTTTGCATGGTTTTAAAAGTAAAAATAAACAAGGGCACACGAAGAGAATCCTTGAATTTTCTAACATTCGTGCAAATTCTCAAACTTTTGTTATATGAGGCTAATTTTAGTTTCCGTCACGCTTAATTTTATGTAACAAACTCTTTTAAATTTCTAACCTTTTATATTATGCAGTTTTAAAAGTAAAATGTTTTTCTTAATCGTAGGACATATTTCGCTTTCATCTTTCGACTAAAGTAAAGTGAACACGGTTAAGTTTTTCAGTTAAATTTAGATACATTTTTGTGTGTGTATGTGCGGAGTGGTGAAATTAATTTGAATTGTTTAGGTAAGTGAGTTTAGTTTTAAAATTGTCAATTAGTGAAAACAACTGCCACTAGTTCAATCGTAAATAAACAAAGCGCCTTTTGAAATCAAAATGCTTGACGATGAGAGTTCCTGCTTTTATAATTTTTGGCCCTAGCTCGCACTCCATTGTGGAAAATTATAAAAATGAATTATAATGAACAAGTTATAGTGCAGTATTTTTATAAAAATTAGTTAAAAAGGCTCTTACGAGCAGATTAACAAATGAAAGTTTCGGAAAAATGAAGTTGTGCTAAAGTTTGGAAAACGACGGTCGAAGTATCATTTTTCACGTTTTTCAGAAAAACTATCAATGTTATCAAAAAATGTTTCCAACAAAAAACGTTTGTTATAAAATTATCTAAAAGTCTTTCACTTTGTATTTTTTTGATATAACTTGTCGTAAGGCCACAAATTTTATTTTTTGCACTTGAAAAATTTACCATGCGCTAAACATCACATTGGGTCCTTCGATATAAAAAATAACGACAAAATAATAGGCCAATATGGATATTGTTCACGATAAGTGTATAATTTATATTTTGGCCAATGTCTACCATTCCTAAAAATATTGCTCGTGGCCCAAATTTTTCGGGACTTTTTAATATGTTAATGGGGTGACCAAAAATAATGAAAAAAATAAAACTCTTGTCTGTAAGATGACTCCTCTATGCTATGAGTAATAAATTTTAATTATAACAAAATGTCATTTCTTTGAAGGATGTGCAACAAAGTCGCTTGTGGGGGTCTATGCACTTACCCTCTGTAAAAACCATAACAATCGCAGTATTACCGCAAATGGAACAAATTGTGACCTAAAAATTTTAAAAAATTGTTACGCTAAATTACAGCGACTTCCTTAAACTTTAAATTCTTTAAAACAAATTTTTAAGGTCCTCAGTGAGACTATTTAATGTAAAAAGACAAAATTATTCCACAAGTCACAATTGGTGAACAAATTGAGCACAAATTGAGTGGAAAAGAACTTCAAAATAGCATTAGAATGTAATAGTGTAATAAATTTAGTATTATTATCAGAAAATAATTACTTTTAGGCAGGAAAAGCTTTATGGAAGCCCCTAAAAGTGTGAATACGAGTAGGGCCCCTTGAGTCGGAAATTGAGATACTTAGAAGAATTTTTATTAATGTCTTGATGATACAATGTGAGGAAGTTGTGACACATTACTTTTGCTCTTTTTGGGAAAAATTATAACTTCTATCTAGACCTACAGCTACATATTTAGAGAAGAAATATTTTTTTAAAGTGGTTTCAACCAAATATATTTTTAAAATTGCTTAATTTACACAAAATCGTTTGATTTTGTGTATCAAATCAATGTAAATTGCACGTTGTTAATAATGAGGTTGGTTGTTAATAATGAAGGCTTTATGTGTCATTATTGAAGATACAATTGGCAAAAATTACAGCAATTTTGATGCTAAATACAGGCGTAAATGAGATGAATAATTTAGTTAAGTTTCACACACATTTCACATATAATAAATTACTTTACTACATTTTGAGTTTTATATTTTAAAATTATCCCGCTAGAAAAAATTGAAAAATAAAAATTTATAACGAGAAAGCTAGGTAATAACTTTAATATCATCCACATTTTGCTACCGTCCTGTGATTTATTCTAGTTACATTTTAACCATAATATACCTCAACATTCACACTTCACACATCTAGACGACTTTGATCTCTTTTGCATACATATTTATTTATACAGAGTGTAAGGTTGAATTGTGATCACGTCATCATTTTTGTTTCTACAATAAAACTGCTGTACAAAATTATTGCCCACCCCCAAGAAGTCGTTTGGTACTTTTGAGCAAATTTCCTCAATATTCAAGATTATGTGGTTCCTCTAAAATTAGAAATTTTTATACAGTAAAAAATTTCGTAGTAGAAAAATTCTGGATAATCAATCTCCCTTTTAACGTTTAAAATAAACGGTGGCTCGCCGCACAAACTTTCACGATTTGGACATTAAGGGCCGATTTTACAACACAACTTAGGTTGAGTTTAACAAAAACTTGAGTTTTACTACGGTAAACTGATTGAACATGGTTTTAAAATACGAATTTGCCTTCAACTCAGCTTCAACTGGAGTTTAATTTAAACTGCTTTTGAGTCTCAGTTCAGTTGTAAAATCGGCCCTAAGTAAGTATAGCTATTTTGTTATTTACTGGAACAGTTCACTCGATGCCTTCATTATGTTAAAAATTGATACTAAAAATGCATCTGAATCGATGTAAACACTTCAATTTTTGTAGCTTTCGTAGAGTCGTCACTGCGGATCTTAAATGTGGTCAAAGAGTCGCTAGCTCAAAAATAAAAATGTTTACGTAAAATCTAAACGTATGGGGATATAGCCAACAGCAAAATGCAAAATTTTTCTAGATTTTGGGGAAAGTTTTGTAACAGAAATTTTGAGAGCTTGAGATAGAGATTTATTACAAATAACGCGAAATTTTTTTTGATCCCGATCCGACCGCTACAAGGGAAGATATTAAAAATAAAGTGAAATGGAAACTTTGGGTCTTAAGCAAACAAATAAGCTACTCGTATTTGGACTGTCAGGATAGAATATTAATAAAAAACTGTAATTGAAATAATTCCTTGAAAACCATAAATATTAAATTTTTTTGATCCAATAATTTAAGACCTAGGTTAAGCGATAGGTAGATATACATACAGACAGACAGACGGGCAAACGGGCAGTTGAACGGGCAGACCTTCTCGCTCGATATCTGACGCCATGTCAAGATTCGCTGAAAGTAAACACATCATTACATACGTCCTTCAATCTTATGTACGTTTGCACCGCTGACAGATAAACTGACAGATAGCTTATCTGACGGATAAGTTGTCAAAAATCTTACACCTCCATCTAACAGTAGGATAAATCAAATAACTGACGGATAAATTTTCTACAAAGGTACCTGCTATGGTCTTTTGCACCGATATTTAGTTTATGTGACAAATAAACTATATTTTTAAAACTTATCCGTCCGATAAACTATCTGTCAGGTAATCTGTAAGTGGCGCAAACGGTCATTAGGGTCACTAAGATGTAAAAATAAATAAGCAAATTAATCTATAAAGCTACGAAATTCCAAAGGCAACAACAGAAACAAAATAAGGGTCAAAATAAAAGATAGGAACTAACACAAAATGAAAGGCAGAAGGTTGGAATATTACTGTTTTAAGTAAAACAAAAAACACCCGCCTACTTAAGTTTTCTTGGAAAATTTTAAAATTTTGGAAAAAAGTTTTAATAAAATTGCCATTGTTTTTAAATGTTACATTCAATATTTCTCTTCTATTTCCTATTATAACCGAGATATATCAAAGAAATTAAGAAGAAGTGAACCCTGGTGTTGAGTGCAATTTTTCTGTATCAACACCTCAATAATTATAAAAAGTTTAGTGTGTTACATAAAGCCCATTTTGTAGAAATTTTGTTTTTAAAAAAATTTTAGACGAGGAATCAAAATAAAGTTTTATTGGGAAGGCCTAGAGCTAGAATTATTGTCTATGAATGTCTATTCATGATTATTTTGTAATTAATTCTACAAAAACTTTAAACTTTCTTTCTAAGTTGATGATTTGAAGGCTATACATTGACAAAAATCTTTCAAAAATTTCCAAAAATAGAATAAAAGTCAACGAAATTCCAATTATTTAAATTGAGATCTGTTACAAAGTTTATCAAAGTATACCTACGAAACACAAAGTCAAAATTAAATTTTAAGGTCTTTTTCAAATTATGTATTTAAAAAAATGCTAAAATACAAAAGGCACATTTTCATTGCAATACGATTAAGTATTGAAAATATAAAAATTCCATTTTGTTTCAATATCCGACGCAACGTCTCGTGTTGAAGCTACCGGCCACCATCACAACATTAATTTTTTTAACATATTAGGGTGCTATCTAAAGTTATGATTATTATCCACCACTTTATTAAATTATTTTGAATATTTATGTACATCACATCCAGCTCGAAGGACCACAAACAAAAGAATAAATTCAAATCCGAATTATTTTCCTTATTTTTAGAACCTTTAGAAATAAACCAAACAACAAAGTCAGCTGTACTTATTATATTTTAAGAACAATTTTGGTTTAAGTTTAAGATTATTGACCTTGGAAAATTACAAAAAAAAGTGTTATTACATCTAGTTTGGTCGTGACAGATGAATTAAACCAAGTAAAAAATAATTGAAGTAAATACAAGTTAATGCTCCACTGATGTAATTTCAACTTAATATACATTTTAATCAAATAGATTAATTTTTTTAATTATACGATGGCTTTTTCTCTAATAATTAGTGATTAAAATTAAATTAATAAGTCAATGAAAGCTGTAATTAAGATCGTGGGTAATTTGAAAAAAATGTTATGGGTATTAAATTGTAATTTTTCTAAGCAAACACACTCGGAATTAAAAAGTAATTATTTTACACGATATAGTTTCAAAAAGCAGTTACAAAAGTGTTGCATCAGTTCTACCGAGAATGAAACGCTTTTCTGTAGCAAAATAATTCTCATTTATAGCATCAACGGCCATATTGGATCCGCCATTTTCAATTTTTATTTCTAATTGACAATCAGAAACTTTTAAAATAGTCAATTGAAATTAAACGAAGTGATATTTTGAGTTTTTGCACCTTATAAAGGCTAAATCGTAGCATTGAGAGAGTATCAACAACATCAGCTACCATATTGCTAAATTCCAAAGTATGGCAAGTTCAAACGGAAGAGATTTTTTATAAGAAATGTGCAAGGTTGTCTGAGCAAAATTGATTCCAAAAACAACTGTGTGGGACTTTTTGCAAAAAAAAAATAATTTTCTCATTTGAAGATAATCCTAAGTCGATGATTATCATAAATGTTACTTGTTAAGTAGAACTTTGTTAAACAAACTTTCCCATTATAGCAATATCTCATCTAATTGACGTTTGGTTATGTTGCATTTTTTAAAAGCAAAATAAATGGATGCACTATTATTGCAAGATTATGTTAATGTAATAGTTAAGTTAAAGGTATACATAACCATCGACTTAATGTAGATCAAGTGTGAAAAATTATACCTCACTGATTGCCACCATTTTAAAGATGGTAATTCTTGTTAAGAATATATTAAACCGCAAGATACACCACCAACCAAGTTTTATTTTTTTTTATAAAAGAACTAAATCAATTATACGATTTTTTTCAATATCCAAAGGTTAGATGTACACCTACTATCAAAATATTTTGTTTAAATTATATAAAGAATTTCCACATACATTCAAGTTAACATCTGCTAAAATTTTAAAATATTTCTACGTATTCTGGCAAACCTATACAGTGTGTTACAAGAAGTGGTTAGTGGACAAAAAAAAGAGTTTGTATGTACTCTAATGTAGCGACTACCTATCCTATTAATCAAAATTATCCTAGAAGGCTGAAGGCCAGTGTCTTCCATTAAGACGATTCACACAAATCTTAGCCAACTCGACTTACACAAACGATTAAATTTATTGAGTAACCATAAGAATGCATAAGTCGGGCCTAGGAGGCCTAGAGGCGCAGAGGCCCACCGAGAAGATCCAAGAGCCTCCAGATCCCAACTTATGTAAATTTATACATCCAAAGATTTTATAGCTTTTCATACATTAACCCAAGACTTTGTGCCAAAGGTGACACACTGTATACCCAATACGTGTGCCTTATAATAGTTCACCATCTTCCAAAATATAGCATACAACAAAAAATAAAATTTACTAAATATTTTGTATCTATATGCGTCTGTTAGAAACAAACGAACCGCATCAAAAAAAACACGTAGTTGAAAAATGAGTCGGCGTTTATTAAATGAAGACGTTCTATTCTCTTAACGCGCTGCTAATGATAATTTATTTTATACCATTCATGTTCATATACGCACAGTTACATTTTTAATAGTTACTAATGAATTATCATCTTATTTAAATTTATTTCTAAATATGCAAAAATTTATTATTCTAATTAAAATGTACTTGTGTACTAAATAATACCAATTATTTAAATGCATACGTAATTAAACTTATAATTTTGAGATTTGTGCCTTTATTTAAACAATTTTTGCATAATATAAGGATTTTTTTAGATTATAACTGTCAAGATTTGATCAGTGCACTGCAAAATGTGGTCAAATGGCGTGAAAGACAGTGTAGTCAAGATCTAAATTTTTTAGAAGCCTCCTGTAATGGGAGAAGTAGCGTCACCAGCACTAGCATTTCATAAATTGAGTAAAAATTCCCTTTGTTTAATTAAATGGAAATTAACAGAATCAGGGGTCCCCTGGGATCCCTTAGTAGGAACCACCCTTGGAACTACGCATCAATTATTGAGGATACTGTAATTAAAGATATCGAGAGGCACCAACTGGTTGCGTAAGCAATGCCCCAGAGCATTGAACGCGAGAAACATCTAAAATAATAATTGAGCAGCTAGAAAAGAATGCTAGGATGAGTAGGCGATGAATGCTAGGAGAGCGGTCAGCATCTTTTAAGTGCAAATCCACCGCTATATTGTCTCTGACGGTTCACCATTAGGCCTTCACTTGAGTATCGCAAATATGCGAGAATTTCGCATTCTCGCCTCTCAAAAAGTTGCGAAATGCGAGGCGAGGCTAAGACAGGGCCGTAGCCAGACTGTGTTATCGATGCAGGCTCAAAAATTTTCAAGAGAGTCTGAAAGCTAAAATCAGGGTTTTCTCTCTTCTGCGTTTGTATAAATCTGTTGACCGCTATAATCTCTTCCGAGGATGAAGTTTAGTAAGCTCTCGGCTAGAACAGGCTTAAAGTTTTTTAGGGCAGGCTCAGCCTGCGCTGGCGTACCCCTGGCTACGGCCCTGGTCTAAGATATACAATGCGAGGCGAGACAACGATTTTAGCTTGCAAAGCGAGATTTGACTTTATTCTCGTCTCGCTGTTTTAAAGAGATCTCGCAAAACCCCAAAACCGTATTAAAACTCAAAGTCCTTGTGTCGTAAGATTACTGCGGCTAATAAGGAACAACGTAATAATTATCAACGGGCACAAACTCTATGGTGGGAGTCATACACTATATCAATGGGAGCGAACAGTTACATTTGTACCTTAGGTAAGGCAATGTTGCCTTTTAGAGCCGCCATTTATAGCGGGGCGAGAGAAGGCTTCTAATAAGATGATCGTCAAAATTTGTAGTTACGCCACTGCTCATATCCATTCGTCCTTCAGCCAATAAAAGTTCTTCCTAGCTTGTATATTAAATGCAATTATGCGGTGTGCCAGTTTTTAGTTCAATAATCAAATACACTTATATGATTGAACTATACAGCTCATCATAAACATACTTTGAAATTGGTTGGTTAAACCGCCCGTATAGCTCAATTTGTAGCTAAAAAACCTGGCTCGATATGCAATTCAAGCCAAGAGTAATTAAATTTAGGTTGAAGTATGTTAATAGTTAAGGGAAAGTGATGCAACCGGGTCTAAGTCATATCCATACGAAATTACATCAGTAGTTTGCGAGACTTGCGCGAAATAAATTTTTGCGAGACGAGGCGTGAAACCTCGCAAGTGAAACTCTACTCACCATCTTACTGACTCACTGATCATCAAATAATGTATTCTAATTTCTAGATGACCAGTTTCTAAACGCCAACTACTCATGCCTGCGTCGTGAACTAATGCCCGTATTTATAAAGCGATCTCGACTCAATCTCGTTCTCAAGCAACCGGTTGCTATTAATTGGTTTCTATTGTATTATATAATAAAAGACTCGTCTCGGTCTTGAGTACGAGCAAGTGCTTGAGTTGTCTCTATAAATACGAGCATAAGTCCCTTCAAGGGAGGGGGTGGAAAGGTTCCTAAGTTTGCTACAAGATTACCTATATCTATTCATTTTTGTTCTATTCCTTATAGTTTTCAAGGTATCTACCCACAATAATAATTGTTAATGTATGGAAAAAAATTGAAAAATTGAGGACAAAATAATAAAGGAAATTTAATGCTCTACAAATTCTTTTCTGAAGACTTTTACTGTAAAACGAAGGCAGTGGCGTAACTAAAAATTTGGGGGGGGCGTCCAACAGTATTCAGAGTGGTTAATAATTATTCTACTTGTCTACCAATCGATTTTATAACCAATTTTGATAATAAACGATGTTTTGGAGGCCCTTGCTATCTTGACGCCCTTTATATCTTGGGGTTCTCCCGCAACGCGGGCCCTGCGCGCCTGTTATTTACTCCATTGAACGAAGGGCTGGGTGCTAGACTGCTAGAGGCAAAAGTTTGATGAAAAATGCGAGTCAAATTTTTTCTTGCATACATTAACGATATTTGCTCATAAACTATAAGAAATAGTAAAATATTAAATAGAAACAATCTTATAGAAAATTTGATTAGGTTTCATTTTACTAAGAACAAGTTTTTCCCTAAAACCGGTCGTTTCTTAGATATAAGCGAAAACCTAAAAAACTGGACCTTTGCACTCCTCTTCCTCCCTTAATAGCTAGGAATAATTTTAGTATTTTTACCTCCTAACTACTATAAATTCAGTTCCGAAGAAAAAAATTCTACTTTCTTCCATGTCTTCTATAACCCCTTCGTTGATTAAATTAAAACCTCAAACGCTCAAACCAAGAAAAATACACAAATCGAAAAAACTGCTTCTAAAGGCGCGCCACACACACAAGCTTGTCTTCCGGTGCTAAACCGGAGCGTCTGGACAGGGTTCATAGGCCAAACCGGAGCGTCTGAAAAGCGTTTTGGAAGACAAGGCCTGTGTGTGTGGCGCAGCCATAAGAAGCAAGCATGCATACATGCACAGCTGTCATTTTAGAAGCTTAAAGGACCCCGCACTTTTTATATGAAAAAACGGTTTCAGTCAAATTTCATGAAATGAAAACTTTCAGTCATGGAAGTTGTAGATTTTGGCCTTCTGAACAAAAGTCTCCATGGGAAAAAGGTTCTAAGACCTCGCCCTTCTGAGAGCCCGTTACCGTCGTTAGGATAGATTACCTAACGCCCTCTAGCGGCTATACCGAAACTAATGTGGTAATAAAATAAGACTTGTTGTTTTATGCGAACCCTCAAAGTTTTAACTAAATCGGTCTAGGGGTTTGGGACCAAAAACGAAAAAACTAAAGACATTTCTTTGTAGGACCCATTTTGAGCCCCCGCTAGAACCCTTAAAAATCAGATTTTAGCAAAACAAAAAAATACGGGTCACTTTATTTTTAAAGCTTTATTGGTTGGCACCATAATTTATCTTCACCCTGTAAAATGTTTATTTACCAATGTTCTGAGATAAAAAAAATATGCGCTATTTGGCTATTTTCCATCTATTTTAACTACTTTGTTGACCCCTATCTCAGAAGGGTGAGGTCTTAGGTATTTTTGCCTATGGAGACTTTTGTTGAGAAGGTCAAGACCTATAAGTTGTATACAACTTATCAAAATTTCATGAAATTTTACTGAAACCGTTTTTCGATATAAAAAGTAGGAGGTCTTTTTACATGAGATAAGGGTTCGTCCTAAACTAAAGGCAAAGGTACAAAAATACAAAATGTATATTTCAGTTCCTTTGAAATGAAGTCTTTTGCTCTAGTTCTTGTGCTAAAACTAGCAAGAGACACTTTCATTAAAAAAATTCACGTTCAAACCCAGCGTCTTCAATAGAAGAACTTCCACAGCTACATCTACAACTATAAGAGTAAATAAACAAGGTTGAAATTAAATAAATAGGCCAAAAAAAATGTAATTTTACGATTAAATGCTTCAAACGAAACTAAACTATAAGCTTCTCTCGGGAACTTTATGAAAATCTAGTGAACGCGAAGTCATCGTTTTTATAAAAAATTCAGCATTTTTGTAACTAAAAAACATTTTTACTGCAATATCTAAGTGCGATCTTGAAATTATAAATATTTAAATTTTTCCAAAAATATAATTATTCATACTCATTATTATACAATGGTAGTTAATGCACCCATTTCGACTTCACACGGATTTACTGGTAAGTACACACCTAAATAATTATTATAATAATAAATTTTTATAACAAGGCGAATTTAGATGTAAAACAACAATTCTTCCATTTAGCTTAACATTTATTTCATTTTTTTCATGTACGCTCTAACACTATTTTATATTCAGCGTCAAAAACTTCAATTCTCTTTTCACTGAGCATAGTACCGGTGATTAGTCTTAATTATATTAGTTGTGTCAACGTTAAGTATATAACATTTACATGGCGATTGTTATAATTTTTTTTACAAAAAAAGCGTCCCTCAAAAGTTATTTTTTGGGTTTCAACACCAAACCGTAATAATTTCAAAAATGTTTTCGAAAATAATCTACAAAAGAAGATTAAAGACTTTATTCTGATGATGACTGATATGCAAATAATAACTGATTGTAATGTATGGAGGAATGTAACTATTTTCATATCGCACCCTTCTTAAAATTTCAGGAGGGTGAAATACAAAAGGAATCTGAGATTTTAGCTTTAAATTAATACACCAAATTACTTTGATTGATTTTCTTGAATATCAGACAATAGTAAAGTCATGAACCTCAACTAAATAGATTTTTTTAGAATTTTAAATAGAAGCAGAGAGTTGATGATGGGATTTTTCAGTTTAGGTACTGTATCATCAGGAAAAATATAATTTTTGTACTAATTTTTAACAACGATTTCATTAATTATTAAAAAAATACTAAACAAGCAGAAAAAGAGACAAAAAAAGTTTCTTTTCCATGAAATTAATTTAAAAGTTGATGTTAAAATCGCATTGTTTTCAACATAAAAGCAAAATCATTTTTTCCAAATTCAATGAATAAAATTTGATGAATTTCAATGAGTTTGTTAGATTTATAATCATAGTAGCCAAAATGTTATTATGTTGTTGTTATGTAATTCTGATAAACAAGTTGTATAAAAATAAAAAATTGAAAAGTCCTAAAAATATTGTTGAAGAAAATGCAGTCGGAAAAGTGTAGAAGCAGCAGAAGATTGGCAGGACTAGACCCACGTCTTGTATGGACGACGGAGTTGGGAAAAGTAGATAGGAAAGAGAAAAGTAAGAGTGAAGGTGGCTATCCGGACGAGGGTAGACCATCAAAAATGAATGGACATAGGGCATTAGTAAATGACGGACAGATGCAGAAGAATCTAATTGTCAGTGTCAAAAATGATAGACCGATGACATTGATGGAGACAAGTAAATCTAAAACAACTTCTAAACGTTTAAAATCATCAAAAATAAGTGCGGAAGAAGCTAGCAAAAATCAAGAAACGTCAATAGCGGGTTGGGTGGGTTATACACGGTCAAACAAACGCAACAATACCTAACCTACCGAAGGTAACTTATTTCATATAAGTCATCAAGATTCAGATGAAATTCTCCATAAGTTAGTTCAGCAGTCGTTTATCACTGAAGCATTTGGTGTGTCAGTACCAAAACAAAGAAATAAAGAGGACTCTAGAGCGTTATCAATAATGGAAAAAACCGCCAAGAGGGTTGGTGAAAGATACGAAATAGGATTTCCAAAACAATCCTATTTCGTATCTTTCACCAACCTTCTTCCTCGCTATCGGTATCTTTCATTTTACGGGCCATCATAGTTAGAAACTCCGGAAAATCAATTGTTCCATTGCCATCGGCATCTACTTCATTTTGAAGTCATGATGGTAACGAACTCTTCATAATTAACTTGGCCATCTCTCATTTTATGGGCCATCATAGTTAGAAACTCCGGAAAATCAATCGTTCCATTGCCATCGGCATCTACCTCATTTTGAAGTCATGATGGTAACGAACTCTTCATAATTAACTTGGCCATCTCTCATTTTACGGGCCATCATAGTTAGAAACTCCGGAAAATCAATCGTTCCATTGCCATCGGCATCTACTTCATTTTGAAGTCATGATGGTAACGAACTCTTCATAATTAACTTGGCCATCTTTCATTTTACGGGCCATCATAGTTAGAAACTCCGGAAAATCAATCGTTCCATTGCCATCGGCATCTACTTCATTTTGAAGTCATGATGGTAACGAACTCTTCATAATTAACTTGGCCATCTTTCATTTTACGGGCCATCATAGTTAGAAACTCCGGAAAATCAATCGTTCCATTGCCATCGGCATCTACTTCATTTTGAAGTCATGATGGTAACGAACTCTTCATAATTAACTTGGCCATCTCTCATTTTACGGGCCATCATAGTTCGAAACTCCGGAAAATCAATCGTTCCATTGCCATCGGCATCTACTTCATTTTGAAGTCATGATGGTAACGAACTCTTCATAATTAACTTGGCCATCTTTCATTTTACGGGCCATCATAGTTAGAAACTCCGGAAAATCAATCGTTCCATTGCCATCGACATCTACTTCATTTTGAAGTCATGATGGTAACGAACTCTTCATAATTAACTTGGCCATCTTTCATTTTACGGGCCATCATAGTTAGAAACTCCGGAAAATCAATCGTTCCATTTCCATCGGCATCTACTTCATTTTGAAGTCATGATGGTAACGAACTCTTCATAATTAACTTGGCCATCTCTCATTTTACGGGCTATCATAGTTAGAAACTCCGGAAAATCAATCGTTCCATTGCCATCGGCATCTACTTCATTTTGAAGTCATCATGGTAACGAACTCGTCATAATTAATTTGGCCATCTCCGTCAATATCACCTTCCCGAATCATTTCGTCCACTTCTTCGTCTGTAAGCTTTTTGCCCAAGTTAGTCATAACATGACGCAATTCAGCCGCTGAAATGAAACCGTTGCCATCTTTGTCGAACACTCGCAATGCTTCACGAATTCAGCGGCCGAATTCAGTAGTTCACCTCTGAAGCATTTGGTGTGTCAGTACCAAAACAAAGAAATAAAGAGGACTCTAGAGCGTTATCAATAATGGAAAAAACCGCCAAGAGGGTTGGTGAAAGATACGAAATAGGATTGTTTTGGAAATCAGACAACATTATTTTGCCAGAAAGTAAACAGCTTGCTATTGGAAGATTTAATTCCGTGGAAAGAAAAATGCAAAATAGAAAGCAGAATACAGTGTAAAAATAAATAGTTATGTTGAAAAGGATACCTTAAAGAATTGACGGAAAAAGAAGCAAAAACAGAAAGTCCAAGATGTTGGTATCTTCCTCATTTTGGAGTTATAAATTGGTACTGGATACCTTCAAAATTAAACCCAGCCGATTTGGCTACTAGAATCGATGAAGAAAATGTTATTGTTAAAAAGGTAATGCAAAAGTGGTTATATGGACCTGAATTTTTATTGAATTGCGATACAAATACGTGGCCAGAGCAGAACCGTACTCTAGAAAATGTTGTTGTTATGGAATTCGGATAAACAAGTTGTATAAAAATAAAAGATTGGTACAGACGAATTATAGTTTCTGTTAAAGAAAAGACTTTAACAGATTTAAGCAAAACTTAATCAAGTTCCCTAATACCTCAAGGGCTCCAAAAATGTACCTAATGATATTAACATAATGTAATTTTGATGCTTATTTAATCACTGCCTAACACCTTTTAATATTACAACATTATGAATTTTAGGGATATTTATTATGCAAAAATATTTTTTTCATTTATTTTATTAAAAAATAATTTTTATATTTTGGTGTAAAAATATTTGAAACAGCACGTTACGTCACGATTATTTTTCTTAAAGTTAATACGCCCTAGGAGGTTACACACACATAGTTTTTGATTAAACGATCTGAATTGAAATATTTTGATTTATAACAACGTTTGGTTATTATTTGTATGTTACGTTGATAAATAATTAACAAGATATGTAAAGTGTTCAAATACAAGTTACAAATTATGCGATTTTAGTATAATAAATTACATAAAACGTTAGCTTATTGTTTATGAATTATTTAAGAGAAATTTCAGTTTAGATAATCCCTTGTATAAAACACGGAAAGTTTTCAAACTAATCTAATTTCGCAACTCGTCTTACTAAATTTAGAGTACAAGAGCAACATGTCTAAAATATCAAACTCGCGGTAGGTCGATGATGGAATTAACATTCAGAGTTGTAGCCGTGTCCCATCCGCCGCGCCTCTGAAATATTGCTCGATCACGCTTTGGGATAAGATGAGCAGGATTCATCATTTTGATGTCTTTGTTCGCTTTGTGCGTCCGTCTGGTTCAGTCTCCCTTAACAACAAGAACGAAAAAAAAAGTTGAAAGGAAACGAAAAATGTATAAATCCCAAGTTGCAACGGGGTTGGACTACCAAATCCATCAAATGTCATTCCCTAATGGTGTCTCTCTGAACCGACAACCCACTGAGATACTACTAAAATGTACATTCAGTGATAAAAAATTTACCACTTTAATCGTTGATTGTATTATAATTGAAATTCAATAAATCTTATTTGACTCAATAAAAATAAACTTCGATACTAAAATAAATTTTAAATATTTAAATACAGAGTGACACAACAAATATTTATTAAAGAAATTAATTCAATTAAAAGGAAGAACTAATCCTTCGAGTTATAATTATAATTAAGGGTTTAAGGGTCAGCTGCCGACTTTTGAGCTTTTGCCCGCTCGAAAGCGCTTCCTTGTTAAGCAACTAACAAAATAATACCAATTTGAATAAATTGAAATAGGAAATAATATCCTCTTGCACCCTATAGGACAATTAATTTAAAGAATACGTCATAAACCACTCATCAGCATAATGATTTTGAGGATTATTTTAGGTAAACCGCTTTGATTTTGATTTGATTTTGACGATTAAATTTTTTTCTATTTGAAAGAAAAATTGAATTAAGTTGTAAATGGACCATCCTGTATATGTAAAAATAATTTTTAAGAGCTCTAGTACTAATGTCCCGTCCACACACACAGGCTTACCTTCCGCGGAGCGTTTGGACATCGTTTAGGTAGCCTGCAAAGACCAAACTGTAACGTTTGGACAGCGTTCAGATGGCCTGCTCAGACCACCTGCACAAGCAAACTGGAAGACAAGCCAATGTGTGTGAACGGGCCTTAAAGGCCCGTCAGCTAGCCCAGGCTAGCTGAACGCTGTCCAGACGTTCCGATTTGGCCTGTGCAGGCCGCTTTTTCTTCAATTTGAAAGAAAAATAGTATTTATACAAATAGTAGTTGTAAATGGATCATACTGTATATATAGGTTTAACAAATTTTAAGAGCTCTAGTTCTAATAGCCCGTCCACACACATAGGCTAAACGGAAGCGTTTGGACAGCGTTCAGATGGTCTGCTCAGGCCACCTGCACAAGCAAACCGGAAGGCAAGCCCGTGTATGTCAACGGGCCATAAAAGAACTATAACCAACCATTCCTTTCTTAAGTTTTATAGTAAGAGGAAGAGGCACAATCTTTCGTGCACACATTGCAGCGACACCCGGTATGTGCAGTAGAGCTGTAGGGCAGTGAAGGGAAAAGATCGACATTTTGATTAGACAAAAAGGTTTCAGACTTGTTTTTATTACCTAATTGCATCTGGAATATGACAAAATTGTTATACAAAAATCATTAATGAATAATTGATGACGTAATTTTACACCAAGGTCTTTAGTAACGGATATAAAAAGCTCCGAGATAATAAAATTCAATTTTCTGTATTCATTAACGTCTCTTGAATACACTCAAACGTTTGAAAAAAATAGAAATTGACCCACAAAATAACCAACAACCTCATCTTGAGGACTTACCTTGTATAAGTACACAAAAATTCCCTTTTTTGAAATTAGATGGAAATTTTGAACGTCTTTTTGCCACAATTAAGTACGCACATTTTAATAACTCACGACCGACTTACAAACGAATACTAATGATTAATGAATAAATTTTACAAGTTTAAACGAAATGTGTGCATAAGTTGAAAACGTCACAGATAACAAATTATTTATCAATGGCTGCAAATTTTTGTTAAAAGATAAATTTTTAAAAATTGCTATTTTATTTAATTTTAATTTTAACCTTGATTCTTTAAACGTATAGGAAGTGATAAAATTTTACTAACATTAGTAATTTAATGAATGATTTTAAATACATTATTTGAAGAATTTGTTGCTATGCTTGGGCTTCCAGTTACTATCCTCTTTCATTCATTTGAACAAAAATAAAAGACATTTGTCCTTGTATTTTTCCAAATTGAAAATATTAAGTTTGGACATTTGCCAAGACTAGGGGTTTCTAATCAAAGAAACGTATTTTAGCCACTCTGAGGGTTAATATTTGTAATCTTTATACAATCTTTTTCTTAGTCTTTAAGGGTTAATTTCGACGTTTCACAAAATTAAAAATTAAAAACCTCCAACAACTTTAACTTTTTTTCCATCCCTTAAAAATGTTTCCTTTTGATTTCACCCCCGTGAAAGCTTAAAATTGAGTAGTATGAGTTGCGTCAGCAATTAATTGAATAGGACACTTGAACCAAACCTCTAAAGATTATTTTACTGTTAATAGGACCGACGGCTTAACTTGCCCTCAAACAACTGTGTGGAAAAAGTAGCAAAAATATATTATGACCACATGATCTGTGATACGAGGTAAGTGCGCTAAAGCAATATTTTGATACGTAGTGACATGTTTTAGAAGGCTATTAAAAGCCAAAAACAGCTGTGATAAAGTGCTTTCTCCTCCACCAGATATTGAGGAAAAGTAAGGTGGAAATTCCCCGTATTATTCTGTAGTGAAAATATGAGCAAAATGCTTTCGTAATGAACATGAATCGCTTGAAGATGATGCAAGTACTGGTCGCTCATTGGAGGTGGAGAAACATGAAAAATGGCCAAGTTTTCCAATGCAAGTGTTTGATGGTTCCTGTGGTCATCATTTGATAACGAATAAAGTCAGCGCAAGATAGATCCCAAACGCATCTCTCTCCTATTCAGCGCCAACGTTTAGAGTTGGGCGTGTGCAAGATCTTTTTTGGAGCTCTGTGCCCAAAACCCAAATGACGTGTTAAAGACTATTGTTGTAACAGCAGATGAAACTATGGTCCTTTACTATAATCCTATATCATCAAAAATGGAATGTATGAAATGGCGGAAAGTTCAGAGCCTGGCAATCTATACGAAAAGGGCGGTGGCAATAATGTTTTGGGACTGTGAGCTAATCCATAAGATTTTAAGAAAATTAACTTAATGGGATGTATTATGGGACACTGTTTCATAAATTACGACAAAATACATGCGAAAAAAGTCCGAAGTTGACCAGAGGAGTGCGTTTGCTCAGTTTGCTGTACGATAATGAACGAGTCCATAATTCCGGTGACGTACAACAACTGCCATCCGGGATTGTGGTTTCCAACTGATGGATCACTTCCTCAATAGTCCAGCCCCTAGCAATTATTATCTATTTAATCTTGAAAAAAGATCTTTATGGACGCCATTTTAGAGATGATCATGAGGTGGAAGCAATAGTACTGGCTTATTTTGAAGATGTACCAAAAGAATTTCTTTAAATACATTGAGCGGTTATTGAGAGCCACGATAAGTGTAGTATCAAAAGAAAATCATTTCACGTTCACGTCTTCATAGTTATTAGGTCGAGAATGGTTGAATGCTTACCTCGAATATCTATCAGCGACTACATCGTTTTCTAACGTTTCGGAAGGACTTTTCGAGTACTTAGCTATACCAAAAAGGATAAAACTCATTTTAGAAGACTAATTTACTCATAGCTAATTAATAGAAGTCACGAGCTCGACGTATCTATACCAGTTTCCACAATAAAAAATTCAACATATTACTTACATATTGAAACTGCTTCATTTCTGAATATACGTCTCCCCAGTTCTTCCAAACTCTTCCATACGTCTTTCATGTTGCTCTATATGTAGATAATTCCTTCCATCTCCTTCCATCCTTCCCATCCAGAGATGTTTTGTAGTAGTTGTCTCTCCTTCCACTTGACCAGCTTTTACTTGGTTTTAGGTCTTCATTTTTCTTGCATCATCAACCAACAGTCCTCTCTTCTCATTAGATGACCCTCGTACTTCCATTTTAGGGTGGCGAAATGTTTTGGAGGTGAATGCTTAATTTTTGTTTAGTGGATTCGTCAGCAAATAAGGGTTGATTTGTACTCGTCTGTATGAACGTGAGAGTGAGTTTTGCAACAAATATTACATCTTTCTGTGACTTGCTTTTAGAAGATTACTATTAGAAGGTTCTTCAGCCAATCCGACTTTCTTTCTTAGTCTCAGATCAGTTCTGCTTCTGAAACAAAGATATTAAAATTAAATAAAATTGTTTGTAACAATACTAACAGTTTGGGTCATTTTATGGAGATAAAACCTTCTTATTTTTGTAATTGTTCGTTTTCAAACATTTTTGTTGCATTTTGGGACTAAAGATACTCATCAAGACGCAGAGAAATTAAAAAAAAAATCCTTTTACTTTGAGTACTTTGAAAAACTAAAACAGGGCAAAATCCATTTAATCCTAAAGAACTAGAGACAGACTAAACAAGTTAATTAACTTAAGTATACGAATTAATTTTATATTAGATAGATGACAGCAAAACATCATTAAAATTGTCCCATTTCATTTAAACCAGACAATAAAATTCAATTTCAAAAAAATACATATTTTGCAACATATAAATGTCTTAAAATACTTAATGTAACCCTCAAACCCCATAATTACCGTAGGTATTCCTTAAACATCTTTACATCGTTACAAAGCACACCTTTTGGAAATTTCACAATTTTTACCAAAAGAATTAATGTCAATTTTATAGCACAAAAAAATTAAATATACATTTAATATAAATTTTAATTAAATTACAAAATCGCGTTTAGAGAAACATTTTTTAGCCTTAGGATTAAACGTTTTGTTTAGAAGTCTCTAATTATTATCCACCAGAAGCAAGAAAAATGCTAACTGATGATATCTATAATACACATAATTAAAGGGCATTAAGAAAAAACCACACAAGAAGAAATAGGTTAAATTATTTTATATTAACCCAAATTTAATAATCATTTCTTTGAAAACGTGCTCATTAGGGTAGTTTACGAAAAAGTACTAGTATGTCATACACCAATCGATAACTAAACGCTTTTCAAATTATCAGAGAAATTACAATAAATTAGCTCAAACAATTTTTAATTTTCTTCTTTCGTATGAAAGAACTGAATTTTACTGAATTATTTCCATGGGTGAATCACTGTGGCGACACTATGACTTAGACAGGAGACAAGTTTAGTCCAATTTCTGAAGATTTCTTCAAATATTCTAACTCTTAGGTGTCAATGACTTAACATGCCTTTCGAAGCAGGACATAGAAAAAAATCAAAGCTTCACAAAATATATAAAGAAAAGTAGTCAAAAGTAATCTCAAGTCCCTCCGATACAAAATAATCCTTTGAAGGGCATTTTTATTACAGCATTTTTGTGAGTTCAACTTTGAAGATTTCTATCTTCTAAAAAAGTACCTACTGATGTGAGAAAAAAATATTTCAGATGAAAATTATAGAAAATTCAATTATTTATAAGTTTGCAGAACAACAGCTGTCATTAATAATTTATTTTTCAAGATCCAGGCAAAATAACTCTCAGAAGGCATTTTCATTGAAAAGCTTGCGAGTTGACTTCTGAAGATTCATATCTTCTGAAGTACTGGTGTGAGAAAAAAATATTTCAGATGAAAATTATAGAAAATTCAATAATTTATAAGTTTGCAGAAC
Organism: Malthinus seriepunctatus; assembly: GCA_963924605.1. Lineage (NCBI taxonomy): Eukaryota > Metazoa > Arthropoda > Insecta > Coleoptera > Cantharidae > Malthinus > Malthinus seriepunctatus. Next base: position 15,489,319 of record OZ004601.1, on the reverse strand, counting down.
AACAGCTGTCATTAATAATTTATTTTTCAAGATCCAGGCAAAATAACTCTCAGAAGGCATTTTCATTGAAAAGCTTGCGAGTTGACTTCTGAAGATTCATATCTTCTGAAGTACTGGTGTGAGAAAAAAATATTTCAGATGAAAATTATAGAAAATTCAATAATTTATAAGTTTGCAGAACAACAGCTGTCATTAATAATTTATTTTTCAAGATCCAGGCAAAATAACTCTCAGAAGGCATTTTCATTGAAAAGCTTGCGAGTTGACTTCTGAAGATTCATATCTTCTGAAGTACTGGTGTGAGAAAAAAATATTTCAGATGAAAATTATAGAAAATTCAATTATTTATAAGTTTGCAAAACAACAACTGTCATTAATAATTAATTTATTTTTCAAGACCCAAGCAAAATAATCTTCAGAAGAGCATTTTCATTGAAAAGCTGGTGCGTTGAACTTTGAAGATTTATATCTTCTGAAGTACTGGTGTGAGAAAAAATTATTTCAATTGAAAATTATAGAAAAATCAATTATTTATAAGTTTGCAGAACAACAGCTGTCATTAATAATCTATTTTTAAAGACCCAGGCAAAATAATCCTTAGAAGAGCATTTTCATTGAAAAGCTGGTGCGTTGAACTTTGAAGATTTATATCTTCTGAAGTACTGGTGTGAGAAAAAATTATTTCAATTGAAAATTATAGAAAAATCAATTATTTATAAGTTTGCAGAACAACAGCTGTCATTAATAATTTATTTTTAAAGACCCAGGCAAAATAATCCTTAGAAGAGCATTTTCATTGAAAAGCTGGTGCGTTGAACTTTGAAGATTTATATCTTCTGAAGTACTGGTGTGAGAAAAAATTATTTCAATTGAAAATTATAGAAAAATCAATTATTTATAAGTTTGCAGAACAACAGCTGTCATTAATAATCTATTTTTCAAGACCCAAGCAAAATAATCTTCAGAAGAGCATTTTCATTGAAAAGCTGGTGCGTTGAACTTTGAAGATTTATATCTTCTGAAGTACTGGTGTGAGAAAAAATTATTTCAATTGAAAATTATAGAAAAATCAATTATTTATAAGTTTGCAGAACAACAGCTGTCATTAATAATCTATTTTTAAAGACCCAGGCAAAATAATCCTTAGAAGAGCATTTTCATTGAAAAGCTGGTGCGTTGAACTTTGAAGATTTATATCTTCTGAAGTACTGGTGTGAGAAAAAATTATTTCAATTGAAAATTATAGAAAAATCAATTATTTATAAGTTTGCAGAACAACAGCTGTCATTAATAATCTATTTTTCAAGACCCAAGCAAAATAATTCTTAGAGAGGCATTTATTTTCATTGAAGAGCTTGAGAGTTCACCTTTAAAAATTAATATCTTCTGAAGTACTGGTGTGAAAAAAAAATATTTCAGATTATAATGACAGTAAATTCAATTATCTATAAATTTGCAGAACAACAGCTGTCATTAATAATTAATGTTTCAAGACCCAAGCAAAATAATCTATAGAAACGCTTTTTCATTGAAGAGCTTGACAGTTCACCTTTGAAGATTCATATCTTCTGAAGTACTGGTGCGAGAAAAAAAATTTCAGATGAAAATTATAGAAAATTCAATTATTTATAAGTTTGCATAACAACAGCTGTCATTAATAATCTATTTTTCAAGACCTAGGCAAAATAATTCTTAGAGGGGCATTTTCATTGAAGAGATTGATAGTTCACCTTTAAAGATTCATATCTTCTGAAGTTCTGGTGCGAGAAAAAAAATTTCAGATGAAAATTATAGAAAATTCAATTATTTATAAGTTTGCATAACAACAGCTGTCATTAATAATCTATTTTTCAAGACCAAGGCAAAATAATCCTTAGAGGAGCATTTTCATTGAAGAGCTTGTGAGTTGATCTTAGCAGATTCATATCTTCTGAAGTACTAGTGGGAGATAAATTATTTCAAATGAAAATTATATAAAATTTAATTAGCTATAAGTTTGTATAACAATAACTAACACTAATAAATTATTTCTCAAATTCCAGACAAAAAATTCTTTAGAGAGGCATTTTTATTGAAGCGCTTGTGAGTTGAACTTTGAAAATTTATATCTTCTGAAATACTGGTCTGAGAAAAAGTTATTGCAGATAAAAATTATAGGAAATTTAATTATCTATAAGTTTGCATAATAATAACTAACACTAATTACTTATTCTTCAAGTCCCAGGCAAAATAATCCTTGGAGAGGCATTTTCATTGAAGCGCTTGGAAATTGAACTTTGAAGATTTATATCTTTTGAAGTACTGGTGTAAGAAAAAATTATTTCAGATGAAAATTATAGGAAATTTAATTATCTATAATTCTGCATTACAATAACTAACAACAATTAATTATTTTTCAAGTCCCAGGCAAAATAATCCTTGGAGAGGCATTTTCATTGAAGCGCTTGTAAATTGAACTTTGAAGATTTATATCTTTTGAAGTACTGGTGTAAGAAAAAATTATTTCAGATGAAAATTATAGGAAATTTAATTATCTATAAGTTTGCATAATAATAACTAACACTAATTAATTATTTTTCAAGTCCCAGGCAAAATAATCCTTGGAGAGGCATTTTCATTGAAGCGCTTGTAAATTGAACTTTGAAAATTTATATCTTCTGAAGTACTGGTGTGAGAAAAAATTATTTCAGATGAAAATTAAAGGAAATTTAATTATCTATAAGTATAATAATAACTAACACTAATTTTTTATGACTTTGATTTTATTAATATTTACAATTTTATGTTTTACATCGAGCTTCTTGGTAGATGTGGGGACATAATCGGGCAACTTATGGTTAAGTGCCATAGTTTACAGACAGCTTAAAATAGAACGTGCCTTTTAGTAGATACAAGGTACAACATATTGGAATTTCATGAAAGGGATGGTTTTGTCGCTTACTTATTTTTTCGTCTGCTCATATGAGCACTTTGGATCGATAGGTGACGTGATGGCAATATATTTTGAATATCTAATTTTCTGACTTTAACTATGCTAATTTTTCCTTCAAAACTTGCAGTTTATTTTTAACATAAAAAATCGAGTGTAAATTTTCTCCACTTTTTAACTGTCTTCACTCTTATACGATGTCTTTGGTTAACTTTAGTCTAAACAAGCAAAAGTTTTTAACTTTAAAACTTAACGCATCCTTATAAAGCGCATTAATCATAAACCCTATGCAACTGTATGAAGGCTAGGTAATATATAACATTAAAATAACTCAATTTTAAACAGGAAATTAAGTAAATAAAATAAAGTAAAAAGTATATAATATTCTACCACGTTCTATCCGACTACTTTAATATTTAAATTTTTCACTCTTAATGATTATTAATTGATTTAACTTGATTAAACTTGGGAGGTGCCTCGTTATAGTGATTGAGATTAAATAAATACAAACGCTTAATATATGAGGGTTATTTAAATAAAATTTATTTTAACGATAACTTCTTATAAAGTTCATACGTGTAGGTAAATTACTTATTTGTTTTTTTCAGATCAATCAATAAAATAAGTTGAGTATTACATAGGAAAAAAACTTGTGCTTAGCAACATTTGTTAAAGTACAAACAATAATAATGTAATTTACTATAAGTAAGGGTAAAATATAAAACAATCACTAAACACAAATATAAATTATTGTACTCAAACATATTAAACAATGCCTTATTTATGACGTCTCATTACTGCATATGTAATGAGCAATGAGAGTGACTTAGTTGTATAGGGTGTTCTAATGTTTTTTTATGTTTGGATGGGAACTTTCTGAAGAAATTGTTAATTGGTGGGCTCTATAAGTCGAATTTTAGAATCAACAATGGCGTTAATTTTTAAAAAATTTATGTTGAAGTCATAACTTGAATTTGAGAAGTCTTAAAATGTTTCTAAAAGGGAGTAGAAGCAAAATTTTTATCAAATTCATCGCTTGCTTTTTTCGGGCATATTTTATAGTAATTCTAAGCAAATTTTTTTGAAGCTATAATTTGGCGAAATAAAATATATTTTGTGTGTTTTGATGATATATTATGTTGTAGTCATGAAAAATTTTCAAGTAAATGAGTCGTAAACCAAAAACTCTACCATCAAGAAAGCAGATTACAGTTCAGGCTTCTTATTGATGACCTCCATGTTCAAAGACACAAAGGTCTTATCACTTGGAAGGGAACAAATACTACAGCACCTAAAAAATCATCACCAATTTATAAATGTTTGGGTGACTGATATACCTATTGATGACTGTTCTATACAAAGCGCCCTATTTTCTTAAAAAACCTCAAACTGTACAAAATTTTTCTTTTTTCAAATTAGACGTCATTAATATTAGTTTTTAAAGAAACTTTTGCCTTAGACAGTTGTTTACTGTAAGTAATTTGTTATGTAAGGTCAAAAAAGCAAACGAGTATTGTTCGAGACTTTTTGTGACAACATTGTTGAGGAAAATGTCCTCTGACGATTAAAAATAACCACAATAAAGTGTTTAAAATTAAAAAATTACAACGACGATTCGATCGTTTAAAGAAAATGTAAGCGAGGCTTTAGAAGGGATATTTAAATAAATTTGTGTCTAAAGATGCTTTTATAACTACTGACATAAAATTATTAGAATGTTAAAGTTATTCGTGTAATTAATAATGGAGAAATGAAAAAATCCGAACCTTTAGGTACGCTCATTTTTAAATGTCATATGTGAATACCATTATCATATGAGTGACTTGGTAAGAGATCGTGTTAACATTAGTCAGTCTGAAAGATGACATGCGTCACAGTAGCAACTAGAAAAGATGAAAAATGACGAGAAAAGACGCTAGGGAAGACTAGTGAAAAACACAAAGTACAAAAACCAAGGAAGTGGGGATCAGAACTCGCAAACATCCAAAGTTTTTGAGTCTCCTGTGGGAAGCAGCGCATTGATACACGTTGTGATGAATGTTGGTGATAATGCCCTCTCGTCAATCCCCGTCCGCAGCACCGGCCTGAACAATACCACGTTCCCTGTAATTCACTTCAACCCCTATCTATTCATTTCTCTGATTTTGTTCCGTTAGTACGTACTTCGTACAACTACAATAATCGTCAAAAGCGTTAAAAACACGTAATGTTTATAAAACTCAATTTATTTTTTCTTAACTTAAAACTAAAATTATCGATTATTCTAAAATATTCAACAAAAACAACATCTTACCCTTAAATTCAAGAATTAATTAAAAATTGCGCAATAATTCGATCTTAAGACTTTAAAAGACAAGGAGAGAAAAAGGAAATTCAAAATAAATCGTAAATCAAACATAATTTTAGATAGTGGTACAATCGGTGATTCAATCGTTGGAATTCTAATTGGTATGAGGGAGACGTGTGTCGCAATACTTTCCCCCTTACCCCAAGAAGAGGGCCATAATCCATCAAGACCTTCGAGCGTGGAACAACCCCCGGTCAAAAACTATCTGTTTCTCTTACACACTCAAACTTCTCACTCGTACCCTGACGCGATCATTTTTCTTCGAGGTTCGTTCCATCATCGCGTCACATCCAACCCACCCCCCACGCGACGTTGCCAAATGGAACGTCGAATTTTATTTATGGTCCCTAGAATCCGTTTCTGTAATTAATGATTGGATGAATATCATAGCGGCTTCTGTTTCTACGCTGTAATCGAATATGATGTTCGAGGGTCTTGTTTGAAATATTGATGGATTGTTGTAATTTATTTATGTGTTCATGTATTTATGTATGTATGAGTATGATTACTTCGCAGCTAGTGCACGAGTCTGATTTATGTTACCTTCTCGTTCTATTAAACTTCAAGAATTGTCTTGAATACATTAAAATTGTAAATTATTTTGATGCGTAACGTGTCGCAATTCCTTATAAGAATAAAGCACAGTTTATTCAATATTTATTCAAACCAAAAAGAATATTTTATAAATATTATTATATGAAAAATGTAATTTAATTTATTCTTTTTTATGTAAAAACAATGTTTTTAGAAAATTGGTCTAGTTTTACGATATTCATAGTCACACGCAAACATTTTTCTTGTAAAATGGGAAGACGCGACAACACACATTATTTTTAGCTGAAGTTACTTGTCTTTTATTCTTACGTGGTAAACTAAAACTAGAAAATTGTCAAAAAGAACTATTTCGCGTAAAAAGAATTTTCTAAAGTTAAATTTAAAAGATGAAATTGCTAAAATAAATTTTATTGAAGCACAAAAAATATTTTTATTCAACATCTCATATGATGACCGGATACTTTAAATAATTTTTTATTTTTATAAATTCAAAAAGAATAAATAATTATGTGAATATGAAAAACCGTATACAGGATGCTTCTGTCATTTAACGACTTTTAACGGCAATTATACAGGATGTTACATGAGCAAAATAGGGTTTTTCATGGGTTTTTGTTAAAATGATGTTATTTCTGGACTGTTGCACTAAAATGTTAAGCAAATGTGCCAATATCTTAAGAACGGATACTCTTACGATAATATTTTTTGGAACAAATTAAATCGCAATTTTATAAGGGATGCAATTATATACTAAAATAGTATATAAAGTGTCACATGCAAAATAAATGAGCAAAAGGACGTGTTTATTAAAATGAAGCTATTTGTTGACTGTTAAACTGAAATGTTAAGAAATGTGCCAATATCACAAGAACGGATAGTGTTACGATACCATTTTTTTGAACAGAGTAATTCGTAATTTTATAAGGGACGCAAGTATACCAAAATATACAGGGTCTTACAAACAAAATTTTTGAGCAAAAGGACGTTTTTATTAAAAAGACGTTATTTGCTGACTGTTAAACTGAAATGTTATGAAAATGTGCCAATATCTCACGAACGGATAGTGTTACGATACCATTTTTTGAACAGAGCAATTCAAAATTTTATAAGGGATGCTAGTATACAAAAATATACAGGGCGTTACATACAAAATTATTATTTGTTGACTGTTAAACTGAAATGTTAAGAAAATGTGCCAATATCTCACGAACGGATAGTGTTACGATACTATTTTTTGGAACAGAGTAATTCAAAATATTATAAGGAATGCAAATATACCAAAATATACAGAGTCTTACATACAAAATTATTGAAGAAAAGGACGTTTTTATTAAAAAGACGTTATTTGTTGACTGTTAAACTGAAATGGTAAGAAAATGTGCCAATATCTCAAGAACGGATAGTGCTACAATACCATTTTTTGGAACAGAGTAATTCAAAATTTTATAAGGGATGCAAATATACAAAAATATTCAGGGTCTTACATACAAAATTATTGAAGAAAAGGACGTTTTTAGTAAAAAGGCGTTATTTGTTGCCTGTTAAACTGAAACGTTAAGAAATGTGCCAATATCTTAAGAACGGATACTCTTACGATAATATTTTTTGGAACAAATTAAATCGCAATTTTATAAGGGATGCAATTATATACTAAAATAGTACCTATATAAAGTGTCACATGCAAAATAAATGAGCAAAAGGACGTGTTTATTAAAATGAAGCTATTTGTTGACTGTTAAACTGAAATGTTAAGAAATGTGCCAATATCACAAGAACGGATAGTGTTACGATACCATTGTTTGGAACAGAGTAATTCATAATTTTATAAGGGATGCAAGTATACCAAAATATACAGGGTCTTACAAACAAAATTATTGAATAGCAAAAGGACGTTTTTATTAAAGAGACGTTATTTGTTGACTGTTAAAATGGAATGTTAAGAAAATGTGCCAATATCTCACGAACGGATAGTGTTACGATACTATTTTTTGGAACAGAGTAATTCAAAATATTATAAGGAATGCAAATATACCAAAATATACAGAGTCTTACATACAAAATTATTGAAGAAAAGGACGTTTTTATTAAAAAGACGTTATTTGTTGACTGTTAAACTGAAATGGTAAGAAAATGTGCCAATATCTCAAGAACGGATAGTGCTACAATACCATTTTTTGGAACAGAGTAATTCAAAATTTTATAAGGGATGCAAATATACAAAAATATTCAGGGTCTTACATACAAAATTATTGAAGAAAAGGACGTTTTTAGTAAAAAGGCGTTATTTGTTGCCTGTTAAACTGAAACGTTAAGAAATGTGCCAATATCTTAAGAACGGATACTCTTACGATAATATTTTTTGGAACAAATTAAATCGCAATTTTATAAGGGATGCAATTATATACTAAAATAGTACCTATATAAAGTGTCACATGCAAAATAAATGAGCAAAAGGACGTGTTTATTAAAATGAAGCTATTTGTTGACTGTTAAACTGAAATGTTAAGAAATGTGCCAATATCACAAGAACGGATAGTGTTACGATACCATTGTTTGGAACAGAGTAATTCATAATTTTATAAGGGATGCAAGTATACCAAAATATACAGGGTCTTACAAACAAAATTATTGAATAGCAAAAGGACGTTTTTATTAAAGAGACGTTATTTGTTGACTGTTAAAATGGAATGTTAAGAAAATGTGCCAATATCTCACGAACGGATAGTGTTACGATACTATTTTTTGGAACAGAGTAATTCAAAATATTATAAGGAATGCAAATATACCAAAATATACAGAGTCTTACATACAAAATTATTGAAGAAAAGGACGTTTTTATTAAAAAGACGTTATTTGTTGACTGTTAAACTGAAATGGTAAGAAAATGTGCCAATATCTCAAGAACGGATAGTGCTACAATACCATTTTTTGGAACAGAGTAATTCAAAATTTTATAAGGGATGCAAATATACAAAAATATTCAGGGTCTTACATACAAAATTATTGAAGAAAAGGACGTTTTTAGTAAAAATGCGTTATTTGTTGCCTGTTAAACTGAAACGTTAAGAAATGTGCCAATATCACAAGAACGGATAATGTTACGATACTATTTTTTGGAACAGAGTAATTCAAAATTTTATAAGGGATGCAAATATAACAAAATATACAGGGTCTTACATACAAAATTATTGAGCAAAAGGACGTTTTTATTGAATAGACGTTAATTGCTGACTGTTAAACTGAAATGTTATGAAAATGTGCCAATATCACAAGAACGGATAATGTTACGATACCATTTTTTGGAACAGAGTAATTCAAAATTTTATAAGGGATGCAAATATAACAAAATATACAGGGTCTCACATACAAAATTTTTGAGTAAAAGGACGTTTTTATTGAATAGACGTTAATTGCTGACTGTTAAACTGAAATGTTATGAAAATCTGCCAATATCACAAGAACGGATAATGTTACGATACCATTTTTTGGAACAGAGTAATTCAAAATTTTATAAGGGATGCAAATATAACAAAATATACAGGGTCTCACATACAAAATTTTTGAGTAAAAGGACGTTTTCATTGAAAAGACGTCATTTGTTGACTGTTATACTGAAATGTTAAGAAACTGTGCTAAGATCTCAGGAACGAATAGTGTTACGATATCATTTTTTTGAACAGAGTAATTCGTAATTTTATAAGGGATGCAAGTATACCAAAATATACAGGGTCTTAAAAACAAAATTTTTGAGCAAAAGGACGTTTTTATTAAAAAGACGTTATTTGCTGACTGTTAAACTGAAATGTTATGAAAATGTGCCAATATCACAAGAACGGATAATGTTACGATACCATTTTTTGGAACAGAGTAATTCAAAATTTTATAAGGGATGCAAATATACTAAAATATAAAGGGTCTCATATACAAAATTTTTGAGTAAAAGGACGTTTTCATTGAAAAGACGTCATTTGTTGACTGTTAAACTGAAATGTTAAGAGACTGTGCAAATATCTCAAAAACGAATAGTGTTACGATACCATTTTTTGGAACAGAGTAATTCATAATTTTATAAGAGATGCAAGTATACCAAAATATACAGAGTTTTACAAACAAAATTATTGAGCAAAGGACGTTTTTATTAAAAAGACGTTATTTGTTGACTGTTAAAATGAAATGTTAAGAAAATGTGCCAATATTTCATGAACGGATAGTGTTACGATAACATTTTTTGGAACAAAGTAATTCAAAATTTTATAAGGGATGCAAATATACAAAAATATTCAGAGTCTTACCTACAAAATTTTTGAGTAAAAGGACGTTTTCATTGAAAAGACGTCATTATTGACTGTTAAACTAAAATGGTAAGAAATGAGCCAATACCTCAAGAATGGATAGCGTTACTTTACCATTTTTTTGAATAAATTAAATGGAAATTTTATAAGGTTTACAATCATACTTAAATATACAGGATGTTACATGTATAAACATTGAGCAAAGTTAATATACACAATTTTTTTTCCAATACCAAAATTAGAATATTGATTCTTTATAACAAAAAACTTTACATTAACCCTGATGTCCCTGGTGGAAGAAAATTACTTTCGTAATTAATCAAATATTTAACAACCACCCTAATAACACAAAAAACGTACAACCTAATAATTATTTCATTTCTGAAAAATACAAAAAAAATTGAAATCAAAACTTCATTAGGTTGTTATTGACAAAAATTCACCACGCTCCCAAATTATCAATTAGAGAAAAGTTTATTATCCTTGTTAAAGAATTAAGCTTATAATTAGTACTTATAACACTTTGACATGCAAATTAATGACTTGTACACTGCAATTCTTGTTATAAACTATAATTTGAATACATCATAACCTTGCCTTTAAAATATTGTTGTTACCTTACCATACACGTGCATTTAAGGTAGAATAGGAGATTTTTCGGACAAATGACTAATTTGGTACCCATTAATATCTTTCAGTATTAAATACAGTCAATGACCGGATTTGTATAGAAAACTTTTATACAACCAAAACTAAAAGGTAGAATAAAATCCTATAACCTTGGGTATTAAAAGGACAATTGTGCAAATTTTCGTTTTGGGCGAATTTTTCTAGAAAAGGATAATAAATCAATTATTTAAACTTTCTTAAAGGTAATTAAAGTGAATGTCGTGCAAGTCAAGTAAACCAGGTAAAAATGTAAATATTGCAATAAATACAACCCTTGGTATTTATTACCTTAATAAGTATGTGAGGCACTTTTTAAAAACGCTAAATAATTTATTGTCGCTCATCATGGTAGCGGCACAAAAGGTGTGGTTGTAAATAATGTTCACACTATATATTTTTGGCCGAATTCAGAGAGGAGTGCCATTTGTTTAAACGTCTATTAGATTTAATTTTTTTTTCGGGTGTTTGTGCACGCGGGGGTTGATATTCATTCACTTAAAAGCATACTGATTACAGACGTCGTTTTTGTAATTAATTTTGATTATCGTTTAATTTTGTGCGTATATTTTTATTTTTTTAAGTCTCGTCTCTTCTTATCAATATACAAAAATTTAAATTTTCAAGGCCGAAATCACAAAATTAAATTTTGTAGGCATGTAAGTCAATGCCAAGTTGTAATTTTAAATTTTAAATAAGGTCATATTGCTCCAATGGTAATACAGGGTGATTCCTAAGTACCTCAAAACAATTTTTCCTATCAAGGAAATGGCCCTATAATGAAAAATGGCCACCGTCAACCATGATACTGCCTTCTGCTCCTCTTAGCACTGATGAGTCCTGTACACTTTTACACCCTATATTTTGAAAATTAAGCGGTTGAGAGCACATAAAACGAGTAAACAAATCTCTTCTTGATATTTTGTACTTAATTGAATCACACCCAGTATAGGGAAGTAGATTTTGAAAGTATAAATAATTGATACAACTTAATATTTAAAGTAGTTCGTGTATTTTATCTATCTTTTTTGACATGTTAAAAAATAATGCCATAATTAATCTCGAGATTTAAAACAATAGTGATGAAACAATTAGAATATACGAAGCTTCCGTGCAACATCAAAATTAATGTTTTATATCCTTTTTTTTGAAAAGATAAGAGAAGAAAAAAATAAAGTTAATTGAATAACCGAAATAATTTTATGTGAACGTGGTTTTATAAAAGACCCACTAATTATTCGTATTAAACACCAAACGTATAATAATGGAAAGTAACTACTGAAGTTGTGTGTATAACATTATGTAGGTACTTAGATGACGATTTTTTTTGTTTTAAGTGGGTACATTGTTAGGAATAATGTTAAATAAGCGTTTAACGAGCCAGGCTAATATTCTTAAAAAAAATATTTTTTATTGTTGTTAAATATTTTGTGTCTTGTAAAAGATAAAATCTTTGTAAATGTAGTCCTCCAGTAGTTTAGAGATTTGAGTGATGGCATTCATTTTATAATTATTATGCTCCGACCTAAAGAAGAACTTCTGCTTTCTTTTATTGGTTATTCTCCGTTAATAATTACAAGCTTGGTCATTTTCTACTCTTTAAATTTTTCGTTTCAGTAGGACTACGCAGCTTGCAAAGTTTCCACTTCCAATATGATCATAAATTTGCAATAGATAAGTTTTAGTTTCTAGTAAAACAGTCATCGTATTGGCCTTTCATAAGAGCAATCTGCATTTGAAATTACATTTGAAATTACTTGAAATACTTGAGTACTTGAAATTTGAGCGACAACAATTTGGAGAATTAACCTATCGGAAGAGAAAACTCAAAATCATCGTTGATTAACTTTAATACGCTCCATCACTTCTAGCTTCATCAGCTCTGCTTTGAACTTTAAAAGTCCATGAAGACCTTAAAAGTTTCGCCCGCGATTCTTGAGAATTTCTTGTTCGAATCCATTTTCAGCAAGTTCTTTAATCCAAGAATTATTCTCTCATATGAGAAGCTCCGTATTGTTGAAAATGGAAAAGGTGCTCATACGAGCTTATCATAAGCAGTAAAATGAGGGAATCCTTAAGTTAGGTGTCATAGTTCTAGATAAATTATTAAATTAATACGACAGACAGATGAGACACAGAGTAAATTTATTTTCTTGAAATCAGAAATTTTATCAACAAAAAAAGAACAAATTTTTGAATTTCCAGTTATAAGCAGGGATTTTTTAATTGTCGGAAGTTGAACTTTCCTTACCTAATTTGAGAAGGCCGTTTATTGTTGACTGTTGGAATTGAGAGTACAAAAGGACTTAAGACAGGACTTCCTTGTAGACAGAGTAAAAGGTCAGATAATTTCCTTAAAGCGCAAAAAAGTAGAAAAAACAAAAGCACTTATCTTAGGAGTACCTATCTACGACGTAGGTAATTTGTTGAAACCGTTCTTGAGTTTGAAAAATGAATCTAGAAAAATTAAACAACCAACAGACAGACAGATAAGGCACAGAGTAAATTTGTTTTCTTGAAATCAGCAATTTTATCTACAAAAAGAGAACAAATTCTGAATTCCCAGTTGGGCAGAGATTTTTTAAGTGTCAGAGGTTGAACTTTCCTTGCCTAATTTGAGAAGGTCTTTTATTGTTGGATGTTAGAGAATTGGATACAATTGGCGATACCAAATGATCTAAAACTGGACTTCCACGTCCACCGAGTAAAAGATCAGATAATTTCCTAGAAACGCGAAAAAGTGGAAAACCAAAAGCTCTTTTCTTATAAGTATCTACACGTAAGGTATTTTGTTAAAACCGCTCTTAAGTTGGAGAAATGGTTCTAGAAAAATTAAACAACCAACAGACAGACAAATAAGGCACAGAGTAAATTTGTTTTCTGCAAATCAGAAATTTTATCTACAAAATGAGAACAAATTTTTGAATTCCCAGTTGGGCAAGGATATTTTAATTGTCAGAGGTTGAACTTTCCTTGCCTAATTTGAGAAGGTCTTTTATTGTTGGATGTTAGAGAATTGGATACAATTGGCGATACCAAATGATCTAAAACTGGACTTCCACGTCCACAGATAAAAGATAAGATAATTTCTTAGTAGCGCGAATAAGTGGAAAAACCAAAAGCACTTTGGTTTTTAGTTGTAGAACTACTATCTACGACGTAGGTATTTTGTTCAAACCGTTCTTGACTTCGGTTTCATGGTTATAGATAAATAACCATGAAAATAATTTAATAATTTATCAAAAAATTGACAAACAGTCAAATTAAGCAGAGCGGAAATTTGTTTTCTGAAAATCAGAATTTTTATTTACAAAAAAAGAACAAATTTTTCAACTCTGCGTTGGTCAGGGACTTTTTAATTGTCGGAAATTGTAATTTCCCTGTCTAATTTTGCCGAAAAAAAGGAAAACCAAAAGTACCATAAGTATCTACGATGTAGATATATTGTTCAAACCGTTCTTGAATTGGGTTTCATGGTTGTGGATAGATTGAACAACTTACAAACAGACAGATTAAACAGAGAGGAAATGTGATTTCTTTAAATCAAAATTTTTATCTACAAAACAAATTTTTGAACTCTGAGTAGGTTAGGGGATTTTTAATTGTCGGGGATTGAAATTTTCTTGTTTAATTTGGCCGTTCAGTGTTGGGTGTTGGGATTGGACACAGTTAGGAATACAAATGGGCCTAAAACTGGACTTTCTCGTCCACAGAATAAAAGGTCAGATAATTTTCTAGTAGAGCGAAAAAGTGGAAAAACCAAAAGCACCTATAAGTAAATGAGTATCTACGACGTAGGTATTTTGTTGTTCAAACCGTTCTTGAATTGGATTTTATGGTTGTGGATAAATTGAATAACTAACAAACAGATAGAAGTAAAAAAAAAATTTTTTTCTGGATATCAGAATTTTTATCTACAAAAGGAGAACAAATTTTAAACTCTGAGTTAGTCAGGGACTTTTTAATTGTCAGAGGTTGAAATTTAATATTTTGTCTAATTTGAACCTTCAGTGCTGGGTGTTGGGATAGAACATAATTGGGGATACAAATGGGCCTAGAACAGAACTTCATCGTTTTCAGCTTTTCCGAAATGAGAAAGCAAAATATGTGAACTATAAGACGTAGAATTTGTACCCAGTATCCGAGCTTTCTTTGTTTCTTCGACTAAACTTATGGATTTTTTTATTTATCTCATCATCAGCTTATCCTGAATCACCTTGTATATTGTTAAAAAGCAACGAGAAGAGTTATAAACAGAACGTAGAAATATTAAGTAAGTATTAATTTAAAGAATAAAAAAGAAATTAATTTAAACAAAAAACAATTAAAATAATTAATAATATAAACACAATTGTAAAGCAAAGCAAGCCCTTTTTGATTAAATGATGCTTTATTCAAACTCGATGCGGCATTTCGACAAAACAATAAAATATAATTACATTTCACTTATCACTCATTCATCTGCCAGAGACGCTGCGGCGAATAAAGCGTTTCACTGTTTAACCATTTCCTATTCATTACTATTCATTTCATTCGCATTTTCTCATTCGGGAAACATTTATCTTGTGTTTTCTGGGGTCTCCTTCATTTATTATTCTCTTTTGTTAACAAAACTCCTCTTGTCATTTCTATTTTATGTATTTATGTTATAAAATTCTAATTATTAAATTTTTGAGCAAAAAATTTTTGTTTGTTAAATAAAGAAAAATGCGTCGTTTTATATAAAAAAAAGGGGATCAATTTAACGTTTTATTCTTGGGGTTTCTTTTCCTATCTCTAATTCTGGATTTTCGCCCATTATAACGCTTTACTCCCTATTCGATTCTCACTCCACTTGGCCAGTGCGTTTCTAGACGATGACTAAGTGGACTTACTTGTTCGTCGGACGAAGAAAAATGACGATGCCGCTTCGAGGAGTTCCCGGTCTCCAAACAACTTTCCTCATACTCGAACGAATCTCTTTTTACTTTTACATTTTTTTGATATCTAACAATAGCGAAATGGATATTAATTTTAAACGTTTTAATTAATTAGTCGAGCGTACGCTTAACGAGTTAAAGAAGGAAAAACATCCAAACATACTTAGTGTAAGATTTAGACATCACGCTTTAGTATCATTAATCTAAATCAATTTGGGTGCATCTTAATGTTGGTTCGTGTAAAGTCGTCCGAGTAATTTTGTAATTTTGTCTACAATTTAAAATGAAGATGTACAAAGGTAAAATGAAAAATGACAATGAAAAACAAGACAATAAATTTAGGTTAAGATTAATGAAGATGGCACTGTAGCATGGACCAAGACTAATACCGAGATCTGCCGCTCGAGACGTGTAAGTTCGGACACACGCCGGGAAATGCTACTGTGTTATAAGAAATATCCTGCAGTTGTCCATAATTTCATCAAAAATTACTTAATGAGAATTCACACTGTGATACGAAAACCAAAATTGCTTAGAAATATTATGTAATATATCTACGTCTATAATGCTCTTAAGTAAAGATTAAACGAATTTATATTTGTATAACAGACAAGATTTAATACCGACCTATAAATTATAGACCTTTATTGATTAATTCGTTAAGTATGTTAACAGGAAATTAAAAAAAAATTTAATCAACAAATTAATATCCCCCTTAATACCCCTTTTAGGAGAGATTGTACCTTATTATTAAACGAATTAATCTTAATTAAAAATGGCCGACTTGAGTCAACTTTTGAAGAGCGTTTTTAAAATCGTATTAGTTATTAAAAAAAATTTTATATAAAAATTTCGTACCTTTGCATATCTCATATTTTGTATTTTTATAATAAAAAAAAACAGACAAAATATAATACCTCAAAGCGTACTGTTTGTGGCGTGTATATTAATTTAAAATGTCGCTCGCCCGGGTTAAAAATACTTGATCATAAATCAGAGAATAACATTTGCCCAGGTATTTCAAAAGTAGCAGGTTTTGTTGCACATTAATTAACTTTGCTTAAGATAAAAATAAAACTATATAATTTTCAACTTTTACCATGTTCGATAATACCTATAAGTTGCTTTTAATTGGTTTTTATTGATTGAGAAAAATTAAAATTTTCTTTTCTTTTATAAACTTTATTTTTATTTTTATATATTTGCATAAAATCCGCCTTCTCATTTTAATTCCTAACTTATTCTGTTGGTTTGGAAATTTTCAAACATTTTTAAATCTCCCAACAGAAGAAATGGAAGCAATCATTAATCATGAAACTCAATAAGCTTTGTGAAGTCGGTTGAATGAGATTGGTAGATATTCAAAAATGCCTGCCCTAACATCTAAGTAAATTCAAACTTGAAAAAAAATGGTTTCCTTTCGGTTAGTTTGAAGTGTTTGATTAAGATAAAAGGTGCTACATATTTAGAGTCTTTTATGCCCGTTTTCACCGACGATTCTTAAAGTTAGGCATTGCTTAATCTGACATTAGCATTTTTTAAGTTGAAATTGCTCTTCGCCACGTTTCACCACGCGCACCAGGGTTCCTAAATAAGATAAACAAAGGTATTCATATAGCGATATCGTAATGGTTATTAAGTTTTTTGCCTCGGGTTAGAAGTTGTCTTAGCGTTAGGCAGTTCTTACGTAGGCAATTGCTTAGGAACCGTCGGTGAAAACGGGCATTAGTGTTTTAAAAATAATAACAAACAGTCTCTAAGTTCTTGCTATTTAATGTGATAGAAATCGAATGAGAATATCAAAGTTGGTTATAAAAATATAAAGATCTAGTAGGTTTAGAAAATTTTTGGTAGGTCCATTAGATAGTCCATATTGCCTTATTTAAAACTACCAAGTTTCATTAGTCTTACTTAAGTATCAAAGAAAATATATTAGAAATAATAAAACTCAAAATTTCAGTTTTTTCACGATAGTTCACAAATGACAAGAGCTGCTCTTTTCTTTTCAAATAAAGAGTGTATTTTTTTGTAATTCGACCAGATCCGTATCACTTCCGATTTAGAAGATCCTTTGTAGTCATATTTAATTTCTATTCTATTTTAATTATCTGACATATTTGCAACTCGTGGTTTTTGAGTTAATGAGGCAGTTTGAGGAATTTTTTACTCTCTCCTTGTATAGGTTTTTCACCCCTTTTAAGCGGGGGTTATTTATAACTTTTACAATAACGATATAGGTAGTCATGAAGTAATTTTAAAATATCTCACCTATAATAAAAAAAATATTTCAAAAATTTGGCAAGAAATGCTTTTTTTTTCGTTTATGAAACGAACTGAAAGCTATGACTTTGAACTTCTTTCATTTGCTCGTTTGAACTATAATAATATTTTAAAAATATTGTCATAAATTAAGTTTTTTTGTACTTGACAAAAATTCTAAACTTAATTTATGCGATTTTTTAACGCTTTAAAAATTTACTAATTATATCAACAAATAAATATAACTTTAGAAATATTTCTAATATTTCTTTAGGAGTTGAAAGTCTTACGATTTTTAACTTTTCTCAATAATTGGCTTTAATATTTCAACCTTCTGGCAAATTAAATTTTTTTTATTAAAAATCACTTCCAGTTAGTGGAGAAATCATAAATGTGTAAAATTTGTTATAGCCATGCAGACGTACAGACGTGGTCTGGGGATTCGGCCTCTACCGTCCTTGTCTTCCAGGTCTGGTGGTCTGGGGATTCGGCCCTTCCCGTCCGTGTCTTCCAGGTCAGGTGGTCTCACCTTAAAGCTCTGATTAGGTCTTGAGAACAGGTCCGGTGGTCTGGGGATTCGGCTCTTTCCGTCCGTGTCTTCCAGGTCAAATGGTCTCTCCTTAAAGGGCTGATTAGGTCTTGAGAACTAGGTCAGGTCGTCAGGTGGTTTGGGGATTCGGTTCCTCCCGACCGCGTCTTTCAAGTCAGGTGGTCTCTCTTAAAGGTCTGGTTAGGTCTTGTGATCTGGGAGAACGGTGGCTAAGTCATAACCTGAGAGAGTGGTTGTATTTGAGAGAGAGTTGAGAGTTGTATTTAGTTGGTTATCTATTAATAAGTTTTTTGTCCTTAAGAAAGGTTTCTTTTATTTTGTTCTGGATCTTTTAGGTACATAGTTTACTTTTTATTTCGCTGAAAAAACATGTTTCTTTAACTTTTTCTGAGTGTCTTTTATTTCTAAATCTAACCCCTCCCGTCTCCATCTGGGCGATGCTAAAGGATGCAACATTCGGTTTTCGGTGTTACATTTGGCCGCCGTCGTCATTGGCGGTCGTACAGAAAAGTGCTGTTAGGTATAGTTAGATCAGAGTTTTCTGATTTAGAATTCGTTTATTGCAAAATTTTAAAGTGGCAGTATTTATTTACACTATGCAATTTTTCTAAATGAATTAAAAATGTTTATATAGAATCATAGAATTCAAAAAGGTTCGTCTCTAAAGAAGGGTATGCGGAGAGCATTATGAGTCAAATGATCGAACTCACGGAGCATTATTTTAGCTCAAAACGCAACATCAAGTGGAAAAAATCGAATGTGCATAATAGTACTTACAAAATCCAGTTTACATTTTAAATCTGCATAGCTGGAGAACTCAGGTTCTAATATAATAGTGTCTGATGCTCTAGAACAAAAATTAACCATTAGAAACAAATAAAGTTATCAATAAATGGTAGCAGAAGATTATATTATTTTACAAAAATAATCGGTTAAGCCTGCGTCACATACACCGGCTCACCAGTGACTTGCCACAGGCTAAACCGCAGCGTCTGCATATCGTTCAAACTCCTATACTTTAACAGGGTCGTATGAGTTTTCAATGTACAAAGCGTACGCCACACACACTTCAGGTTTGGACTGTGCATCAGGAAGCCTGCAAAGGCCAAACCGGAGGGTTTGGATAGGGTTCGAACACATAGGTCAAACTGGAACGTCTGGAGACAGCGTTCAAGCCTCTTGCATACGTACAGGTCAACTTTAAGCCTGTGTTTGTGGGGCGGCTTTAAAACTTTTGGTTGTATTCAGAAAATTTATAAAAATTAATTTTCTCTATTTACCCCTATATCCCTGTATCTTTACATAGTGAAATAGCCCTCTCTTCTACATTTATCATGTTTTTTAACTAAGTGTGAGTCATCTATTCCTATGGTGAGGTTTTTTATGGTTAGGCTTGATTATTTTTCTCTTATACGCCACCTAGGAGCAACAATGTTAATTGTAACGCAACAGTGATTGATGGCCACATCCAGCCTTTCTGAGTCTGACAAGGCAATTCCAATCTCTGACAATTAAAAAAAATCGCTACGTTACAAAACTCGGGAATCAAACTCGCAACTTTTTAGTTATGACATTATGAGTTTTACCCACTACTCTTCTACTGAGGCCTCTTTATGATTTAAATTTAAAAATTACATAACAAAACTATCGTCGTTTATCGCCTAAAGGCCCGTCCACACACACACACACAGGTTTGCGTGTATTACTACACGTGCGCAGTTAAAGAAATTTTATGGTCAAAACTGGATCGGTCGTGGGGGTTCTTTCCTGTACTCTTCTCGCTCACATGGCTTCTAACCCTTCGATTTCTATCTGTCGAGTGTCTTTAAGTTAACAGCGATGGATCCGAACATCAAGTGGTTTAAGTGCACGTAAACTTCGGTTTACCTTCCACCCTAACAGTCTAATTTAAATCATCATAGATTGATGATGTAAACGAATAACCAACTACAGCAGCACCATCAATAAATAAAGATCTCTTATGTGTGAGATATTTATACAAATCCACGATTCTAGCTTGGGCTTTGAGATGAGCAAAGTTAAACAGAAAAATAAAGGTGTGCTAGCAAAATTGCATAAAAGCTCAAGATGGAGGGAAAGCCGTTTTCAACTGGAGCCTTACAATTTTTATAAGCCAAGCAAGAATCGTAAAGTAGTAGGTTTTATGTAAGTGAGAAGAAGAACTCAAACATGGTTAAGCATGGAGCATCTACTAGAATTACCTACGAATTAAAACCTAGTAATTTTAAGGTTTTAACGGTTTCTAAAACTTAGTTTACACTGACCCAGTATAGCTGGATCCAGTTGTTTGATTGGAAGTCCGTTGTCCATCTATGGTTAAAGTATTTCTTTCCAGTTTTGTCTTTTTTTTATTGTTTATTGTTTGTTTATTACTCATCATAATACACTTTAGCCAGCACTAGGCTGACGCCCTCTAGATGATTTTAGTGGTTCTGGTAAACGATTTTGATAGGATTGTAATAAGTGGATTGAAAAATCAGACTTCCAATACAGCCTTTGTACTGGTACAGGTATAGGCATTAGGCATTTGAATGATGATTTCGGAACTTTTGTCTTATTTTTGTTAGTAACATGTGTCTTTAAAGGACAAGACTTATGACTTTGTATATTTTTAATAGGGCAGCAAAATAAGACCCATTGGACCAGAACCCGCCCTTGGCATTTCTTATGAGACGGCAAAGAGAGAAATAAAGTCACTTCTAGGGAAGTGGCATATTAAACACTGGAGGGAATCTCCTGGACAGGGACACTCTAAAGCCCTCCTGGAGAAACCCTCTGACAAAAGAACTCGCTCTCTAATCAGAATGAGCAGAGATGAGCTACGACTGGCAACGGCAATGTTAACGGGTCGTTGTCAGCTTAAAAAGCACCTGCATACGATGGGACTAGCAGAAGACCCACTATGCAGAGGATGTGCAGAGGAGGAGGAAACTCTAATTTATCTTCTGCTACACTGTGAGGCTTTCACAAGAAGTCGTTACAGCATTCTCGGGAAAGAGAAGATACTCCAAAGAGAACTGTCCAACTTATCAATAGGAAAAATTCTGGACTTTATCAGAAGCACAGAACTCCCATAAGGGAAGACCAAATCCGAGGCGCACAATAGACCCAAGAGGTCGCGATCTCGCGATGCAAGGAACCAATAGGGACCAACCTCAGAATCATATAATAATAATAATAATATTTTTAATAAATAAACAATATAGAATTTAATAAAAATGGCAGAAATTCGAATTTAATTTCTTTCAATGACAATAAATAATACCTAAGATGCGTTATATGCGTGACAACAATAGACTGGCACAATGAAATTTACTCGTAAATGGCTCTCGCTCTCTCTCTTTCTCTATAGTGCTATAAATATTAATATTAAACTGTATTGTACTTATAACAATAATGCTTTTAGTAAGTTAAACAAAAGCCTAAAAGCAAGATACTATACATTCATAGGTAGGTGATTATCTAAATTATATTTACCTGAAAGCCTTAAAGTAAATATTTATCTTAGAAAATCATCAGAAAAACTACTTTACATTAATTTTATCTGTGTTTTATAGTTTCGATTATTTTTAGTTTGAATAAAACGTTTTTTAAAAAAATCAAACAATCGTAGTGTAAGTGGTGCAACTCAGTATTAAAATTTGAAAAACTGTTTCTTTTGATTAATTTTTTCTAAATTTGTAACGTGTTATTATTAAGAAAGAATTTTGAATATTTCCTCGAGACTAATAATTAACTTGTCTCTAATCAAAGTTTGATAAGAAAATCACAAAATGCTTTTCTCATTTTTTACAAAAACGAACGTGTCGAAATTTAAACATATTAAAACATCATTTTAACACATTAAAAATGTTTCTTTTTTTAAAAAAATTTTTCTCCTTTTTCTTGTAACTTATCAAACATTAGTCGATTCAAGGTTTGGTCATGCCACAATATTAATCGTACGTCAAGTGTGAACAAGTAAGTGATAAAGTGCTGGAAATGGACTCGAACCTGCGTGTGTTTGTCGGATAGGATGAAGACATAACATGGGGTTTTAAGTTTAGTTGATGGTTGCCGTGTATTAGTTAGTTGATTCTCAAATATTCTTTATACTAGACCAAACTTTGCACGAAATAACCGTACCACATTACCAAATGATACCGAGCTTTAAAACAATTTAAAATCAATCACAAAAAAAGTTTGTACGTGCTGGAGGAAATTTTCACTCACGTGTTAAAATTAATAAAATATTTACTCTCGTTATTTTTGGCATGAGTTGACGATATATGAAGGCTCATTTATTTCAATTGCCAAACATCAAATAAATGAAGCAGGTATTAGTGGCTTGTTATGTTTGGAGAATTGAAGCTTTTAAAGAATGTGGGGGAGAGAAAATACGCGACCAGTATCTCTCACGCACTTAGTTATAAAATAAAATAGACAATTAAAACTCTCTTAGTTAAACATATATGATGGCGGTTGTGGAGCTTAATAAGTGCAGCTACTATTAAAATCCCATCACCGCTTCAACCGCCATTAGGCGAAATAAACCAAGTTCAGTCATTGGGGAGAAGTTTAATGCCTAATGGTATTAAACCACTTATAGCCGGAATGAGAATATAATAGGTGTTTGTAGACTTGTTCGTTTAACTATTTCAATTTTTTTCATAAACACGTAAAATCGTCCAAACTCGCGTTTTGATTATAATTTTCTAATTAAAACAAATCGAATAATTTTTGTAAAACGCGTACATAAAAACCTATTAATGTGCCGTTGTCTTAATTACTGCAAGGGGAGTTTCCAGTTCAAGTATTCATTACACGTTCGTTAAACCCAGTTGATGATTACGTTTTGCGATCACGGTGCAAAAGTAATCAATCATTAAAGCTCTTTATGAATACACAAACCTAAAGAGCCAGCTGTACTATACATTGGCTTAATTAACATGCAGTCTCAACTCGAGAGAATTTCTTGTTTAAACAACGTCTCTCTTTTAAACTTAATTAAAATTCGACTTAAGCGCGGGAGAAATTGTGCGTGATTTTTGTTTTGTTTAAAAGGCAAATTTTTGTTTGTATTTTTTTAAAGTTATAAAGAGAATAAAATAGATTTTCTATCCATCCATATGTTAAATGAAGCACACGGAATGAGCTCGCGCGCTGATCCATCTTCTACCGCGGCGCCCCAAAGTTCGAGCCCCGCCAAGAACGCACTTAATCAAAGCGTCGTGCCGCCTCAAAACAAATGCGATTTTTCTTTCATTCTTATATAAAAGGATTTTTTGCTCACGATAGAGTAGGTTCTGGCTATACTACCCAAAGCTAAAAATGTGAACCATACTTAGTTTTCCTTACAAGAAATTTATCACGTGTTTTTTTTATATGAGACACTTTTAATATATCCGAATGAAAACTGTACATGGACAACATTTACACAAGAGAATCGTCATTAAGAGATAGTCTTTAGCCTTGTATGTTACATGAAAAAGGCTGAAACGGAAAAAGCGGCATTCATATATGTTGACGGTATACTTCCTACATGCTTTTATGTTTTGTCATAGTATTTTTCATTCGGTTCGAGGACAAACGTCTTCTCATCAACCAGCTTTTTTATCTATACTCTAATACTTTTAGGTGTCTAAAGCGACATCGAGGAAGGTGACAATTACTACTAATACTCCTTTTGAAAAAAAAATGCTAAAATTAATTATTACACAAAACCTCGCTTTCAAGAACAAACTAATTTATTAGGCGATGGAAAAAAGATCGAATTTTACAGACGACTTTCGAAATTTTTTTGGCAAATAATCTAGCGTGCGAAAAATTATAAATTGCCATCTTAATATAACATTGATAATAATTTATCAATTGCTTGCCAAAAATATTCAGACTGTAATTTTTCATATTTTCAAATACTTTTTCGAGAAAAAAAACGAGAGCAATACCGACGATTTCGCACACACTCAAATTAATCAAAGATAAAAGTAATTAAAATATAATTTTAACGAGCGTATGTTTAAAGAGATTTTTTTTTCTCACGAAGCCTTAAGGTAAAAGAGTGTATAAATTTTAATAATATACATTTGCAAAGTGTTAATGTTATTATATAAACATTATTTGTTCTGTTTTGGTTCATGTCAACTATAATAATGGTTGTGCAAATGAGCAAAGTGATTAGCTTGTAACACGTTTATTATTATATCAATTTGTCTAAAACCAAACGAGAGAAATTTTGTTCTATACGTAAAATTGTAAAGGTATTTTGCCCATAAACATAAAAACTTAAATAAATTCGTGTCTATTATCTGTTGCTGGAGTAATTGGAAAAAAGGATTAATCAAAGCTGTTAGTTCTGGTATCAAATTGTCATATTCTTATTTTTCTGATATGCTACGGCACTACCAGGTTCGAGTATTAACTCATTTCAACAATTCTTTTCAGATTGCCCCCAAAAGCGTACACTCCCAACTAAGAGAATCAGAAAACCGAGCAAGACCGTTCAATAAATGATGTGTGCCAGAACAGGCACTCCAAGTCTAAGTCAAATAGAGTAAAGAAAAAGTAGAAAAACCGAAGGGTTAAGCAGTAAGCACTATTCTGAATTTGTACACAGACTGCCTAAGACTGCGGTTGACTGTCCATGTTGTACAGTCTCGTTCATATCTTTTGGCCACCCCGGCAATACGTTTGCACGATTTGTGGGTGCAACCATCATAATACCTACACAGTTTGTTGATTAAATACTTGTTGGCAAAATAAAGTTACCCCTCAGTTTAAGTAGGGGGGGTGTTATTGATGGTTGAACCGATAAATTGTTATAACGTATTGCCGGGGTGGCGAAAAGATATGCACGAGACTGTACATGACTGTCTATGCCTATGCTATAATTGCCAATAACTGCCAATGACTACCGTTGATTGCTCAATTTTTGTACATTGACTACCGAGAGTGCATAACCGCTCGAGAAAAAATAAAATTTGTTAATCCCTATGAAAACTTTTAGCTAAGTCCCTTATCAACAAATCGATAACAGTTGCTGGGACCATCTACCCACATGCAACTGGTCCAGCCATTACCCGACATCTCTGCTTGGATAATGACTACCGTTGACTGCTTAATTTTATACATTGACTACTGAGAGTGGATAACCTATCGAGAAAATCGAAAATTTGTTAATCTGTAGGAAAACTTTTAGCTAAGGCCCTTATCAACTATTAGACTAGGCGCAAAAGTTAAAGTATTTTATGCAAGCGGCATTTCATATAACATTTTGGTAACCGATGTTTTCCCAGTATTTCAACCCTGCCGAATACGAAAATTGCGGTTATCAAAGCGAAATCTTAACCGGAAGCGTGATATTCAAGATGACACCCAAGATGTCAGCTTTGTTATTTTTGATGGAATCATTATGGACAATTAAGACAAATATTTTTATTGGTTCGGATAGATAATTTTATACCCTACAATTTTTATTAGAAGTAAAATTATCTTCAGATTACTCCTAAAAGAGCTAGAGTCGATAAAAGCACCAGTGTTGTATAAACCGTCTTAATACATAAAGCAGTATATGGAAGCATCTTGGTGAGTTCAGCGAGGTAGCTTTCCCAGTATCCAGCTAGGATGTATCTGTTAAAACATGATCAGAGCAAATCAAGTCCATAAAAGTCGATCATAAAGAGGATATTGCGTCTTCTGTTTTGACAACACACGGTGCTTCTCCCGACTCTCTAGACCCTTAAAGAGTGATTTTACTGTAATTTTTTGTAGACCATAAAATTATCTATCCGAGCTAACTAAAATATTTGTCTTAATTGCCATAATAATTAATCCATCAAAATAAATAAAAAGAGCAAACATGTATATTACGACGATTTTTACGCACACGATGTCTTTAGCTGGCTTTCGCTCCTTAATAAGCAATCTTACGGTACTTTTAAATTTAATAATAATTGTAGAGAACCTTGTATATCTAATTCAATCAAAACAGTTGTCCAAGTTTCAATAATAATTCTTCCATCCAAATAAATCTTAATTAATAAAGCAGACAACCTAGTCGCCATCTTGAATATCGCGCTTCCGGTTTAAATTTCACTGTTGGTAACCGCAATTTTTGGATTCAGGGGGGTCGAAATATTGGGAAAACATCGATTACCAAAATGTTATATGAAATTCCTCTAGCATTTCGATACTGGGATTTTGTTCCAATTTCACGGTGCTTCTTCCGACTGTAGCTCCTTAAGGAGTGATCTGAAGATAGTTATACCTCTAATAAAAATTGTAGAGCATAAAATTATCTATCCGAACCAATAACAATATTTGTCTTAATTGTCCATAATGATTCCATCAAAAATAACAAAGCTGACATCTTGGGTGTCATCTTGAATATCACGCTTCCGGTTAAGATTTCGCTTTGATAACCGCAATTTTCGTATTCAGCAGGGTTGAAATACTGGGAAAACATCGGTTACCAAAATGTTATATGAAATGCCGCTTGTATGGTTAAGGATACGTTTTTTCCGATAACAGTCCTAGTCTATATAATCGATAACGGCTGCTGGGGCCATCTACCCACATGCAACTGATCCAGCCATTACCCGACAGCTCTGCTTGGATAATGACTACCGTTGACCGCTTAATTTTTATACATTGACTACTGAGAGTGGATAACCCATCGAGAAAATCTAAAATTTGTTAATCCGTAGGAAAACTTTTTGTGAAGTCCCTTATCAACCATAAGCGATAACAGTTGCTGGGACCATCTACCCACATGCAACTGGTCCAGCCATTACCCGACATCTCTGCTTGGAAAATGACTACCGTTGGCCGCTTAATTTTTATACATTGACTACTGAGAGTGGATAACCTCTCGAGAAAATCTAAAATTTGTTAATCCAGAGGAAAACTTTTTGTGAAGTCCCTTATTAACCATAATCGATAACGGTTGCTGGAACCATCTACCCACATGCAACTGGTCCAGCCATTACCCGACATCTCTGCTTGAAAAATGACTACCGTTGACCGCTTAATTTTTATACATTGACTACTGAGAGTAGAAAAAATAGAAAATTTGTTAATCTGTAGGAAAACTTTTTGTGAAGTCCCTTATTAACCATAATCGATAACGGTTGCTGGGACCATCTACCCACATGCAACTGGTCCAGCCATTACCCGACATCTTTGCTTGGATAATGACTACCATTGACTGCTTAATTTTTATACATTGACTACCGAGGGTGGATAACCTCTCGAGAAAAACTTAAATTTGTTAATCCCTAGAAAAACTTTTTGCTAAGTCCCTTATCAGCCATAATCGATATCGGATGTGATACGAGTACTTTAAAACTGGCACCACCCATATGCAGTTGATCCAGCTATTACCAGACATCTCTGCCTGAATATGGTGGCCAAGTAGCTAACAGCGCAGTTAGGTTAGGTACTAGATATTCTACCCACCCCTATGAAAACAACAGACACCGAAGCTCTTCCAAGTAAAACTCATTTACCAGGAGCCTAGCACTGAGTAACCATTTCAAGTCTGGAGAACGGATCTAAAAGCTTGTATACTTTGATCTTAGATTCGTTGCTTTCTGCTTCCTTAATTGTCTCCCAATCTTGAGCTTTATAAGTTTTGTACGAGGGCTAAACTAGCCCCACGAGCTACCAGGAATTTCCCAGTGGAATATTAAATAAACCCGCTTGTAAATTTTTATTTCACTAGCCTCTTCCTTCACCACTCTCTGACCTGAGCTTCAGATTTCCTGGTACTAATTTGTTTCCCAGTCCAGCCCTTGTATTGAACTATTCCACCAAAGCAGAATAAATGGTTCAGTAGAAGTTTCGTCCACACTTTTATTATGATTAGGTACCAAGAATTACTTTTTCATAAACTCAAGTGTAGCATCAATTTTCTCCAAGCAGTCTTCATCACATCCAGACGTATAAGTAATTTAGAGGTGCTTGGTCTTGGACAAAGCACCTATGTGAGCTGGATGCACTCTTCTGTGTTAGGTTAGGTTAGGTACTGGATATCCCAACTATTATATCTATGAAATAAATTGCTGAGATTAAAATATAACTCATGATAGCACCCTTTAACTGGAAGCCTGGCATTGGGTAGCCATTTTAAGTCTATAGAACGGATCTAAAGACTTCTTTACTCGTTTATTTCCTGTTCTTAAGATTCTTTGCCTTCTGCTTCCGTAATTTTTTCTAAATCTTCAGCTGCATAACCTCTGCACGGTTGTACGATTCCAGCAAAGAAGAAAGAATGATTCATGATATTATGATAACCAAGAATTCCTTTTTTTACAAGCTCAAATTAATGTAGCAGGCAGTTTTCACATCCAAGATTAAAACCTGGGCTTTGCTACTCAGTAGCCCATAAGAACCATAACGATCTCAATCTATGTACCAATAAGACAGTAAAATGGATTTTTCCGTTCAGTTGCCCTCGCAAGGCAATACTAAACAGGCGAGATGTAATTTGATGTAAAAATTCATTAAGAAATTCGTTTTGGTACATTTATTGCTAAATATTTTTCTATTCATCATCAAGTATTAACATTAATATTTCTTAATTTAAAATTTTTTTTTCGGCAGCAAAGTGTTATAAAAGCAAATCGCCTAAATCTTAAGTTAAACAAGTGAATTCGTTAAGGATTAAAAATAGTTAGACGTACTTCCTGTAAGAGCATTAATCTTTACATCTTTATTTAAGCAATAAATTCTCGTTGTCAAATATTACAGCAGTTACTTATTTCGAAATGTTTATAGTCAGCTCGCATTAACTTAAAACGAAATAATTCAAAATAAAATTATTTATATAAAAAGATTGCTTTTATTGAAAAATTTATTGCTTTCTATAGAAAATTTTTTAATTTGTAAGAGAAAATACAGAAACGAAAGCGGTTAAAAGTAAGTAAAACTGATTGTTGTTATCAAAGTCTAAGTGCCAAGGGTTGATACGTGGTTAAATGCTAATATAAAACTACATAATATATGAGTATCGGAAGCTTTTGTTTAATCAACCCCTTTTCCTATTTATTTTTTCAAACTTAGGTTTACAGTTTACTTAAAACTGAAAAATTTGCATTTCAGAGTGGAAAAACTACCATAAGGATGCATTTTTAGTATTTCGATCGACAAACTCAGGTTAAAATTCAATTTTCTACCTAAAGAGTTGATGGTACGAATTGAGCAAAACGAGTGGTTTAGTATCTAGTAAAGATGCATTTCCTCTATCAGATTACTCGACAAGACACTATAGAGGCGCGTCTCTGTTATGTTGTTCGACAAAGTCAATAGCACAACCAAAATCTATTTTGAGACCTTTTTAGACCCCAGACCTTTTTGTTTTTATGGAGAAACATCTCCACTCTCCAGTTCCCCCAGATCCTATAGTTACAAATTACACTGTTCGCCATTGATTATTGCAATGGTGAAGAAAACTTGATGCAAAAAAATCACTACAGAACATCTAGAGGTCTGTATGTCTTCGAGTCTGCTGAAAATATTTCCACAAGTTTGTAAAAGTGTTACTGAAAAATGAAGAATATTAATTTCACGCCTCCCGTAACGATTAGGCTTCCATCAGACTACCCCATGGAGAATTTTGAGGAAATATTTAGGTCCAAATGCTAAAATTGTTGCACTTGGGATGTTAAAAATCTTGGAGTAAAAGAAGGTGAATCGATCTATCTTCAAAGCAATAGAGGTCCGTTCGATTTATGGAGATAACTATCGAGCTCTTACGACAACATCAGACGCTACCGCGAGCTGTTAGTTGACTTTTTGCGGCCAGAAGTGGCTGATATTGACTTGAAAGAAATGTGGTTCCAATAAAAACATTCCTTATGCCATAAAACTATCAAAACAAAGACTTGATTGCGATCGAAGATCCGAGGTTTGATCCTCAACAGTCAACAAACAGGGAGCCACGTCGAGTGGCTCTCAATGGTTGGATTTGGCAAAATAGAATGTTATATGGATAAGAAAATGGTATAAAATGTTCAACAGCTCGAGATGTAACAGTTCTATTGAGATCAAAGTTTAGAAGCTAGATGGTGTAATGAAACGGTGATATCAATTGGACATGAACACTAGACACAGTTTGATTTGACGCTCTTGGACTACTCTCTTTATGGCTACGTGATAGTAGAGGTCGAGATGTTTCTTAAAAAGCTTACAATAAAATCTGAAACTCATCTACGAGCTTAAAGAGGAGATTTTACTCATATCATTACTCTTGAGGTTTATGTAAAATAGTCGCTATGACTTCCTGTGTCACAGACTGATGTGCTGACTGATGTCTTTGATAGATATTGTCTTTGGTCGATCAAAAATGTTAAAACAAGAACATTTTTCCATTAAAGTGAGTTTTATTACAAGAAGCATCCTAAATCTCTTTGAAGAAAACAAATAGAAAATTAAAAAAGTAATAAAACGTTTAAAAAGATAAATAAAGGTGCCTCTCCATTAAGTCGGTCGACACCGTCAATTCATCAATTGCAAAAGTCAATTATCGAAGAGAGACGCATCATAACAAGATTTAATTTAAATAATAAAGCAATAATGAAGTACTCTAGTTTAAGAGAAGTAATTTCTTAAGTTTTCTCTTAGAAACTACAATAATAAAGTTGTTAAATTAATTAAATCTCATTTAAGTTTATTTTATGTAACTAAATGGATACGGTTATATGCATCAAAATTAGTTTACTTTAAAATTAATTTGAATTATTCTCGGGTTATATTTGTAACCAGAACGTACTAAGAGTTTTATTATTAAGGCAAGGAATATGTGTATTAACATGTGTAGACCACCATACGAATATGTCTAAAGAAACATTTGTCATAAGTGAAGCAAA
This sequence comes from Malthinus seriepunctatus, assembly GCA_963924605.1. Classification (NCBI taxonomy): domain Eukaryota; kingdom Metazoa; phylum Arthropoda; class Insecta; order Coleoptera; family Cantharidae; genus Malthinus; species Malthinus seriepunctatus. The sequence goes on along the minus strand of OZ004601.1, from coordinate 15,457,936 downwards.
AGATATTTGGTTCGTAATCAAAAAGTTCTTTGATGTGATATTTCTTACTTATAATATAAATACAGTTAAAATTATTTTTATCACTGTCGTTGAATGTCACGACGACGACTTTGGGATGTTATTTAAATTACACCGAATTTTAAAACATTAAAATATAATTACGTATTGTTGCTTATTTACTATTTTCTAAATTCTAATGGATATTTTATTAAATGACAAGATACGTATTTAATAATAGAAGGATTTAATTTTAACTATTTTTTATATACAGTCAAGTGAAACTAATGATTTTTAAAGCGAAGTAAAGGATAAAAGCTCTCGTGAGCTTCACTTTACTTTAGTGAAGTAAAGAAATTGCTTTCACTTCTTAAAATTTTGACTTTAAAGTCTCCAATTACATTCATCATTTTACATCTATATTTTGTTCACTTTTCTATTTAGACACTTTTAAAATGCATTTGGTTATCGCGAAAAACCGTTTCGGAAATTCCATAATTGGCTCTGCCATAAAGCTCTCGAATTACCTACTGCATTGAGCTTTTATCAACTTGTTTGCCTGGCTTTTATGTTTTCTGTCACAATATGTCGCATGTTATTTTTTACAACCTAATCAGTTTAATTATTTCTCAGAGATGAAGCTCGATAAGCGGATAGATGAGCGAACGGACGAAAAGACAGACAGCAACAAAAGCAAGCAGCAACATAAAGCAAAACAGAAACGGATCGATATGCTATAACTATAAGACAATGTAAGTATCAATCTATTTTATTGTTATTGTTTACTTATGTGTCAAATTGTGTTTACAAATTACGGTTTCAAATAAATAAGTTTTCCCACCGAACGAAGCGAAGAAAGTTTTTTAAAAATGTGATAAGTAACAGCTATACACAAGAAAAGACTGAAGACGAAACTCAAACAGAGAACCGAAAGTAGATGAACTAAATATGGTTTATGGAATGAATGAACACCGGTTACCTATAGAATCATACACCAGTAGGAAGAAAATCCTGGGATCGACCCTCAAAATGGTGAAAATAAAAGCCAGAAAATACTTAAGATTCAAACCGAACAGCAGAAGTTGTTATAATATTCTTGTACACGAGTTTTAGATTCAAGTACTGATGGAGACAGAATCATAGACCAGTCGGAAAGAACGGAGCTGAAGTACGAGTACCTATGTACTTATTGATAATCTCCATTAAGAAAATCATGGTTTATTGAAATGAGGAATTGATGCATAAATTCCAAGGTATAGGCAGATTATAGTGATGAAATATCTTCAATAATAATTCTGTTATTAGGTTCCGTTCCAAAGCAGGTAAATAAGTGGTCACTGAAAAGACAAACAGATAGACAGACAGTGAGATAGTGAAGAAATGGAAAATAGGTAGCTATTTGATAAGATAATACTACCCATAAAGGATCTTAACCTCTTTTAATTACGTTCCATCATTCAGGTCGATCCTTCCCATTTCTTTTCCCCTGTCTAAGCTCTAAACTCACGAGGTTCTTCCATCTGTGGTCTAGCCAAAATTTCTAGGCCTTTCTACTCTATTTCTCTAAGAGGTTCCTTACAGAACAGTTCCCAAGAGATGACACGTCGCTCATACTATCTCATGCAGTCATACTGTATCTATTTTACCACTGAGAGAGCATGTGCAATCAGTCAGCTGTTGAAAACTATGCTTTAGTCGGAATACGCCCAATAAGTCCATTTCTCATTATCAAAGAATGAAATTGATTCAGTTTATTACTCAAAAATCGTTGAGCAGAGAGCAGGAAGCAAAAGCATAAATTTTTGTACAAAACGATCCATAGGCATTAATTTTATCATTCACTTGCAAATCTGTGACGGTTTTAAAATCACAAGATTTTGACTGATGAAGGAAATAGAAAGAGAAGTGTCTTTACCTAGTGTTCAAATAGTCCAAAGTTGCACAAGCTGCAGCAAAAGGAGTAAGTTCGTTTAGGCCTTCACCGTACAAGTTAACAGCAGCATCAGGATCATACAGTAGGAAAATTCAAATTGAAACTACAGAACACTTCCAAGAGCTTAACTGATCGCCCATACTCTCTCTCTCGCAGCCATACTGTATCTATTTTATCACTGAGAGAGTATGCGCTATCAGTCAGCTGTTGGGAACTATTTTTAGTCGCAATACGCCCAATAAGTCCATTCCTCACTATCAAAGAAGTATATTGATTGCGTTTATTACCCAAAAATCGTTGAGCAGGAAGCAAAAGCATAAATTTTTGTACAAAACGATCCATAGGCATTAATATTATCATTCACTTGCAAATCTGTGACGGTTTTAAAAACAAGATTTTGACTGATGAAGGAAATAGAAAGAGAAGTATCTTTACCTAGTTCGAATAGTGTAAAGTTGCACAAGCTGCAGCAAAAGGAGTAGGTTTGTTTAGGCCTTCACCATACAAGTTAACAGCAGCAGCATGAGGATCATACAGTAGGAAAATTCAAATTGAAACTACAGAACACTTCCAAGAGCTTAACTGATCGCTCATGCTGTCTCTCTCGCAGCCTTACTATATCTATTTTATCACTGAGAGAGTATGCGCTATCAGTCAGCTGTTGGGAACTATTTTTAGTCGCAATACGCCCAATAAGTCCATTCCTCACTATCAAAGAAGTATATTGATTGCGTTTATTACCCAAAAATCGTTGAGCAGGAAGCAAAAGCATAAATTTTTGTACAAAACGATCCATAGGCATTAATATTATCATTCACTTGCAAATCTGTGACGGTTTTAAAAACAAGATTTTGACTGATGAAGGAAATAGAAAGAGAAGTATCTTTACCTAGTTCGAATAGTGTAAAGTTGCACAAGCTGCAGCAAAAGGAGTAGGTTTGTTTAGGCCTTCACCATACAAGTTAACAGCAGCAGTATGAGGATCATACAGTAGGAAAATTCAAATTGAAACTACAGAACACTTCCAAGAGCTTAACTGATCGCTCATGCTGTCTCTCTCGCAGCCTTACTATATCTATTTTATCACTGAGAGAGTATGCGCTATCAGTCAGCTGTTGGGAACTATTTTTAGTCGCAATACGCCCAATAAGTCCATTCCTCACTATCAAAGAAGTATATTGATTGCGTTTATTACCCAAAAATCGTTGAGCAGGAAGCAAAAGCATAAATTTTTGTACAAAACGATCCATAGGCATTAATATTATCATTCACTTGCAAATCTGTGACGGTTTTAAAAACAAGATTTTGACTGATGAAGGAAATAGAAAGAGAAGTATCTTTACCTAGTTCGAATAGTGTAAAGTTGCACAAGCTGCAGCAAAAGGAGTAGGTTTGTTTAGGCCTTCACCATACAAGTTAACAGCAGCAGTATGAGGATCATACAGTAGGAAAATTCAAATTGAAACTACAGAACACTTCCAAGAGCTTAACTGATCGCTCATGCTGTCTCTCTCGCAGCCTTACTGTATCTATTTTATCACTGAGAGAGTATGCGCTATCAGTCAGCTGTTGGGAACTATTTTTTAGTCGCAATACGCCCAAAAATCGTTGAGCAGGAAGCAAAAGCTATAATTTATGCACAAAACGGCCTATAAGCATTAATTTTATCATTAACTTGCAAATGTGTGACGGTTTTACCATCACAAGATTTTGACTGACGAAGGAAAAAGGAAGAAAAGTATCTACGTCTAGTTCAAATAGTGCAAAGTTGCACAAGCGATAAACGCTGCCCCCCCACCCAACATACAATATCCAATATTTCGTTGATGTATAATCCAGAAATAACGAAAGCATATTCTCAAGAAACATCTGCAGAGAAAGATGGTGATCCTAACAGAGAGTTCGAAGAAGCTCCACGACGTGAACTCATATGAATAAGTTCAGCATCACCATGTAATAATAATCAACATAACGTACATTTTCAACAAAAAAGCAGTCCTGATTACCAAAGTTGATCTCTCCGGCAGCTGTTAAACCAGGATAGTATTTTCATTAGTCCCACAAAAGCAATGACTTTAAACTAAGAAGTAAGATGTTAATATTGGCAAATAAACAAGCAAGTTAGCGGATAGGCACCCAGATGAAGCCAGTTAGGAAGTCATGTAAAGAGATATGCAGACAATTAAGCAGGCGGTTAGACACACATCACTCCAGGATATCAACTCCATCACTATACTGAAATTCCCCACAGAGTTCTCTAAATCTTAAATTGAATTTATTAGTCCCTAAAGAAGTCGACGTTTTTCCAAAAAAATATTCTTAAAACCAACAGCAAAAAGAACACCAATCTCTTCTGTTCTCTTAATCATTAAACCAAACAACCTCCCTATCGAAGTCTCTAAAGGCCACGCCACATACACAGGCTTACCTTCCGATTTGGGAAGGTTTGGCACAGACCAAACTGGAGCCTAAACGATGTACAATCGCTCCGGTTTGGCCTGCACATTCCAAACCGAAAACCAAGCCTGTCTGTATGTGTGGCTCAGGTTTCTACCTACATGGGATTAGCTTCTGTTCTTGATAGCTGTGCAGGCCAAACCGGAAGGCAAGCCTGCGTGTGTGGCGCAGGTTTCTACCTACATGGGATTAGCTTTTGGTCTTGATAGCTGGTGCAGACCAAATTGGAAGGCAAAGCTGTGTATGTGACACATGCTTTATACCTACATGGGATGAGCTTCTGTTCTTGATGGTTGATGGAAGTTTGGCTAAATTCTGATTCAATTTCAAGTTGTCTATATCAAGAAAGTACACCTGGAAGAAAAGTGAAAAATTCACAAGGTCTCGAAGGCTCTAGCAAAAGACCCTTTCTTTTCGAAGTAATGGTCAAAAATGCGAGACTATTGATAGTAAACCGCCAAAAAAACAATATTTCTGATTCTAAGCTTCACCACTTATTGAATTAGATGCTTAAACCGTTTTTAGATGTGACCGTTCTGACAGAGAAACAGACAGACAGATAGCGAGGTAGAAAAACGAGCAGATCGATATTTAAAGACAGTCAAGAAGCAATGAACAGCACATCCAACAATTTAAATTGTTTTGCAATTGGAATTACTTGACGAATCTTTTATTTACAATTCTTTGGGATCGATAGAACTGCATACAAAATTTTCCTGCAACGGAAATTCTTAATTTTCTCTTAAACTGAACATTTTCAAAAAAACAATTTCAGAAGAAAGCTTTCTCAATCCGTAGCGACTTTGAATCCAAAAATAAACAATTAATTCGTTTTAATTGTGAAAAAGCTCATTATTAAGTCATCACCAGCCTACTATAAATAATAAAATACGGCAGGTCGAGTGAATTTCCTTTTGTAAAAATTATTTTTTCCTTGTTAGTTGTATTTTTTCGAGTTTGCTTTTTTTATAAGATAAGATAAAAGTTATTTTTTAAGTAAATTACCATATAAGCAGTGTTTTAGAATAAAGCTCATTAATGCAAGAATTGCGTGTCGATAATGCTAATATCCACTTTTTTCTAACTTATTATACGCATGAGAATTAATTATAGGTAATATTTTGTTGAAAAAGTTGTCGGTATACAAGAGAAAAGTTAATAAATTTAACTTTTGTTTATACGTGTGTAGACACAAAAGGCTATAAATTCGTAAAGCTTCTTTACTTTGATTAAAATTATTATGTAAGAATAAGGGTAGTTTAGGAATTTTAAATATTTTGTTGCAAGTTTTTAACAACCCAGCTCTGATGTAATAAGGTTGTTTAAAAAGTTTTGTAATATATTGTGAATGTTGAAGCAGAAATCTTGGGTTTGTAAGTTTAATTGAAAGCTCGGCCAGATTAGTAATTATTTGAGTAAATCCATCTTCATTTGTCTTCGGGAGTCCGAGACGTTTGTAATCATCTGTTTCATTGGTTACTGAATGGGTAATGAATGTTCCGCGGATTCCGTCAGTTACAATGGCACCTACTGAACGCTTCTGGTGCGCCGAGCACAGTGGGTACCCAGATCAGTACAAAGAGAACATTTGTATTTGTCTGTGCGGAGTTTATGTAATTTCCTATAGAGTTCGCCCCCTTCTCTTCCCCAGCGCCACTCCTTTGGGGTTCGTCTCAGAATGTGACAATTCTCGTATTTTGTAATGGTATTTAAATCGAAAATTCACAGTCTAACTAACACCGATATTACAAAGCTTTCTGTGAGTCTGCATCGCATCCAATTCCAAGCGGGCCGCGGCATGGCAGTGACGGATTGAAGGATATTTGTCATCCTCCCGGGTCGGCCGCAGTACTATCTGCCCCCTCTGGCCCCCAAACTTCAACCGACCGCGTTTGGCCTACAAAGCCGACGCCCCGCATAGACTGCGCAGTCATGAACAAACATTACATTTTTCAATATTTAGTATGTATCATAAGTACATGTAAAGAATAACAGAATATTTTATGTCTTTTTGATCGATCGCTAATTTATTCATGTTTTAACATTTCAAAAACAATATTTTTCTAACTAAAATCATTTTGATCTTTCAATAACAACAAAAAAGATTGATTATAGATTAGTTCAAAAATTACATATTCAACTATATGAATGCAAACAAGAGTCTTGTCCCAAACGCTTCGCAATTATTCTTCATTCCATTTTATTGACCACCTGTAGAAAAGGCAATTTTAATGCTGCTAAAAGACTGCACTTGCGTGATAGTTTATGATAGTCGCGATTTGTGTATATTACACTCGATAAACTTATCTTCCGGAATATATCAATCCAAACTTTAAATCATTTTCGCATAAATTTTAATTAATTTTCCAAAAACCTTTAAAATCAATCAATTTAAAAGAAATCAAAAATTAGTTCTAGTATGGAAAAAAAAAGTTAGTTTTAATTCGAATGTAATCTAAAAGGTCATACATATTGTAATCCCTTGCGATCAACACAAGTAGATTCTAACGTAATGAGCTTCAATGATAAATGTTGTGGAGGAACGACGCGTCTGCGTTTCTACCGCTATCATCCCTCAGCTAGCCTCGACGCTCATCGCGGCTCAAGACTTCGTCCCAGGTATTATAAATCCATTAGAAATGCTCGGCAATGTTAGTTATCTCGTTACTGTGCAATTTTGATTAGACAGCTAGCTGAGACGAGATCAAAGATTATACTATTGTTGCCTTGGGAAACACTTTCAACTTAGTTGATGATTAGAGATGGCGTTGAAATTGATAGAAATTAAGACAATTTGTAACATCTTTCGTGGTAATCGTCTTGAAAATGTTCTTAGCAATTAAATTTTCTAATGTTACAATTTAATTTTTTAATTAACTAAAATAACCATCAAAAGTTTTTGAAAAATTGCTTTCAAATTTTACATTCTCAAAAACTTTAACGATTATTAGGTAGCTCGGTAATAGAATTTTTTTAATTCTTTTTTATAAATTATACAATAGCTACTACAATAAACTTCCATTCAGAGTCGGGCTAAGGGGTGGATTGAGAAAAAATTAGTTTCACATCCTTTCGCAAGCTTCAATTAAATATCCTACCCATCTGTTTGTTTTTGAAATTTTCTCCCTGTTTTCACATAATTTATTGATCTGCTTATTTTTCTACGATTCAAGCTCGCTGTTTATCTCTCTTTTAAAACAGCAGATAAATGCTCTATTTGAGCAAAAGACTTAAAATTGTGTTACTTCCCCCTATTCCAAAAAAAGTGCTTCCAAGGCAATAAGAAAATAGGTTTATGAAGAAGCCAATGAACACCAACGTAACGGTGTGATATCAGCAACGAAAACGAAGTTTTTCTCTACCAGCAAATTCGTTCAAAAATTACTTATACCCGGACCCACAACTACAGTGAAAACTGGAGAGGCAGTTCCTTACGTATCATGATTTTCTTTGTTTCTAGCGATTAACCTCCCCCTTACCTTGGGAACAACCACCAATATATAACTTTTTATGCACTTACCTACTACTACTTTACTGCTCTATGACATTACAGCTCGTGAAGAATCTTGTCCTCTTGTATTAATTTCATAATTTAGCTCAATGTTTCGCCTTTCTCTTTCATCGTCTAAGCTCTAAGTTCTTCTCTCTGTGGCCAATTTTTCTCTTTCTAGGTCTTTCGGTTCTCTTTTTATCTTCGGGGGTTCCTTTGTAAATCATTTTGTCGTTAGATCGTCTGATATCCTCTCTACGTGCTTTAGACAGTTAGACACTACTGGAAAAGAAGAACTACATTATTGAGCTGCTCATTTCAGTAATATAAAATTGGGGGTGAACCTAAGCAGTGTCTAATTCCCACAGTTTGTGAGTTTATTGTGTGTACTTACCTACTAAGACAGCTTCACTACTTCGTGACACTACAAATAATAAAAAATGTATTTTTTAATTGTTTCCATCATTTCTACGCTCCTTCGCCTCTCTCCTCTTATGTCGTCTAAACCCTAAACTCCTGAAGTTCTTCTCTCTGCGGTTCAACCTTCTCTTTTTAGGTCTTTTCGTTCTTTTTTCATCGTTGGGGGTTCGTTTGTAAATCATTTGGTCGTTAGATCGTCTGATACCCTCTTTACGTGCTTTAGACAGTTAGACACTACTGGGCAAAAAGAACTACATTACTGAGCTGCTCATTTTGAAAATACTAAATTGGAGTGCATCAAAGTAGTGTGGTCTAATCCCCGTAGTTTGTAAATTTTTTGTGTGTACTTACCTACTAGAACTGCTTAACTACTTTGTGATGCTACAGATCATGAATAAGGCATTTTTAAAATTATTTCCATCATTTCTACGATCCTTTTCCTCTCTCTTCCATCGTCTAAACCTCCTGAAGTTTTTCCCCCTGTGGTCCAGTCATCTCTTTCTAGGTCTTTCGGCTCTCTTTTTATCGTTGGGGGCTCTTTTGTAAATCATTTTGTCGTTAGATCGTCTGATATCCCCTTTACGTGCTTTAGACAGTTAGACACTACTGGGAAAGAAAAACTCCATTATTGAGCTGCTCATTTTTGTATTATAAAATTAGGGTGCATCAAAGTAGTGTGGTCTAATCCACGCATTTTATAAATTTATTGTATGTGTCTACTTACATTTTTTAATTATTTGTGTCATTTTTACAGTCCTTCGCCTCTCTCCACTGATGTCGTTTAAACTCCTGACGTTCTTCTCCCTGTACTCTAGTCTTTCTTTTCTAGGGCTTTCTATTCTCTTTTTATCATCGGGGGTTCCTTTGTAAATCATTTGATCATTAGATCGTCTGATATTTTCTCTACATATACTTTAGACAGTTGGACTGCGAAAGAAAAACTACAATATTGAGTTAGTATCAGTTAGTGAATTTATTGTGTGTACTTGCCTATTATAGAACTGCTTCACTACTTCGTGACGCTGCAGAACATGAGAAAGGCAGTTTTTTAATTATTTCCATCATTTCTACGATCTTTCGCATCTCTCTTCCATCGTCTAAACCCTAAACTCTTGAAATTCTTTTCCCTGTGGTCCAGCCATCTCTTTCTGGATCGTTTGGCTCTTTTTTTCTCATCGGAAGATTCTTGATAAATCATTTGGCCGTTAGGTCGTCTGATATCTTCTCTACGTGCTTTAGACACTACTGGAAAAGAAGAACTACATTATTATTTTGTTGAGATTTGTGGAGCTATGTTTTGAATTTGTAAGTTTGTAACATTTGGAAATAAACTTATTATTATTATTATTATTATTATTGAGCTGCTCATTTTGGCAATACAAAATTAGATTGCATCAAAGCAATCTACCTAGACCTACTACAGCTGCTTTACTGTACTCCATGACGGTAAAGTTTATGAGGAATGTTGGTATCTTTTAATTAGTTCCATCACTCTGGTCGATCCTTCGTCTCTTTCCTTCGTAGTCTAAGCTCTAAACTTCTGAAGTTCTACCACGTGGTCCAGCAATCTCTTTCTGGGTCTTTTGGCTCTATTTATATCATCGGGGGCTTCTTGGTACATCATTTAGTTGTTAAGTCGTCTTATAACCTCTCCACGTGCTTTAGACATTACTGGAAAAGAAGAACTACATTATTGAGCTGCTCATTTTGGCAATTCAAAATTAGACTGCATCAAATCAATGTTATCTAGTCCCCAGTTTGTATGTTTGTTAATTATTGCGTACTTAGTACTTACCTAGACCTACTATAACTGCTTTACTTATACTCCGTGACGGTACAGTTTATGAAAAGTATTGGCTTCTTTTTATCAGTTCCATCATTCAGGTCGATTTCTCTCCTCTCTCCTCCGTCGACTAAGCTCTAAACTCCTGAAATTCTTCTACCTGTAGTCTAACCATCTCTTTCTGGATCTTTTGGCCCTCTTTATCTCATCGGAGGCTTCTTGGTTAATCATTTGGTCATTAGGTCGTCTGATATTATCTATACATGCTTTAGACACTACTGGAAAAGAAGAATTACATTATTGAGCTGCTAATTTTGGTTATACAAAATTGGACTGTATCAAAGCAATATTTAGTCGATCCTACACCTCTCTCTTCCGTCGTCTAAGCTCTAAACACCTAGAGCTAGAATTTTTCACCTTGTAGTCTTGATAATTCATTTCTAGGTTTGTCAGCCTCCTTTCTATCAGCTGGATCCCTTTGATTTACACATGGACCACCACTGGAAAAGAAGAACTAGATTATTGAGCTGCTCATTTTTGTAACATAAAGTATATTTTAATAAAATCGAACTGTATCAATGGAGTGTTTTAAGTGCACACTCAGATCTTCACTTGACAGGTTAATAGCACCATCATCTTATGGGGGCATACAAAACAGTTCCTAACAGCTGACTTGGAACTGTTATGCAACCTGAATGCTCCCAATGAGTTCATAGAAGTAAGTTAGTTCAATTAAGAATAAAAATAGCAAGTAAAAAATCATAGAGCAGAATTGGCTAGAAATGACTGAATGTAAAGAGATAAACTGCAGAATATTTGCGAGAGGTTTACATCTTAGAATAATAAGCTAATAACGTCATAAAGTAGATCAACGGTGGTCGAATTTTTTCACAAAACTTGTGAGCTATTTACAATTAAATTTGCTCAAATTGTTTTGTTTAACAGCGTAACCTCTAACCCAACAAATATGATAAATTAACAAATATGATATTTATGAGTTTCAACTATTGTTGAATTTGTATTGTGGTTATGTCCATGATACTTCGATAGCACCAAGAGGGAAATCAAAATTTGACCAATACCTGATGGTTAGTGTTCATTGAGAAATAAAATTTGAGGTCGCTCAAAGGTCTTTTAAAACCGTTTACAAATAATATTCTCTAGTAAAATAGATCAAGTATACTCAAAATAAATTTTAATGTACAAAAAAAAAATAAATTACTTCCAATTAATCTTGTTTTTGATCTATTTTTAAGGAACGTTTTTGTTACTTTTTTTCATACAAACTGTTACAAAGGAAACAAAAAGCTAGAGTAAAATGATTATGTTTAAATTTAATAAAGAAATTTGCATAATAATTCTATTTTAAAAAAAATAGAAATTTTTCTAAAAAAAATAAGTAAAGAAAAACTTTTAAATATGCAACTTCAATTAAGAAAAAGCGACCACTTTAAACTTTTTTCGTCGTCGGATTTAAATCACAAAAAAATAAATAAAATAAGTAAAGAGTATAAAATAACAATAAGGAATTTTAATGAATCTCACGATTACTTTAAACTAAAAACTCATTTCCACTGTTATCTTCCTTCATAACTGACCAGTTGACTTGATAGTCATTTATTCCATGTCGTTTTTTCCACGGTGCCGTTTGTATCGAGCAAGGCCGCTCCAGGTCTAATGAAGAAACAAGTAGCAGAATGACGAATGTATGCATAATATTTTATGTGCTACTTGCTACCAGTTTCCCATAAAACTTATTAATTAGTTTGTTTTTGCAAATTGCTTTCTTTGACAATAATAATAATTACATAAATGCACTATTTAAATTCTTATTATTTTAATTAGTAATTATTTGATAATTAGATAAAGTCGCTTGTGAGGTGTACATTTTTTCTAAGAAATTTGAAGATTTTGAATTTAAAAGTTGGAAAAGTAGCAAAAAATAGTAATTTTTGATTGCTTATTTAATCATGCGATCGGAACCTAAGATTTTGTATAGTAAAACACTTTATTTACAAGAACCTGTTAATAAAAAAATACCGTAATTTGTGAAAAAAATTGCAATTTACTTTAAACATATGTTATTACCATATGTTTCTTCCTTCATCTTTAAAATTAATATAATGTAACAATTTAATAAGCAAAAGTAATAATTTCATTCAAAAAACCGCTTTTATAAGGTACACCTACAATTTTTTAAAATTAAAACAAAATTTGAGAATATAGCCATAATAACAACCATTTTGGATTATACCCCAATAATGGCCTAAAAGTTTAAGTTGGCACTGAGTGATTGGCAAGCTGTGATTTTGATGGGTAGATTGGGTAAAGTCTTTATCAGTTTGAGCTTTGTTTGAAGAAAACCAATATTTTATACTTTTGTGGTCATTGAAGCTTTCAAATTGGCCTGTACAAATTTGACGTTCACACCGGGCCTCTGAGACCTGTAGAGAATTAATTAATTTTGCTGTATAATACTCTAAAAATTTAGCAATGGGCGTATTCAACGGACGTAACAGTTGTGGAGCAGTTACCAACTGTTACATCACTAGCGCTACTATCGTGCGGTAATTTCGTTAAGTGAGCCGGTATTGAGATTAGTGATAGACGAGAAATAGATTTTTTTCTCGTCTCGTCTAGATTTCGAGACGAGACGAGACTGCGATTTGGGACACGAGTTAAAATCGAAACGAGAGCACTAAAATAGCTTACGAGACGAGATTAATCTTTCGTGAGTGACATTTTCGATTTGCAACCAATCTGAAGTTAAAAATACGAGCGAAGACGAGAAATCGAAAAATTCTCGTCCCGTTTTCGATATAGTTCAACATAACGCAAATGAATAACGAGATTAACCTTTCAAGAGTGACATTTTCGATTTGAGACGAGACTCAAGTTTTGACATACTACGGGACGAGACAGAAATCGAGAAATTCTCGTCTCGTTTCTGGTCTCGTCCTCGAGATAGTTCAACATAACTCATACCTATGTAATAACCGTATGTAACAGCTGTGGAATCAGTTACCAAATGTTACATCACTAGCGCTACTATCGTGCGATAATTTTGTTAAGTGAGCAAGTATCGAGATTATTGATGGTTGAGAAGTCGAATTTTTGCTCGTCTCGTCTAGATTTTGAGACGAGACGAGACTGCGATTTTTGATACCAGTTAGAATTGAAACTAAAGCACTAAAGTAGATTACGAGACGAGGTTAACCTAACGTGAGTGACTTTTTTAATTTGAGACGAATATCAAGTTTTGAAATACGAGACAAGACGGGAAATCGAGAAATTCTTGTTCTCGAGACAGTTCATCATAACGCGAATGAATAACGAGATTAACCTTTCGAGAGTTACATTATCGATTTGAGACGAGAGTCGAGACGAGACTCAAATTTCGAAATACGAGAAAAGAAGAGAAATCGACTAATTGTAGTCTCGTTTTTCGTCAAGTTCTCGAGATACTTCAACAAAACGCAAACGAATAACCAGAAGTAACAGCTGTGGAGTAGTCACCAAGTGTTTATATCACTAACGCTACTATCGTGTGATAATTTTATGAGTGAGCAAGTATCGCGATTAGTGATGGACGAGAAATCGATTTTTTTTCTTGTCTCGTCTAGATTTCGAGAACTGCGACTTATGATAGGAGTTAGAATCGAAACTAGAGCACTGAAAAGTTTACGAGACGAGATTAACCTTACGAGAGTGAAATTTTCGCATCGAGATGAGAGTCGGGACGAGAATTTAGCTTTGAACACGAGAAAAGACGAGAAATCAAAAAGTTCACGTCTCGTTTCTCCTCTCGTTCTCGAGATAGTTCAACATTACGCAAATGAATAACAGGACGTAACAGTTGTGGAACTGTTACCTACTGTTATATCACTAACGCTACTATCGTGCGGTAATTTTGTTAAGTGGGCAAGTATCGCGATTTTTGATGGACGAGAAATCGATTTTTTTCTCGTCTCGTCTATATTTCGAAAACTGCGAGTTAGAATCGAAACTAGAGCACTAAAATAGCTTACGAAACGAGATTAACCTTACGAGAGTGACATTTTCGATTCGAGACGGAACTTAAGCTGTGAAATACGAGACAATACGAAAAATCGAGTAATTCTCGTCTCATTCTCGAGATAGTTCAACATAATGCAAATGAATAATCTGACCTAACAGTTTTGGAACATTTACCAACTGTTACATCACTAGCGCTACTATCGTGCGGTTATTTTGTTAAGTGAGCACTGAGCAGGTATCAAAATTAGTGATGGACAAGAAATCGATTTTTTTCTCGTGTCGTCTAAATTTAGAGACGAGACTGCGACTTGTGAGATGAGTTAGAATCAAAACGAGAGCACTAAATTAGCTTACGAGACGAGATTAACCTTTCGAGAGTGACATTTTAAATTCGAAACGAGAATGGAGACGAGATTCAAGTTTTGAAATACGAAACGAGACGAGAAATTCTTGTCTCGTCTTCGAGATAGTTCAACATAACGCAAATAAAATACACTAGATTAAATGGCGACCGCTCCGTAAACGTTGCCAAAGTATGGATAAGTCACCGAACGATTTAGTAGCTGCTCCACTACTATTACGTCCTGTGAATGCACTCAATGCAATGTAGCTATGTTTTTTATTTGGAAGCCTATTTTTGATGTTTTGGGGGGTAAACAAGCAAAACTTCTTTGAAAGAATAAAATATTCCCGGCTTTCAAAAATTTTGTTCCTCTTAGCAACCCTATATCCTGAAACACACTGTATTTATAAATGAAGCAATAATGTCTTCAAAGCATAAGTACAGGCCGGAACTCATTTTAAAAATTTTAAAAATTTACTGTACACATTGTAGTAAGGTAATCGATAATTAAGTTTGATTGTAGATGATTGGTTAAAAAATTTACGTTGTAACAGCGGCTGTTGGTATAATAATAGATGTTATGGAAATTTAATTTTAGGTTAAAGCAATTTATAAAATTAAGAAATACCTTTTAAATCTATGTAAAGCGTGATTTTTGAAGTATAATTAGCTGCAACTTACTTTATTGGTAGGTATCAAAAATTTGTAATTATAAGACTTGATACACACAAATTCATAACGAATACCTACGTACAAAAAAATTGAAAAAAATGTGAATAATTTCCTACGAGAAGATTATTTATTATAAAAAAAAAAGTTGGTATTAGAGGTACATTTTTATTGTTTGTAACAGACGTCTTGCATAGATCTACGTATGCCGTGACATTTATAAATGATAGGCATGTGCATGCATCTTAAAGGCAGAAGAATATTATCATTAAAATATACAAATATTCATTTGCGGTTGATTTTATTAAAATTAATTTTTTTTATAATGGTACAGCCTTAGGCATTAAGGGATTTGTCCGTTTGATATTTAATGGTAAAATGTATCATAATTATCCATTGTTTTCAACGATTGCGTCCCTGAATGTCAAGCGAATAAATTTTAATATACCTACTGAGATGACGTGCAAGAAGATATTAAAAAAGCTCAATCAAAATCCTATTGCAAAATGATTTTATTAATGTTTGGATGGTTACTTCTGGTTTTGAAATTATAAAAATGGCAAAGCAAGCTGTGGGTTGTGGTTATTTCTTCCATAAAAGGAGCTCTGAATAAATACATTTCGCAAATGATATTAATTTGGTTATTTACTACCAAATTAATATACCTCTCGACCGTCATAGCAGCACGAGCTACTAATAGTTTTAGTTTTTGGTATATAATAAAAAAATTTTTTTGAGGACATTGAAGATAATTAAGTAAAACTTGAATTTCAAGCCTACCCTTACATTGATTTTTGGAGACAACAAGATATGAAGATATTTGCCTTACAAACTCTCTTTTGCTTCATTTTGAGAAAAAATTGTATAGTACGGTGTCATTGGGAATACACTCAACGCACGTGACTAAATTGCTACCCTACTACCTACCTACCTACCATTACGTTTGGTTGATGGTTGCCTAGCAAATTGGTCACGTGGGTTGAGTTTCTTTTGGAAGACCCTGTATTAGGTGCCTTATACAAACCCTGCTTCGACCTTTCCCCTCACTTCCAAGGAAAACGAGTGTTTTATTAAAAATTATTTATTTTTATTCCAGGAGGAAAAGACTAGCCAGGAGTACGCCAGGGTATTCAGAGCCTGCCCTGAAAATTTTTAAGTCTGTTCTAGCCAGAGCTTTCTAAAGATTTTTCAATAATAATAAAACGATAAGTTCCTAATTGATGCCGAAGAAGAAAACATAGATTTTGAGAAAGTCAAATTTTTGCAAAATTTGGGCAAAAAGCTTCCATCCTCAGAAGAGATTACAGTGATCAACAGATTGATACAAACTTAAAAGAGAGAAAATACTGGTTTTAGCTTTTAGCCTCCCTTGAAAATTTTTGAGCGTGCCCTCAGTGTTTCTTTCGATATCTTTCTGATGTATAACAACCTTTCCTTAGAGCCTTGCAAAAAAATAAGAATTAATGAAATAAAGTTTCTAAATATATAATATACATAACGCTAAGGGATATTGTTGAATAAAGACCTTTATTAGCTTTTTTGAACAATAGAAATCAAGCTAAAAAATATTGAAAATCGTAGTCTTCTCCACATCCCCACATCCAATAATCATCAGCTGACGCCTCAATAATTCTTTTGTAAATCAGTTTTTTCTCAATCTCATAGAAGTGATAAATGATAAGCTGTAGAATAAAATTTCTGTCCTTTGTGATTTAATAAGAAAAAATATTGGAGTTTCGAAGACAACAACTTTTGGAAATTTCTAACTCGAAGTCAGATGAGACACGTCCAAACTTGCAGTTGTAATTAATAGTCAGCAAATTAATTTTAATAAAAGGAAAGAATTGCACACACGGACGACAAAAGGCGGCCTCAGTTCAGTCCAAAACAGGCTGTTATTAGCAAAGAGCCTCACGAGCTCGCTTCAGATGGGACCCCTGATCTGGTCTAGAACTCAACTGTGAAAGAGGAATTTCGCCCATCTGCAACCATCCATTAAAGCATCTCGTGGGACTCCTTTAGAAAAAGATGAGCATTAAAGAAAGAAGAAGATGGATATTAAAATGGAATGATTTTTGTTGCAAGAAAGAAAAGAGTATTTAACATGGTAAAATGGACCATTTTCAACGCTGCACGAAATGTAGTGACACACAGAAGAGCATCACTGAAAAATATTACCAAATATTGATCTACACAGTAGTCAGCTGTTAAATAAATGTAAATGGAATTGAATAAATAAAATATTAATTTTACTATTTCACCCCTTTTACTCTTCTTCGAAAGGGGTAGGTAGCTGTGGATTAAAATTATTTCTAAAGCTTTAATCCAAAATATACAACGCAGTTGTATATTTTTCCACCCCAATTTCTAAGATTTACAAGTTTAGCAAATTCGTACCTGCTTACAAAGACAAACATACAGACGTACAAGAGTAGGTACCTAAAAAGACGCGCAGGTGGAGGAGCGGACAGAAAGACACACCAATCATTAATGGCTTTTATAATCAACAAAACAAAATATTTTGTTATTATGGACTTGGGGTTTATTAACGAATACATTGAAATTTTCAACCCCTTAATATATCCTTTGTCAGGGCTGGACTGGCAAAAAAATTTGTACCGGGAAATCAGATCAGGTTTATATTTTTGATTTTTTCACTTTATCTAAATTTTTGCAATATATTTTTTTCATTGTTACATCACGGGTCACCACGAAATTCCCAGTAGCCCGCCGGCTCAATCCAGCCCTGTCCTTTATCCTATTAGGATTTAAAAAAAATCTTTTCTTAGTATTGGTGCTATATCGCTAAAGTAAAGGAGTAACCCTCTACATCTACATTCAATGTTTCTAGGATAAGCGCTTTGGGCTGGAAGTTGATGAATCAATCAGTCAGTCGTTCAAGAATAGGAGTTTGTAGGTAACCGAGTAACTTAGGATTGTAAGAAACTTTTAACGATCCATTACAATTGATTAGAGTTGCGATGCAATGTAACAGATTATGGCGCCCCACGTTGGGCGCCAAAAATATGGAGCGTAATTATAAATCAAAAATGCTAAATCAGCAAAATTTAACAATAATAAAGGTATAATAAACAAACTATAGAGAGTGTGACAAGTTAGTAACAAGTTAGGAAATAAATGGAAAAATACAAAGAAATAAAATAAAAACGTTACAAGATGTCAAAGTGTAGATGCTGACAAGCCACATCGAAACTCTAATCAATTGTAATGGACCGTTAAAAGTTTATACAGTCTAGAGTTAGATGATAATGAAACTTCCAGTCGGTAGGTATCTACTATAAAGCTCTTGATTAATGTAGTTAGAAAAGTAACACGATTTTTTATTATTTAAATTTTTTTGAAATTTTAGTTAGAAGTATTATTTTGAGCGCATTGAATACATAAACATAATACCTCAACCTCACTGTTAGAATAAATAGCTTTATCAAAGTTTCTTAAATTAGCGAAATATAAAAGATATAAATTTATAATATTTTAGTTTCAACCATTTATATAGGTTGAAAGAATTATAGAATTAGTGTCATGATAAAAACATATGGCGCCAATGCCGTCTCACGAAACCCTACCTAAAGCAAAGGTTTACTTAAATACAGGTTCTTTTATAGAAATTTCGTGGATAGACAAAAAAGATTTCGTTTTTATATTATACCTAATATAAAATACATATAAAACATAATTCCTGTCTAACAATTTGGAACGAATTGTCTTACGAGTTTTGTTGTGTTGGTCCGAAAAGGGAGCAATCAAAAAGTAATTAGCCTTGAACGAACAAACCACAGAATAGTGATAAACAAACAAACTTCCGTTTACTAAAATAATATTAAAAAATGACAATAGGTTAGCGATTTAAAAAAAAAATTACAATGTTGACAAAAATCAACATGACGTAAAGAAGTCATTTGGTTTGAAAGTCAAACATTAAAGTTGTATTTACACAACACGTTAGTGTTAAAAATCCTATACAATAGAACCTTAATAGCGCACTAATGGCTTCCAGTGTATTGAGAAGCGATTAATACCATATAACAGCCTTTGCTTTCGACCGGTCAGCGGTTGGCTGGTGTAAATGATGTGAGTGCCACGCCTTGTACTCATTACAGGTAGGGCGCTACTATCAATTTAAAAACCAATCAGAACTTGCGTCTGTTGGTTGATTCTATCGTGTTTTGGTAATGACGGGTAATTTTACCTCAAAAAAACAACCTTTCCGATATTATCTTGACCAAATTTTACCCAAAAACTACTAAGCAAGGAGAACAACTTTTATATAAACCTTTACTTCTTTTAAAACAAAAAACTTTTTAAGTATTTTATCCACTAATTCTTGTCATTGGAATTAACGATTTTCTTTTATGTTTTTCTAAATAAAAACAAAAAGAAAAGTTTTCATCAACAACGTTTACTTATAATTTCCGTGTAAAAAGCGAAAAAATTGTGTTTTACTTAATAAATTCTTGTCTCATTACCAACTTAAGAAATAAATAATGGTATAATAAGTACATGGATATCTACATATAAATAAATAATATTAAAGAAATTGGTTTTATGTGATATATAGGCGAGTAAATGATATTTGTCTTGTTATATTTGAGTTTAATACAAGCTGCTAATGAACAACTCGCGTGAGTCCTTTCAATGTTTTCGGAAATTTCTCCACATTTCGGTTCTCAAGATTTTATTCAAATTTACTTTTAGATCAATGGAAAAAAAAGCAACTTGTAAATAATTCACCTACTAACGTTAATGCTTTTTTTCGTTTTATAGTAATTACTGATCCAATCCTATATAAAAACCTTACTAAAACATTAATTACAATTTAATTATTTAAATCCGTTATTGAATAATCATTAAATTATTCTTATAACGTAGTTTTTTAAATTCCCGTAATTATATGAATTAAACTTCCGAAAAACTAAATTATTTAGTGTTTATTTTATTAATGATAGATAATGGTATTATTTTCAATTTCTCCCTTTCAGTCTTTTGGAGTTTAGAAAAATCCTAAATTGTCTTTTAATTTTTTCTGCCTAATAAGTATGCATTTCTTCTAAATTATAAAGGGTTGTAGGTTGTAGGTACCTATGTATTTGCTCGCTTATTCAGTTCAGTTCAGTGTTCTACTTTAAAAATCATCATGAGTCATGAGACCGGCGCGGATTGGCAAGGGGCGCTACAGTGCTACAGTTTTCTCTCGAAATTAATATTTAAAAAATTCCAGGATTTACAGATTTATACAGGGTGAACCTTTTCAAAAATGTCGAGGGTGTAAGACTAAGTAATTTAAAATTTTACATTGCGGGCCCCTAGAAATATCCGCGCTCCTGAAAAAGTATAGTTAGTCCGCGCTTGCGGCCAGGTATATCACATCCCAAAGCGTTGTCTAATATTTGACCGTTCTATAAAGATGACGAATACCTAACTGACAATTTAGAGAAGTAATTCCAACAAGTTAGGGTCACTGCACGCACTCGTCCGTTCCGAAGCCACCATGGAGGTCATGGAAGAGTTAGTGAAATTTGACGTTCAACAATTCAACATCTCTCAAGTTAGCTGAGTCATTTGATTATTTCCTCTGGAAGTATCTTAAGGCAGTGATTCTCAATCTATGGAAGATGTGTTGCTCTTCTTCCTTGTAGTTCTCAAAAGGACTAAAGTTACTGTTCAAAGTTACGAGTATGTGCATTAATGCTAACGCGATATACATGGTGTCTCCGAATAACACCGACAACAGCCTACAGTGGTTGCCTAAGACCAAAATAGAACATTTGCTCCTCTTGCAATTATGTGAAAAAATTCACCCCTACCAAGTTATAGGATCTCAAAGTTAGGGTTAAAATTTATAAAAATCGCTTTATCTCCAAAAGTACTATAAATAATTTAATAAGGTCTTTATACAGTAGGCATACCTATCTTATAAAAGCCATCCTGTGATAGACATTGCACGAAAATCGCATCACTACAACTACTCCTTCAGGAGGTGGCGCTAACATTGAACCCATAAAATACTAGTTTTTGCTAAAAACAATAATATTAAATTCGTTTAATTCAATTTTTCTTCAATTTCAATAGGAGAAAATGTCCTATTTTGGTCCCGGGAAACGACTGTAGACGTTTGTCGGTGTTATTCGTGGACACCCTAGATAATATTTGAAAAATTGGTCAAAAAGGATGCCACCAAATTTTATATTAAAATGAGGCACACATGAAAAAAATATCGGAAACACTCTGTCTTAATGGGAAGATTTAACAGTGTAAGTAGACATTCTACCTATGTTAGTAACTCCATAAGCATTGGGTAAATGAGTATGAGTAATGAGTAGCGGAAGGAAAATGGTCGAGTAGCAGAAATAGAAGATATTTGGACAATGGACAACTCAGAGTCTGCATGAAAATGAATTAAGATCTAGATAGTGTGGATTTAAAATTCAATGCTTTAACGAATGAACCAGACCCCTAAAAGAATATGGGGCTTTTGGGGCATAATGAACTCGGTAAACTTTTTGTTCTCAGTTTGTTGTTACAGAAATAAATTCAGACCTCGTTTTTTCTACAAATATTGTCAAAATTCATCATATTTTTTGGTTATATTCCTCTAATATAGTCTTTACGAACTTTTTTCCAATCTTACGTACGGCCTTCTGTAACCTAAATTCTCTTAACAGAGGTTTTGATGGACATGTATCCAGTTTTAAATGCGTTCTTAAGGCGTGGTGCTTTCTGTTACTCTTGCTCAAAAACTGACTGTCTTCGTTAAACGGGAGCGGGCTAGACCCGCTTCCACACGCACTAGGAGGCTTTCGATAAATACGTAGAAGACGCATTTTGCACCTGGTAGCAGCAACGTGGCCGTTTCCAAGGGGGGAGGGCAGCCCCCGCCCATGGGTAATGGTTCGAGGTCATTAAGAAGCGTTCAAAAAGCAAACTTTTTGTTGTCTGTTGATTGTTTTAGTTTTAGAAATTGAATTTTGTTATGAGCTCGGTAATAGTTATTTATGATATAAAGGTGAAAAGTTGAATTTTTTAGACCAATACATGAAGCTGCTGGAAGAGGCGAAGCCGAGTCCAGCAAACATATGAGTCCGAAAAACATTTTCAGATTTCACAGAATCGCAAAAACATTTTGTGTCATACAATATTTTCATTTCCATTGTAAGAAATTTTCAAAAAATAATAAGTTTTTTAATTTATTAGTAGTAAAAGATGGTACTTTGATGAAAACTTGAACTTCTCGTCCAAGTAACAACCATAAAATGTCACTTTTTGACACAAGAGAATAAAAATAAAATTACTACGTAACAAAAATTGTTAAATTTCTTAAAACGCGTTGACCTTGAGATGAAAAAAATTTTAGCCTGCTGTTGGTGAAAAATTTTTGCCCCCCCCCCGCGAAATTTTTGGAAGCGACGCCCATGAGCAGCAACTGTTTTCATTCTCGTTTTCTCCTAAGGTTTTAATCTGATCAATAGCATTCTATCTGCAGGTATACTGTTTCAGTATTCTCGTGTTCCATACTAGTCAAGAGCTTTTTCAGAACTGAACCTATAGTCTGAAATAACATCAATTATTTGAATGAATTATTTTGCCCCTTAAGTGTCGGTTTTTCGTTCATCGTTTAAACTACGTTTCATCTGAACGAAGATCAATCTCATGCGCTGTACTATTACCGTAACGTAAACGAGTTACGGCGCACGAGCTTGAACTTCGTTCAGATGGAACGTAATTTAAACGATGAATGAAAAATCGACCCTAAGTCGTTAAACTTTAGCTCTTTTTGTTTAGGAGAACAGTAGCACAGAGTGTGGACTTGTGCAGCGTAAGAGAGGAGGATGTATACTCGCTTCTACCTGTTACCACACCACTAGCAGTTATAGTCTTCTTCTTTAAAAATCCTAGTTTTTAAAGAGTATAGGAAAATTTTCTATCAACGTTTGAGTTTTCGCGCTTTACGACTTTGGCAAGATATCAACATCAAGATATCCGATAAACTAAATTCAGAAGCTCTTCTTCTCAATTACTCTCTGTAGTTTGCCATGTTAAGCGATCTAGGCTCTTTAAACCACTTTCACCTTTCACATCTACATTCTACACCATGACCTCCATGACCTTTTTCTACTTTGAAAATATATTTTTCGCACAGACCCCTAAGAAAGTGTTTAGCTTTATGTATATTCATTACAGCACACAATGTATGTTAGGAAAATAATTAAACCTTGGCAAGATGGGCGTTTGTCAAGGCAGAATAAAAATCAGATAAATATCATTTTCTACAATAATGACAAAAAAATAGAAGTCATTAGAGATGGTACGATATGGTATGGTACGATATTACGGTTACTGTTCCGAGGAACAGCTCCGGGATTTTAAATATAACAGGTCTTGTCACAACTCCTATCATTTTATATCTTTCTCAGTTCCTTTGCTTTTCTGTCTCAAACAGAGACAACCTCTCTCTCTCTCTGGTCTCAAATCTCTCATAAGATCTGAGGATGTTATGAGAGTGAACTAATGATATCTGCACTATTAAATTATCAGTGACAAGAAAATTGTATTCCAACTCCAACGATCTACGTCTACGTAGACGAATCGGAACAGATATTTGGAACAGGTATTGCATAGGACTACGTATCCGTACCATCTCTAGAAGTCATAGATTTTTTACACTGTTGAAAAATATTGTAGGTATAAACACAACGTTCTCAAAAGTAAGAAACATCAGGCTCGTTGAATTCCCAATTCCAGCACTCGGGGTACCACCCACGTACGTCACTATATTATCTACTCTTCTGTCACTCACCGTGTTTATTTCTCTGCTTGTTATCTAACGTTTCTTGTCTTCAGAAGACCTATTTTATTCTGAATAAAAACACTGTGATACGTTTTAACCCAAAAAGGCATTTCTTTGAATTTCTAGATCTAGAGTGCTTCCTTTTCTGTTTTTTTTTTCAAATATCTTGAAATTGCTATAAGCATCCAATAAGTAATTTTGCTGTACGTAAAGATCAACAATTCTAAGCTGGGTCTCCAGAAAGTAACCAAAATACCTTCTTGTAACCATCGCTGCTTTTTACGAAATATCGTTCTCAAAGATAGGAATGACCCCTAAAGAATATGCAGGTAGGGGAGGGGGTTGACGTCACGCTAATGTAGATCCCTTAATCTAGTGTTATTGTTATTGAAACGCATTTTTTTAGATTTAGAAAAATTTTGTCCTGACGAAGGACTAAGGTTAAATTGTTTGTATTTAAAATTAATCTTCTATTAATTTAATACGAAATATTGCAATCGAAACCATATATTTTACGTAAAGTAATATTAAATAAATATAATAATTTTTTTAACTGAAAATAAGGGAATTGTAAACATAAACCACCTTATATGCATACACACACTAAGAAGTTATTAATGAGGTTCGGTCTTACAAGAAAAGATAGCCTGTTTGCTTGAACTCTAATATTTATATATGCAAAACATTACAACAACACATTTATCACAAACTTTCATTTTCCAGTACAAATACTACCCCGTGACTCTAACTTATGAGGTGCATTTTTCTTCACCGTGTCACATCATACCGACAATAATGCATAAACATTATATTTCTATAACGTCCCTTTCTCATATCAAATATAAAAAAAAATAACCTTTATTAATAATTTTGTGCAATTATTCTTCAAGTGTTAAAAAACTTTGTTTTAGTTGAGCAAAAAATGTTTCATGTTATGTAAAAAAATTACCATTACATTATAGTTCAATTAAGGTTATCAAGTTTTTAATTCCATGTTTCCTGTTTTATTAATTAATATTTAAATAATTTTCTTATTTATGTTGTTTAAGTCGGTGTTGCGTAAACAAAAATTTGCCAAGCACGTATCAAATTGAAACAATTAATTGAATCCATAAATTTCTACTTTCATACGTACTTGATGATGATTATGTTGTTTTGACGGGATGGCGAGGGGGATTATTATACCCCACGTACTTACATTCCTTTAAAAATCGTTTAATTTGTTTTTAATGTACGCACCTATGTCTATCCACTTATAGTAATTAATTATAATTAAAATTACTGTTATAAAAAAGTGGTAAATTAGTCTTGTTAGGCAAACGTCGATGACAGGTGCCTCGAACAATTTTTAAATAATTTAAATTATTAGGATCAAATAATAATTACACGATATAATCTTTTTGATTATTATTAGTTATTTATCAAAAGTTGAAATCTTTAAACCTTCAAATCGTGTAACAAGTCAATCTAAAATTGCCTTTAGCAATTAGCTTTATGTGTTGTGAAATTTGGTAATTTTTTGGTACGTTAGATTTTCAACTATATCGTGCCTTATTAAAGCACTTGCCTAATTATAACTTTAAAATTTTTTGCATTGTAAATATACCTAGTATATAGCCATTGAGGCTTAGGTGTTTATTAGTATTTATGTACAATAGTATTTTTATCCAATTGTACGAACATTAAATTAATAATTTCGCTCTAAGCTGAATAGTACCTCCTCTTCTGCCTTAGAGCGCCTTAAGCCTTTTAACTCTCAATATGTTAAATATTCTTGCTCTATAGGACTATTACAAATGAAAAGATTCCTAACAGGGTCCTTAAAGTGAGATGGCAGAATGCTGTTGATTAATTATATTATGAATAAACTCACTCAAACATTACCATATAAACCATATTTTGACTGGATGTAGACTGTGCATCAATTTGACCTGAAAAGATGCAGAGATTTTAAGATTATTTCTAAATTTTCACGACTTTAAAACTAAAATGTGGGGTCCCATAAGTAACGTAGAGATCGTGAAAAATTTTCCGACAGCTAAAAGTTTTTGGGGCACGTTACACGTTACCACCATCTCAATTAGTGATTTTATTCTTATATCTACTCGACATAGGCTTTTAATCTACCTGCACAGGGCAAACCAGAGAGTCTATACAAGGCTCAATCGAATCCCGCAGGCACACCAGTAGACTAAAGAGGCATGTAGAGGTAAGAGTAAATGTCAAAATCAAAAAATTTTTTGTAAGAAACTCTGTCTTGCAAAGAGAGACACAAGATGTAAAGATGGCACAAACAACGAAACATCATTCTACAAGAAGAGGAGAATTTCGTTAAATACAAAATACTGGCGCACGAAACCTAAACAACAGGTATCTAGCTCTAGAGGACATCGTAGCCCACATACAAGCTGTTTCAGGATCTTGATGCCTATACGCACTGAAGTATAATAATGGAACAGACAATACGCGATTTTCTCAAGCAAGAAGTACAAATCATATTCACGCTATTATGGCTTTTTGAAAGCCCTCATGTTCAACAGAAAGATCAGAGTCAATCTCAGGAGAAATTACTCAATACCAGTTCTCAAATCTTCTTAAAAGAAGAAACTTTAAACGATTACTTCGAAACAGATATCTCTAGAACCACCATAGAGCCAATAACTTTATCTCCTAACAAACGTGAGGCTCGGCACCTAAGTTTATTAATGGAAACAAAAAAGATAGTAGAGCAGAAAGAGAAGCTCTCAAAGATATTAAAGCGAACGAATCTATCGTAATACTCGATGGGGGCTAATGCAATGTCACTGGTATCATGCTTGCACAAGATTCTGAGACAAAACGTCGGATTTTTTTCGATCCTGAGATTTACCCAACTCCAAACACATTGGGAGATCTGTAGTAGCTCTTACAACACTAACAACCTTAACATTAAGCAAAAACACCACAGTTGAATAAATTATTTTTATCGGAATATTTACCCCATCGCCACTTTCACTCTTGACTGTTGTACAAAAATTGAGCAGTAAACTGTAGTCATGGGCAGTCAATGGCAGTCATAGCATAAGCAGTCATGGGCAGTCAACGGCAGTCTGTGTACAAATTCAGAACAGTGGGCAGTGGCTAACCTTTCGCCCCCAAGGGAGTACAGACACACAAAAATACATAAACCATGGGCCGTAAAGCTAGTGCTTGATGTCGAGGTCGACAACCTCATTTTCTTGTTCGATGGCAGATAACTTACAGGGTTCGAATACTATCAGCTCGATTTTTCTGTTTAGAGCCCATAGCCTATTTGTCCCTCCGAGACCCAATGGTTAGTGCCATCAACTCACTTACACTTACAATTCGCTAAATTCTTAGCTCAATAATTACAACCACACTAGTTGTAACTGGCTCATAGGTGAAGAATTCGGCATATTTCGTGGAATTAATCAAGAGCATAAAGGCCAATGAAATCGACGTGTTGATGATGATATGACGTGGAGTCTATCTTTACCAATGTTCTTATAGACACTGGGACAAGACATGAGTTTAATTAACCAATCATAGAACCGACAATGTCAGTTTACTCACGGACTATTTAATATAAAGTTTCAAAGGTTGGAATCTTTTCACTTTTCTCATATCTGAATCTGACCTGATTCCTATCAGACATGTTTTTCCAATATTTTCCCATTGCCAAGCAAGCACTTATTTATAAAATTTTCCATACTGACTCAGGGCCCTTGACAGACGCTCTAAATCGTAGCTTCAATCAACCTCACCACTCTCTTCCTTTTAGTCGTTTCCTTTATGGATTTGGATCCAATATTTGATCCAAGGATTACTCAACAAATAGTAGGGATAGTGCATACAGGGTGTCTCTCACCATGGGCATCTTCAAATAAGAGAGTTGCTTAGAGATAGAAAGAAGGCTAAATGGGAACAAGCGTGTTGCCCAAGGGAAACCCTGCCTTACAATTAATGGCCATCCTGGCTATACGTTTAGTACGAACTGTGGATGTAACCATCATAACACACCCTCCATTAATTGAGGGGTAGCTTTATTTTGCCAACAAGTAGTAAATCAACACTCTCCCTTTCTGTCTTTTTGTTGTTGTTGGCGTATAGCCAGGGTGGCCAATAATTGTGAGGCTGACTGTACATATAGTAAACTAAAAATTTCGCTGAAGTGGGACCAATTGGGGTTTACATCCCCTATTACCATGAAAACTGTCCCACTTAGTCTGGTACAAAAGATACAGCACTAATTTCTTCCTCTCGACTCTAAAACCTTTTCGGTTTGACCTTATTTTGGCCCTTTATGTATTTAACCTTTGCTATCACTAAATGTTTCCCACAAATATAAAATTAATTGCAATAAAACACTTTATACTTTTTGAAGCAAAAATTCTTTAGATGCTCCACTAATCTAAAGCATTTAATTGAATCCTAAATGTTTAAAAGTTTCGAGGAATAAAATTTTGTGTGTGTAAAAAAATCACAAATCTGAGTAAAATACTTCATACACAATCCAGAAGTTGAAATGTAGCCAAATGAAAAATGTGTTCGACTACAAAAATGATTTATATAACTTTGGTTTATTATTTAGGTATTTATAACTATCTCACAATTAAAAGAAAATAATGGCGCGTATTTAATTATAATTAAATTATTATTAATACGTTTCAAAAAGAAAAAAACAATAAAGAATAATTCTTTAAAGATTTTTTAATCTGTGCAGATTAAGTAAAATAGAATTAATCAAATTAACCGTGAAAATAATTTTTGCTTGCCTTTTTCTCAACTCGCTCAGAAGCTAAACATTGATATATTTCAACTAATAATTTATATTACTGTTATACGTAACATAAAATACAGAAAACTAATTATTTTAGTTGTTGTTAGAAAATTAGTAGTCTTTGAAAAAGTTTGTTTGTCAGTATGTAACGCCCGTATCAAAAACAACGGATGTGGCCATACCGGGATATTTTTTAATTAAAATTTTATCTTTTTTAAATTTTCGGTTTAATCGGAGGCGTTTTGTTAATCTAAAATAGGTCTAATAATAGATTGACACACTTATGAATTGTCAAGTTGTCATTTTTATTACTAAAATAATGACAGATTTTTGAAATTTTGACATTAAAAAAATTATAACTCCGGTTCTGCTGTGTAGAAGTTAATAAAAAAACAGAGTTCTATAGAGAATTACGTTGTCTGTAACATATCCAAAAATGAAAAAAATTTCTGGTGGAACAAAAAATTTATGGGGGTTATTTTAGACGTATTTCTGCATTTTCACTTTTTCACCGGTTTAACCGAAAATTAGAGCAGTTTTCTTATTCTAAACGAGACACCCCCTATATTTTGTTCTTTTGAAATCAGAGATAGAAAGTGAAAATAGTATTTTTTGTTTTTCTGTAAATTTTCTCAAAACGAATGAACTTTTTATAAACATTGGCACATAAACAAATATCACGTTATTTGATGTTTGTGAACGTTTGAAGAAAACGGTTTTTATTTTAATTTGTTTATTTGCTCCGTACAATTAATAATTAAAGTAATAAATAATTTAAATACTTATTGTCGAGACATACGCCGTAATATTAATAATATCAACGTAAACGTCAATTAAAGAACCAATTAAGAAGCTCGATTTGCAAGTGATTAACGTTTGGCTTTGTTAACATCTCGGTAATTGGCGCGGGATATACAGCTACCGCACAAACAAGTTAAAGAGAGCCTTGTCGCAATTTTAATGGTCCGCGATTTTCTTAAATGGTTCAAAAGTTGTTAGCGCTAGACATTATGAGAAAGATTACAATGATTAGTCTTAGAGGTTTTCCCTCATTGCTCATTATAAGTCGCGTTATATTCTTACCGTACCTCATTTGTATAACAACTGCACAAATTCCATATCGTTATTAAAATTGATTTCCTTTTTAACACATTTTAACATTGTTTTAAAATTTACCCCCCTATTAAATTTATCTCTTCCTTTTTATTACAATCATCAAATTTCAAACAATTATTTCTTCTTTCAAAATTATATCATTTATTAAAACGAATTGTACGAAAATAATTTCATTACTCATGCTCTTTAGTTTTTTGTTGTAATCCTAGGATATTCTAAAAGAAGGATGGGTGGATGGGGACTGGGGGTTCCGCAAGTGAGTTTTCGAATTATAACCCGTTTGACCCATTGTACTTCTTATAAGACCGAAACTTTTTGATCTAACACTACCACCAAGTATTTATCTCTTACCATCCTCTCCGATTCTCCATTAAACCATTTTTGTACTAAAATTTACGACCCACCGTGTATAAGTATGTTCAAGGTTAATTAATTTGTAAATTTCATCTTCAAAAAGTTAATTAATTTAAGTATCTTCTACTTGTACAACAATAATAATAATTATATTAATGATGTCTCTATTTGGCTGTAGTCCAACCTTTACAGCTAGAGTTGTTTGTGAGCCACAACAATTACAAAAGTATATCATAAAGTCATTACAAAGGTCATTAGGAAATTATATTAAGCATAAGTATTTTTTGCAGAATAAAAGTAGAGGGTTTTATGTTAATTTAAAACAAAGAAATGGAATTAATGACACGGATTTCAGCACTCTTCGTTGCAGTGTTGCAGATTTACAAATTACTGGATTTTGATGCTTAAGAATTACACTAATGGGGATGTTTATATAATTTTGTTAAATTAATACGTACAAATTATGCATTAAGTGTAATTTGGATCAATATCTTAATAGCAATAAGTAAGAAAACTTACCATTATGAACTTGATGATAGTGTGGTGAGCTAGTAGATGGTAGCTGGTATAGCTGGTAAATGGTAACTAGTAACTAAAAGAGGTCCCAAATTCTGTAACAAAACAAAATAAGAAAATAGTCTAATATTTATATTGGTCCAATATAGAAAACAATAGTTGTTGAGCCAAGGAATTTTGAATTTGTGGCTTTGTACAATAAGATAAGAAGGCACCAATAGTTATTAAGTTCAACCAAGGTAAGTTCATCTTCAACTATCCTTAGCCAGTCTTACAATAACTGCGATAATTTTGAATCGACATTGATCTTGTTCACCTGACAGTAGCGTTCCATAACTTTAGGTTTTCTATCTCTGTCTTCCTAAGAGCGCACACACTCAGTGGCGTAAATAACGGGTCCGCGGGGCTCGTAAAGCGGGAGGGTCCCAGAATAGAAAGGGCTCCAGAAACATCGTTTAAGTATGGAATTTCGTTATAAAATTGATTTGTGGATAAATAAAATGATTATTAAGGTGAATAGATAGAAGTCCCGCTCTGGATTTTACGCAAAGAACCCCAAACTCTTAGTTACGCCACTGCACATACTGCTAAGTGCTAAAGCACTAGTTTCAGGTGAACATGACTATATAGTTAACCGATCATCATATTACACAGTTTGACTCACCTAAACGCTACTCTGAGCTTTGTGTCTCTATTACTCCCGCCTTAGGCTGGACTACCATCATGGCTCCACTTGTCGTACTCGTAGCTGGTTAAGGCAAACGAGGTGGCAGAGAATTAGGTGCCCAAGGAAACATCGGGTGACCGTGGTGTCGTCACTCACCAACAGCTGTCCATACAGCTGCCCTGCGGCTTTATTGTCAGTTTTAATGAAATCTGTTTATCAAGCTATAGGCTGTGAACAACCAACAGTAAATAGGCCTCAAAAAGGGTTATAAAAAAGACAACACGCTGCTCAATGCAAGCAGATTTTAATCGAAATAAAAAAGTAGGTTTATCCACTGGCCTAAATAAAATTTTACATACGTACTGTAATAATATTTTAAGTAGACGAGCGGTGACAATGCGCAGATACCTAAATTGGTATTTATCCCCACCAACGTAGTAGTCAACGTATTTAAATTATTAAAGGGGCGTGGCCAAACTTGTGCGAACTTACCTCAAGTTAAATTATTTTTACTGTATGTGTCCAAGAGAATTCTATTTGAAGAGATTGTGGGAGGAAGATGAATTCTCCATACACATGCCAAAACTCAGATTTCGCAGCATTAAGGTTTTTAATACTCTGCGGAAGGCTAAGATGCAAAAAACTCATCTTTAGCGGGCTCGCAAGCTTCTTATAAAAAAATTACTGCGTATTGAATCGTAACTCTGCGTGGGAAGTGAAAATGACAATAAGCCATATGGCCTAAGGCAAGGGTTTACTACAAAGAGCGCCTGGGGAGGCAGGCATTTAGCCAGAAAATTTTGACGAACAAATATGACGTTTCAAAATTTGGAAATCTTGGTCGAGCTAGCTTGAAATTTGAATTCTTGTCATCTCTCTTTTGCAGGAAGTTGTTTTGTAGGTCGACTCACCAACAATATCAACACCCTTTGATGCTTGGAATGCAGCATGAGCTCTAAGTCCCGTCATACTTCTTTTTTATCCTAGCTGAGAATACTCACACACCAAGCACCAACCTCCTCAGTCAAGAGTCAAGTGGAATAGCATGGCTACATGGCTAGGCTATGTGAGCGACCACATATTTATGTTGTGTTTGTGGTGGAAATTTCCTGTCTCCATGCAATGTAATTTCTAGGTGATTAACGTAGATAAAAGTGCAGTAGAATGAGCATAGTGGCTGAATTAATAGGACTAGCTTAGTTCAAAATGTGAAAAACTGAAATATTCATTTGAAAGTTGTCGTTGCCACTATAGTGAAACCATGAGCGAGTGAAGAGGGGTCAACCACTGTTATAAATTTGTACACAAACTGTCGCTGACTTCCCATGACTGCCTATGCTATGACTGTAATTATCTGCCGATGATGCTCAATTTCTGTATATTGACTTCCGAGAATAGATGACCCCTCGGTGGATGATTTAAAAAGAAGATGGGGGAGGGCTAGAGCGCCGGGTCCAAACGATTAGAAAAACTCATTGTGGGTCCACCAGTGTCGAACATCAAAAATGAATTTTGAGTGCCAGTCAAGTCAAAAGCTGGATCCAGAATGAGCCCTCGTAATTGGTTGGACCCACGGCTATCTTAACCCCCAGGGTCCCACTAAGCAAAGAGGCAGATCAGATTAGTCAATTTGGTTAGCGGAAACAAAAACTAACCTAAGCTAAGTAACTCTAACCTAACCTAACCTTGTATAAAAAAAATTCAGATTGCTGTTTGTAGGATTTATTATATTTTGAAAATTATTGAACTCTCTTTTCCTTTAGGGGGGCAAGAACACACTGGGTGCAAATTACAGTTGTTACCAATGGGAGCAAATAAATACAATCCCAGCTTGTTAATCTCTCCTTAAATCGAGTCATACATATTTTTTCTCAAATTCGAATTTTAAGGTTTTAGAATGTAATGATTGGAGTCGCAAACCCAACATTAAAAATCAGGAGCCACCAAATACGGGGAATTATAAGCACATGCTTTGTTAGAAAATTAAGTCATCAGAAAAGCTCCTTTGGACCATAACTCGAGTTTACAATCTTGTTTATACCAGGGTTTCCCAATGTGTAGAATTTTGGCTCTAAATATATTTTAACCCCACAAAAAAAACAGGAGCAATCAAATAGAAGAAATTAGACGACCGTGTTTGGCTATTTCAAGTTAAAAACTCCCATCGCCTCATAAGATAATTTGACGCTCAGGGTCGTTGCCAAAGGTACGCCAAAACAGGCTGAGCCTGTCCTGGATAAGTTTAAACTTGTTCTAGCCAGAGCTTTCTAAGGATTTTGCAATAAAATTGAAACGATAAGTTCCTATTTGATGCCGAAAAAGAAAACATTGATTTAGAGAAAGTCAAATTTTTGAAAACTTTGGGCATACGTCCTCAGGAGAGATTACAGGAGTCAACAGATTTATACAAACCCAGAAGAAAAAAAAACCGCTTGATTTTAGCTTTCAGCCACCCTTGAAAGTTTTTGAGCTTGCCCCGATAACACAGAATGGCTACGGCCCTGTAACGCCGGGCATTACAATTTTTAAATCAGCAAGTGAGTGAAAGATACCTATTTTTACTACGAAGAAGCAAAAATACACCATTAACAGCTTACAAATAATTTCTACCCTCCTTCTCCTAAAATCAAGTTTTATTTTTTTTAATAAATAATTAAATGAAACTGATTAAAATATCATAATCAAATTTTTTCTAATTTCTTATTAATAAACACAAGATTAAAAAAAATTAAAAAAAAAAAACCGTTAAAAATAAAGAGCATTTAAAATTTAGTGACGCTTTACAGCATAAATATTGGAAATGTTACCGACCCTGAAAATTTACCCTCGTCGCATTAGAATAGATTTTAACAGATGGCGCCCTATGACAAAATTGCAAAAATAATAGTCGAGCAAGATTTCAAGATTATTATCAATTTGTCTTTCACAACTTTAGAATAAATTAACAAAAGTTGAACGTTTATTTAAAACAATATCTAAAAAAAAAGTTTAAATTTTTGATAAAAATATATTTAGATTTGAAACAACTTTTGAACTTTTTTTTATAACCAAAACTGGTTTTGTTTATACTTAGTTTATTTAAC
The DNA here is from genome assembly GCA_963924605.1 of Malthinus seriepunctatus. NCBI lineage: Eukaryota > Metazoa > Arthropoda > Insecta > Coleoptera > Cantharidae > Malthinus > Malthinus seriepunctatus. Next base: position 15,423,505 of record OZ004601.1, on the reverse strand, counting down.
TCAAAAACAGTGGGTTAATAACTTTGTTGTTATGTTTAAAAATATTTACGAAATAATTACTGCAAAAATAAAAAAAATGGATAATTAATTAAAATAAATAATTCATTTCGACTTGGGAGGACTTGAATTAATCTGTTTTTAAAAGAACTGATTTGGAAGTACCTAAGAGTGCCAGTAGATGGATTTGCTAATGAAAGATGTTGTGCAGTTGTTTAGTCTAATGCAGTTTTCCACCGTAAGGCGGTGCGAGTGAACCTAATTCTTGTAACAATACATAATCCTGTCAACAAGAGTAATTACAGTTAATTATTTTTCGTGTTTATCTAAGTACACACTTATGTAATGATTTTATGCATATCTGCCAATAAAATATTAATTTTTTAACCAAAAAAATTTAATTTTCGAGCAATTAAATTATTAATTAACTACTTTTTAATTTTTTGCTTCGAGCAATAATAAGAAAAAAAATTTAATTGATTTATAAAGTTGACTAAGAAAAATGTCTTTAACCGAGCGTTACTTTTTTGCTTCCTGCAACCTTCTTTTTTAAAACAAAAATAACAATTTTTAAGCAACAGTTTTTCAAATTTTCCTTCAAAAATTTTTTAGCGTCAACTTGAAATCTTTAAACTAATTACATCTCGTGTATAAGTAATTGAAAAAATAGGTGAGGCGGCGGTTAAATTAAAACTTTATTAAATTATTGTTATTCGGTTAAAAGGGTTGTAGTTATGATGTAATAATAATAATAATAAATTCATAACAACTCAATAGAGGCCCCATCTCGACGCCTAACTCCGGCGCCCGTCCTGATGACGCTTCTGACGAAGATGGATCACCCAACATCACTGGACAAGATCAATTGAATTTCTTTCCGTTTACGACTGATGCGAATCCGCAATGTTTCTATCTGCATCCGAATTTAATACGCATTTTAAAAAACAATGAATTTTTTATCAAAAGGTATTATGATGTTATTTATTTATTTATTATTATTTATACATTTTGATTGTTGTCATCAAGCATGTGGGTATCTGTAATGTCAGTGAATCAAGTTCCAAATTGTTTTCTCTATCGTTGTTTGACGTAGAATACAGACAGACGTACAGAGTATAGACCGACGTACAGAAAGTTAAGTAGAATGACCGAGTGATAAATAGACAAGCTCAAGCAGCCAGAACAACGAAAGAATACAAAGAGAAACAGCCAAACATACAGACAGACAGATCAGCTGCAGGTAAAGAATTGGACATTGTCGATCAGGAGATAGGGGAAAGTCGGGAAAAGTGCCTCAATTATTAAACTATTCTGTATCAAAGGGGATTCTCTCAAGTACCATTCCATTGCCCATCCCTTCAAAAATTCTAGATTTTTTAAACCTTCTCTCAAATTTAGAGCTTCTCCCTTGAAAAACTTCTAGTTTCCAGTACTTCAGAAGATTTTTTTCTTATTAAAAATATTTGCTACTTCCCAAATAAAATGTAATATTTTTTTCTAAAACTGTTACACTTTCACGACCTTTACTTTGAGAAACTATTGAAATGCCAGACCGAGTAGTGTAGTAATTTCATCAACGGGTACATCGGTCGGTCAGGCATCGGTCCAAATTGTAAATGAAACTAGTGTTTCTGATTAAATTAGCCTAAAACGATAATGGACGCATTCACCAGACGTAACAGTAGTGGAGCAGCCACCAAATCGTTTGGTGACTTACCCCTGCTTTGGGAACGTGTGCGGAACGGTCGCCATTTTATCGAGTGCTCACTTAACAAAGTCACTGCACGATAGTAGGGCTAATGCCGTAGCAGTTGGCAGCTGCTCCACAACTGTTACCTCCGGTGAATGCACCCATTTATTTCTGCTCTAACCAACAGGATTTGTGTATTAAGTAGAGGTTATCTAAGACCGACTGATTAAAATGCGAAGGACAGTTAGCTGTTGCACCTTAAGAGCTAGCTCTAAAATTTAGAGCTCGCTCTAGCTTCTTTAGAGCTAGATTCCACTAATCATTGCACCACACCTCTACTCGATTCGAGTTAGAAATAAATTTAGTGGAGCTATCCCTACATAATGTCAGAGCTACATCTTACTTTATTAAAAATAATCTGAGGTAGAAGAGCTCGTGTTAACTTAGACCCATCAACATCGATATTGGGGAGCTCAAGCAATTTTGAAGCTAGCTTTCTAGAGGACAATCTATGAACTGCTTAACTACTCCGTATGCATAAACATAAAGAACGCTAATGATTTTGAGACAGCTGAGCTCTTTAAATTCTATTTATTTTGTTTCTCATTTCAAATAGGTCATTAGTCTGTTGATAACGTAGTTTCTGGTTAGAACAAGTGGAAAAGAAAGAAAAATTAGAGAAAAAATATTTTTCAACAGATATTAGTTGTTTTGAAGAGATTGACTCCACTGTGACATGGTGATATTAGTTATGGTGATATTGATATTTAGTCATTTTCAGACATTAGTTGCTCTCGAAGCTGCATGACTTATAAATAAGCCAACCCATTCGTATGCTAGCCCTGTGAACAGTGGACGTTCACAGAGCTAGTACTCTGAAAAACGCCTTGGGTCATGAGCTCATATGGAAAGACATAAAAATACATTAAAAACCACCGTTTTCAAAAAGTAGAAATAAAAATAGCTTTAGAAGAACAATGGCTTCCGGTAAGATAGGCTGGATTATGCTTTAGTTGTATATGGGTTCGTTAATTCGCCGCCCCCTTCCTTTGATAGTGTTCTGATAAGGTAGCTTCAGAATTACATGCACTAGCTTAGCACCAGCTGGCTCCAGCTGGCAAAGCTGAAAAGCTATCGTGATTTCAATTTCTGAGGCGTATGCTTTTGTATTTAGGAGCCTAAGTGGACACGAGCCCGGTCCCCTCATTATTTGATATTAAACCAAAAGCTAGCTCGAGCATATTTAGAGCTAGCTCAACTTCACTAAAATAGCTAAAACCACCCTGGTACCATGGAAATTAGAATGGAATTTTGAATTAGCTACCTCTAAAGATGATAGATGTAGGTCTCGATTTATTGTAAACAAGTAGGGTGAAGATAGTGTTTCTTATGCACGTATTTATCAAACGATCTCAAACCCAAGTACGTCTCAAGCACAAGATTGAACACCGATTTCCACTCAGAAATTGAATAGAAACCGGTTTCGATATCGTGCTTGAGACGAGCTTGTGTTGACATCGATTTATAAATACGAGCATTAGACTCAGCAATTTTGCTATTGGGAGGTTAGCTACTGCCAGATCAAGAGATTCTGCTGGAACTAGGTTTCTAAAACATTCAATGTAGGTACTGGGAGTTGACTGTCCGTCCGTTATAAAAGCACTAATGATTTCGAAGCTGTCGCGCCACTATTAATTATTTATATTAATCGAAGCGATCATTCTGAGTACTCTGTGTATGAACTGCTCAATAGTGCAACATTAAACACCGATCTTTATAGTATAGAGAATGAATTTATAAATTCAGCTTAGAAAGTTCAGTTTAGTCCACTGACCAGCTATCACCGGGAAGCCATCTACAGTGGTTGGCCGCCCGATATAGGCCTGTAAAACTCTACACACGCTAAGTTAATTGGTAGAAAATGAAGAGATCTATGAACTGTCGTAAAACTGTTCATGGGTAGTGATAGTGACTATTGTCAGGTATTGGAAGAATGTGAGATAAAGCATAAATCGCGAGTTTTAGCAATTTTAGTTGGCACGTGTGCCAAGTTAATAAAAGGCCCCAAAGTAGGTTTTTAGAGTTGAATTACGAGTCAGTAAGTAGTTTTACTTGCAGTTTATAATTCGGAAACGAGAGACGGTTGTCGGTATTTTGTATAGACTCATTGTATAATATTAGGGTAAGAACTATCCGTCAATAAATTAATTATTTTAGCATTGTGTATTTATTATCTTAATCTCGGTACACTCTGGAGATTCTGAACTCCAGAGGTCATGACTACCCCCAGTCGAGACAATATAGTGAACTTTAGCGTTGGAGTTGAGCCTGCTGCCCTGGAACGCTTTAAGCGTGTTGTTGCCAGAGCTTGCTAAGGATTTTGCAATACTAATAAAACATAATTAATTTGTGCCGAAGAAGAAAACATTGATTTAGAGAAAGTCAAATTTGTGCAAACTTCCATACTCAGAAGAGATTACAGTGCTCAACAGATTTATACAAATCCAGAAGAGAGAAAACCCATCTTATTTTCGCGTTCAGCCCCCTTTAAACATCTTTGAGCCTGCCCTGATAACACAGTCTGGCTACGGTCCTGGTCTAATCTTAGGTTGAGTCAACCTTCGGTCAACTAGACGTTATTATATTACTGGGCCTCAATAATATAAGACTCCCAGTTCCCACAACTCCTCAACCTCCTCCTCGGCATACTATCTGACGTAGATACTGAAGGGTGTATATTCATAATTAAATTCATAAATAAACCTACATCAAAAATTAAAAGCAGTGCATAAAGAAAATTTATTTACTAAAAGCACCACTTTCTAAACTTTTGATGCTACTTCTCCAACTCTAAAATTTTGAAAATTGCAGCTGGTGTTAGTTCTATTAAAAAGAAAAGTGTAGGAGAAGATAAATAAAAACAAAGAAAGCAAAAAAACAATTTCCTCAATTTAATCTTAAAATAAAAGGGCATAAATAAATACGTTAAATTCTACGCATTATTTGTATGCTTGTTTTGTTTGGCATGTGTTGTTTGGTTAAAGAAAACGAGTGTAGGTTCTTCTTCTATGTGATGTTGTTGGCAGATATCTCTACCATACCCGTGTTAATAGCATGTCCGTGCGTTAATAGAAACATAAGTAAACCTTTATGATGCGTAACGCCGGTTTCAAACTTTCAATCCCTCACTCCATATTATGTATAAATAATTTTTTGTGTGTAAAAATGTGTCAAGTGGATAACGTAAACTAAACTAAATTTCTGTGAAAAAAATTTAAAAAATTTCGAAGGGATGTGGAGAAGCTAAAAACCATTATTAAATAAAGTGTAAAATACTATAAGAGGGTAGAAAGGAAAACAATGGAAGAGGAAGAGGTAAAAGGTTGAGTGATGTTACGCCAACAAGACTCGATCGGAACGACGACTTTTAATTAGTTTCAGTTCAGTTCCAGGGTATTGTAGCTCGTAAAAAGTGCCGTTGTGGTCCGAGTTGTCAGTGGAGCGTAGCCTGCCACAAATGTTAGTAATGAATCGTGTAAATGACATGCTCTTGTTGGCATACGCCACCACACAAATGCTCATATCATATCATTTATTTTCAATTTTTACATCTTATTTGATACTGTCGTTTCGTTCTACTACTTTCCAATCGATATTGTTAAAAATTGCAATTTTAAACCTACATTTCCATACCATCAACTTAGTATCAATCATTGCGAATATAATATCGAAAAGTTACCACATATAATAGGGGGTAGAGACATCAAAATAAAAATATTTCTAGATGGCACTATGAAAATAATTTATTTTGCCACCATTAGAAAAAAAAGTTAAATTAAGACTTGTCGATGCCGTTCGTTTTTTTCGAACGCTATCGTCTTTTTAAAAACCTCTGTAGAAATGTCAATTCAAATTTTAGTAAAAGAAGAATATTAATGTGTACTAATTATTGTCGTAGAAAAAATAGCAGTAAAGGACTCGACATAAAATCCGTTTTCTCGTTTGATAGATTATATCACTTGCCTCTACGCACCTCTTGAATTAAATTCATATCTCACGAAAAAAACTGATGTTTCGTCTCTTGTTATAAAATATACTATTCTTCCTCCTGCTTCCGTTCTGCTTTTCTGCCTACTTGTCTGTCTGTCTGTCTAGTTTACCTCATTGATAGACCACCATGAGATACGTCCTCAAACTAACCCCTGGATAATTTCAGTATGGGGATGGGGAATGGAGTCGAAATAGTTTTCTCTGTCTATCTCTGTATATCTGTCGATAACTTGATATTTGAATTGATGTATTGATTTTTATATTTGGCAAGTAGATACTTTCAGTGTTATAAATCAAAGACCTTCGTGATCATGTGATCATTCATGTTCCAGGCTATTATTCCTCTTATAAGCCTGCTCGATACATTTTTCCACATAACATTTAAAAAAATCAATAATAACATACATTCCGACCACCCTGTAGTTTTCCCAAATTTTTAATTGTTAACCAGTAAATTCAGTTGCTTATTTCTTAGAAAATTAAATTATTTATTAATCGATAACAACCCTCGACTTACATCTATATCATACAACTTAAAGGTTATTTATTAACTGATAGAATTTCTTCGCATAAAGGAATTGAAAATAAAATACAGTAGTGATACTGTTGTTAGTTTGGTTTACTTAGTAGTGCATTGACAAGTTTTGAATAGTTCTTGATCACTTGTGATTGGCATCTGAATGCATTCTCACGAAGCGGTGACGTCATTGACGTTAGTTCTACTAAACTCGACACGTTAGCAAATCATTAATCAAGTAGGATTTTTTTAGACGAAAGAACCTATTATATGTGTACCTACATTTACATATAACTAAAATGCACACTTGCCATTACTTAAAAGCATTTTTAATTTGATTAATATTAATTGTTTTTGGCTAGGAATAAATAATGATTTTTTTTAAATTATTAAATTAATGAATTTATTTTCTTTCGGATCATTAACGTAGAATCTTCGTGTTCGATTACCGAGATCTAAAGACTAAAATTAAAATTTTGTACACGGCGTCACCTTTCGGAAGGCAATGGTAACCAGTCGAGAGTAAATGTCTCTGCAGAAGCTCCTTTAGCAAGCGATTTGAATTTTTTGTAGGGTCTAACATTAAAAAGTAGCTCATCTCCTTCAACCAATCGTTGTGATGTGATTGGATGTGCTCAATATTTCTTCTTAATCGTAGTTTCTTCTTTCAGAGCTCAAGAGCACATACCATGACTTCTCGTCGAACTCCTCCTCAAAGCTGCACAATTTTATTTGCATCCATGCGACTGATGGTTCAAATTGTTGCGAAACTGTTTCTCAATTGCACGTCAGCGACTAGTACTGTCTTATACAAGGACAAGACCTTAATTAAGATTAATGCAAGTCCACTATTGTAAAAATTTTTGAATCCTCTTCAGTCTGCATGATTTCACGAAATAACAATTAAGAAATTTTTTTTAAACTCTACAATAAGGTATTGTTGCATAAATTTTTATTTCAAAAATATTTAAAATTTGCATTTATTATTCTTCTTCCATAGGTATAGCATAAGTATTGTAAAAGGTAACACGCGATATGGTCATTACATGCATTTCCGGTTTTGCTTTGCTTTTATTACATGTACCCCTAATTTAAAAGGTTCAGTAGATTAATTTAGTGCTAATATCGTAATCAATCAAATGTTGATTAAACATGAATATAATAAAACAATAGAAATGTAATTATTATTAGTGTAATAATTATAATTTATATGTATAACTTGTTGCATATTATTATAAAACCTTAATTTAGCTCATTAGTTAGGTACTTGAAATTTGCAAAAAAATTATAATTATAAATTTAATTTATTTAAATTATATGTTTATAAAAAATAAAATTGCGAAATCATTAATAATTTTTGCAAATAATTTTTTTATTTCCTCTTTTGTCAACTCTTCTTCTCGTGTGACAGTTTTGAAAGACAAAAGTAATTTATTAATGATAAATATCGAAAAAAAAATAAGAAATAATATTTAAGTCTACAGAAGAATACGAAAGTAAATTTTACATAACAGGGACGGACTGGAGTTTGCTAAAAATTTCACCAAGTTACTGATGATGTGGCAGGTGACTTCTGATGGGAATTGATGGTGTTTGTAGATGATTATGATCTTAATGCAAATTATTTTGTTAAAATATAGATTCGTTTAAGGTTTAAGCAGATGATCTACAACTGTTTTTAAATACACTAGACTTTGTATAACTATCGATAATTCAAACAATGTAAGTAATTGATTGTTTTAATCTTTTAAAAATTTTGAGAAAGGTAAAATGAATCGTTTTTGCTTCCTTCTCTCTGCATGTACTGATAATATTACGGTATAAGAAGAAATAAACAAAAGGGTTGTTCATATTTTCTCTGAAAATCAACAACTGATGAATATAGAGTTTGATGCCACTCTGATACCACAGAGTAACTGATGTTGTGATGCTTGCCATCTATAATCGATAAAAAATTGTTTTTAACAGAAGTCCTATAAGTGACAAAATCCTACACATCACTCTCTTTCTCTTGATTCTGTCACCCCTGAGGCTTTGAGGAACTAGTGATAGCTCTCCAGAAAGTTAAGTGTCTAAATGTTATCTTATTGCACGATATCCAGTAGCTGATTATAAATTAATATGTAAAACCACATTATTCCAAACCTAAGGGCAGTTAAAAGGCGCTTTTTAAACTCTAAAAGAAGCTTTGACAAAGTTAATACCCTAATACATCTACGTCGCTTCTAAAGTGATCATGGAAAAATTAATAATGGAGTAGAAATCAGATTTGAAAGGTAAACTACCCCTACTGGCACTTCTATGCCTGAAAATCGATGGAAACTAAGTCATAAACGACTCCTAAAAGTACGAGGTTCTCAATTAATAGCTATGCACGTGCTGAGCACTTGCCCAATTTAAGTTCGAGATTAAAAGCTTTCTCAAACTCGAACAATTACGTCGCCGCTTTCGGCGGTTATCGGTTGAAAATAAGCAAAATGCCAACTTTTTCGAAACTTGGGCATTTACTCGTTCTTTACGTTTGTTTTCAACCGATAACCGCCGAGAGCGGCGACGTAATTGTTTGAGTTTGAGAAACCTTGTAACGGACTTAAGTCCGCGATCTCGAACTTAAGTTCGGCAAGTGCTCAGCACGAGCATAGCATCCTTTATGGAACTCACCATAAAAAACGCACTAACTCAGATTATAGGCATCAGATGAAGATAGGAAGACACCATGGAGATATAAACTAAAGTATAGCGTGCTAAATGTTTTAATGGCTGACAACGAAATCGTTTTTAGGTTAAAAATTCAGGACTTTAGTCCTGGGTTTCTTGTAGATAGTAGTCCAAAAAGAGTTTATCCAAATCGGGAACCCGATTGAGCTCATTAGAAGGATGAAAAAGTTCCCATAAACTCACCCCCTAAAGCTCATTTAATTATCACTGGCTCAAAAGCATTTCAAAATCAGTGTAGAAACGATGGAGTTATTCAAAAATCTTTACATTTGTAACTCTTGCCCACAAGTAGAAAAAAATTACGTGCTCATTCGAAGGTTAAATGAGTTCTAACTCTTGTGCTGTGCTCTCCTACAAGTGTTAGCAATTGGTAGGGGAAGGGTATTGTATTGTACTTAGGGGTCAATTGGCTTCTAAGCCTTACAGAACTGCGACCAGTGTTGATCTTTTGTTCATAACCCTACTCGTATTTATGTTCTCAGGAATTCAATCTTACCAGCGAAGCATAGAATGTCCCTGAGAAGTTTACTTTTCACTTCTTCAGCTAATGCATCGCAATTGCAGAGAATGTGTTCGGCGGATTCAATCTCCGATTCACAGAGTCTGCATATGTCACTATCCTCCAATCCCAGTTTCTTTAGGTGATACCTCACTGGGCAGTGTCCAGTAAACAGACCCGTGATTAGTCTGATTTCGTTCTTTGATAATAGAAGAAGCTGTTTAGCATTCGTGGTCGAGTACTTAATGAATTTCTTCGACTGTCTTTGTCCTGGTGCGTTGTTACAGTGAGAATTTTTGTTCTCAGTTTCCCATTTTTGGATCTCCGCCTTTCTATGTGTTCTAGATAGTCTACAGAATGGTTCAGGTCCAATCGGGAGGGCTTTTGAGCCTGTTCTAGCTAGTTCGTCAGCTATTTCGTTTCCTTCAATTCCCTCGTGACCCGGCACCCAATGAAGGGCAACTTTGTTGCCCCTTGCCAGAATTTTGAGAGATTGTCTGCATTCCCAAGTGGATAATGTCTCAAAGCTATTGGCTTTGAGTGCCCTTATCGCAGCTTGGCTGTCAGACATTATGTAGATTTTTTTACCCTTTAAATTCCTTTAGAAGGCATTCTCGGGCACATAGATCTATTGCAAGAGTTTCAGCTTGCATAATTGTGGGATAGGTTCCTAAGACTATTGATGCCCTATATTTTGGGCCATATATGCCTATACCTGTTAGGGGAAGGGTAAAAGAAAATACCTTAGTGTTAGCTAGCATATCGCTAATAGTTACAAGATCCTAGCAAAGATGAGGGATACGATATTCGACCAACGTTTACAGAAACTCTTTCATCCCTATAACGACCCCCCAATCTAACTATTTCACGACCACCCTGTATAAACTAGGCGTTTTCCCTTGAAGTTGAGTGCAAAGGTCGTATGTGCCACATTAGTTTCATTAAAGTGTCACTACAGTGTCTTCAAACATCACAAAAGAGGTTGGTCGTAAGTTCTTGAGAGGTAAACTCGTCTTCCTCGCTTTAGAAGAGTGTCGCCTAACTTCATGGGTTCGTATCTTCTGATCAAGGGAATGCTGACTATTTAACTATTACTGATGTTCAAGGTAAATGCGTTATGAAAAACCCTCGGAAAAACCTTTAACGTGGTAATAAAGTCACCGCAATATCCCTGTGTCCTCTACGCCATAGAAGATATTTCGTGCGATGCAGGAATTTACTTAGCACACAGTGTATTTTCCGGTAATCGCAAAATCCTAAAAACTCAAGCATAAATTAGCTAGCATTTTCAGCCTACTATTTTATTATACAGCATAAGCAGGTTTTACCACCTGAACTTTAATAACCCTAACTTATCAATAAAACCACTAAAACGCTACTTGGAAGAAAAGACGTAGATATTTTCCCTTACCAGGCATACGAATGGCTACAGACAAATAGAGCATGACGCAATTGTCAAGGTTCAAAGATATTTCCCAGTGACTGCCATCGAAGTGTAAAGTGCAGTGAAAGTTTGGTGTACAGTCTCGTTCATAGCTTTTGGCCACCCCGGCAATACGTTTGCACGATTTGTGGGTGCAAGCATCATAATACCAACACAGTTTGTTGATTAAATACTTGTTGGCAAAATAAAGTTACCCCTCAGTTTAAGTAGGGGGGTGTTATTGATGGTTGAACCGACAAATTGTTATAACGTATTGCCGGGGTGGCAAAAAGATATGCACGAGACTGTACAAGTACGTGGATACGTAGAAGTCAGTGGATGTTAGTGGCAGTTGTTGGAAGTTGTTGAAAGTTTGTTGGAACTCTGTTTGTGAAAGTCTGCGGGAGTTAGTGGAAGTCAGTGGAAGTTAGGGGAAATTTTATGGAAAGTGTAAGTTTGGTGTACAAATTTTGGTCTGCGGTACTGCGGTTTACCCTTCGGTTGCCATTTTTCAGTATTTTGAGCATGACTGTCATTAAAAATGCCAGTAAAACACTGGTGTGACTTATGAAGCCTTTAAGATTCTAAATGAATTTTGAACGCTTGTGGAAAACATAAGAGGAAGAAGAAGCTCAAGGTACAAAACTTTTTGACACAAAATATCTGACGGATTGTCTTAGGTTAGACTGCTATCAGAGTAACCACTTAGAGTCATCGTAGGCCATCGTAGGTCATATAGAAATATATAAAAGAAGGTCAAAATTTTCAAAAAAATCGTTCTCGTTTTCGAGAATCGAATTCATATTCTCCACCTCAGAAGCGACTCTATTTTCTAAATTTTTTTTTTCGTGAATCATTATCCAGCAATAACAATGTTATAATTCTGCTATAATAAGTGTGGATTACATTAATTTATTCCTCCCAAAGGCAGACATTAAGTTCAGTACTCTTTCTTGCCCATGACTTACTAAAAAAGTTTTCTCCTTTACTTTAGAGGCAATTTTAGTTACCTATGGAAGATTCAAAAGAAAGTGTTGCAAAAAATGAATAAATTAATAATTTATAATTAATTACAACAATTTAAATAATATTAATAAATAGTTTTTGCACATTTTTTTATCACATAGTGTGTGTGTTATGTTATGTTATTGTTCTTATCTATTTTATCTTATATTTTAAATCTAAATATTAAAAATGATTAATGATTACAATTTGGGCTAGAATGCAAACTATGTCTGATGTATTATAAAAATGTCTTGTTGATTTTTAAACAATCATAAAATCTAGATTGTATTATTTATTATAAGACCTGTTCCGTTTATGTTAATTTAGTAATTCAGAACAATTAATCAAAATCAGTGGAGAATTATTTTTTTTAATAATAACAAAAATATGTATATCGTGCGTTTCGAATAGTTTTTTAATTAATTTGGTGTAAAACGCACACTAGATTTATTAATTTTTTTATTTCAAAAATAAACAGTCGAGTTTTTGAGAATTAATTCGAAATTAATTAGGGAAGAAGAAAAAAATTATATTAAAGACCACCAAGAACTCAAAATATTGTGTTATACACAACATGTTGTATACGCATGCAATTTGATTGTATAGAAAAAGGTGTGATAGACTGTAAATTGTAATTACCAGCTGTTGAGGATAGTAACAGTAGGATCTAATTTGTAATGATTAATTACTTTACGTTTATGCGATAATCATAGTCTTCGATCTTGACTGGTTTGTAGTTTAAATTGTACCGCTTATAAATGTTGCATCGAGGAAATTATTAACTTTGCACAGATATACACAAAATGCACATTATTGTTAGTTCTCAAAATCAGTAAAAAAATATTAATAAATTAATTACGTCATTTGAAGTAGGAAATAGAGATAAAGCAATGGGATTTCTGTTTGGAGTTTCGAATAAGTTTTGGTTTTATCTGAATTTCTTTGCCTAAATGTAAACGTCCTGCAGACATTTTATCGAAATTAAGTTGGGAATAAGAAATTACTTTTTTAGTTCTTTCAGAAGAATCGAAGCTTTAAAGGTTTTATTGCACCAAGAGATCTGTTAAGACTGCTCTAGATCGAAGACAGACTACTACATTCGTGAATTAGGTATTATAGTGGAATAGAGATATGGGACGGTCATAGAGGTCTACGGATGTTAGCTCCCATTAGCAATTTTATGCTTTAATATAATTGAGGACGATGTCGTGAACAACACCTTATAGTTTTGTCAATCCAACTAGTGCCGGAACATTAACAAAAATGGCCTTCTTCTTGAACTTTCACGTTTTCTTTCTTAAAATGACAAATAACTCGAGTTGTAATCGACGGATAGAAAAAAGTTATGATAAAGAATTGTTTGGGATTTAATGCCGAAAATTTCTAGCCTAATTGCAAGACTTTTAATTCATTAGATTTGGCTATAAACCTTCCCGAAGTTAAGAGGTTGTAAAAATTTGTTTTCTTCATTTATTCTGGAAGAAGTGAGGCAATTTTGCCGATATTGCACAAAAAGACGTTACTTGACTAATACAATTAGCCTACCAAATAGGAATTTTAAAAATTGATCTCAACAGCTACATTATGGATTTCTGCACAATTTGTTGAAAAAGTTTCCATTTTGTGAGAGGTTATAGAATTCCAACAATTTTTTTTTTCAAATTTCAATTTTTTGATGTACTTTGTGATTGAATAAAAAACGATATTTTTTTTCCTCATTTACTATGCCTTTTAGGCCTTTTTGTCAAAACACGTTTTATAAAAACTGTTTTATCTCTTCCCATTTCAACTAAATCGAATTTGTATATGCTTAGTCAAAAAGAATTTTTGAAGACCTTTCATTTAAAAAAAGATTTGTTCAGTTTGGTCAAATAGAAGAGTAGAGAGTTGTATTTTCGTATTTTCAATTGCAGTAGCTGAACGCCTAACTTTTTTTAGATTATTTTTGGGTCAAATGAAGGGCAGAATATTTCTTCATTTATGTATATCATTTTTAAAAATAATGCTTTTTTAAATTCAACACCAGAATAAGAAGAATGTGTCGAAGCGCAAGAAAAATTATCTAAATCGACTAAAACTCGCGGAAACCATGGTAAAATTTGATAAACGAGCATTCTCCCACTACCGACGCGTGCATGTAAATTTTAGGGGATATGCGTTTGTAACAGAATGCTTTATTATTTTAAATATTTTTTATGTTTAGAGGGTAAATTGTCACGTACATTCCAAATGTGCAGGTATTTTATGATTTTGATAATATTTAAAGCAGTTACTTCTAAAAGGACATTAAATATTAAAAATATGAAACCATTGGATTAGAAACGCATATTCCCTAAAATTTACATGCACGCGTCGGTAGTGGGACAATCCTCGTTTATCAAATTTTACCATGGTTTCCGCGAGTTTTAGTCGATTTAGAAAATTTTTCTTGCGCTTCGACACATTCTTCTTATATTCTTCTTATTCTGGTGTTGAATTTAAAAGAGAATTATTTAAAAAAATTATATACATGAATGAAGAAATATTCTACCCTTCATTTGACCCAAAAATAACCTAAAAAAAGTTAGGCGTTCAGCTACTGCAATTGAAAACACGAAAATACAACTCTCTACTCTTCTATTTGACCAAACTGAACAAATCTTTTTTTAAATGAAAGGTCTTCAAAAATTCTTTATAAAACGTGTTTTGACAAAAAGGCCTAAAAGGCATAGTAAATGAGGAAAAAAAATATCGTTTTTTATTGCATCACAAAGTACATCAAAAAATTGAAATTTGAAAAAAAAAATTGTTGGAATTCTATAACCTCTCACAAAATGGAAACTTTTTCAACAAATTGTGCAGAAATCCATAATGTAGCTGTTGAGATCAATTTTTAAAATTCCTATTTGGCAGGCTAATTGTATTAGTCAAGTAACGCCTTTTTGTGCAATATCGGCAAAATTGCCTCACTTCTTCCAGAATAAATGAAGAAAACATTTTTTGACAACCTCTTAACTTCGGGAAGGTTTATAGCCAAATCTAATGAATTAAAAGTCTCGCAATTGGGCTAGAAATTTTCGATATTAAATCCCAAACAATTCTTTATTATAACTTTTTTCTATCCGTTGATTACAACTCGAGTTATTTGTCATTTTAAGAAAGAAAACGTGAAAGTGCAAGAAGAAGGCCATTTTTGTTAATGTTCCGGCACTAGTTGGATTGACAAAACTATAAGGTGTTGTTCAGGACATCGTCCTCAATTATATTCAAGCATAAAATTGCTAATGGGAGCTAACATCCGTACAAATCACAATTCTATTCCACTAGTAACTACCCAATTGAGTTACAAAACGTCGTTTTTCTGACGTTTGAAAAAATAACAATTTTAACCTGTCGCCCAGTTAAAAACCATGAGCATTTTTCGAAATGTCGATTTCGTGGTACCAAGTGAAGGTCGCGCTTTAAATAGAGTTTATGCCCACGATAGGTTAGCAAAAAAAGTCAATTTATGTATAGGAGGTAAGTACTTTTTGGTTACCGTTCTTTTTTAAAAAATTTTATGTTTTAACAGCATATCGTGATGAAAAAGGAAATCCATGGGTTCTTCCAGTCGTTAGAGAGACAGAAAAAGATCTATTTCGAGACGAAGCTCTAAACATAGATAATTTGCCAGTTCTAGGAATGGAAGAATTTTGTATAGCTGCCACATCAATGCTCCTAGGTAGAGACTGCAAGCCTCTTCTAGAAAACAGAGTAAATTTAAATTTAATTGGTAGAAACTTCTTTTAAATGCGAATTTAAGGCATGTGGTATCCAATGTATATCCGGTAGTAACGCTTTGAGAATTGGAGCTGAATTCTTAGTACGAGCGCTTGGAAGCACAATATTTTATTACTCGAAACCAACATGGAGTAAATATTTTAAATACAAACGATTATCTATTTAATAGTTTTGTTATAGGAGATCATTGCGTAATATTTCAAAATGCAGGTTTTGAAGAAGGTAGGACGTATCGTTATTGGTCGGAATCTAAACGTGCGTTAGATATGGTCGGTCTCCTTACAGATCTCAACAACGCTCCAGAAGGTTCCGTTGTTATTTTACAAGCGTGTGCTCACAATCCAACCGGTTGTGATCCGACAAAAGAACAATGGGAAGAAATTGCTAAAGTTATAGAAGCTAAAAAATTATTCCCATTTTTTGATTCCTCTTATCAAGGTGTTGCGTCGGGAGATTTAGATGAGGATGCGTGGGCAGTGCGTTATTTCGTCTCTAAAGGTTTTGAGCTCTTTTGTGCTCAATCTTTTTCTAAAAATTTTGGATTATACAGTAAGCTGTGAACTTACTGTTATGAATTGTTCGAAGTGGTATTTTTAGGTGAAGGAGTCGGCAATCTTACGATTGTTTTAAATGGCACTTCTTTAATTCCAGAAGTTCATTCTCAATTCTCTCTGATTATACGCGCTATGTATTTAAATCCACCAGCTTACGGAGCGAGGATTGTGGCCTACATCCTTAATAATTTACACTTGTATGAGCAATGGTAAGCTTTTACGTTTTTTTTTAAATTTGGGATTGTTTTACTTTTTAAATTTAGGAAAAGTGAACTTCAGATAATGTCGTCACGAATTGTAAAAATGCGCGAAGCTTTATATTACGCTCTGGAAGAATTGGGTACACCTGGGAATTGGAATCACATACTTACTCAAGTTGGAATGTACACATGCACTGGATTGAATAGTGAGTCCTATTTAAAAAATGCCATTTTGGTTATTAAAGGGTTCCATTTTAGATCATCAATCGCAGCATATGATTAAAAAACATCATATTTACATGCTTCGTTCAGGAAAAATTAACTTGTGTGGTGTTACACCATCTAATGTAGAAGCTGTTGCTGCAGCTATTCATGAAACAATAACTAATGTATATTAACAGTAGCTACTAGATAGCTACTTACAGATGTAAAGTGTGGATTCAATAAATATTAAATAAACCTTTGACTTGATATTATTGACTTGTCACACTTTCGTGAAAGCCATAATTTTCCCCTAATTTTCCCGGGCATTGCCATCAAACATATTTTGAAAATTGTAATGCTGCAGAATGGTAGCGAAATCGAATCGAAACGTCCGGCCGGAAAACCTTCGTAAAAGTGCGTTTTTGCAAGAAAATTTAGATATTTTTTATTTCCATGTCGTAGGGTCTTTTGGTTCTCAATCTTTTTGAAGTCGGAGAACACTAAACATGTTTACTGTGGCTTTACGGTGCACCAATGTTCCGTAGACCACGGATTGAGAACCAAGGTCGTAGAGTCGTAGAGAAAAGATAAATATTATAATTCCGAAGAATTACTGTGCCTGGGAGATGTTTGGAAGGTCCTGCGGGCCCTCAAATACGTAACGTACGCACGCAGAACACGTGCGTTTTTTTACTTGCCTGCGTCTTTTTTCTACTCTAAAATTTGAAATTTACAAAGTTATCGTTTAAAATTAAAATAAACCCACATATTTTCTGCTACATAGCGCGTTTAGACATGAAAATGTTCAAATCTCTTCGTTCAAAGTCAAGATACACCATAAATCAAGCCAAAAGCTTGAAAAGATCCTTTTATACGCTTCTAGTAGACGGCAAAGGTCAAACTGCACCTCTACGCTTAGGTAAAAACCCTTTTAACGACTAGACCAATTCAAATTATAGATCGTTGGTTATAATAGTTATTTATTATACAAGACGATAAAGGGATAATTTAACTACTGAGTGGAAGAGTGTTAATTCACGAGTGGCGTTAGCCACGAGTGAATTAACTTTCACGAGGTAGTTAAAGAACCTTTATCGTCGTGTATAATATGCTATTTTTTTCTATAGCAAATGTTAAAGAAAAACCAATTACAAATTAAATTGTCATTTACAAAATTTATTAAAAATATTTGAGTAGTGTGCGGTTGCTATGTGAGTAGCGGGGTTGCTATAACTTCATGGTTGCTATTGGGGTTGTTTGTAAACAACTTCGTTTTTTTCACTTTTTTTGTAAAAATGTACGAATTAAAAGATGCATTAGATGTTCAAAAAAAGGCTTCAGAGGCAATAAATGTAATATAAATCGCCACGTGATTTATGAGAAGGGATACTAGTGTTTTCAAAAATGGAAAAGCATGAAGAACATTAACAGTGTAAGTGAAACAGTACTTATGGCATACTTTTCTGAAAAGTCAAAGAATGTCAAGCCATCAACAACATTATGGTCTTATTTTATTCATTGCCAAAGAGTACACTACTGATAAATGAAAATTGTGACATTTCAAAGTAAGTAATAGTTTCAACGAATGCGCTGTCAAATAATGTCACTAAATATTTGCAGATACAGCTCGTTTCACTTGTTGATACCAAAACCAAGAAAGATCGGGTTTCTTGTGTTACTGACAAAGAATGTGGATTGAGTGTGTTGGAAATTACAAGAAAATACGTCGCCTTGCGTTCCAAAAACGTGGCTTTTCTTAAGTACCGTCAGAAAAAGTGCACCATCCAACCTGTTCTAAGAATATTTCAGATTTCTTGAAGCTACCAAACTCAGAAATGTACACTGCGCATTGTTTCTGTAGCTCTGCAGCTACAATGTTTAAAAACTCTGGTGCTGATTTGATCACAGTTAAGGGAGTGGGAGGATGGAAATCATCATCTGTAGTAGGGACTTATATCGAAGAATCTGTGACTCCTAAGATTGCCGTATCGAAACATGTACTGAATGGGGTAGAAAACGAGACCACTACATCAGTGCAATTAGCACAGCAAAAAATTTCAATTGTTGATTCTGCGCCAAAAATAGACATTTCTGATAATGTTAATTGCACAATTGAAGTTTTTGTTAATACAGACCGAAAAAAGGAGCTGAAATGAAGTAATATGTGCATAATTAAAATGTATTAAAAAAATTAATTACTTTATCTATCCTTGATGTTAAAGTATTACTTTATCTATCCTTGCTGTTAAAATTCTATTTTATCGACTAATTTTAGTTGATCAAAGCACACTTTAACGTTTGCTATAGAAAAAAAATATTTATTTTGAAAGAAAAGCTCTTCTTTATAAGCCCTATGACATTCAGTGCTCAATTTGGGCCTCCCAGTATTATTATTTCCATTTTTTTGATCCTGTAATCTTCTAGACCACCCAAGTCCAGCTCTTCTCTTCAGTTCATATCTCCTTCTTGTGGGTGGACATTTCTTGTGGGTTCTCCATCTACACTTGTTATTTATTCCAAGCGTAGTCTTTTTGCTACATAGCATGGTCAGTCCACAGACTCAGGCCAAAGTTTTCAAGGACTTCTAAAGCTCTGTAATTGAATTTCCATTTTTCTCGATTCTGTAACGTTCTAGACTACCCAAGTCCAGCTCTTCTCTTCAGTTCATCTCTCCTTCTTATGGGTAGACATTTGCTGTAGCTTCTTCCCATCCACGCTTTCTAGTTCTTTATTCCAAGAGTTTTCCTCATTGTATGGTCAGTCCACAGGCTCGTACCAAAGCTTACAAGGGCTTCCCAGGTCCTATAAGCAGAGTTTTCTTTACGACTTGTTTTTTTAGTGATTTAGACATGATCTTTAACAAAGGTTCCAAGAGCTTCCAAGTTCCAACTTCGAAGGCCCTATAAGCACATCTTCTTTAAGACTTGTCTATTAGAAACGTAGACAGATTATCTTGAACAAATCTTAGAAGGGCTTCTCAGTTCCAGCTTCCAAGTCCTGGTAAGCACATCTTTTTTAAGACCTGTCCTTTCTTTAGAGACGTAGACAGATTATCTTGAACAGAGTTTCCAAGGCCTTCCAAGTTTCAACTTTCAAAGCCCTGTAAGCACATCTTCTTTAAGACTTGTCGTTTCTTTGAAGACGTAAGTAGATTATCTTGAACAGAGCTTCCAAGGACTTTCAAGGTTTAACAAGGCAACATCGTCTTTAAGACTTTGTTTTTTCTTTAGAGATGTAGAAGAGATTATCTTGAACAAAGGTTCCAAAGGTTTCCAAGTTTCAACTTGGAAGACCCTGTACGCACATCTTCTTTAAGACCTGTCCTTTCTTTAGAGACGTAGACAGATTGTCTTGAACAGAGTTTCCAAAGCCTTCCAAGTTTCAACTTCCCAAGCCCTGTAAGCACATCTTCTTTAAGACTTGTCGTTTCTTTGAAGACGTAAGTAGATTATCTAGAACAGAGCTTCCAAGGACATTCAAGTTTTAACAAGGCAACATCGTCTTTAAGACTTGTTTTTTCTTTAGAGATGTAGAAGAGATTATCTTGAACAAAGGTTCCAAAGGCTTCCAAGTTTCAACTTGGAAGACCCTGCACGCACATCTTCTTTAAGACCTCTCCTTTCTTTAGAGACGTAGAGAGATTGTCTTGAACAGAGTTTCCAAAGCCTTCCAAGTTTCAACTTCCCAAGCCCTGTAAGCACATCTTCTTTAAGACTTGTCGTTTCTTTGAAGACGTAAGTAGATTATCTTGAACAGAGCTTCCAAGGACTTTCAAGTTTTAACAAGGCAACATCGTCTTTAAGACTTGTTTTTTCTTTAGAGATGTAGAAGAGATTATCTTGAACAAAGGTTCCAAAGGCTTCCAAGTTTCAACTTGGAAGACCCTGCACGCACATCTTCTTTAAGACCTGTCCTTTCTTTAGAGACGTAGAGAGATTGTCTTGAACAGAGTTTCCAAAGCCTTCCAAGTTTCAACTTCCCAAGCCCTGTAAGCACATCTTCTTTAAGACTTGTCGTTTCTTTGAAGACGTAAGTAGATTATCTTGAACAGAGCTTCCAAGGACTTTCAAGTTTTAACAAGGCAACATCGTCTTTGAGACTTGTTTTTTCTTTAGAGATGTAGAAGAGATTATCTTGAACAAAGGTTCCAAAGGCTTCCAAGTTTCAACTTGGAAGACCCTGCACGCACATCTTCTTTAAGACCTGTCCTTTCTTTAGAGACGTAGAGAGATTGTCTTGAACAGAGTTTCCAAAGCCTTCCAAGTTTCAACTTCCCAAGCCCTGTAAGCACATCTTCTTTAAGACTTGTCGTTTCTTTGAAGACGTAAGTAGATTATCTTGAACAGAGCTTCCAAGGACTTTCAAGTTTTAACAAGGCAACATCGTCTTTAAGACTTGTTTTTTCCTTAGAGATGTAGAAGAGATTATCTTGAACAAAGGTTCCAAAGGCTTCCAAGTTTCAACTTGGAAGACCCTGCACGCATATCTTCTTTAAGACCTGTCCTTTCTTTAGAGACGTAGACAGATTGTCTTGAACAGAGTTTCCAAAGCCTTCCAAGTTTCAACTTCCCAAGCCCTGTAAGCACATCTTCTTTAAGACTTGTCGTTTTTTTTGAAGACGTAAGTAGATTATCTTTAACAGAGCTTCCAAGGAGTTTCAAGTTTCAACTTCCAAGGCACATCCTCTTTAAGACTTGTCTTTTTTTAGAGATGTAGAGAGATTATCTTGATCAAAGGTTCCAATGGCTTCCAAGTTTCAACTTGCAAGACCCTGTAAGCATTTCTTCTTTAAGACTTGTCCTTTCTTTAGAGACGTAGGCAGATTATCTTGAACGGAGCTTCCGAGGGTTTCCAAGTTTTAATTTCCAAGGTTCTGTAAGCACATCTTCAGAAGAAGCGTTACTGAGTTTGAGGGCCTTCCCGCAAAATCCAGATTGGGGGTCCCTACCCATCCTCGTTAATAATCATTTTACTTTACCACAAACCAACTTTATAACGAATTTTTATACTAAACGATGTTTTGGGTGCCCTTTCTATCCTGGGGCCCTCGACGCGAGCCCTGCGGACCCGTTGTTTACACCACTGAGACTTTTCCTTTCTTTGGAGACGTCGACAGATTATCTTGAACAGTATTCAAGAGGTAAGAGCTTGTATGCTATCATGTAGTGAAACTAACGATACAACAAATGATCCCTATCGAAGCCAAATTCTAAGTCCATCACTGACCTATCATCAAGCTCTCATTTCTCGTTTGAGAACTGTTTTACTCCCCAATAAAAAGAATGCGTTTTTAATAATTATTTGTTGGTTTAAAACTAACAAAATTAAAAAACCATTGTAAACTTATACGTTATTTAAATTACATAATGAATATAGAGAGTTTATGTTTGTTTAAGCGTCGTTTTCTATTTGCATGTCACTCTTGTTGAAATGAGCAAAGACGTTTCGAGGCCGGGGTGCGCACCCTCTTGATTTGCCTGTCCAAGCTGAATATCAGTGAAGAAGCGAGGAATGTTGCTTGCAAGTATTACCGCATAGACAGACACTGAACGCCGAGTTTTGCGCTAGAAAGATTTATTGCTTTCTAGAATTGAATGCTTGTAGAGGGTTGTTTAGAGGTATATATGCACCGCACAAGTTGATATTTAACTTGCTTTGCATAATATTATTAAATATATTTTAACAAAAAAATTATTTTTTTTATTAAAAAAATACTAGAATGCCCTTGTTAGTTAGTTGTGGTGAGAAAGTTTAATTGTTGGGTTTTGGCCAATTTAATTAGAAATTTTTTTTCGGGAAGAAAAAGTTATTAAAGTTTGTAAAGCGAGGATAACTGATGTGTACCTATATACGTGTTACGTGTAAAGAAAAAGAAAGCTCTCAAGTTGTAACAATTTCTGAATTTAATTTGCATAACTGACGCTTCCTGTCTGTCAAACGGAAACTAAATTTCCATTTTAAAGCCAACTCTTGAAGATATCTACAAGTTTATGAAATTTAGTTCCGAGTTTGAAGTGAAAAAAAAATTTTTTTAATGTTTAAAAATGATAGTTTAGTCAAATGAGCTCTAATATAGCATGCGATTATTAAAATTTTTGCTAATAAATTTTAATTTGTTTTTTTTAGTTGATGATACACAACTACAGCACGAACGCAACATGCCATGATTGACACTCAGGACCAGCTTGATGATTAATGAGATGTTTTTCAAAATGATGGTTTCTCAACTAAATTTTCCCCTATAGCGAGTAAGACACCAGTGTTTTTAACGTGCAGCCAAAAACTGTTGTGCACGCAATGCAAAATTAAAAGGTTAAAAATAAATTATAACACACCTTAGTAATTTTCATTTCGTATGTTAACCAACCTCATACACGTTGTGTATTATTACTTGAATTATTTATAATTTTTAATTTTTGCGTAAAAATATTTTTCGTTATTTTATACATTTCTTTGGTTAGTAAAAAACCCTTAAACACAAAATTAACACATCATAGTACATTTAACACACACAACAAAAATCAATCCAGGCTGCCCAATAATAAATGACAAAAATCGTCCATCCATACCAGTGGGGTATTGTTGGGTGGGTGAACGTGAGGGTGTGGTGCGAGGGCGATCTAGCGGGGCTGAGAGAAAACAACCCGACTGTTGACGTTGATGGATTATATTTCGTACAAATGCCAAATTGTGAAAAGAAGAGTAGACGAACGGTACAGCGCATACCGGAGAGTTGTAGACGCGATCTGAACCAGAGTTAGATCAATTATTAGTGAATAAAGATCAGGATTCGAAACCCTCAAAAAGCTTTATGCTTTTATGAACATTAGGGAAGTTCAACAACAGGAACGTTTTTTAAATAGGTTTTAATTCAATGCTATTAGGGTTATATTTTTTTTGATTAATTTAAAAAATATAATTTTCAATTAATTAGGGAAAAAATTCGATCTTTTCTCAATAACGATTATCCATTATTTAGACGTTATTTTTTTGACTAAATTAATCATTTTTAATTTTATAAAATTTAAGGCTTCAAAAGTGCCTTGCCCTTTAGCAGTTTTTCGCTATAAGCAGAAGTGTATAATTTTGCAAGGTTTACATTTACCAAAACACCGTTCAGTGCATTCACCTGGCTTTTAGATCACTTTAGGGCTGTTTTTAAAACTTTCGCTAACCTATTATTTAAGATTTAGAAAGCTTTAGCAGACTTGCCCAGTTCCACTAACCAACATTTATACAATTCTTCACTATAGTAGGTAGCAAATTTAAATGTCCTTAAAATGTGGGAAATATAGGTAGAAGAAAAATTTAAAAAAATAATTTGGAGCTTCAAGAGCAATTGAAAAGAAAATTTCAAAAAGTATGAATTTGGCGCTTGTTTTGTTAGTGAGTCGAAAGTAGTATTAGGCCGCTTATATTTAAAATCCCGTAGAGATATTATTGATTCTTATCCACACATTAAAAAATTAGAGCAGACCGATAAAGCTATAATTTAGAAAGTCAACAACCCCATCTGTGTCCCATCATCTTTTACCCTGTTGCAACAGGTAAATTATTAATGTAAAGTTTATTCCGTCTATTTCTTACTATTATCAATTATTTAGTTTCAAAATTTGATTAATGGATGTTTTGGTTGTTACCAACTCTCAATTTATTTATATCTGTAACTCTTGGTGTAGTCAAAATTTGTTAAGGGCAAAAATCATTGAAGAAGCGGTCCGACTAATTTTTATTTGTGCGCACATGCGAAAGTTTTTTTCAATCGCATCAATAGCAGAACAATCATGCAAAACAAGAGAATATGGTAAAGAAGCAGTTGATAAATGTAACCCGAGGTCCCATTTACGCAAGCCCAAATATTTGGTACAGTCAGCCTCACAATTATTGGTCACCCTGGCTATACGCCAGGATTAGCCAACAACGACAAAAGAACAGAATTGGAGGTTGTTGATTTACTACTTGTTGGTAAAATAAAGTTACCCCTCAATTTAAGTATGGGTTGTTATGTTGGTTACATCCACAATTTGTGCTAAACGTATAGACAGAGTGGCCATTAATTGTGAGGCTGACTGTACCTAATAAAAGTTAGTATGCTCCAAATTAAAGCCTGGAACCTATGCGAAGCATAGGGCGGAGCCAATGGGCTATAAGGAAAATGGTAACATTTAGTCACATCGATTTTAGATGTGACTAGACTCGCTCCCTCCATCTGTCCACAAAAGATATTGGGTTCGCCCTATTCTTTTCTTAAGTTTGAACTACACCTATTCAGTTATACTAGGAATTTTATTACTTTGGTGATTGGACCGAGAATTTATTATTTATCAGCAAAAGATTTAACTCGAACAGTGACATTCCGATTCACTTCAGAAGACAGCCGGAAGTGGGTAGGTTGCTACGTGCACTGCTATAAGACTGTGCACTTGTGCAGGGGCACGATAAGTTGGACATTGTCCCTTCTAAAGATGAAAATGGGAACAACGGTTCGGCGTTCTTCCATGATATCGACCACCTGTTTTCTTCTGAAGATGATGGAGGCATCAGTGCCTGGATTACCTGTGGAGAAGGCTTGTGAAGTTGCTAATAGACGATGAAGCGTCTATCAAAATTAAAAAAAATAAGTATCGGTATAAAGTTTACCCCCTGCGAGAACATTTCTTAAGATCCACTATTTCTCAAATAGTGGGTGTAAAATAAAAATTCTCTAACTTTGACAACAATGGTGTAGAAATTTCGGTTATGGGTGGTTAGTACTAGCAGGCGAAGCTTAAGAAAGGCCTTCTACCCGTAGAAAGCAAACACTGGCTTATTGATAGTAGTAAGCAGTTTACTTAGCGCGATTTTCGGCTTTATGCCTTCGGAATTTCTGCATTTGTGTACTCTCACAGCTCCACACTCCTCACTCCTGTAGGCTGGTCATTGCTCAAGTCAAGTAAGGAGTAAAGACTAAGAAGTTCAAACAGTGGGGTAACTAAGAGTTTGGGCAGGCCCTCCCGCAAAATCCAGAGTGGGACATTCTCGTTAATAGTAATTTTGATTAACCACAATTCGATTTTATAACGCAATTTCATATTAAGCGATGTTTCTGGGACCCTTTCTATCCTGGAGCCCTCCTGAAACGCGGGCCCTGCGGCCCCTTTATTTACGCCTCTGAATTTACCGAATTAAGGGTTCATTTGTGACTATTTCTAAAACTTTTACAACCGACCGACTTTTAGTTGCTCTTATTGTCAAAAAGAAAAGTATTTACCTACTTCTTTTTTAAATTCTCAAATACATAATTACAGAAATAGACATTTTTAAAGTGCCTCTTTAAGCTAACCTTGGACCACAGCTTCTAGAAGCTAGCTTCTTTTTCTAAGCCAATAGAAACCTTGCATTTCTAGCGTCAGACGCTAAAACATAGGTCAAGTTTATCTTCTATTGGTTTGAAAAAAAATAAGCTATTCTAGAAGTTGTGAAGAAAGGCTAGCTCTATGGTACAAACTAATAAATTTTTCGGGGGGCCTTTTTAATCGGGGGACCTCCCGCAACGCGGGCCTGTTATTTTACACCATTCAGTAGAAAGAAGTCTCGTTCTAAAGAAAACATCGCATACCGTGGCTGCCATGAGTCTATTATTATTATTATTATGAGTCAATAGGGGGTGCCCAGGTCATCTACTCCCTCCCCCCGCATAGATACGTCCCTGCCCAACAATTGCATGCCGCTAGAAACTCAAATACACGACACTGTTGCCTAATGGTTTATTTGGTCGTTGGCTCGTTGGTCTTCTCGAAGCCTTATGAAAAGGGGGTTGAAAAACAGATCTTGAACAAATCTATTGAGAAGGTACAAACACTCAAAACTACTCGATGCACTCTTCTTTCTTTAATAATTGATAGACCTCTACGATATGTTCCTTCCTACCAACTCAAAGATGGTTTTTAATAGGTAATCGGAACCAACGGCTTACCGTGTCCTCCGAAGCGTAAGTAAGCTTTTCGTTTACGAAAAATTTGATTTTTTCACTTTTGATATCGTAGGCCGCATTTTTATTAATTTGTTACCTTTTACCTTAACGGATTTTATTTGATCGCAACTAATTTAGAAATGAAAAAAAACTAAAACTTAATGAAAGTTATCATAACGATATTATCTAGATAGCGGCTTGTCTTTAGTTCATTATTCATATTCGCATACTCATCACACGCCATTTCTAAATTTGCTCTAACATCAATGACAAGGTTAGACAAGTGACATGAATGACAGGCAGAATGGCCGCCGGTGTTAGTAGAGGTTCAAGTTTCAAATTTTTAAACGATCTGACAGTGGCAGTGACTTGCATTTCCTTTTCACTTCTTTACACTATGTTGAACAAGTATCCCCCATTATGTTATGTTATAGATTAGAATCTACAGGTTAAAAAAATGTTAACTTCAAATGCATCTTGCAATATTTATTTGAAGCAAAACATTTCCCTATTGATTTTCGAAAATGTCCCCTCTGCATGGCTTCCAATCATTACGTCTTCGAAACTTGTCAAAATTTGTAAAATTAAGTTTCTTTAATTTACTGTCCATAATTATGATTAATTTAATTAATTTTATGTTAACTTTCTTATTTAATATAAAATAATCTAAGCTTGTCACTTGGGGGTCGAACACGAGGCTGTGGGAAGATGTCCTGTAGTACAATAACAATATGACAGCTCACTGGTGGGTCTCATTCTTGATTACTGATTTAAAAAAACTCGCGATCTACATTTAAGATTTGTTATTGTTATTATTAAATTCAAATTAGATTTAAGATTGCATACACAAGAAAGAGACTCGTGCTTAATTGTTTAACTTAAATTTTTTTCCACAAAAAAAAACACTTTTTTTTGAGTTATTTACAACAATAAATAAAATTTCAAGGTGACCTAAAAGTTAACAACTGTAAAATTTACTGCAGTATCATAAAATTTATTTTACAATAAACTACCCCTGTTGAAAATGAAAACAGCAAGTTAAAGTGTACGCTTGTAAATGTTACACTATTTTATAACGGTTTCACTTTAGTCCTATTATTATTGAAAGCAAAACTTTCTTGAGAGCTGTAAATTTTTTTTCTTCTCCTAGATCCTTTTTATTCATGAACCAATAGTTTTATTTACGATTTAGGTCATTCGAAATATTGAAATGCTGAATTTATTAACAAAAATGAAGCTATTTATAAAAAAAATTGTTTTATAAAAATTCATTTATTCCACTTGAGTGGACCAATAAAATCATCGTGTGATAAAATTTTGAAACAACCTAAACGTTTTTAAATTAGGTTATATTGAATTATCTATCCTAGTAGAATAGAGTGTTTAAGGCTCATTAGCCTATAATTACTGAGACAGTCAATAGAGCGATTGCGATATGACTCAGATAAGCCACAGTCATCAACTTTGAATTTTTTGCAAAACTTTAAGATAATCTGGGGCTCTTGAATGATTCTTTCTTAGCATCCTGAGGTGCTTGATACACCTACCTAATCAAATTGATGCAACGTCATCCGCTGAGGGCAATAACTACCTCTGAAACTGCATCAGAGTAACTATAGACAGAGGGTAGTGACTGAAACTCTCGGTTATAGGAATTTAACATGTAAAATCATGCTTTGGTACTTTCTTGATTACCAAATTATTAAAAAAAACTTCATAAACTTTAATAGGGGTTAGTTTTATATGTCCAGATAATAGACCAGTTAGTTCCAATTTTTTGAGTGTAAATACATACATGGTATGTAGTTGGGTTTGACTGGGGTGGATTCATAGGTTTACATCCTATAAATGAAGCTGACCTTCTTCCGTTGCTAGCACCTCCAATTTCTTCTCCTCTTATCCATTCGTGCCCTGGGACCCACACCAAGATGACAATCATTTGCTTGATGACATGTCAAAAGTGAGCTTTTGCACAAATACATCCAAATTAAATGCTGCTTGGTTAATCTACAGTATTTAGATCTTCATATTTTAGAGTTACCTACGCCTGACCTAAGATTTTTGCAAAACCAATGTATATCCCATTAAATAAATAGTTGTTACTCTACCAGGAAAGAGCATGCCAGGTAATCGTATGTGAATGCAAAGGTTGTCTAAATATAGCGATTTCCGGTCAATTTCTCCAATAGAAATGGTTGCTATACTCACACTTATAAGGAAAGATTATGACAACCAATGATAATGTAAAGTCGACGCAATAAATGAGTCATCCGATGCTTTCCAAAATGTAATTTCGGTCGCATTTTCTCTTATAGGCAGCGGTTGTCAAAGCTCCTTCCAGTCTCTCTATATTCTAAGGTATATCCATTCCCACCTTATCATTTATTTTTAATTCGTACCAGTGTACCAAACAAGCGCTCGAAATAGCATTACTTGACTGACTTCCTTCATCTTGTACTCTTCCAATTGACTAATTTACAACGTCCAATTAAATCTCCTGATGTGATACTTTTTGTTCTCCACCTTGGATTACTCCCATGTTTACTTGGAGGTGTAAAGAAAAGAACGTAGGAATAGGACTTCTATAACAGCTGTTAAGTAGACATTTTCAGGTTAGTGAACCCATACAATGCTCCCAGTAGTAGTGAGTAGGTCATAGAGATCATACCTTTCGAAATTGTTAGTACGTGATATACGAGTATCAACGTAGCTTCTTTTATTTGAGAGAACGCTCAGCTAATAATTTAACTGCACTGGGTTTTGAAACTTCGGTGGCTTTTCTCATAACACTTATAGAAAACTCAACACGAGCTCGCTAAGACGAAATTTACCAGACGACTCAATGGAATCGGGCTGGTCAGGTCGGCTTTTAAGTACTAAACAAAACCTAACCTAAACCTAACCTAACATTTTTTTACGGAGGTAAGAGAAAAATCTTCGCGACGAAAGACACCGCCATCGCCGGCAGTCCGCACTCGAACCTAACCTAACCTAACTTACCCTAACCTAACCTACTCTAACGAAACCTACCCTAACCTAACCTTTTCTTCTTCTTACGAGAGAAGCGGAAATCTTCTAAAAGCCCTTAATGTCACTGTAATACTACGGAGTGTCGGATTCTCCTGGAAAAGTGTCCCGTACGCGGTGCGTCGATCTACTGGCTACGGGCTATAATATACCGTCTTCTTATTTAGCTTCTTAAGCCAGACGTGGACTGACTACACTTTTTCAGGGGCGCAGATATTTCTAGGCGCCCGCAGTGTAAAATTTTGAATGACTTACGCCCCTGAAATTTTTGTCAAGGCCTACCCGAGACCCAAGAATTATGTCAGTGTATGGGAATTATTTTATAGCAAAATATTGCCCTAAATAATTCCTGAAAAGTGGTGTATCCATAAAAAATTAATCCAAGAAACTAAAAACCTTGCTAGACTACCGATCTTGTAGTAAGATGATTCTTGAAGATTCGAAGAACGTCGTTTGAACTGAATACATCAGAACTAATTTTGAAGATTCTGTACCATAAACTGGGCATGAGTGGATTTCAAAATGGTAGATAGTCATCCTTACATGTCGATCCTCTTGATGTACATATACTATAATACTCGTAGCATTTTAGAAGTCACCACCACCGGCAAAGCAGTCAGAGACCTGAAGAAGTTTCACCCTGTATAAATCTGGAAATGTCGCGATTTTTTAATTATTAATTTCGAGAGAGCTCCCGGATTCGCTATAACGTCAGGCTGGGAAGCTCAGTGCTCTTTGCCAGTCCGCGCGTTTCTCAAGCGATCGCTACGAATGTTCTCTTATCTTTAAACTTAGTGGAATCTGGCTGCGGCATGTTTTTCTTCTTTCACCGCATTCTCGCTTCGGGAAACTTTCGATTTTATGACATGGTAGACTCCTCAGTAGACTAACCTAACATAACTCTATTTTTTGTTTATTTTAAGTGACTCTTTATATTCTAAAAATTATGGATCTTCCTGGGAAGTCGGGAAATAATTTGACCAAATTACAGATGTTTCTGAAGAGCCCAAATAAAGCCAGTCTACGATTTAAGGCTTATGCATATTCATGGGTACGTATAGTCAGCCTCACAATTATTGGCCACCCTGGCTATACGACAAGGTGTTTATTAGCCAACAACGACAAAAAGACAGAAGGGAAGGTTGTTGATTTACTATTATTGGCAAAATAAAGTTACCCCTCAATTTAAGTAGGGGGTGTTATGATGGTTGTGTCCACAATTTGTGCTAGGCTTATAGCCAGGGTGGCCATTACTTGTGAGGCTGACTAGTGACTGTAATCACGCAAGATTTGTCATTTCTAAAATTTACCATAGATTGCTTATTGCAGTTGCTCGTAAGAGCAACTTGATATCTAAGCTCGTCTCAGCGTCTATGTAAGTATGGACGTCGCCATCGTTAGGTTTATTTGAATTTTACCATTTACAGCGTGTTATAAAAATTTTTCTTCTTCACCAACATACCAATAAGTTAGGTTAGCTCTAGTGTTAACTGCGCTGCTGTCAGCTGATTTGTAGACCAACCTAACCCAACAGGGTTTATGAACCTCTAGTTTTAGGCTACCTAAGTGCTTGCCATTAAATTGAGACCCTGAACAACACAGGAAATAAAATTGAATTATCGTATAAATCAATCTTTGAACTTGCCTTATAACTATTATAATAAAGGAGACCCCAAATTTGGCTCGAATTCGAAGCAACCCCTATATAAAGAACAGCAAACTGCCTTTGAAATAAAATAATCAACTTTTTAAAGCAAAGAGTTGACGTTGAATTTGGAATTAATTTTCTCCTACTAATTAACAATTTATTATTGTTAAGCAAACATATCAACCTCTACAACTGTATAATACACTTTTTAATTTATAAATTGGGTTTCGTGACCGCTCTTTTTGTAAAATCCATAACTATACGTGTTTACCCTCCGATTACATCAAATTTTGCCCACCCTGTACAAGACCTCATGGGGCTGCTTAAAGGCTTTCAAATTTAACAAAGTTGCGTAGGTTCTGTACAATATTAAAAGAACATTCACATGATGACACTTGAGAAGTGACATTTTTCTAATGGTTTTTTAGTGTTTCGAATTTTTTTTTCTACAAATAAAGAAAACATTCAAAAAGTGGAAATTTACGTAAAACCATTGATCTTTAGTGTAACATTTTAATATGTTTGATTATATAATTTTATAAGTGTGATATAATGGTTATTTTGTTTACGGGTCATTAAATTTGATCTAAATTTCCACGATATTATTTCATAAACTACGCCATTTATTAAATTGTTAGTTTAGATGACCTTCTAATTGTACAACAATATTGGTGATATTAAAAGTAAATTGTGGGCTAAATTTATCGAGTATTTGAGTGCATCATATTAGGTGTAGAGATGGGGTCAAAATAATTTTTTAAAATGACAGATTAACAGTTAATGCAAAATGAATGTAGGACTATCTTTTATTATAAATGACCAAAATCTTAGTTTCTAATTCCACTATTTGAATTAGAATTAAAATAGGTATATAAGTGATTACGTTATGACAGTTTATATGGTAAAGTAAATAATTTTGTCATGCAAAGTATTATTAATGATGCTCAGCTTTTTAACGATACATGAAAAAAAAGTTTAGGTGTCATTATTTATTTTGACGCCCTTGAAACTATTTGAGTGTTGGTGGAATGAAGAATTTTTCGTTAATTAAATTATTACAATTTGAAGCTGAGTTAATATTGGTATGAGATGTGAGTAATGCTACAGTAATAAAAGTATTTGGTAAGCCACCCTCGGGGGGTAGACGCGAGCATCAACAATAGGCGATCGAGCTTACGATACTGATTGGTTCTCGCTCAAATATATCGGCTACTGAATCTCATTATGTTCAATACACACG
The DNA here is from genome assembly GCA_963924605.1 of Malthinus seriepunctatus. Taxonomy (NCBI): domain Eukaryota; kingdom Metazoa; phylum Arthropoda; class Insecta; order Coleoptera; family Cantharidae; genus Malthinus; species Malthinus seriepunctatus. Next base: position 15,391,022 of record OZ004601.1, on the reverse strand, counting down.
TATCTCTATTGTACTAAATTTTGCAAAGGGGGAATATGTGAATATAATACAATGAAGTTGACTTAGACTGTGATATTTTACATTATAGGTCAATCATTAATGTTTCTTTAATTAAAAATTGAATTTTCTCATAACTAAAATTCATCTCGAAAAATCCTCACAGAGAGTCTCGCAAAGAGAGGATCCTTTTGAAATGTTTATTTGTGTGCGTGACAATGTGACGTCATAAAACCATAAAAGTATATTTCGAGTACAATTTTAGAAATTAGTTATAGTCACATTCTTTTTTTTTGTGTAGTAAAAGTAAGTAAAGTCATATGAAAAAGATGTCAATAAGGTGGGGGTGGGTAAATTTCACAGGGCAGCTGGCGAAATAAAAGAGCAAGCGACAAAACCTTAGGGGGTCGCAACCCCTCCTGCTGCTACCCAAAGCTTTTATGAAATAGTTGACAATGTTTAACATTTATCTAAACGTGCCCGAATCGTGCCAAGCCGGACACGGATTGCAGTTTCGATTTTACATCAATCGGGATAACAAGTGTGATCCTATTTCTCTTCCCAACAGTAATGTGATTATAAACTTTTAAAAATGAGTGAAAGTGATTATTGGAATAAACAAAATCAATTTTACGAACAATTTCGTTCGAATTCAATGTTTAGCGATTACACGAATCAAAATCAAAATCCTTACGGTGGTTTCGACTTACACGCGTTTAGGGGTAACAATTGTTCTGTGCAAACGCAACAATATTACAAAAATGAAATTAAAGACGAATATCCTCCAGTTTACGAAAAGTGCAAGTTAAATTACGATGTTAATCAAACAAACGACCATCCGACTTCCACTGTCGCTCCAAGTCTACCAGAAGTGAACGATTTTTGCGATTTCAACATTGCTAGATCGTACGCGCAACATTGGGCACCGTACAATAATTATGTAGAACCGAAACCTGTAGTAGAAACTAAGCCCGATTCACCTGCACTTAGGGCTTTATTAACGAGGCCCGTTAAGAAAAAAAATCAACCCAACAATCAAAGCAACGACTTCATAAACGTCCCTAGTTATCAAGAAGCGAATTTACAACCACAACCGTACAAACCTGAAGATGGTTCTCCATTAACACCGGCATCCCCTACAAACTCAACCAGCAGCTCGTCACCTTCCGATTTAATGACAGGACCCAAACAATCGAAAGATTCGCTACCAAATAATTACTACCCTTGGATGAAGTCGACCCATTATAATGGTAAGCATTTTAACTATATATTTATCAATCCCATGAATATCTATTATTTGAGATTATTTTAGATTAACAAACCGCTTCCGGTTAAACCGGAAATTACAAATATATCAAACTTTTTAAAAACACCCTGTATATTTTTTAATATTTTGAAAGCTCGTAAAATTAGCTATTACACGATACCAAACACTTTATATTTTGACTTCTGGTTTAACCGGAACTGGGATCAAATTTCTTAAATTAAATGGAACACCCTGTATATTTTCAATATTTTGAAAGCTTGTAAAATTAGCTTTCTGAAGATATAAAATAATGAATATTTTGAACTTCAATTTATGCCAAATTAAAAAAAAATAATTTAGTATTTTACCCAGTTTATACCTAAAAATTCTGCTTATACGCAGAAGTCCCAGGTTCGATAAAACATTCAATAAAAAATACAAGATTTGACTGACAAAAAAGTTCCTAGTATCGCCACATCCGTTGTTTTTGCGCTTGATTTAAATTATTTTTTAACTCTTTCGTATTTTGCAGAAAATGGTTCTCAGGGTGGAAAAAGAACACGCCAAACCTACACTAGATTTCAAACGTTAGAACTAGAAAAGGAATTTCACTTTAATAAATATTTGACAAGGAGACGTCGTATTGAAATTGCTCACGCGTTGTGTCTCACCGAACGTCAAATAAAAATTTGGTTTCAAAATCGTCGCATGAAAGCCAAAAAAGATAATAAATTTTCGTCTTCCGAAGAAGGTAATGAACACGAGGATATTAATATGAATAATAATGTCACCAATAACGGTAGTTGTAGTTCAATTAATTCACCCTACACCGACGTAAGTTCAACCGAAATTTTAACGATGCATCGAGAACTAAACCCGTTTGATAGCGGAATATCTCGAACCATGACGCAAATTAGAAATATATCCGGACAAATAATTTGAAAATTTTTTAAATTATTGAGCTCAATCAAAAATGTGTAAATATCTCATTTTTAACCACCCATACCTCTTCACCTATTAAATAATTTTAGTAAACCCATTAACGCCCAGCGTCGTCACATGACGACAGACAAGTTTTTTATGACTTTTAGCAACTTTTTTAATTTCTTTGAAATCCAAAAATTTGAAATTATGTCCTTGGGCGTTAATGGGTTAATTTATAGGGAGAGAATTTTAATTTTTAAGGCTGTGTTGTGTTTTTAAATGTAAATTATTTATAAAAAAATTTAATTATTGTATATACATAAACTATAAGGGTGTAAAAGTGAAATTGCATGAAATAATGATAATAAAAGGGTTGTAAACTTTTACGAATTTTCTTATTTTGGTGATTTATGGTTATATTACCTCCTTTAAAAACTTCTTTTTTTGCAAATTTAACAATGGCTCGACAAAAGATAATTTATCTGTATCCATTTCAAAACTACCCCTTTAAGTGACAATTTGTATCTTGCACTGAATACAAATTACTCAAATATTTTGACAAGAGAAATTTTAAAATTAGTTATGAAAAGATGAATAAGCAAAAATTTGTATCTCGTTACGGTTCGAATTTAAACTTGGCTAGTTTATAAACTAACTGGTTATTATACAAATTAGCCAAAAATTTGTAATTTTCATAAATTGTTTCGATTAATTAATTAAACTAGGGAAACTTATTTTAAGTAAATAATTGGCTTTTGAAAAAATTACTTTCAAAAATTAATTTTTGAAAAATTACTATGTAATGTGCAACAAAACAGGGGTTTTTCAATTCTCTATTCAAACATATAAAATTAAAATAATAAATTTCAAAATGGCCGATCCAATATGGCAGCATTTAAGTAAAAAACTTAGGTGAGTGTAAATTTTTAATTCATTAAACTAGAGGAACCTAATGTTAATTAATAGTTGGTTTTTGACAGTATGTAAGCTTCTAATTAGACTATGTATTCTAAATAAACAGTTAAAAATTACAAATGGAAGATCTAAAATGGTGGATTAAAGCGGGAGGAACTTCGGATGAACGATGAAAGAAAATCGTTTTGAGCAAAAATCGCTATGTATGTGCAACAAAACAGGGGTGGTTTTTCAATTCTCTAATTAAAATTAAAACATTCAAAATGGCGAATCCAAAATGGCGGATCCAAAATGGCGGCATTCAAGTAAAAAGCTTAGGTGAGTGTAATTTTTTGCAAGAAACGTATTACCGACATTACATTATAGAATTTTTAAGTATTAAAATTAAAATCGAAATTGACGGCATTAAGGGTTAGTATCATAAAACCTTTTTAACTAAACGTTAACCATGGGCGTCGCTTCCAAAAATTCTAGGATGGAGCAGAGTTTTTTTCGTTTATTCGCCAAAAATTTTCGTCGTCATAAGGTCCACGCGTTTTAAGAAAAGCTTTAACAAATTTTGTTATTTAATAATTTTATTTTTATTCGCTTGTATCCAAAAGTGACATTTTATGGTTGTCATAACATCAAGCCAACATTTTTTGTCCTCGGAGTGTAAAATTTATTAATTGACAGACTTTGATATTATACACACGGGCGAAAATGTTTATCGGACTCATACGTTTGCTGGACTCAGCTTCGCCTCTTCCAGCAACTTCACGTATTCGTCCGAGAAATTCAACTTTTCGTCTTTGTATCATAAATAACTATTTTTTTTAGCTCATAACTAGGGCTGGGAAAATATATCGATATATCGATATTTTTATCGATATATCGATATATCGACTAGTCGATATGTTTTTAAAAAAATATCGATATATCGATATTTCGATATATCGATATTTCGATATATCGATATATCGATATTTCGATATATCGATATATCGAAATATCGATATATCGAAATATCGATATTTTGATATATCGATATTTCGTTATATCGATATTGCGATATATCGATATTTTAATATATCGATATTTTGACATATCGATATTTTGATACATCGATATTTTGAAATATCGATATTTTGATATATTATTATTGTGATATATCAATATTGCGATATAACGATATTTTCGTTATTTTTGGCTGAAGGCACTTTCTTCAAGAAGCGCAATTCATACATTCAGGATCTTGCAGGGGGGCACGCCTTAGGCAGGGGTTCCTGCACAAGCGTATCAATTTAAGCGTATCAATTTCAATTTAAAAATTACCACTAAAAAAATGTACAATTACTTCAATAATCCCAGCTTTTAAGATATTATCGATATCATTTAAGAAAAATATCGATATATCGATATTTACCAATATATCGATATATCGATATATCGATATTTCGATATATCGATATATCGATATTTCGATATATCGATATTCCGATATATCGATATTTCGATATATCGATATATCGATATTCCGATATATCGATATATCGATATTTATCGATATATCGATATATCGGTAAATATCGATATTTTATAAATATCGATATATCGATATGAAATTCTCAATATCGCCCACCCCTACTCATAACCACATTAAATTTCCTACACTAAAAGAAATCAACAGACAACAAAAAGTTTTACTTTTCGAACGACTACATAATGGCCTCAGGCCATTATCCAGAGGAAGGCTTTTAAAAACCACCCCACCCCCCCTGGCGACGCCCATGACGACAACTGTTTAAACCGTAGGTTTAAATACTAAATAAACGTCACTCGATTTTGTCGAATTATGTCAAATGAAAATGACAGGTAACCTTAGGTTAGAGTTTCAACCTTCGTTTATAATACCTGCCCTAAGAAATATCAAAAACTTTTTCCCAAAACCAAACCTCACTTGACTTGATACAGGATCAATATTGACTTTTGATCTGACCTATCCTAGTTAGTGCCGCTGCCAGGCAGTGTCGGACTAGTAGCTCTAGGGGCCTCCGGTAGCTTAGAATCTGAACCCCCATTACCCCCCCCCCGCCCCCGCCCCAAAGAAAACACAAAATTTTACAATTATCTATTAATGCCCTTATGAGATATTTTATACTAGCTTTCATGCAGGGTGTCCATTATTAGGGTGACACGTCACTCTGAATTGCATTGCGCATTTTTTGACACACAAATAATTTATACAGGGTGATTTATTTCGGATGTACGACATCATTAACCGTTTTTTTTAATAGAACACCCTATATATTTTATCAATTTTGGATTAGGCTCGCGGTTTCGGGCCCCTGGCAATCACCGAGCAGCCTGGCGGGCCAGTCCTACACTGTCTGTCAGGTATGAATAAAGAAGTAGTTCGATTTAAAATATTGGTACAGATGGCGTTTGTTATTGTTTATAATGGATAGTATTTGTCAAAAAATATTTTCAATGTTTTTAACCGATAAGAGTCTCTTTTTGGGTTTTTCAACAGTGGCATTTTTCGAAGGTTGTGCCAAATGATAACTTTTGATCAGTAATTTTAATTAAATAACAATTATCTTATAAACTACAGGCAATTTAACCTTAATATATCCAAACGTACAGTAATTAGGCTTGTCCTCTTGTTAGTCTTGTTAATGTGTGTCTTTGAAATTTTGAATAATTTTTGCATTACAAAATTTTTAAAAATAGTTGACCTATTTATCCTCACCTAAAATTCTACAGGTAAATCGTAAAGAATGTTAATAGTTTCCTTTCCTTTGCACAATACTTCATTTATCTTTGAATATAAGGACACGAAATATTAACACAATTCAAGTTTAAAAAAAATTTTTTACAACCATTAATTTTTGCACGATTTCTATACCTTTAGTGATCTTGCAGTCTTGACCTTTATTCGTGCAAATTTAAAAATTTTTTATAATCTACCTGTACCGTGTATCCCTGTACGCAACAGCTGATTAATAGCTCTAAGGATAAATTAACATAAGTGTAACTGAAATTTAATTTTTGCTTTCTTTTAGTCGTTTTCCAAAATTGCAAACAAAATTTACAGCTTGGCGAAAAATATTTTTTCGAACAAACCATCATCCCTACGTTTTTACCCTAAACTTTTAGAAAGTTGAAAATGTAGCAGCTGCAGCTTGAAATTTTGGGGGTTGGACATGCGTGTTTTAGTTTTAAACATGGCTGGCGTTAGATGCAAACGCGTTTGTTTGCTTTTAAACAATATTTCCAAAAATTGTAGTTTTAAAAATAGAAATTTTGTTATCAAGTGACCAAAAAGTAATTCTTTAATGGGGTGAGTTCATGTTAAAGTTAATTTTCTCTTCAAAAACTCGTAAGCTTTCTTTACAAAGACAAAGCATCCAATAGAAGTTTGGCGCTTGTTTTGTTTGCTTTTAAAAAATATTTCCAAAAATTATAATTAAAACAAAATAAAAATTTTTTAATCAAGAAAGTTCGTGTTAAAGTAAATTTTCATTTCTGAAACTCGTGACTCTTGAGTTTTCTTTATAAAGAAAATCTTCCAATTAAAGTTTGGCGATTGTTTAGTTAACTTAAGTAAAATAAAAAAAAAACGCCAAGAAACACTGCCAAAAGAATGCATTTTGAAAAATTGACCTCCCATTGTATTATAAATATTTTCTCCTTAATTAAATGATAAGAAATCAGCTACTGTTTGGAAAGGACCCCTTTTTAATAAAAAAAATGACCCAACATCAATATAAAAACGTCTCCACCTTAAAATTTTGGACGGGGATAAAAAAAGAAGATTATGAATCATAATCTGACAAAATAAAAATGTGGTAAAAGTGATGCACAATCTTGTAGCTCGTAGCTCGTTATAAGTTTTAAGTTACAAAAGAAATACGTTATGCAAAAATTATTTTTATATACGACATATTTTCTAACCATCATTAATCTATTAAAATATTTTTACAAAAATACTTATCTGATATGAGTGTACGCATGTCATACTTGTGTATTTAATCTTGCATCTTAAAACTATAATAAATAACGACTTGACAGTAAAAGAGTAAAGCAGAAACTTTTCAATGTCGTATTCATGTTTTGTTTGTGGTCTGATTTTTCTTTTGTACTAATTTAAATACGTGTAATCATTTATTTTAAGAAAATGTGATTAAGCTATGTATGAGGTATAAGTGACGTAATATTAAATATAAAAAACAATTATTTTGTGTGCATTTGAGGAATGAGAACTTTTCTCCTAATTGGAATTGCTTTACAACAAACGTTTACTTTTTTCAAAAGTTTTATTTTTATTTCCATATAGCATGACCTCCTTGTAGTTATTTAAGTTAATGAGTGTTCCTACATAATAAATGTACAAAGAAAAAATGTGAACTGCAAAGATGCAGCTGTTCTGTGGTTGTATATCTAGATTCAAAGTTTCCTAGCGTTTCTGTGGTTTTCGTGTAACGAATTAATCATTGTTTCAATCCTCAAAAATTGAAATTTTGTATCTACGCTCAGAGGGTGGTCCAAAGTGAACATTATTCTTAAAAAATATGCATATCGAACTATAAAGAGAGACTACTAAGACTTAGTAACTACAAAAAATTGAAAAATACATTTTCGTTCACTCCAATTTAAGGACTGAATTTAGAATATTCGGGAGAAAAATGGATAAGCTTACATTTTAGCACAGCTCGTTTTAACAAACATCATCTCTACTCTTAGAGCCACTTGACATTAGCTAATTTTTATACTAATATCTTAGTACTGAATCGCCACAAAAGCATTTTTCACAAAAATCTAATCTTCAAAGTCATGAGTTCAAGCTTAGATTTCTGTAAAAAAAACTACCTAAACTTGAATTTTTTATCTTTAACTACACGTGACTTTTTATAAAACTCAATAAATAATTATTTTGCTAATAAATTTTCATATAAGTATTTAATAATAATTAACAATAAATGTATTAACTAAATTAAATAATTAAACTAAATAAATAAGCCGTTTTTATCATAATGTAGACATAGTAAGGTGGTCACGTGTCGGTAAAGATGAAAAAATTCAAGTTTACTTAAAATATCAGAAATCTCATTTTGAAAAATATTTACTATAAAAAACTGAAACATTTGAAGTTCTTTTGAAAGCTTCATTAGCGCATAGCGAATCAAAAATTGCATCATAAAGCCAAAGGAACTAACCTAACCTAACTTTGCTTATATCTATTAATTTTGTTTCTATCACTTACCAGCGTTAGCTGGTAGCTGTTCATCTGCAACAAAAAGAAATTAAGAATAACAAATTTACTTAATAATGAGTTTAATGATAGATTTTGGATTGATTTTTTATATAGGATATTTTATTTGATCTCTCTTTAAATAGGCAATTTCTGATGTTTTGCAAACAAAAATTTCAAATTTTTCAATTTAAAATGGCCACCAATATACAGAGTAATTCAAAAATGGTGGAATTCCTCTGGAGGAGTTGTTGGGGATTATTAGGGGAGTACGGGAAAAATGTTAAATAAAAAATTCTTCTCCTAAATTCAAATAATTTAAGAAGAACAATAAGAATTCAGAATAAGAATAATCTTATTATTCAGAATAAGAATAATCTTTGATATAACTCATGAATTTTCGCAAAATGCTAGTAAATAAAGTAATAAAGTGGTAATAAACTTCAAAACCCATTCTCAGCTGTTAATATCTCAGAGACCTTATTGAAAAGATTTTTTGTAACATTTTTCCCGTAGTTCTTTAATAGTCAACAACCCCTCCAGAGGAATTTTGCCACTTTTGAATCACCCTGTATAGATTGTCCCATTTTATTTTGTTTTTCTTATAACTTGGCCGGTAATTATTACTACAAAAAATTTAAAACGGTATTGCTAACCCAAACTATAGAGCTTTCGTCCTAACCTAATCGATGCTTAAAATTTATTCAAAATTGCCTGTAAAGTTATTTGACAAAGTTCTTTTTTAAAAGCTGTTTTATAATAGTAGATTATATACTTAGGTTGAGAAGTTTACTATTATAGCCCTAGCGCAAGTATTATATCCTGAAGCGCAAAGCGCCGAAGGATATACACTGCGCGAGGGTTATAATAGTAATCTCAACCGTAGTTTATATAGGTAGTATTTTTTTTACTACTAGTAATATCAATTTTCATTAAAATATCGTTAGAAAAATCATAAAAACAGTTTCCATTTTTTACCTAGGTGAATAATATTTTATTATTTACCTAGGTCGAGAAATTTAATTTCTCTGTTGAAAAAGGAGTCAATAATGATAGCATTTTAGGCTAGTAGTAAAAAAAACATTTTACAGTGTAATAGGGCACATTTTATAAAATGTAATTCATTACACTGTATTTTATAAAATGTACCCTATTACACTGTAAAATATTTTATAATAAAGCTTTTAAAAAAGACCTTTGACAGTCTAATACCAGCTTTAGAGGACTAACTTGGTCAAAATTTTGAAACGGATTTTCTCAAAATTCCTTACGGCCGATATTTTAGTTTTTGGATATATTATAGACATAGCCGTTCCGTATGGAATGCCCGTGTTTTATTTCTTAGAAGTTTCCAGGACCGGAGTTATGATTTTTTGAACGTCAAAATTTCAAAAATCTCTTATTTCTTTTGTCATAAAAATTAAAACTTGAAAATTGGTAAATGTATTAATCCTATGAATATCTACCATTTCGTACTATTTTCGGTTAACTAAGCCCTTCCGGTTAAACCGGAAATTACTAAAATATCAATATTGTTTAAGAAACTCTGAATTTTTTCAAGTATTTTGAAAGCTCGTACGATTAACTCTTACATAATCTTAAACACCTTATATATTGACTTCCGATTTAACCGGAAATGGAAACAACTTGCTTCATTTAAATCGAATACCATGTATATTTTTCAATACTTTTAAAACTCGTTAAATTAGCTTTTAATATTAGAGTAAAATAAAATTAGATACCAAAGAATATATATATTTTAAACACCAAGGTATAGCCCAAATTAAAAAGAAAATAAAGAACACAGCAAACTTTAAATGAGAAAATGAGTTTTGTTATAGTTCAAAGTCTTGTGAACAAATGTCTTCATGGGTACAACCCCAAAGGAACATTGACATATAACGAAAAAGTCCTGGTATAGCCACATCCATTTTTTTATTGGTTAGAACAATTAATAGCAGGTGCGAACTTGGTTTTGTTACAAATGTGTCGATTTTGCTTATACATTCGTTATATTAGTTTATTTTACTAAAAACTGGAGCTAGAAAACTAGATCAAATAATAAAAACGACTAAGCTCTAATTTTTATTATTTCGGTTATTAATCTAACCGTTTTTGTTATTGGTTTATAAAATAAAATTGCCGCCTGCTCAATCCAGCTACTAGGGCAGCTCCTGCTCCTGACACGAGATAATTGAAAAACACTATTAATTAAAGTAAAATCAAAAAGTATTCAAAAGCAATATTTCATTAATTTAAAAATAACGTACAAAACGAAACCCCTAATATGATAAGTGCCCATCAACCACCTTACTTATATCAATTTATTATTTTCCCTCAGCACTTAATTCCAAGAAAAATTTTAAAATTCCTAATCCATTATAAAATATTATGAAAATTAATCATCAATAAAAGTAATTAGTTTAAAACATTTAAGGAAAATCAATAGTTAGTTCTAAAGGTCAGTTCGCTATTATATTCCAATACACTGCAAGTAAACTTGAACGCAAAGTTTCAGAATAAACATTAAATGAGAAATGGAAGCTTTTTTAAAATATCAGAAAGTTATTTAACCTTTGAAACGACCGTAATTTATTATTACTTCAATTACTATTACGCAAACAAATAGACTAGGAGATATTTTTTCAATGAGCTTCATTGGTTTTGCTTTCTTGGGTATTTATTTCTCGTAAGTATTTTCTAATACAATGACTGGAAGCAGTAGCGGATTATCGATAAGGTCACACTAGGCGTAGGCCTACAGGCGGCTCATTTATTTATTATTTATCCCATATTTGGTTAAAATCATAGACTGGACTAATATTCCTGATGTAGTAGGTATATCAGTATAATCACTGCCATTCGTAGATTAGCTCAAAAGTAGGAACAGGGGTAGCTTAGAGCTTGACGTCAATTCCAAACGACACGAGTATCAAAGAAGGTTCTGGCGTTAAGATCCTAAAGTTGCCAAAACCGGATAGGGAATTATATGAAGTGTTGCATAAATTGCACAGATCTGTGCCAAGGGGTCAATTGGACTACCGCCCGGGGCTCAAATTTATGAGGGATGAAAATGTTGTTTCGTAGCAGATCGTCAATTGAATTAAGTCTTTCAGGAAACTCCTGAAGACGCACTCACAGGTTAAAGGGCTCAGACGTCCGTACCTTAAACTTTTTTCTCTAAAATAGGTACTCTGGCTAATGAAACTTTTACTACGTTACGAATTTAATAAGTGGTGAAACCAAATAGGGTTAGAAAGGCAAGGTTTAATAATGTAGCACTGAACGAAACCTTATTGAATCCTCCCCTGTTACTACACCCCTTCCACTATTTTTAAAATTAAATTTTTTCAATCGTGATTCCAATCACGATTTATTTGTTTAAAATTTCACTCACATGGCCATTTTAAACATTATTTTTACAACCCCCCATATAAAGAAAAATCCTATGGACGTATGCCTGCCCTTTTCTTTATACGTTATGCTTATAGGACACACAATGGTAACGTGGTAGGGTTAGTCTTTTCATGTGGTTTTATTTTTTTACAAACCACACACATACACTTTTGACTATAATAAATATTTTTCACCCCAAAAATATCAAAATTGCTTGAAAAAAGGGGTTAACGTTTTACTACCGATTTCGTTGGATACTTGTAAATAAAAGCGATTAACAAATAAAACTACAAACTGTGTAATCTACCTACAACTTACATAACATTTTAAAATACATTTACATGCAATGTAATTGTAGATAATTCACTTTATCTATAACAACTACAGTTTTAAGTTAATTCTCTCTTTATACATTTATACACACAATACACATTTCGTTATGCCATACATGCAATAAGAACAGAATTATCAAGGTATAAAACGTGTAACCTGTAATAATGCACAAAGTATACACCAACGTAAATGTCACTAAGGTTAACTTGCAAAATACTTAGATATAATAAATTATTATTTACCTACACTCTCGTAGTTATTATTTATAATTGACAGACGTTGTTTGTGCAAAAAGATTAAAACTCGTAATTTTATAAAATTAACTCACAAGGCTATATTTTGAAGGATAAATTTAAAGATTCCTTAAAATTATACCTGTAATTAGAGAAAAATTGATTATATTCCCATTGAGGTTGGAAGTTGGAACTCTCAGTCTCCATTCAATGTACGCCAACGCTAAATTAAAGAGTCTACCTATTAAGAGAGACTAACAAATGGACGAGCAGGCGGGCGAGTAGTCAGACAGTAGATCTACAAAAATTACGAATACACAATTTAACGAGCTAATACACGAAAAAGTGACTGGGAGACTAGGGGGGAGGACTGGGAGATTAGGTGTGGGGGGCTGGGGAAATGCACCCGAAATATACATGCTCAGGCATTCAGAAAGTCAAGCAAGCTAATCTTATGCAATATCAAAGACTATACAGTATGGTTTTGGGTAGATCGAAGTATGAGAACAGACGGGCCACCAAAGTGATATCTGCACGACTAAATTACAAAGCATGTCTGCCGAAGGTTTTTCTTCGTAAATAAAAATTCGAATGAGGTACCTAATTATTTAATACATAAAAGAAAACATTTTTATAGCCTCTTCGACTAGTACCTTACTACTCTCTAAAATGTCTGCCAAGAGGCAGAAAGAAGAACAGGCAGGCAGACAGGTAAGTAGAGAGACTAATGTCTTTAAATAACGACGAACGTAAGGTTGGACGAAAAGACAGACGAAATAGCAAACAGACAGATGATGAGAAGCTCTGGCGATAAATGTATTTTTGAGCATGCCTAAGCCTAAGACTGTCTAAGGCGTAGTGCCAGTTTTAAACAAAAAATTTCGGGCAAATAGTAATCAATGGTGAAAAGTGTGATTGCTTCAAACTTTAAAATCTGGGACCTCTGAGGATACCTCTAGATAAGGTGGTCTGTGAGTCCTTCCACCAATGGTTTCTATTCTTTTATTTTACAAAATTTTTATTTCTAAGGAGGTTGGTTACCCTGGAAAACTTATATTAAATACTTCAAAAGGCCTATGAATAGGTTAGATAACTTGGAAGACTTCTGGGCTATTTAACCTGCTTAGGTTAATTAATTGCAAATCTCCCATGTTGCCCTTCTCAGCGTTTCTTAAATTACAGTTCAAGGGTCCCTATTGATGAAGAGAGTTGCTTCAAGACTCAATGGAAAATCGTTCTTCTGTGCAGGTCGCCTGAACGATGTCCAGACACTCAGGCGTACCAGTCTTATCCATTACACTCTTGGGCTTATATCTCCAAAATTTAATCGGTTTCGGCATTAAAGCGACAATACATCCCCTGTATAATAATATCCAAAATGTAGGTCTAATGATCACGTATTACCATGCCAAAATTGGTTTTAATATCTCGAATAGTTAAGAAGCAATCCGTCTACACAGTAAACACCCACACTGTATACCCCCCCCCACACACACAATGACCTGCCTGCAAGTGGCCTAAACTATCAGATTTCCCGGTACTAATTTTATTCCCAGTCCAACCTTGAGCTCAGTTATCTCAAAACTGCAGTTAGACCCTTGGGGCTGTTAGTTTTGACCAAGGAGGGTGGGAAATAAAGGAAATAAACTTAGAAGGCTTAAGCGTCAAGATTTGATGGAAAATTATTCTTCCGGGGTAATTGACCTATAAGTTAGATATCTTGGAACACTTTGAAAGACTTCGGGGCCCTGGCTCCCTGACCTACTCAAATTAATTAATTACAGATCTTCCGGGTATTCTACCTCCGAGTTTCCCAATCTGCAGCTCAAAGGCCCCTTGAGTGCCTTTGTTTTGTTGAGGGGTAGTAAAATAATATAAACAACTTTACAATGCTTTAAGCTTTAGGACTCGATGGAAAATTGTCCTTTAGGTTAGGTACATCGGAAGGCCGATACGTTAGCTACATTGAAAGACTTCGAGAATTTGACCTACTCATGTACTCATATTAATTAATTACCGATCTTCCAAGTTGTCTACCTCAGAGTTTTCCAAACTGCAGTTGAGGAGCCCCTTGGGGTGGTTAGTATCGTTCAGGAAAGTTGGGAAATAATGAAAACAAATTTATAATTTTTGAAGGTTTAAGAAGCAATGGAAAATTATTTTTGCGTAGCAATTGACCTATTATAGGTTAGGTACCTCAAAAGACTTATAGGTTAGGTACCTCGGAAAAGCTAGTGGTTAGATACCACTTTAATTATACTATTTTAATACTCATTTTAATTAATTACAGATCTCCCGAGTTGTCTAGCTCAGCTATCCATAAACTGCAGTTTAAAAGCCCCTTGGGGCGGTTAGTTTTGACCAAGGGGTTTGGGAAATAAAAGAAAAAAATTTAGAATGCTTAAACTTCAAGATTCGATGGAAAATTGTTCTTCCGGAGTACTTCTGCTCTACTCAGAGTAATTAATTAATTACAGATTTTCCGGGTTTTCTGTCTCAGAGTTTTCGAATTTGCAGTTCAAGGACCCCTTGAGAACCTTGTTTTGTTGAAAGGATTTTAAAATAATGAAAACAGATCTAGAATGCTTTAAGCTTTAAGACTCGATGGAAAATTGTTCTTTCGGGCTAACTAACCAATAGGTTAGATACCTCAGAAGACCGATACGTTAGATACATTGAAAGACTTCGAAGACCTCATATTAACCTCGACTACTCATATTAATTAATTACAGATCTCCCGGGTTGTCTGCCTCAACGGTTCTGAAATTGCAGTTGAAGGGCCCCTTGGGCAGGTTAGTTTTGTTTAAGAGAGCTGAGAAATAATGAAAACTTTAGAATTTTTGACGCTTTAATACTCAATGGAAAATTATCCTTCCTTGGCAATTGATCTATAGGTTAGGTACCTCGGAAGACTTTTAGGTTAGGTACCTCGGAAGATCTTTTGGTTAGATACCTATTCATGTTTATTAATTACAAATCTCCCGAGTTTTCTATCTCAGCGCTTCCGAAATTGTAGATCGCCCCTTTGGGGCCACTAATAGTTAAGGGGAGAATTTTTTTTTAAACGTAGTTTTTAGATGGGGGCGCGAATTATTTGACTTTTCGCAAGGTTTTTTTATACCAATAAGTTTGAGAAGCACTGAGGTAACCTAACCCGGTTAGTTACCCCAGACACTAGTTTTGAAGTAAATACTGTTAGTTATTGCACCATTTAGTTCTTCGGCGAGCTTCCGGACGATCGAAGAAACGTACTGTCGAGCACACCGACATGTACACGGGAGAACAGGCAGACTTGCGAATTAAAAGACAAGGAATATTCGAGCGTACTAAAAAGCGGACAGACGACAAAATAAATAAACAGACTAGACGAGTGGTTTAACAATTTTAAAGTTTCATCAATTCTCGTCATGTAAATGCTTAAAGAAATAGTACTAGGAAGCAAAATGGTGTAAATTTATTTTTTTGTTTGTACACAATATAAACCAACTATTAAGTACATTAGACATTTTTAGATGGTTGATTCATGGTTTTTGTTACAGAAATTGTGCTGTGCCGACTTGATAAGCAGCAGATCTCTGATGGACCGATAATGGTCGATCTTCTAGGGGAGAGGTAGTTTAATCATCATTATTGAACTTCCTAATGGTTTGTATTGTCCACCGTACAATTTATCATGCGTAATGTATTTAAAAGAATAAATTTTTTGTTATAACTTAACTTATATCCGCACAGTTTGTTTGTCGAAAATAAAAGAAAATTTTCCAATTTATAATATTTTTGTTTTATCTGTGTGTTTGTGTGTGTGTTTAGCGTACGTTCTCGTTATTTTGCTAGAAAGAGTTAGAGTAACTAAAAGTATTTTAAAAGCAATCAAAACTTTTCGGAACATCGCACTGCAAAAACAGTTAACCGCAAAATAAGTTCTAAATTCAATCAATGGTCGCGGAAGCGGAATGTTAGGATTTGCTATATTGTATAGTATAGGAAGTCGATTTCGTTCACTTTCATCCCCTTTTTATTTAATAAAATTAAAATTCAACTTCTATAGTTACTTGTGAGAAAAAAGTTTGAAAAGACGTACGTTTTGTTATGGTAATTAATTGTAGGTTTAAATTAATTTATTTTCGATAAGGTTTAAAACCTTGTAGTATGCGGTTTGCGTGTGATATTGAAAACAGCACACTTCCATTAGACCAGATGTGCGGCGCGGGCCGTGAATATGCACATCGTAGGGGTGTGTATTGGTACATAATAGGTTCAGTGACGTGTTCTACTAACCCTGACAGGAGGTGAGGAGGGTCGCGGGTCCGACAAAGCTCTGGGTCGTAAAGGGATGTTCGGGGGCAGAAGGGCTGATGGATTACCCGACCACCCTGTCAAACGCAAGATGGATCTGCCATTTTCAAACTTACTCTTTTCCAGCAATACGCAGAAATGGTGTCAGAAATATTATTTTCAAAAGTATATACTTATAGAAGCTTTTTTATTGAAATGTTGGTGGGAAACTGTCACGTTGAGTTTATACAAAACCAAGTTTTTTTTACTAACCTACACCTATAATAATAGGTAACTCTTAAAGCGCGCACAGTGCACACCTCAGCTGCTGCTTTAATAAGAACTCCCCCTTTACATTAACTCGTTAAACTAATTTCTTTGAACTTAATTATAAAATTATTACTCGTTATAATGTAAATATGCAAATAATAGCTTTGAAGTGTCAAATTTTTAAATAAATAATAAAATAGTCAAGAGGATAATAACCGCAACAATTAATTTTTAATTAATGCTAATCAAAAATTACACTTTTATAAGGTGATTTTCTTTAGCGAGCAAATCGTTACATCATTTTGATTTTAATTTATTTTAAGTTGTTATTTATTACTTTAAAATATACCTATATTTTAATATTTATTGCTTATAATTAATATAAACATCATACTAAAAGATGTAACGCCTACCAATCTTAATCAGTAGCTGTAGCATTTCCAAAATTTGGGTAGGAAGACACTTTTTTGGCGAGTAGGTTAACATTGACATTATGTTAAAATTTTACACTTAAAAAATAATTGAATAATGTTGTAAGTTGGAAATTTAAATAATTAAAGTATTAATTTGTGTTAGCATTTAAGTAATGAATATATAATTAATTGAAGTTTCATATTCCTCACTAACGCCCCTAGTTAATAAATTAATGTACCTACGTGCTCAAGCTCCTTGTTTAATTTAAATTTTATAGCTAATAGAACTATTCAATTTATAAAAATGAGGTATAAAGTGTTGTATTCAATTTTATTCCAATTATTTAATTATTGTCCTTTTAATTTTGGTAATTGTGTTTCCCACCCCTTATATTCTTTTTATTTACAAATCCGTATGAAGTCATTAACAAAACATACGTTTTAATTAAAATTTTTTTTTCTAAAAAATAGGTAGGGGAGAGTTGGACAAAACCGGGTAGTCGGATGAAACTAGGTACCAGTCATTATATCTTAGTGGGTGCTATTATCTTTGGGATAACCTTCCCTAACCTAACCTAACTTAATCTAACCTAACCTAACCTAACCTTTTTTTTTACAGAGAAGATTGTTGGAGTACTTGGTTCTATTGTTCTTGTCAAACTAATCGGGTAGCTCGCTCTCGCATTTCTTCCGACTAGCAGGACATGTTGAGTTCCTTACTCAATTCGTATGTACTTTGCAGTATTTGTTGCTTCGTTTGTCTCGTTAATGTTGTATCAGTTGTACGTTTCCTCTTTGTTTCTCGTCGTTTTAAATTTGTTCAAAATTATCTCTCTTGTTCGTCGTTTGATTATTGTGGTTATACGATTCCTCTTTAATTCTCGTCGAAGTTTGTTTAGTTTCTTTTTAGTAATTTAATTTTTCCTGTTTCCGCTTTCCTCTGTTTGTGCTGTAGATGTTGGTTACAGCAGCTTCTGCCATACGCCCTCGACTCGGAGTACTTAGTGTCGAGGGTTTCTAGCTTCGGCTTGCTGCTCCCGTTCCAGCTGCTCCTTGGTCCCCATGAAATTATGGACTAATTCTGCGACGATGCCCCAGCTTTCCTCGTCTCGGGGCATAATTTCGACGAGGTTATATGGGGTCAGAGTCACGATGCCGAGTGTTATGGCTGCGATGACTCTCCTCTATTCCCAACGGTAGCAGACGAACAGGGTATGTAGTTGTGTGTCGTCCTCGTCGCAGAATTCACACTTTGGGGAGACCAACTTACCGATCCGATGCTTGTACTGGTTGAAGAATCCGTGGCCAAAGAGGATCTGTGTCAGATGAAAGGACGGTTCTCCGTGTTTCCTCTCTGCCCACGGGAGGATGTTAGGTATCAGGGATCGGGTCCATTGGCCTTTGTCTGTGGTTTCCCATCGTTGTTGTCACTGAGCCATGGTGTCGGCGCGCGATGTCGGTGTTGTGTCGCGCCGAGTTGCTCTCTCCGCGTCGCGCCGCGTCCAACGAGACGGTCCGATACGCGGATCCGCTTAGCTTAGCTTAGCTAAGCATCCGGTTCCTATTGCGGCCGTAGGCCAGCGCGTCTTTCCATAAAGGAGCTGCATATAGCACGATCGATTGCGCGACCGAGCTCAGCAGTCTCCTTTTTGTCGTCTTCGGGCCACCCACGTTGGGCATGGTGGTGGTGGTAGCACCTAAAAAAACCTAACCTAACCTAACCTAATCTAACCTAACTCCCTACAAGAGACAAAAAATAATTGATAATCATTTTAAACGAAAACAGTTTGAACTAGAACTAGAGTGTTGAAAGTCATTACAGTGTGAGCTTCTCTGCTTACCAACAAAAATTACACAATATGTAATTGTTTCTAAAATGGGGGTTTGAGTGAGGTTTTTTCTAACCCTATTTTTTGTATGAAGTAAATTCGAAAAATTGAGTTAGAAATTTAATTTCTGAACTGTAATTTTCTCCCGTTTTCTTCCCCTGGTCTATAGGAAATTCGCCACCTTTTGTATGTGGAAGTTTTAAAGTCGATTGGTAAAAGTGCCCAAGATAAGCTTTATTTTGACGAATAAATAAATCGATTTATTTTCTAAAACTGAAATAAACACACTAAAATAGACGTATAGTGGAATAGAATTAAGATTTTTATGGATGTTGGCTCCCATTAGCAATTTTATGCTTGAATATAATTGAGGACGATGTCCTGAACAACACCTTATAGTTTTGTCAATCCAACTAGTGCCGGAACATTAACAAAAATGGCCTTCTTCTTGCACTTTCACGTTTTCTTTCTTAAAATGACAAATAACTCGAGTTGTAATCAACGGATAGAAAATAGTTATGATAAAGAATTGTTGGGGATTTAATACCGAAAATTTCTAGCCTAATTGCGAGACTTTTAATTCATTAGATTTGGTTATAAACCTTCCCGAAGTTAAGAGGTTGTTAAAAAATGTTTTCTTCATTTATTCTGGAAGAAGTGAGGCGATTTTGCCGATATTGCACAAAAAGACGTTACTAGACTAATACAATTAGCCTACCAAATAGGAATTTTAAAAATTGATCTCAACAGCTACATTATGGATTTCTGCACAATTTGTTGAAAAAGCTTCCTTTTTGTGAGAGGTTATAGAATTCCAACAATTTTTTTTTTCAAACTTCAATTTTTTAATGTACTTTGTGATGCAATAAAAAATGATATTTTTTTCCTCATTTACTATGCCTTTTAGGCCTTTTTGTCAAAACACGTTTTATAAAAACTGTTTTATCTCTTCCCATTTCAACTAAAACAAATTTGTATATGCTTAGTCAAAAAGAATTTTTGAAGACCTTTCATTTAAAAAAAGATTTGTTCAGTTTGGTCAAATAGAAGAGTAGTTCAGCAGTAGCTGAACGCCTAACTTTTTTTAGGTTATTTTTGGGCCAAATGAAGGGCAGAATATTTCTTCATTTATGTATATCGTTTTTTAAAATAATGCTTTTTTAAATTCAACACCAGAATAAGAAGAATGCGTCGAAGCGCAAGAAAAATTTTCTAAATAGACCAGAACTCGCTGAAACCATGGTAAAATTTGATAAACGAGCATTCTCCCACTACCGACGCGTGCATGTAAATTTTAGGGGATATGCGTTTGTAACAGAATGCTTTATTATTTTAAATATTTTTTATGTTTAGTGGGTAAATTGTCACGTACATTCCAAATGTGCAGGTATTTTATGATTTTGATAATATTTAAAGCAGTTACTTCTAAAAGGACATAAAATATTAAAAATATGAAACCATTGGATTAGAAACTGCCCCTCCCCTATAGTAAATTTTTAGGTAAAGCACTTTTGTTTTCTTTATATTGGGGTAATATAGTATGCTAACAAGGGCTGTGTTTGTTAACTGTAGTGCAATAAATTCAACCAAATATTCGGACGTTTTAAAAGGTGCCGCATATCACTTACCATCCATGCATTTAAGTAGGTACATACAGTAGAATCCTGTTATTAAGTACCCGTTTATACCGTTTTCTGGACATAACGGACTAAACCTTTGATCCCAATTTCATATTTTGTCTATTTATTGTGTTTTTGTTACGAACTTCCGGTTATAACGTACCAAATTTTTCGGTCCCTGATGGTACGTTATAACGGGGTTCTACTGTAGGTACATAAAGTACATAGCTGGAGGAATAGGTGCAAGTTCAGTTTTTTGAAATTGAGATGGTGGGTATATATTACGAATAGCCAGTACTTATCCCAGGGAATAGAAAGTTTAAGTGAGAAACCTTATAAGACAAGTGTAATCAATAAATAACTAAGCTTTATCGTTACCGCTACAGACTATAGGCTTTTGGTTTCACTCTCGTGTCGTTGAGATGTTGGGAATAAACATAAGTATAGGTACAGCTCAACCGTCGTATTCTAGAAAAATCTTACGTACAACTCAGGTCTCACGTTATAAGAAAATAATCGTAAAGCTATGCACTCGTTCAAAACCGTTTAACGTCGTACACATTTAACTGTGTAATTTAATTGGTTATTTAATTGATAATACGTCCGATTATACGCTCTGGATGCGCTGGAATTATTTTCTTATAACGTGAGACCTGTAGGTATACTGTCTTAATTTAAGCAATCTCAAACAATAAAAATAAACAAACTCCAGTCAAGCTTCGTCATTTCTTCAGAATACCACAGTCGGATTGGACCAAATTTCAAGTATTTCGCAACTTGATGTTTACAGACAGACGAACAACGAACATATAAGGCAAGCAAATAGACATACAGCTAGACAGATACACATGCAAGTCGGCAGAGAAGAAAATAGTTATTTGTTTAATAAGGAGACAAAGTAACGTTTTGTGTGACAAGACTGTTTTTGGCTAAAGAGCGAGCGTAGCGAGAGAGTCCGGTAATACAGGCGAGTCACACAAAACTACTTTGACTCCGTATAAAACATTTTATTTTTTCTGCAAAAGTAAAGCGTAAAACTGAAAATTTTGATTTTAGAAAGAGCACCATCTCTTGTCAATTACTTGTAGTTCAATTGTCAAATATTTTTTTAATTTAACTTTAATTTGTAAAAAAAGCTAATTATTAAACGTAACGAACTAAATTATAAAGGAAAATTTAAAAAACATTAAATTTTTTACATTACAAATGCTTAGAAAATATTTTTTATGTTAAAAAATAAAAATTAAGTTGGGTTAAGATTTTACTTTGTCTGCCTAGACAGAGAAAAGTACTTTGCTGACAAAGTTAAACTTCACCCTTACATATTGAGTGACAAAAGTCGACTTTTTTGACAATCTAAGAAGAGTTCTAAGCTTGTAAGTGATACTGTAATTTAATAAGTAATTTTGGAATGGGAATACAGAGTATTCCAACGAAAAGTAGCCACTCTTAATGTCGTGATCCTGTCCGTCAGAAATAAATGGTGTGCAAAAACATTTTTATTCCCAATGATCTTTAAAATCCGTGGCTCTATTGACAAAATTCAAAAAATACGACATCGGTGGTTTTTTACTTTGAAACTTTTGGACATTACGCTTCGAGAAAAGGCTGAAAGATAGGAAAAACACAATAATTTAAACCACCAGTATCTAAGATCTACCTTTAACTTTAACATGTTTTATTATTTTTTTTTAATTATCCTTGAAAACGCGTTACATAGGATATGAAACTTTTTAATTTTTAGCAAATATTAAACACAATAAATAATTATTAATTAATTTATTTCTATGTATAAATAGAAATTGTAACGCCGTTTGAAATTTTTGTTTTCGTTTTCAAGAAAGTGTTGAACGATTGTTCAATTAATAACTCATATCTCAAACTGTCTAGTCGAAACATTGAATGGAAACGTCAAAAAAGTGGAAATACGTAATATATCTTATTTTGATTCCTTTTGTAAAAATATATCTCATACTTACAGTTCAAAAATATCTTATAACTACTGTAGAATTTTGTTAAACGTATAGTAATACTGATTTTTTTTACTATTTAACCAAACATTAATTAATAGTTAAGCTGATTAGAAGTGTGTACAATTCCGTTACGATTAAACTGCGTTGAAAAGTAAACCCCTACAGGCAATTACTCCCCGAGTGCCTGAGTCAAGTTCTGAAGAACAGCTGTAATGGACTAAACTACCCATCTAGAAAGACGCCTTCAGTTGAGCTCGACTTTACGACTTATAAAACTGTAGAGATCGGCTCTAATTAGTCTCTTGCCTGACTTTAATTTTTTATTTTATGTGTGTTATACCAAACCAATTTAGGATGCATATTCTTTATGTTTATAAAAGGTAAGTAATACCTAAAAGTATACCGTACAGAAAATTTTTAGAACAATGTTTCTTATAACATCAATTTAGAGCAAGATTTAAAAAATTACAGGGTGGTGACCACTGACCCTAGATAATGATTTAATACGTAAATCATAGTACTTTAGTAATTTTCTGCTTGCTGGTCCCCTAATTTTAGCAAAAAAAGCTTCAAATTAAAGTTGTGGAGCATAAAATTTTGTATCTAAATCAATTATTAACAAAAATAGATTTGCATTTTTCGTAACGTAACAGTACAAATTGGATATTAAAATGTGGAAAAGCCTTAAAATAACGATGGCCAAAGGTTTAGATAAACAATTTCTAATGCTTGGTGAAAACATATTTTCACGAATATTGGCCTTTTTAATTAAAAAATGGTATTTTGAAGACAAAATTTTACCATAAAATGAACGAGAGAAGAGAGCCAATATTCATAAAAGTATACCTAATGTTTTTCCTTGCTGTGTAATATGTGTATCGATATTTCTATTCTTGTTAGTCTTTTTAATGAAGTCAAGGTTTGATCTTTTCTTTTTATTGGAAAATAAGTATGTGACAAGCACTTCCAAGCCCTGAATAGGCCTACCTATACAATACATGCCCCTATAATAAGATATGTAAATGAATTCACAATTACGATAATTATTTTATGCAAAAATGAACACATAATACGTAAAATTAAACTTGGTGGCTGAACAATTTGCAAAAAAAAATTGTTACAAGGTATTTAATGACATAATCGCTCTTTCAAAATGGGAAACACCTTATTTTATTACTCGTTCTTTTCTGAAGGTGTATAAAAATCAATATTATTATAAGTTGTAAAAGTGATGTAAAATAAAATAATGAAACCAAAAGAAAAAAATTACTTTATTTGCAGTTTTTTATTGATAGCTTAAACATGAAGTTCATAATATATCCCAACCCCTACCGATTCTTTCCACTGTCTGTACTTGTGAACTTACCTTTGATTAAAATACCTTGAGGGGCTAAGAGTAACATCTTTAAGATTGTCAGTGACTATAAGGAGTTTCGAATTTATTATTACCTACAGTGATTTTCTTAATAGGTTGAATGGTTAGCCAAAAAAGAGTATTTTAATTGGTTCAAAAATCCTTCAAGTGAATAAATATTAATTTAATCTACTGTAAAGTGTACAAGGTAGGTATAGTTATGCCACTACAACCAAAAAGTCGTGCTTTTAACTTTTTACGTCGACTGTTCACACTGAGAAGTCAAATTATATTTGAAATAATGACCTCATGATAGCAGTGTCATCGTGAGAACGGGTCTTTATCCTCATTGTTTATCTACCACATTATCACAAATCGTCTTAAATATTTAATTAGTTGACGAGTTCGCAATCGAAAGATCAGCTACACCCTCAATACTAGTAAAAGCAACACTATAACATCTTTAGCTCACAAAAATTGCAGAGCTCACTGCTCGAGCTGTAGAAATTTAAAAAATTAGCTATAAAAGCGCTATAAACAATAAAATTATCGCTGGTTGCGTTGTGAGGACCTAGGTGGCACTTTGACTGATGGGGACTCTCGATTTAAGCTTTTAATACTGAAAAAGTGTAGATGGTATGCTGACATCCTCAGCTGCAGAAGACGAAACAATGTAGCATGTGCTATCACTATCACTGTATCACCGACACTTCATCTAGCTGTATCTTAAGGTTCATCCAAAGGTTGGGTGTTAAGAGGGCTTCAAAATTGAAGGAACGATGGGAATTACTACAGGTACTGAAAGGAGATAAGTAGCAAAATGAGTCAGACTGAGTGGCTTGTAGTGAAGCCTAAGTGCAAATTACTTGTGAAATTATTTTACCTCTTTAAATGTCTCTGAAAAGATTCAGCTCCCTGAATTCAAGGTCAAAGTTTAAATGACTTCACTATAATTGCACCTCAATAAAGGAACTTATTATTAAAATTCAAACCCAAAAATTTCAATTTGACCCCTTATCCCGT
Organism: Malthinus seriepunctatus; assembly: GCA_963924605.1. NCBI lineage: Eukaryota > Metazoa > Arthropoda > Insecta > Coleoptera > Cantharidae > Malthinus > Malthinus seriepunctatus. The sequence goes on along the minus strand of OZ004601.1, from coordinate 15,365,989 downwards.
CTCCCCAAAAGAGTAATTCAAAAGTTATTATACACAAATTTAGATATTGTCCAGTTCACAGATCTTTACTGACACGTGACAACCTTAAATGTATAAATTAAGACGAAGAAGAGTTGAGTTCACTTTAATTTATAGTTAAATCATTTATTATTAAATTTATTTAGAAAATTTGTTTCTAATTGTGTCTGAGTATTCTGAAAAGTCACGTGTCAGAAAACATCAGTGAACCGAACTGTACATTTTTTTATACATATTGCGTTGTCGATTAATAATAAGGCATTATTGTAACGTTGCACCATCCTCTCCAATCCTCATAAAAATTCATTTCTTCTACTTTTCAGTGATCTTAAACCATTGCCCACCCAATGTCATCACTTTTATCAGAATGAAACTTTTGGTAAATCAATCAATGCCAAGTCTGGACTGTGAAGCCGGTAATCAAGTTACTCTCATCAACACTTTTGAAGTAGTTTTTGTGTCCAGAATTTGACGCCGAATGACCAGAGCATTATACCATTTTTTCATTCGAATAAAAATCAGGTTTGAGTTGAAAGTGCTTAGCAATCAGTCAAGAACAGTGTGATAACCCTGGGGCAACCTGACTGGGCCTAATTTAGCTGGCCCTCAAAGTTTTGGACTCGATGCCATTTTTGATCTGTATGCAATAAATTCATCCATCAACCTAACTTAACCTAACCTAACCTAACCTTTTTTTTAACCTAACCTAACCTTACGTCCGGTGAATGCACCCATTGTTCGATCAATCCAGGGTTTTCCAAACTTTTTCTCTGATTGAGCACTTTGAGGTTCTTTGAATTTTGACGGAGTACCTTGTGTAATTTGAAAGAAGGTCAATGACACATAATCATTCAAGGTTTGTTATTAATATTTTTGCTACCTTCACGGGGAGCACTAGTGCTCCGCAGAGCACAGTTTGGGAAGCCCTGGACTAATCGTTTCCCATTGTTATAGAAGACATTTTAGTTTTCACGCATAAAATCTGATAATACGAGTATGTATGAAACCTAATAGGCAATAGGAATAAAAAACGTAGAATCTCAAGCATTCTCAAAACTCTTCATTAAGAAACCTTGTCTTAAGAAGCCCATAACTACCTAATTTAAGAAAGTTCCAATTTAAAACGGTACCGGTATTAACGGTAAAACGGTAGATCAGTTCTGATGAATGGTCATTGCTTTCTAAAGGGAAAACCCTGTAGATGTACAAGGATGAAGGAGAATTATCCAAATATGTGTTAATGACCATCTTTTGTAGCATTAAACAAAGCTTCATCAAACACTTATTGTATCCAGATCAAAAATGCATTCGAGTCCAAAACGCTTTTGGGGGCCAGCTAAATTAGGCCCAGCCAGGTTGCCACAGGCTTATCCAAAACCAGCAGAAAAAAAAGCTTGTAGGGGAAGTCGGGGTAAGATAACGAACGGGGTAAGACGACGAAAGCCTTTTATTTTAATAGCGGGAAAATTACAAAATGCAATGTTATGCCGCCACCTAGATATCATGGTCTAAAACTAATTTATCAACGTTGGTAAAATGTTCGGTTCTTTACCTTACTTTAAAACGTGCAAGTGTGTTTTCCAGTAGTCCGTTATAAGAATTGGCCATCTTTCATATCATTTTAAGAAATTTGCAAGTAAGCAATTATTATGTTTTATTTATAAAGTAATAGAACCCTGTTGAAGCTGTAATTTCGCGATCATAATTTTTGTGTGAAAGGTCTTTGTTTTTGATAACCTTAAAAAACATGTTTTTGCCGCCTTCGGGGTAAGATGGAGGAGGTAAGATGACGAATTCGTCAATAATACATTAATACGTTCGTAATACATGGACGAACTCAGATTCTTGACTCAAAGCAGTATGTGTGTCCAAGCTGCGATGAAGTCTATCAAGAGCCTCCGACCGAAAACTGGATTCAATGTTTTTCATGTATAGCATGGTGGCACGAAGCGTGCACTAATTATGAAGACAGTGGTGATTTTAAGTGCGATTTTGCGTTTAGTCATCTTACCCCAATAGGTTAGTCATCTTACCCACCCTAAGGGGTAAGATGACTTAAACGCCACATTTTTTAATTTTGTTTTTTATGAGAATCGAATTAAGTTTATGAAAGAATTATTGTTGTTATATGAAAGTAGAAATGTTAAACTATATTCCTTTATTTTTGAAATAGTTTAAATAAAACGATTTGTGTTCAAAATTAACGTTTTCCCTTAACATCGCCATCTTACCCCGACTTCCCCTAACCTTTCTTGAGAAACGATAATTGTGACTCCTAAGTCATAAGAACTTCTATTTGGGAAGATGGGAAGCACAATTTGCCACATGGTTTAGGTAGGTCCTACGCGAGAGACAGTTGATGAGGCAGAATGAGGATGAGTTTAAAAAAAGGTGCAAAATCGGAAATCAGTAAAGATTGAGGTGCCTATTAGTGAGAAAAACAATGTCAAAAACTTCAAAATTTGCATGATAAAACAGGTAGGTAAGTAGATAATACTTAGATCAAAATAAATTTTTGTGAAAAGAGTTTTTCAAATTCTGTTTTCTGATAAAATTTGAATACCTACAATAATTCAATAATGGTTAAATTAATACTCAAGTCATACCCATCGAGAATGTGGACGCCTGGAAATTAACAAAATTTTAATTTTTTTTCTCAAACTCTTTAAAAATCATAAGTTGATAGCTATAAACGCAGGAACAAGAAATAATTTTTTAGGCAAGCCATAAATTTAACTCGTAAAGAGGGCCATTTGAAAAGCTTTTAACTGTTTATTAAGCCTAAAGGCTGAAAATCTCAATTCATTATTGTTGGCAGATAAATTTTACACACGATTAATATTCCACTACCGTATGGTCATTTACTTAGGCAACCTAAACAACACCCTTCTGTAGTAGGTAATAATGTCTCTATAGTAAGGCTATTAAAGAGGGATGAACAGTTATCTTATTTTATTATACCTAAACACCAACTCAGGTTTGTTGTGAGTTCTTCCAACAGTTTAAGTAGGGGAAGTCGATTAATCAGTGATCAAAATAAATTTTACGAAGAGTTTTTACTTCGCATAAATTCCAACATTGCAAATATCTGAGGTTGAAAAGCAAAAAAAAATCATTTTTAGTCATGTTGATACCTATGCAGAGAAAAAGGTATATGTAGAATTTTGCTAAAATACTTAAAATAATGATCCTACGCCAACTTGATCTCAGTGATAATGGGGTATGCAGAAGAAAATCAATCAAAATCAAAAATCGTTAAAAAGTGAAGTTCCAAAAGACTTGTAGTATTGTGGTTTTAAAAAAATTTGCCACTAGTAAATAAATGATTTATTTGGGTAGCAATAAAATTTCCCTAAAAGACCCCATGAGTTACGACGATCATCCACTATTACTTTACTACTGCTACACGCTTGTTAGTCGGGCCATTGTAAATGATAACTTTAAATTAATTTACGGAAGACATTAATGTGTGTACGGGTATTATTTAAAAATCAAGGTGTTTATATTAGGACGATACACAATAATTTATCAAAGTAAGCATGTTAGTGGAGAGTGTTAATTAATTGCTTTATTAGTCTACTAATTATTTCCTTTTTTTTAAATTTTTTGGGGAATAATTTATGTTGGATAAATTAACATAAAATGAGGATTGAATTTTAATAATTTAAAAAAAATTGGGGCAAATAAATAAGGGTTTACTTATGAATGGAAGACTAATTTAAAAATAAAATTTACCCAAATTCAAATAGAAAATTATAAAACACTAAAAACAATAAAAGCCCTGCACATACACGTTGTATCTCCTACAGGAATGAGAAATAAACTGCTCAGCTAAGCATCAAATCTTAAACAATTCACAACAAATTATCAATTTTCCAAACCTTTTTGAGCAACGCCTCTCTCCCCGCCAAAACTCCACCCAGCGCTTGCGTCCAACCACATTTTCCACGCCAAACACGCTACTTCGTGTGATTCCCCACCTTACGAACCATCTCTGTTTTACACGCTATGCAAAAGAACACCATCTCCTTTGTTGTATTACTCTTTGCCCCTCAAAAACCAGATGTTCAAAGAATCGCATCCTAGCACACTAAACCCAATCAACGTGTGGGATTGGGCAGTTGTAGCGCCGCTACGCAATCGTCTCGACGCGAATTTCTATCACTATCATATAAACTTCCACGTGACTCAGTTGAGTGCAGAGTATCACCAAAACTCAAACACTCGATAGTCGCGATGTCTTTGAGTTATATTTATTACACTTGACGCGTAATTCATTTTGCTAGTGAAACTTGTGATTTGTGAATGTTCAACATCATAATCATAAAACAAAGTCGTTTTATTTTAAATTACCCCTTTAATGACTTTTCTACGATGTGTTGATTAACTCGAAGTGTAATAAAGACACGTTGAGCGATTTTGATAAGTGTTAATAAATTGTTATCTAAATTATATTATGACAGACATGTAATGGAAAAATTTGTTTGAATGAACGAAACGATGAGTTCTTATCAATTTGTAAACTCTTTAGCTCAGTGCTATGGGCAACAGCCCCGTGGTGGTACGACTTCGGAGCAAAGTGCCCATCAAGTTTCTAGTCCCGGATCAGATTATTACAATCCGAATGCCGCATCGGCCTCTAGTTATCCCCCGGCTTGTTATTCGCCACCACAGGTAGGTCCTCAATATCACCAACATCCCTACGCAACGCCGGCTCCAGGACACGGCGGCCTACAACCCCCGATGGGCGATTACACCCAATTACAACCGCAAAGATTAGGAGGAACGTCTACTCATTTGCATCATACAAATTCCGGAGCCCAAAGTCCGAGTATAATAAACGCGGCAGCTAGTTGTAAATACGCAGATTCGACTTCTTCGACGGGAGTTGCATCTCCTCAAGATTTAAGCACGACCGGTGCACCGACAAGAAGCACCCCTCCTATGTCAAATAGTCAAACAACTACGAGCAATGCAACAATAACGTCAAAAAGTTCCGGTCTAACTTCACCCTTATCGGTTAGTACTTCGCCCCCAGGAAAACAACCGACGTCTTCGTCGACAGTGTCGCAAAATTTATCTTCGCCGGCATCGAGCACTAGTTCGACATCGAGTACAGAAAAAACGGGAACTAGTAGCAATTCGAAAAATTCACAAGCGCAAAGCCCACCACAAATTTACCCATGGATGAAAAGAGTTCATTTAGGACAAAGTAAGTAATTTATAATATTTTAAATGTAAATAATATAAAAATATTCGAGTTATTAATCAAAACTGTCAACATAAGTATTTCAACTGTTGAAATTTTTCATGCAAGTTAAACTTTAATATGTCATATGTTGAGTAACAGATATATTTCGATTTTTAAATTTTTGTTAAATAAATTTCGGACGTGTCACTCAAAAGGAAGGGCTCTATTTTGGTCGGTGGTAAAAACCATAAATCAAACGGCGTGCACTACTACGTCCGACCTTTAGGCCTCATCGGTTCTAAAGTTGAGCGGTCACTTTCCGCCAAAATCATGCCTCATTTCACTACATTTTGTGGGTGCGTTATTTGTCTAATATAATTTTTAATAACTTGGAGCGCCAATTATTCTTCTTATTTAGATGTAGACGCGTACATAACAATTACGCACACAAGAAGATCGTGAATATGTTAATAATAGAGTGCATGTTGGGTTGTTAAATGCTCGAGGCATTTAATTGTACGCTTTTATTATTAATTTTTTTTGCGCAAAGTAACAAGTACGAATAAAACAACTTTTATAGTATCAAAACGGGCTATCGTTTTGAAATAAAATTAAATAAACACATCGTAATAATAAATTTCTCATAAATCTGCCAAAGTTTGAAGATGTGCTATAATTTAAAATTCAAGTAGGGTGCAACATTAATGGGAATATCCTCACTTCATAAACTTCACGCATCTATGGGGGCTTACCTGAATTACTGAAATTATTACGCTTCAAAGGGTTTCAATTTATTATAATAACTACGCAATCTATTAAATAAAATGTAAATAGTTGTTAAAGTGTGTTGAAGTTTGTTAACAAAACCAAACTAATAAATTTTCTTATACACAAGGTATAATAATAATTATATTATTATTATAATAAATTAGAATTTTTATTACTTAACGTTTGTTAATTATTGTTAATTTTGCCAATAATTGGCTTTTATGAATATTCAGTGGACGTGAATAGAAAATTGCAGATTCGAATCCATCTGTTGATTTAAATAATAATTTTAGACTGAAATGTTGTTAATAGAAGTTATAGAAAAAGTAATTTTGAACAATTTTTATCTGAAGAAAATTTTTGTAAAATAATTAGTTTAGCAGTAATTTGAAAAAATATGTTAAACATGTTGTTTCTACAATAGCGTGGAGTTCAAATTTAAATTTCTGTTGCAAGGTCTTTTATTTAATGATGCGCAATTTTCAAAAATACAGTTACTGAAAATTGAATTTTTAACAATTTTCTCTTCACAAAATTATTAAAAAACGCGAGTCTTTGAGACGTTCAAAAAAGTGCTATATTCAACGGTTTTGTTTGGTGTAGAAAATTTCTCCCTTTATTCTTGTGATATTTTTCAAATTTGAACTATAAGTGTCAAATATAAGTATTTGGAGAAAATAATTATCATTTGTGGTTAAACGAGAAAATAAAGTGAAAATTTAAAGTACAAAAAAACCTTATTTTTGATACCCGCAAGAATTAGTCTTGCTCACAACCGCAAAATAACTAATAAAGATATTTCACCTTTAAGGGCTTGTAGAGGATTTAATAAAATTTGTAGACAAAAAGTTTTCAAATAAAAGTTGTAGAAAATTTAATTCTGAACAATCTTTATGTGAACAATTTTTTTCTAAACAAATTAGTCTTGACTAATTAGTCAAATTTGACTAATTAGTCAAATTAGAGATTTAAAGAAAAATATAAAACGCCGTATACACTATTTCTAGATTTAGTTGGCATTTCAACTATTTTCGCTTTTCTTTTGTTTTTACTTTATTATTTAATTTTGGTTACTTTGGTTACTAATTTGGTGGAAATTTTAATTTTGAAGAAGTCTATTTTTCATATCCCATAACCAATAGAAATTAGTCTGTGCATACCGCAAAATAACTAAAGAAGATATTTAACTTTCAAGTGCTTGTAGAAAACAATTGAATAAAATTTTTAGACACAAAGTTTTTAAATAAAAAAGAAAATTTAATTCTGAACAATTTCCTATGAACAATATTGTTTTCTAAAAAAATTAGTTTTTAAAATATTTAAACAAATTGAAAACGCCGTATTCAACTATTTCTATATTTAGTTCGCATTTAAACTATTTTTCACTGTTCTTTTGTTTCTAGTTACATTTAAAGTTAATTTTGAAATAATATTTTTTTGCTAGTGGTGATTTTTATGTAATTAATAATTCCCTAGCTTTATTACACGAAAGTACAAAACTATTCATTTTGGATGAGAAATGTAAAGAAATTCAAAATTTCCCATTTCAGAGCCTCTACTGAGAGAAATAAAATTTTTAGATAATAATTTTTTGAATAAAAGTTGTAGAGATTTTAATTTCTAACAACTTTTATTTGAAAAAAATTGTTCTAAAAAAATTAAGTTTAGACTAAGAAGAATTAAAACGCCGAACTCTATTTGTTTCGATTTATCTTAACTATTTTTTTTTATATTACTTTGTACTTTTGTGGTTATTTTTGAATAACTAACAGTTCTGATTTTGTACAATTACTAATTTTTGTAATAACTTTTACCTGCGTAATTTTCAATATCTTATCTCATAAAATTGAAGTACATTTCCTACAAACTTAACACAAATCGCTTGAAGAAATATAACCAAACCCTGCATTGTTTATTTTATTATTGCTACTAAAATGGTATTATGTGATTTTTCACAATTTTTTCGAGTTAATTTAAAAATTAAAAATAACACATCAAACTGTTAGCTTAAACAAGGAATAAGATTAAGTGGCGGCGGATTCGTTTGAGTTAAAGAGCGTGGGAGTAAATATAAGAGTATTATCAGATACTCTTTTTTAATCCTTTTACTTCTTCATATAGTTATAATTTTTTTATTAATCTTCAAGATGAGACACGAGGCTATAATTTCCTTCTAATAGAATTTCAGTGAAACGCATTTTTACTGTTTTGGTTCTAAGAAGAGGGGTGTTTTTTGTGAAAAATTTTGAATGGCTTTGCGACAAATTTACCATTTGAGCAAACACCAAATAATTAAGATATTTAAAATAAATTTGAATAGTACAATAACTTTCGATTTACCAAAAATAGAATACTTTACACCTACTATTTTATTTAACTCGAAAATACTTTTATTTTTGTGTCGTTTGATAAATTACCTACGAATAACCTTGGTAATTATTGTTACGTGAATAGGGAGCATTATAGGGTGTGGTATTGAAAATGCCCATTTAAGTATATTATATCGGTGTGAGTTACATTTGTGAATTTTGGGAAAGGTTAGTGAAGTCGCTTTAGAAAAATTAGTTCAAAAAACGACCGCTATCTTGAAAATGGCGAAAAAAATAATACTTTTACATTTATCTCGGAAACTGTGGCCTTTGAGTCACAAATTTTATTTTTCAACTGTTGCAATATTTGTCATGTGCATCCTTCTGTATATGAGCTTTCAAAAATTTAATTTCTGACTTAATGGTCTGTTAAATCCAAAAACTGCTAGAAGGAAAAACTGTAGATAATTTTATGACAAATATTTTTTGTTCAAAACATTTTTTTCGAAAGTCAATAATTTCTGAGATAAGTGTCAAAAATCAAATTTTGGCCATTACGAACCAACGACCAACCAATCTCCAATTTGGATGAACGTACCTCAACTTCATTTTTGGGGGCTCTTAGTGGGTAAATGTTAGACAGGTGAGCAAATTTCCCTGCTTGTACGAATTTTTCTTTAACTAATCGCGAAATATTTTTATATATTTATTCATGCCCGGGGGATAGGGTTCCAAAATAAATTATAAAAATTATACTTTTCCCATTTCCAAGACAGCGACGGAGCGGAGCACCGATTAATTTTGCTTTGACTATTAGTATGTTAGTCCGGCTACTAAATATGATTAGGTATACCAAAATATTAAGCTCAAATTACTTAACTACTATTGGTCTATAGAAAACCGAAGAATAAAAAATATAAAAATAGAAAGTGCAAACGTGACTTAATTAATTTTGATTTTTTTACCCTAACGTAATTCAAAATTAATAATTATATGCATGAATACTTTGTAATAAATTATAGGGTCTTTGTGAAAGCAATAAGTAATAATAGTTAGGTATGTTTGAAGCCATAAGCAGTTCTGCACCCTCAAAAATTTGTCAAGAATTAAAGACCATTTACACTTATAATAAATAGATAGTAAAATAAAAATTACAATATACAGTTTTTGGTTACGGAAGGTGTTATATAAATTGATGGGAAAAATTAATAATTTTAATCGTTTGCAAATTGAAAATTGATTGATATTAGTATTAGCTCATGGCCTCCTTAAATAAATAAACAATTAATATCTGTTATTAAATATTTAGATTTTATTATCATTTAGGCTCACCCTCACACATTTATTATTTAAAATATAATTTTTTTATTAATGGGATGTTTTAAAAAAAGTTCTATTGACCCTTGTAGCTTGTGCATAGGTACAAGGGCAAATTTTAGTTTTTTCTCACAAATTAAAAAGCAATATGAAAATATTTAATTTTTTAATATAAAAATAATTTTTGGCAATTAAAAATAGCTAAATTTCGCGATGATGTTGCATTATATAATTTTTTTATTAAATTACGTTATTTATTATTATATAATTTTTCCCAAATTATAGCTATGTAGGTAGCTGATAAAATAAAGTTTTAAAATAAAAATTTAGATTTTGTTCAATATTTCATATTTTGTCAAAACAAATTTGCGATTTTACCAAGTGAATATCTAAACATTTTGACCCATTTATTCAATTACTTACAATAATAATAAACAAAGTTTATGTCGGATAAAATCAAATAAATGTAAAGGGCAAAAACCGAGGCAAAAACTATCAATTCTTTTGATTTACTTAAAGAATTTTCCACTTGGTGCGTATGTTTTTGAAAAACTATTTTTTTACTGCAATATCTATGAAAATATAATGATAAAAACACTTTGATCTTGTTGTCATTATTAGTCGGTTCTTGCGAAAAGGGGGTGTTCGAAGGCCTCAGTTTTCTCTGGGTGCTGAAAGACGAAACGAATCTCTCAAAATGCATCCATATCGGTGTCTTCTCTGCCGAATATTTCTCCTTACTGCTCGCAAATATCGGAGAATGTTTCGGGCTTTAAGATCATACAATTGATTCCAAAAATTCTTATAGAGGAGTTATTGGGAGTCCCTCCCAGAGACAATTGTTCTAACCTATGAGTTACTCGCTTCAAAAAATATGTTAAACGTCTAGAAATTCTTTCAAACCAAACTGAGCTTATCAGCAGTGTAGCAAGACAGTTTTATATGGTGTGAGCCGTGGAGAAACTCTATAGAAAGCAATGGTAAAACCGAATTGTTCAATAAGGGGTAATTGGGGGGGTAGGGGTCGAAAGTAGACTGTTTAGGAACATCAAAAATTAAGACGACTGATGCTAAAAGTATTCTCATAGATATCATTAATTGAATTGACTACTTTGGCTTACTTGAGGACACGACTGAAACTATAGCACTCTCGCTTCCAGAGATAAATTTTCTAACTCTAACCTTTGAGTTACTCACATAAAACAATGCTGGCATGTAAAAATAGGTAAAAATTAGGTAAAATAGGTCTAAATATTCTTCTAAACATAATTGGGCTTATCAGTGGGTGGAACAAGATAGTTTTAAGTTAACTAAGGGTCAAAAACGAATTTTTAAAAATTTATTTATAAAAAATAACAAACAGCCGACTGATAAAAATATCTTCATAGATATGATTTCTTTGCCTGGAGATAATTCACGAAATTACCTAATTCTCTTGTTCGTTTGCACTGATGCCTACTTAAAAAATATTCTGTATAATTTTGGCATAACTAAAATTATAGGAGTAGCTTAGTCCATGCTTAGAGGCGATTTTTCTAAGGCCAGCTTAAAAAATAGTTTTGTGGAAATATTAATACTAATAAAAATGGGAAAAAAGTTTTATTTCTTAGACCAAGTCGGAGTAGGTACAGAACCATCAAGGAAACTGCATCTTACAGATTTACACATTATTGAGCAAATTAAAGAATTATTATTTTGCGATCAAAGTTTTTTATTTTAATCAATTCTTGATGAGTAAACATGTTTTAGACGAACTTTTTACTTTTGGAAGTTCATTGATTCTTAAATTTTAGACTTCAATAAGTGAGAGCCGGAGAGAGAGAGAAAGAGCGAGAGAGGGCAAATTATTGGTTGTACAAATACAAATTACACGAAAACAAAAATGATTAGCCAAAATTATACTTCGTTTTAGTTGTGATCAAAATATTTTTTGTGCGACAATTGGTTTCCTCTAAACAAAGTCGATTAAAGCTAAAAAACACGCCAATTTTGATTCAGAAGTAGTCTTCTAGACGCCATCGCCATACTTATTTTATTATTTCTAATTTTTGATATCACACTATTTTTAATAACTTTTAAAACTAAATTATATGTAGCTACTCTTAGAGACACGGAGACATCGGTATTTCTTATAATTAGGGATGGACATAATGTACTGTTGAAGGTTAACAAAGGTCTATTTGGTTAAATTAGAGATGGTGCTATGGTGCAAGTTTAATTTTAATTGGTAGGTACCCATAGTATACAAAGTGGCGACTGAAACTCTCGATCATAGTTTCCTGCTTCCCAATTTTGACAGATACAACTTTAATCATTTGTTCATTTTTACTCGTGTTTTAAGGCAAATGTTATTTCTGCTAATTTTCGAAATTTGCTAATTAAGTTTCTGAAGTTATAAAGCATTCAACATTAATTTTGTTTATTGATCTAGATGTAGAATTTTATGCTCTGAAACTTTTATTTGAAGATTTTTCTTCTAAAATAAGTATGTAATTACCGAAATATGATTTTACATGTTAGATCCCTATGACCGAGAGGCCTGGTCACCACCCTGTATAAGATGGTTCGTACATTATTTGCAAAAATGTTGATGATTTTGGATGTTAGCTTGTGCACAAATATTTTTAAAAATGTGCCTTAACATACCCTCATAACATATGAAACATAGAGATTTGTTTAATTCGGATAAAATAACCCTTACGTAAAGTTTTATCATCAAACCGTCATAATAATTAGGTACTTTTGAAAAACATGGAAAAACATTGCAAAATAAATTACAAAATTTGTTCGATTACTTTGCCATTATTTTCTCAACACGACTATGACCTAGGAACAGCAAAGTTGACAGCTTTGTGTAAGTATAGAAAAGCTCTTGGAACAGCTTGGAATGTTTGAGTGCCTTCACGAAGTTCGTCTGATGTTGTAGCTGAATGAATATTTTATAGACCATTGGAAGAAGAAACGTACAATTAAATTTTCTCACCAAGCATTTAGGTGGCTCCTGTGAGTGCTTACGTAGTTATCCAAAACTCCTGATTTTAATTCTTTATTATGGAGCTTCATTAAAGACCATGTCTACGCAGACCACATACACACGAACTTGATGAAAGCGTGATGCAAGCATTTGAAGCTCTTCCAAGAGCTATTGTACATAAATCTGTTAGATCTGCTACTTGTAGGTCATATTCGTGTGTTGAAAATAATGTCCAAGTGTTCGACCAAACTCTACAATTCATTTTCTTTCCCACTATATTAGCTCTCGTAAGAGAACGGAAGAATGAACATGAAGATGCCCTAAGAAGGAGCAAATTAAATTTGACTGTCTCTTAAAATACACGAGTCATTGGCAAAAATAAAAAGATACAAAAATGACCTTTTTAGGTTAGAAAAAATATCCAAAGAATAAAATCATTCCATTTAGATATAAGCAGATCTCTATCTCTCATAATAACAGAGATCATCACATTGAGATTGAATTTGTGGACACATTTTGTAAGGGAGCTGAGTCGAATAAGGCCCAAGGCCAAAATTTAAAAATTCAATTCTTTGAAGAAGGATGAAAGTTAAAATCTGAATATTTTTTGATTAGCTAACCCCCTCGTGAGTTAACAAGGTGCCAGTGGTTGTTTTGTGTGTAACCGATTACTTTTTAATCAGATTAAAAATATAAAAATGACTTTTTAAATTTGACTTAATATGTAAGTGGCGTGTAAAACTTGAAAAATAAACATAAATTGGAATAGGAATAGGAAAAAGTGAAATGAGAGGCGTTTGTAAAAATTTTTCTTAGCGAAGGAAACATTTTTTGTCTACACATTCACAAGTAGAAAAATTTCCACTTAATCGGCGTGCAATTTAATAAGTATAGCTATAATAAGTTATAATAATAATTTGAGTGTTGTTGAAAGGCATGAAAATTAAGTTATTAATTTAATTTACATCGGCCATTTTTACTTTGGAAAGATTGCAAGCGAGAGCCTATAATTTTATATGTTTGAGCAATTTGCATATAACATTTTAATTAGTATGGAAAAGTTGCCAATCCACCTTTGTTGCCCGCCCATCTGTTTATCGACACTACTTGGCATATTACCCGGTGGCTTTTGTCCATGTAAAGCGTATTTAAGTGCCATGGAAACCATTATGATAAACGTCTTGATAAGGTTTTTCATGTTGCTGACTCTCCGCCGGATACTTACTATTAGTCAACTCCTATATTATGTAGATTTTTACCTTTAACTTCGATTTATTTACATGTAGGTGACTTTTAGAAGCTAAAGATTGGCTTTAAGGTAATTTATGCAAACAAGTAGAAAAGTTGTATAGTCGCAATGAAAATAAATTGGTCGTATAAATCAGTAAATTTTGCTTTCCTAAAGCAATAAACGATTAAGATATCAATAAGTACAATTTTGAGCAACAGGAACTCCAACAGGTGTATATATTTTGCCAACGTCTACACAATCGAATATAAACCCTGTTGGGTAATAATGCGGCAGGAGCAATGGCTTGTGACCCTCGGGCCATAAATATCCCGGCGAGTCTCAGGGATTGCGCTACTTTGTCTATCCGACCACGAACACATGTCTCTATAAACACTATACTTACATCACTGTTATTATCCATTTCCGTGATTGTTATTGAATAAAAAAAAATTTTAACATAAATTTTATCAAAACCAAAAAAGACTAGGAAGTTACGAGTCTTAAATTACGTAATTTAAGTTTGATTGTTCAATCATTTCTTAATTAGACCAATAGATGTGATAAGTGATAACAGATATGTTCGCCTGTCATAATTTTTTTTATAAAGGCCAACAAATAGATCGAAGTTGTTTCGTAAGGAAAACATCGAGTTGTTTGAAGATTTTGTCAATTCTTTTTATATCTGATGCTCTAATAACAAGCAACATTATTAATTTCTACAAGAGTAAATAGCTACATCTACAGGGTGGCCGTTTTTCGCTAAGACGTTTAAAATTATAATTAATTAAAGACATGCAAGTTAAACCTCTCAACATTAGAAAATATTTATACATTAGGAACAGCATGATTTAATTGATGTAAGGAGGCGCTTCTGAATTTTTTCTCTCTTCGGCATACAAATTTTATCAAAAACGCCACATACCACTATTTCTATATTTTGTTGGCATTTCAAATATTTTCGTTTTTCTTTTGTTTTTATTTATTATTCAATTTTTGGTTACTTATTTGGTTACTACTTTTGTGGAAATTTTAATTTTAAGAAAACCTATTTTTGATACCCGATAACCAATTGTAATTAGTCTGTGCATACTGCAAAATAAATAAACAAGATATTTAACTTTCAAGGGCTTGTAGAAAACAATTGAATAAAATTTTTAGACAAAAAGTTTTTAAATAAAAAAGAAAATTTAATTCTGAACAATTTCCTATGAACAATTGTTTTCTAAAAAAATTAGTTTTTGAAATATTTAAACAAATTGAAAACGCCGTATTCGACTATTTCTATATTTAGTTCACGTTTAAAGTATTTTTCACTGTTCTTTTGTTTCTAGTTACATTTAACGTTAATTTTGAAATAATATTTTTTTGTTAGTGGTGATTTTTATGTAATTAATAATTCCCTAGCTTTATTACACGAAAGTACAAAACTATTCATTTTGGATGAAAAATGTAAAGAAATTCAAAATTTTCCTTTTCAGAGCCTCTGCTGAGAGAAATAAAATTTTTAGATAATAATTTTTTGAATAAAAGTTGTAGAGATTTTAATTTCTAACAACTTTTATTTGAAAAAAATTGTTCTAAAAAAATTAAGTTTAGACTAAGAAGAATTAAAACCCCGAACTCTATTTGTTTCGATTTATCTTAACTATTTTTTTTATATTACTTTGTACTTTTGTGGTTATTTTAGAAAAACTAACAGTTCTGATTTTGTACAATTACTAATTTTTGTAATAACTTTTACCTGCGTAATTTTCAATATCTTATCTCATAAAATTGAAGTACATTTCCTACAAACTTAAAACAAATCGCTTGAAGAAATATAACCAAACCCTGCATTGTTTATTTTATTATTGCTACTAAAATGGTATTATGTGATTTTTCACAATTTTTTCGAGTTAATTTAAAAATTAAAAATAACACATCAAACTGTTAACTTAAACAAGGAATAAGGGTGGCCGTTTTTCGCTAAGACGTTTAAAATTATAATTAATTAAAGAGATGCAAAAGTCTGAACATTAGAAAATATTTATACATTAGGAACAGCATGATTTAATTGATGTAAGAGGCGCTTCTGAATTTTTTCTCTCTTCGGCGTATAAGTTTTATCTTAAACACTTAAAAGTTTAGTATTCGGGAATTTAAAGGTTTGAACGATAAAGTGAGAAACTTGAAATTCTTTTACTAATAGTTTTTAAATTCTGGATCTTCAATGAATATTTTTATCTAAAAACGTATCGGATATGGCAAATTCATATTAGGTGGATTTTCATACTTCTGAAGGAATAAATATGTATCTACTTGTACAATTTTATAATTAGAAGCTGTAAAGTCAATTGTCATAGGTTATGGGCACTTATCAAAATTAAAAGAGGGATCAAAATTTAAATTCTTGTAAGAAGACCAAAATTAGCTGAGCATGAGCTACTACAAGCGATGATATGAATTGTGATTGATATAACCTTATCCTGTAGTCTTGTTACATAAATAGTTAGATTTTTCATACCTACCTCTTGAAGCTGAAAAGTTGCGGGTTAAATAATAATAAAATTAGCTCCAGCACAGCAAAAGGATATTGTTAGGCCAGCCTAAAAGAAAACGGCCGGAGAGAATAATTTAAACTTATAGACGCAATTTTGGGATAGGAATTTGTATTTAAAAAAACAGTGATAAGAAAATTTTTGTTTGTAAACTTGACCCAAATAAACGACGATATTTATATTAATTATTGCTACAATTGAATGGTTTTAATGTTTGAACCACTGACCGATTGTAAGTATAATTAAAATTGATCATAAATAAGCCTTTTGTTTATAAAACTTAACAGCTAAAAAATAAATCATTCATGTTTAAGCCAAATCAAGTTGTTAAATATTTTAAATTAGATGTTAGTTCATAATAACATTAATAACCACAATATTTTTCAAATTTGTATCTTATTTAAGTACCAAACGTATTTACAACAAGGCACAATTTGATTAAAATTAGTCACGTTATACGTAGTCTATTATAAGGTAGGTACTCTAACTCTATAGAAAATCCATTAATAAAATTGCGAAATCAATACATCCTATTGTTACTGTTAACGATATTATAATGAAAGGCTTGTGAATAATGACATACGTTTAGGGTAAATTTCTTCAATTTCTACTTATGGAATACTCGATACGTTAAAAATTGCATGTAATTCGCTTAACTGTAATATGTGAGACATTAATCACAATTATAAATACCAGGGTTGCCACAAAAATTAAAATCAAAAACATGCAAAAATAATTTTTTCTATTTGTTTTAATACTAAGTATATCTATACAGGGATGGAGGCATCTAAGGGCTAAATCTAAATTAAAAGAAAGCTATATAAAAATCGCTATTAATGGTACCTCAGGACTCAGGGGTGTAATATAAAATTTTTTTCATTAAAGGGTTAGAAGGCATACAGGCTGTTTTAAACAAAATGCGCACCATTGGTAACTACATCTCCTATCCTAACCTAAAGTACCACTCGAGACACCCTGTATACTTACTATAAAATATTTTAACTATTTTGACTATTTCTTCTTGCTCTACATATACTGTACAAGTACAGGGTGTTTCACTTTCCGATTTTATACACCGAGAGATCTCAATTATTATAGATAGACAGTATAGGCTTAATAAAGGCAAAGTTGGGAAGCTTTGCTAGCCAATTTTATTCTTCGTCGTTTGTTTTAACATGTGCACACAGAAAGATAAAGTTAACGACGAAAATTAATAATTTTATTATAATAATAAAATTTGAGTTTTATGCATATTGCATAATTTTGATTGAAAAATCAGAAAACAAAAGTTTCAAAAGACCCAAATACATTATTATTTTCCACATTTCCTATATGTATAGCAAGTTTCTGGAATTTATTTAAAAAAATGACCCAATTCTTGTTAATATTATAACAATTGACACTTGTAATTAATCAAAATTATTTATTTAGTTTAAGTTTTAAAAAAATTCTTAGTTCAAAGAGTTTTTATATTCAAATTATCCAACCTTGTCACGATTTGCCAAAAAATATTTATAATTAAAAATTAATTTATGTTAAAATATTATTTGTTTACTAAAAATAATGAAAACAAAATTTTGTAAATAGTTCTAAAATGCTTAATTTGTCATAATTTCTCGTTACACGCAGTTAACCTTAACCCCTAACAATTTGAGGAGTGAAGAGTCATTATTATTATTCGGAATAGGAGGGTTTAAGTTCAATACGGAGCATAACTTTTTACTAAGAATAATTCAGCCATGAATTTATTTCGTTAGAAAACCACCCCTTTTTCGAAAACAAAAATTTAAGAAAATAGAAAATTCAGACATTTTTTAAAATCATTTCGAAGAGGTCTAATTTTTTAGGAGGTGCAAATACGTCATTCTTTTACAAACCGCACGGATTTCAGGAAAAAAGAAATTTGGCTTCTTCAAATGCGATAAAAAAAATTTTTCTGCATCGTTCAACAAATTTAATTGCCCCGTATTTCAGGATTTTGCTGAAAATATTCACTTATAAATTTTCGAATATTTGTTGGATTTTCTCCAATCTTCTCATACTTGAAATTTATTATCTCCAGTTGTACTGATCGGATCAATGTAGTTTTTTTTTATTTTACACTTTATTACGTTAGCTTTCAAAGTGTGTAAAAAAATTTTTTTTGTATTGTGAACAAATGAAAAATAGTGACAATTTAATTGTTTAAATGGTTTTAACATGCTTGCCCCCAACGTGAATTAATTGGAAAAATATCATTTTGTTCTTAACCTCTTATCTATAAAACTCATTTTACAAAAAAGTGGAGTCTTTATTAGATCGGAAGTTATTAAATATTTTCGAGCGCAAGTCATCCAGCGCTCTCCATATGTGGGAGCGTCAGAGATCTCAGACCCAACAATTGCTCGATTACAAGTCCTTGCGCTCGAAAATATTTAATAACTTCCGATCTAATAGATACTCCACTTTTTTGTAAAATGAGTTTTATAGATAAGAGAATGAGCAACAAAATGATAATTTATCCAATTAATTCAATTTGGGGGGCGAGCATGTTAAAACTATTTAAACAATTAAATTGTTGTTATTTTTCATTTATTCACAATAAAGAAAAAAATTTTTTATACACTTCGAAAGCTAACGTAATAAAGTGTAAAATAAAATAAAAACTACGTTGATCCGATCAGTACAACTGGAGATAATAAATTTCAAGTATGAGAAGATTGGAGAAAATTCAGCAAATTATCGAAAATTCATATTTGAATATTTTCGAAAAAAAAATTTTTCAGCAAAATCCTGGAATACGGGTGAAGTAATTTACAGAACATAAGCTGTACAAAAATTTTTGGACGAATCTAAAATGTCAAGTTTAAATTGGTGTGCGGTTTGTAAAAGAATGACCCATAAGGAAAATTGTGAGTCACACTTTTTGTGGGAAATTCGATTGTACTCAAACTAAACTCAACTTCAATTTTCTAAATTTATTGGGGTAGATAGAATACAACCCCACTCCTAGGGCAGTTTTACATGAACTAACTATTTAGTAACTGTTAGTTACTAAGTTGGTTACTAAATGAACTCAAGGAGCAAAAACATGGGAATCTAAGCTTTAACGTCAACGTCAAAATTTATCCGCCCATTTTGACGTTGACGTTAAAGCTTAGATTTCCGTGTTTTTGCTCCTTGAGTTCATTTAGTAACCAACTTAGTAACTAACAGTTACTAAATAGTTAGTTCATGTCAAACTGCCCTTAAAAAAATTTATGAAAATAAAAAATTATGACATTTTTCTAAAGTTTATTTTCTAAAAGGTCTTAGAGTTTTAGGGGTCGCAAATGAACCTTTTTTGAGGAGAATTTCATTAACAAATTAATAGCTTTATTCAAAATATTTTTAAGTCATATCAAAAAACATATACCTATAATTCATAACATAACTTCAGATAGCATTTTGAAGTACAGAAAGTTCATATTTTAAATTTAAACCTCATTTTCAAAAGTTGAAAACTTATTATTTACTTTTCAGAGTTACTGAAAATGACCAGTTTAAATTTTCTAAATTTATTGGGGTAGATAGAATACAACCCCACTCCTAGGGCAGTTTTACATGAACTAACTATTTAGTAACTGTTAGTTACTAAGTTGGTTACTAAATGAACTCAAGGAGCAAAAACATGGGAATCTAAGCTTTAACGTCAACGTCAAAATTTATCCGCCCATTTTGACGTTGACGTTAAAGCTTAGATTCCCGTGTTTTTGCTCCTTGAGTTCATTTAGTAACCAACTTAGTAACTAACAGTTACTAAATAGTTAGTTCATGTCAAACTGCCCTTAAAAAAATTTATGAAAATAAAAAATTATGACATTTTTCTAAAGTTTATTTTCTAAAAGGTCTTAGAGTTTTAGGGGTCGCAAATGAACCTTTTTTGAGGAGAATTTCATTAACAAATTAATAGCTTTATTCAAAATATTTTTAAGTCATATCAAAAAACATATACCTATAATTCATAACATAACTTCAGATAGCATTTTGAAGTACAGAAAGTTCATATTTTAAATTTAAACCTCATTTTCAAAAGTTGAAAACTTATTATTTACTTTTCAGAGTTACTGAAAATGACCAGTTTAGCCCCAAATGACATTTTTATCACAGTGCTAGATTATGAATTTTAAGAGTAATTTTTGAAGGCAACTTTTTAAAGGTTGCAAATACGACAAAAAGTAACTCAACATTTTTGTAGAAAATTTAATTTAAAACAACTTTTATTTAAAGAATTGTGAAGTCAGATGACCAGTTTAGCCCCAAATGACATTTTTATCACAGTGCTAGATTATGAATTTTAAGAGTAATTTTTGAAGGCAACTTTTTAAAGGTTGCAAATACGACAAAAAGTAACTCAACATTTTTTGTAGAAAATTTAATTTAAAACAACGTTTATTTAAAGAATTTTGAAGGCAGTAGACCAGTTTAGCACCAAATGACATTTTTATCACAGTGCTAGATTATGAATTTTAAGAGTAATTTTTGAAGGCAACTTTTTAAAGGTTGCAAATACGACAAAAAGTAACTCAACATTTTTTGTAGAAAATTTAATTTAAAACAACTTTTGTTTAAATAATTTTGAAGTCAGATGACCAGTTTAGCCCCAAATGACATTTTTATCACAGTGCTAGATTATGAATTTTAAGAGTAATTTTTGAAGGCAACTTTTTAAAGGTTGCAAATACGACAAAAAGTAACTCAACATTTTTGTAGAAAATTTAATTTAAAACAACTTTTATTTAAAGAATTGTGAAGTCAGATGACCAGTTTAGCCCCAAATGACATTTTTATCACAGTGCTAGATTATGAATTTTAAGAGTAATTTTTGAAGGCAACTTTTTAAAGGTTGCAAATACGACAAAAAGTAACTCAACATTTTTTGTAGAAAATTTAATTTAAAACAACTTTTGTTTAAATAATTTTGAAGTCAGAAAACCAGTTTAGCCCCAAATGACATTTTTATCACAGTGCTAGATTATGAATTTTAAGAGTAATTTTTGAAGGCAACTTTTTAAAGGTTGCAAATACGACAAAAAGTAACTCAACATTTTTGTAGAAAATTTAATTTAAAACAACTTTTATTTAAAGAATTGTGAAGTCAGATGACCAGTTTAGCCCCAAATGACATTTTTATCACAGTGCTAGATTATGAATTTTAAGAGTAATTTTTGAAGGCAACTTTTTAAAGGTTGCAAATACGACAAAAAGTAACTCAACATTTTTTGTAGAAAATTTAATTTAAAACAACGTTTATTTAAAGAATTTTGAAGGCAGTAGACCAGTTTAGCACCAAATGACATTTTTATCACAGTGCTAGATTATGAATTTTAAGAGTAATTTTTGAAGGCAACTTTTTAAAGGTTGCAAATACGACAAAAAGTAACTCAACATTTTTTGTAGAAAATTTAATTTAAAACAACTTTTGTTTAAATAATTTTGAAGTCAGATGACCAGTTTAGCCCCAAATGACATTTTTATCACAGTGCTAGATTATGAATTTTAAGAGTAATTTTTGAAGGCAACTTTTTAAAGGTTGCAAATACGACAAAAAGTAACTCAACATTTTTGTAGAAAATTTAATTTAAAACAACTTTTATTTAAAGAATTGTGAAGTCAGATGACCAGTTTAGCCCCAAATGACATTTTTATCACAGTGCTAGATTATGAATTTTAAGAGTAATTTTTGAAGGCAACTTTTTAAAGGTTGCAAATACGACAAAAAGTAACTCAACATTTTTTGTAGAAAATTTAATTTAAAACAACGTTTATTTAAAGAATTTTGAAGGCAGTAGACCAGTTTAGCACCAAATGACATTTTTATCACAGTGCTAGATTATGAATTTTAAGAGTAATTTTTGAAGGCAACTTTTTAAAGGTTGCAAATACGACAAAAAGTAACTCAACATTTTTTGTGGAAAATTTAATTTAAAACAACTTTTGTTTAAATAATTTTGAAGTCAGATGACCAGTTTAGCCCCAAATGACATTTTTATCACAGTGCTAGATTATGAATTTTAAGAGTAATTTTTGAAGGCAACTTTTTAAAGGTTGCAAATACGACAAAAAGTAACTCAACATTTTTTGTAGAAAATTTAATTTAAAACAACGTTTATTTAAAGAATTGTGAAGTCAGATGACCAGTTTAGCCCCAAATGACATTTTTATCACAGTGCTAGATTATGAATTTTAAGAGTAATTTTTGAAGGCAACTTTTTAAAGGTTGCAAATACGACAAAAAGTAACTCAACATTTTTTGTAGAAAATTTAATTTAAAACAACCTTTATTTAAAGAATTTTGAAGTCAGATGACCAGTTTAGCACCTAATGACATTTTTATCACAGTGCTAGATTATGAATTTTAAGAGTAATTTTTGAAGGCAACTTTTTAAAGGTTGCAAATACGACAAAAAGTAACTCAACATTTTTTGTAGAAAATTTAATTTAAAACAACCTTTATTTAAAGAATTTTGAAGGCAGTAGACCAGTTTAGCACCAAATGACATTTTTATCACAGTGCTAGATTATGAATTAATTTTAAGAGTAATTTTTGAAGGCAACTTTTTAAAGGTTGCAAATACGACAAAAAGTAACTCAACATTTTTTGTAGAAAATTTAATTTAAAACAACTTTTATTAAAAGAATTTTGAAGTCAGATGACCAGTTTAGCACCTAATGACATTTTTATCACAGTGCTAGATTATGAATTTTAAGAGCAATTTTTGAAGGCAACTTTTTAAAGGTTGCAAATACGACAAAAAGTAACTCAACATTTTTTGTAGAAAATTTAATTTAAAACAACTTTTGTTTAAATAATTTTGAAGTCAGATGACCAGTTTAGCCCCAAATGACATTTTTATCACAGTGCTAGATTATGAATTTTAAGAGTAATTTTTGAAGGCAACTTTTTAAAGGTTGCAAATACGACAAAAAGTAACTCAACATTTTTTGTAGAAAATTTAATTTAAAACAACGTTTATTTAAAGAATTTTGAAGTCAGATGACCAGTTTAGCCCCAAATGACATTTTTATCACAGTGCTAGATTATGAATTTTAAGAGTAATTTTTGAAGGCAACTTTTTAAAGGGTGCAAATACGACAAAAAGTAACTCAACATTTTTTGTAGAAAATTTAATTTAAAACAACTTTTATTTAAAGAATTTTGAAGTCAGATGACCAGTTTAGGTCCAAATGGCATTTTTATCACAGTGCTAGATTATGAATTTTAAGAGTAATTTTTGAAGGCAACTTTTTAAAGGGTGCAAATACGACAAAAAGTAACTCAACATTTCTTGTAGAAAATTTAATTTAAAACAACTTTTATTTAAAGATTTTTTAAGTCAGATGATCAGTTTAGTCCCAAATGACATTTTTATCACAGTGCTAGATTATGAATTTTAAGAGTAATTTTTGAAGGCAACTTTTTAAAGGTTGCAAATACGACAAAAAGTAACTCAACATTTCTTGTAGAAAATTTAATTTAAAACAACTTTTATTTAAAGATTTTTTAAGTCAGATGATCAGTTTAGTCCCAAATGACATTTTTATCACAGTGCTAGATTATGAATTTTAGGAGTAATTTTTGAAGGCAACTTTTTAAAGGTTGTAAATACGACAAAAAGTAACTCAACATTTCTTGTAGAAAATTTAATTTAAAACAACTTTTATTTAAAAAATTTTGAAGTCAGATGACCAGTTTAGCCCCAAATGACAGTTTTAGTACAGAAACGTTCATAGTTTAAATCTCATCTTCAAGCGTTAAAGAGGCGATTACTTTTCATTTACAGATGTCAAAGAGGACGAAATTAATTTTTTACATGTGCCACGGTTATAAATATTTTGTATAATTTTATTTTAAATTAATACTGATCCTGAGCCACTTGTAATAATTACCGATTTCTTAAATGAACTGTTTGAATAGTGCTCTGCTTCGCAGAGATTTAAAAATTATACGAATAGAGAGACATCCTTTACTTCATCAATATTCATATATTAGCTAAATATTAATATTTAAAAAATTTATGAAAATCAATATTAAATTGTATAACGTTTACGTCATAAATGACCAATTAGAAATTCTTTTTTGAGTCGCTTTTATTGAAAAATTTACAATAACACGATAACAAACCAAGCGCTTTTCTATGAAATAAATTTTTGTTAAAGCGTAGATTACAGCTGATGAGTTTTAATTTAATAAAGTTAATTGGATGGTAATTAAGTTAATTGCATATCCATAAATAATTTTTAAAATTTTATTCCAAAAAGAGCAAAATGTAATCATACGAAAGATACTTTTTAAGTTGTATTCTATTATTATTTTCAAATCTTTTTCGTTCCACTCTGTTATTTTATATCCTGTTGTGTTTTGCATAATATGTTTAAATAACAAATATAAATATTTAGCTTTTTTATTCGAAAAAAAACTTTTTTAATGTTGAAAAAGTTTGAAAAATAGTGTCTTGAGTTCTTGACATATTGCATGAAAAACGATAAAATTTTTGTAATTGTGGGAATAAATATTGAGGTGAGCCTTTTTGTGAAACGCGTACAAACAAACATGCACTAAAAGAAATTGATCACTTACATTATGGGTTTTACTCCTTAAGCCCTCAGTATCATGGAATTATGCCTCTTCTGTGGGGTGGATCTTGCTCCTTTAGCCGTTAGTTTCATGGAATTATGCCTCTTCTTGGGTGGATCTTTTGATTTTTTCTTTCTGAAACAAATTAGAAATTAATAACGGATAATTTCCGAGATAAACGTAAAAATTATTTTCTAAATATATTTTCCCGGGGATGCTCCAAGTATAAGTATGTTAGGAAGATTACCAAGTCCCTTGCTTGTACGATTTTTTTTAACAAATTTCGAAATTTTGAAAAACACTTATTACATCACCAACAGGAGAAAAAAAGCTTAGATACAATTTGATCACTCACCTTACACTAATGTTGCTTCATAATCTGTTTTTGGAGTTTCTTCTCTTTCGCGTGGAGCTCCTTTTTTGCTTTTTCTGAAACAAAAGTAGTCGTATTAATTATTTAAAAATTTTTAACATCTTCAACTTGAAATTATTTGCTAATAAAAATATCTAAATGCGCACCTTATCCTACAATGGGGATGATCGTAAGGATTAAATTTAAAAACGCACAAATTTACACACCTTCACTTTATAAACTCAATAACTAATTATTGGTAATCTTACTACTCGTAGAACAAATTTGATTAACCAACGAACGTTGCTATAGTGATGCGATATAAAAATGACGTTCTTAACACCTGCAGATAAAATCTATACGTGTATCGATACGCTTGATTTTATTTAAATGAATTTTAATTTTATTTAAATACTAAGAAAATTTTTAAATTAAATTATGGTATACTTCGAGGATTTTTTCGCCAGTTTAATTTCACAACAATCAAAATCAAATCACTGGGTAAAGCGGTAGATTAGGGGTAGGTATTTTTTTACAACATTTATTTTTATTTTGGTCTCTACATTTTCTCTTAAACTCGATATTTTTAATTTAATAAAAATTCGGCCATTACCTAATCGCTAAATAAGTACCTTTTTCTAACAAACTTTGTACTTAATTACACGAGGTTTGTGATTGGTCACATCAAATGCTCCTTGAAGCTTTTGAAATTTTTAGCAGGTTATTACTACGTCTCTCATCTTTTATTAAAGTAAAAAACACTTTAATTTGGTCATTTGTATTTCATTTGTTTGCTAACATGGCGTAGAAAAAAATTATAAATTGGGTAGTTAATAAGGGTTTTTTTGTGCTTATTATAGCTATTTTAAAGGAAATACTTGAAGAATTCAAAAGTTTTAGGGGGTTGACCTGTTACTAGAGTTTATTAGTACCAAAAATGATATAATATTAACAATATCATTAGTGCTCAGTATGGGAAGTGGCCCAATAATAATTATTTTGAACGAGTAATATGGAAAAGTTAACGATGTAATTTTTAATTTGGTTTCGGAACAAGAAGTCCAAATAATTGTGTAGCCGATCGGCGCTTTGTAAAAAAATTGTGCGTTTCAATTTTTTTGACAACTCCTTAAGTTTTAAGGGTCTTAAATTAAACATGACAAACTCGCTTTTCATCATTATTATACACAATTCAACCAATTTTGCCACAATTCAGGCATACATTGTTTCGTTTTCCATTCTTTCAGTAATTTTTATATTGGAAGAAATCATCTTAAAGGTTTTCAAAAATTATTAAGAAATGTTTAGAGATTTCTAAAAATATCCCCAAGTATTTTTCTTTCTTTAATTGTGTCTCCTCTTCCGTTTCTAGCAATACAGTTATGAGAACATTTGGAAACTCTGCGAGAGAACTTGTGCTAAGCTAAAGCAAAATACTTTTAATTTTTGTTCAAAAGAAAATTGATACTGATACTTCTTACTTAATACTGTTGTCATCATTCTGTCTGGGCACATTGAGGCTAATAAGTGTTTTTGATACAAGCTATTTCAATTTTAAGTATCTTTGATACAATATACGTTCACTTTGAGTATCATAGATGCAAGATACTTTTAATTTTTGTTCAAAAGAAAATTGATACTGATACTTGTTACTTTAATACTGTTTTCATCATTCTATCTGGGCACATTGAGGCTAATAAGTGTCTTTGATACAAGCTATTTCAATTTCAGTATTTTTGATACAAAATACGTTCACTTCGAGTATCATAGATGCAAGATACTTTTAATTTTTGTTCAAAAGAAAATTGAGACTGATACTTGTTACTTAATACTTTTTTCATCATTCTATCTGGGCACATTGAGGCTAATAAGTGTCTTTGATACAAGCTATTTCAATTTCAGTATTTTTGATACAAGATACGTTCACTTCGAGTATCATATATGCAAGATACTTTTAATTTTTGTTCAAAAGAAAATTGATAATGATACACTTGTTACTTAATACTTTTTTCATCATTCTATTTGGGCACATTGTGGCTAATAATGAGTATCTTTTATACAAGCTACTTCAATTTCACGTTCACTTGGAGTATCATAGATACAAGATACAAAAGTATCAAAGATACGTATTTTAAAGATACATGTATCATTGATACTGCCCAACTCTGTCTGTTGGCTATTGGAAACCTTTTCACGTGTTCACGACTGCAATAGAAAGAGATATACCTCTTCAATTTTACTAATCCATCGTTCTTTCAGAATGTCAACACTTTCTTAGACAAGCTTTGGCAACGTTTATTTTCAAAACAGAAAATAGAGTTTTTAGCAGCTGACTAATCGCTCATATTCTCGCTCTGGCTGACTATTTTATGACGAAGATTCAAAAAGTAAGCCATTCAGGCTAGATCACCTTATGATCACTCAACTGATGGGGGTCAATTCTTGAGATCCGTCGACTTATCACGAACGGTGAGTTAAAACGAGTGTTTTATCTCGAATGCAGCTTGACAACGTTGCAAATCCCTTTGTAAACGCAACGTGAATGACGTCAAAAACGATGAAATTTAGCTGAGATGTTATTCGCGAGACATTCGTTTCGTTTTCGCTTTGAAAATCCTTCGTGATGACACGGGCGCACTTTTACAAGTGGCAACTAAACGAAAAATAGGATCGTTTTCTGGTTGCAGAACTGCAAAGCAGTGCCGTTTTTTACCATTACAAAATGATCTTGTATTTGTGTAATAGACCAAATAGATCACTTTGCGTATCAGAAAGAAAGACCTCTTCATCTTCCAGAGGTACAGGGCTGGGCTGGCCCGGCGGGTCCGTGATGTGAAAATAAAAGTAATATACTTATTGCAAACACTTGAGATATATTGAAAAAATCAAAAATATAAGTCTGGACTATCAGGTTTCCCGGTATTAATTTTTTCCCCAGTCCAGCTCTGCACAGGCAACATATTTGATATTTATTGTTTTTTAATGCTTTTTGTCCATGAGCCACTGCATACAGTAAGGTATGTAGAAGCTGCTATTACGCCTTCCGTCTTTTCTATATAGAGTAGTCCCAATGAAAGAAAATATCACCACGTGATTACCGTTGAAATTTCGAAGTAGTTTTGTACTGAACCACGAGGCTCTGAAGTCACACCTAGCGCAGATTTGGTCACTTTTGGGCTTTTCTTTCGTTGGAACTACTCTATCTTGCACGATTTAAAAAATGAGGATAAACTTGTAGAAAAACCTGTCAAAAAACTTTCAAGGAAGAAGAAAAAATTAATTTTCCATATATTTAACAAACCAAAATGGAAAAACCTGCAATTTCCATCCTCAATCATAATTATAGTTTTTCAATAATTGTATTTTGCTACTGAAACCCATAACGTGTCTCCTAAAATACAAAATACAAAATAAAGATTAAATTTATTGACAGAAAAACGGCTTTCGACATTTAAATATATTCCACCTCAAGTTCAAATAATCTCCACCGTTGTTAAGAAAAAAAAAGTTCAAGATTAGTTCGCAGCTCGTAAAATGCTAAACAATGGACGTGTTGTTTCTTTTATTAAAAGCCACAAATACATATGTAAATATTGTTTATTATCCTCTTGAGTTACCGAAAGCAATAAAATGTCATGTACGATATAATTTATTTCGTGGGGGATAAAATTTAAAAAGGAATCGTTTTGAGGTACTTAAAATGTAGTTTAAAGATTTTACGATGGCGCTACCACTATACTTAAGAAAAATTCCACTTTTTTGCAATAGGTATGAATTGTTTAAAGTTTTTTTTTCTCTTTTTAATGTCGCCTCCTTTTTCTCTTTTTAATGTCGCCTCCTTTTTCTCAATCTCTAGCCAACTTTTCTATGGCTTCCCCATATTTTGACCCCTTCAGTTTCTTTATTTTGCTATAAATTTTCTTCTAACCTTTTTAAGTATTTCAGTCCAACTGTTTAATTCATTTCCGAGGGTTTTGTTTTTCTTTTTCTCTCTATTTCTTCCGATTCTGTAATTCAGAGGTTATCAAACTAAGAGGTTAGTATCGCCCTCTGGATCGTTCCAGCAGCCCCCACAGTATCTTCCACTTGGAAAGCATTCATTTAATCCGCCGTTCTTACAATATGTTCATTTCAGCGTGCTCCTCTGTTCTGCCTGGTTCGTCCTGGACGTCCTGGTTCGTCACTCTATGACTCTATGTTGTGCAGACTCCGAACGGGGGCTGTGCTATCTTCAGAAGGATTAAAGTAGTACTAAACATTAAATAAGAGCTGTAAAATGCTCTTCACGAAAAGGCTATAAGTTGGATGAAAGTTTCAAAAATTACGCGAATCATAAAATGGGATGACAATGTCATCTCATCGGAATCCAATGAACCTGGACTGGACGCTAAACGAGATATGAAACAATGAGTTGTCTTTAAGAGCGTATTTTGCATTTTACTGACTTGAAAAAACAAAAAAACGAAGTATTAGGGGCCCCTGACTAAGAAATTGTAAACAAGCTCTCTGAAATTTTGACTAAGCTTACAATTAATACGTCTGCACGACTTTTTTTTTATATCACTGGCTAATATCCAAGTAGGTGTTAGATTTTATTGTTGATGGTTGTTAATATGTTATTTGTGACAAATTTTGATTACAATCATTTTTTATATCTCCTCCAAATGTAAGTGTTCGTACGGTTTATGACAGTATAGTTTTTACTCCTAATTAATTTTAAATATGAAGTTTAGAGTTGTAATAAATGAGTTAAATTATTAAACAGGACAAGAAAAATTCTAAAATGATCATTAGGTGACCGTTTTCTTAAAAAATAATTTTTATCTCAGCGTCGTAGGTCGTGGTGTCGTGAATTAAAAAAATTTTTGCTTGTATAAGTAGAAGAGGTACTTGACTTTATGAATTTGTTTTAAAATAAAAATAAATCATTGGTTTATAATTTTAATTTAAATTTTCTACTCACGCAACTGTCTAATTTGTTGTAATTTATGTTAATAATAAGCGAGTGGATTTTTATATTGTGAATTTGATGAAAAAAAAAGTGTAGTTGGTGTAATTTATAAAGACAAAAAGTTCATGCTGAAATATTTTTTGGAAATAAAATTATAATTTTGCACGTTTGACCTTGATGTTTATGAAAAGTTTCAATTTGAAAAAACAAAGTGGGTTAGATGGTTTAAATTTGGCAAAAATCTTAAATGTTGCGGCCCAAATTGTTTATACTTATTAAGTACTTCCTTGGCGTTCAATTTGTAATTTGTGTGCATAAGTCGTAACAAAGTTGATACCTATTCTTTGTTTGTTCTAGGACGTACGTACTAAGGTTATTCACTGTTGGATATTGAAGATCCCTCCATTTTCTTCCCTATGGTCTTTCTATAAGCTTCCATTTTAATTTAGCAATAATCAACTCTCATCATTCATGATATTTTTCATTGTCAGCAAAGTCGTGACGGCCATGAGTATTTAAGCTTTCAGCGGTATATACCAGCATGACCTTTTGTTTGTTTTGATCATATAACTTACCATCTAGTTAGGTAACTCTAGAATTTTATAACAATACAATTCAAAAAATAGTACTATATTTAAAAAAAATTAGATGATGAGGCTGGCTCAAAGTTTTGAATCCAAAATTTAAAAATACTGTTCAGTAGGCAAAAAAGTTGCGATAGTTGCATTAACCAAATCGGTTAAAAAGTCATTTGAATATCTCGGCTACAAATTAATTTTTTTAACTTTCTGTAGGCCTTATTGGTGGGCAACTTTTCTTTGACTAATTTCGTAGATCGTAGATAATTCCAGTTTATAATAAGTACCCTGTTGTAGAGAAGCGAAATTAAATTACTTATCCTGAATATCATCCCATCAACAGCATAACCAGAAAATACCATACCTGGCTGGCTTGCTGGTGCTGTTTTAGATAAAACCACATCACCCTCTAAAGACAAGTAAGTGTTCAATGTTCATCTATAGTACCTAATCCTTACGATATGGGCACCATTATTTTTCGAAACGTAGGTGACCTGTCTTAATAGCTTCTAAGGAAGTTTTTTTACAGGTCTTCTTCTCTTCCTCTCTCAATCTCCACTTTGTCTGTCATTCCAGTGTCCAATCTCCTTCTACCAAGTTGCCTTTCTTGTACAGCTATTTCAATTTTTGTCCCAAGATGTTCGCGTGGTCTTTTTTTGACCTCTTCTATTTAGTGTCTATTTCCAAACGTGATTTCAGAGTCTGCTGTCGTTCGTTCTTCTCATGTGCTCATACCAACATAGCTGTATTTTTTTATATTTTCATTTATGGTGTCTTTTGCGCCCATTTTATTTACCTATATATCTTTATTTCGCACATGTTGTAATAGGGTTACGCCATAGTTTCTTCTCCAGTATGCTATTTCTGTAGCCTACGACAAGCGTCGTCTAAAAAGAGCAGTTCTGTTTTACATGTTAGCTAAGCAATTTGTGGTAAGAAGAGTTTATATCTATTGAGTGATTGCTCAGTGGGTCATTGCTATTTTACCTCGTTAATCATGAAAAATACAAGTAAAGTGCAAACTTCATTATTTACACAAATAGTTAGTTTAAACCCTAGGAATGCTGCTTTGTTGATAGGCAGTGTGGATGAAATATTACCCAGATGTATTAATTATTGTTGCTTATTGCCTCTGTGATCATTGCTCTTCTTCTTATTTCTTCTAATAGCAGATCCATTGTTTGAATAAAGTTTTAGTGTTTTTAAATTAAGTGTAGAAGACCGTTTCAACTGGATAAAAACATTGTATTCCCGGCTAGGCGGACTATTTATAGGCGGTCCACTATTTTTTTTATTTTCTTTTATTTTCAATTGGGGCGCACATGTACTCTCTTATTATAGCCAAGCAAAATTGAATTTGGCCCAAATTTTGCAAATATGCGTCCAAAATAATAATTTGATTTTAGCCACTTTAAAATTATTTCATCGGCAAAAATAGCCGATAGTGTTCAAAAAGAAGGTGGTTATTTTGGACGCATATTTGTAAAATTTGGGCCAAATTCAATTTTCTATATACCTTATACCCGACGATTAGAGGCGCCTAGCTTTTGGCGAATACTCACGAGCACAGGAAAAGCTCACGAGCACCTTGTGAGGGGAATCAACAACACAGAGAGCACAGTGTGCTCCTGATTTCTTGGAATGCTATATCTAAAGCAAGGAATTTGATTATTGATGAGACTATAACCTAATAAATGTATTGTAAGGTCCTTAAATTTAATTACTGCGAACTAAGCTGAGTCTATGTGTTACACGGTTTTGAGTGCTCCTTTGCAATAGCTGCATGTCTACAACAAACTAACAGTGAATGTTCTAATTTCTCCTAATTTGTCATCTGAAAGGATTTCTTTGGTTCTCCCTAATGTTGTATCAAAATTTTTACATGCCTTCGACCGGGTGTGTACGTGTAGAATTCTTGAGATTTCTTCTTGGTCTCTCTCATGACTTAAATCAAGTTGTCGCGTGGTTCTTTGGTACGCCACGTAATGCTTCAGATCCTTATATCCCGTTCTTGTGCTAGTAGATGTGCAGTTTCACGAATCTCACCCCCTTCAATGCCTTCATGCTCTGATAGTACTCACATCGAGAAAAAGCTACCCTACAAACATGCGATGTAAAAAATAAAGAGGGCGAGGACCATGGACGTCACTTTCAAGTTAGGTTGCCTTGTTTCTCGTAGATAGACCCATGATCTAATTCTGTTTGAAATTACGTCCCTGTACTGTACATGTTCATCCCTGTAGTAAAGTCTGCAACACGAGACTCAGTAGTTACATAAACTATGCTTCCACAACACATAAAATCAGAGTAATTAGGTCTGGAAGTAAACTAACCATTACTTTGTAATTATTGTGATTGTTAATTAATTTTTTGCCTTTTAGAGTTACTGTTGACGTCACGCGATTACTGCACAGGAAACAGGAGGTTATCTAAAGTAGAAAATAATTACTAAAGCGTAATTAATTAATTAATTTAATATCGCTCTCAAAGTTTTTTTTAGCATCATCATCAAATATCAGACAGTTTTTTTGTTCAAATGTAAAATTCTTTATTTGGAAGATATTTCGACACCGGAAGTTTGTCGGTTTTCATGACCGTTTAAATATTAATTATTCATCTATTTGGGACACCTAAAGGTCAAAATTCATAACCCTTAATAAATTACTCATTGCAACTCGTGATCAAACGAAAGTGCACAATTGGAAAAAGCTTTTGATATTACACATTTTTCGATAGAATTATAGCGTAATACGTCAACTTGTTGGAAAATTTACATTATTATCAAGCCGATTAACTTTTTTTTGCACTGTTTTTCCCCTTTATAACTCTTAAATTACTCAAAAATCGCCAAAGTGCGTGTTTGCATTTAAAAGCGAGTGGTAGGTGGCTCGTATGGGTGTTGAAGAAAAACTACAAATATTAATAATAAGGATGTAAGTTTTTTTTTTTAAAAGTTAATCCGTTCAAAAAAAATCATTTATAATAAAGTAACTTCTTTATAAGTTTATAGTTAAAGAAATTCTGTGATATACAACTGGTATGGTACAATTGAAATTAATTGCCTCCTCATATATCTCCACCTTGTTGTTGCTGTCATATAATATACTGCATAAGATGTGTTTTTATATAGAATGTAATATATAAAATAAAAAAAAATTTAGCATCAAAAAACTCGACTTCTCTAATAATATAGACTGGTAAATTAATTAATGGTGGTTTGTGTCAGTTGCTGTATATTTATCATAGGTGATATATGTGATTGATAGTCTTGTCGGTTTAATCTTCTGTTTTGTTCATTGTCTGCGGAGTTCAGTAGTTATTCGTATAAAACGGCACGATATAATTTGTACTATATTGCAAATGACGTTATTGATCTACCATTATAAAACGTAACATTAATTCCAACCGCTTTTCCACAACTTTTCTCGCGCCGACCAAAAAAACAACAAATTTCAACTTACAATCTTTTTCTCAAACTTGTTGAAAGGGTTGACATCATTAGGCATACTAATATTAAACTTTATTTCTATTTTGTCGGCGAATGAGAAACGAAATAAATTAATTTCGAGCCACAACCAAGAACTGTTAACCATCTTGACAAACAACTGTAAAATATGAACATGGTGAATGAAAAGCGGCGCGGTGTTGCATAAATAAAAATATTTTATATAAAAACCATATATTCCATGCCACAAGTGGAATTTAAAAAAAATATAAAAGCTCAAAGGGGAAAAAAGAAAAAAATGGTGTGTAGGTGCAATTTTCAAACAGCAGACGGTTATCAAAGTAAAATGTATAATAAAAGCATGCAGCAATGTCCAACGTCCGATCGTAGACCCACCAGGCCGACAACGCAAAATAAATCATCAATCACTTTGGAGTTTAGTAAACAGTTGAAACAAAGCGGTACGAAAGCAGCGGGAAATACGAATCACGCGCACAATTCTAACGAGACCCTTTTCTTATAGTTTCTTCTTTTATTATATCGACACTATTTTAAAATTTTCTTTCAAAAGACTCTCCTAATAAAGTGGTTTAAAAAAATACGCCTAACAGATCATTTGAATGCACAATATGTCTGGTAAATTATTAAAGTAATGTGAATTGACGTTAATTGAGACTGATTTATCGATAACTCTAAAGAAGATATTAAAAGCTTATGGCTCATTATTAAAATATCCTTTTATACAACACATTACATTAAACGCAAATTAAATTAAAGGTAATTTAATTTTGAAGTATTCTTAAATGATTAGTTCGAGCCGTCAAATGCGATGACAAAAGAGTGAAAAAAGTTTTAATGAAGTCGGTTGTTTGCAAGTTTGCAGTACGCTTCATTGATTTGTTAAATTAAATTTTTATTGTATGAAAACATCGTTTGTTTAAGTAATAGAATCAAGGTAGGACTTGAAATAAAGACGTGGTGCTGTATATAATTTGCATTTCTTTTCACGCAACGAGCTCTACGAAGCATGAAGAAAGGAATGGACACTTGAATGGGTTGAGAAATAGCTTTAAGATTGCAGTGTAAACCTTTCATGCTGTAATAACGATGATGCCCACACTTACGATACCTTAATTGGAGAAATGCTTCTGGAAGGGAGTTTTTGGAGCTCAAAATCAGAAATTTATCATACTTACTACCTACGTCCTTTAAGTACCTAATAACTAACTGTCACTGCAGTAATTTGAGTTTACCATACCTTCTGATGACTCATTTGCAGGTCAAAATGATCTTTTAAGTCAGTGTCACAAACAGTCAAATCACAAATTGGATCTGGCTCTTGAAAAACTTTTATAGAAGAATACAGTATCCTTTGTTTTTAAGGCAAGGGAACAGAGAATCCTTGTACATCAACCCTTATGGATGTTTTGTACGTTCTGCAGTTTTTCTAAGACATACAGGTAGTTTTGCAGTACTCAGGCTTTTAGCAGCTTTAGTGCACTATACCGATCAGTTTCTATAGTGGCACTTTATTTTCACCATGTAAATTGCCAAAAATATTGAGTACAGTTTGTTCATATTATTGTTGCGCTGTTTCCTCCTTCATACCACATGCCCCAGAACTTGCATATTGGTGTTCTCTGTGTTATAATATCTACCGTACGGAAGAGTTTTCTCAGATAACAGAACACTCAAATTAACTATCAGACAGAATCCTTAACTAAACAAGTACGACCTCCATGACTTGGTATTTTCAGAACTTTTTCTTTTCTTCCTATATCGTGATTTGTAGCTTCTAAAAAATTGTTGAAAAATTGATCAATATTTGTTAGAGGTCAGAGATAAGATTGCAAATTCTGCGAAGAACTAAATAGGCTCTTCGTAATCGATTTATTGCGTTATTCTCTTCGCGCAATTTAATTGTGATGACTTTATACCAGCAGGGCTGTCCAAAGTCAAGCTTTAGAGGCGCTTTCGTTTGGTAAAAATAAAGCAGGCACAATATGTTTTTGACGCCATTACAAGATAAGGTTACTCGAACATGCTTTGGCCGACCCTCTCGTTAAGGATCGTTTCCATTTCTTCTCTAACTCTGTGGCTCTAAATACACCTTTTTAAGAACATGTCGCTCTTTGCCGGTAATTAATAGATTTAGGTACATTAATTTGTAAAAAAAATTGGAATTATATAGTTCTTTGCGGTAGAAATAGAAGAGACTTTCTTCCGTGCCTTCAGTTACTAAAACAGCATTTGACCAGATCCTCTGTATTAAGTGTGGAATGAATTTCTTTCAAAACTGCCCGAATAGGTACTCGTTTAGACAGACTCGCATGAACCGTCCTCACCTCTTCACAGATTAATTAGGGAACTGGCGCAGCAGTTAGGTTAGATCACAATCCAGAAAGCAACTGGTTCGTCCAACGTAGATTTTTTTGTAGGTAATTGTCATAATAGACACCTTCAAGGACTTCAAAGGAGTTACAATTCAGATACAGATACCCTAACAGTTTTTTACTGGCTAATAGCCACTTGTTTTAGCTCACTAAGAAAATAAATCGTTTATCATAGATTTTTTTAATAGACACCTTCAGCTTTATGGACCTTATAAAGGGATGACAATCCAGATACCTCAAGAACCTGGAGAGTTTTTCAGAAATTGGAACTCTAGTTCAGATAAATCACATTTTAGTTATCTGAACAATTTTTCACTCTGGCACGCCAGTTTTAGCTCACAATTCATAAAGTAAACGGATTCTTCACCATAGATTTTCTTTGCAGTTATCACCTTTTCACCTTAAGACTTTTTCAGGAATGGTAATCCAGATTAAGCTACCTGGACAGGTTTTACTGGCTCGTTAATTAGAACGTCGCTAAGATCACAATCCAGATACAGTTAGGTTAGGTACTTAGGTATCTTAATAGACACCCTCTCGTAGTCCTCTTAAAGGGATGACAATCGAGATTGAGTCACCCAGACAGTCCTTCTTTCAGATTTCTTTAGTGAATACGTAACGATCACATTTGAAGCAGCTAATTTCCTTCCAAGTGCCTCGCAGAGGCACATAGGTACCGTTTGCACTAATTTAGGTACTTTAGGTGTATTTCATGATCCCTATCGAAGACCTTTTAAAGGGCTGACAATCGAGATATAGTCACCTAGACAGTTCTTCTTTCAGATTTCTTTTGTAAATACATAACTGGAACGCCGCCAGTTTGGTTGCATCACAATTGAAGCAGTAATTTCCTTCCAAGTGCCTCGCAGAGGCACATAGGTACCATTTGCACAAATTTAGGTGCTTTAGGTGTAATTCATGGTCCCTCTCGACGACTTTTTAAAAAGGTGACAATCGAGATAGTCACCTGGACAGTTCTTCTTTCAGATTTTTTTGTAAATATATAACTGGAACGCCAGTTTGGTTGGATTACAATTGAATCAACTAATTTCCTTCCAAGTGCCTCGCAGAGTCAAATAGGTACCGTTTGCAATAATTTAGGTGCTTTAGGTGTATTTCATGATCCCTATCGAAGATCTTTTAAGGGCTGACAAGCGAGATATAGTCACCTAGACAGTTCTTCTTTCAGATTTCTTTTGTAAATACATAACTGGAACGCCGCCAGTTTGGTTGCATAACAATTGAAGCAGTAATTTCCTTCCAAGTGCCTCGCAGAGGCACATAGGTACCGTTTGCACTAATTTAGGTGCTTTAGGTGTATTTCATGATCCCTCTCGACGACCTTTTAAAAAGGTGACAATCGAGATAGTCACCTGGACAGTTCTTCTTTCAGATTTTTTTGTAAATATATAACTGGAACGCCAGTTTGGTTGGATTACAATTGAATCAACTAATTTCCTTCCAAGTGCCTCGCAGAGGCAAATAGGTACCGTTTGCAATAATTTAGGTGCTTTAGGTGTATTTCATGATCCCTATCGAAGACCTTTTAAAGGGCTGACAATCGAGATATAGTCACCTAGACAGTTTTTCTTTCAGATTTCTTTTGTAAATACATAACTGGAACGCCAGTTTGGTTGCATCACAATTGAAGCAGTAATTTCCTTCCAAGTGCCTCGCAGAGGCACATAGGTACCGCTTGCACAAATTTAGGTGCTTTAGGTGTAATTCATGGTCCCTCTCGACGACCTTTTAAAAAGGTGACAATCGAGATAGTCACCTGTACAGTTCTTCTTTCAGATTTTCTTGTAAATACATAACTGAAACGCCAGTGTGGTTGGATTACAATTGAATCAGTTAATTTCCTTCCAAGTGCCTCGCAGAGGCACAAATAGGTACCGTTTGCACTAATTTAGGTGCTTTAGGTGTATTTCATGATCCCTCTCGAAGACCTTTTAAGGGCAGACAATCGAAATAGAGTCACCTGGACAGTTCTTCTTTCAGATTTCTTTTGTAAATACATAACTGGAACGCCAGTTTGGTTGGATTACAATTGAAGCAGTAATTTCCTTCCAAGTGCCTCGTAGAGGCACATAGGCACTGTTTGCACTAATTTGGGTGCTTTAAGTGTTTTTCATGGTCTCTCTCAAAGACTATTTAAAGGGGTGACAATCCGAGATAGAGTCACCTGGACAGCTCGTCTTTCAGATTTTTTTGTAAACACATAACTGGAATGCCAGTTCGGTTGAATCATAATTGAAGCGGCGTATTTCTTCCCAAGTGCCTCGTAGAGGCACATAGGTAGTAGGTACTCTTTGTATTAATTTAGGTGCTTTAGGTGTATATCATGGTCCCTCTCGAAGATTTTTTAAAGGGGTGACAATCGATATAGAGTCACCTAGACAGTTGTTCTTCTTTTAGATTTTTTTGTAAATACATAACTGGAACTCCAGTTCGGTTGGATCACAATTCAAGCAGCTAATTTCCTCCTAGGTGCCTCACATAGGTACCATTTGTACTAATTTAGGTACTTTAGGTGTATTTAATGGATTCTGTTTTCCGTAATGGCCACTCGAAGAAAATTCACAATTTGAGTTTTGGTACGTTTTGGGATTGGCGTTTTAAAACTGATTTCGAAAAGAAAATAAGTCTTAATCAATCTTTATAGAGCGAGTATAGTCTGATATAAGAAAATCAATGTTTGTTTTTCTTTCAACTTAAAAGTAAATTTCTCAAATAATTAATTGGCACTTGTAGAAAATTTATCTTAAGAGAAATTTTCATGATTAGTCTTTTTATTTTAGAAAAAAAAAATTTTATTTAAAATATAAGGCGATGTTTACTATATAAACGTTTATGACCAGCATTCCATTTAACTCAAAGTCTGCAACTTAATAATTAATCACAGTTCAGTCGCTTAAAATGAAACAAAGAAAATAAATAAAGCATTTAAATGTACACGAAACAGGAAATATTCTGCGATTTTGCGATTACGTTTTCTTTCTATCATAAATGTTAGTTATTTTCTTCATTTATCATAAAATGTCGTATTTATTAAAAAAAAATTATAAATTTATAAACAGTATACCAACGTAATGTTTATTCAATATTATGTTAATGTCCATTAAATTTGAATTTATTTATTTATAATTAAATTTTTTTTTGTAAATTATAAAAACACTTAGAGGTTGAAGCTCATTGAGTTGTAAAACACATCGGATTATAAATAATCCCAGTAGGATTTGCTTAATATTCTCTTTAAAGTTTAAATAGAGGGGTGTTTTTCAATTTACTTTTTAGTTATGAATTTTATTACAATTTTTCTTCCAATCATTAATAATTGATTTTTTTCTCTAAATAAAAATTTTTTGAACTCACTTAAAAGTTTATTTTTTGATAATGTTCTTCATACATATTATCATGAAATACTTACAAAAGCAGATCGCTTTACATTTCACCCCCGGTTTTCGTAGGCCCCTTTTCAGAGAGTATAGTGTGGTGAAGGGGAAAGCACATCGGAAAGGAAATAGACAGACAGTTATAAATGGATAGAAAAATTATCGAAACATTTCTTATTCGATCCACATATCGTATTGCATAAACTTACTACATCTTTAATCTACATAAAAGCATAAAAGAGTGCAACGTTTTTTTTGAATTTTTTTGAGTAAACACCCAATTTGTGTTTACTAATCGTTTTATTTAAGACGAGTACTTTTGTTGTGGCAAAAGTATGATTAAAACTAATCAAACGTACCTCTAGGAAGATTGTGAAGGAAATTTTTTCTCTTCGACTTTTAGAAATTAAAAAATTTTGTTTTTATAAAACTATTTTTATTATCAAGAACGATTAGTTACTGGCAATTTTCCCACAACTCTTGTTTTTTTTGGTACAAAATGTTTTAAGTTTAATGCAACTTCAATGTTTTTATACATTTTTCTATTTAAATTAAAATTATTTACGCGTACGCGTTAAGAGAGAAAACTTTAATTAGAACAATCAACGTCAAGCTCAAGGTAAATTTTTCCGACTTGTACCAAGTACCAAAGTAGAAAATTTTAAATTTAAACAATAGCTTTGTTTTAACTTGGACGGTAGCACAACTATAATTTGTTAAAGTGTGTCACAAAATAATTTATTTGGACGAAAATTGGCTCAATTTGTTTTGAAATTTTTCAAATTTTTCTTTCTAAAAAACTTCCTGTTGAACAATTTTAATTTTTTGTTTATTCTAGTCGTATTTTATTCTAAAGGTGTTTGGAAATTAATACAAGTCAACTTGAGCAATTTTTCAACAATTTTTCCGCAAGTTAAGTAAAATACCTGATTGTTGGGTAAATTAAATTCTATTAATTTATGCAATATTAATTAGAAAGTAGCTAATCTTAGGTACTTAATCTCGTGATTAATTTTAATTTACTATTAAAAGATGAAATTTTCTCATAAAATAAATCTCGTATATAAAATAAGTAAAAATCGTGATCTAATTAGCGCTATTTTGTGCAATTATTAAACCAATTTACATTAAAATAACAAAATAATAAATAA
Organism: Malthinus seriepunctatus; assembly: GCA_963924605.1. Classification (NCBI taxonomy): domain Eukaryota; kingdom Metazoa; phylum Arthropoda; class Insecta; order Coleoptera; family Cantharidae; genus Malthinus; species Malthinus seriepunctatus. Next base: position 15,324,783 of record OZ004601.1, on the reverse strand, counting down.
ACGCAATTGGTTGTGACCTTAAAGTAACAATCTTTTAAAAAGGTCATCAAACATCTTGTCTTGTTGGTCTGACAAGTGAATGACGTGTGAAGTAAGAAATCAACAGCTTCTGTAATTCGTTGGGCTCTATTTAAAGACTTGTAATCACTAATCACATTATGAGACGTTTTTGTCAAAATTTATATTTAGAGGTGAGTTTGTAACGTGTTGATTGGTTACCAACTAAAAGACGTGCTTTAATGTTCAAATTTTCCTTTTGTTTTTAAACGGCTAATTTTAAATCGGAAGAAAACGCTTGGTTTAAGCTTTTGAAAAAAATATTTTATGTTGCTTACGTTGAATCTGGAAGCTTCGAGTTAACTGCACCTCTATTTTCCTCTTGTTCGAGTAATTAATTGATTTGACTGTTCAGTCAAAGGTGGCCCTGAAATGTAATAAAATCATCATTTGTAAAATTTTAGGTACGGCAAGTTTGCATAAATATCACAAAAATGGTATGAAAGCGTTTTGGTTTCTAAACTCATATATCGTCTATATTTATTATAGGAAGACCAAAAAAGCTCATTAACACGTTTATGATATGATTCAGTAATTCCGGCTTAGAAAAATAATTTACAAGACCATTTGAGACAAATAATTTCTTTATTGTATTACACAAATGGGCAATCTGGACTTATACGTTACCTTCGGTTCCTGAATTTTAGGAGCTGACTAAAGCTTGAGATTGAATAGTTGAAGGTGTAGAATTTGAAGCTGGAACACTTCCCTGTATGGTTCAGACGTTTAGAGATGGTTCACCTCTTACTCAGCAATTACCCATGGGTGATTCGTTGAGTACTATGAGTCTTATCGGAAATTAGTTGGATAGGGAACAAACCTCCAAAGAATTACATGAACACTAAGATGGATTTTAAATAAGGCCCATTGTACCAGAGCTATAGCCTTTGGCATTTCTTATAAAATGGCTAATAGAGAAATAAAGTCACTTCTAGAGAAGTGGCATATTAAACACTGGAGGGAAACTCCTGGACTGGGACAGTCTAAACCCCTACTGGAGAAACCCTCTGACAAAAGAACTCACTGAGCTACAACTGGCAACGGCAATAATAACGGGCCATTGCCAGCTTAAAAAGCAGCTGTATACCATGTGACTAGAAAAAGACCCTGTTATGCAGAGAATGTGCATGTGCATAGGAAGAGGAAACTCCAATTTGTTTTCTGCTACACTGTGAGGCTTTCAAAGGAAGTCGTTAAAAAGCATTCTCTGAAAAGAGAAGATGCTCCAAAGAGAACTCCCATAAAGGAAGATCAAATCCGAGGCGCACAAAAGATCCGAAAGGTCGCGATGGAAGAAACCACTAGGGAACAGCCGCAGAAATACAATAAAAGATGGATTTGAACAACCAGGGCTAATACGGTTTAAGATACTCTCCGAAACTGTGTGTACTGAGAAAATCCCTGAAAAGATGTTCCTTTCTGCTAACACGGTCTTGAAATGAAACCGTACACCGTACTAATGATCTTCAGCTAAAGCCTAATGTAGAGCCTTTGAAAGCAAAGGGAAAAAATGGTGGCAATAACTAAAGAACGTTGAAGGTTGAGCGGTGGGCTGGAATTTTACTAAATGCTACTTCTAATCGTACGCTTTTAGAGCTTTTATCCCCGGGTATTAACTCTCACGATTCCACTCCTGTTGGTGATGAGGCAGAGAACCAAGTTCCCAAGAAGACATCGGGTAACCGTGGTGTCGTCACTCACCAACAGCTGACCTCACAGCTGCCCTGCGGCTATGATTATCAGTATGAGTCAATAGAAGACCAGGTCATCTATGATGGCAACCCCCACCTTTTAAACTCGTAACTAAATTATTTAAAGGTGTTAATCATTATCAACGTCGAGGTTACAGCTCAATATGAGCCTAGAGTGTCTTCTGGAGTGCTTCATTTTTTTTGCCATAAGAGGACAAAGTCGTCGCTTCATCAGGTCTTGATCATCCTGATCAAGATTCAAGGATGTAGTACTTGTAGTTTTAAGGCTTGTCCACACACACAGACCTTGCCTTTCGGTTTGGCCTGCGCAGGCGGCTTGAACGCTGTCCAGATGCTCCGGTTTGGCCTACGGCAAAGAAAGAGCTTCTGGACATCGTTCAGGCTGTCGCACAGGTCAAACCGGAGCCGTAACGATATCTAAACGCTCTTGTTTGGCCTGTGCAGGCCGCTAAAACGATGTCCAGATGCTCGAGTTTGGCCTATAAAGTCCCGTCCACACACACAGGCTTTGCCTTCTGGTTTGGCTTATACAAGCGGCCTAAACTCTGTCCAAATGCTCCGGTTTGGTATGTGCAGGCCTGCCTGAACGATGTCCACAGGTTCTGTGAGGACTGTGTGTGTGGCTCAGGTTTTACTCTCAGATTCTGATTTCGTTTTATACAATTAACGATCATTTGCTTATCTGGAACCACTCAGATACAGTAGAGTCTCTTTGGAGCTTTTATAGCTGAACTCTACCGCGAGACCTGATAAATCCAAAACGTGACTAAAGATCATTTGTATTTTTGTTTAATTTTCCAACAATAGTGTTGGCAATGTGTAATCTCGTAAGGTGACTTATGCCAAATATTTGGGCATTGTTTTGTCAGTTAATTGTGACTAGTTCATTTTAATTGCTCTCGATGGGTTATGGATAACAATTATTATAAGAACAAACCTATTACATGATTCACTCGTTATGTAAATCAAAATTTGTCATTTAAATCAATAGGATCTTTGTTGTAAATATTATTTTGAACGATTAAAATATTTGACACACTTTTCCTGGTTGAGTAATTCTGGAAGCTTCTTATTAATGGACGTACAATTTTAGGTTACGTAACTCTTTTAATTAAAACTAAAAATTTTTTTATTAATAAAATTTTTTTGAAGTTTTGCAGATGTAAGAAATTGTTAATATTAATTTATCTTTTTTTTTATACATACCTGTGTTTGGATATTTAAAAATTCAAGTCTGCCTTAATCCAAAACGTATAAGAATCCAGTACTATAAATCTTGTTGTGACCTCGTAAATTACAAACAGTTGTAGTTAAATATTCCAGATTATAAATAACTGGATAGGATAGGCAGCTTTAAACTATACAGTCGCATGAAAAGTTAAAAAGAAGCTTATAAAAAGCATTTCCTAATACCTGCGTTTGCGGAGAGCTTGTTTTAAGGCCATATCGTGTATGTTGTTTCTTGAATACTTTTACTAAACACCAAAATTAATCAATTTCTAATTTTAAGACATCCGACTATAAATTAAAGTCTGACACTTAAAATTATTGTTCCAAGGCATTCGAAAAGTATTTGTGGTATTCTTAATGGCTTGTTACGTGACATTTTATTTGCATTAGTAGAAAAAATATTGAAAGGGAAAAATTGGAACTTAAACTGTAACTAGCAACATAATAGAAACTGATTGTAATTTAAAAGCTCGTAGTTGTGCGAAATAAATCACCTACTTACTTACTAACAGACCCATAGAGTTCGTTTTGAAATTCTAAGTGAAGACCTTCGTTATATTTAAATGTGCAAATTTTGTTTGGCACTTTTCGAAAAAAAAATTTGCCACGCTCGCATAAACGAGGTTAAATCCTTTCAAAATAAATGTTATTTAAAGTAATAACCGTTTTTGGTTTTGAAAGTGACATCACTCACGCTGTGCCACTTTTGAAATATTATTTTAAAAATTGTTTAGACTATTAATAATTATTTCTTTTTTTTCTTCTATGTGTTTGTATGGATAAAATACGTTTTTAAAAATGTAACATTTTATGTGATTAACTGGCATTTTGTAGTCGGTCAAAAAATCCATGTGCCAATCAGCGTCAGTTATTTGAGTCCTTTACTCGAGATGAGTCGCGACAGCGTCTGAAGTGATCCTAGAAAGGGAAACATGGAGAATGTGTCAGATGTTGTTACTTAAAAGGATACATTAAAAATGACATTCAAGCAAACCATGAATATAACAACGTAAAAATAAAAAGATTTGATGCGACACATTTTTTTTTAAAGGGATGGTGGTCTCACAGAACAAAAAATAAATTTTAAGCAAACGATCTGAAACTAAAGTGTAATCAAATAAATATTTTAACGCGACACTTGATTAAAATTCATTTGAGTGAAATAAAATACAATAATTTTTCGGTGGCATATTTTTCATTCAATCACCTGTTAAACGATGAATTATGAATTTAGTTGTAGCGAATGTATAAATACTCGACGGACACTATAAATTATTGTGCTGCGACGCCACTACATGGGGGAGCAGCCTCCGTGCCTACATTTTACCGACGAGGAGTAAAATCTTCTTTTACCCATGACGTGTAGGTGTAGAATTATGCATGTGAAATCTTGTCGGAACGTTCTTTACAATACATTGTGTTATACAATATCTGCCGATATGTTATACTACAAGACGTACAAATTTATTAAGTGATACCTATACAATTTAAATTTTTCTTCTACAAAACAAACAAAATAAATTCATAAATTATACAATAATTTTTTAAACGGGCATACAAATTAATTTTCTTGTTAGTTAATCTCCAATATAAGCTCTCTTAGCTCCCTAACCATCTAGTAATTAATTTCTTAAATACGTACAACGTATACCTCGACGTACAGGAATAAAGTTTCTTCAATGTCAAAAAAATAACAGAGTGGAGGGTCATTTTCACTCATTAATTGGCATTTCGGGTCACGTTGAGAGAGCTTCAATCTCTTTATTGCTCTTCAACTACTCCTACCTTCAGCCAGACTTTTCCATGCAGAATTATCCGGTGATGATCTCTTCTATCGTATCCAGCTATTGTAATCTGGGGCAGTCTTTTTTCTTATTGTTTTTACTTTAGCCTCCAAAAATTCTCTACCCCCTACTCCACCATCATAACTTTTAGCGCCCTTCCAACTATTGACTCAACTCCTACTGCATTTATGTTATTTTTTTTTCTTCACTCATGAGTTCTGTGACGTAGGTCCGTCAAGTTAGTATATCATCGGAAGCATATTTCTTCTGTCGTCATAATTTTGTGCTAATTCTGTGCTAATTTGTCCTGCTATTTTCAAATTTTGTGCTACTATAATTTTTGAGTTATTTAAAAAACAAAAATAAAATAACTTGACAATATTTGGCCTGAATCGGAAATTCAGATTTGAGTTACGCTATAAATTTGTGCCAATTCTGTGCTAATTTGTATGCTTCAGGTTTTAAATTTTGTGCTTACCAAATTTCTGAGATATTCAATTTTAACACGAGACAAATTTCTGTGGGGTATTCCGAGACGAATACCCCTCTGTCTGAGGGGTATGAGCTATGAGCTATGAGTATATCTAGGCCCTCATTTGCAACAAAATAGAAAAAAATGCGCTTCGTTGGGCATATTTTGCTTACATACATGTAGGTACATGTAAGCATACGTACTGAGCACACAATTATGACATAAGTCCCATCTCGAAATTCCCATGTGTGATCATTATGCAGGGAAAATATAGTTCAGATAGCTTAGCATTTTTATTTCTAGAATATTTCGAAAAGTACACGATTACAAAATTTGAAAGGTAACCAGTAAGAGATAGAATAACTCCCAAATCATAGTTCTCAATATTTAAAAAATCGTCAAGTTAGCATCTTATTTTGTTTTTTGAATACTACCTCCGAAATTTTGTCAGCACAAAATTTAAATAGTGCAGCACAAATAAGCACAAAATTATAGCATAGCTCCCATCTCGAAATTCTGACTTGGATATGCAGGTTAATTATTATCTCAAGGTAGCGTACATTTTTGTTTCTCGAATAACTCTAAAAGTATATGAGCACAAAATTTGAAAAGTACACCAATCGAGAGCACAAAATTAACTTAAAAGATGACATAAAACTTTATATAAAATTTCGCAAAATTTAAGAAATCGTTAAGTTAGCATCTCCTTTTATTTTTCGAATATCTCCGAAATTTTGTCAGCACAAAATTTAAATCGTGCAGCACAAAATAGCACAGAATTAGCACAAAATTATTGCATAACTCTCATCACGAAATTCTGACTTGGATATGCAGGTCAATTATTATCTTAAGGTAGCGTACATTTTTGTTTCGTGAATAACTCGAAAAGTATAGGTATGAGCACAAAATTTGAAAAGTACACCAATCGAGAGCACAAAATTAACGTAAAAAATGACATAACTTTATATAAAATTTAGCACAATTTAAAAAATCGTTAAGTTAGCATCTCCTTTAATTTTTAGAATATCTCCGAAATTTTGTCAGCACATATTAGCACAAAATTATAGCGTAAATAAAATCTCGAATATCCGAAGTGTGATATGCAGGCCAAAAATCTTCAAATTAGCATCTCATTTTTATTTTTAAAAATACTCTAAAATTATATTAGCACAAGATTTAAAAAGAGCAGCACAAATTAGCACAGAAGAGCACAAAATTATAGCGTAACTCAAAATATCGAATATCTGACATGTGATATGCAGGCCAAAAATTATCAAATTAGCATCTCATTTTATTTTTTGAATGACTCAAAAATTATATTACCACAAAATTTAAAAATAGCAGCACAAATTAGCACAAAATTATAGCGTGACTGAAATCTCGAATTTCCGATATGTGATATATGCAGGCCAAATATCGTCAAATTAGCATCTCATTTTTATTTTTTAATAACTCAAAATTTATGTTAGCACATAATTTTAAAATAGCAGCACAAATTAGCACAAAATTATAGCGTGACTGAAATCTCGAATTTCCGACATGTGATATGCAGGCTAAATATCGTCAAATTAGCATCTCATTTTTATTTTTTAATAACTCAAAAATTATGTTAGAACATAATTTTAAAATAGCAGCACAAATTAGCACAAAATTATAGCGTGACCGAGGGGTTATCCACTCTTTGCAGTCAATGTACAAAATTTGAGCTGTCAATGGTAGTTATCTGCAGTCAACGGCAGCCATAGCATACGCAGTCATAGGCAGTCAACTGCAGTCAGTGTACAAATTCAGGACAGTGGTTGACCCCTCGAGCGTGACTGAAATCTCGAATTTCCGACATGTGATATGCCGGCCAAATATCGTCAAATTAGCATCTAATTTTTATTGTTTAATAACTCAAAAATTATGTTAGCACATAATTTTGAAATAGCAGCACAAATTAGCACAGAATTATATCGTGACTGAAATCTCGAATTTCCGACATGTGATATGCAGGCCAAATATCGTCAAATTAGCATCTCATTTTTATTGTTTAATAACTCAAAAATTATGTTAGCACATAATTTTAAAATAGCAGCACAAGTTAGCACAAAATTATAGCGTGACTGAAATCTCGAATTTCCGACATGTGATATGCAGGCCAAATATCGTCAAATTAGCATCTCATTTTTATTTTTTAATAACTCAAAAATTATGTTAGCACATAATTTTAAAATAGCAGCACAAATTAGCACAAAATTCTGACGTCATAAAAAAGTAGGTTTCTCATATATGATATGCTTACTTATCGGACCTCTGTGACGTCTAGTACCGAATATAGGCTTGTATTTAAAATATTGTTTATATTCTCACCAATCATTGGTCGTTGTAGGTTCTCTGTTTCTCCTTTCCATCCACGGTCTACAGAGCTGATAGTGTTGTTTAGTCCACCTCATAGTCTTTGTGTCATATTGCACGTCAAGCCGTCTCCATTTCGATTTCGCCAGCACTTCCATCACTTTTGCTCTGAGAATCTTCGCTCTAAAGATTGGAAACAGAGCAAAATATCCCTTGTTGACCTGGCTTCGATTGGTACCTCATCTGTGATCAGGATTCCCAAATAAACGCACTCTTATATTCTTTCAAATTCACAAACCATACGATCTTTATCTTCCTTACGACCCCTTTATTATATTTTAACTGTATGTTTGACCTGAGGCCCCAATTGTCTTGTGCTATAAAATTCTTTTACTTTTGCTATATCTGCAAATCAATAGTAAATCTCCGGTATAGGCAAAAGTATCTGTTGTTGTAGTTTGTTTATGAAATTTAAATTTATGTACATGTAAAATTATTTGGACTCGTTTAAAGGTATCCACAAGTGTTTTACATGATTAATAACCATTTAAAAATCAATTTGTAATAATGGAAATAAAAAAAATAGAATATTAAACAAGCAAAATGAAAAATACTATAAATATTACATATAATTCTTATTGAAAACAATATTAATCATATTGCACTATAATTTATCATTACAATGTCATACTTTTGATTATATTAACTAATAGGTATGTGAGAATTGTTTAGAGTTCATCTAAAATTAGATTTTGAAAAAAAAATTTTTAACGCGACGATAATCAATAATTTAATAATAGACAAGCCGTGCATAGTTGTGGCTTTTTTCGGCACTTATTAATTGAAAATTAATTAGTTTACTATCGTAAATTTCATTAAGTGGATTGATTGAATGAAATTTTTTAAATTTAACTTTCGCTTTGATGTTTATAATAGCGGAGATGATACATTTTTTTTCTAAGGAGTGTGCTTTACTAAAAATAATGGTGCAACTCGAAATTTGAAAAACATTTGATACGTTTGTGGAATTTTCGGGTTAATAATAGAATTAGTTTAAGTCGGAAAATACATTTGAATAAGAGAAGAGAACAAGTTGGATGATACTTGTAATTTTAAGTTGGTGTTTTCGCTCTAATACTTTAACCGTGATGTTCGTAAATGGTTTCGGTCTTTTCATACCATTTTTTTAAGAAAGTGTCTTGGAATCTTCAGCAGTTTGTTGGCGATGTCCAAATAGTTAAAGAGTTTATTACACAGGACTCTAATAGAGAAAATCTTACACTGGACATTTGTACATCGAGCTAAAGGGAGGCTTATGGGATAGGAGCCCATACAGGAAATTTTCAAGTGGGAAGGTGTTGTCTAAAATAATCTAGGGAACCAATCTAACCCAATTCATGAAATACATAACAATGAAGACGTTAAATAAATAAATATTTTGTAATACATGTCATTTATGAAAATTCTTAGGGGACTGACATCATCAGACAACATCAGTTCCCAATCTAGCCACAACCTACCAGTAAATTGTATGTTCTATTGTTCTTTTAGTTAATAGCAACAATTCTTTATATTAAAGCATTGAAAGACAGACCTGTTAATGACTCTTAATGATGATGAAATAATTATAATGAATAAGCATTCAAAGTCTGAGTAAGAATACAGCTATTTGCATTTTAGACCACAAATGGCGTCATTTCACCAACTGTTCAGATGGAACTTTGGCATTTATTAACCTGGGAATTTTAACAAATTTAACTGTCCCATGAACTCATAAAAAATTGGACGGGACCATTGTTTCTTCAAACTTAACTTTCTCAGTGCGGTTTAGGTTTTCAAATTTGGGGCTTGCGCTTGGCAGTCGGTTCCGATAATATATGAGTAATTATTGCGCCATGGAAGTGGTGAAGCTGTCGAATAGAATACTCAGAGTCATTAAGTGAGTCTGACAAAACCCCAAGATATTATTTTCTGCTATTGGCTAAATGAGCGCCTTACACGCTACACCAGCATCTTTCCACAGGAGTTTTCTTATTATTGGTTTATAAAAAAGCAAAAATTGACATAATAAAGTTTAATAGGGGGCAGTTGAGAGAATCCTAATCCAAAGTCAGGCAAAGAGTTCCTAAAACTGATTACTTAGGTTAGGCTTAGGCGAGGGCTTAGGTTAAGAATAGTTAGGTTAGTTAGTTATTTTTCTTACAGATCTTTGGAATAAAATGAAGTTTGAGTCTCATGATCTCATGAAGAGCGCACTTGAGTTGTTGAGTTCACCTAATTACTTAAAGAGTTGCATAGTTAAATTAATAATCAATTGTTTTTAATTCATTTAAGTTTTAAAAAAAATTACCTAGATAAACCGTTAAATAGCAATTTATATTAACAGTAAAGAAAAATAGAAGTACCATTAACAACATACTTTACTTAAGTATGCAATTTATTTAACTTCAGTTTTAAAAGTTATCCGAAGCTATAACAAGCTACAAATCGTTTCTTTTTATCAATTTATACGACGATATGTGCATATAAAAATTAGAAATTGTAAATTGATGTCAAATGAAACAATTTGTAATTTTTATAAGGACACAAATTGCATTTTTTTAAATGATAATGATTTTTAAATAACAGTATACTAACTAGATTCGAGGTTATATTACGTGCAATTTATCTTGGCAATTATTTTAATATCAAAAAAATATGAAAAACTTTAATTTTGTGCTTAGTAAAAAAAGTCAAAATTTTTAGATTGCACATTAATTTTGTCAAGGGAAATTAGTTAATAAACAAGTCATCTGTAAGACATATTGGATTGGTTTAAATAAATGTTAACAGTGCTTCTCAAACAGATGTTTATGGTGCATTATTCATTCAAACATTAATAACCAACGCCAATACACAATTTAAAGTGTGAGCTACTTTGTTTTTTACTATAAGGGCCCTTTTAGCTTGTATGGTCTCGACCAAGTGAATCATTGTGCTTTCCATTTTTATGGGTCCATCCCCTATTCGGTCTTTCCAAAGTACAACTTCAATTTTTGGGGTTTAGGTTCTGTGAGCGCTCTAACATGATATCATGTGTTAAGGCTAGTCTACACACACAGGTTTGCCGCCCAGTGGTCCGGTTTACCTGTGCATGCGGCCTGCACAGGTCGCCTAAACGCACCGGTTTGGCCTGTGCAGGCCAACCTGAAGGCAAACCTGTGTGTGTGGATGGGCCGTTAGAAAGCTTTTTCAAGCCCTTCACATGGTCTACACGTGGAAAACTCACGCATAGTGTAATAATTTTTTTATTTTGCAGTAAATGCCCTTTCAGTAAATATGAGGTATGCAGAATAAAAAATCAATCACAACAAATAAAGCATTATTCTTTATTTATACTATTTTTATTCCACAATAGCTTCGTGGAAATATTAAATTATAAAGTGTTATTGATTTCGAAACGGTAGTGAAAACTGTTCATATCTATGCATTCGAATGGTTTACTCGAGTTGGCATTAAAATTTATCAATCAATATAATATAAACAATAGTTTTTCTGAACATCAACCATATTCAATATTTTCTGCTTGGTGCCCCTCAATAACATGTCACAGGTCAATTTTACACGATTTTCTTTTATAAGATTTGAAACTTAATAGTGATATCTCCGTTTAAGAATCTCGGAATAATCGCTTCTGAGCTCATCTAAGAACAACGGCAACCCTTACCACTTTACCCTGGTAGGAATATTTTTTGTAATTTTTGGCAAACAAGTTAAAAAAAGTTAGCTTCCAGGGCTATACTGACCCGGTGAGCTACTGTGAATTTCCCGGTGGTCTGTGATGACCACTGAATGACAAACAAAAATTATAAATTGAAAAAATCTAAAATATAAACCTGAACTATTAGATTTCCCGGTATTAATTTGTTTCCCAGTCCAGGCTTGTTAGCCTCTCAGATCTAATCCATTAATTCAGTCTCAGTAAAAAGTGTTTGTAAAAAGTTTTGTAACCAGGAAACCTCTGGAAGTAGTATATGATGCTATGGACCAAAGAGTTGAGTAGGTTAAGGGGTTGAGCTCGACTACACGTGGCAGAGCTGTAGGTTTTAATTTATTTTTAATGACAATTCACGAAGGTCGTTGCAGAACTAATCTGAGGTAAGCGAGGAGAAAAAAAATTAAGAGTCTCCAGCTCCTCATTGAGTCAGCTAAAGGTCATTTATAAAAGTTCTCTGATGAAAATGATAAAAATGGGCCACTTCAAGAATTTTTGACAACGGGACACTCAACAAAAGACACAATTCTTCCACAAATCGTTAATTAAAAGGTTTGATAATAGAGTGTAAGGGCCGTTTTACATGGACTAAATATCGTACTAACTTATTAGTTCTGAATCAACTCAAGGAGCAAAAGCATGGGAATCTAAGCTTCAACGTCGTGCACGGTCGTTGAAATTTCTATACACGACGTTAAAGCTTAGATTCCCATGTTTTTGCTCCATCAGTTGAGTCAGTACTAACAAGTTAGTACGACATTTAGTCCATGTAAGACGGCCCTAAGGTTAGCTTAGAATGTCATTTTATTTTGATAGTGAAATTAATTTTTATTACAATTTCAACGTACTACCTGTGGTTGAGCCATTTCACTAGATGTCAAACTAAAATGACAGCCAACCTCGAGTTGACTTTCAACCTCAGGTGACTTCCAACCTTCGTTTATAATACTGGCGCTAAGAGTTAGCTAGCTCGGTCGATAAATGTAAGCCCGACCTACTATAATAATGAAGGTAATGTGGCCAGTACAGTACAGTAAACCTCAGTCAATAGATGCGAGTGCGGGACTTGAACCGTAAACCTTTAACTCCTAGTCCAGCACCTTACTATAAATATCAAAATTCGACTAAAACTGTAAATATTATTAATTTATAAATAATACATTTACCTACATTTGACTTTAATAGCTTTCCGACTCATTAATTGTTTAAGTCGAGTAGGCCATGAAAATCCTATATAAAGAAGATCATGAGGATACTCTTTAAATTTACCTATAACTTTCTAAACATTATGCACGAAAGATAGAAAATGAAGTTAAACGTTAAAGAAAGATAATATCTAGATGGCTATAAATTTTGGCGGCGAATTAGAACTGCTAATGCTAGTAGTAGGTTGATTTAAATCGTGTCCGGACATGATAAAACAAAATGAGGTGAGAAAAAAAGAAATGAGAGCTTTAAATTAAACCAACATCTTTATACGATCTTATTTTAATGTCCGATCTCCCTCTTTATACTAATGAGACCATTAATCGACATAAAATTTGAGGTTGTAACATTTATAAAATGGCCATGCGTAAGAAACCATATTATAATTATTGGGACAGAAAGTAGTTTCTTCAAACGTTTAAAAAGGTTGTCATATCTAGGTTTATAATCTAGCGCAAAAAAGTAAATTCTAACCTTACTTATTAATAACAAAGTGTAAGATAAAGTGATATTTCTAAGCATTTGTCAAAAGTTAATGTTTTTCTAATTTCCTTTTATTATCTGTTTATTTGTTATGTTTAATAATTAGCTTGTTTTTACAATTAAAAGTAAATTTTAAAAATTATTTGACAACTGAAGTACAAATAATTCACAAGAGATGGCGCTTTTTAAAAATCTAGTTAGTTTTAATTAATTTTCACGTATAGAAAAAATGTGTAAATGAGCCTTTTTTTGGTTCGCTAGTAATAATTATTGTTAGACTCGAGTTCGTCTCGTCTGGCAAGACCGACTGACTCGCTGAAAAATGTGTCACTTTTACTCTCTAAACGCAACGCACTATTTAGTGTTTTTTTAATTTTATGAATTTCATGGAGGTTGCACGCAACATGCTAGGTGCCTATTTAAACAAAAGGGCGCCTTGCAAATTAATCTCTTGGCAGTGCATTCTCATAAATAAAATGTCGAAGTTAATTTTCTAAATTTATAAGATTTTCCGACTTTTAGAAGAAATGGTGAATTATATAAATTTTAAATTATTTCCACTTTAGCATTAACTCGAAAATGTTTACGACTTGGCAATAATTTCTACAAATTAATCAAATTTTAAAAGTGTTTATATGTTAGGAACTAATCTCTTAATTAAATAAAATCGTTAGTTTGAATAAATTTTTGGAAATTTTTTTGTGAAAGGCGTGTTAGTTTACAATTTCGCTTAATAAACTAATTATTTATTTGAAAATTAATTAAAGGTAATAATTTTAACGTATCGCTCTCTATATAATATTCTAAAGCGTTGAGTAAAACGTCATTGGAGCTTTGCCAAGCTTTGATTTATTCGGTGGCAAGCCGCGGCTTCCTTGAGGAAAACTCGCTACAAAACACCTATGCTTTCTTATACTCGTGAGTTACAGCCTACAATGTCACTTGGCCATGTCCGTAACTTTCGAAATGTTTGTATATCATTTTAATGTCGTTTTAAAGATGTTATATGAGTTATAATTGGATTTGCACCTAATAACTAAAATAGATAGATGCGTGGGTGGTTCTTTTTGTTTATTTTATAATTTTAAAGTAATTACGCACGAGTTAATAATTTAATTTTTAAAGGTACCGTAAATGCGAATGGAGAAACCAAAAGGCAGAGGACGTCCTATACTCGATATCAAACTTTAGAATTGGAAAAAGAATTCCATTTCAATCGGTACCTGACGAGGAGAAGAAGAATCGAAATCGCCCACGCGCTGTGTCTTACGGAAAGGCAAATAAAAATTTGGTTCCAAAATCGACGTATGAAGTGGAAAAAAGAACATAAGATGGCCAGTATGAATATCGTTCCTTATCATATGTCCCCTTACGGACATCCTTATCAGTTTGACTTGCATCCTAGCCAATTTGCACATCTCGCTACTTAAAAGAAGCTTACGTGTGATTGCCAATTTAGGTATTTTTTATTTTAAATAAAAACTTTTTTTTTTTAATTTTTAACCCGCACGCAAATTGATTATTTGCTCGCGCGCTTGTAAATTAGTTGATGTGCTTGGCTTTTGAATGTTTTAAATGTTGCTTAAATGTTGTATTATATTATTAATGGTATAAAAAAGAACAAATTCGGAAAAAAACAGGGATCAATGACGTACATAGATGCACGTAAAGTTTTAATAATGCTTGCTATTTGCCTATGTGTGTAAATTCCGAACTAATTAATTTTATAAATTAGTTCTCGAGTACGCTTATTACCAAGATGCTTTTGCAACAAGTAGGTGAAATTATATTAATAAACTTGGATTAAATACTTTAAGAAGCGATGTTGGTTTTAACATAAATGTTAATTTACATTTTTGCTCTGTGTGTAGTTATGCATAACTAATTTTTAAATTACGGTTTTCAATTAGACTTAATATAGTGATTAAAATTAGAACGTCTAGAAGGCGTTGAAAATGTTATATGGTCACTGATTTAACTGCGTATTAAATTACAATAAAATTTCCCATCACCAAGGCTTTCTTCTCTAAGTACTATAATCTTCATTATTCAATACCGGATTTACGTATACAAGCATTGGACAAGAACCTAGTGATTTGGAGGTCCCACACAAGTCCCGAAGGCTCCTGATTTTATTAAAATTCAGGTGTTATTATCTTGAAACCTTTGTGTTATAACCCACTGTCAGCGGAGCCATGAATCTTCGTTAAGGACCCTTTCAGCCTAGACCATATACACTTGAATTATTAGCGTATTGCTACGCTACGCTTAACTATTTACTCTCTACCCCTCTCCAACATACTTTTAGAAATTGATAGGAGAAGGATAAAGGGTAGGTAGCTTAGCGTAGCGTAGCAATACGCTAATGGTTACAGGATCATAATCTTGCACATTCCACTTGTTTACCATTATATTATAATTTATAACTCAGTTTCTCAATATTTAAAATGACGCAATTTTCATCATCATCAAAGAAACCGTTTTTCTTCCAAATCAAACAACTTCTACAAACCTATTTATCTTTTAATAAATACTTGAGGGAAATCGAGAATTGTCAGTTGTTGACTTTTCTTAGAACTGCAATGCGATGCATGCAATTGACATCAAAAACGCCGATTTTTAATTGCAATTCTCAAAAAGCGTCGTTTCTTTGAAAAAGAAAAAAAATCACAAAGTGCACATGTTTAAAATACAATTAACATAAAACGAGCTAATTCTTCTCGTAAAATATCTTCGAATCGACCCTCATTTTGAATGTTAGTAAGGAATGATAATAAATCCATCATCGGCGCGGAAGTAGGTGTCTTAATGGAAAGCGCTTGGATGGATAAATCAAGTCTTTTATTTTTTGTGTCAAAACCTCTCTCCATTCGTAAGTTGACTATGACAGAAGAGTTTAAACCGTTTGTTTTGGTAAGGTTATCAACTAATTATGATTACTTTAAAAGGCTGATTTGAAGAGATTTGAGAATAGTGCTTAAAACAAATTTTTAATGTCTCGAGATAACTTTTTTTTAAATTTACCGACTTTTGGTGTATAGCTGTCTAGACTAGACAGATAGGTTTTTCGTTAATGTAAGCTTTGTTCTCAATTATAATGATTTAGATAATTATCTATAGTTACTGAGGGTGTGGAAATTAAAATTGGGTAGAACGAAGATGTTGGATATTTACGGAACTGGAGCCACAAGTGGGCTATCTATTAGTTTTTGCACTTCTCAGTACTATGAATCTACAATAATAAGATAGACAGGGTCGTACCTACTTGTTTCATTTCTTCCAGTCGACATTAGCTTAATTTAGTCCTTACGCGCTCCAGACCCTCTAGAAAGATCTATAATTTTCAGAAATAAACAAAAAATCAAATATTTTTTGTATTTTCTAAACAAGGTTAGGTGATGTTAATTTATGTTAGGTTAGGTCCCAGATGGCTCGAAGTAATGCCGATAAGGTCTTCCAAGTGAACCAAGCCCACATGGAAAAAATAAAGTAGTTTAGGGGGTAACACTAGACCAGAGCGCCCACCTTCCCTGTGGCGACTCGCACACATCCCTCTGCGTAGATCTAGCAGAATGCGTCTATAAAAGGTTCCCCTAAATCTCTGGACAAAAAAGTTAGGTTAGGTTGCAGTAGAGTAGGGTATGTTAGCGTAGATGAACTTAGGTATGCGTAAGCGTAATTCTTCGGCCCTTAACAACCTGGCCAGTCTAATCCTGTTGATAGAAGGCATTCAAAAATTACTATTGAGTTCCTAGAATATGGAATACCGATGCTGTTCTGTCAAAACATTCTTTGTGTTGTGATTATAAAGTAAAGGGCCATTTCTTGATTTCAAGCCTTTATTAGCCATCAAACTATGTAATGTGATGGTCTAACTGTACCGATATAGCAGGTTAGGGGGTAATACTAGACCAGAGAGCACACCTTCCCTGGCAACTCCCACACATCCTTCTATGTAGATCCAGCTGGAGGCGTCTATAAAAGGTTCCCCTAAATCTTTGGAAAAAAGCTTAGGTTATGTTAGCTTGGATGAGCTTAGGCATGCGTAAGCGTAATTCTTTGGCCCTTAACAACCTATCCAGTCTAATCCTGGTGATAGAAGGCATTGAAAAAGTACTATTGAGTTCCTAGAATATGGAATACCGATGCTGTTCTGCCAAAAAATTATTTATGTTGTGATTATAAAGTAAAGGACCATTTCTTCGTTTTAAGCCTTTATAAGTCATTAAACAGTACCGATGTAGCAGGTTTAATCTTAGAAGTGTATTATTATTACATTAGTCAAGGTATATACCAAATCATACTCGTAGTAGTTTACTGAAGACTTTCTTTTTGTCCTGAAACTTGGAAATTTGAACGATCGCTAGCTCCACAATTAAACAGACAAATCATTATGACCTTTCCACACATACAGGCGTGCAGGCGGCCTGCACCTGCACAGGCCAAACCGGAGCGTGTGGTCTGGATAGCGTTCAGGTGACCTGTGCAGGCCGCTTGCAAAGGCTAACCGGAAGGCAAGCCTGTGCGTGTAGACGGGCCTTTACTTCTGGTTCAAATTTTTATGATCAGAAGTATCAGGACATTACGGTCCTGTTCGATTTAATTTTAATCCATCTATAGAGGTAATACTTCTAGTATTAGGCAATAATAGGGCAATAAGAAGCCAACTCCGTCTTCCAGTCTTAGATACAGTGTACTAAATATTCAAGGAATTTATTGCCGTTGCACTGAAAAAGCTTTTTCTTCGTTTAGTTCATTCCTCTAGAACCTTAGAAGCTTATTTTAAATGTCCCTGTTCTTCTCCGGCATTGACCATTCACCCTCTTGAAGAGTCTGCTGTGTATTGGTGCATACTATTGCTATTAATTGGTATTACTTAGTGCTTGACCACGTAGGTGCACAGCAGCTGGCACTACCCCTATCACCATACTCCTTTGAGGGAGGATTTCACTTTTGGGGATGGAAAAAAGTCTGCTGGGGCCAAGTCGGGACTGTAAGGGGGTTGGGGAATCTTAGCGACGCCGTTTTGCGTCAGGTAGTCGGTCACTTTGGAGCAGCTGTGGCGGGATGCATTGTCGTGATGCATCGCGTAATTTTCAGTGAATGGTGTGTACTCTCATCTTATCAATTAACCGACGATCTGAATTCAACACTTCACGCACGTTGTTGCACGTTGTCGTCGGTTCTTGATGTCAATGATGAACACTCTCTCGGCCATATTTGATTAAAAACTGCAGTTTGTGACATGCTTTCATCCTTGAACACTTGGTGAATTATGCCCAACGTTTTTGTACCCGATTTCCCCAGTTCAACACAAAGTTTGATGGCGTACCGCTGTTCAATCGTTCGCTGCATTTTGAACTTGCACCAAGTCACTCGACAGGGGTCCACTACAAACTCGATCAAACGTTTGCAGTCGACTGACGCTTGGCGCGTTTTGAAGGACAGTCACGTCAAGAAAAAAGTGTTTCCGATACTTTTTATACAAACCCTGTTATGTAATTTCTAATTGGTCCATCTTATGTTAAGTGCTGTGCAAGGGACAGTACTAGGTGCGGTGCGCCGACGTGCTTATCCAGGCACTTACGATTTTAGAATTCTTCCACTGTCCATCATAATATTTGCAAGTACCGTCAATGCACGCCCAGATGGGCAAGCTTTGCAGGAGAAAATGAAGCAAGGCACAAGAACGTTATGAATTGTTGAGCATGTTTGAAATAAGTCTGTCAAGTTTTCCGCTCGCACAATACTTACATTCATGATTCTTTCATCCACTAGAACTATGGCTTCTCTTGCGAGTTGCAAACATGGCGTACGCTGACAGTAAGGTTGATATCTCTATACCTTGAACTAACAGTACCTATTTATATAAAATGTTTAAAAAGCAATTTTCTGGCAATGTATTCCAAACCTAAAATTAATGGATACTTATCCTTTCTTTCCATCAGATGTATTTTTATAGAATTTTACACATCTTCAGACAGTCCAAACCATCCAATTCACCTTAAATATTCCTTTTACCCCATAATTTAGCCATTAACAATTCTGAAAAGTGTGTAAGCTCTTGTTATTATTATTGATGCGGTTTAACAGTTGTGTATTTGCAACTTTTTTTTTATTTGGAAGATGCAGACAAATCAACCACAACGAAACGTGTTTAATCCAAGTTTACCATTACAATGTACCTGCATTAAAAAAAGGTAGATGCTTATAGAGTAATTTAGAAAATAACTAAAACCAAGCCCACATCCCCATCGAAGACAAAATAATTAAAAATTTAAAAAAAAGTTTGGTAATTTAACAATTATTTCAGAAATAACGCTTGATGTTGCAGATTTTCATCTTGCATCTCTACAGGACGAAGGATATGCGTTCCACCAAGCGATGGGGATGGGCGGCATGGGACCTATGCAACGCGGTTTGTACGCTTGCGGTAGCCCTTACAGCTAGCCCTGGGCTTCGTACAACGGAGACTGCGGCCCGTCGTAATTTATTAAAAATAAGAGGGGCATTATCGGATCGTAGTGTGGTCTCCGGACCTGCGATACCGCGACGAAACTTTAAAGTTCGCTTGCGAATTTTTTTGTAACTTCGTCGCGTTGCATCGCTGGTTGTAAAATTTATAATTTTTTTTAATGTGCCAACGAACCATTGAGTGTTGGACAAAATTGGCATGACTTTAGTTTTATTTATATATTACTTAAAAAAAATTGTTCAATGAACGTTAATAAACTTATATTACAAGAGAAGATTTAGAAGTTCAACTTTCGCGTGGTTTTTTCATTTGTTATATTTTTTTTTTATAAAATGTTATTTTATATATTTTGTGCAATAAAGTTGGTGTTCGTTTTTCTTTTTATATTTTTGAAAAAAACCAACTTAAAGTATGAAAGTTGAATTATTAAAAAAATGAAAATTATTATAAATAACGTTTTTATAAGCTTCAATAAAAGACTTATTGTATAAAGCAACTTATGCTCACTAGTGAATTAATTATAAGAAAAACAAAGTGTGATTTAAAAAAACAAAATAGATTATAGTTCTTGTTGTAGATATTATTATTGATAAGTTCAAAATATATTCACCCCCGATTTATTTTGTAAATATTGACACGAGTTGACTCTACTAAGTTATTTACTGTATGAATGAAAGATTTTAGTATTAGTGTAAAGACATAAATATGAAACACCTAAGTATAGAATACTCTCTCTCTCTCTCGCTCTCTCGAATAGGTATGATGGATCAAAATGTACAAGTAAACTGACTTGATTCGGTTTTCAAACATTTCCTGATATTAAAAATAGTATTTAACATTATCAGTATTTCCAGATAAGTTATATTGTCTTTCACCCGTACTAAGAGTTGAAATTTAAAAAAAGAAAAACACATGTAAAATTGTAATATATTGTGTATAATGTAGCTTGATATTGTTTATAATTATTATTTGTTCTATTATTTATGTGGTTTATTGTGTGAGAGTGGAGTACAGAATATACTACAAAACTCGTAATATTATTGTTGTAATTGTCTACACAAAATTAAATAAACGTATTACCGATAAAATTGTTGTTTTTAAAGACTAACCATTAAATAAGGTTATAACAAAAAATTATTTTTTTTTGAAAACTAATAAGTAACTGTAAAAATGTCGAAGTCTTTTATTACTGGAAAATTCAGCAAAAATCAAAAATGACATTTAGATACTATTATAATTTGCAAATTTCACTTCCGATTAAACCGTATAAAATGCATGGCTTTTAACTACCAGTTTGTTGTCTACAAGAGCTCTTAGTAAATTGCATTAATTACAAAGTCTTTGGGAGAACGGAGAACTGTTCTATCACTACTTGAAAATTTTGCTATTGTTCCAAAATGTATGAGGAGTAATTTATTTTAAAATTAGCTACCTTTATGTATCTACCATATTTTGAGTAGCTTTGGTCATTTTTAAAGCTTTGAGCTTAGAGTTATTTACCATTTACTAGATTACTACTAATGCAAACTAATGATTGAAGACCTATACAGGGCGATTTTTTTAAGTGGTACTAACATTGGGATCTCGGAAACCGTAATAGTTACGAGGCTGGTTAAATTAGCAAAAAGTTGCATATTTTGATGATCTTTAAGAATCCGTTTAGAAAATTTCAAAATTCAAAATGGTTTCCGAGATAATGCAGAAAAACAAAAAATTGGCAATTTCGTTTTTCGACTGTAGTTTCAAAATGGCGTACTTCAGAAACAAAATTTTAAGAAATCTTTTTAGGAGATCCAAAAACCTATCAAACGATACCAAACTCGACTTTTTATCACATCGACGCGAAGCGTCGCGATGTTCAACTTTTCATTTTCTTATGGGGGACATATTATTTTTTCTGCAAATATTACTCAGTAGGCTTATCTAAATTCGGATACCAAATGACAACTTCCTATCTTGAACTTTTCTTAATTTTCAGAACTTTTCAGGTTACGTTATGTTATGTTAATATTTTACTTTACGTTATTTTTTACGATAAAAAATAACGACTAAAACTTAGTTTTTAAATTTTTAGAAAATTTCATTACTATGATTTAATAAACAAATAATAATTTGATTTATTTTCATTTCAAGCTCAAATTCCTTTTCTAAAAATTTAAAAACTAAATTTTATTCGTTATTTTTTAACGTAAAAAATAACGTAAATATTATAATAAAGTAAAATATTAACATAACGTAACATAACATAACCTGAAAAGTTGTGAAAGTTAAGAAAAGTTCAAGATAGAAAGTTTTCGTTTGGTATCCGAATTTAAATAAGCCTACTGAGTAATATTTGCAGAAAAAATCATATGTCCCCCATAAGAAAATGAAAAGTTGAACGTCGAGACGCCTAGCGTCGATGTGATAAAAAGTCGAGTTTGGTATCGTTTGATAGGTTTTTGGATCTCCTAAAAATTTTTACCGAGAATTTTGTTTCTAAAGTACGCCATTTTGAAACTACAGTCGAAAAACGAAATTGCCAATTTTTTGTTTTTCTGCATTATCTCGGAAACCATTTTGAATTTTGAAATTTTCTAAACGGATTCTTAAAGATCATCAAAATATGCAACTTTTTGCTAATTTAACCAGCCTCGTAACTATTACGGTTTCCGAGATCCCAATGTTAGTACCACTTAAAAAAATCACCCTGTATAGGCTACTTGAGGACTTCTTAATTTTCACAAAAAGTAGTTAATTTCTACATTTTACTGTTGTAGACAGGTAATTGGATAGATAGATATCTTCGAAATTAAAAACCACAAGGCAGAGTGGTGCTGTTACTAAGATATAGATGGCACTGAGGGTTACGAATGCATTATGGTACCTCTAACGGGTGCATAATCGTTATCTACTATTCAAAAAGTTTTTCTTCGGAAAACAGATTTGTCATGTCCTAGGGAATATTTTTTTTCGGCATTCAAAATTTCAAATTATGTTTTTATCACTTTTTTAGATGTCTTAGTTCTAAAACATGAAGTCACCACGATTTTGCTTTGGTAACCGGAATTAATGGATCCAATGGGTTGAAATTATCGGAAAACATCGGATAAAATGCCGCTTGCATTTTAATATTGAGATTTTGTTACTTAAGAGATGTGAAAATACATCAATTATTACAAAAAATTAACAGAGACCTTTAATACTTAAAATAGGACTTCCAAGTGACATTCCAATGCCTAAAAGAAGTGTTCCTTCTATAAGGCAGTTCCAGAGACATAAAAAAACGAAACAGGATTTCGTTGATATGGCGAGAGATTTTTTGCATCGATGAAGTGACAAAACAGTTGGATATATCTTGCAAACTGGAAATTTAAAATGGCTCTCTCATAGCTTAGCTCTTTCTAGGAAAAATACGAAAAATATGACTTCGCTTTTTGCTCAGTATTCATTACACTTATTGGGAGAGCTTTCCAAAAATTGATAATGGCAAAGTACTTAAAATAATATGCTTTTGGATTTTTAAATTTTCTAAGAGCACCATAAACCGATGTTTGCCCTTTTGTTACTATTTAATTTTCCTTGCCATCCCTGATTTAGAACCTTTAGAACCTTGTGAAAAATGAAGGATAAGAGTTAAAGACTTTCATTTTACAAACTTTACCGTGAGGGGTGAGACCCCGAAAATTATTTTACGTACCTAAGAAGTCATCTTCTGTATAACTTCAGCCTTTGCTATGTTGATCATTTCTGGGCTAGGATTTTGTTTAAAATGGTCGTATTTAAAAACTTTTTAGGATTTTATTGGTAATTAAGTCTAATATTAACAAAAAGGAGGGTTTATGATGTTTAAACAACAAAACATCTTCAACCTGAGGTTTAAAGGGCGGGTTGTTCCAACCAAGTTCAAGCTGACTGTAGTTCGGTCTTCAGTAACAAATAAATTTATATGAACGATCTGTAAAGCTGCCAGTGAGCTTACCGTGAACTTAGATAGTACAACCCGCCACTAAAACTGTCTTGGTATGGGGTCCTGTAGTTATTAGCGTATTGCTACGCTAATAGGGGTAGAGAGTAAGTAGGTTAGCGTATCTTAGCTATACGCTAATAATTACAGAATCCTAGGCTTGAGTTGAATAACAGGGTTGGGTGAATTACTTGTTCGTCGGCTTGTACTTTACAACTGCCATTATTGTTAAATTACTATCTCGTGCTCTGAAAAAAAATTAAGGCATGCTTTTATTTAAGAATGCCTTAATTTTATGTAAAATGATAAGGTTAAGCTATTCTTAAATTTAAGCACTGAATTTAATCTGCCAGTAGTAAAGGGTCATAGAGCCGGTACTTTAGACCTCGGTTATAAACCTGTTTAAACTAACCATGAAAGTAGACGTTCAACTCAATGACTTCAAAAATGGGAATGACTACTTATGATAACCACGTTTATCTCTAACCAGTACGAAACCGTGACTCCAAGTAGTGACCCTTAGTGTCGGTTAAGAAAATTTGAAAATTGACACCAGTTGCTGATACAGGATGGGGATAACTAACAGCTCAAGTCAGTATGAGTTTTCAGTTTTCACCAGTAAATGATAAGTATCTAAATGAATGATCTACATCAGTATCGTAAGATAATCAAATCAAACCAAAAATATATCTTAAGGGCCGATTTTACAATTGAGGCTCAACAGTGGTTTAAATTAAACTTCAGTTAAACCTCAGTTCAAGGCAAATTCGTATTGTAAAGTAAGGTTCAATCGAAGCTTACTGTAGTAAAATTCAAATTTTGTTAAACTCTAACTTAAGTTGTGTTTGTAAAATCGGCACTTAGTTCTTAAAAATCCATTAAATTTTGAAAAAAGATCACTCACTAATTTCTACTTTTCTACTGAACTCTGATTATAAATTTAGAATATAAAATTAAATTTATTCTAATTAAAATATTTAAATGTTTAAATTCGACATTGAAATAGAAACTAATACAGAAAACTCTATTTAAAAACTAAAAATAAACGCAAACAGTGAAATTTTTGTTGAAAAATTCCTCATGTGAACTTTGGTCAAAAGAAAATTTTTGTAAATTAATCATTCGATTAATTGATCAAGTTTTAAAGGTCCTCAAGTAATTACTTTTTGTTTTCAATTTGTAAAATATGAAACATTCGCATGTTTAACCATTTTACAAAATGACTAATGACCATGGCGACATTACTGATTTTCTTATAAATTATTTTACTATTTTCATTCAACAAAATAAATTAGTTTTTATTTTTAATTTAATAGAAAAAATAAATTAATTATTGTTTCGCAAATTGACGTAAGAACCTAGAGGAATTCGTTTAACATTTCAAATCGATACGTTTTTACCTAATTTTTTTATTTCGTCATGTTTGTTGGGTCAAGAGCTAATATTTGTACAAATTTATTTGTTGAAATCCAATTTCAACTTTTGTTTATTATTGGTGACGTGAGAACGTGTGGTAGGTCAAGAATTGATAAAAGATGCGAAAATTTATTATTGTAAAAGCTCCATAATTCGTGTAAGTTGACCATACGAGAGAACGCACAATTTGTTATTGTTTTATCCTTCACGATTTCTTGTAAATATTTCAATTAACAAAAAAATTATACAATTTATCCAATAACCGTCTCGATAAATTTGCTAAAGCAAGTTGTTATACAAAAAAATTGTATCTACATATTGGATATAGGGTTGTATAAACGTAAGAATACATTTTCAGTGACACAAGATGCAAATCGTTGTATTACAAAAGAGTAAAAACCGTCAAAGTTGGTGGTCAGACGTCAAAATAAAATATCAAAGTCGCGTCTTTGTCAATCTTTGTCCGCTTTTCTTTTAACTTATCAATAAAGTAAAAGCCATAAAGTTGAAAATTTACATACAAAAGTGCGTACGCGCATTTACATTATTTTTACATTTTAATCGTACCAGCGAAGAGAAACAAAAAGAAAGAGTTAGTAAATAAAGTTATACATATGTTTGAAGAAATTTATATGCGAATAAGTTTAAAATTTGCATTATTTCCATCAAGTTTCAGTTTGTAAATTCAAATGTATTTGTGAAATTGTTCAAAAGCAAAATTTCATGTAAAAATCTTTCTGTAATTCCTAAATTTTAGTTTTCTGCAAAAACCATCTCTTATAGTTAGTCTAAAGAAGAAAGATGGCACCACTGTGGTTCAACATGAAAAACAGCAGCCTATCGGTTGCCAAAACGATTTTTGAAACTTTGCTTTTTGAGATACAAAATTGTAAAGCAGTCAAATATATCGATAGAAAATGTTTTTGTTTAGCTCATCATAAATTTCAATATCTTAAGCTTGCAATTCCTTCATCTGCTACAATATTGCTCGAACAATTTCGATTACTTCAGATTAAGTATAAATAATAATTATTCTCTAAAAGGTTACAGGTTTTAAAATAGTAAAATACGATGTAATTTTGTAAATATTCATCACAATAACGACCTAAATATTAAAAAATGATCACATGCAAAGAACTACCAGTAGCACAAATAATGTTAATGCAAAATCCAAGATTCCAAGAAGTGCAACTCGTCCTAAAAAAGCTTTAAATTAAATAATGTAAACTAGAATATTTTTTATGCTCTACAAATCGAAATATAAAAAATGTATGTTAGTAACAACTTCTGAAATTTTAAGAACAGAACATTTTCTCATTCTGCAGCTACTCTTTTTAGATTAAGATTTTCAAATGCTCGGATAAGACCCAAAATTTTTTGAAAAGCAACTAATTTTATAAGAGATTTTTATTAAATAGTACTTTTAGGTATTTCTAGAATTAAATTATTTGCTTAAAGATTAGGATAAACCTTAAAACGGTTAACAGAGTCCAAGAGGTGCAGATTGACAGTTGGGTAAATGAAAATGGAAAGAATTTGTTAAAAAGCAGTAAAGAACAGAATCAGCTCCTAAAATATTACATCAAGAAATAAACAATATTTACACATAGGTAGGAAGGTAGGTACTAAAAGGTAAAAGGGCAAAACGCCTTAGAAACATTAAGGTTGACGTTTAACCAATGTATATACTAATTAAATTAGTTACTAAACTAAACTAAATTAATTAGTATAGATTGGTTTAGTGTTTAGAAAAATAGGCACTGTGAGCAAGAGAAAAGTGCAATAAACTAAATATATACAAGAGCTTAAAAGACAAGAGGGGGCCTAAATGGGCCTGAAATATACATAATTAACATTCATTAGATTATTTAAATAGCGTCTGAAACAGGTAACATTTTTAAAAATGTTATAGAGGTCTCAGGGTGGTGTTAAGAGTATGATGAGCTTTGCAAAGCTTGTAAGAAGATTTAAAAAGCTGTATAAATGATTG
Organism: Malthinus seriepunctatus; assembly: GCA_963924605.1. NCBI lineage: Eukaryota > Metazoa > Arthropoda > Insecta > Coleoptera > Cantharidae > Malthinus > Malthinus seriepunctatus. The sequence continues at coordinate 15,297,921 of OZ004601.1, read as the reverse complement.
ATAAGGACCTATTTACGCTTCTAGGTGTAGTTTTTAGCATGTTGGGGCCTCATAATGGCGTAATACCGTAAAATAAGACCTCTTAATTAACGGATTTGGTTTGGAGCTATCATGAAAAGTAGTTACATTATTTTTGTAACGATGAGCAAACGATAGTATAAAAGTTAGTAGGCTGGCCCTTAGTAGGTACTTTAGATATAGTACATTTAACATTATTTTCTTAAAATTGCAGCAGATACTATTGAGTTTGATAGGTAGATGCACATGCAGTAGGCAGGTTTCATAACACTGGTTATCTCTTATCTCCATTGCTCAAATTACGCAAATTTAAGTTTTGATTTGTTTTGGCTTTTGACTGGAGGGTAAACGATGTTATTGTTGACGAATGTCCAAATGCATACAAAACTGAACTAAAAATATGTTTTTTTATCTCTTTGATGTGCTTGTAAGTCTAGACAAAATCCAAAACTTTGTTATTTTACAGGTTTCCACTTCTTGAGAATTTATTTGGTGTATTTCAAGACGCCACCTGACATCTGTATTGTAAGTTTGTAACTACCACATCCGAACTGAAATTTTCAAAATATTAAAACAACTTTTTGATACCAAAATACGACACATTTTCCTAAATATTTTACTTTTTCAGCGCAAATTTGTTAACCATCCAAAAACTACCATTTTTCCATTTTCCAGTCAGAAATCACTTCATATTATTTTGTATTGTTTGAAAATTTTTTGCACTTTTTAGGCAGTTTTCTTACTTTCTTACACCTGTTTTTTTTAATTTGGTTTACTTCATTCATAAAATTACATACACTTAGAACTAGTTTTATTCAAAAATAGCTGATTATGCCTTGGCGCTTTTGCCACCTAAAAATATAAATTCAAGGCGGAGAAGTTTTCTTAGGTTTTCCTATCTGTTTCTAATGTTCTCTTCTTTTAAAAATTTAGCTGCAGTTAAGACTAGTTTTGTTACAAAAAAAATTGCCAATTATGCCTTGGACCTTTTATTTTGCCCAACAGTGATTTGCCATATAAAAAGATCAAATCAAGTGGGAAAAGTTTCCTTACGTTTTCCATCTGTTTTTTGAATTAAGCTCCTTCCTTCATAAAATTGCATGCACTTAGGGCTAGTTTTTTTACAAAAACAATAAATTATGATTTTGATAATTTTCCAATAGCGATTTGCCACCTAAAAACATTAACTAAAATCGGAGTAGTTTTCTTACGTTTTTTCAGGTGTTTCTAATGTTCTCTTCTTTCAAAAATTTAGATGCAGTTAAGTCTAGTTTTATACAAAAAAAATTGCCAATTATGCCTTGGACTATTTATTTTGCCCAACAGTGATTTGCCATATAAAAAGATCAAATCAGGCGAGAAAAGTTTCTTTAGACGTTTTCCATCTGTTTTTTAATTTTAGCTCCTTTCATTAAAAAGTACAATATTTTTACAAAATTAACTAATTATGCCTTGGAGCTTTTAAGAATTTTCAAATGGTGATTTGCCATCTAAAACTATCAATTAAAGTGTTTTTTCTTACGTTTTTCCATCTGTTTCTGATGTTCTCTTCTTTCAAAAATTTAGAGGTAGTTAAGACTATTAATTGTTTAACAAAAAAATTGCCAATTATGCCTTGGAGCTTCTATTTTTTCCATCAGTGATTTGCCATAGGTATAAAAAGATCCAATCAAGCGGGAAAAGTTTCCTTCAGTCATAAAATCACATGCACTTAGGACTGGTTTTTTACAAAAGTAACTAAATATGCCTTGGAGCTTTTGATAATTTTCCAGTAGTGATTTAACACCTAAAAACATCAAATAAAGTTTTCTGACGTTTTTCCACCCGTTTATTGATGATTCCTTCCATTAAAAACGTAAATGCAGTTACAACTAGCCTTTTTACAAAAAATTACTATTTATGCCTTGGAGCTTTTGTTTTGCCCAACAGTGATTTCCCATCTAACAGCATAAATTGAATTTAAGCGGGAAAAGTTTGTTTACGTTTTCCATGTGTTTTTTTTATTTTGGTTTCTTCCTTCATTAAATTACATGCACTTACGGCAACTTTCTTTACACAAAATTACCAATTATGCCTTTGGACGTTTGTTAATTTTCTAACAGTGATTTGCCACCTAAAAATGTCAATTATTAAAGTCTGAGAAGTTTTCTTATGTTTTCCTATCTGTTTCTGATGTTCTATTCTTTCAAAAATTTAGATGCAGTTAAGACTAGTGTTTTACAAAAAGAAATGCCAATTATGCCTAGCCTAGGAGCTTTCGTTTTGCTCAACAGTGATTAGTTATTAAAAAATATTAATTCAAGCGGGAAAAGCTTTCTTAAGTTTTCCATCTGTTTTTGACTTTGGTGTCCTCCTTCATTAAATTACACGCACTTACGACAAGCTTTTTTTTACAAAAAATTACCAATTATGCCTTGGGACTTTTGTTAATTTTCCAACAGTGATTTGCTATACCTAAAAATGTCAGTAATGTCTGAGAAGTTTTCTTCCGTTTTCCTATCTGTTTCTGATGTTCTATTCTTTCAAAAATTTAGATGCAGTTAAGACTAGTATTTTACAAAAAGAAATGCCAATTATGCCTAGCCTAGGAGCTTTCGTTTTGCTCAACAGTGATTATGATTAGTTATTAAAAAATATCAATTCAAGCGGGAAAAGCTTTCTTAAGTTTTCCATCTGTTTTTGACTTTGGTGTCCTCCTTCATTAAATTACACGCACTTACGACAAGCTTTTTTTTTTACAAAAAATTACCAATTATGCCTTGGGACTTTTGTTAATTTTCCAACAGTGCTTTGCTATACCTAAAAATGTCAGTAATGTCGGAGAAGTTTTCTTTCGTTTTCCTCAAATTACATGCACTTACGACAAGCTTTTTTTTTACAAAAAATTACCAATTATGCCTTGGGACTTTTGTTAATTTTCCAACAGTGATTTGCTATACCTAAAAATGTCAGTAATGTCGGAGAAGTTTTCTTCCGTTTTCCTCAAATTACATGCACTTACGACAAGCTTTTTTTTTACAAAAAATTACCAATTATGCCTTGGGACTTTTGTTAATTTTCCAACAGTGATTTGCTACCTAAAAATGTCAGTAATGTCTGAGAAGTTTTCTTCCGTTTTCCTATCTGTTTCTGATGTTCTATTCTTTCAAAAATTTAGATGACTAGTATTTTACAAAAAGAAATGCCAATTATTCCTAGGAGCTTTTGTTTTGCTCAACAGTGATTAGTCATCAAAAAATATCAATTCAAGTGGGAAAAGCTTTCTAATAAGTTTTCCATCTGTTTTTGAGTTTGGTGTCCTCCTTCATTATTACATGCACTTACGACAAGCTTTTATTTTACAAAAAATTACCAATTATGCCTTGGGACTTTTGTTAATTTTCCAACAGTGATTTGCCACCTAAAAATGTCAATAATTAAAGTCTGAGAAGTTTTCTTACGTTTTTCCACCCGATCTTTGATGATTATTTCCTCCAAAAACGTATAATAGGTATGCAGTTACGACTAACCTTTTTACAAAAAATTGACATTTATGCCTTGGAGCTTCTGTTTTGCTCAACAGTGATTTGTCATCTAAAAACATCAATTCAATAGGGAAAGTTTTGCTTACGTTTTCCATGAATGCGCTTTTTTTATTTTGGTCTCTTCCTTCATAAAATTACATGCACTTACAACTAGTTTTTTAAAAAAAAATTACCAATTATGCCTTCGGACTTTTGTTAATTTTCCAACAGAGTGCTGCCATCTAAAAATATCAATTAAAGTTTGAGAAGTTTTTGTACGTTTTTCCATCCGTTCTTTTCTGTTCCTTCAAAACTTTAGATACAGTTATGGCTAAATTTTTACAAAAAAATCCAATGGTGCTTTGGAGCTTTTGTTTTGTCGTATACTGATTTGCCATCTGAAAGTATATCAATTTAAAATGGAAAAGTTTTCTTACGCTTATCCATCTGGGTTTTGATTTTGTTCCCGTCCTTCAATTAGATACAGGAACGGCTTTTGTTTTTAATAAAAATGCCAATTGATAGTTGAAGCTTCTTGAACATTGGACGAATTTTCCAATTGTTTCAATTTTCCAAATTTTCCAACTTTTCAATTTCAACCACTGATGCAGTTAGGTAGGTACATTAGTTTGAATTATTTCTATGAATAATTATCTGCTTTTTCCATTTCATCCCCCATCTAAAAAAATTATAATTAAATTAAACTAATAACTTTTGATCTAACCATTGAAATGTTCGTTAAAATAAGAGTGAGATGGGATATTATGCATATAAGTCATACGGAAACGGCCATTATAAAAAAGGCGGTGATAAGTAGAATCCCTTTCAGCTTCTGGACCGGGATCATTTTAACTGACAACTGCATAAGGGGGCCGTGACCTCAACACATACCTTTTTTTGTTAAACCAATTTATACCTAAAAAAAATTGAAATTATTTATTTCTCTCTAACTATTTTCCGTATTGAAGAAAATAAAAAAAATTTGACTTCTTGAAGAAAAAAATTGTAAAATTGTGACTGTAAATTTAACTTTCAGATTATAAAAGTCATTCAATTGATTAACACAAAGAAAGAATTACATATCAGCTGCTCAATAGGTTCAATGTAAAGCTTCCTTTCTGAATTAGACCTCTGCAGCTGCCATTTCAACTAGTTTATTAGACATCCATGAGATCAGATCTAACACCCTCTTCTATTCTTCGCTTTCCTTTTGCTTAAAGGAAAAAAGATAATTTGATTTTAAAGCTTGCTAAAAATGAAGAAACTCTTAATTTTGAGCTACTTACATGTTGTAGAAATTAACCTTGTAACAAAAAAGAATTTTGCTCAAAAACCGGCAAACACATACCTAGAGAGACCCAACAACCCTCGGTCACAAAATAAAACTAAACCATTCAAACACAGCATAAGTTAGAAAATCAACCCTCCAAATGTCAGTTTGTTGAATTTTATGGCTTAGCATTATAGCTGTCTCCAATAATTATTTATGTTAATGGCTTCGGTCGACTAAAGAGCGAGTAGGGAAGTGAACTAGCGACAGTTGGTATTGAAGCTCGACGAAAAGTGGAAGTGCGGTTTTCTGTGCCGTTTCTGCAGCATCAAGAGTCACTTCCTAAATTACAAAAAAAATTTAAATTTTTTTGATTTTACGTACGTGCGACTAAATTTGAATTTGCTACATTTTTTTTATTTTTGAAAAAGGTAAGTTTAGTTGTTTGATGTTTTTGGAAGTTTTGAAAATATATGCAAATTGTGCATAAAACTTTTTTAACAGGCGTAAAAGTTTTTATTGTTATTTTTAATGGTTTAAAAATAGGTGGTTAATTTATAAATATCTAATTTAAAATCAACAAACACTTGACTGAATATAAAAAAATATTTGAATTTCAAATTAATGTTAGTCACCTGTATGCAACATTAAGCAGAAAATATTATAATTTAACGAACTTAATTCGAAAACGCTCTGGCCTAAACTAAAATTAAATACTAAAGTTGACAAAATTCAAATTTTTTAGCAATTCAAAAAAGCACCAACATGTAAAATCAATAGGGTTATTGTTGGCGCCATTTTTAGAAATAAAACTTGTTAAGGGCGCGCGCATTAAATAGCTAAAGTAAACGCATGCGTTTAATTTGTAAAATTTTCAAATCAATAGCTAAATTACCATTAGAGAACATTACAATGCGAATAGCTAAAACGCTTTTAATACAACTTTTGCATACTTATCCGTATCACATGCACAATTTTGTTTCTATTGAGGTTTCGAGTTTGATTATGGATGATGTTTCGATGTTTGATGAAACTATCGAATAACTAACACATGTCTCAACGACTTAAAATAACACATTCCATTAAAACCTCCAGTACGAAAACATTATGACGTCAGGTCTGTAATATGACCTTCAGCACTCCTAACGAGTTTGATCTCCTACGCTATATGATCTTGTCCTTAATGTCCGGTTTTCAAGAAATCGCCATTAGGATGAAATTCCGTTGGGTCAAATCGAAATATTATAAATAAATTCCTCTCAGTTTGGGAAACTGTATTTCGCTTTGAAAGAGAAAAAGAGTTTAAAAGAGTTTTTCTAGTGGGTGTTGATATATGAATGTACTTATAAAAATTTATTGTTATCTATTTCTATTGCCAAATGCTTAGACTATTAGCTAAGATTATTTTACTCTTGTGGGTGTGAGCTACCAGTTTAACAAATTATCTCATTCAACAATCAGGCGTACCCTATTATGCATCAACAGAAAACTGATTTCACTTTCTTGATCAACAGCAACAATTTTTTCTAACGAGGGTTATCAATTTATTTTTTCCACTGGAAAAGTTCTTTCTCCATTAAAGGGTTCATAACATCGTCTTTTTTATTCAATTTAATTGATAAAATCAAAAAATTAATGTGAGTCCAATTTTTTTGGATTAAAAAAAATTATTTAAATTTTCAGACTCATAAATTAAGTGAGAAAACTGTTTAATTACTTATAAGCTAGTAAAATACGCTACAGTAAATTTTAAGTAATGAAGAAATTTAATGTGAAAAGTTAGTCCATTAAGGAAATGTGCTTCAATTATCAGGCGTTACGATTATATCAATATAGAGAATATTTTTACTACTTACACCCCTTTTACGCTTTTACTCTTGAGATAATATATGCAAAAACCTTTATAAGATAAATAATAAACTTTACGTAGTCGAAATAGTATGGAAATTTCGTCAGGGTTCAGATATTATCATTACAGGGTGTTGTTTTAATTTTCTTTTATTTTTATTCCAAAAATTATATCGCTTTTTTATGGGGGTGAAGACAAAATAAAATTCTACGTTATTTTTAGAACGTCTTCGTACCTTTCATGAAGTGCACTCATTACAAAGGAATATAATATAAATTTCCTACCCACCCCCTGTGGCTGCTCTAACAGCCAGTGATCCAATGATCCATTCAATGATTCAATGATCCAAAATGGTTAAGAAATATTGCTTCATATTATAGGAAATTTTGTAAGAAATTTAAATATCAAAGATACTATGTACACGACTTCCGGTGTAACCGGAAGTGATGATTCAATTGATGATGACAATTTCCACGGATTTTAATACTCACCCTGTACATTATGCATATAATTTCATTTGCAAATTAAATTAGGAATTATTAAGTGAAGCGAAAGATTTCTTATTGTTTTTGTTATGCGTATTAAAATCTCATTGTTCTCTATCTAAGTTGAAATGACACATTACCTAATAATTTTCTCATTAAATTTGTGCTCGAGTTATTCCATTTTAGCTTTTATAAGTTTGTATTAAAAACAAAAAAGGTTCCGAAGCAATAAATTTCATCAATTTATTTTGATTTGTTGAGGGCGATTTAAATTTTCCATCAAATTGTAATTGAGGGGATTAATGAAAATGTAAAAAATTGTTTTTGAAATGTGTTTTAAATTTGAGGATATTTAGATTGATTCCATACTTGTTTTGTTTGTAAATAATTATTTGTAATAAAAATTAACTGGTGGAAGAAAGTGTTCATAAAGATCAAGAAGTGTGTCCAAGAGAGCTACTTGAGTAGCTACAACTATTGAGTATGCTATTAAATGTGATTGAGGATTTATAGAGTCATGACATTGCATTCTTTTGAAATAGAATATTTTAGATAAATAATGGGCCAATGAAGTTCAAATTTTACCAAAATATGTTAAATATTGAAATAAAAATTCTAACTAAATTCAACAGCGCATTGGCCTGTTAAAGGATCGGACAACGGAAAATCATCGAGTTAAATGTATCTTTTCACATCAGCGACACGTCGAAACGACTCTTAATATGAAAGAATACATTTAACTTAACGTTTTTTCGTTGTCTGATTCGTTAATGGGCTGACAGCAATTATTTGGTGTAAAACGAGCGTTATTCACCCTTGGGATGTTAATAAAAGCGTTTGCAGGGCCGTAGGCAGGGGTACGCCAGGGCAGGCTGAACCTTTAAAAAAAATTTAAGCCTGTTTTAGCCAGAGGATTTCACAATAATAATAAAACCGTAAGTTCCTAATTGGCGCCGAAGAAGCAAATATTGATTTAGAGAAAGTAAAATTTTTGCAATTTTTGGACAAAAAACTTCTATCCTCAGAAGAGATTACAGTGGTCAACGGATTTATACAAAACCAGAAGAGAGAAAGCCTTGATTTTAGCTTTTCATCCTCCCTTGAAACTTTTTGAGCCTAACTCAAAAAGTAGTAGTCGTCTGACTACGGCCCTGAGCCTTTGCTAATATAATACCGAAGTGTCTCTAGAAACGTCAATTAGGCCAATTGATGCTCGATTAAGAGCATCTACCATTTTTGGTTTCTATAACAAGAAATTATGCAAAAACAACATGTTGATGATTTTGTGGATTCTGGTAGCTTCTGAACAACCTTAGACCCTTTTGAAGGTTTATACAAATGCTTGTGAGTGGAAAATTTAAGAAGAAATTCTTGAATAGCTATACTATTTATTATAGAGACCTGTAGTTTAGCTACAAGTACAGAAGCATATAAAATCCTTTATTTGAGCCATAAGGTTCAAAATATTTGACCAAAAATAAGGACTTTTAAACTCAACTATTCTGATAGCAATATATGGAACTACAGACAAAATCTTACTAACATATCAACATTTATTCGCCCCTCTCTACGGAGATATAACGTAAAAAAAGGCAGGTGGGTCTCACAGCCATTTTACATTTTGTGCAAGTTATTAGAGAATGCTAAATTGTTGTTATCAAACTGGCGACTTTTAAAAATCTGTCGACCTGTTTTAAAACGGATTTTAATTACTTAACGAGTTTCTTAACATTTCAAAACTTTTCCATCGATAATCTTGAGCATTAGAAATTTTTTGAATATTTTTATAAATTTTTTACTATACTACACTAGTGAATACGTTTGCTATTGACTAAACTTTTCTGTGTGAAGCTTCTAACGAGATGATAACTCTTGATTAGAAGTCGAAGCGTCTGACAACTGACAACAACGAGTGTACCATCGGAAAGACGTCTAAAATCTCAAACAGTACTTTAGAACATCTGACGTTGGGTTAGAATGCACTAGGGGGCGGGGGTGGTGATGGAAGCTTTAAGACCCCGTTTCGGGCGCCAAATGTAACACCGAAAACCGGGTGTTACATTAATTCTCTCTTTAGCGTCGCTCGGTTGGAGACAGGGGGGTTCGTAGCAGAAATTACACACAGTATTATAGATGGAATAAAAAATAAAATATGTTTTTCGAAATTAATAATAAAAATAATAATGAAGCCTTAATAGCACGTACAGAATAAAAAGCATTTCTTAATGAAAAAACAATAGTAACTAGGATTATTAACAAAATACAGTGTCTCTGATGTTTAAATGACTCGACCACGTGATGGTTGTCCTTCTAGATCACCAGACCTCACACTAAGACGCAAAACGGACCTCTGAGTGAGACCAACAGACCTAAAAGGAACACGGACTTGGCTTCCTTCTAGACACCAGACCTCACTCTAAGACCCAAAATCAACCAAAAATGGACCTCCGAGTGAGACCAACAGACCTAAAAGGAACACGAACTTAGCTTCCTTCTAGATCACCAGACCTCACTCTAAGACCTAATAACAGACCTCTGAAAGAGAACAACAGACCTAAAAGGGCACCTACGGCTAAAGGGTGATTCCTGTTGCTAGACCAACAGACCTAACAGACAAGACACGGGTTGAGTTCCTGTCGCTAGACGACTAAACCTCATTCAAGAAAATAAAAGAAAAAAACACTATTTACATCCTATCACTAATTATAACCCCCAAACCTATAATTAAAAAGTATAGGTTACGAATTAATCAACTGATAAGGTTGAATTAATCAACTCATAAGGTTGAATTAAATTATAAAGGGTTAAAAATGACACCAGAGTCGCACTAAAAATAAAACGGGAGCTCTAGCTCTTATAGTTGGCCAGTTACAGGGAAAGCAGCTTTTATAACTGATAACGCTGATAGGGAAAATACAAAAATTAAAGTTTGGTAATTATGGTCTAATCTTGATGAGATTGGACTCAAATAGAAGTGCTTGAAGAGCTGAACAAGGGAATGTAAAAATTATCTCTATTTTGATCTCAGGGGCGGTGCTAGGGAAAAACTAAAGTAAAAAATAACAAGTGGCTGCTTTAAACGATAAAAAATTTTCAGGATGCTGTAATACTGTACCAGTATTTTGGTCCAGCATCTGGATAAAATACTGCATCGTTACAGTATTGTAGCTATGCATTAGAGTATTATAGAATACCTACAGTATAGTTTTTAGATGCGCGTGAAAGTGGCACTGAGAGCCCTCTCTTTTACGTTATTGGAAATCGCTCATTACCTATTAAATCTAAAGAGAAGCAAATATATGGTTGAAGATGAAGAGCACATTTTCAGCTCTAAATTACATGCATAATATTACTAAATACATAGTTTTCAATATATTCCCAAAAATATGAAAGACATTTTAGAAATTCAAAACTAATTTTGGGCGGAATCCTCCTCAGAAGGGGCAGGGGATTTTCGTATAGTAATAAGGGCAATAATTACTAAACAATAGCACAACTTTCAGCTTTAGGTGATGCTAAAATGCACTGGAGTATAGTGTATAGTTTTTCGATTATGAAGATGAGCTTTGTCTACCAGATCCTAGGGCTTAACTTGCCCTCGGAGTCAAATCCAATTATCCTGCTTCTCAGGTATCCTCAAAGCAAATTTTTGAGATATTTTCGTGAAATTATGTTGTATAAAAACGTATTAATTTATCGAGTTTAAACAAATTGTAAAATCAATTTTACGACTTTACGCTCCATCGACTCAAGTAGCTTTAAAAGTAATGTGTGAAAACAATTTGGAAATGGTTATACAACAAACCATAAAATTTAACGGAACTTAATTAAAAAACACATAAAATTGAATTAAGCATACTAACACAGTAATTTTATTTTCGTTAGTGTTTTAATGTATGAAGTACGTACATCATATAACGTACAAAACGCTAGCAATTTAATTCGTTTAAAATGTGTTTATTAGCTTAAAGCTATAAATAATTATGCAAAAAAGTTGTTAATTGCTACTACAAATAATTAGCTTATGGTATATGATGATATGTTTAAAAAAAAACGTCTACTTTAATGTTGCAAATATAAAAAAAAAGGTCAATGACAACAATTTGAATAACTACAGTTACTATGTTAAAAAAATTTTAAACATTGGCACTGACCCAACATATTTGTAATCTTAACGATAAATTTTTAAAAAAACATTTTTTTTATTTTAATTTCGTTACTTTGTAAAGTATCGCTTAAAACGCTAATTTGAAAAGTTTAAACGCGCGAGACGGTCGCTTACGCGATTAATTTGTTTAATTCGATTGAATGGTGACTCGCGTATTTTATATAAAATTGTTTACAACAGGTCAGCATCTGTGATACTGATTATACAGTGTAGTAGTGTCTGTAACCAAATGTCATTAATCTTACTGTAAGTTGGGACAGGTCGGGGTTGAAATTGCGCCGTGTCATGCACTATCTGTATTCTATTACAACAGTTTAACCATATACTATGTAGCAAGTAATTGTTGAGCAGGTCAAGAAAAACGCTACACGAATTATTTATAAATATAAACAATTTAAAAAAATATTTTGGTATGTCGAAATGTAAACAATTTGAATTTGATAGAAACATTGAGCATATGAGCACGTATGAATATCACAATATTTATAATTGGAATCATTACAAACTGACATAAAATTAAACAATGTGTTCATTAAAGTGTCTGGAACATTTTGTTCAGATCTTGTTTTGAAAACAAACAGTTGGAGATGACTCAAACTTTTTGCAAGGCCCCCGTATGTGTTCAATTATTTATTTTTATCTCAAATTGACCAAATGATCTCCTTCCTTCTATTAATAGTCCTACTGCCCCCGTTGTTTACTCACCTTCAACTCATGGGTTAATCAATTGAGGCCTCTTGGACAGGGTGCTAGTCTAATCCAACCTCTGATAATTTTTCCACGAATTTTTTTCCTTGACTAGTTTAGCAACCTGCTCCAAAGTTAAGTGTGGAAAAAGCCTCAAAATCGGATGTTTATTTGTGCTACTAGTAGGCTTTATACCACTGCCTCCAACTTGATTCTACTTCCTAATATACCGCCTCCATTACTAAAGCATAACAAAATGCTTTCTATTTTGCACCAATCTTAAGAGCGTGTTTGTCCATATTTGGCCGATCATTCCTTCTTTAGACAAGAGCTCTTTCTGCGTTCCAGTGCTCTGTTTCACTGTACTTTTTCGTCTATAAGGAGTCGGATGAGGTCATATTTATTCTAATTCCTCGTGCTTCTGTATAAACGGGTTCTTAACTTTCGATCTTTACCCAAAATATGCTTCCTCAATTAAATCTTGAGCAATATCCGAAATATCCACATCACGAAAGCCTCCAATGAACCGCACTTACAGAGTCTACCCATAGAATTTTAACAACGCTGTCTGTCACGTAAAAGTATCGATTTTGTTAGTAGTACCCTCCTGGTGGTTGAGAAACGTTGCAATAATCATTTCTATGCTGGTTCTAATTTCCACTTGCAGTTCTAGATTTTTGATTTGGTTGTAAACTTGAAAATTGCCCTGCGTATACTATTATCATTACTTTGGTCTTTGTTTTTATAATTTTGGTCTAATTCAAAACTAGCATTGGTCGACTACCTAGAACAAGAACTTGTTATTAATGTTGAGACAGCCATTTAACCCAAGCTCACTACAATAGGAGCTCAAAGTCTTGAAGAGACCCTTAAAACCAAATAATTTAATAGACTTGAGAATTTTCAAAAAGATATTGAAAGATCTGAAAGACATCTGGGCTCGTCTACATGAATTTTGAAGCTTGGACACTCACTTACACATTTTGGGAACTACAAGCCTCCCTGGTAACAACAATGAGTATTGAGAATTTTCCAAAAGCTTGAATAAGCAATTGGCAGCAATTTGGAACATTTGAATCAGTTTTAAATCTTACAGAAAGGACGCTGAAGCACTGACAGTTGTAGTCAAGAATCTTATGTTGTAAAGGCACTACTTTTCACCTTCTAAGATTACTCGAAGCTTTTGATTAACTGACACAAGAAAAAACAACCTTAGCATTACAAATATAGTTATCTAAAACTCTGCTGGCTCAAGGGCATTAAGGAAACGAGGGAAATGAAAGAGATGATGAGTTGAATGGTGATTTTGTCTATTGGCCCTGAGCCCATTCCAACTCCTTCCATCAGCATCCTCGTTACTTGAATAAAAATAACACATTGGTAGCCTACAGAAATCGCTAGACTAACTAAACATTTCTGGGTGCTACTGACATACCCAGATGCAGAAGATGCGATGAAGCTGAAGAAACAATTAGAGGAATAAGATAAGATAATAAGTAAGACATCACCCTCGAATATCTTTGAGTTTCACTAAAGGTTGAAGTGGATTAAGGGTTGTAGGGAAGGAAAGAGTTGCTAAAAGGAACAAGTCTAAAGTCACGTACAGGTATAATTTTTTAAGATGACGAGCTGAAGGGATGCGCAGATACCTAAATTGGTGTTTTTCCCCTCCAACGCCGTAGTCAACGTATTAAATTATTAAAGGGACGTGGCCAAACCTGCGCAAACTTATCCCTACCTCCTCATCTTAAAAAATTATACTTGTAAATTTTAGTTTACTTTCCACTCTAACAATCCAATCCAACCCTTAACATTTAATTAATATTAGACGATCTGACTAACAGAGGAATGCTGTCATAGTATCTTAAGATGTGGAAGTTTAATACTTTTGCGAAGAGGTCGGTCGTGTCAGGCTTAGAGCACTAGAGTAATTACAACCTCTCAAAATAGCTGAAAATAATTTAGCAGCTTAAAGAGTCTGTAGCATTTGAAAAGAGACCCTAGAATAGGAGTGGGAAGCCCCTGTCTCTTGACTCAACTTTCAAAGACAGTTTTTAGTAAATTTCAGGACTATTGGCTTAAATTAGAAAAATATTGAGAAAATAATTAAGGATACAAACTCCAGGCTTGAAACGGTTCTTCATCCCCATCCCTGCCACCATAAAACATTATCGTAGGGATCTTAGATGAGTTTCAAGCTATAATAATTACTTTAGAGCTCTTGAAATTCACTAGAAACATGTAACGGGTTGCAGTCTCTGAAATAATCTCAACACATACAAAAATTCATGAATCCCGTAAAAAGAAAAGGATTTATTTCATCCCTCACAGCGTATACCACGATGTGTAACGTTTATACGGTTCAATGCTCAATCTGATGATCTGAACAATGTTTTAGAGTTCCTAGTAATGCTAGCATCTAACAAATGTGTAGTACCTAAAATGATCTTGACACCCTTGAAACTAAGACTTTTGGGCAAAAAATTGCAAAATTTTAATCACAAATGAAGAAAAAATAATTGGAGTAGTTAAACTTTTGTTAAATCCCCCGTACTACTTTACTTATAATAAATTACTATTTTTGATACACCCTTGCAAAAATATACAAGAAATTATTATTATTAAGTTGAAAAAAATGCTTTTTGCTTATATTCCTGTCGGTTATTTCACTCTTCAATAAAGACCAAACCGGGGATTGTTGCTTAGTAACCCCCTCTTTGATTAAAAGTCCGTGTAACGCCAAATCAGCTTCAGATTTTACGTTAGACTGATTAACATCATGGGAGAGAACATTTTAGAAATCATATACTTTTTAAACTAAAAATTAACTTTTAAATTGTTTTAGCTGAAGGGGTAATAATTTAACTTGTGATCTCTTTTTGAAACGCGATGGCAACTCTGCAAATTTTTTAAAAATTAAATAAAATTAATGTTTCGAAAGGGTAAAAAATACGTAGCGATTTAAAATGATTTATCTTAATTCAATCAGAGTTTGTGCGCCTTAAGGGGTAATAGTTGAATTGATCCCCCTCAATCGATTTAGTTTCACGGGTAAAACTTTGGTATGATGTCTGTATTTTATATTAAATTTATCCTAACTGCAGATTATTATAATAGGGGCACTTTAAACTTCTTGCCAACTGGCAACTCGAGGTAAAACCATTATACAGAACTTTAAGCTCTCAACAAGAGAGAGCTTCTCGTACTTTATTACCATTACATTTAATACCAAACTTTGAATTTTTTTCAACAACAGTTAACTTTAAACTTAACAATTACCTTTTATATTTGTAACAAAACTTTTACGAGAGGGGGGTAATAAAATAACCTTTCAGAATTCCAACGTGAAGTCAAAGAAAAATTTATTGATGCACCCAATTTTGTACGAACCGTTAGGTTTTTTTGTGTATTCAACCATTGTTCAAATCTACACCTTTTGGGTTTACTAAAAAATAAAAAAATTCGAAATTCCAATGTCGAAATTGTATTTTCTTTGTGATTTAATTAAAAATTTGATATACACCCCTAAAAGTACTTGGATTCATTGAATGTGATCCATTAATTTTCATTTTATGTTTACACCTACGTGTAAATATGAACGGATATTTTATAAGTAATTTATGCTTTTTGTTAATTAATTGTTTGGTTTGTGTTAAAAACGTTTTTATTTTATATTGTAATTTTTTGTGTATTAGTTCTGAGTTCAATTTTAAATGCTTTATCGAAATTTTATTGCTGTCTATAAATATAAAAACAATATAATCCAATCTATTTTGAGCGAAACGTTTTCTTTTGTTCAAGCACTTAAATTGTTAGGGTTTTTACTGAAAAAATTATTACAAAATATATTACATTTTTTACGAAATGTGAAGAAATTTTTTTTTATTAATCTCGAGCGCTATTCAGAAAATTAACGGGGGTTGAAATTAAAAGTTTTACGATCAAATCTTTCGAGATAGGCAAAGTTATCTCAATGGGATAAAGCTACTTAAAGCTCATGGAAGGCAACTCTGGACGACAGTGACCTCGGACATAACCTAAATTATTTGACATAAACTTTTCCATACAGGGTCCTAAATTTTTACGATCTATCTTTCAAAGATCAGGTACATTTTGGATTAGCAGCTTTAAATCTAGAGAAATATCAGAAAAATACCCAAAACAATTGTAATTGACTTTAAGTAACGCATAGGTTTCTAAAGCTTCAGACTTTTTAAGATCAGAGATATATACGAAGCTATTTACCACTTTAAATCATGTAACAGGAAATTGGGGACCTGCCAACTATTCGGAGTTTCTAAAAGCACCATTAAATCTGTGACTACTTGGCAAGAACCTAAACCATTTGACATAAACTTGAACCACATAGGACAGCATCGTCAAGCTTCTGACTATTTACGATCAAACTTTTATAATGTACCTACTACGGTTATTTATGTTAGAGTGGTTTGGAACCTGCGAGATGATGGAAGGGAACAGAATGCCTTCAAAGACCTGAGACCTGAACGACTTCCAAAAAGAGCCTGCAATATTTACCATAAACCTGGACAATGCCATAAATATACCAGGGCAGACTTATAAAGCTTCTGATAAAGATAAACCCGGTCTTTAATGTTCTAAAAGTACTTGTCAAGACCTTAAAATATTTGACATCAAAGTTAATCCTTGTAGGAGAAGGGAAAAGAAATTAAGTCTCTGACTTTAGAAAATTGTGTAAAGTGAAAGTCGAAGACGCTGAAATGCATGAGCAGCTTACAGCTCATAACTCATACAAGAGAATTATACACTGATAGAGACATATCAGGCAAAAATTCATTATATTGACATACACTTGGATCACATAGGCCATATTCCACAATGCACAATCTCCTTTTTACAATAAAACTGAAACTGAAATCAATACGAAGTGATTAAATGATTGCTTGTGACAGGAAATTGGTGATTTTAAGACGACCAGTAAATGGCTGAAATGTTGAGTTACTTGCAGTGTTCTAATTGCGGGCCCATTTCAGCCGCTGACGTTCCCTGAATTGGCTTAATATATCTGACTCTAGTACAAAACAAGGTTTTTAATGCCCTAGAATTCTAATGATCAAAATTGTGATAGACCCAGGTTATTTAAGACCGAGCGGGTTGCTGTTGCTACTTTTAAACCTGCCATAAGAAACTAGAGGTCTAACAAACGTTCAAAGCATCTGAACAGTGGCATAACTAAGAGATTAAGGGCCGAGGTTTTGGGGGATCGTTCTATCTCCTTTCTATGGAGCCCTCCCACAAAACATGCCCGTTATTTACGTCACTGCTTCTGAAACAAATCTAGAACTCCAGATTTCTCTCATAGACTACACGTTACATATTCAGGCAACCCCTGAATATATCTATGTATTTTGTCTAAGAATGTGACAAAAATCTGAAGTCGTTTATAGAGTTTTGGGCACTTTGCCAAAATTCACCTGTTGTGAAGACCTACCCACTTTGTTGAAGACAGTGATAACAATTTAGAGCTTCTGACCTACTCGAACTCTTGTGGAAATCCTTTGAAGTGATATATTTAGAGACAAATAAAATTCTTTCCATAAGTAAATAATTATTCCGCATTTTTTAATCAAATTTTGGAAAAAAAACCTTTTAAGAATCTTGTAAATATTTATAAAAAAATTTAAAAATGACTTTTTTCGTGTGGTGCCACTTAAAAAGATTAGTATTTTCGTTGAGTTAACTTTTAAGTTCTAAATTACCAAAGTTTACCAAACGTCAGTTTTCATAAAAATTTTATCATGGAAAATAAAATCATAAAAAAAGTTTAATACTTCTTTAAAGTTGTTAAACTGAACGTATTTTCTTTTATAAAGCTACAGGTAAAAATGAACCAAAATTGACTTTATTTCAAAACATATTTTTTGGTTTTAGAGGAAAATTAGCAAAAACAACTTATCAATTAATTATGTATCTGTAGGTAGTTTCTAGTATGTAATTTATAAAAAATATATACAAAATGCTATAATAAAGTAATCAGTAATCCCATCCAAAAAATAATTGATTGGTTTTGATTTTTGATACTGAAACAATGGCGATTGAAATCTATCGATATATTAAGGAAATCTAGAGTCTTTCAAGACAGCACGACATTCTGAAGAAATAATTTTATATGAGAAATTAGAAATATATTTCTTCTTCACAACACTTTTGTCATTTCGATGAGAATGCAAAGAGTGTCGCAATTGAGATCCTTAATAGTGGGATAGATTAGAGCTTTAGACAATGTATTTAAATAACTACTTGTTAGCCTATCTGAGCCTAAATAAGAAAAAAATTGAAAGGTCGATGCGAAATTCCGTACCTCAAAATAGAGCGAAAACTCATGTTTGATGAATTCGACATATCCATGTGATCTCCTAAGTTACTTTGTCGAATTCCTTTTCTCAGTCTACCTAAACGAGTAAGTACCCTTATTATATTAATGAATTAATGATGAAGATATGGAATCTTTTTTGGAAGATTATCAACAGAAAATCAGATATCTAATAGAAATTAATAGAAGTATAATATTATAAAGCGGATATTTAAATAATTGATTTTACTGTCTCAACCAAGTTAAAGTCTTGCGGAATGTTGAGAGAGATGTGATTTAACTCGTATAAACACGCTCACGCAAAACACACATATGCACGCACGCATACTACAATGAATCTGCTAAATCGTAAATAAAGTGGATATTGTACCTTTTGTGAAAATGCTTTGTTAGAAATACCTATATATACCTAACATTATTTTATTACCATTATTGTACGCGCTAATAGACGTCCTTGAAGATTTGACCAACAATCACGAAAATATTATTTTAAAATATTAAATAGGGCCACGCTAAACATCTAAATGTATAATTGGCTATTTGGATGCGATACAAAACTCATTAATAAAATTAACCATGGGATTATGTTACGAAAGAAAGAAGACCAAACCTATCAGATTAATTTTTTCATTCTTCTTCTTCAGCCCTGAATCCGATTACTTAACTGAAAACAAGAGCTTGACAATAGTTTGGAATGGCTAGGCTAATATAAATTGTAGAATGCAAGAGAATGGAGTAGGAAGACAGAAACTTCTTAGGGCCGTATTACATGAACTAACTATTTAGTAACTGTTAGTTACTAACTTGGTTACTAAATGAACTCAAGGAGCAAAAACACGGGAATCTAAGCTTTAACGTCAACGTCAAAATTTATCCGCCCATTTTGACGTTGACGTTAAAGCTTAGATTCCCGTGTTTTTGCTCCTTGAGTTCATTTAGTGACCAAGTTAGTAACTAACAGTTACTAAATAGTTAGTTCATGTAATTCGGCCCTTAAAATGAAGTTACGGTGTTGCACTGACAGATGTTCCTATATGTAGATTAATCAAGAAGCTGTAGGTACGACTATTACTATCAGAAATGGATATTAAGAATCCGACAATTCTTTGGGCTCTAATACTAGACATGCTCAACAATAAGTACGCTTCCAAAAAAGTTTTTATAGCTGGCGATTTTAATGTAGATTTTCTCTCTAACAGTAAGGTGATAAGATCTATAATAGATGCTATGACCTCTTACGGTTTTCAAGCCACTGCGAAGGAAGCGTCTAGAATAAATAAAACCTCAGATAGCTGCATCGATAATGTCTTTACTAACATACAAGAGCAAGCTGAGGAGCTGCACATGTCCGATCACCTCGCACAAACAGTTGAATCAGTGGTGTTTTGATAACACTGGAAGATAAACTCTTTATCATTCAAAGAGACATAATAATCTCTGCTCAACCCATCTTAATACCAAAAGTGATAAACCCTTCGCATGTGGTTGTAATGTTGCAATGCTAAAGAGATGGCAGGAAATGAGGTTGCCAAAAGGAGACATCGGGTGACCGTGGTGTTGTTACTCACCAACGGCTAACCACGCAACTGCCCTGCGGTTTATTATTATTATTATTTTCTTAATATGAATCTTCTCATTTGAAGTAAAAGCAAAAGTTAATAACACCCCCAAAATGAGTGCTTAAGAATACATTTCTTGTATGTTTACTTCAACCCTAATGGGCTAGCAACCTGTTCAAGAACAGTGAACTTAAGGGTCCAAATATATTCGTCTTAAGCTGGACGAGCATTGAATTGACTAGGCTCGGATCCACCCGGCTCAGCACAGTAATTGCTTTGCTATACACTAAAATCTATTACCACACGCGAATTGAATGGAACATTTGCACTTCTGCTCCAAGATTAATATGACATCGCTCCAGTTGGAGAAGAATTCATCACTTCCTCTGCGCGTTAGGATTAGGTTCAAGGATGGTAAGGCGTAAATATGGAATTTTAACGGCGATAGGCTCTGTTATTTGCCTATTTTAACACAGATTTGACCATCGTCTGTAGTTAAGCAAGAAAATTGAGAGTTGAATCAGTGGTGGTATGATAACACTGGAAGATGAAACTCTTTATCATTCAAAGAGTGATATAATAATTCCTGTCCAACCCATATTAATACCAAAAGTGATAACTTTTCCCATGTGGTTGTAATGTTGTAATGCTAAAGAGGTCAGTTCGGTAACTACACGTCGGAGATTATTCGGTTGCATTTATACTAGGACCTAGCGGACTATTCCAGGGAAACGAATTGTATTTTATAGACACTTATAGGGTGGATTATTGTCCAAGTTCGAGCAGTTTAAATTAAAATGTTTAGGGTAGTTCGGGTTTCAAATTCAGGGCATTTCCTAAAAGACTAAATTAAACCAGATACGTATTTTAAAATATTTTTTGGTATATGATGAGCTAAACACTTATACTATAACCCCACTATTAATAAGTTAATCAAAATAAAGTATACGTACTAACACTTCACTGCTTGTAAATTATTATTCAACTTCCCATTTAGTATGCAGATAAAACGGCTTAAATTTAATCCTTTCCATAATCCTTATTTAATCAATATCAATTTCAAAACGACGCTCGAGGAAATTAAGGAAAAAAAATAAGGCGTGAGCAAAATAAAAAAATACCTTTACACTACATCTATATGACAAACGAGAACAAGGAGATTACAAAGTTGACGGTCATAAAAGTTAATTGTCATTTTATTGCTGACAAAATTGTGCGTGATAACAAACAAGTCAAAACAGTGCAAAATCCCTTCTAATTTGCGCATCTCTAAAATTTAAACTTGAAGAAATTTTACGAAACATCGGTTTTATTTTTAATTAAAATTTTACAATTTAAATTTTTCTCCCAAAACGTTTTTTTTTCGAAAAAGGTGAAGATGATTAGTGTCATCTCCCAAGTGAGTATTTGAATAAACTTTAAATTGATTACGGAAATTGAAAATCGATTTCAACTCGCCAAGCGTGCATGTTGTTAGTTAAAAATCTGATAAAACAATTTTCTCGAAAAATTGGATTTTTTTATGGTTTGTTGAAAGCGCTAACAATAATAAAATCTTCAAAAAAAAAAAGAAACGCTAGCAAAAATTGATTTTTTTCTCTCTGGCATAATACACAAAGTGAAATACATGAATGCACATGAAACAAAAATTTTTCCACTTTCAGTACAAATTTGTTCTAAAATTTATGACTTTTTTGTGTTTTTGTTCAACTTCCATAACTTGGAACAGAACGAACTGTGATTTATAGGCGTCTTGTGTTAAATGTAAAGAAAATCGCTCTCTTTGCCGACTTTTGGTAACTTTCAACTAAAATAAAATCTTAGCAAAAATCACATAATGACGAAATTATAAAAAAACATAAAACCATTGTGTTATTGTGCAACTACTTTTTCGCAAAATTTGTTGTAAATTACATTTTTTTTATATTTTTGTCTTATAAAATAATGTCATCTAAAATTAATTTTATTGTTTGAAATATAAATATTTCAATAGTTTCATTTTATTTTTAGAGAGATACGTGGCTCGACAATGGCAGATTTTAAAAAGAATCAAATTTATTCAAAACCGGTTGATTATTTCGAGGTGCCTATGCGTGCATGCACATCATGGTTCCCTTTGTAAACAACCCAATAAACTTCATTGGCAAAAGCCAGGTAAGTCAATTTTTTATTAAATTGAAAACGTTTTTTGTGTGCTTTGTTGACTTTTTATCAAAACAAAATTTTTGGCAACAACTAGAAGAGACCGGTCACTTTAATTAATAAAAACCATATTAGTAAGCGACACTGGAGCACTTTTAGGTCATTTTGATGGTATAAGAAATTAGGGTTAGGATTTTGTAAAAGTTAAATCTACAAAAGTAGGCTAATACATTACATTTTCCCTTCAACCCCTTCCAACATATCTTCTTTACTGCTACATTCTTTCTGTTATAGAGGAAGAGTTACCATTTTTTACCCACTTTTACCAAACCCTTCTTAAAACTCAAGTGAGTTCGTATAATTTGATATTTGAATAGCAGATGATGGCTTGCCATTGCCAAGTGGGGTCTCTGCTAGCAGAGGGTGTTTTTGAGTTGTAGTATTTACCATTACCCTTACAGCTTTCTTTTTGGCGGCTAGTTAAGGCGATAAGTAAGGTGCCAAATGAGAACTCGCATAATTTGATATTAGAACGCCAGATGATGACTTTATGTCATGCATTACTGAATGTGGTCTCTGGTAGCAGGGGGGGGGGGGTATAGATGTAGCGTAGCCAATAGTCTCACAGCTTTACTTTTGGCGACTGGTTAATGCAAAAAGTGAAGTGGCAAGTGAGGACCTGTATAATTTAATATTTGAATGTCAGATAATGGCTTGCCATTACTGAGTTGGGTCTCTGCTACCAGGGGGGTGTTTTATAGATGTAGGTTAGCCAATATTTGCACAGCTTTACTTTTGGCGGCTGATTAAGGCAATAAGTGAGGTAGCACCTGTATAAATTGATATTTGAATGGCAGATAATGGCTTGCTGTTGCTGAGTGGGGTCTCTGCTAGCAGAGGAGTGTTTGAGAGATGTAGAGTATATTTATCTTTACCCTCACAGCTTTATTTTTGGCGACTCGTTAAGGCAATAAGCGAGGTGGCAAGTGAGGACTCGTATAATTTGATATCTGAATGGCAGATGATGGCTTGCCATTCCTGAGTGGGGTCTCTGCTAGCAGGGGGTGTTTTATAGATGTAGCTTAGCCAATACTCTCACAGATTTACTTTTGGCGGCTGGTTAAGGCAATAAGTGAGGTGGCAGGAAATGATGTTGCCAAAAGGAGACATCGGGTGACCGTGGTGTCGTTACTCACCAACAGCTAGCCACTGCCCGCTGCCCTGCGGTTTATTGTTATTATTTTCCTAATATGAATTTCCTCCCTTTGAAGTAAGAGCAAAAGTTCATAAAAACCCAGAAGGAGTGCTTTAGAATACATTTCTGGTACTTTTGCGATTTTTTTACAACTTACTTTCGTTTTTCTCATCCTAATTTCCAGAGATTTTTATTCCACCAATCTTCTTTTCGTTTTTACATAGCGTCATCAATAGGTATTTGCTCTCCAAATCATTTTCTTTTTCTTCTTTATTCAGCTCTTTAGGCTGGATAGCATCTTACAAAACCGACCGGAAAAGACTACATACCAGCAAGATACAGATGATAACGTTCTTTGATAAGAAGATAATCAACTAGCGTTTTCTAAATAGAAAGAGATGACCGAGGGGTCAACTACTGTTCTAAATTGGTACACAGACTCAATTATTATGCATTGACTGCCGAGAGTGGGTGGGTCCACCACTCTCGGCGGTGGATAACTCCTCGGAGATGATTTTAGTCTTTGCCTACCTGTAGGTAAAAGTAGATAATGTGTAAAGGCATGGAAAATTTAAAAATGTCAATTTTTCAGAAAATATTGTGAATTAGGGGCTTTATAACATGCCGCTCTATACTACGTAATATTTACTTTAATTTGAGATCAATAGGAGCTCTGTTGCTCTCTATCGTAATGCGCCTGGTGCAGTGAATGTGTCCCAGGTTATTATTGCAATTTCAGAGAGCCAGTTTGGGAAAATTCAAAATGTTTTGGTACACAAAAAGCTTCAAAAAGTTGGCACAATAAATAATTTTCTTTATAAGCAACTTATTTGGACAATCCACAGATTACTTTTGTGAACAATTCGTAATCGCTATAAAACCGCATGATGTACATTGCTTTCTTTTTAGCTTTTTCATGCATTAATGAAACAGATTTGGATTTTCTATGTCTAGGTATATGAGTATATGACGCTTTATGTTCAGTGCAGGTTCTACATACTAAAGCGATTACTCAAAAAAATTTATTGCCAATCTAAAATCTGAAATGCTTTCATAAAGTCTTATATACCCTCTTGATATTGCAACATTGATCGCAAAAATTCCTGAGCCATGGTGCTACTTCAAAAATTAGAAATTTGTCTAATTATAAATCGTTAGGTTTCTTCTAAATTATCTACGACAATAAATTTGCCGTTATGCCAAAATCAGCTGCACATGCAGGTGGAGCACTACTACCTAGTTTTGCCTAGAGAGCTCCTCAGAATAGAGTTTGCGATCGAGGACCATCTTTTCCCAAAGGAGCTACATTTTTAATATTTGTTCCTCAATCAAAAATGTGTCTGTCTACTTTCTTTCGTTCGGACGATAATTGATCGGTCAAATCTCCCCTTTTGCTTATCGGCATATTCTAAAACCTTCTGTACTTAACAGAGCTCTTTTCTAGTTTGGTTTGGCATCTTCTACACTCTGTGTATTCTTGCATATTCTTGTTGTCTTCTTTCCCTAAATTTAGTACTTTGGTGTATTCAAATCTCGTGTTCACGTTTTAGTATTAAAGGTTTAAGATCATCGGTCTTAAAATTAAACTGGCTCATTCGCTCTTCCAAAATAATAAAAAAGTAAAATTAAGAAATTTGACTCACAAGATTTTATTACATTTTCTTTAATTTAAAACTCAAATATTAAGTTAATTAGTCTACATCAAATATATGCGTGCAATGACGTAATTATTACAATATTAAATTATTATACTCTTAATTAAACATTTAGATCATTTAAATAATATATTAAAAATAATGCGAGTTTAGTGAGGAAGTTCTAAATTTAACAAACAAATAGAGAGAACAATTTGCCAAATTATTTATTTTTTAAATTTTTTTACTCTTGATGAAAACAAAACAAAAATAAACGTTTATGGAAATGTGCAAGAGAAAAAAGAAAGTTTTGAGAAAAGTTTTCAAATAACACAAAAATAAAAAAGTTGAACAATATTAATTTTGTTTGTATTCAAATTACTTTAAACGAATAAAAAGTTTTATCTTGGGTTTAAAAAGTCAAAAAGTCTTTATTTGGTGTCGATTATTTGCAATCGCATTTTGGTTGCTTTTTAAAACAGTTTTATAATTTTTTTTGGTACAATTTTAGAGTGAAATTGAGTAGATCCCGAAATATTCATTGAAGCATGAATTCTCAAAGGAGTCCTTGGATTACGCAGCCCTAAGGACTGAGATATCCAACACATTTCATTTAGGATGGTATTGTGTGGCGCAAGGGAAAATTTCGGAAACGCGCAACATCCAATTGTGCGCGGGAAAACTGGGCGTGAAGCGATCGATCGAGCATCAGAAGCTCCCCCAAATCCCCACCTATTTCTTGCATCTCTCGACATGTCACAACCGAATGTCATAGGCCATGGCACCATCTCTGTCAACAGGATGCGTGATAGTTACAAGAAAAGTGCAACATTGATAGACGTGTTTACACTCCATTATTTACTGTCTCGTTTAGTTGCACCTCAACTTTATACCACACGTGGAAGATAATTAGGTATGGATTAACACCTTCGTATTTTTTTTATCAAACTTTTTCTATAACAATAAACTAACAATTTTTTTGGTATTTCATCCACTTAAATAGGCGACTTGTAATTTTTGCAAAATTTTCGAAAATATTTTAAATATTTTAAAAAAAGTAAAAAGCTTATCGCGCTTTTTAGTTTTTTGCCCATTTCGAGTTTACTCTCACATAACTTTACTTTTTACGATGCTGGTATTTAAATGAATGACTCAATTTTACCTCAAGCAGAAAGTTTAAAAAATAGTTTATTTTGTTCTTTTGCATAAAAATGATCATCAGCGCAGAGAGAGGGAAATATTTTTAAGGTACCTACGCTATAACATCACCATAATTAATTCATAACAATAAACTAAACAAATTAATTTTATTATGGTGGGTGGGAAAAAATAACCAAATGGTATATTGTATGTTAAATACGCCAATATAACTTTAAAGCCGTTTGTTTTTATGCCTTTTTTCTCTTTTTTCTTTAAATTTATACCAGTTGAAAACTTGTTAGAATTTAGATGTTCGCACGGATTTGCGCCGAAGAGATTTCCACAATGGTTGATTTCAATTTGGTTTTTTACGTTTTTGATATTTTTTTTTAACTTTTACTGATGAAAATGTCCTTTTTTTATTGTTTAAAGAAAAAGAAATGAGGATTATGTATGGAAGAAAATGATAGATGAATAAAAGAAAAAAGTCAACTTAATTTAAATTCAGCCCTGGTGTTATTTTTGTCGTAAAAATATATTTATTCATTTTATGTACGATACGAAATGGTTTGCACACATTTTTAGGCTTGGATAAATTTGAGTTTTCCAGCAGAAAATTTCATCAGTTTGGTTGAAGGAAATTAATTTATAAAAATACCGGGTGCGGTTAAATTTTTCTGTTGCATTGAAAACTTAAACCATATTTAGCTAAAACTTAATCATGGGATCTACAGTGTTGTCATGTTTCTAACTTTTCTCTAATAGAGAGAGGGTGCTATAAATTTTTTAAAAATTTCCAGGAATATGATTCCGTTTTAAATCAAGAACCTTCTACCCGTTTGTATAAATTTGGTAAGACGTCACATCATAAGAGATTTTTCAACAATCTTGAAACACCCTGTACACATGAAAAAATTTTTTTCTGCTAGTGACATACAACAATAGTTGCTATAGTAAACTCATAACCCGACTAATGCACTATCTTGGGCCACCCTGTATATTTTCTTGTACGTTCGATCCCAGTCTGTGCCCACAATTATGACCAGGATTTCATTTGTGATTTGTGAATTCTCAATTTTAATTTAATAATCTGTCAATATTAATTTGCGTTTGTGCCAATATTGATCTTTAATTAACTTGCTCCATTCAAAATGAAATTTATGCTCTGAACCTCAACTCTTTTTATTCGTTTATTACTTCGCAAAATGATTATTTTGGGCTCTTATCAACAAATCTCTAATTTTGTACTAAAAAAATAAATATTATACCAAGGAAGCAGTCCAAATAGGCAGACCGTTCTGAAATAATTACAAAAAACTAGGAATCTGCTGGTTAAAATAGTTTTGAGGTCTGCTGAAACGATTATGTTATTAAGACCATTCAAGGAGAGTCAGTGGCTGACTGTACCGTGATTAGTTGCTAACACTTAGCTTCTCAGCAGCTGATCTGGTGAATCTGGCGAAACAATCAAAATCTGAGCGCCTATGGCAAAATTTGTTTTAAGAGAAGAGAATTCAGAAAAGATCAGCGACTGACTATGCTTGGCTTCCCAACTGAGAAGCTGGGAGTGTTAGCAACTAACCACAATACAGTAAACCTTCTCTGAATGGACGTGGCATTTAAAACAGATTTTGGTATCAGATCAATAATCAAAATCTGGGCGTCTATGCCAAAATTTGTTTTAAATGTTACGTCCATTCAGAGAAGGCCGGCGACTGACTGTGCTGTGCTTCCCAACTGAGAAGTGAGAGTGTTGGCAACTAATCACGATACAGTCAACCTTCTCTGAATGGACGTAACATTTAAAACAAATTTTGGCCTGAGATCAACAATCAAAATATGGGCGTCTATGTCAAAATTTATTTTAAATGTTACGTCCATTCAGAGAAGGTTGACTGTATCGTGATTAGTTCTCAACACTCTCAGCTTCTCAGTTGGGAAGCACAGCACAGTCACTCGCCGGCCTTCTCTGAATGGACGTAACAGTTAAAACAAATTTTGGCCTGAGATCAACAATCAAAATCTGAGCATCTACGCCAAAATTTATTTTAAATGTTACGTCCATTCAGAGAAGTTCAGCGACTGACTATGATGTGCTTCTCAACTAAGAAGCTAAGAGTGTTAGCAAGTAATCACTATACAGTCAACTTTCTCTGAATGGACTTATCATTTAAAATACATTTGGGCATAGACGCTCAGATTTTGGTAATCTCGTCAGATTCACCAGGTCAGCTGCTGAGAAGTTGAGTGTTAACAACTGATCACAGCACAGTCAGCCTCTGACCTTCCATGAATGGACGTAACATTTAAAACAAATTTTGGCATAGACGCTCTGATTTTTATTGTTTTCCCAAATTTTGAATCTTAAACTACAGTAAACTTGAAACGAAATGAAAATATCAAGTCTTGATCAGTGTTAGTTGCCTAATGAAAAGGGTGATAAAGGGTGATACCATTTAGAAAATGCATTACTTTAAATCATCCTTCTGAAAAAGTTTAATGGGTTTCCTTTGTAACTAATGGATGTATAGTAATGGGAGTACCTATGACAAGTTTGAAAATCAATTTTCTCGTAGAATTTTTTAAATACAGGCAGATAGAAAATTTAGTAAGTAAGTTTTATCTATTAGGGCCGATTTTAAAAACGCAACTTAAGTTAGAGTTTAACAAAACTTGAATTTTACTACGGTAAACTACAATTGAACCTGGTTTTACAATACGAATTTGCCTTGACCTCAGGTTCAACTAGAGTTTAATTTGAACTCCGATTGAGCTTCAATTATAAAATCGGCCCTTAGAAGCACAAGTTTTAACTACAGAGCCCTTATAGTGCCATTATTTACCACGTAATACGACAGCTATCCCTATCCCCACTTTTTGATAGTCCAAAATTGATTTTTTGTTGTTACTGAAGTAAATTTGGGTTATTGGCACTTGACAATTTAAACAAAGAGCCATAAGCTTTAATTTCCAAAACTTCATCGCCCAAAAAGCAAAGTTGAATCAAGCTGTTTAAATTTTCAAAACTTTCAAACATTAAAAATTATGTTACAACAAGGACCACCTATTAATTATTTTATTGTGGAACAAAATGTTGTAGCAAATTGTAAACGGTATTATTTAAGGGTAATGTTATCTGTCTCTCTGGTCTTTTAGATCTAGATACACAAGTTTCTAGTTTTGGAAAAGGGTTAATGTTTTGTAGGTACAAAAATTGAAACCGTAAACACATATAATGTCTCGTTTTTTTATTAAAAAGGGTTCGAGGCGTGACAATTTTATTGCTTATGAATATTAATGAAAGCTCCCTATTATTAATTCTTTGCTACTTCGCTCTGAATTTTTTTTAACTTTTACTAAAAAAGCATTTCGTTTGGACATACTTGAAGTGTTCGTCACAGTTGTAATAAAAAGATCCCAATACGATTTTGGCAACATCACACGGTTGCCAAATTCTACCAAATTTTCTAATATGATTTTGGCAACTGCGTGCTCTTAACTGTGATACTTGCGTCGTTTGGGATCGACATTAAACTAGGTCCCCCATGTTTTTACCTCAGTGTTCAGGAGAAATAAGTGGCACAGAAGAGGCCGATATCGCTGCAGGGGAGCGAACATGGCTGTAATAGATTAGTAAAACATCTACAATTTTTTTTTAATATTGCTTTCTAATCAATTTTTGTAAAATTAGAAACCTTTTAATTTAACTACAACAACCCTTATTTGGTTTAAACAAAATAAGCAAATTGTGCGGATACAATTCGCCCAAAATTAATTCCAGCCAAAGTTTTCTGATTAAACCTCTAACCGTTTGACCTATTTGTTGTACATTTTGTGGTTTATTAAGAAGATTTATATCCAAATTTACTTAGCGTTGTATCACGTGATCATTAAACGAACATTTTTTGCGATTTGTTTCGCTATAGCCGGGGAGTTTCAATAATTTCTTTTAATAGCCGAAAAATTAAGTTTTTTTCAAATACAAACAAATTTATTACTTTTCGCATTAATATTTTGGTTTGCGTGTTACGAGAATCCTGTGGAAAGCGATTTTTATAGTAATAATGGTAATAATGTGGAAATGGTTAGCTCTACTAATAAAATCTCAATTTGTAAACATCAGGTGCTTAAATTAAGCAACTTTCATAAATCTAAACGACCGTTTCATACACGAAGTAATTATACGTAATAGTTTTGGAAAAACACTAAATAAGCGTTAAGGTGTAATGTAAATATAAAATTAGGCCAAATAGTTCATATGCGCTACTATGGAAGAACGGTGGCTTCTTGCTGAGCTACACGATTTCGAAGAGATTTCAAAAATTAAAATTTTACATGATATCTATACGTGGTGAGCTTTTATAACAGTTTTTTAACGATTTTTAATAGAATATAACACGGAGAGCCTGTAGGGAGCTTTTTTAACAATCTCTAACATCAGTCCGGTCACATACCTTATTTAACAGCACAATGATGAGAAAACCTTTTATTGAATTGGCTCATGTTTTCAAATCTAATGTTGTAGGAATTCTCGCACGTGAGCTTACCCAAGCTACACAATAACTTTTTGGAAAATTACAAATTAAACGATGTTAGATAAAGCAAGTATTTTCTCTATTTTCCGAGATATAAATCGGCGTTCCATGAATGTGTAAAATTTGTGCTTCAGAATATTCTGTAAATATTACAACTATAGTCAAATTATTATAAACTTTCCGAAAAAGGCTTAAAAAGTCAAAGCAATAAACCAACGGGTAAGTAACATTCGTCTAATTCTCTCTTTCTTAAACTTTTGTACATAGTTGTCTTTATTTGCTTTTAAACGTAAAATTTAACAGTATGGTCTGCAGTTCTCAAACTGTACAGTAGCAGAATTAAAACTATTTTACGGTACTTTATTTAGTAATAATTATATTTTGTTAATTGTTACCTTCAAACGTTTTAATTTTAATCCTACCTAGTTTAATCCTAGTTTGAGAACAGCAGATGATATTTACCTGTTAAATTTGAGGTTTTAAAGCAAATAAAGATAGCTACAGTAAAAAAAATTTAACTTGAGGTAAGTTCGCGCAGGTTTGGCCACGCCCCTTTAATAATTTAAATACGTTGACTACTGCGTTGGTGGGGATAAATACCAATTTAGGTATCTGAGCATTGTCACCGCTCGTCTACTTATAATATTATTACAGTATATACAAATGCTTAAGAAAGAGAGAATTAGGCGAACCGGGTGTGACTTGTGTTGGTTTATTACTTTGACTTTTTAAGCCTTTTTCGGAACGCTTATAAAAATTGGACCCTATCTTCTAAATTTTATAGGAATAGCATGTCTAAATTATACAGTTTAACCATGAGTTGCCCTCTGATTATGATTAAAATTTGCTGAATATGACTCCAAAAGGATGAATTTAACGAAAGACAGGAGATGAAAAAGAACGAAAGATTTTGGGTATAGGTCACAGGGTAGTTATTACATTTTTTTACTTTCCATTTGAAACAGGCAAGTTTTTTAAATCTTTAAAGCAGTCTCAACAATAAATCTATCTCGCACACGGTGTGTTCATTGAATCGTGTAGCATCAGATAATTCACAGATAACTTATTGCTTAAATGAAAAGCATAGCCAATACCTATTAATTGTTTGAATGTAACTTATGAACGAACGGGCTAGAGGCACACTAATAAGAAAAATAAGAAAAAAATCAAAAAAGCTATCTCCCGTATCTAAAACTTCGTTTTTGGCCGAGATACAGGAATTTTTAAGATAACAGTAATTTTAATATTTCAATAAAAAAAAGTTTGCGATAGAGGGTAAGATTAATTTATAACTTGATCATGATTGAAGGGAATCAGAACTTAGGCCAAATTCTACATTACAGATTTATCCTTAGGATTTAATTTTAGTCCCAGTATAAAGAGGTTTTAACAATAGCTTGAACCGGTTTATACTAAGGATAAATGTGTATTGTAAAATTCACACTTAAAGATGAAATTCTTTAATGAATTTTGGCGTGGAATTGTAACACCGAAAATCGGGTTGTTTCATTAAATCTCCCTTAAGCGTCGCTCAGTAGGAGACAGGGGGGTTCGTATTAAAAAAATAAAACACACTGTGGATGAAAAGAAATATTTATTAAATAAAAAAAAATAAGTTTATTATAAATTAATAAAAAAAATAATAATGGGGCCTAAATGGCGTATACAAAATAAAAAAAACCTTTCTTAAGGAAAAAAAATATATAAACCAAAAAGGTTATCAAACAGGTACAAATCTCTAACTTATGACTCAGCGACTGTTCTTCCAGACCACTAGTCCTCGTCTTCGAGATCCAACCGGTCCTCGAAGAGAGATCAATAGGCCTGGTCAAACACTATTAGAACAGACGTATTCCCAGACCACTAGTCCTCTCTTTAAGATCCTAGATGGTCCTCTAAGAGAGATCAATAGGCCTAGACAAACACGTTCACTCTTTCCCACCAGGTCACTAGTCCTCTCTCCTAAGAAAGAGATCACTAGACCTACTGTAGAAAGAATGTGGACTCACCAGATCAGTAGTTCTCTCTTTAAGATCCCAAACGGTCCTCTAAGAGAGATCAATAGTCCTGATGAGACACAGGAGGGCAGGGAGGGGTATCTCTTCTTCCAGGACAATAGTCCTCTCTTTGAGATCCGAATTGGTCCTCTAAGAGAGATCACTAGCCCTAAAAGGAAGAACCAGGGACTACGTATTCCACCAAATCAATAGTCCTCTCTTTGAGATCCTGAATGGTCCTCTAAAAGAGATCAATAGTCCTGGTAAAAAACTGGCACGGAAGATTATCGTCCCTAGATCAATAGTTCTTTCTTTGAGATCCTAAATGGTCCTCAAAGAGAGATCAATAGTCCTAGGGTCGAAACACGAATACACGGATTTGCTGAAGGCAAGAGAAAAACAAATAAAAATTAATTAATCAAATTAAACTAATTAATCAATTTAACACGGAATAATTAACAAAGGGAAAAATAATAATTAATTAAATTAAATTAATTAATTCACACGGTTTTGCTGAAGGCAAGGGGAAAATTGACTCAAGGGGAAAATTAACAAAAGCGCGCTTCCACTCACCACGATGGTGAAGGTGGAAGTCCAGGGGAAATTGAATGAGGGGAAATATAACACAAGCGCGCTTCCGCTCACCACGATGGTGAAGCTGGAAGTCCGTTATCAAAATGGAGTGGGAGCTTTTATTGGAAACCCGGCGACCAACTCGGATTTACTCGACAACCAATAAGAAAGCAGCAAAAGGAATTGAATTAAAGAGCGACTATCAGTTAATTATTAAAAATAAATTAATAACTTTGTAATTAGTCCGAGCTCGAGTATAAAAATTAGCTCAATGGAACCGCACTAAAATTACAAGCACTTCGGTATAAAATTTGTAATTATCAATTAAAATTTCAACCTTAAAGTAATTATTAAAAATTAATTAAGGGCTGTAAAATATTCAGGGGTGTCAATGAATCACGACAGTAAAAGAAAAAAACACTAATTCCATCCTATCACTAATTATACCACTCCACGTTTACAATGAATTTAAAATTTCAATTATTTTACAAACCTATAATTAAAAAGTTTAGATTAGGAAATACTTAAGTGATAAGGATCAAATAAATTTTTAGGAGTTACAAATGATCTAAGGGTTAAGTGAAAAATTAAACGGTAGCGTTATCTCTTATGATTGCTGAGTTACAGGGAAATCAGCTGGGCTGTTGATAAATAAAGTTGAGATTAAAATAATAAAAATTAAAGATCGCTAAATCTGGTCCAATCTTGATGAGATTGGACTTAATTTAGAGTGCTTGAAGAGCTGACCACGGGAATATAAAAATTACCTCCATTTTGATCTCAGGGGCGGCGCTAGGGAAAAACAAAAGTAAAAAAAAATGACAAGTAGCTGGTTTAAACGATACAAAATTTCCAAGATGCTGTAATACTGTACCAGTATTTTGGTCCAGCATCTGGATAAAATTCTGCATCGTTACAGAATGGCTTACAGATGCGTTTAGGGGTTGTAGATTGAGCGCACTGCAGCTATATCGTGTATAATCAGAAACGTCGTAATAAATTGCGAGATGCGAGGCGAGAAACGCTCATTTCTCGAGAGAAATCTCGCAAGTGAAGCTCTAGATGCTTCAAGCGAGTGTCGCAAAATTGCGAGAACCTCGCATTTTTGCCTCGCAAAAATTGCTAGATGCGAGGCGAAAAACGCACATTTATTGAGAGAAATCTCATAAGTGAAGCTCTATGGGCTTCACGCAAGTTTCTCAAAAATACGAAAACCTCGCAATTTCACCTC
The DNA here is from genome assembly GCA_963924605.1 of Malthinus seriepunctatus. Taxonomy (NCBI): domain Eukaryota; kingdom Metazoa; phylum Arthropoda; class Insecta; order Coleoptera; family Cantharidae; genus Malthinus; species Malthinus seriepunctatus. Next base: position 15,263,583 of record OZ004601.1, on the reverse strand, counting down.
GCAAAAACTTGCGAGATGCGAGGCGAGAAAGGCTCATTTTATGATAAAAATCTCGCAAGTTAAGCTCTAGTGGCTTCAGACGGTCTCGCAAAATTGCTAGAATTTCCCATTTTTCCCTCGCAAAAATTGCTAGATGAGAGGCGAAAAACGCTCATTTGTTAAGAGAAATAGGGGCTTCACGCAAGTTTCTCAAAAATACGAAAACCTCGCATTTTCACCTCGCAAAAAATTGCGAGATGCGAGGCGAGAAAGGCTGATTTTATGAGAGAAATCTCGCAGGTAAAGCTCTAGTGGCTTCAAACGGTCTCGCAAAATTGCGAGAATTTCGCAATCTTGCCTCGCAAAAATTGGGAGACCCGAGGCGAGGAACGCTCATTTCTCGCGAGAAATCTCGCATGTGTAGCTCTAGAGGCTTCAGGTGAGTCTCGCAAAATTGCGAGTACCTCGCATTTTTCCCTCGCAAAAATTGCTAGATGCGAGGCAAAAAACGCTCATTTGTTGAGAGAAATCTCATAAGTGAAGCTCTAGGGGCTTCACGCAAGTTTCTCAAAAATACGAAAACCTCGCATTTCACCTCGCAAAAAATTGCGAGATGCGAGGCGAGAAAGGTTCATTTTATGAGAGAAATCTCGCAGGTAAAGCTCTAGTGGCTTCAGAGGGTCTCGCAAAAATGCGAGAATTTCGCATTCTTGCCTCGCAAAAATTGCGAGACCCGAGGCGAGGAATGCTCATTTCTCGCGAGAAATATCGCATGTGAACATGTTAAGCCCTAGAGGTAGGTGATAGCAAATGATAGAAACAAATCCCTTACAGAAACACTCAAAAACTTATTAAAAGTAGGTATTAAAAAGAGTTTCAGAAGACCTCAACACCTATTTAAGGACTGCCAATATCATGTCGGTATTACTTCAGCCTGAGATGTTGAGATGGAAACTTCATCCGGGGTGCGTGATAACAGCGAAAAGCGATCGAGAAAAAGTTGTTAGCGCGTATCCATGGTAAAATGTCATCCAGGCAATATGGAGGGGTGTAAAGTGCCAATTTAATTTTTTTGCGTTTTCGGGGGTCGCGACGACAAAAGGTTGAGCAACTCCAGATATTTTAAAACTCATAAAACACCCTTGATTTTATACAAATCTCATGTGCTGGATAGGTCGATATAACATTTAATAGCAAAATTTGGGCAGAATACAAAAGCTCGCTTTGAAAAAATATTTAAATTTTGAAACATTGAAAGCAAATAAATGACAACCGCATCTTTATTGCCTTTCTCTCTAAAAATGAGTAGCATAAAGAAACTAGTAAATTTATTGGGGAGATCAAAGAAGAAATTTCAAATTTGTAAAGTGATATAAATCTTCAACCTTTAAAAACATTTTAAAGCATAGAAAATTGTTATTGTACTATTCAAATAGGTAGATTTCGAAAGTCTAAGTTTTTCATGGCTTGCACCTTCCCTTCCGATCCTCTTTATTTTTGATCATATAGGGGCTATTTTATAGTTGGCAACAATAAGGGCTCGCAATACCAACGGATTTAGAGTAATGAAACTTTTTCGTAATATTAGAAATAAAAAATAAATAGTCATCATCGCTTAGATAGAGGCTTGGCTCTTTCGGAGAAGATTAAATAATACGCGTTTGCAAATTGTAATAAATTATTTAAATGACAATGATTTGCAAGTTGAAAACTGCAATATAGCATTGCAGAGCTGCACATTAATTTCATTGTAGAACTGCACAAACGTATACGTGAAAATAAGGACGATGTTTTAAAGTCATAGTTGGAAAAAGTGTCGCTCATAATTTAAAAGAAACACTAAAAAAAGTAGTAATATTAGAAAGGATGCGATTCAGTTTTAATTTGTTCATGCAATGGGTTAAGCTTGAGCAATGAAAAATATTTTTGTTAAAAAATAAAAGTACTAATATATCTGCGACTACTGCTGCAAACCTATTTAGAGGTCTGGTTAGAACGTTTTATGAGCCATTCGATTTTTGAAACATTAGTTCTTATTTTTTTTATTATTTGAAGCTACAATAAACGTAAACTTTTCATATACATTTTTTTAAAAATTCCCGTTATAGCACAGATCGATCAATGATTAAAATTGTAGGTATCGCACGCTTTAATGTCGACACCTTTTGGTGTCGCCTTTAGTAGGATGTCTCAGCATTCTTTAATAATCGCTTACACAACCTAACAATACCCTAACCTTGTACTTTAGGCGTATAGGATGAAAAGTGAAAACGTAGAGGTTTTATTACAAGCAAACATTTTTTAAGCTTTTCTAACGAATTTTTACTACTTTCGAGCTCACACGTTTAATTCGTTTGCCAATAGTCAGTAGCGTAACTAAGAGTTTGGGGATCTTACCGCAAAATCCATATTGGGGGCCCCTACCCATTCTCGTTAATAATAGTTTTACTTTAGCACAAACCAATTTTATAACAAACTTTTATACTTTTTCCCGCAGCGCCGGCCTGCTATTTACGTCTCTGCCAATTAATAGTATCCTTAGAGTGCTAAATGTATGATAATTTCTTTAAGGGAAGGATCTGGATATTTTTGAGGATTTTTAGAGAAAACAATCTCCTGATTACGGTGGTTATGGTTTATTAGGGTGGTTTTGAATGCCTTAGGAAATACTTGTCATGTTAACGGCCACTAAAATGTGAATTAAACAGAATATTCCAAATTAATACTCGGAGTAACAATCTTCTACCATTTAACAATGTCATAGATTGCTAAACAAAGGCATTTAAGGTGTTTCACAGCTCATGTGATGATCTGATGATATAGATATTAATAATTTATAATAATGGTATAAGCGATTTTTTCTTGTATCGGCCTGTTTACAGTGGCCTTCCTGGGATTACATCCATTATCCATTGGTCTCTATGCCCTGTCCATTTCGATCTGTAAGAAGACATCTTGTAGTTACAGAAAAAATGTTTACCTCTGCTCCAATTTCGTTGTTTCTAAAGTCAGAGCGTAGCCTTTAACTCTTCGTACGAACTTAATCTTCGAAGATTATGTCTTGGGTAGGAATTATCCAGGTCTCAGAATTACATAAAACCACAGGTAGAGCCGTAGTGACGGATCAGAAATCGATTTTTTTCTCGAGATCGAGACCAGACGAGACTGCGATTTGTGATACGAGTTAGAATCGAAACTAGAGCACTAAAATAGCTTACGAGACGAGATTAAGCTTTCGAGAGTGACATTTTCAATTCGAGACGAGACTCAAGTTTTGAAATACCAGACGAGATGAGAAATCGAGAAATTCTCATTTCGTTTCGATCACTACCACGAAACTATGGGAATAAAATAAAGTGATGAAGATGTAAATGCCAACAGGATCACAGTCTGGTCTAAGGAATGAAAAGTACCGATTATTTCAGCTTATACTCTTAGGAAAAGTTTAAAGACAACACAGGATGAGAAAGAGTAAATAAGGCTCAGAGATATGCGAGATGGGATTGCTAGGCCACAGTCTGGCCACAGACAGACACACACATCACAGACATATCTTCCAAGCAAACCTTTTTTTGAGACCTGAGGACGATAAAATTCTTCCAAAAGCTCCAGGTCCAATTTCCTCACGATTACATTATTTAATTAACTCTTTTACCGCCTTGGGTGCCAAAACGAATACATTTTACTTTATTTCAAAAATGTTCTTATACTTAACGGTCATCGATCTATCGATACCGAAACACTATCATCGTCAAAGTCGGTGAGATGTACCGTTTTGGAAATATATTCCAGTATTTTATCAGAAATCTTTTGGTACGCATCCGACTATGCCCAATTGAAATAAAAGATAGGTTAAAATCATTGATAACCTACAATACCATTCTAAAATGTAGCAAAAAATGTAATAAAAATAATTTCGCTCTTGGAATTTTATCAAAACGTTCATTTATTTTGCGACTGACAAACAAAATAGTTAAAATAAAGCATGACGACTTAATGACTAATAACTTTGATTAGTTGTTCTCATAAATCTTTAAATTACTTTAACATCTAATTCATAAAACAACAATTTTTCACCAAATCATTAGCTCAAATCGAAAATATTCATCAAGTAGTTCAGACGTGCTCGCACAGGATCTGATTATAATCAAATTTACTGAATACCGTACAGATAAGCTACTAAATAATATATAAATTTTCCAAAATCGATTTTTGATACCAATTTAACTAATTATTATTTATAGACGTTCCCATCAGTTTAGAACATAATTTATTACTTATTAAATTCAAAATTATATTCCTAAGGGAGCTTTACATTTTTTATATGCATTTTTCACTAAATATTTAAATAAATTTTCATTTTTAGGTCAGCTCTTGTGATGGAAAGATTTGAAAAGAACTTAACATAATTTAACATAAAAGTGAATTGGGCTCAAAATGGCAATTTGTTTCTCACGAAGACAAAAAAATTAGCGGGCCGAACGAAGATAATATTAAAAGGAAAATGAAGAGGTAACTAACTGAATGTATAATGGTTATAATTTTGCTGTAAAATGTATCCCTTAATCCTTATTATTTTAATAATTTTCATCGTTGGAAAGTAGGTAATTTGTAGAGGAAAGATGTGACGATAAGAGATTAGAGAGCTTAACTTTGTGAAACAAAACATGGCGAAATAGTTTTTCATAAAATTAACTTTGTTGGTGAAATTGTGAAATTAAATAAGCTACACTAAAACTTCCAGGACCGACCCTAGTAGTTTTTCCCTCCAGTTCAATATTCATCTTCAGTTTAACACTGATATCGATATCGGGCTAAAGCCTGACGATTATAAACCCCTGGTTTATAATATTATTCATTTATTCATACCATTGTTTATTTTTTATTTATTTATTTGCATTTTAAAAGACACTCAATTTATATTTTTAGTTGCATTCCATAATTTGATCGTTCTCTTCAAACGAACCGTTTGAACAGCTACTGGAGCCGGCTCTGAAAACTCTAATTATTATTTGTGCAATTTTTAACAGAAAACCCTTCCCAATATAATAATAATCCACTTCATGCAATATAAATTGGCATTTAGAACACTTTACAACATTATTTGCCACCTAATACGACACACGAAATTTATTAAAGCAATAAAATACATTTTTCTTCTCTTTATTTTTATATCCTTAGCGCTAAATTTGACATTAATAAAATATTTTTTTTATGTTTTAGGAGTGTAAACTATGAAGGAAAAAAGAAAAGAAAAAATGAAGAAGAACATAAATATATTGAGTAAATTAAATTCAACTCGGCGACATGTTAATGCTCTACATCTACCCTGTAGATCCGAATTTGTTTGAAATTAGGCGACAAATTCGGTTCTAGAGAGGTTTGTGTGGTGCATACAAAGCAACGTGTATCGCAATTTCTAATATAAATGTGTATTTAATAACTTATGTTATAATTATGTTGAATGTCTATTTTGTTTAACTTTTAATACAATACTGTGTTGAGTTCATTAGATTAAAAATTACGTTATTAGTCTATTAATTATAATTATTTACTCAATTAGTGCTGGTGGAAAATTTTTAATGTTAGGTTGTAAAAAATTTTAATGTGTTATCCGGAAGTCTTAAAAACGTTTGTTTTATAATTTTCTCTAGTGCTAGTGCACAGTGTGCAAGCTTTCACATGGAAAACTTTAACAATGTAATAAGCGCCTACCAATGAAATAACTCAAAATATTATAAATAAATAAATGACTTTTAATTGGTGGTGCTGCATTTAGTATAGCCGATATTTTAAGTTAGAAAAACACAGAGAGGTCGAAAAATACGGGCTGATATTGATAGCTTTGAAATTAATTGACGAAAAGTAATGAAACTTGGAAGTGGTAAATAATGTAGTTCTTCTAACATTTTTGGCATATTTTTTAAATTTTTATTTTTTTATGTTCGGAATTCTTATGTTCTTTTGTTAAATGGAAGAAAGATTTCTAAAAGAACATAAAAGACGGGCACAATCCTTATGGAAAATGGCCCTCGGTGAATTTTCCTAAAAATTTAGTATGTTGCAGTTTTTATGTTGCATAAAACCCAAAAGTTAATATTTCTTTTGCTACAGAGGCTTCAAGTGGGGCATTTAATGTTTTCGTACAAAACTGCAATTTGTTGAATGTAATAATGGTGCCATTACCAAACACACCTCGGTTAGAACTAGAAATGTGTTTTTTATCTTTTGATCATTAATAAAATCAAATATACTTTACGGAAAAGATCAGAATAGTTTAATAATTAAAACGACTTTGCAGCTCCATTATAACGAAGCTGGTAGTAAAACCGACTTAATTTAGAACGTCCTGTATATGCAAAAAAATCTTTAATTTTGATTTGATTAATTATCAAGGGATGAAAAATACATTTTTTTGTTCATAAATGAGGTATGTTTATTGATGAAATTGTATTAAATTCGACACAATCACAGTTGTATAAAACGTTAAATGGAGCAGTTGTTCTCTACTATAGCAAGAAAAACATTAACTTTTGGGCTTTGTGGCTATGGAGACTTTTGTTCAGTAATCCGAAAACTACAAAATACTAAATTTTTAAAAAAATTCACTGAGGGCCATTTTCCATAAGGTTGTGCGGGGTTCAATTTATGATTTAATGCACTTGAAGTGAGAGGCCAATAAAAAAATGATGGAATGGGGTTTATGCACATTTAAAATTAACTTTTTTTTCTAAACACATTTTATTAAACTGGTTTTTTGCTTTGTAGAAAGTCATATAGACAGACAGACCTCTTCCGAGTTTTCTTTTATATTTTTGAACTCAGAGGCTTCAAAGTGTCGAGAAAATAAATAAAACAAGCAATATTTTCTTCAATCATATACGAGAAAGTAAAAAGAACTTCGCGATACCTGTATTCGAAATACAAAAATATTAAAGATTTTTCAAATGCATAAAGAAGTTTTAAAATTTACATTATTTACCTTGCGATTTCTCCTAATTTCATTCCGATTGGTCAATTAATATCGTAAAACGCTTCATACTTCTAGGGCTTGGTCCGTTCGAGTTCAGGATTATTTTAATCTTTATTGCCCTTTTCAAAGTATTTAGAATTCAATTTTCAAACTAAGCGGCTCGGAATCAAGTCCCTTTTTGCTAGTCAATTTTTAATAGATATCTAATACCGAAATTGAAACACTCTAGAGGCTAATTTAACTAAAATAGGGTACCCCGCAAAGTATTTTTCCAAAAATGCTATTTTTTATATCAGCTATCAGAATTGTATTCAGAATAATAACGTCATTATTAATAAAGTACAAAATACATAGTTCAGCAGTAGTAGAGAGACCATATAGAATACTGAAATAGTTCCTAACGAGCTATCATAATCAAATCAAACACCTAACTAAATATCTAAAGCTCCAGAGCAAACCTAGGTACTTAGGTATTATTTTTCGTGGCAGTCTGGAGTATGTATGAGCAACGCCATTTTAGATTGTTTTAAAAATAGCACATACAATTTTTTTTATTATACTTGCATTATAATCTGCCAATTTCACACTAAAAAGCGTTCATAAAATCGTCTTTATTGCACAAGTACTCTATAAAGTCGTCTAGGTAACAACAATAATATTAACTGTTGTGTGACTGTTGTTCTCCTATGTAAACACAAAGCATCTCTGTGGCAACAAATATATCCAAAATCGGCACGCTTAATTTTCAAATTTTAAATACAGATTTTTTCTCTTTTATAGAGGTTTTAGTTGCAATTATAATAAAAAATAGCGTACAATACTCGTGTATAAGTAGACTTTATCGCATTAGCGACGAAAATTACAAGCACGAGCTTGCGACAAATAAAGTCTTTCTTATACACATGTAGATATTATAATATACTATTTCGTAAATTCTCTTTCATATTTTTTTTGCAAAATCCATAAAGCTATACTATATTATACTATACTATACCTAATTATCGAAATGTATGCGTTATGAAAATAGAATTATATCTTTCTTTGATTAAGTTAATGGGTGTCCAAGTAATTCAAGTGACTTGTTTTTTGAAATGTTTGATTGATTGATAAATAAATCAGTTTTATAAAGTAAAAACTAAACATTAACTCCATATTTCGATGTTTACTCAAGCAAATTCACATCTGAGGCATAGTTTTTAGCATTTTATAAGTAGATAATCTTACATAAGAAGGTAATTAGGATGTACCTTACATCCAAATTCTTCGTAAAACCAAGTGGCGTTGCTGATACAACAGAGAGATACAAAAGAGAAGCTATAGAGAAAAACGACGCAGAGAACAGAAATTGAAGAGTGGAGAAAGTAAAAACGAAGTTTAGAAAAATTTATCATTTTAAATTATTGTATATACTAGCTTATTTTTGTTTAAATTAAGCAAAATATACAAAGACATGTCATAATGACTTCATTAAATACATCATGTTTTCATTTTTCGAAAAATATACACCAGTATTTATTGATGATAGGTTCGAGTAAAGTTGGTTGCCTAATGCATACCCGCTAGGACTTTTAAGTTCAAGTGGTCTTTGGTTCAAGTCTCTAAGGACGGTTTGCACCACTTCCCCTTAAATTTAACTTATAGTTAATTTACGTGTGCATCATATTCGTATATGCAAACGGACCTTATTCGTGTAAACATCTTAGGTAGTTGTCATTAATTTAAGCCATTGAGGTAGTCTAATCTACTGAGAGAGTACTAAAAAACTTGTAAATGATAATAAGGAGCGTTAAAAATAAGCATAAATAAGGACCAATTATTGTTCGAATCTCAAAATGTGTTGTACTTATTTGTAATTTACAATTCTTCAAATTAATAGAAAGTAAAGAAACACTGCACTTTATTTTTTGAACATGAACCAAAACAATGCCATGTTCATACAGATGAGTTCTCAGCTAGCTTCGTACTTAGGGCTTCACTTGTGAGATTTCTCGCGAGAAATTAGCGTTTCTCGCCTCGCATCTAGCAATTTCTTGCGAAGCATGACTGGTGTGAAGCACGTAAGCTTCACTTGCGAGATGAGCGTTTCTTGCGAAAAATCTAGCAATTTTTGCGAGGCGATAATGCGAGATTCTCGCAATTTCGCGAGACTCATGTGAAGCTCTTATACCTTCAATTGTGAGATTTCTCATAAAAATTGAGCGTTGCTTGCGAAAAATTTTGCAATTTAGTGCGAGGCGATAATGCGAGATTCTCGCATTCTTGCGAGACTCGCGTGAAGCCCATATGGATTCAATTGCGAGATTTTTCGTTGCGTTTCCTGCCTCTCATCTCGCATTTTCACGAGACTCGCGTGAAGTTCTTATAGGTTCATTTACGAGATTTCTCATAAAAATTGAGCGTTGCTTGCGAAAGATCTTGCAATTTAGTGCGAGGCGATAATGCGAGATTCTCGCATTCTTGCGAGACTCGCGTGAAGCCCATATGGATTCAATTGCGAGATTTTTCGAGCGAATTGAGCGCTTCCTGCCTCGCATCTCGCATTTTCACGAGACTCGCGTGAAGCTCTTATACCTTCAATTACGAGATTTTTCATAAAAATTGAGCGTTTCTTGGCGGTGTGGCGATAAGGCGATAATGTGAGACTCTCGCATTTTCGCGAGACTCGCGTGAAGCCCATAGATTCAATTGCGAGAAATGAGCGTCTCTTGCCTCGCATCTCGCATTTTCGCGAGACTCGCGTGAAGCCCTTATACCTTCAATTGCGAGATTTCTCATAAAAATTGAGCGTTTCTTGCGAAAAAAGATTTTAGCATTTTTGCGAGACTGACGTGAAGTACTTAAGCTTCACTTGCGAGATTTCTCATAAAAATTGAGCGTTTCTTGCGAAAGATCTTGCAATTTTGTGCGAGGCGATAATGCGAGATTCTCGCATTTTCGCGAGACTGGCGTGACGCCCATATAGCTTCAATTGCGATATTTCTCGCGAGAATAAAGCGTTTCTTGCCTCGCATCTCGCAATTTTTGGTGAGGTGATAATGCGAGATTCTCGCAATTTTGTGAGACTTGTAATGAGCTTGCGCCGCCTTACATTACACATTGTAGTACCTGAAGTAAATGAAGTCTTTAAAAAAGGGTGTAACGCTTGAAATTAATTTGGATAAAGGACTAGGTCCTTAAAAAAACTTTTCACAGAAATATAATGCAATATTTACCCTATAGAACTATAGATAACCGTATAGAAATCAATAAAATACTTTTTGAAACCCGTAACAGTCAGTTAAAATCAAGATTATTCATTCTAAAGCTTAAAGATATCGTTAGTTTTGACTTGAAAGACTCTATAAGGGCATTTTGTTATAATAAATTATTTATAACTACTTATTTAAAAAATCTGAAATTTTTTTTTACTGTTTGCGTCATCTAGTGCGAATCTATAGAATTATATAGAGTTTCCTTATAAGTAGATACCTACCGTCCGAAAAAAGGGTCCCAGCTTATAGGGGGTTTATTCGTAACTTTAGACAAATAAAACTTTATATAAAATTAAATGAGACGACCTTTTCTACAATATTAGCGAAAAAAAAGTTAGTATTTTCCAAACAGCTAAGGCTGATGGCGTCTTCGTTACTTTTTTTAAATTGCACCATATACATTTTTTAGTCTCATAAGAGAGAGAATTTTTTTCTCTTTTCAATAAGGTAAAGCATCCATAGGGTTAAATAAGAAAATTTTAAAGAAAAATTGTGAAACCTAAATCTACATTAATTTTTATCAAGCACGTGGATTGTTCAAAAAACATGATTTTCAATTGTTTATCTAACTGTGTAAGCTTCTTCACTGAAATATAATGTTCCATTGCGCCACGACCGCTGGATTGGCTACTATAAGCTTGTTACGAATAAATTAAAAGTAGAAAAAAATAAATTAAAAGAAAAAACTCGTAAAACATTATTTATTTATTATTAATTGGCGTCATCAACTAAAGCTATTGACGATGAATATTTAAAATAATAGATTTTCACAAAAATTGTTCAAAGTGAGAGCTGTTGTTTTCTACACAAAGTTGACAACATAGTAAACCATTTACATTAGCAGACACTGTTCAAAATACCAAGTCTTTTATGTAGCTCCATATAAAAAAGTTTTTCTTTTTTTAATTTATTCGTAACAAGCTGATGGTAAACAAACCAGAGGCCTTGGCTTAATGAAACATTAGATTTGAGTGAAGAAGCTTACACAGTTACCTAAACAATTGAAAATTATTTGTTTTTTTAACAATCAGCTTGCTTGATAAAAAATAATTAAGCTTTAGTTTTTTCAATTTTTCTTTAAAATTTTCTTATTTAATCCTACGAATGCTTTACCTTATCGAAAAGAGAAAAAAAATTCTCTATCATATGAGATTAAAAAATGTGTATGGTGCAATTTAAAAAAGGCAACGAAGATGCCATCAGCCTTAACTGTTCGGAAAATAATAACTTTTTTTTCGCTAATATTGTAGAAAAGATCGTCTCATTTAATTTTATATAAGGTTTTATTTGTCTAAAGTTACAAATAACCCCCCTATAAGCTGGGGCCCGTTTTTGGAAACGCACGGTATATTCCAATTTCACAATTATACAGAGTGTCTCATTCCTAATATGTGTTCACAAAATTTAGCTAGCTATAGCGCGGCTTCTATTGAGATAGATGCAGAAAACAAAACACGTGCCGCTTTAATAGAATAGCGTACTTTACTATAATTCGACAGAAGCTTAGTAGTAGAAGTGGATCCGAGTACGAACGATTGTTCATAAATACTGTACCGAAAAATCTCGATGTAATCTAATCTTCATTCTATAAATGACACAACTGTCTACATTTGTGAACAAATACTATATGTAGATACATTTTCCGTCATTCACAATCAGTAAATGAAAAATTAATAATATATAACAAAATATAGAACATAACATAATTATTGCAAATTGTGCCTTTCATACTACTATTTACATATAACGATTTTCTTTCTATAACCACAACTTAGAGCAATTTTCACTTTGAAAAGAATTTTTGAAAATTAATTACCTACTTTACTATTTTTGTATATTTTAATCTAAGAAACAACCCTATTCTTTTGAAAAAGTATAAACAAAGCTCAAGAGTTATCTTCATTATAAATAGAAAATTCAACTTTTTCTTTTTAACACTTCACCATCTCAAACTTAAAAACAAACAACAAATTCCGCACTATTTTTCAACATTAATTAACTGAAAAGATTAAATATTAAAAATAAATTAATCAAAACACTTAATAATCGCACGAAACTTAATAAAAATTTATTTCTTTTAGCCTAAAGTGAGTTTTTTGGTAAAAAAATTAATTTACCTTTAATCATAAACACGCAGGAAGTGCGTGTTATTTTTTAGTGATAAATATTTTTAAACTAATGTAAAATTAATTTTATTACAAAAAGAAACCGTCTTCTCTTAATTTTTTATCATTAGTAAGACCTGGGTCTGATCAAAAAAGCCAATCAAATTAGGCACAACGCCACACCGCATCAAAATCACTCATTTAACATTTTCAACCAAACATTGCAATATAAATCTAAATATCTGTTATGAAGGATAATTACAAAACACATTGCAAATGTGCTAATAGTAAAAATTTTATTAGTTCAACCATCATTAATCATGGCTTGCTTAGTGTTAATTCATGTCTTCACTAATACCGTTGAGTGGCCCTACTGAGAATAAACGTTATGTTATTGTGTACATAATTATCTACTATTTAATTTTTTTTTATTAATCATTTATTTTTCTTTTCAACCATTCAAATCGTGCAATTTACAAATATGAACTAGCCTCGTCAAAAGAGATTCGAATTTCACAAGCAATTTCCTATTCTTATGTTTATAAGTTTAGACAATTAGTACTCGTGCAGAGACCAGAGAAAGGGATTCTTGAACGATATTAGATGAAAATCCATATCTCAAATCCGCAATCAAACGCTAAAATCAAGTCAGGGGAGTTGGGATTGGGACGCAAATTTGGTTGTAGGTGGTTTCACCGTTAATATTTCAAAACCACAGCTCACGTTACAAAAGAAGGGTATAACTGATGAAATAATTGCGTACAAGAAACAAAAATGTGTAGCTACAATTTAAAAAATTGCGTTAAGAATAGAACACAAAAATAAAATTCGAAAGAAAAAAAAAAGGTACAAGGCACCCACGTTTTAATTTCACGCTTTTATTTTTCGGTTAATTAATCGTATTCAGCTGTCTCACTTGGATTATAGTGACGTAGGTAAGAGACTTGAGATAAGAAGTACAGCGTAAAGTATTGGGCCTACTAGTCGTAAGATTAATGATAGCTCGGTCTAAGATTCAAAAGTGACACGAAAATCTCAGCCTCTGTATCAAATTTAACTTAAAGGTTTTCTGTTTTTAAAGGTTGATGGTTTGTCCAGGTAAAACATTATTTAAAAGCTTTAAATATATTTATCTCCCTCTATAGAAGCAGTACAAAAGATTTCATACAAACTAAGGGATGAAAATTAATAACAATAACTTACGTGTGAATTTAAGTTTTGAATTGGATAAATTGATGGATGTTAGGTAACCTGGCGCTTAGGCAACCCAACGTACGCGTAAACGTTTAAATGTGAGTTTAGGGGTTGAAAATAACGAAATTGAATTTTAAACGATTATAGTTTGATACAAAAGTAATTATATAAATGTAATTGAGAAATAAAGAAGTTTAAAAGCGACATCTGTTTAAGAAAATTTCTAATTAATAATTTAATTAAATAAAACCATAAACGCGAAAATGTAATTAATTAAACAAAAGTTTTTATAAAACAATAGAATAATTATTCTGGTATATTAATTATATTAAAAAGGAAAAAAATAAATTTTACTTTTAAAAATGTTTTTAAGGTTGATCGTTTAGTAAAATCCTTTATTGGAGAATTCATTGGAAGACCAGTTCTTCATTCCCAAGATGTTGCAATTTTCTGAGAGCTCCCCGGAGTTCTTTCAGACGAGGGGGCCGCGGACTGTGGGGCCTCGTTCCGACACGTCACTCACTCCGAAACTTACCCATGATTAATGATCGCTTAGCGGCGCGCAGCTTCAAACAACAAAGTTTTCCCAGAGAAAAAATATCGTATATAAGAAACGAACGCTCGAAAAGACTCTTTCTAGATCTACCCTTCAAGATTGTGCTCTGCCCTCAAGCTTGAACCCCACTCGGCATTTCGCTTGACAGTCTCTTCTTGGTTTCTTTATTTCCAATGTCTACTTTTCCATTTATTATAATTTGCCTCTATCTTAGATGAAAATAATGTTATCGCTTAAAAGAAAAGCGTAAGAATAAATTCGGAAAATATAAAATTTTTTCCACGTAATTTTTTTTAGTTAAAAAAGTATTGATTAAAAAGGGTGCATTTAGAAATAAATTATTAAAAAAAAAGTTTCAAACTGGGAAAACTGTCCTAAGCGATGAGTGAATTGTGACGTCATTGATCCAACATCCCGGTAGAACACAATGATGAATTTATCCTTCTTGTGACAACCGACACGTCATCACGCCCAGTCATTTTACTATAATGTCATTTTACACTTTAGTCCTGGTGGTCCAGTCCATTAAAATCATCAATTTATAATCGAAAATTATACTTAAACTAAATACCCGATGACGTTAACTTCTTTTAACGTGCGCAAAAATTTTCAAGTTTTTTATTTAGGTACGTTGGGTTTGTTGACATGCATATTATGAAATCGATAGAAGTATTATTAATTTGATAATGGATATTTCATGAGGGAAGAAGAAAGTTTACAGGAATTTTCAATTTGGCAACCGTTATTATAGCAGGAGCGGCTGTGCATCGTAATATAACGACCATCCATTAAATTAGAATATACGCTAGAAAATTTTTATTAAAGCCTTATTACACAAAAAAATCGCGCGCGATAACAAAGATAATATAAAATTATAATTTTTTTGGCCAAAATTTAATTTCTGCAATTTTTTTATTCTCTTCCTAACACAAATTTAAGCTACGTGAATACGGCTTTATTATAAAACCAACGAGTATGACTTGACTAAAAATTCACCAGCAAGACGTATCTATCAATTTTCACTAGTCATGTTAACGCAGTCATTTTTGGATGCATTTCCTTGTTTTGGTTTCTTCTTAAGTAGCCTTTCATGTCCACTGTATATTATACACACAATGATATAAAAAATTGTTATTTATTGTTGTGTCACTGACATTACAATACTAATTTCTTAGCAGTTCAGTAGGTACAGCTACAGATTATATTCTTAAGACAAGATAAAATTAATAAATTGGATATTTTCTTCTTATCGCAGTTATTTTAAGTTTATTTGTGATTTATTAGTTTCTTAAAGGGCTTTTTAAACAGGACCGACTTAGCACATTATGCCAAAAACCAATACACAATGTTTTCTCCCCAAGAAAAATGTTTTTTATCTTTTGTGACCCCTAAGACTATGATGGCATTTCCATCCGTTGTAACACTTTCAATATAATTAGAAGACCCATCTCTATCGTCCTCACGTGATCTTTATCTCATACTTAATCATGCAATTATTACTTCTTCTTCATCTAAAGAACGGTCTTTAGAATATTTACTCAAGGGCATTTCTTGGCTATTTTATTTTAAATAGGAAAATCCAAGATACAGTAAATTGAGATGTAATTTTACGAAAATTATGAATTTTTTTAAATTTTGACTTCAGTTACCCATACGAACCCTTAACCCAAACAATAACCATTCTAAATATCTAACACATCAGTGTGTATAAAATTTTGAAGAATAGAGATGCAGACTGGCTTCCACTACTAATGAATGACTATGGCTAAGGGTTGGCAAAAATTAAGAGGATATTTTACTCCAAGAAATCTCTTAAAACACATCCCTGTAAGTTCGAATACGCCCCTGATATGTAAAAAATGTATTAATTCAAGACTTAAGACGTCGTTTAAATGTAATATCATGTTCATGTACGTAAGCGAAACTATCAAACTATTTTTATTGTGACGGAACTAAACACTAAAACAATTCGTCTAATGAAATTTTAACTTTTGGTGTATGAATTACGTATAAGTATGGAAAATTGTAAAGTTTATTCACTCGAGTAGAAAATAGGACTAGAAGAAAAAGAATTCAAGTGTTGGTTCTACGAATACGTGGAAGACATTTTGTTAACACACGTTATGTACTACTATTAAAAAATCATTAAATTTGAATGGGTAACGGTATTATCGACACATTGTGTTGAAGTAAAAAATATTAAGAAATTTCTATCTGGCACAAATTTGGCAAATTTAATTAAAGAAAGAATGGTATGAGAAATGACTAACAGAGAGAGAGAGTTATAGGTTGGAGAAATAATATGAGCTAAAAGTTTTTGGTAACAGTTCCATCTATTTCATGGTAGATGATACGGTTGCGATATAGGCATCGTTCACATAATTCTTCTTAGGACCGGTACTTTAATTCCGCGTTAAGCATTTGGTTAGGTTAACTTGATCATTGATGCGTGCCGCTTATAAATTTATCAAATTTAACCTAAGGTTAAATAGCGTTCTAAGCGCCAGTGAGTTAGTTAATTCGTAATCAGGGCTGGGGTCCTAGAATTATTAGCGTATAGCTACGCTACTCGAAACTTTTAGAAATTGATAGGAAAAGGCTAAAGAGTAGGTTAACTTAAAGTAGCGTAGCAATACGCTAATAACTAAACGATCTCAGCTCTGGTTAGTTAAACAAGATTTTAATCGAAACTCAAAGTATCGGCCCTTATTGTCAAAGTTAAAACATAATGGTCATATTTTATCATCAAGTCTGAAATCTGATCGACACACGTATAAAAAAGTTAATATTCCACGGTTCCTTCCAAATTGTGAAATATTGCAGCAAACCAGATGTAATAAACTATTCTTTATTGCAGCAAGTTTTGATTACAATACTTGCAGTGTAGCAGAAACGAGCGCTCTACCTCTACTATACACAAACGATCATACCACTCTGTATAAGTAATAGCAGTAATAGATAGCCCCTATCCCTTATAAAATAAGTAATACAGCACACAGACTTTCCACTGGCGGTTATCTGGGAAACTTTTAGATTTTTTCTCGAACCCTGTTTTAAAACTGTGCTTGATCAAATGATTTGATGAAAGTGGGTCCAATATTAACTAGATAGTACTAAAGAGAAGAAAGTAGTAGAGACACAGACAAACGTCAAAGTTTTATAGTAAAACCACGAATAGATTGATTTAATCAAGTGAAAATTTTATCAATAGAAAAGAACCAATAATAATTATGAAGACATGGAGTCATTAGCTGACCAGTTTTCTGCATAATGCGACCCGATGGCTTTCCCAGTCCCAGTTCCCACGTCCCATTATTTCTTAGATCTACTTATAGGACTTCACGCGAGAGTCTCGCATGCTCGTCTCGCATCTTGCAACTTTTTGCGAGGCGAGGAGAGGCGAGAGTAAGATTTATAATCTGAAGGAAAAAACGGGGTGATCGTATTCAGGCCCATCTTTTGGGAATAAGCTATTTGAGTGCCAGCGAACACGAAAATCTGGTTGACTTCCACAGCATCCACAGGCAGTGGCTTAAGGCCTCAGGGCTGTTAATAATAAACTTATAATTGGGGAGGAGGGCGTGAAATCCACCTGAGAAGGATGCCAAAGTAAAATCTTACTTTTTATTCCGTAGTTACTTTAGTAGTCGAGAACTCAAATACCATTTATGAGTAACGAGTTAATGTTTGCGGGTGTGCAGCATAAAGACGTTACTTTCAGTCCAGCTGCCCCGCTCACAGAGACATTATAGAGAGTAGTCAATCTTTTTAGTCGATTCTTTTTATAAGAATGATAAAATGTCAAAGTTGCGTCCCGAATGCTGTCACATTTCTTACTTTCTTCCTTCTTTAAGAATTTTATTAAAGGATCCTGAAGCCTTAAGTCACTGCCTGTGGAAGCCAACCACATTTTCGTGTTCGCTGGCACTCAAATAGCTTATTCCCAAAAGATGGACTTGAATACGATTACCACGTTTTTTCAGTTATGAGCCCATAGTCTATTAGATTCCCGGGCTTATGCTCCTTGAGTTGATTCTCAGTACTAACAAGTTATTATAATATTTAGTTCATGTAAAACGGCTCTTAAGCTCTCTATTCACGTACGGACGTACAGTTCCCTGCCCGGCCATTTATTACATCATCATTCATTAACCATCATATAGTTAACGAAAACTTGTAATGTGTTTGTAGCGGCCGTCCTTTCGCTAACGGTTTGCAAAACACTACACACGTTAATTTTTGGGAAGCAGAAAAAGCGGTTGGCTAAAATCTGTATTTACTGTTGTAGTATACGCGAGTAGAGACCATTAGGTGGAGGAAAGTATTGCATATAGCTGATGCACTGGGCTGCCATAGCTAAATTTGAAGTATTACTGGCTTTGAAGGTCCCAAAGCACATGTTAGGAGCTTATTATAACCTATAAACTAAATAAGCACTTGCTTTTAGGGCTAGCGCTTCACGCGAGTCTCGTAAATTGCGAAACTCTCGCATTCTCGCGTAGCAAAAAAATTGCGAAATGCGAGGCGAGAATTGCTCATGTTTGCGTAAAATTTTTAGCAAGTGAATCCCTACTTAGGACGTCAGATGACACAAAAAGAGGGCACCACGCGAATAGAACACCGATATTTTTAAACGAAAAAATGTGTTAAATTTTTTGTAGAAACGATGACGGGATTGAGGGAAGCTATACTAAACATAATTTGTACTTTTAAAAGCAAGCCAAAATAGATTACGTACGTATTTACAAACAAAACTGAGTCCAGTCAGAGGCTTATAGCATTTTCGATTGGTTATACCGGTGCGGTTCTACGTTCTAATGCACTTTCATTTGCACTACGCCAGTTACAAGTGTTTTATTGGTACTGATCCGGTACAGTACACTCTATTATAGCTGTGTAAAATAATCATGTGATTGCACTCAACCGGTGCAAAAGCGCACTGGCTTCATGTCGGTGCGGTCCCAATAGAAAACGTAATCAGATTCCTAAAAAAATCTGAAGTAACCTGAATACCTAGGGATTCATCAAGTCAAGAGGCTTGATATTTTTACAAATTACTTGACTTGACAATCAAGTTTTTCAAAAACTCAGTACTTGACTTGACTTGATTTATTGTCATTACTGCTTGACTTGATATCAAGCTACTTGATATTGCTTGAGAAACTCTAGGAGATCGCGTATGGCTTCCCCTTCAAAGTCTGTAGCGTAAAGCAGCGACGATTCTTTGTAACCGATATCTTTTACTCTTTTGAAGGCAATATCAAGAAAAGCGAGTAGCGACCATTATTGTTCTCTATATAAACAATAAACCATATAAACCCATAAACAAACTACTTCTTTTCCTGACTTGACTTTCTCAGTAATCTCTGGGTAGTTCTTATTGAACTATATTCGTAATTATTTTAAAATTTTTATTTTTTAAATAAAAAATCAAGCTACTTAATTTTTCAAGTACTTGACGTTCGAACTACTTGACTTGACTTGATATTTGACTAGCAATATTTGACTTGAACTTGACTTGATTTCAAGTCAAGTCAAGTAGCTTGAAAATCAAGTCAAGCCGTGAATCTCTATAATACCCTACTGGAGTGTTAGCGCTCTTCCACGTAGCCCTCAGGGATGTTTTTTGCGAAATTAAATCTTTTAGGAATTCTTATCAGATCACCGATATGATATTAAATTTTAAGTTCCTATGATGACTAACTTCATTAATTTTAATTCATTAATTATTCAAGGCATAAATATACAGAACCTATTCCCCCATTACACCCTCTACCAATTTTTCCGGTTATTTTCCTGTGATGATCCAGACTTTTATGGAGACACTTTAGAATCATTTGTACAATCATGGCATGGCTTAAACTTCTTTCCAGCCAAACCAAGTTTAAACTCAAGCGCTGTACCTGGTTTAGCTGGAAACCAGCTAAAACCATGATTATACAAATGGCTCTTAGGGTATACTCTTAATAATTTCATGTCATCTATCCCGTTACACATACGAGCCTCCGGGTAACCGAATGAGAGGTTTCTACAGAAAATCCCATAATTGGATGTCTAAGGATACAGTCTCCAAATACATCTATCCTTTTAGGACCGACGGTTTGAACTGAGTCAAGGTGCTGATGAATAAGTCAATCAGTCACGACTTAGGGCCGAATTACATGAACTAACTATTTAGTAACTGTTAGTTACTAACTTGGTTACTAAATGAACTCAAGGAGCAAAAACACGGTAATCTAAGCTTTAACGTCAACGTCAAAATTTATCCGCCCATTTTGACGTTGACGTTAAAGCTTAGATTCCCGTGTTTTTGCTCCTTGAGTTCATTTAGTAACCAAGTTAGTAACTAACAGTTACTAAATAGTTAGTTCATGTAATACAGCCCTTAGATTTTTAATAAGTACATCCAAATGTCAAGTGTTTAGGGTCTCTAACTCTAATGGTCTCAATCCAGCCCTAAGCATACTGTTTTTTATTATAAGTTTGATTGTGGACGAAGGACGACTGGACGACACAAACACACGCAAGTATCAAGGACCAAACTGTTATTTATTCTTCTCAAAGAAGCGAGCCACTCTAAGACATTCCAACGGAATTATATTCGAGACAGTTTGATATTGAAGTGTGGGTTAACAAGGCGAAGGCGAGGGATGAATTTTAGATTTTTTTCTAGCAACAGCACAAGTAGTTAAGCCGGTCCTGAACTCACTCACGCAATCAAAGCCTATACCGCACGTTCACATAGCTCTATCGCTCTCTTACCGAAATGTCCACTGTAAGACTGGACTTTATATATTTCCTTTTGTTTCGGTTAAATTCTAACCCTTTTCTTTCAACGGTTATAATCAAAATGTCAATCACTGCCCTCAATTTGTCTTTTATTCTTGTTAATAACACAACATCGTCAACATAAGCGTTGATAACTGTGACTTATAATGAATTGTCCCCTCGTAGATTTCTCATATTATTTTTTCTAACATTAAATTGAAAGAAGTGATTGAAAAAAACTAATAGTATGAAGAACATAATTTTAAACAGTTACTACGTTAAAACAATTAAAATAATTTTGTGCAGTATGAGCGCCTATAGGTGCGAAACCATTACAACGTCTAATTTATCAGTCACTCCAAGAAAAAGATAATCGAATACAGTAATTAACTAATTAAGAATCTAAAGATTAGATATAATATCCAAAAGTAAGTACAACTTAATTACAATTTGCATAATAATTTTTAATTAAAATTCATACGTTTGTAGGTAGGTACGGTACGGTATTGTAATAACACGTGCGAAAGCGATGAATAAAAAAATTTGAATAGATACAAATTACAATAAAGATGTCTTAAATTATGTAAATAAGTTACTCTTGATATATTCACGCACATTTCCTGTTTGAAAAATAACATCATAATTTAAAAAGCACCTCTCAATATGTTTCGTATGTGCATGCAAAATGCGTTTGTTAAAAAAAAATTCGCATATGTTGCAAAAATCATGCCGTATGGGTTTGAGAAGAATTGCCTATTAATAATCTATCAAGCGTAAAATATAAAAAATGATCCAATTTCTAATTTGCATTTTTTGACGTATCCTAAAGTTAAGAGGTACGCACTTTTTCGAGCGTACAAAATCTCAAACAGTTTTTCTATTGGACATGCCGACTGAATATTGGGAGGGTTTTTTTTTTCGAGGGTGGTCCGATTAAGAATGGTAGTTTGCATCAGTTTAAAGGCCGACGAACAAACAGGAAACTGGAAAGTTTAGAAAGGCACATTTTTAAAACGCAGATGTAAAGCTTCCCCTCTTTTAAAACTTTTAAACCAATTATGTAGGAATATTTACACAAGAAAACAAAAATAAATGCAACAAAAATCAGCTGCCGTTTTTATTTTATTTTCTTTTTATAAACAAATAAGAAAATTAGCGAAAATTTTAAAAATATTTCGTAAAGTAATCATTCAAAGTCAATCAATCAAAGAAAGAAGTAGTAGTAGAAGAGATTGCTGGGAAATCTGATCGTGAGGTAAATGAGATGTTTGCTTATCAAACAGGAAACTCGTCTGCCTCAGATAAAATGCTTCGCAAAACTTTCATCGGATAATTTAACTCGGGAAATGTGCTTCACTGACTTGATTATGATTGATAAAGAGATTGTTACGTCAATGTTTTCTTAATAATTTAACTTTAAAATTAAGCCAAGTTTTAATTGACATGAAAACCAAAAATATTATTTAGGGGTGCGTATACCTATTTAGCGGGGTGTTTTACAACGTGTAAATGTAATTACATGTTTCTAGAAAATCACTAATCTGTATCTTATTCAAGAAGATACAAGAGCGTTGATTTCTATCAAAGCTAATTCGCCTATAATTTTCTTTATGAAAGAGGGAGGTTTTTCCGATTTTATCTAAACGATACTGATACTGCTCGGTGTACTTCTGATTAATTAAATTAATTAAAAGAGCAATAGTTTAAACAATACAAATTTTTCAAAGGCCACCCTGTATATCTATCAAAACTATAATAACCCAACTTTTTACATTTAAGAAAAACGATAAAAAAATATTTTTACATTACATGTAAAATTATGTATTTAACTTTTATTGTAGCAATAAGCTTATGTTAGCATTATAGAATTTTTTTTATGTTTTTCAATTATTTTTTACATTTAAAAAAGCTTAAAATAATTGCAAGTAATTTTTAGTAATACTTTTTTATTATTTGTGGTATTATAATGAAAAAGTTGCGTGTTTGTATGAAATATAGAGGTATAGAGAAAACCTTTTATATCCATCCTACATGTAAATTTAGAAATCAAATTTTGAGCACACCTATTACAAGTCTCTTATTAACATTAGTAACAAAAGCCCCCTAATGGATGATTTAAAATTGTTTCAAACACGAAATTGCTAAAATATGTTTTCTATTGGCCACTTTTATTAAGTACGACTATTGAAATGCAAATTACGGACATTTTGTTTATTAGTTTGTTGGAATATTATCATTATGTATACCTATATGTTCGTACGTATCTTGATTTTGGGTATAGATGATGGAAAACTATTACAAAATTTTGTATTCTTCTACATAATGTCCCTATAATTTACTATATTTGATGTAAAATATACTATTTATGTAGGTACCCTCAAAATTATTTTTTTTATTATTTAAATCCTTCTTGCGGTGTCTTTGAAATGGTGTTTTAAAATGGTGTTGTAATATTAAATTGAATTCATCAAAAAACCATTAAAATACTTTTACTATTAAGCGTCTGGATTTTCATTCAAAAAAATTTAAATTTGTTAATGAATTCTAAAATAGAGGCTAGTCACTTCAGCTCGAAAAAGGGTCGATTATTTGAATAATAGTCAGAAGGCTGATTTTTAAAATACCTCTTCTATTAATAGTTCTACATTAAATGTCAAAAATCCCCACAAAAGTAAAACATTTAGTAAGTAGACGAATTTAAAAATCTGACACCTGATCAAAAGTTACCCCTATTTCACAGAAAACCTTCTGGAAGTAGAAGAACCTATACCAGACATTGTCTAGTGCACATAGAAATGGAAATGGGAAGCATTTCCAGTAGAAATGTTTACTGTTTTAAGTCAGCGGTTCTCAAACTGTGCTACGCAGAGCTTCTCAAGGTGGTACGCAAGCCTCAAACAAGGGACTTGTTTCAACCATGTAGCATCACTTTCACCTGCGATTGTATTTTTTTATTACTTAATCATTCTGAAACTTAGCTATATCCCTATCTCAATAAAATTTTTAATAGTTTAGACGTGCAGCCTCACAATTATTGGCCACCCTGGCTATACGTTTAGCACAAATTATGAATGTAACCACCCTGGCGTATAGCCAACGTGGCCAATAATTGTGAGGCTGACTGTACCTACACGACTGAAAAACAAGTTTGAGAACCACTGTTTTAAGCAGTTTTATAAAATTCCGTGATAGTGCCGTGAGTTATTAAAGTATAAATCGTTTAAAAACAATATAAACAATAGAAATCTCCTATTTCTACGTAGCGGAAGGTCAAAAAAATTGAATACCCCATCCCATATATTTACCTTTTGCACTTGTGAAAACTGCGCAGTGAGTACTGAGTAGATTATAGATACTTCTTTATCTTTCTTCATACGAGATAAATAAATTCTTACTGAAACAAAAAAGAAAACTTCAATTCGTAGATATACAAAAATATAGATGTAGATTAGGGCTTCAGTTGCAAGAGAAATCTGGCAATTTTTGCGAGATGTTCGCGTGAAGCTTCTTTAGCTTCACTTGCTAGATTTCTCGCGAAAAATGAGCGTTTCTCACCTCCTATCTCGCAATTTTTTGCGAAGCGAGAGAATCTCGCAATTTTGCGAGACTCACGTGAAGCCCTAGTGTAGTTTTTTCATCTTAAACATGATTTTAAATATGAAGAAATTGTGAGCGATAGTAGTGGTTTTAGTTATGGCAAGTGTTTTGGGAACGGTGTCCAGATCCAGAAACAGAAACGTAGCATTACGAAATATTTTCAAGAAACACTTAGGTTCTAGTCGGTCATACTTTAGGGCTATTTATTACATTTTTGTACCGTGCCATTGAGATGAAATTCAAGCTAAGGTTGTACTCATGTACTTCTTTAGAAGCTAGGAAGGAACTAAGATTTTGCTTCAGCGCGTCTAAACAGGAGCTGTTGAAATTTCAAATGACCATTAAAAAGTGCTTGCATCTAGCGAACTAGATGGGGTTCTGTGGATTTTGCTCAAACTGTGTGGATTTGCTCTTGTCTTTATACACGATTTACATACACGAGAATTCAACAAACTCCATCTGAGCATTACTAAGAATCACATACCTTATTTGTACTTAGGTGTGTGTACATTTAGCCTCATATTTTATGGCCACCCTGATGGCTATACGTTTAGCACTAATTGTGGATGGATGGAACCATCATAACACCCCCTACTTAAATTGAAGAATCTTTTTATTTTGCCAACAAGTAGTAAATCAACAACCTTCCCTTCTGTCCTTGTGTAGTTGTTGGCTAATAACCATCCTGGCGTATAGCCAGGGTGGCCAATAATTGTGAGGCTGACTGTACATGTACGCAACGTACATGCAGAAATATGCACAGATGCATACACACGTTCATACTTACACACAGACCATATAAAAGAATCAGTTACCATCAGTCTTGTTCACCGGCACAGGGTTTAGACAAATGAGTCTAAAAACAATACTTGTTAATGCCGATCCAAAGAGGATGTGTTTCGAAAAACGTTTTTTTTTGGAGTCCGCGTGAGATTTTAGTGCTTTCAAGCCGTCGGCATCGGAAATAACTAAATGGCGTGCTTTGCAACATATTCAGAATGCACGACGATTATCTTCAATAAAATTAGTCACTCCACGATCCAGTCCGCGCTCGGCAAGCGGCGGGAGAGCAATCGCAACGAAAACTTTCGATTTGGGATGTCGATGCCACAATTTCATAATTACAGGACATATTTCGTAGTCCTGAATTATTCTTAATTTTCACCCGGACAATAACTAAGAATATCAGACCTGTTCTTTTGAATACCGGACACCTGGCAACCCTGCGTTAATGTCGTTGATTCTTGATAGTGCCGAAAGTGAGTTTGTTGAATTGTCCTTTTAAGACTCACAAAATCGGCACAATTTGAGCCAAATAGTCAGTGTCCATTTTATACAAGCACACAGTGCGAAAAATATCAATGGATTTTTACTGTTGCTATAATTGCTAATTTTACGAACTTAAGGTTTATTATAGGTATATCTCAATAAATAAAATGTATTAATAAAAAATAATAAAATACTAAAAAAATACTAAAAATAATAAATAATAAAAAACTGAGCATAAAAAAACTGCGCAAAAAACTAAAAAATTACTGTTGATTCAATAAAACTGTAACAGTTTAACTGTTCAGTTTTATCGTAACACATTCGCGAATTGCTTGATAATGATTCTGAAACGAAATGTGAGAGTATAAAACATTCCGCTGACCTTGGTGAAAATACTTCCAATTAAAATCTAACATTATACGGTAATAAATTAATATTATGAGGTACTACTATGCATAGTAGAAATGACACAACGTCAGGAAAGTTACTGTGTTAGCAACTGCTGAACTCGCCTGACTTAGCTCCCTGGGACCTCTGGTCATATCCAAAATCAAAATTACTATAAAGGGTACAGGACTTCACTCAATATTAGAGATTGAAGAGACCACTTAAGTATAACGGCGATTAAGGATTAACCACGATCACCAGGATTATTTTGATTAATAAGTAACATCGACTGTGTGAAAAGTCTAAGATAATAATAAGAGATATGAAATAGTTATTTATGTATCTAGAGCCTAAAAGCTAGTTTTTAGGCGTGAAGTCGTTTTTGCGACCTCAACTTGAAGTTGAGGTCGCAAATAATCGACTGAACGCCTAAAAACGCTTTTAGCTCGTGATACATACAAAATTTTTCCTCCTTTTGCAAAATTAAATAAATTTTACTTGGAGTTTTTAGGTTATGTATGATAGTTGTTGAAGACACGCCTCATTTTAAATATGTCGTACTTCTTTTTTGATTATATTGTTTCTATGTATAATTTTTTTATTTATATACTTTCCTATGTATTTTTTCTGGTTATGTACTTTCGTTCGATCGAAATGACTAACTTTAGACGTGCATTCATGAAGCGTAAAGTACGATTTTAGACGCAAGAGTAGGAAAAATTATTTTTAAATACCTACACAATAACTACTTACATAATTATCAAAACAGAAATATATCGAGAATGCTTACAGTATTGAGTATGCTAAAAACCTTCCTGGTGGATTTTTATTTCGATCTCTCTGGGAACAGTTACATCCAATTCAAAACATTGTAACTGTACTAAATAAATTTACGAGTACTAGATATTTTTACAACCTTTGCAAATATTAAATTTATAGAATATCATAAAGTTTTGCGGCAAGAAAAGAAAAATCGCTAACCAACACACTAACACACAGTAGCGAGTTATTTGCCACAAGGAACTAAAAGGATTACCGAGTACATTTCGTACACTTTGTTTGATTTATGACACACCTTTAGTTCCACTATGGACAATATTAACTTAAAATTATTTTAAGAAATATTATTTACAATGCCTAAAGTGCCTTAAAATGTGTGTCATAAAGTCACATTTGGATTCGACTACAGTTACAGTTGCAAGTAGTAAATAAGTACAAAAGAAGAAAATTCCACAAACTATAATGTAATTGCTGGTCGATGCAATAATTTTGTATTTTTTCAACTTTATTGTTAATGACAACTAATTAAAAAAACTTAATTGGAATTTAAATTACCTTTTAACATAATTATGTTAACACACGCCTCATCAACAATTTTTTTATGTTAATATGTAAATTTAAAAAACCAACACTTATACAACTTAATTATTTATTAGTATTTTACAAAAATTAATTATTTATTTTTTGTAATTATAATTAACGTAATAATTAGTAAGTAACTTTCAACAATTTAGCAAAATGTAAAATTAGAAAAAATAACAAATTTTTTAATAAACGTATTTGTTAATAACTTAATTGTATATTGGTTTTAGCCTCGAGGTTCTATCTTATAAAATGATAAATCATAAGAAAATGTCAAGTACTTCATCAGTTTCAATTCCATTTGCTTCTGATGATTATAAATATTTTAAGAAGTTCTTTTTCGTGTTTCATTTAAAAGTAGGTATATGCCACAAATTTATGGCCTAAAAAATATTTTTCTACAGTGTGTTTCACTGTGAGGTAAAGTATTTTTGACAATCGCTATTTTTGCTAATTTACAGATGATGCAAGAGTTTATCCTGTAAAACTTTTATTTGAAGATTTTTTAAAAATAACTTGAGAAGCAAGAAATTACCAAAATATGATTTTACAAACAAATTAAATCCCGAGAGCTGCGGTTACTACTCTGTATAGGGCAAACGACAAATAGACACATCTAGTATACACATAGACACACAAAAATTTTCTGGAAGTTCATACTTTCTGGTGATAAAACGTCCGTTGTTAACGATTCTACTATAATATAATATTTTCCTAATATTTAGAAGTCGTCAGAAGTAAAAATGAATAAATTTTTGCCCAACTATAGCTATACATAAGTAGGTATACTGAATCTCTGTCTAACTACGATCTGATTTTTGACTTTGATTTTCTTGTAAATAATTAATCAGATTAGAAAATTACAAGAAAACTTCCAAACTTTGTAACGAAAAATGACTGTGATAAAAAACAAAACATTCCACGTTTAGTCTCATGCACACATTTATCAACCGTTAACTATACACCATCGTATCGACACAATTTTTCTTTTACATTTTAATTAACTATTTTAAATACACTTATGTAAGATTGCATTACCGACACGTCGATAATAAATCTAAAAGATATCCTAACGATGACAAGAACATAAAACGTGTGTGATTGCCAATACACGTCCAATACAACAGACACATAACTGCATTTTTCTCTCAACTTTTATAAAACTTAGCCCATCGCACAAACACAAAACACAAATTTAAAATTATACACAAAATTCGAATAAAAAAAATAAAATGTTATAACGATGATGACGGAAATGGTCTTGACACATCATCCTTCATATATGTAACTTAAAGATAGAACAGTTAATGGTTTAAATTGTAAATACAATTTTAAAAATGTTATAACTAATAATTTGCATACATATTTTCGTACATAATATTGACGTTTCATATAGTATTGATGTTTCGTCTTTTTATATCTACTTATACATCCACACACACAGACCATCGGACCTGTTGCAGTTTATAAATATCTAACCGGTTAAAGCCAATAATATTATAAATAATGGGTAATTGATCAATGTCGTTATATTATACTTACCAATAGAACTAACTATTCAACGTTTGCCATAATAATACTTTTAAATAATTAATCTCTCGATTTCTGACTTTCACCGAAACTATACTCGTACATACAGAGAACACTTCTTGTACTCAAGTGAACTAAAGGGTTGTTTGTACAAGCCTATAAACGAGACGGAATTTTTAAACAAAAATGTAAATTACGCTAAATTATTTAAAGTAAAAAACAATAAACATTACCGAAAAAAAATTATTTGCAACAAGTGAGGCCTGCAGCTATAAGCATTATAATTATATGAAACAAATTATAGCATAAATTATATTGCTTTTAAATGACAAAAGTTGTATTAAGATAATTACAACTATTAAAATATAAAGAACCTATAATTTGTAAAACACGCGAAATGTATAATTGACTTTCTTTAACACCATCATATGTATTAAATTGAAAAAGTTGCACACGAAATGTTTGTATTTAAAATACCAGTGTTGTGTAAAAAATTGTTTTGGAATGTCTCTAAATAACTTCTTTATAATTAATCATAGAAGGTTAATTTTTATAGACAATAAATACTAAATTAAGGTCTTTATTTAGATTAATGTCAAAAGGTCGTAATATTTAATATAGGCTCACGATTGTCAAGGGATAGGGAAAATTGAGGCGGATAATTTTTGTAATAAATGGAAAATTGACACTACAATTCGAAAATTTACCAAAAACTACTTAAAAGAATTTTATAAATATCAACAAGACACAAGACGAACTGGAAACTCTTGATAAGTTACAATAAAATCATTAGCCTCTAGCAAAACCTAGAGCAAACAAAATTTTGCCTGAAACTTGAAAATAAAAGAAAGCAAAAGTGATGAATATGATAATGATAGACCACTCACACAACAGTCATCCATAATATCGACATAGCAGCATTTGCAGCAACACAGCTGTGGACTTGAGGTGGAGAATATAAATACTTGGATTTACCAACAACAAATTGACGGAGAAGTTATAAGTCGAAATAACGACGCAAGAACGACCATAGCTAAGTTTAATGAAAAAACAGTAATAAGAAAATGAAATAGGCACTAATAATTACAATGGTGATTTTTTCCAGTAGTAACATAAAGTGCGAAACTTATAAGAAGAATAGGGCGGAGCCAACGCGCTATAACAAACAAAAATGTGTCTGGTATAACATCTGGGATCAATTTTAGAGATATAGAGAGAGAAAGAGCTCTCGCTGCCTCCATCTGCACTCCGAAAGACATTAGCTCCGCCCTATTCATCTCATAGGTTCTGGACTATACCAACCCCTCAAAAACATTGAATAGCCGACAAGTAGTCAAAAGACCATCAAACGGTTTAATGAGAAAGAAACGGCTACTAAGAATATTGTGGATG
Source organism: Malthinus seriepunctatus (assembly GCA_963924605.1). Lineage (NCBI taxonomy): Eukaryota > Metazoa > Arthropoda > Insecta > Coleoptera > Cantharidae > Malthinus > Malthinus seriepunctatus. Next base: position 15,233,220 of record OZ004601.1, on the reverse strand, counting down.
GAACACCAAAATAACGCCTCTATGCCGTTGGTTCTCAAGCTTTTTGAAGTCGAGGAACACTGAACTCGGACATTTTTTGCGCGCAACACTTACTGTAATTCAAAATAAGCTTTTAAGCAGGGGTAGCCAACTTTTTTGAGATCAAGGGCGCAAAAAAAGAACATTGCTCGCAAAAATAACTCCATCATTATTGAAGAAAAAAAATAGAATCGTGTCCAGGGTAGATGGCTAAAGTTGGAATGGCCGTTTTAAGCCCAAAAATCAAAAGTAGGCTCATATATTTAAGCTATTTTTGAGCTCTTCATTCCACCTATTTCAATTTTAGGCTCATATATTTAACCCTAATAACAAGGGTTAACTTTCAAAGTTAACCCAAATGCGTGCCAAATTCCGTCAGCACGGCCATTGTGAGCCGAAAAATCAAAAGATATCTCATTAAAAATCATTTAAAATCATTTAGATCTTTAACAGAGATCCAGAATTTTTCAGGAGCATTTTCAATAACAATTATAGCTGTTACTTAGTATTGATCTTTCTTTTGCCAAAATTTTTAATTGCGTGTTTAATTTTTTCGCGGAACACTTCAAATGGCTTCACGGAGTACCAGTGTTCCGCGGAGCACGGTTTGAGAACCAGGGCTCTATGCTACATGAACCGGAAATGCTGGAGATTAATTCTTAAAGAAAAAAGTAAATGCGCAATGATCCAGGGACGATCCTCAACACGCTTAATCAACTAGATAAAGCTTTTGTTGACTAGACACAACGTGGACGCGGTTATGACTCAACAACACTGAAAAAAATAGGGATAATCATATATTTGATCCGATCATAATGTCACTATACCATCTAGAAGAGAAACTAACCCACAAGGACCTGCTAACAAGAGTTATCTAGCGTTATTTTTTCAAACTTAAAAAAAAAGAACTCCTTTTCATTATAATTTCAGAAAACTAAGCACGTGACCTAGTCGACGCACCGCACCTAGCCGTGTCCTTAGCATCGCACTTAGCACCGCACCAAAAAAATTAATTAGTCATCGTTTTGTACCGAGATTGGCACTGAAGCCTAACATCCTCGCCTAACACACTTTCATAAAATATACACATACACATACATAAAAAAATGATTTTTTTTCTTTTTCGGTGCTATGCCTGGTGGAGGGCGAAGTGCGGTGCGTCGACGTGGCCTTTTTTTGGCGTTTTGACCTGAACCGACGGTTTATAAACCGTTAGAAAAGGTTATGTTATAGCGTAACGTAGTCTTTAAAACACGGTCAACTTGAGTGATAGAAATTACTTGGATGATCAACTACAACTATCCAAGTGCTAGAACGGTTAAACTAATATTATAGTGAGCTTTCTAATTATTTATAATTTATATTAAATAAAAATTTATTTATAACAGCCAATGCTATTATACTCTCTTTGTTTTTATGGTTTGTGCTATTTATAAATATGTTCTATAGCATATCCTGGATCACCTTTTTTTTATTCCTGATTTATATTTTTACCTATCGTTCTAAAGCTCTAATATTCTAGCCGCCTTTTTCATTAGTAACACCTAAAACCTAAGGCGTTTCAAATTTAATAAAAGTAAAATTATTATTATTTATTTTTTCTTCTCTTCCTGTTCTGTCTCTATCGTTTCACTTCACGTCTTTTGGAAATAGATAAGTTTTCTTACTATGATGTCCTCGGTTGTTCTCAAATGTCTACCGTTGAAAGAACAACTGGAACAACTAAAGTTTTCTTTGTTGTGAACTTTTTTGTTCCAACAAATTTTTGTTAATTTTCTTTATTTTCTTTTTAACCGTTATGTTCGCGGATAGGTACCCGGGTACCTTTAGCGTTTTCATTTACGTTTTTTCTTATGTTTAAGTTGAAATTTTCAGATAATCCTTTGTGACTTCCTAAAACAATCAATTTTAAATATATTTCCACCAAAAAAATTGCAAAAAACTTTTTTGAAGAGTTAGTTTTAAGCCAAAGCATATTCATAGTTCTCTAACGCACGGACGAGGTACCCGGGTACCTTCATGCATTTATATGGGAATTAGTACCAAAATTAAGAAAATAAATAAATAAAACCCAGGTTATTTTTTTATTGATTGATAATAATAATATTAATGATCGATTTTACTGATTTGGAAAATCATCTTTTCCCAAAAAAAATTTTTTTTTTCTGAAAACTGTCACTAATAGTTTCCTAATTATTTTAGCACGTTCGTTACAAACTGGAGTAACTCCAAATGTAATCTCTACTTACAAAGCTCTAAAACTCTGGTATAGTAAGAGTTTTCCATTTTCGCTATTTCTGTAACAATTTTCTTGAAGAACCCTGAGCGCTAAAGCCAGTGTCTGATGTCGCCAATCAGATTTTCTTGTTCGGTGAAACCCAAATACCTTATCTCCTAGAGATGGGTCTAATAGAATCACCTTGCCCATAGTCTATTATTATCAGTCACAAAAACAGCTTTTGAGATATCTTCGGCATCCGCATTGGCGTTGTTCTTTTGGCACTTCTTCCCCTAATCATCATCACTGATTTAAGTTGGCAAATTTTGCTGATTAAGCAAAGTATCTTCTACGTCTATAAGATCTACCAGGTCTTCATGATCTAAATCTTTTAGTGACTGCAGTAAAAGTCCTCAGACTCACCTTGCTGAACTGCATTCTTGTTATTACGCAAAGAATCGTCATCTATGACCTAAGAGGCTTTGTAAATATTTTTTTATGCAGTAGTGTAACTACAAATTCTGTCCCCCCCCCTGTTTAATTCACGAGCCCTTTCAATTTCGTAAAAAAAATTTAAACCACTATAACTTTTGAGTGTGATTTCAAAATATTGTTTTAGACTAAGCCCCGGATCCTTTATTTCTCTCTGCTCTACCTCGACGTTAAGGGGGTGTAAGGGGTATAGTTACGCCAATGGTTTGATGCTCTTAGATGAGCCTTAATTAAAATCAAAAATAAAATTACATTTCTAACACTAAAAAAACAACCTTCCAACTTTGTGTTTTGCTCTATAAAAGAAATATGCTGACTGCAGATTTTTATTTCTTAAAATAATGATAACAAACATCCCACGCACTCTAAAATTCATTATTTATCTTCTTTGATTAAAGAATAAACAACTTATTCTCAAATTAATATAAACTAAATATTAAAATCGTCCATTTTCCATAGTAAATACATGTAGGTACCGGGGTACCTCATCCGTGTGGAATATGAATAAAAATTCTTCGCGAACATAACGGTTAAAGAAGTTTACAGCATTTTCTTTGTAAGAAAATAATTTTTGAACATTTCAATCACTGATGATGGCTGAAAATATTATTACAGTGACCATGGAGCATTACCAGTGCTTGGCTTTGTGTTTGAGCTAACTATAAATAAATACTGCAATACTGCAAAAAATAAATTTTCTTTGAAAGAATTGACCAAATTATAGTCGATTTTTGAAATTTACAAATTCCTTTTCGTCTTTAAAATTTGTTTTATGAGAGCTAAAAAACTAGAAAACTAAAAAACTCGAAATTCAAAATTCGCACTTCTATCTCGATAGAAGCCGATCTATAGCTAGCTAAAGCTTGTGAACACATATTAGGAATGAGTTACTCTCTATAATTGTGAGACTGGAGTATAGGTATTTCTTTTTCAAGGGAGAGGCTGCATCAGCTCATTGAGTTGGATCATTGAATGTAGTCATGTAGTACTGCGGCAATGTAATTAACTATGCTTTATTGCAGCCTGAGATCAAAATCAGCCCTCTAGAGTCCACTTACTCACACATATACTTAAATACAACTTTAAAACTGAATTTGCTCCTGTAAGGACTTCATGAAAAAATTATTTTGCTCAAAACACCTTAATTAGAGCAAAAACAAATATTTTATTACTTAAGAATTTTGTTACATCAAATATGGCAATAGAAAGTCAACCAATGGAGAATTTAAAAAATGTAAAATATTATAATTAATTACTACGAAAGTAGCAACATCTGTCATTTATCTCATGAACAATATAACTTGGAAAAATTTACCGACCCGACGGTTCCCAATAAGTTTATTTTGACCTACTACCATCAGACCTTAATTTTTCTTTTAGAAAAATATTAATAAATTTTTCTCTCTACTATAAACGAGCAAAAAATATTTTTTCTTTAATTTCGAAAAAGCCTATAAAATTAAAGTAAGTTGGTTATAATTTTCCTTTTTTTCCCTAACAATATTTATTAATAAATTATAAGTCGAAAAACGTCGGAATACTTTGTTGTAATAAAACATTTATAGATAAAATCAATAGTAATTACGTAATTACAATAATCATGTCATAGTTGATGCTTTCACTACATATTTAAACAAAAAATATATATAATCATCAAGAACACTTGATAGTATCAACATAAGATTAAACTAAATGATAAACTTTTCATAGCAAAACGTCAAAGCAGAGAAAAAAAAGGAATTTTTATTTAGACAACACGTGAATAGAAGCTCTGAATAATGCAAAAACTAATTATTAATTTTTGTAATAAAAAAATATTTGTATAAATAATATTTTTACCTGGATATAATATTTTTCCATACACCACAAGTCACTAGTAAAGTCCTGATTTCTGACTGACAGAGTCTACTGGACGCAAAAGGACCGCATCTGACCATTGTTGAAAGTAAAAGGACACAATTATTATTCATTTGTAAATGTCAGCGTTGCTCGATATTCAATATGGTAGGAGTCGCCGGACCACACGACATTCTTGATAAATGATGTTTGATTCTTAAGATATTTCTGTTTTTGAACACTTTTGTGATAGCTGTTAAATATTTTAAGTTCCGACTCTTGAGACGTTATAAGCATCCGTCTGCGTTTGAATTTAGTTACAAATCTAAGGCGACATTTTTCATTTTTACTAATGAATTAACGCGTTTTAGAAAATATGAAATATTTTTTTCAATTTTCGTTTTCTTCGTATTTTTAATAACCCATTAATAAATTTCAATTTTTGTATTCAATAAAAATTAAAAAAAGTCAAAAGTTGCAAAAGGTCATAAAAAGTTAAGTTTGTGTGTCGTCATATGACGACGCTGGGAGTTAATGGCTTTTTAAGTTAATTAAAGTTATTACCAGACAAGAACTAAAAATGTTCTGTTTTCCCAAGGGAACGAATAAGTGTTTGGGAGGATGGTTTTCAAATATTTTGACATTTTAAAAAATCCGCATATGAAAACTAAAATGAAACAATCGCCTGACAAGCAAAATTGATCGATCTTTTATAAATTTTTCTTCCATTTTACTATAGCAATCAAACTTCGGGATTGCAAGTCACAATTTTACGTTAGCTATTTCACGTACGTTCAAAAAGATTTGTAACTTATCAGACGCCAAAACTATACGAAAATGAACAAAACAAAAAAAATAGAAATTACAAGTATAACTTGTTTTTAAGTTTTACAAATTTTAAAAATAGTGAAGAAAAATAGTAGAAGAAAGAAACAACTAACTAGATAACTGTCCAATAGACAAATTATGGATTTGGACAATGACAATGAGCAATGTTCATTCCAAGAGGCTCCAAGTAATTCATTCGCACTCAAGTGAGAAACAACCGCTGTGCAACCTATTTGAGTTTTCATCAAGTTTATTAGAATGAATCAAGTTTTGAATAGAAATTTTGTGAATAATTGGTTGCCTCAAGGCTGCGCCACACACATGCAGACTTTGCCTTCAGTATTGGCCTGTTCAGCGGCCTGAACGCTGTAGAGACGCTCCGGTTTGACCTATGCAGGTCGTATGCACAGACCCAACCGGAAGGCAATCCTGTGCGTATGGCGGAACTTCTATAGTGGACTGTTGACTATAAAGGCCCATCCACAGACACAGGCCTTGCCTTCGGGTTTGGCCTGTGCAAGCGGCCTAAACTCTATCCAGATGCCCCGGTTTGGCTTGTGCAGGCTGCCTGAACGATGTCCCCACGTTCCGGTTTGGCCTGTGCAGGCCAGAAAAGCAAGCCTGTGTGAGTGTAGTGTAGCCTTAATAGTGAACTGTTGACTACAAAGACCAATCCACATACACAGGCCTTGCCTTCCGGTTTAGCCCGTGCAAGCGGCTTAAACGCTGTCCAGATATTTCGGATTGGCCTGTGCAGGCCACCTGAACGATGTCCACACGTTCCGGTTTGGCCTGTGCAAGCCAAACCAGAAGGCAAGGGCTGTGTGTGTTTGGCTTGTGCAAGAGGCCTAAACGCTGTCCAGACGCTTCGGTTTAGCCTATACAGGACGCTTGAACAATGTTCACACGTTCTGGTTTGGCCTGTGAAATCCAGGAAGGCTACCCTGTGTGTGTGGTGTAACTTTTATAGTGAACTGTTGACTATAAAGGCCCGTCCACATACACAGGCCTTGCCTTCCGATTAAGCCTGTACAAGCGGCCGAAACGCTGTCCAGATGCTCCGGTTTGGCCTATAAAGGTCGCCTGAACGATGTCCACATATTCCGGTTTAGCCTGTGCAGGCCAGGAACGCAAGGCTGTGTGTGTGGCGTAACCTTTATAGTGGACTATTGACTATAAAGTGCCGTCCACACACACAGGCCTTGCCTTCCGGCTTGGCTTGTGCAAGGGGCCTAAACAAGCCTGTTTGTGTGGCGCCGCCATAAGAGAGGCCAAAAAATTATTTCAAAATTGCAGTAATAGTCCAATATCAGTTTGTGCTAATTTGGGATTTCTGAATTTTTTCAGGGGTGATAGGGAGAGGCAATTAACTCCAATCACAACCCTTATCCGCGTGAGCACGATTTTATCTGAATTAGCTATGATATATTTTTGAAAAACCACAGCATGCTTCCTGAAACTCTTCAACAAACCTTGTTTCTTCTCTAAAAGTCTCCTAGAGCAGAAGACGACAAAATTAAATTCTAGATAAAATCAAATGACTGTTCAATTTCTTATCCAACAAATCGCTTTGAAATAATCAAAGGCGACTCAATCTCGCGGATGTTCGCTTAATTATTAATTAATAATTTGTGATTTGTAACTCAAATCTGCCATAATTATTTTATAACAAAATTAATTAGTTATTCGATAATTAAATTTCTCTTAATTATAATTGCAATTTAATGATTTGTTCATTTTAGTTAATTTTTATATAGATTAGGAAATAAACGTTTCCGCTCTAACAGTTAAGTCGTGTCAGCACCTTTTTTTTAGATTTTTTCTAACTTGATCAACCAAATGCAGTCACCCTAAGCCTTAAGAGTCAATGAGTTGAAAGATAAATTTTTTTAACTTGTCGCCACAGCATGTACGAAATTAGTCTTGTATGTTTTTTTTAGAAAAACAAATACACGACACATCAAACTAATCAAGAAATGATTTTTTTTAAATCATCCCCCAGCGTAAAAATAGTGGTAGTTTTGGATAAATTATAATGGTTTGCTTTTTAAATAAGAAAATACAATGGTTAATAAGTTTCTTTATGATTTTACCTCTCTTATACTTTCTCGAAGAGGGTGGGTAGTTGTTAATTAAAATTATTTCTAAATCTCTATCATCGTTGATTATTTTTGAATTTTTCAAATTTTATAATTTTCAATCCCAATTTTTACCCTCTCATATTGTGAATAAATTTCGTTCGAATACGGACTTACTAGGGAAAGATAGGCGCTGCAGTGATGGCTATAGGCACACAGACGGACCGACACATCGAGAGGCCACATCAATGAATGCCTAGACACACGTACAGTCAGTCTCACAATTATTGGCCACCCTGGATATACGCCAGGGTGGTTATTAGCCAACAACGACAAAAAGACAGAAGTGGGGGTTGATTTACTACTTGTTGGCAAAATAAAGTTACCTCTCATTTAATTAGGGGGTGTTATGATGATTACACCCACAATTCGTGCTAAACGTATAGTCAGGGTGGCCATTAATTGTGAGGTTGACTGTATGTATAGCCAGGAAGACGAAGAGATGAGTGGATAGACAGACAGATGAAGAGACGAGTGTGGATAGATGAACGAATTATCGGACAGACACAAAAAATATTTTTTAATTCTCAACATTTTACCAAGCCTCGACTTCGAATGTTGGGTTAGCAAAAAAAATTTTTGCACGACTTAAAAAATTATAACTGTACAATTTTAATAAAATTATAGCAAATTAATATTTTTTCTTGTAATTTATAGAAATGTGACTTTTTGCTTAACTCTATTGTTTTGTATTTCTTTATACCGAATCTACGTATGTTAAAAAACGTCTTGCTCGTTCACGTAATTTGCTATACCTATTACCTACCTATGCTGTAGGTATAAGTAGATTATAAGTATAGGTTGTGTATATGGTTACTTAATTTTGCAGAATGAATCTAAATTGACATATTTTTAAGAATATTTTTGTAGCGTTTCTTTTTTTTCAATTTTTTTCTATAAATACTATATTATATAAATTAACTCTGTTTTTCTATGTCTGGACTTTTGCAAATTGTGCAAGGTGCATCCGAAGCATTTATTTAAATTATAATAACTTTGTGTTATTAATAAATTAACAGTGTTTTATTTCAAGTAATAATTTATAATTTATAAAACGTGTAAAATAATAATGTAATAATACGATAATGTCTCTGATACAAACAACAAGAAAGAAATCAAAATAAAATCAATAAAAATTAATATTTGAAATTGACAATTGACAATTGACAACAAAAGAAAATAGAAAATTATTAAACGGAAATGTCGAATTTTTGATGCTACGTAAGTTTGCAAACGAATAATTTTAAATTCTGAACAGAAAACCGATTTTTAGCATTTTACGAAATCAAAGCATCCAGTAAGAGTTCAGAAAACGCGACTTGACTCAATCAAATATTAGTCTCATTCAGAGATAGGTAATGAAGAGGCTCTAAGAATAATTCATATTTTGTGACCCCAAAAAATAAAAAGGTGTAAAAGAGATCATGAGACTTTGCACTATTTTCGAAATGCTGTTTAGAAACCCTTTAGCATTATACAGGGTGAGTCGGGAGGTTCGCACCAAACGCCAGGGGTGTATCTTACACGTAAATATAAGAGGAAAAAACCCAAAAGTTGTAGTCCGATTTTTATTTGTTTTCAAGATACAGCGTTTTCACAAAATAACTTGCATCCATCCAGTTGTGCTGATACTGCATGCGTATTTTACAGTTTGGGGGAACATCGTCTAACAGTCCTTGTAAATGATTTTATAAGAATTCCAAATATTTATCTCCTCTTAGGCGAGGAGATAAATATTTTTAGGAGGACTTTTATGTGAGAATTTTCGTCGGACCACAAGTGGGAGTTGCGGGTATTGTTAATGTCATCATGGGCGAATGTGGTTTCATCGTTATACAGTATGTTCTTCTAAGTTAATGAAATTAATTTATCAAATATTTCAACTTTTAAGACGCTGTAACTCGAACACCAATAAAAATCGGACTACAACTTTTGGGTTTTTTCGTCTCATATTTACGTGTAAAATACACTCCTGGCGTTTGGTGCGATCCTCCCGACTCACCCTGTATAACACCAAACTATCCAAGCTTGGACAGAATTACAAGCCAGGAGGCTCCAAGATTACATCTTTGATAGTCACTCTATACTTAAACTTTTAGAAAATTATACCAAAGTGTTAAATATTGTTACGAAATTGTAATCTAAACTTAACCATATACGTATAATAAAAAAAATAATTGTAATTATTTAAATGTAGTAAGTAGTATAAAAAAAACATTAAGATTATTTAAAAACTATTAGTATATTTTAAAAATGGGTTAACGTGCGTACATTTGCTGTTGGCGATATTATTTAAAGCCAAATTTAGTATTAAAAAACTTTTTTTTCTCTCCTTTAATCGTTATACAATTGAGGAAACACCTTCAAAATGTTTTTTAATAAGATTTATCATTAGAAAAAAATTAACTTTTTTTTATTATTATTATCTAAAGAAAAAATCGGAAACAAAGGTGGTGTAAATTATTACAGAAAATTTCGTTACAAATAATATAAATACTATAAGTTTTGTTTCATTCCACATTTTGTTTTGCCCTTTTCTTTCAGCAAATAGGCAATGACTTCAATCAGTATAATACCTAATGTTTTTCATTTTCATTTTTTCTTCTGGTATTTTATAGTTTCTTTTTTATTTTAATTTTCTCTTCTGGTATTTTATAGTTTCTTGTATGTGTTTCTTACATGGTTACATATCTACACCCAGATTGTTAATTAAAATTTTATATTTCTGCCACCCTCGTGTCCCATTTTCTCTAACTATTAGTGCAGAGTTCATTCTCTGATGATTTGTTCATTAACAACTGATACTCTGTTGTATTTTTCTAAATAGTTCTAAACACAGAAAAACTGAAAATTGGCAATTTCGTTTTTCGACTGTAGTTTGAAAATGGCTTAAAAATTTTTTGGACGTCAAAAATGCTATCAAACGATACCAACTCGATTTTTTCTATCACATTGACGCTAGGTGTCGCGACGTTCAACTTTTCATTTTCTTATGGGGGATATATCATTTTTTTTTACAAAAATTACTCAGTAGGCTTGTCTAAATTCAGATACCAAACGAAAACTTTTTATCTTGTACTTTTCTTGATTTACACAATTTTTTAGGTTATGTTATGTTACGTTATGTTAATATGTCACTTTATGTTATTTTTTACGATGAAAATTAACGACTAAAGCTTAGTTTTTACAGTTTTAGAAACGTAAGTTTCTATAGTGTATTATAGTGCGCGGCTATCAGTCGCGTATACCTACTTCGAGCAATGACATGTGCAAAGATGTTTTTAAATTACAACCCCATATTTTCTTTGCCGATTTGGATAGACTATGAAATTTAGATTTCAGCAATATGCACATATTTGCCCTTTAGACTGACAGTTTCGATTTTTCGAACATATTAATTTTAGATTATGTAGAAGAGAGAGGTCGCTTTTTTAAATGAAATTTTCATGTTTAAAGTTTAGACTGAGTTTTTTAAATCCCAAATTTAAAAATTTTGAAAAAAAGTGTGTTATGTAACACGAACTGTTATTCAAAATGTTATACAAAATATGTAATTTTCATCAAAATCTATCACGTTATTTTCGGATAACATCAAGAAAATGGATGAAAAGCAGTTTTTTTTGCAATTCACTACAAAAGCAGAAGATAGAATTTCCTCTACTTTTTTTTCAAAAAAATATTTTTTCTGCTTTATGGTGACTATAGTTATTGTTCAGTATGAGTTCCACTAAAATGAAGAGTTTTCTGAGACGATTTTCCCTCCGTAGTTTGCCATTGCCATTTGAGAGCTGAACATTATACAGGGTGAATCAGAGCACCCGTATAGAGATTCACGGCTTGACTTGATTTTCAAGCTACTTGACTTGACTTGAAATCAAGTCAAGTTCAAGTCAAGTATTGCTAGTCAAATATCAAGTCAAGTCAAGTAATTCGAACGTCAAGTACTTGAAAAATCAAGTAGCTTGATTTTTCATTTAAAAAATAAAAATTTTAAAATAATTACGAATATAGTTCAATAAGAACTACCCAGAGATTACTGAGAAAGTCGAGTGATGAAAAGAAGTAGTTTGTTTATGGGTTTATATGGTTTATTGTTTATATAGAGAACTCAACACAAATGGTCCCTACTCGCTTTCCTTGATATTGCCTTCAAAAAAGTAAAAGATATCGGTTACAAAGAATCGTCGCTGCTTTACGCTACAGACTTTGAAGGGAAAGCCATACGCGATCTCCTAGAGTTTATCAAGCAATATCAAGTAGCTTGATATCAAGTCAAGCAGTAATGACAATAAATTCCTAATTCTGCGCTTGAAGTAGTTGAACGTGTTAAATTGGCTCTTCAAAATAGTTGGGTTATTCGTTGTCAGTTTGGATAGATAACGGTAGATTCGGTGATCAGTGATCGAGTTACTTGATTGTGTCATTGAAGTGGTTTAACATCGCATATAATTGTTTAATTGTTTATATCATTGATTTAAATATATTACTAGTGAACGTCCTTCGAGCATTACAATGCCGGACCCGGACACTTGCGCTGTCTGTACCTTGGCGATAAATAGACATAAACCTGGTTTAAAATGCGCGGGATCCTGTAAAAGTTTTTATCATGCCGATTGCGCTAAGATTCCAGTGGAGCTTGTCAAGTTTCGTGACACTCCTGGATTACGCTGGAATTGTGATAATTGTAGTGGAACAGATGATGTTGGAGAAAAGGATAACCAACTACTTGCGAGACTTCTTTCTATTGAAAATACAATCATATCCATGAGAGAGGAACAAAAAACAGTCCTGTCTTCACTTACGTTTTACAGTCAGAAAATAGATGATTTTCAGGTTAAAATCAATGAATTTGACTCTGTTATTAAAAAGTGCAATTTTGTTCAAATTGGTGAAAATTTTAAATGCATAAAAGCGGAAAACGTTAAGCTGGCTGCTGAACTTAATGACATTCAACAGTATCTGCGCAGAAATAATCTTATTATAGCGGGAGTTCCTGAAAGCAATAATGAAAATGTAAAGGGATTGATAAAGACAATGGCTGAAAAATTAAACTGCTTGGTTGGTGATGAGGACATTGATGCGTGCCACCGACTTCCTTCTGCTGGGGTCCTTCGGGACAAGTCAAAGAACATCGTCGTTAAGTTTATTTCGAGGGAAAAAAAGGATGAAATGCTGGCTTCGATTAGGAAGCGTAAGGGTCTTAAATGTACTGATGTGGGTCTGCCTGGAACTGAACAGATTTTTTTCAACGAACATTTGACTTTGCAGAATTCCATACTTTACAGAAAAGCTCGAGACGTCTGTAAATCAAAAAATTACAAATACATCTGGACTCGTGACTGCAACATCTTCATGAAGAAGTCGGATGGGGCTCGGACCATCAGAGTTACTGGTGAGAGTGTTCTGAACAATCTTTCTTAGTTCTTAATAAATGTTATATTGTAATAGACTGCTATTGTTATGGATCAGTACATTAGAGATTATAATTACGTCACCAATAATTGTATTGAAATTGAACCCAGTGGGTTCAACGATCATTTAGTTAAGCTTCATAATTCTTGCTTTAAGTTGTTTCATTTAAATATACGTAGTATAGCTAAAAATTTTGATCAATTAAATGTTTTTCTGAGTCAATTTGTTTCCGATTTTGATTGTTTGATTTTGACTGAGACATGGAGGATACAGAACAGAAATTGTTTTAATATTGACTCGTATGAAATGATTTATAATGAAGGTAACATTAATCAAAATGATGGGGTCGTCGTGTTTATAAAAAAGTCATTGAATTATTCTATTAATATAGTTGATTTGCACGGAGTCAGGGTCATTGAGGTTAGGATTAAATTTCGGGATATGGAGGTTCTTTTGGTGGCTCTGTATAGGCCTCCCTCGACTTGTGAGAGGTCTTTTGTTGCTGATTTTGGTAACTATTTGCGATCTAAGAATAGCAATGACCTTCAGTGTTGTGTGGTTGTTGGAGATATTAATATCAATATATTATCAGATGACGTCGTGGTAAATGATTATTTGAACATGTTTGGTGAGTTTGGCTTCGAGTCAATGGTAAATGCAGTAACTAGGGTAAATGGCAACGCTGGTTCTTGTATCGATCACTTATTTGTAAGAACAAAACATGATGTTGATGTGGCATTGACAGCAATTTTAAAAACAAACATAACGGATCACTATCCTCTTATTTTTGCCGTAAACACTGAAAAAAATGCTGCCCCCCAGCGAAACGATTTTTACAGAAATCGGTTTCATACAATAATTGACTATGAACAGTTGCGGACGAGAGCTCAAGAAGTTGACTGGACTGAGATTTTGACTGTCGGGGATGTAGATCAGGCTACACAGTTGATTATTAACCAAGTACAGGGTCTGATTGAAAAGTGTTCATATAGGAAAAGGGTGAATCATAAAAACATTAAACGCAAGGTTTGGATAACTACCGGACTAGTTAAATCAATTAACACACGTGACAGGCTTTATAGGAGATTACAGCGAAACCCTGATAATGTTGATTTGAGGAATGAATACATTAGATTTAGAAATGCTCTCGCCCAACTTATAAAATCCGCAAAAATTGATTACTTTAAAACAAAAGTAAGTCAAAGCCCGGTGAATGGTAGTAAAACATTTTGGACAACTATTAATGAAATTACTAACTATGAAAAAACTAAAAATATTGATATTAAGGAAATTACGACCGATGAAGGTGTAACGGTCTGTGATACCAAGCAGATACTAGACGTCTTTAATGATTATTTTATTAGTGTTGGCCAGGCTCTCGCTGATAAGCTTAAGGATTCACCTCAGGTACATCGGGGAGAGACTGTGTCATCATCGATATTCTTGATGCCCACGGACGAAACAGAAGTTCTTAAAATTATAACCAAACTAAAAACTAATGTTTCGTGCGGATTTGACAATATCTCCGCTTCCGTATTAAATAAAATTTCCGGGTATATTGCTCCTCCCTTGACTTATCTAATTAACAGAATCATTGAAGTTGGAGTGTGTCCAGCACTTCTCAAAGTTGCAGTCGTCAAGCCTTTATATAAAAGTGGTGATCGCAACAATGTCTCTAACTATAGACCCATATCTATTATCTCTAATTTCGCAAAAATATTTGAAAAAGTCCTGCAGTTTAGATTTAATAAGTACTTAAAAGACAACAACCTAATTTCCTGCGACCAATATGGATTCCGGGAGGGGGTATCGACACAGGACGCAATCATGAGATTATCATCTGTGATTAACGATGCGTTGGAAGCGGGGGATTGCTCTATGTGCGTCTTCCTTGACCTAGCTAAAGCGTTTGATTCGGTAAGTCACAGTTTGCTTCTGGATGTATTGGATCGTTATGGTTTTAGAGGAGTTGTTCTTAAACTAATCCAAAGCTACCTTGCGGATCGGACGCAATATGTGCAGATTGGGGATGTGAAGAGTAATGAATCTACCGTGAAATTCGGCGTGCCCCAAGGCACTGTGCTTGGTCCGACACTGTTTGTTGTATACATTAATGACTTGTTAAAGCTTAAATCTGCTGGAACCGTAATAAGCTTTGCAGACGATACCGCGATTTTTTACAGCGATAAAAGCTGGGGGACTTTAAAGAACAATGTACAAATTGATCTATTAAACATAAAAAAATGGTTTGATAACAAAAAACTAACAATTAATTTTAAAAAAACCAAATATCTACCGTTTTGCTGTTACAAAAATAAATTACCGGACTTTGAGCGATTGGCCATTGATGCCGACACAGTGATTGAACAGGCTGACACCATGAAATACTTGGGGGTAATCTTTGATAAACACTTGAGATGGAATTTTCACATTTCTAGTGTTGTCAGGACCTTGAGGAGTGTCCTATTCCGTTTTAGAACTTTGGGCAACATTCTCAGTGTGTCTGATTTGAGAAGGGTATATTACGCATTAGTTGAATCTCGTATGTCCTATGGCATTATTGGTTGGGGTAGCGCAGCTTACGAACACATAAAAAAACTAGAAATCATACAAAAAAAATTCTTACGCGTTTTATTAAATGTTGGCCTAACTCACCACACTGATTTGATATACATTGACTCCCAATTGCTTGACCCAAGACAGTTGTACTTCAGTGTATTGACACAATTCAACTTTAAAAATATTAAAAGATTTGAGATAATCGATCACGTTTATGATACACGACAGAGAGGTTTTAAATATCGTACTCCAACTGCCATCAAGACTGTTGGGCAGAGGGCATCTTCATATCTCGGTCCTCGTTTTTACAATTTGCTTCCTGATTCTGTGCGAGCCAGCAACTCTTTGAAAACTTTTAAAAAGGGATTGAGATTGTTTCTGCTCCGGGTTGATAGGGCATTGATTCATTCGCTTTTTCACTGAGTCGTTTCTCTGTGTCCTCAGTGTATCGTCTAGATTGTTGAGTTGATTTTGATATTGATTAAATAAAATAAAATATTAAAAAAAAAAAATAAAATAAAATATTTGTTGTATGGAATCCCCCACGCACAGTTTTTAACTATGTGGGGTCCAAAAATTTATTTGATTTGATATGTATCGAATTCATGCATGTAATGAAATCAATGATGTATGTAAACTCAAATTCAAATAAAGTATTATTATTATTTAAAAAAAAAATCAAGTCAAGTCAAGTACTGAATTTTTGAAAAACTTGATTTTCAAGTCAAGTCAAGTAATTTGTAAAAATATCAAGCTACTTGACTTGATGAATCCCTACACCCGTATCAGGCGTTTTTCTCAAAAACGATTAGTCGTAGAGAGTTGAGTTAAGAATTTTGATTACAAAAGCCGTAATAAAGAATGAAATGGTGGTATTGTTATTCCGCGAAAAATCGGCATGCCGAAGATATTGTCTCAAAATGTCAAGAACTCCAGAATTTTAAATGGCAAGATTGGTCGAAAGTGGTATCAATGAAAAGATCTTTAAAAACCAAGCAAGTTTTGTAGAGAAATTTTTTTGATTACTGCCATTCCAAATTCTGAAGTTCGACCATCTTATCGTTCGTAGCGTTTTTTTAAAAATCTATTAGATGGTCCTAGAGAGTTGGGATAAAAAATTGTATCACAAAAGCCTTATTAATGAATGGAATAGTAATATTTTTATTCCGCAGAGAGGTCGGAATGCCAAAAAGTTTTTCTCAGAAGTTTACGAACTTCAGAATTGACAAACTGACGAAAAAGGCATTTGGGGTCTAAAAGACCCCACCAGGAGTAACGCAAAATCATAGTTTTTCTACTAATTCGAAATCGAACTAAAAAATGTTTTTACAATTTCAAAATCTATATTAAAAGTTAGAAAAAGTCACAGAAGAGCACGACTGAAATTCGAAAATTAAGTATAAAAATCTAACTCTAAAAATGAAATGGCCTTTCTAGGGTTAAACCATCAGTGCTGGTGAAATTGATCATAGCTCATAGGTATCGATAGGTATACAAGGAGTCTCTTTTAAGTGAATGCTGTTTTTATTTTATTGGAAAAACGAAGAAAGCATGAAAATGATTATACACATATTTATATTGACTTCCACAACTAAAAGTGCAATTTATTGATTATTGACTGCAATACAAATAAGTAAATTTGTTACTCAACGCCTTCTTTGATTCTTTTGTATACTTACTATTCGTATACCTACCGAGTAAAATTTAAAATAAGTGGGCACAGGTAGGATTGTACAAGTAATAAAACTTTTTTCTCAAGCGTTTTGGAAGAAGTCACGCATATTAAATTATATTTTTTTAATTTGCTCAAGATTTTAATGGTCGAAAAAGACAATTATTAAATCTCTTGAATAATAATTTTAAGCGTTGTTGCATACCCTATTCCTATTTGTCAAAAAAAAGTTAACTTCCTTTATTTAATAGTTTCCGTTGCCTACTTTCTGCTTTATTTAATATAACCATCATGATTAAAATTTTCACGGCCATAGGTGTAAGTCTTTACAAAAAATAACATGTTTTATAATATAAACATTACATTTTAGATTATAATTATTGATAAAAATGTATAAAACTTTTAGTTTTTGTTTTACATTATTATTGAAAACAAACAAATTACACGCGCCAAGTTTTGTTGTTACTTTTGCCTTTTTTGATGATAAAGAATCTTCTTTTCATCTTGAGATCCAAATATGAAAACATTTGAAAAGATATGAGCGAAAAGGCAAACGTAGTTTGATTGATTATACAGAACGGGAGTTCTGTCTACGATAGGGAGTTATACATATAAGAAGGGTGGGCGCTTAACGACAAAAAGCAAGTATTTTGGGATATACAAATGTGCTTGTTGTATTCATATATTATCTTTTGTATAGTCGTGTAGTCACACAACAAAAATATTTCAATCTTCTAAGTACAACAGAGCATCATATAGGTATTTTTATTTTTAAAACTACTATAATACGACAGTGTTTTCTGGTGGTATGTGTAGTAACTACACATAGTACCAGAAAGCGATAATAAAAAAGAAAATATGGGGAGAGTTTGTTTGAAATGGTTGACAAAAACTTTTGAAAAAAGTTTAAGTAAGATATTTGATACAAACGTAAAGTTAACATTTTCAAAATTAATCATTAACGATGATGGTATAGGTGTATAATACTTCTTGTACTTGTGCACTTGTGCAGGTTGTTCGTTAGAGAATTCTAGAAAAATGTTCTAATCAGAAAACTTTGACTTTTCCAAGTCAAAATTATTAATTTCAAAAATAGAAAAAATAATTCGGTGAAATGTTTTGAAATTTTGGTATGTTTTAGCTAAAAGTCTTGTGAACAACAGTCTCCATAAGTCTAACCCCAAAACACCATATCTTGACTGGTTTATAACCCCTTAAAGGGAGAAAATGGTAAAAAATATTTGTACCAGATGCAATTGTTTTTCGCTACAAATAACATAAATACTCTTGATTTCTGCCTCTAATAATAATTAGAGGACTCAAAATTGAGAATTTTCCATTGAAATTTCCATGCTGCGTCACACTAATCACCCCCCGGGAAGCAGGGTGAGTTTAGCACGATGTTCCATTAGAATTATATAGAGTCTATAAGAAATGCTAAAACAAGTTATTAACAAAACCTTATTCTTATCTCAAAATAGACTATTGTAAATATATTTTTAAATATACAGGATGGTCCATTTATCTGGTGCTTAAAAACAACTTAAAAATTTTCATTGAAAAACCCAGTTATTACATCTTTGGATTATCCTTTCAATGACCATCAAAATGATGTGGGTTTTAATAGGTTGACCAAGGTAATGTGCATAATGTGGTTTTTCTTAATTTTATAAATGACGCAAAGTTGATTTTCAAAAGAAAATAGAAATAGTAAAAATTATACTTATGATTAAAAAGCTTATAAAGAAGGTTATCTTTTTTCTGAAATTAAATACCTATCATTTTAAAAATTGAAGAAAACCTACATTTTGCAGTTGTGACTCACCTAGTAAAGTTATGACGTTTCAGGTAGCTTTTTGAACAATAATAGAAAAACAAGGCAATTACAAAATTAGAAAAACCACAGTCAAAAATATCAGTTCAATACGTCTCAATGAGCAAGCAAAGTTGCCTTGTTTTTGACATAAAAGGCCCAGAATCTTGGTCTAAATCCATCTCAGACCAAAACCTATACAGGGTGTATCCGAAATAGGTGGACCAACTTCAATTTGATGTTCCTTACCTAAAATTAAGGTATCGGTATTTTTTTGATTTGGTCAATTCTAATTTTTGAGCTGTGTGGGAGCTCATAACAGCGGGTCCCCTAAAACACTGTTTTGTTAACATTTTAGAAACCCTTTAACCGATTTTAATAAAATTTGGTATAGAAACTAGCAGAGTAAATTAACATAAGTACCATATCCTACTTTTGTAAAAGTCGGCAGAGGGCGCTAGTTACGTACTTATACGTAGTTCTTGGTTTCTCTGCAATAACTTTGTTGGCCAAAACATTTATTAATATTTTTATTACATAATTAAATGTAAAATTTCATTATCTAAAAAAAGTGTGTGTATCTTTTTCCTAAGATACACAGTTTTTGAGAAAAAGACGAAAATTACCGACCGAATGGGAGAATTTTGAACTATATAGTCGGAAAGCTGGTTTTTCATTTTTAAAGCTTGTATTTATAATTTCCCTAATTTTAATGCAATTTTACTTTAGAAATTGTAACACAATCTTTAAAAATGAAAAATCAGCTTTCAGACTATCTTTTTATTGAGAAATTAGTTCAAAATTCTTTCATTCGGTCTGTATTTTTCGCGAAAACTGTGTATCTTAGGAAAAAGATCAAAAAAGACCTTTTTTTAGGTAATAAAATAGTACATTTAATTATGCAATAAACAAATTTAAAAATGTTTTGGCCAAGAAAGTTTTTGCTGAAAAACCAAGACCAGTTGACCGTAACTAGCACCCTCTACCGACTTTTACAAAAGTAATATATTGTGGTATGTACTACTTATGTTAATTCACTTTTCACTTTGTAAGTTCCCATATCAAATTTTATTAAAATCAGTTAAGGGGTTTCTAAAATATTAACAAAATAGTGTTTTAGGAGGCCCGCTGTTAGGGGCTCCCACACCGCTCTAAAATTGGAATTGACCAAAACAAAAAAATACGGGTAGGTACCCATTTTAGGTAAGGAACGTCTCCTTGAAGTTTGGCCACCTATTTCGGATACACCCTGTATATCATTTTGATCATCTTTAAAGTTTAAAAAGACAATCCAAATATATAATAATATACAGGGTCTTCTATTAAAAAATACAAATCTTACCTGCACCAGATATTTCAATATGTTTTTAGAATACTTATAGACAATAGGGTATTTTCCAATTTTTAAAATATCAATTACTCCTGCGTTATTGCATAGTAAAGTCGATATCAATGACTTGGGCACAGTCAAAACGGAAGTGACGTCACGAGTCATACACATCACGTTTGTTGCTTAGTTACATGTATTAAATGTCAGTTAATGTGTAATCAAGGTTATAATAAGTTGGAGCTCATTAGCTGAATATTGACAGCAACGACTCGTGACGTCATGCCGCTTTTATGCGGGAAACTTTATAGTTTGAATTTCAAATAATTTTTTTGGCAAAACCTACAGTCGCAATTTTTCTTTAATGTGGTTTTGAGATTACGTTATCAATAAGGTAACTTTCTAGATACATTTTAAAAAATTAGAAAATACCCTATTGTGGGGTCGTGGGATGGGATAAAAAAACTTTGTTAAAAACTTTTTTTTATATGTCTTACAGAACTCCATATAATTCTAATGGAACGTTGAGCTAAAACTCAACCTGTTTCCCGGGAGAGGAAATCAACATGGAAATTTCAATGAAAAATTTTTAATGTTGTTAATATTTTTTACAATTTTTCCCCTTTAAGGGGTTATAAACTAATCACGATATGGGTTTTTGGGGTTGTACTCATGGAGACTTTGCAAGATATTTCATCGAAACCCATTTTCTCATTTAAAGTGTGCGGGGTCCTTTGCAGTTTCAGCTGGACTCAGAGGTCTACCCACAGCAATTAGGTAGTGCAAGTTTTCAAAATCGACTAGTTATTCATGCTTTCGATTGCCTATAATACAGTTTTACAGTATACAGAGACTCCCAAAGAAAATTGGCCCACGTTTGGTATATTTGGATCGATTTTTAAAGACTAATAAACAAATAAGAAGACGAGGATTGCCATTCTTTGAACTCATCCTTCAGTCCTCCGATAAACCGAATGGACAAAGAACATTTTTTTTCACTACTAAGAAAAGATAACTTCAACTCTTCGGACAAAATTACGCAATAACAAAATACGGACTCCTCTAGCAGTTGACTGATTGACGACTAATTTAAGTGATTATATGCAGGGCAAAATCATGGATCGGGAGCCGAAAAAACGTCGAGCGACGCACAGAACTTCCTGACTATGTACAATATGCGAAA
This sequence comes from Malthinus seriepunctatus, assembly GCA_963924605.1. Classification (NCBI taxonomy): domain Eukaryota; kingdom Metazoa; phylum Arthropoda; class Insecta; order Coleoptera; family Cantharidae; genus Malthinus; species Malthinus seriepunctatus. The sequence continues at coordinate 15,211,724 of OZ004601.1, read as the reverse complement.
TTGATTTGGTATTTCTTCGATTAAATTGTTTTACAGAGTCATAGAGGTATATTAAAAATCAGAATAGCCATGTTGAAGGATAACCTCTAACCTCCATAAAAGACACTTAGGTGTCCCTTCAAAGTAGATAGTTCATCATAGGCTTTCAAAACAAAATGATGAGCAGGCGTTCACAACAGTTTTTGGAATAAAATAGGCCTTCGAGCAATTATTTTCGCATTAAAAAAATATTTTACAACATATCCCAAAGGAGAATGATCTCTAGCTTACAATGATGTATTTCTTAAAATATTTTGACATTTTAAAATTTCATATACGAAAACCAAATTAAACGCATGACAACTAAAAGTTGATCGATCTCTTCCAATTTTTGTTTGATTTTTACAGTAATCAAAGTGCACAAATGTTACAAAACTGCAAGTCACAATATTTGTTTGCCTTTTGTTAAAATATATACGTTTCTAATATTAAAATTGAAAATTTGCCTTCTTGAGAGACTTCTTAGAGAAAATTTAATTAGCAACGACCCTTTAAACTTTAAACAATCGTCAAATTATCTACAAGTAAAAGAATATTAGTTTTGACACCCGAAACTTTTTTGCATCGACTGTAAAAATACATTTCGACCATATGGCAACAATTTTTGTTTAGCAGTACGAAATGAAGACGATTCATTTATCACCCTCAAGAAATGGTTGAACATTAAATTATCTCGAAAATGGTTAAAGTGAAGTTAAAAATAAAGGAAAAAGTATCAAAAATTTTAAATTATTTCACAAGAATAACAATCTTTTTTCAAAATGGGAAACGACTTTTAAAAGATCCTCCCTATTATTAAAATTAACATTTTTGATGTAAATTTACCTTATTTTTTAAAGTTTAAGTTACGGCCATTAAATACTTAAATTTTGTTACAAATCATTTAAACTAAACAAAGGGTCATTAAAATGGACCCACAGCTAAAATTTTAGTTTTTTTCTAAATTTGTTCACAAGGTAGATTATTATTTTTAATTATCATTATTCGTATAGGTCCACCCTAATAAAAAATCTACCGGATGACGTTGAATGATTTTTGGTAGGTAGGTACATCACAACAGAGAAGTAATGAAAATTTTCCCCAATATTGGTGCTCCATGCAGTATGCAAAAAACGCATAACTTTCTTATGGAAAATTGTGTTTCATTTTACATTTGCACTACTGTGTTTATTTCCAACAAAAATATTACCTAAGGCTCATCAAGACTAAACAAAGTCTTCAAGACCGAGAGCCTTGGTCTGATGGTTTTTGGTCTGTTTTCCTTTATTTTCGTGTTATTGATTTCTTTAATATTTATTAATAATAATAAATTACCCCCAAAAAATTATTTTCTTTTATGTTTTCTAATATTTTAGTATCGCATGTTCATTATTACCTTATTTACTAATACTATGATTGCCATTGGAAATACAGTGTCATTTTGAGTAGGTATATGTGCTATTGTCAAATATGTACAAAAATCACTTATTGTTATTGCCACCGCCATTATTATAGCTATTACACCTTAATATAGTTGCATTACCTATACAAAATACTATTGTGTATATGATTTATTATTATAACCTTAGTCTTGAATAATTTATAATTATATGAATTATTTAATAAACGTACATTATTTTATAGATTACAATATATTTTGTATGACCAGCCATTATAATAAATAATAAAATTAAAACAAAGAAGTCCAAAAATATTTAATTTAAATAATTGCCTCACGTATGGGTACCCAAAATTATAGAAAAAAAAAACATTTTGAGCAAAAGAAATTTGGAAGTACCCATAATAATAATTAAATACAACTTTATTCTCAAGCAAATAGGTTTAATGGCGTACTTTGATGTCGCAATATCATAATTATAAAAGTTTATGCTTTCAAAAAACTCAAATTACGCATAACAATAAAAAAAACATGGCAGGCTTGGATTAAAACAATTTCGTTGGGGAATCAAAGAATTGAAAGTTTTGGCTCACTTCAAAAGTGAGTAGTGCTAAGGGTGCAATTTTTGGAGCCACAATTTTTAAAATCAAACGTGTGAGATACATTATTTCATTATGTAGAAAAGGGTGGTCCTGTTTGCTTTGGATCCAAAAATGGCTAAAAGCATATTTATTTAAACAAGAAATTTCAAGTCACCCCTGGTTTTGCTACAGCATGTATTAGGAAAAGGAAACTATGAGAAACTTAAATTATTTATTTTTACATCCAATTAAGTTTTTGTTCCTTAATTTTTATAAAGAAGAAATTAAAATTAAAGTAAGAAGCAATTTTAATTTACAAACCCATGTTTAGCTCATTATAAACATTTTATGGTTATGATTACGGGTAATTTTTAAAAAAATAATTAGACGCGATAGAATCTAAATAACACTTAAAATAATTACAAAATAACTAAATTATGTTGAAAAAAAATTTCTATAAGTTTAAATATAAACTTTTGGTTTACGAACAAAATATTTAGAATTGTGGATTCTCGAGGGTTCGAAGGGTGTCTGATGACGGTGTTGAAGAGTATTTCTCGCTCTTTCTTTATCCCACGAGACTGAGAATCTAAGTGGAAGCAGGAAGGGTATCCGACTTTGACAAGCTTTGACGTGTAGAAGTGGAGAGTACCCAGTGGGAGGAGTATAGCACTTTAGAAGGAGCCAGCTTTTCACAATACTTCAGTGTTAACCGTGTCAGCGCGTCGAATTTACGTCCTTACAGCTCCGAAATAAACTAATATCGATTTGTCGAAAAAATTTTTTATGTAAAATTAAGCCTCAGTAATTAAAATGTAGAAAAGTGAAAATTTTGTATTTGTTAAAAAATTAATTTTCTCGAGTTTCCCTACTTTATGTAGACGTTTTTATGTGTGGAAAAACAAATAAAGTTATTAAAAAAGTTTTAAGTGTTGAATATAAAAAGTTTTTCATATAAATAGGTGAAAATTTTTAACTTAACATTAGTTTTCCTCGTGTTTATCGTATAGTCTGCGTGTGAGTAAATTCCACTAGTTGGCGCCACAGATGCGTCATCCATCATGGTCCATGACGTTCGATGTAGCTATTGGTTGTGTCGTAGTCACGTGGTTTGATAATTGGGTTCTGTAGGCGGTAACGTCGGCTAGTAGAAAGGAAATCTCGTATGTAGTAGGGGAACAGAAAAAAGAACCTCTATGCAATAGCCTAGTGCGCCGCAAACCCCCCACCGAATAACCGTCTACACGCTAACATACACAACTACTGCTAAAGTTTCCAGTAAAATTAATGATCATGAGCTCGTTTTTGATGAACCCGGTTTCTGGAGCCGCTATATCGTCAAGTTATCAACAACCACAGCATCTTGCAGCCGGTGTTGTAGTAGATCCTAAATTTCCACCGAGTGAAGAATATAGTCAAAGTAATTATATATCCGCGTCCGCTAGCGATTTTTTTAGCGCGCACCATCAACAACAACATCACATTCAATACGGATATCACAATCATCATCAAGCGACCACAACACCTTACGGACCAACAAATAACGGCGGATATGGAGGCTACAGCAATTACTATCATCCCCAACTACACTCACATCATGCACCGCCGTTACACCCGCATCAACTACGACCGGCGATACCGATGCATCCGGATTCACAACCGCACATGCAATGCGGACTACAAAATCATCAACCGTCACATACACCCGCCACAAGCTCTAATAGTTTATTACAAAACATTGCAGATGTTGCACCTAACGTGACTCAAACTAGTGATGTGAATTCCGGTGTGTGTAGCCCCGCATCCACAGGTCACGGACAAGATTCGAGTGGTTCCCCTGCGGGTCAACACAGTTTACAAGAATTAGGCTTAAGAATAGAGGATAACGGTTCGGACGAACAAGACGACGTCGACGACGATCCGGACGGATCACCAGCGCCGGACGACGACGACGACGAAAATATAGAAGCCGGCGATAGAGTCATATACCCTTGGATGAAAAAAATTCACGTCGCAGGTGCCGGTGAGTATTTTTATTCCTCCCTTAGTTTTACAACTTGGAAAAAGCGTTTAGATAACGCTTTAAATTTCATTTCAATAAAGTGCGCCCTTCTTGAAAGATATAAATTGCCGTGGCACTTGTACAAATGTTGTGTAAAATCTCTTGAAACCAAAGTCTTAAAGACCCAACCCGGCAAGATAAATTATATCTCATTTATCTTATAGTTTGCCGCACACAGCCCTGTTTACGTTCTCATCTAACATAGCAAAGCACAAAGTATTTTAATTCGAACTAAAAGGTACTAAAGAGCATTTTATAACAATGGCAAATACTTAAATGTGGATGTAAACAGTTTGAATAAATGTTTAGTGTTGCCGAGGCCACAAGAGGTAAAGTTACAAATTGTCGGGTCATTTACAAATATAAAAGATAATAAATTGGTGGCACTCAAAGCTTTGTGTAGGACAAGGACTTTAAGTTTCTATAACTTATTACGGTCCCATCTTTCTATTGATGGAACGCGACGGAAAACTATTTATATTTAAGCTCTAAACGTGTTTCACACATCATATCTCTCATTTCTTATAAATATTTGTTTCCATTCAACTTGAGGGGTAAAAATTGAATTTTTTGTACTCTCTAAAAGCATTCTCAAAGTTTTCTCACAGAAAATTTATTGGCTCACTTGACTCTTGATTTTTGATTAATCACAATCACAATATTCAGCTTGTTAATTTTTGCATCAAAATGGCTCGTTCACAAAAAATGAATGTTGATGTTTTGAAAATTAGCTTACTTTGATTTTTAACTGTCACAATTTTTTTATTATTAATAGTTACTATGTAATGTATTTAAAAATTATTAATCTTTTTTTAACTACTATTTTAGTTCGTTTAACAAAAACTCTTGATTTTATCTCTTTTTCAATCCGATTGTAATAGTTAAAGTGCCTAATTTCTTTTTGTTAGTTAATTGTAAGTAAATAGAAAAATTAAAAGTTTAAAAAAATGAAAATATAATAATTTAAAAGTTTAAAAATAATTATTTTTATCTGAAAATTATATACCTACTTGCACTCCTACGATTCAAATTACCTATCTATCTATGCACACTATATAATTTTGATATTTTTTTACTTTTATATAGTAATTTTTAATTGCTCATTGATTACTATGATTAAGTTAGGTTAGATGATCTTCTCGGTAAATGTGAGAAATTTAATTGAAAATAATATATCACGAGATCAAACTAGGATTATGGGCCAACCAAAAAGGTTTGGAGTTTTGTATAAGGTTTTCTTTTCTCATTTTACAAGCATCACAACGTTAGGTACTATTTCAATGATTTTCGTATAATAAAATAACCCACCTTCTTAGTTCACTTAGGTTGAATTCTACATTACACATTTAATCCCAGGATTTAATTTTAGTCTCTCAGTATAAACCGGTTCACGCTATTGTTAAAACCTCTTTATACTGGGACTAAAATCCTGGGGATAAATGTGTAATGTAAAATTCGGCCTTAGGCAGAATACATAAAGAAACCTCTTACCGAAACCAAGTCAAAAGTCCCACTAAGTGTAGTGTGCACTGTGCACGTCTCTTGGTCGCATAAAGCTAGCCTTAGAGCTGTTTTACATGGACCAATTATCGTATTAACTTGTTAGTACTGAATCAACTCAAAGAGCAAAAGCACGGGAATCTAAGCTTTAACGTCGTGCACAGTTGTGCGTCGAAATTTCTACTCACGCTTAGATTCCCGTGCGTTTGCTTCTTAGTTGATTCAGTACTAACAAGCTAGTACGATATTTAGTTCATGTAAAGCGGCCCTTACATCACAGCTTCTAGAAGCCAGCTTTTTTTTTCAAACCAATATAGAAGTTAAACTTGAACCAACTTTTAGCGTTTGGCGCTGGGAAATGCAAGGTTTCTATATTAGCTTAGAAAAAAAAGTTAGGTTCTAGAATCTGTGATGTAAGCTTAGTTTAAAGCGAGCCTTGCCCTTTCTTTTTATAATGGCCGTTTGCACCGCTTACAGATAAACTAACAGATAAATTATCTGGCGGGTATGTTGTCAAAAACCATTGCACCACCATAACTGTAGGATAAATCAAATAACTGACGGCAAGGATATTTATTTTTACCTGCTATATAAAATTTATTTCTCAAATTGTTTATTTGAAACATAAATTAAAATCGGTGGAAACGGCCATAAGCAAATAGGAACCTTGCATTTCTAGAGCGTCAGACTCTGAAACATAGGCCAAGTTTATCTTCTATTGACTTGTTAAAAAGGAGATAGTTTCTAAAAGTTGTCATGCAAGGTTAGCTTAAGTCAGTTATTGATTTCCTTAAGAAACACTGCAATGCATGAACTCAGCAATCATTGAATCATTATTATATCAGATTAATCCAAAGAAATTTCCTAAAAGCACCTAGAGGTTTTACATTTTGCTTTATTAAAAGCTTCAAGAAATTGATATTACTAGCGTTTGGCTCGCAGAAACTCAAAAAATTTATTTTATAAGCCTTTTATTACTGTGGAACGATTTAACTGGCTTTCATCAGCACGTGGTCTTCAATGAAAGGCCACAGTCCATAGGTACTAATACTCTGGTGCGTTCACTAACAATATTTGCTTATTTTTAAGTCAAACGTCCAATTTGGAAGATGTGCTCGAAGCGGTGCATTTGTCCCCTAAATTTACAAAAATCTAACAAATAGGCTACAGTTTTATACAGAGTGATTCATGAGGAAGTGCAAATATTTTGGGAGGTTGTAGTATGGATTATTCTGAGTAAAAAATGTCATATGAACATGTGTCCTATTGTCAATAGATACAGAGATACGGTAATTTTAAGATGTATTAAAGTATAAAATAAATAACCGAGTAAATAACTTATTGTTGATTTTCAATACTAACAATTAAAATTAAATAAATTTTCAAGATGGTTCAAGAAAAGGTAAACACCAGAGACGAATTATTGCTCACTCGAATTGTGAATTGTGCGGCGCTCATAAAGGAACGCCAAGATGATATTAGAAAAGTAACAGTAGTATTACAAAGTGCATTGAGGTTGGCTGTGGGATTTTTGAACTATTAATGTAAATTTGTTTATTTTAATGGTTGGTATTAAAAATCAACAATAAGTCATTTGTTTTATACTTTAATACACCTTAAAATGACCGTATCTCTGTATCTATTAACAATCGGACACATGCTCATTTGACATTTTTGACTCAGAGTAATCCATACTACAATCTCCCAAAATGTTTGCACTTCCTCATAAATCACCCTGTATACACTGACTACAACTGTGGAGAATATCGGTGCGATTAGAAATCTTACTCTCGCCTCACCTCGCCTCGCAAAAAGTTGTGTTGCAAAGGCGAGCACGAGACTCTCTCGTGAAGCCCTATTTGTAGATTCCTAGCAATTCGTTTTCCCTCAAATTAGTCAAATTGCTCGTTCTTACTGTCCTTTGTTTGGTATATGGAGGGTCGTTCAAATTCCATATCCTTTTTGGCCACACGTGGCTTACAATTTTAGATATTTCACTTCTATTGTATTCTACCATGTAAGCATCTACACTCTTGTTTTTTCTAAAGCTCAGTTTACACGATGATACTAAAACGCTATAGTTAGTGTCATCAAAGCATGAAAGTCGTCGTATAAACAGGGTAATATTAACTATTCAACTGTTTACACGACGACATACTTATGACAGGAACTATTCCATTCCATATCATCATGTAAACCAGGCTTAATTGTACCATCCCTTAACTGACTTATTTATTCCTTCTAGGGCTGTATGGAAGTTTTATAGCCAAGAAAAATACATAGTCCGAACACCGGACTTTATACACGTTTTTATATTGATCCGTGAGATTTTGAAAGTTAGAATGCAAATTTTTAGCTAAACTTGTAAGGGCCCTAGTAAGGGACGTAAAGGGTGATTATTCTAAATTCTAGAATTTTACAGTGTAAGTAAAGTCCATTCAACGTTCTAAGAAATTATTATTTTGAATTTCTCGGCTTTGACTGTTGGGGTTTGGGGTCCCCTATAAATTATAAAAAAATTTAGACCTTTTTTCTAAAATATGTAAACAATAGTATATTAAAAAACAAATATTATTAGGAACCTTCTTAACGTATTAGTCCAAAGTTTAGAAAACAAGCGCACAGCGCGCGTTTTTTATAATGGGGACGAATGCGCTGAGGGCCTAATGATACGTGTTTTTTATACTATTTTTTCTGTTTCGCTGCATTATTTTATAAAAATCGGGTATTAAAATTACGACAACATATAGTTTTTGGGATTTTGATGCGCAAATTTATTTATGTTGGTAGTACTTATTCTAAAGTTTGACGTTCGTGTTTGAAAGTTAGTCTAATCTGTCCAATTAAATTAATTTTATGACTGTCAAATATATAGGCTTCTCATAGGCTTCTTAAAGTGTACCGAAATAGAAAAAAGTATTTTAAAATACAAGAAAAACACTGAAAGCCGAGAAGTCAAAAAACAATAGTTCCAAGTGTTTTGAATGAACTTTAGCACAATATTTCTTCTATGGTCCTTAACCGTTATGTGGCTAACGGTGGTACCCGGGTACCGGGTGAGTTAAAAGTCTTTTTCTCGAAAAAAAAATTATGTTTTTTTTATTTATATAAATTTTCGTACAATAAAATAAATACTTTTTTATTTATTTATTTATTTAATATAAACAAAACAAACGTGGATTTGGAATTGTTATTAGTTACTACAGTTACTAAGATTATAAAAATTTAGAAAAAACATTGCAAACAGTCAAAAAACAGCATTAAAACAAGGTGGGTACCCGGGTACCACCGCCAGCCATGTACGTAAGATTATTCTTAAGATCAGTCACATAACGGTTAAAAAACGATGTTTATTTACCTTTCAGTGGAAAAAAAGTTTATTATCTAATTAAAAATTAATTAAAAGGTAATTTTGGTTAATTATAATAATGTTCTAGATCCATAAGCAACAGTTACCTATATAAAAAGAAATGGTTTTGAAAATGACATAATATGTCGAAACGTTAACCACAAATACAAGATGAAATAATATAGTTTGTTTATTATAATTAACCAAAATTACCTCGAAAATTACCTATGAAAACAATTTTTTTAATGGGAAAACATTGGTTGTGAAAAAAAATTAAACATTTAATAGAAACATTTATTAATTATTATCTAACTTGCTTAGAATGCCTTCGGCGATTATGAGACAATTGAAACTAATTGATAAGTATAATTTTTGTTATGTTCAGAGGCACCTAACGCTATTAATAACAGTGGAACTGTTGCACCATTTCCTTAGTAATACTAATTTTCAAAAAAAATTCAATTTAAAATACACCTAAAGATTATACATAATCAAGCAGTATTTAAACCCGAATTTATTTGTTCTATAAAAAACATTAATTTGAAACCTATAATTAGTGGGCCGTGTATTTTGTTTTGTAAGTTGAAAACTTTTATTAAAACTTATATTAGGCATATAAAGTTAAGTAAATTTCCCTAAATATATTATTATAGTTAAATTAGTCAAATAAAAGACTTCTTAATCTTGATTTTAGATAAAATAAAATTTCCTTAGGTGAGTTTGTTGGTAATACAAGAAAATTGCATGAACTTCATTTAATAAAATACATTGCATGTTGCTTTACCTACTTATACACTTTTCTATGTGTGTTTCAAATTTTCCTCATATCGTTAGATGTTTAGATCGAATAATATTTTATGTAATGTAGTAACTACCTACATTTATCTACATAATTCGTCCGGTGTAAATTATTACACAAGTCTAATCTCCATTTTAATTTGTGTAAACCGATTTTTTTTCTTATTTAACGTTGTAGCTGGCTGATGCATGTGTAACGCATAACGTGTTCGGCAAACGTCACAGGCATGCATGTCGCCCTCGCCTCCATTTTGTAACATACAATTTTCTTTCAAGTGTGAACGTTCTATTTTTAGCTCCAAAAATTTCAAACAAAGGATTTTCATTAGCTAGGTTAGGGTAGTTTGATTTTGAGTAACGATATAGGTAAATCAAGTAGGTTAAACCATGAGAAGTGCGATGGACCTAATCTATAAAATGAATGTTTTTTTTTAATTTTAAAATATAGAAAAAAATAGAAAAAAGTATTGCTCTTGTAACTTTGGTTGTTCAGAAAGTCAGGAAATTCTTTGTATCAAAATTTTGTTAAAATTATTTCTTACATAACGCAAACAGCATTTAAATTTTTAAATTGTTCAACCGAATTGGTTCTCGTTCATTTACCACTCTTCATAATAGCTTGATGAGTAATAAATACTATTTGGTACTTCACAATTATTCAGATTCTCTTTTCAATTGAATAATATGCAATGATTATTTGGTGAGCCCACTATCAAAAAATTTAAATAATTGCCTACTTATATGAAACTCATAAGCTGTGAAAATCAAGGCTTGAATTATACCTAGATCATTTTCCAAATAAATAGAATGAAATTTATTTTTTTTTCACGTTATGTAAGACTTTTTTATATCATATCACAAATAATAGCTGCAAAGCATGGCTATGAATTGTGCCGATAGAACAGTTCCCATCAACAGCTGACTTATCGCTCATTCTGTTTCTCTGTCTATTTTAACACGTATATACGGAGATATAGAGAATGAGCAATTTTTGAGCTTTGTAAGTAGTGATGGACGAAGAGTCGATTTTTTCTTGGTTCGTCTCGTTTCTCATCTCGAAATCCAGATGAGACTGCGATTTGTAATACGAGACGAGAATCGAGACGAGAGCACTGAAATAGCTTACGAAACGAGATTAACCCTCTCGAGAGTAGCTTTTTTTGTCTAAAACCGTTACACCGTATTTCAAAATTCAAAAACTTTCGAAGCCCTTCATTCCAGACAATATTTTATAACGTAAAATATTAAGAAATATAAAGTATAAAAAAACCACACGAGAAACGAGAAATCGAGACGAGACTAGAGTAACATTTTCAACTCGAGACTCAAAAGTTTTGAAATACGAAAATTGTTCATTTCTCGTCTCGTATTTCACTATTAATTTATAATAGTATAAAATATGCCACTCATGATCATTTAAGTTTAAAAAGACTTTTTAAAATTACCTCTTTCACAAACCCATGAAAGATACCATATACCGTGCGTTTCAAAAAGAGGATCCCAGCTTAAAAGGGGTTTATTTGTAACTTTAGACAAATAAAACCTTATATAAAATTAAACGAAACGATATTTTCTGCAATTTTAGCAAAAGAAAATTTATATATTATTTGGAAAATATTATTTTCCAAACACTTAAGGTTGATTTTTTAAGGCATCTTCTCTTTTTATCAAATTAAACCATACACAGTTTTTAGGCTAATATAGTAGAGAATTTTTTTCTCTTTTCAATAAGGTAAAACATTTATAGGGTTAAATAATAAAATTTGAAAAAAAAATTTTAAAAACTAAATCTACATTATGTTTCATCAAGCATCAAGCGGTTTGTTTAAAAATACAAATGATTTTCAATTGTTTAGCTAACTCTGTAAGCTTCTTCACTCATATACCGGGTGATAACCACCAAACCTGTCCATAGGGCAATTTAACATTATGCATATTTCCAAAATAATATGAATTGCCATGGTTACCAAACCCGGCAATAGCGATTTCATTTATCATAGGAAATAGTTTGAAAATTTTAAACCGTCAGTATGTGACAAGGAAATATATTTCATGGCAATTTATATATTTTTGTAAATATGCATAATGTTAAGTCGCCTTATGGCCAGGTTTGGTGTTTATCACCCGGTATAATGTTTCATTGGACCACGGTCGCTGGATTGGCTACCACAAGCTTGTTACGAATAAATTAAAAGAATTAATTTTATATAAAATCTTATTTGTCTAAAGTCTATAAGCTGTACATTTTCAAAAAAAATAATTGGGAAATTTTGCCACTTTGAAACTTCATGACAAGTGACACGCTCTATTGTATCAATTTTTTTCAAACGAACCATTGTTTTATTTTCCTCTATGTACCAACTCACCCATTCTCGATTATAAGTTTATTTCCAAGGCTTATACTATTTCTTGTAGTCTTAAATGTCTATACGTGTCTACAATATTTTGATGTTTAGATTAAATTTATTGTTTGTTTCGTTATTACACGATGTTCAATTGTTCTTGGTTTATGTTAGGTAATTTTTTGAGCCTATTTCTATTTAATTTGATTAAATAATCCATTTTTCAACTTTTAAGCATAGTATGTTTTACAGAATAAATCATGTTTCGTTTTTTATTGTATATTTTGTTAATACTTAACACTTTATTTTATATACAACGTATCTCAAATATGATGCTCGTGGCTTTTGGATTTGATTCAGTGTGCTAAAACAAATCAAACAATTTTTTTTATTGTCCTCCATCGAGTTATTAATGAAAATTTCCCTGAGTGGTGGATTATTGGACGAGAGCTGAATCCATACCATGGCGTCATAGATTTGTTTTTCATTAATAGGTAACTTTATAACGAAGGGTAATAGGAGAATTATCCACTCTTTATTTTCGATTTATTTTAACACTCTTAAGCTAATTCTAAAGACACAGGCGTCAGTTTTGAGGTACTTTGTATATATTTTCCAAAAAACTTATGTGTAATAATTATTATGAGCGATAACTTATTCATTTCCAGTTTGTATACAGTCTAATGCACAGGAAGGGTTTATTGCTTGTAGTCTCATGTCTCATGGAACAAAAAATTCAAGCTCTTATAATAAATCAATTTGTAACTACATTCAATTTAAAAAAAAATTAAATGTGTCTCCTAACTCTCTTGTTTCTTTGTCTGTTGCACTTAATAACAAATTTTGGTAAAAAGCTATTAGTTTTTGTTTTTGAGCAACAGCACTTTAACGTTTAACCCTGTAAGTAGCTATACAATTAATTAGTGAGGTCTTTATGATGTTATTTACAAGTAAAGCTTTCCATTTTGTGTATTTCGAAATTTCAATATTAAAGTACCTAATACTACGAACCTACGACTTTAAGTCGTTAGTGATAAAAACTATAACAATGGAAATTGTAAGACAAGTGAAAACGAATTTGACATCGCTCGCATAATATTTTAACATGGAACTATAATTATGTAAATTAAAAATAAAGTTTTCAAGCAAATTATTACAAAAGTAAAGTTGAAGATAAATGTAAAAATTATTTTCCTTTTGCTCAAAAAACTCTTAAAAAGGAACTATTAATTATATTTTTCTCTAGAAAAAAAAAGGTTTAACGTAAAAAAATATATATAAAAATGAAGAAAATTTCAGAAACACTGGAAAAAGGAAAGCGTTTAATTAAGATCTACTAACTCGCTTTCCAATTCTCAGTGTATAGTCTTTTAACAGTATTAAACTTGATAAGAAAGTTTCTCCACTTGTCAGTTTCATCTCAACTGATTGATTTCTTACTTTATTTCCAAAAAAACTGGATTTGTAATAATTTTCGTGTTGAAACAGAAAAACAAAATACAGGTAAATAAAAAAAATAAATTTACATGTATTTAATGTCTATTTCTACCTTGTACCGTTATAGATATCGAATAATTAATCTATTCGTTTTTTCTAGATAATTATTAAGTAGAGAATTGTTGAAATAAAGACATCATAACTTAAAGACATATATTATATAATAATCAATGATATTTAATCAAGAACGCATTTCATTATACCTTTTGATATCTTAATTGGTACTCGACAAATAATTAATAACCTTAAAATAATATTTGTATATCTATAATAATTTCCAACTACCTACTGATTGTTGATATGTTGATATCAAATAGAAAAAACTAGGTGTAATTAAACGATCAATATCGAATTAATATTTAAAAATTGCTTTTGTTTAGGTCATAAAAGTAATGAATTTTTAAGTAGGCTTATAGAAAAAAATAAAAGTTTTATTATTCTATCAATATTTTATTAGATCCGTACTTACACATTACGTATTGTTTTAGCACTTTTTTCACTATATTGTATAGTTCTTAAAAGCGTTTTCATCATAATGTTCATCGACAAAATTATACCTAGCTAATTGACAGATTTTTAAACTTTCAAATAGGTGATCAGTAAAGACTTGAGGATGATCTAGCACAAAAAATGAATATTACCAAAACCACAGTTCTATTGCACTGTTGATGTGTAAGGTATACTTTTGTACATTATTTGTGTATTCTTTTACCTACACTAAAATTAACCTTCGAAATCGTCATTTCAATTTATCTGAATATGAAAACAAAACAAAATTATCACAACAACTTCGAACAAAATTATAAAAAAAATAACATTCACATTACATTACAAAAACTTGTTGTTGTCGATTCTATCTAAAATTCTACTACAATAACAAATATTCAGGAATATTCAGGGATGATTCGGCGTTTAACTTTGAACAATAATTTTATAATCTTGTAAAGAACAAATTAAGCATAAAGCTAAAGAAGCAGTAAATTCAAACTAGGTATAACGTATTGATGAGAAACAGAAAACAATACAATCTTTAATACTCGTATCATGTTAATTTTTTTCATATTTCATTTTATATCCTCAGGTACATTATATTAATCAGTAAAACCAAAATTTTTGCCAAATTGGCTTTACTTTGGCTTCATAACACAAATTGCAAATTATAACATTATAAGGTATTTTTTCGCTAAGAAACAAAGCAGTTAATTATTTATTTTATATAAAATGTTTGAAACATACAATTAATATAAAAAAACATAAAATTAAAAAGGAAATTCTATACTTTTCAATAAAAAACCGCATGTAATTTGATCGAATAGCAAAAAAGTTATTAGTTGTTAAAGTTAATACAATTTTGCCATATGTGTGAGAGAGACAGATAGAGAAAAATGCGTCAAAAACTTCACACACGCACTTAATTTATCAATTTTGAGCCCAATGACGTTATGAAATCCTACCGTGTTGAATAGACCTTCTCTGTTTTGGGAGTGATTTGGGACTCTTACCCAAAACATAGAGAAAAAAAAACTCACGAGTTCCGACACGTGGGGTGTGACAAACCCAACTCGGTTTTGAAACAGTACTACTGCCACAATATCAATTTTTTGACTGCCGTATTTGCTTTAATATGTATAATGATATGTTTTTGAAAGCTATTGAGGCCCTGTAGTCGATTAGAGCAATATTTGAATGTTTGCTTTGCAGTTTTTGAGCGCTGGGGTTTGTCACACCCCACGTGTCGGATGCCGGATTAAAGACTGTAGGCAGGGAATAAAAATTTCTCTAAACACCATTTATATCTAATAGGCAACCTTAAATGATAACAAATGCTTTCTTAGGGAATAGGAAGTCGTGAACTAATAAGAGAGTTTTAGAAGGAATTGTATCGCATCTGTAATGTAGTATTTATAGTACGTCCAGGACTGGAAGATTAAGTTGACTCCTTGATCCTTATTATCTTATTAACACCCTACTGTGCTGGGTAGCAATAAAAAATGAGTAAAAGCTTCGAGAAAAATGTAAAAATGAACTTTGTATGGCAGTTGCAGGTATAAACCCTTTTATACCTTTCGTATACCTTTTACACTTCGTTTTCCAGTCCTGGACGTACTATACTGATTACTTTTTGGAAAATGTGAAGAGAAAAGGAATAGAATTAGACGATTTTGAGACAAAAATACGTCGTTTTAGATTTGTTAGGGGAAGTTAAATGTCGATTGTCGATTGTGTGTCATCCATCCACTCCGATGCACCCCAACTTTGAAATTTCAAATATCACGCCCTGCTTGCAATATGTCATTTTAAGAAGAAGTGACTAAGTTACTATCTTGAAGTAAAATACCTGCATTTTACCTGCCGTGTACTAATAATTTAATGTATCACTGAAGATTATTTTATATTTAACACTTATCTTAACCTCTCAACCTATGGCCATCAAGGAAATTTTATTTTCAAAACGGAAAAATTGCAAAAATAATTATTAATTTATTAGTTATGCCTAACTCATTTCAAAAGCTCTAATTTAGTATTTGAAATAATTATTTCAACGCACGAATGGAATCGAAAAAGGCTTCCTTAAGTCATTTTTAATTGAAAATCAGTTCCACTTTTATTTTTAATGATCCCTTTGAATATCCTGTAACCTTATTACGCATTTCAACATATTGATTATTATTAAATGAATTCTTCTTAAAGTATTAGAACTTGAAAAATAAAAGTGAAAAATTTGAAAAATGAACGTAATGTTATGATGACCTAAAGTTCGATTATAATAGTAGTAAAGTGAATAGAATTTATCCTTTTAAATTGCATTAAGATAACTGCAAAGGTGCAATTAAAATAATGAATAATTGTATGTACTTTTCAACTTATCTAATTAAACTAATTACGTATACGACCGCAAAACTACTTATGAAAATTACAATGCGCTCTATTGTATAATCTTTTCAATTTTCTTATAATTACTATTATTGAATATTTTCACATCACACTTGACTTTAATTTACCTATTAATTTATACAATTAATTGATTAAATTTGCATTTCAAATTTTTATACTTTTAGTAAAAAAATTTATATTCAATGGTAAAAAAATGGTAATTATCTATATTAATAATAATTACAAGTTGATTTAATTGTTTGTTTTTCTAATACGTTTTCTTTGTATCTTTATAGATAAAGACGCCTATATTAAATATGGTAAGTCAATTTATTCTTTTAAATAACTAAGAACCTAACATACGAGGTGATCTCCAAAAGTTTCCAACCTGGCCAACTTCCTCAACTGCTCGTCAGGTGACAATTGCTGCCTGCAATTACACGTATAAGTAATAGCACTGACAGTTTCATAGATTTCTCCCTTTCAAATTACACTTCCGTTTGGATTTTATAGGTTCTATGCAAGCCAAACGGAAGTCTAATTTGAAAGGAGCAGTCTATGACAATAAAGAGGCCAAAGCCATTATTGAAGCTAATTTTGAAAATAAAGAAGGTTTTTTGAAAAGCTTCGAGTTGCTACCTACGAGGTAACTATACATAGTGTATAGTTATTCTTCTTAGGTTCCATGGTTGCAAACTTTTGGACCACCTCTGGTATCACTTTAAAAATTTACTACTAACACATACTTTTAAGTGCAGATTTTATTATCAAGTGCTGGCTTTTAATTAACGCGATGTAAGGTACCTATATACTTTCAAACATTATTGATTTAACTATACCTAATTTTGGGGCACACCGAATGTGGTCTATTGCAGACATAATCAAATAACAAAAGTAATACGTCAGTAGCCTGAATTTACCACATATGAGATTTTCTAACTGGAAACATGCTTATGTTATGATATGATATGATGTGAACTTTCTGCAAGTGCATAATTAAATAAATTCCAAATTCATAACTATTAGGATATTTCTCTAAGTCTTACACAACTATTAGCATAAGGAATTTTTATTTGGAGAAGTCAATGATCATTGGCCTAATGGACGAGTTGTATCTGTTACTGAAGATCTAAATCTGATATAATACTTGTCTAAAAACCTATCTGATAAGGCTATTTCTAGAAATTATAATACACATCAAAATTTTCCAGAAGATGCTGGTTCAACATTTTTGAAATTCTGTTCTAAAAACTAAAGAGTTAATCAGATCTCCTAGCATTAAAATTACCTTAGAATTGAGTCAGTATGTTTTGAAATCTCTGGAATCTGAAACCCCTGAATTGCTAGAAATTGTTTCAGGCATACAGCCAGGATGGCCAATAATTGTAAGGCTGACTGATGTACATTATAAATATTGTGAGGCTATGGAAAACTAAAAACAGAGTCCGAATTTGATTCTTAGAATTTTTTTCAGTTTCAGCACTTTTTTAAAGAAACTTACCATCAAGTTATTTGCAAAAAAATCTAAAATTCCTTTCTGAATGACGTATCACCAAGTTGGCGTTTGTATTAAAATAGCTTTCCCTACTTTATGCGGAAAAGCAATTAGAGTCACTAAGGCTTGTTCTTCCCATTACAAGTTAAAGAGGTCATTAAAAAATAAATTGATTACTCTAACCAACTCTATTGACTACGAGTGGTTTGATTCCTTCTTCCGAGCGATTACCACTTGAAAATTTTTTGTGCGAAATTTTCTATATCTATGCTTGAATTTTTTAAGATCTCAGATTCAAGTAACGAATGGGACATTACCGATTATCGTTGAAGCGCACGGAGCGTGCGCTTCAGGGCTTGGAAAAAAAGTAAAATAGTAAGAGAAATTTAGTTCTCTAAACACTTTTACTGTAAAACGAAGGGCTGAAGTGCCAGAGGCAAAAGTTTGACGAAAAACGTGAGACAATTTTTTTTCATAAATTAACGATTTTTGCGAGCGAGTATCTCCAAAACTATAAAGAATAGAAAAATATGAATGAAAACAATCTGGTAGGAAATTTAATTAGCTTTCATTTTGCTGAGATAAATTTTTTCCTTAAGATACACCGATTTCGATATACAAGCAAGAACCCCCAAAAACGGCAACTTTTCACGCCCCCCTTCCTTAGCCATGTAGCTAGAAGCCTAGAACCAGGATTTTTTAGTATTATTACCTCCTAAATACTTCAAATACATTAATTAAATAACATTTCACCCTCTTCCATGTGCTCTATAACCCCTTCGTTGACTAGACTATACCTAAAAATTATTGTGAACTGCAGTGTATTTTTGTACGGGCCCAAAAATAATTATAGCCTCAGGCCCCAATGTTCTTTGATCCGGCCCTGCTTTTAGAACGTCTTCGAATGCTATTATATAGAAAATTTGCCATCAAGGGTCAATTCCGTGGTCACTTGGTCCTCGTTTTGACTATGACATTGAGCTAGAGAATCTGGCAGACAACCATGTTATGTTCCAGTCGGAACACGTGTTCATGTTAAAGATGACAATGAAACTGACTGAGGGAAGGCTCATCTGCTGGGCAGCAAGCAGCAATATACAATGCGTGCAATGCATTATCCTAATTCTGATATTTCCCCTAGAAATTTATATTTCCCCGTATTTATCGGATTATTACTGCATGGGTTGCGTCGTCCATTTGTTAGTTCATTTTGTTTATCCAGCAGATGGGCCATCTTTCTAAATAATTAATTAGTGCTGTAATTTTGTTTGTAATAAACGTGTTTTCGATCGTGCTTTATTGTTTCCGAGATAATGGAGTTCAAAGTTTCCCATCATAACGATCTAAATATTTCAATTTCCAAATTGAACTTACAGTTTGAGTTTCGAATCACCCTGTAGAGTAATCGAAGTTGCACCACTTACAACGACAGTTTAGTCCCCCTTCATACTATCCAAACGGTTTTTGAGCGATTTTAGAGATATTTTTCAGTCCTAGAGATATAGCCTCTTGTACCTCTTTAAACAGACTCACTGTATACTTGGAATTAGTGAATTATTTCTTGAAAGAACTTTGATAAATGCTAGCGACATCTAAACCTTGAAGGAGTATAGAAAATTGACCCAAGCCTACATGTTTGAAGGAGAACAAATTGCTACGTGCCCCGACAATATTTGAAAAGGTGGATTTTACTGACCACTCTATAGGCATTAGTGGTAGGTGCTCACCACACCACATATAATTCCACAGGTTACCTCCATTACAAAAATTATGGACGTGGTATTTGTCACTACGTCACGTTTGAGAGATGTTCATTCTTATGTGTTCACCGACGTGACGTAATTATATCTACGATAATAATTCTCTAATCGAGGTAACCTGTAGAATAATGCTTTCAGCCCTCACCACACACCGCGCTGGTCACTATTATAGTCCTACAATGAAAAGATATCTCCCCTCTAATCTAAAACCTTCTTGGTATTATCATATTTATATCGTTATTCAAGGCCAATAGTTTTTAGCGTCTTATTAATCAATAATTAGGAAATAATTTAGGTTATTCTAGCTAGAATATTAATGTAAAGAACATAAAGAGAAAAGCATCAAGAAGATAGGTTATTTTTGTATTAGATAACCAATCTTAAGAAAATAACGTATTCATCGCTTTTACTTGAAAGAACTTCATAAATTGGATACAAAGACTTAAAAATCAATTTCGTTATATTACATTAGAAGTAGAAATTTTCCTGTATCATAAGTAAGGTTAATGAACTATTTCATCTATAAAATGTGTAATTACAGTATTCAACTGTATATCAAAATTCATCAATTACATAATAATAATAGACTTGCATAAAAGCTTCTTGCTTTTACCCCTTGTTAAAAAAATAGTATATAATTTATTAAATTAACTCAACCTGCTGATTATAAATTACTCAATTACTTGTAAAATGCAAAAACTTCTTTTTTTCCCTCTTTTCATCTTCTTCTTCTTCGTTTTTATTTGAATTGATAATTGCTTATGTTATTAAGTGCATACACATAATACCCAACTGATGCAAACCTCTTTCAATGCAATAATAAATTAATGTCTTATTTTAATGAATATGATGTATCAAGTAGTTAAGGCGATTAGTAAAGTATGAAATAAATGATAATTAAAGACGGATAAATAATTTAGTAGCGGTTAATGGCTTGTTTTTTTTCTTCTGTGTACTTTAAACCTACTTGTGGATTGAAATTTATTTTGTTCAAAAATCGTAGAGGAAAAAAGATTGTAATTTGCCTATTTAGTCATCTTGATAATTCAGATATTACTTCCAGAACCACAAGCCAATTCTGCCTGAGGAGCTGACTTAATATGGTTCGGTCCGGCGATCGAATACCATGGTGTATGGTCACCTCATTATTCGACAAAAATATGCCAAAACAGGCAGTCATAAATGCATAAATCTACTGTACTAAACAATACTACACACAACCTGATAATAATTACCAAATGGGTGTGCATAAATCGTCTATGGGGACCTTTATTTTGAAAGGTTTATAAACAAAATAAAGACAGCAAATAGTACTCTATGTATACGGCAAGCCTTCGAAATTTAAATAAATTAAAATTAAGGTATAAGTAGATGGATTAATTTAAGAAACTTGCGTATTACTATGGCCAGCTTTCTGATCATTTAAAATTATGAGTAGAGAAGAACCTTCCGACGTGGTGACGCATTTTTAAAGTCTTCTTCTGTAGGATATATGGGGCCAAGTTTCACGTAAATCAGATGTTCTTTCGAAAGTAGTTTTGAAGCAAAATGCTCTTCGGGGTAGAGCACCGGTTCACTTGGTTTACATTTGCATGGGTGCTCATCTAAATAACGTACATCGTACATCATGCTATGCTTCGGAAGGCACTAAAACAGCCGGCCCAGAGCATAATTAAATTAGTGTCTAAACAAATAAATTTGAAGACTTTGAATTTCAAACAAGAAACTTTGGGCAAGTTCTTCTTCTTTATCATTCATGACATTTCTAAAATTTGTATCGGGATTAATGTTCCTATATACTCTTTGGTGGTGGAGATGAAAACAATGTTGAGGAGTGAGTAAAATAATATGATAAGTGGTGAGCCAGGACACTCAGTGCATTGAGATTTTTTGTCTACCACACTGGAATGTGCGTTAAAGAGTGTCTTAAAAATGTTTTTACAGTTTTGAAAAGTCTTGAGAAATAAGAAAGTTATACTGATTAAAATTAAAATGAGGAAAATATTAATTTTGGGCTATAACGCGAAAACAAAAGGAGGTATCAAATTTTTGAGTTTACCACTGAGTTTGCCTCAAGAAAATAGATCGAGATCTAGTTATTAGTTTTATTCTAAATTCTATATTAACTGAGCTACCAGCTACTCCATCCTGACAAGCAATTTGAACCATGGGTGCTCATCTAAATAACGTACATCGTACATCATGTCATGCTTCGGAAGGCACTAAAACTGCCAGCCCAGATCATAATTAAATTAGTGTCTAAACAAATAAATTTTGAGACTTTGAAATTCACACAAGAAACTTTGGGCAAAATCTTCTTATTTATCATTCATTCTAAAATTTGTGTCTGAATTAATTTTCCTATCTTAACTCTCTGGGGGTGGAGATGAGGACAATATTCAGGAATGAGTAGTTAAATAATATAATAGTAGTGACGACAGTCAGTGCATTGAGATATTTTGTCTACCTCACTAGAATCTGCGTTAAAGGGTGTCTTTAAAATATTTTTACAGTTCTCAAAAGTCATGAGAAATAAGGGAGATACTGATTAAAATAAAAGTGACGAAAATAATAATTTTGGGCTATAACGCGAAAACAAAAGAAGGTATAAAATTTTTCATTTCACCATTGAGGTCTCAAGAAAGTAGATCGAGATCGTGTTATTAATTTTCTTTCTTCTGACAAGCAATTTGAACCACCCTGTACAGTCAGATGAAATAGCACCTCTTTGTGTAATCCCACGTCAAATGCCTTTATATTTTCTTTTTACAAAAAAATGCAAAATGGATGGTTCTTTGACAGCAAAACATCAATATTGAGGTTATGTTTTTATATCTAACAATTTTGCTCACGAGTGTACTGAAACGAATTGCTGCGCGTGGTTGGTCCAAACTGTTCCCGCTTCAAATTAGTTGTATTAGCAATGTATAGCAATATATTTCGATCGCGATGCTAAACTGGCTTAAACGGCCTACAGATCCTTGTTTTAAACGGACTTAATCTGTCATTACAACAACTGGCTTACAACTGGCTTAATATTGAACACGAGTTCAACAAACTAAATAATGGTAACCGGTAGATGATTTAGTCATAACAGCATAATTCATCAGCTACAGGTGGGAAAAACGGAATTGAGCGTGATATGAAGATCCAGTACTAAGGTTGGGCTTCTTTTTACGATTGAAATGTAAAAATGAAAAGCTAATTACAACAAGAAACTTATAAATCAATATATTGCCGTGAGGTGAAACACTTACATACTTACAACCTACTGCACATCTAAACATTAAACGAACACAATGTCAAAAGAGACACAGGAGCCAATAATAACATCAGAACTTTGCTTACTGAAGAACCTTAAGCGTAAGCGGGCTCTACACGATGGTAGTGACTTGCATTACAATGTACTGTTCGATTACGGAATGAAAAGCTTTCTCAGGAATGCGAATTCTGGCTATTATAATTAAATAGTGGAACTCATAATTTGAGTTACATTTCTTGATTTTACATATTTATTGATTGGCACAATCAATAAATATGTAATGAAGCGGCACGCTTTATTAATGCAGTTGCTCATATAAATTATAAAGATAACGCCGCTACATTATAATGACGACTTGTTTGGACGATTGGATTTTACCCTCTACTCCACAGACGTTGCTAAGAATTTAATTTAATTAGAATTATAAGAAAGAGCTAGACAGATTTATGATGGCGAGTGGTAGGGATAAGTTGGCGCAGACTCGGCCACGCCTCTTTAATAATTTAAATACTTTTACTACTGCGTTGGTTGGGAGAAATACAAATTTAGTGATCTGCGCATCCCCACCGCTCATCAGCATAAAACTCTCTCGCAGTAGCAGTTAAAATAAAACTCACGGCGCCTATGGTTTTCATAGAGATAATAGCCCCGTTCCCTTTCCTCTAAGCTTTTCTTTCCGTAATCGAACAATAGGTACTGTTCAATTACGGAATGAAAAACTTTATCAAGAATGCGGATTTTGTCTAATATAATTAAATAGCGGAACTCATAATATTACATTCCTTCATTTTACGTACATTTTAAATTGTCGCTTAATTAATGGAGTTGCACAAATAAACTATAAGGATAACGTCACTACGTTATAATGATGGGTGGTTTGAACGATCGCATTTTACCATCTCCTTCATAGGCGTTGCTAAGAATTTAATTCAATAAAAATTAATTACTACGATAGTCAAAATAAAACTCACACCGTCCATGGTTTTCATAGCGATGATAGCCCCGCTCCCTTACCCCTAAGCTTTTCTTTCCGTAATTGAACAATACAAGTTACTATAAAATCGAGTATCTACCGGGTTTTTACATCAGACGCATTTTCTTGGTAGTTAAGTTGTGCAAGTTGCTATAAATTGTACAAAAGCCACTGTCATCGTCTAATGTCTCCCTAGGAAACGATTCAGACATATCACCAATAATCTCTACTGCACCTTTCGATAGCTAATATGGCGTCAAAAGAAAAAGAATAAATTGCATACGTCTCGAGTTTGAAGTCCAGTCTCAACAAGTTTTTAAATGGAAAATTAATTGCAAATTATCTTCACAGCGTCATTAAGATGTACGTAAAGTTTCAGACTTAACACATGTGCAACAATCAAAAATTTGGGGGTGAGTTGTTCAATTGAACTTTTCAAAGAACTAAAAGCGTTTTCACAGTCTACTTATACTCTATTCCGTCAGGATTCTGAATAGGTATGGAGAAATTCGTCCAAAAAGATGAAATAAGGATCCTTTTGTTCCCTATCAGGTGTTGGAATTCTTAATTTATTTTCGTTCTTTAAAATGAGAAAATTTGGCTCACTCGATGCTCTACACTTTTCAGGGTTGAAATCAAGTTTTCATGACATTTTCATGGGCGAAACTTAAATTTATTTGGACAATTTCCCAAAATTGACTCCAAATATAAAACTATTGCATCTTTAATATAATTTTAGCAACATTTTGTAAATAGAAGGAAATAAAAATTGACACATTTTGAGTAGGAAGTCGAGTTTAATCTTAAAACAAAATCAGTGATGATGCCACAAGTATTGAAAAATTAGTTGGCAAGAAAGCGTGTTAAATAAATCTTAACTAATATACTTGAAATGTCATTAGTTATATGCCGACAAGATGTTATTTGATATTCCTTTTGTTTATATTATTTCAACAAACAAATTTTTTTTTCTAAAAAATAAAAAAATATCCTACCGTTTTTATACGGTCGCGCTACGAGCAATGAAAAATCAGATGTTTAATTTTCTAAAGTTTTCTATTTGGTGGTGGTTTGACCGCTGTCAAACCATTACATCTTCTCATCTCCACAACCATTCACTTTGGAATGTTGGAATGTACCTGATTTGCGGTTCGAGTTTAGTTTTGTATGGATTTTATAAACTTTACATTAATCAACTTTTAAACTTTTATTATTAAACTTTCAAACATTTTTCGAGTTATTAATTAATAAATATTATAGCTACGCGTGACAAGTACCTCAAACATTTTTTACACGAAATATCATTCATCAAAAAGTTGCTTTCTTTAATCAACAAACATCTCCTTTTTATATAATTAGCCAGACTCAGACTCAAACTCAGACAGTAGCAACTGAAATTTAAATAGCTGGAACCTTTATTAACATTTAACAAAAAAAATTCAAGTGCAATGTTAATGTATTTTACTATGTTACAAGGTCAAAACAAAATATAATTTAAAACATAGGTCGAAAAACCAAGATGAAGATCAAGTTGAGACCACACCAAATTCAAACCACGACCTTGCTATATCCCAGACTGTCGGTGCAATTGTTGTTTTTGTTAATAATGTGCACAATCATCCTTCTAGCAAAGCAACCAACAACACTATGTTTAAACAGACAACTCAAATTATTACTTTCCGACGGAAGAAATTATAAACAAAGCTCACTTGATTTTGATTCATACTCATGTACTACACGCGAATTATTTTTCCTTTTTCTGTTTTTATAAATAATGAGGAAATTACCACATTGTGGATAACATAAAGTGGAGAAGAAAATTATAAACTAATCAGTAGACTATTAGAATTTTAACTCTTTTTATGTTTCAAATTTTGATTAATTGTCGTAAAATAATAATAATAAAAGTTTTTTTAATTCTGCGTGGTTTAAAGTTTTACACTCGATTGCAATTTTCATTGTGAAGAAAAATAGGAATCATTAAACCATCGTGCGAGTTGAATGAAACTCAATTGTATTAGCAGCATGTAACTATTTAAAGTCTAATTGTTCAAGATTCATCTATTGGTCGGTATTTTAAAATTAATGTTCTAAACATATGTTTATTTCGTAATAATTAATTTCTACTCGCTTGAAAGCAATATTGGACTCCGACTCCAATAACGGGTTGAATCGTAAGGGAAAATTTTGTTTTTAATTTTTGGGTTATTGACTGACATAGTTTATAATTTCTTGGCAAGTTTTGTAATTTGACGTTACGATTATGAATATTTTTTCAATAACAACATATTTACTTCAAAATATTCGTTTTTCAAGGGTAAAATTTAAGTATTGACCTACTTATTGATAAAGCTTTCAAAAATAGTTTTCAAAGACTCATTTTCCTGGTAAATTTTTAATT
Source organism: Malthinus seriepunctatus (assembly GCA_963924605.1). NCBI lineage: Eukaryota > Metazoa > Arthropoda > Insecta > Coleoptera > Cantharidae > Malthinus > Malthinus seriepunctatus. The sequence continues at coordinate 15,185,413 of OZ004601.1, read as the reverse complement.
TAGTTTATTGTATATTTCGAAATTTTAGAAAGCAATTTGATTGAACTATTTCATGAAAATGACCCCTGAAATAGCTCTATATAAAAAATATTTCATAATACTTAGTAAGTACTTGTGAAAACTAAATTATTTTGAATTACTTTCAAATGAAGGTAAAATGTTTTAATAGTTAGGTATCAACCATTTCGTATCTAATTGCTTATACTGTTTCATAAAAATCTTGAACAATAAATAAATGTTCCAAAGGCAAGACAGAGTAAATATTTGAGTCAAGACACTAGTCCTGTCTAACAAGAAAACCCTGAAGGCTACGATGATAATAGTTCAACAATACTCTTCATCTGTAGTACTTATATCCCTGCCTATTAGTAAATCTGATGCTGAAAGGTCTTAAATAAAAATATGGAGATAAAAGGTAACAATTAGTGTTGTACGTTACAAGATACAGTAAACTGAAGTAATTAAAACATATGCATAGAGAAGATCACATCACAAAAAAGACGATGAATATTTAGGTACCTAGAAGGCGGCGAAGTGGAAACCATTTCGAAAACCATTAAATGTAAAATGAAAGATGTTAATCTGACAACTCTTGCGATGCGGCAAATAAAACTAAGTCCAAAGAGTTGTTTTACAAACTCTGCACAAAATAAAGAAAGCGAAAACAAAATAAGAGGCATTTACTTAAATCGTTTTAAGATATTAAATTTTGCTACATTATACAATTATACAGGGTGAATGACATAAACGCGGTTCTGATGGGTCCTCATGCACTGGTGACGCTTTTAATTTTTTTAACACATGGAAGAATGGAAGTGTTTTAGTTTTTTTAGATGCCGTGGATAATACAGCCTTATTCAAAAAATAATTTAGTTTTTCTGAAGGGTTTCGAAAAAATCTAAAATTAAACTGTGTATCTTAGTCATATCCACTATAACCTCTTATATGATTATTCCTGGTGCATAAAATGCAAACTAACCAACAAAGTATGTTAAAACAATAATTCCTTACCAAAAATCAAATTAAAATATTCGGCACCGTAAATAGTCCTATTTATATCGAAATGAAAAAGCAAAATCATGCATCATGCGGCCTAAATAAAATAAAAATATCTAAATGTTGTTTTTGCCATTTGATAGAGTATAAAATTCTTAACAATTTATGTACCTATATCGTAGATAGGTATCATAGATAGGCTATCATAGATATTATTATAGATTGGCTATCTATGATAATTTTCTGTACAGAAAATATTTTTCCCGAAAAACGCCATGAAAGGAAAACACTACCCGTGTTTTCCTTTCACCGTTCGAAATCTGTGAATTTAATATTTCCAAGCGCAGTGCCTCGGAAAATGTTAACCATTATTTCATTAATCACCGGATCATTATTTGTAGCAAGAAATTTTGAGAAAAAGAAGTCAATATGTGAAAACAGTGCCGGTTTCAAAAAACGGCACTTTGCGGCTAGAATATAAGATAAAAAGAGGCCCCGACCTAAAAAATCAACAGTTGTGGCTGAAAATTTAGAATTATCGTACCTATTGCTTCTTAAGGGTGTAGAAAACGATTCAAAAGAGCTTTCCCAAAGGATGTGGATTATGGAATAATTGTCTTAGAACATAAAACATCCGGAAGGAGGGTTAGCAACCGTTGCCTATAGGAGAAAATGCGACGGAAATGTAATTTTAGAAATCCATGGATGACTCATTCATTCCGTCGAGTTTACATTATCATTGACTTTTATTTATGAAAAATCATAAGTTTTAAAATAAGCAACTATTTCTATTGGAGAAATTGACTCAAATTTTACCAAATGGCTCTTTCTTTGTAGTAGAGGGTATTTTTTATCAATGGATCAATTAATCTAAATTTTTCAATAACCTCAACCACGTGACCAATTTGTTAGGCATTCACCGACCCACGTGACAAATTTTCTACGCAAGAACCAAACAAACATAGGTAATGACTAATGAAATATGGTTACTTCCAAAAACCCTGTATTTCAGGGTCAATATCAAACAATTTTGCATAACACTACCCTTGGAATTTTAAAATTCCTACATTGGGAACGGTTTATCCGTGTTTTCCTTTCATTGCGTATTTCTTCAAAAGTTGAGGCCACATTTGTCCCATGATGATGATGAACCGAATGCACATTTTTGGAGTAGTCAAGTTTTTCGCATTTTTTTCTACACCCACTAGCGAAGTCTAAATTTACGTCGATATATCTAAAGTAGCAGATTTAACGTTTCATAATAACAGTTCGGGGTTGCCAGATACCAACAAATTAAGCTAAAAGCTTTGAATTTCAATTCAAGCAAATTAAAGTGTATGTGCGACAACCTGTACAGGGGTGCCAAATTAAAATCGTCCCTAACTGCATATGGCTGTTAAGTTTTCTAACTAACTTTAAGTTTTTTCCGGTACCTATACGTGTCAAATCGGCTATTCTATTTAAAAACTAAGAAAAGATTATTCAAATCGAACTACTACTTAGTGAGATACAGCGTAATCAATTTTAATCAAATCCCCCATCTTTAATTCGGACTCGGCAGTTTCTAGGTCTATATGACTTAGGAATCGATTTCTAAAAAATTCAACTTTCCACTAATTTTTTTATTTGACTGTAGTAACTTGATTGACAGTCAGATACTAAATTATGTATCAAACTTAAAAAATATTATTTAAATCGGATTGTTACTTGCAGAAATACAGCGTAATCAAATTTAATCGCATCAGAAATCTTTCATTCAACATTGCTGACAACGCAAGCGGTGGAGGGAGGGGGACTTGACGGTTTCCAACTATGACCTAAGAATTGATCTCTGGAAAATTCAGCTTTCCCCTAATTATTTCCTCTATTTTTTGCTATTTTACTGAAGTATTGATAGATAAAAATATAAGGGGTGTTGTATTTAAATTAAGAAAGTTGGCGTTCGCTTATTTAGTTTAATTTTATTGAATATAATATTGGGTTTAAGTTATTGGGCTTGCGCAGAGTTGAATTAAATATCTACGGGGTGTACGGAAATTCTTGGGGTTACGTAACCAATCGTAAACAAAATGATGAGTTGAACTATATTCTAACCTATAAATTACAAAATGACAAAGTAAATTACAGCTGTTCTTTATTTTTTTACTTTGGCTGTCAAATTATTTCTTTTTATCAACCTACAAAGCAAAACAAACCTAATAATCATACGAAATCGTACTTAAAAAATCACAATAACAAAGTCGGTACAAATAAGTCGATAAATTCGGTACCTGTAGTTTTGTAATTTCGATCATTATGTTACTTAGACTCTGCTAAAAAAGGGGTGGAAGGTACTTTTTTGTGTTACATAATGCCAAGAATTAAAATACACCCTCTGTATATTGGATAAGTTTTAAGTTTAAACCCCACGCTGTTGTAGTAGGTACGCAGTTTGTGCTAAATTAATGTACTTAATTTAAAAACAATTATTTTTGTCTTGTTTTGCTTAAATTTACAGTAGGTACCGAAATTACACTGATTAGACGAGTTTTCTTATATTTCCTTTTTTTGTTTGTCTCCCATTACCAGAATATGGGTAAGTTAATTTTTTAAACGCAACATTTGGTGTTTTAAAGTCAAAATGTTCCTAAAAACTTTTGATATTGCTATCATGGTCACTGGTTAGGGAAATCTCTTGAAAAAAAAATTCTCTCATAAGACCTATCACAAAGGTCATGAAACAGTAATTTTTAGAAATCTGTTGCTCAAATATTTCAGTATAGCTTTGAGGCATAAAGTCCTACGACAGGTCATGCCAATTAGAGATGTGCCGGATACCGATTTTGCCTGATACCGAATACCGGATAATGGCCGGATAGTAAATGTTACCGGATATCGGATACCGGATAATAAATGCCGGATATCCGGCCGGATATTATTATTTATTGATTGATTTACATATATTTATTGAACAATACAACTATTTCGTGAAATATTTTAACATAAATTTAATAAGGTGCCTCTCTGGCTTTACACAACTTAATTCTTATAAACTAGAAATTCTTAGTATTTCATCTAGACTTTAGCTATCTCATTACCGCTCCTGCATTGTTTATTCAATATGTATTATTTTATTCAAAAGAAATGAAACATGAAACTTCTCACATTCGACAACAAGCGTTTAAAATCATTTATAATTCGATAGCAAAATAATTTATCTTATCCAAGTTTTGAGAAGGCGTTAAAAATAAAAGTAAAGATAACATAGAAGAAGAAGCCCGAATTTTAATTTTAATATTTTAAATTTTTTTTTAATACCGGTATCCGACCGATATAGGCCGGATACCGGTTACTTCATTATCCGGCATAGCCGGTTATCCGGTATCACCGGATACTGAAATAACCGGCCGGATATCCGTCACATCTCTAATGCCAATGTTTTGAAAATGCTGATGATTTTAGCTAGGTTACCTTTTTTGGCTTGTCAAACATTGCAATAATTTGTTTGTGTAAAAAAGAAATAAAATAAATCTCTTGAAATTTTCTTCCCCTTGCAACAGACGTTGACCAATGGCCAATAATATAATTCAAAAATGAAAATGAATAATAATAAGATTTGTTCATATTTTTTTATAAATTACCAAAAAACAGTAGAACGTGCATTTTGGTTTGGTAAACATTCCAACAATTTAAATCGCGGGTTGAGCCATCCTGTATAGTATAAGACCATAAGACGTTATGTTAGGGGTGATAAAATTAGTAACATTTAACAATTAGCAAAAAACAGAAATTTCAAAACTTTCCCTAAGCGTCATTTTTAATGTTCTGTCTTTTTCCAAGTAATTTGTTGTAAGTTTAAACTTACACGATAAACACAAAAATTCAACTTCTTAAGAGGTATGCTAAATATTTAATAAAACTTAAAAAAACAAAATCCTCCGGTACAATTTCAGGGTTTTAGTTTAAGCAAAGATTATAAGAGTTAAAAAAACAAATTAAATAATTTTAAATTGCCATCTATGTCTTATTTTAAAATTTAAATTAAATGTATCATTAGCAAAATATTTAAATAAATAAAAACGACAAAAAAAAAGTGTTTTAAAAAATTTAATAGTCACTTACCCTTAATTCCTTGTAATGAAAAGCAAAAACATCCAGATAATGACAAGATGGCCCGCCATGTTCCTTTCAATTGCCGTTTAAAAGTTTTCCAACACCTAACAAACACCAAAACACAAATTTTTAATTAAAAACTAAATTTCCAATTTATTTAAATTTAAGTTTTAACCATCACAAACACAAAAGTAACAACTTTATATTACACATAATTATTTTAAATAAAAAGGCCTAAATATATTAATTGTTTAAATTTTTAATTAATCGCATAATGGACGCAATTAATTTGTAAACGCGTGCTTTCAACAAGTCCGCGTTGCATTGTCTTAGCGCGACCACGTGATCGCGCCGAGTAGAAAATGTGTTGGGATCTGCACGCAAGTTAAAACAATATTTTGTTTTTCACTATTAAAATACGATTTTAATGTAAAACTGATTGCGTGCAGTTTTTGAATAACAAGCCGAGAATAATGCACGTTGAATGCTCACGTTCGGCGATGCCAAATCTCTTATTAGGCATTGTTACAATTTTTTTAAATGAATTAAATGTTTAATAATATTATTTGTTGTTTAATTTGGTATATTTTTATGATTTTAATAATTATTAACTTAAATGAGTATATTTTTATTATAAAAATATTTTTAATATACAAGATGCGTAAATTATTCTTCTTTTGTATTTTAGTTTAATTTTATTTTAAGCAAAAATTATTAAATTTTCTTAGGTCTTATGTTAACATTCTTTGACTATTCAAAAATTTGAGGAAAATGTCCAATGCATCATTCTTCGCATTAGCTAATTACTCTTTTTTTTTAAATTTAAAATGAAAATTCTTTTGAAGGTTTGGAACCAATAATATAATCCAAACTTTTGTAATACCTTGTACAGGGTGTTCACTTTGCTACATTATTAATTTACCTAACAGGGCGATTCATTGAAACGACCTTCTTCGATAGCTCCCTAGCCGTTCGAAATAAGGCATACATTTAAATACAAAAGTTAGCATAACCTAAAATTATTTTCATTTCTGCAAAGTGTTGTATTACTACTCAGCGAGAATATTTTTAATTTTTTTAAATGGAACACCCTATATACTTTTCTACATTTCAACTTGGAATTAAGTGTCCTACATGGTCATATTAATTTTTTTTAATTTATCAGCGGTGTTGCCAAGTTATTAATTTTTTTTCTCTAAAAAATGCCTGCAACATGTGTTGCTTTATAAAATCGTACTAAAGCCGTTGTTCAAGGAATAATAACGAAATGTTTTTCCTAGCTAGTTATAACTATCCCCTATGCTATAAAATTAAAAAAGATTGATTTAATTGTACAGGGTGTTCATTAAAGCAACCCAAAGTTACTCATTTGCAAATAACTATAACTCGTTATTTTTAAATGGAACGCCCTGTATATTTTTAGATGTTTAGATTCCTGGGAAAGTTTCTATTATAAATTTCTAAAAATATACAAGGTGTTCGGTTGTAATTTTTATGATTTTTTAGATCATATTTTTAAGTCGAGATTACTAAATGGTAGATACCTACATAGGACATGGTACTTTTGACATCACGTCGGATGTAGAATTTAATTGTCTTTCGATTGGACATCGTATTCTTTATATCTCAGTGTTCAAGTTTGCAGATCCTTACCCTAGACCTCATGGTTGTTGATAAATTTGACATTTGAAAATAGAAATACCTATTCAGTGCTTGAAAGAAATTTGATGTGAACAACAAAAATGTATGTGGGAAAAACTACAGCTGCAGTTCTAAAGGCAGTTTCAATTGTAGTGTACACCTAATTTTAACATTATTGAACGTAGCAACCTATGAAAGTGTGAATATTTGGGGCGTAAAGCCCCAATAGATTACTACGACTTTTACTTCCACTAGTATCGGAGGGGCATAAACTGTTAGTTAATGAGCTAAACTGTCGAAAATTTATTTTTTTCTAACTTTTTATCCACTTGGTTTTTAAATTTTTAAACCTATAAATATAGTGTAAACATAACCTACAAAAAAGTTGCGTGTTTTACTCAAAGGGTATTTTAAAGCTCCTGTTCATTAGAGGATATGTTGCATGTCAACCCCCATGGAGCTATGCTTCATTTTTAAGGGATAAGCACGGCGTTAATACCATACCTATCACAGACATATTTGAATGAAAATGCTTGGAATTGGAAGCTAAATCTAAAAATGACGCTTCAATATATTTTAGCCAGACTGTGTTATCGTGAGAGGCTCAAAAATGTCGAGGAAGGATGAAAAGCTATAATCAGAGTTTTCTCTCTTCTGAGTCTGTATAAATCCATTGACCACTGTAATCTCTTTAAAGGATGGAAGTTTTCTGTCCAAATTTTGCAAAAAGTTGTCTTTCTCTAAATCAATGACTTCTTCTTCGGCACCAAATAGGAACTTATCGTTTTATTATTATTGCGAAATCTTTAGCAAGCTCTAGCTAGAACAGGTTTAAAATTTTACAGAGCAGGCTCAGCTTGCCCTGGTTTATCTCTGGCTACGGCCCTGCCTACATCGGAAGAAAAATCGAACAACCAGGTACTTACTAGACATACTATAGGGCTAAAAATAACTTCACCAAGGTGTCTTACGTCCTTAAAAATTATATGAAATTGTTAAAGAAAAATGTCTCTCATAGTGAGCTCATGTCTTCGTCATTCTTTTCTACATTTCGGAATCTACAAATGCAGAGCAGACCTCAATTGTTTTTTAACGGAATTTGTTTCATCTATAACTTATCAAATTTTGATACTCATCTGTTGTAGGTATCTGATCCCCTTTCAACAGTTCTTGTTATTTCACTACAATACAAGCTCGAAATCAACGTCCAAAAATGTTATTGTTCTTCAATTCTTCTAAATTACACACGATTTTGATTAGTAATAAATTTTTGGCCTTAACTTCGAATAATCATCGACGTAGGTCTCTTTGAGGATCCATTATGTGGTTTGGCAAATTTTGAAACCGACTCTAGAGACGTCAATATTTTTTTATCTCAATTCTTTGACAGGAAATGTAAGTCACGCAGAATTGATTTAAATCTACTATTACACAGATGAAATTTGAACTTGGTGAACTCGCACTTTTTGACAATGACTCTTCTAAATATTTAAACCGCAACCTTGCGCACGACGTACTTTTACTTTCAATATTTCAATCAAATACTACTGTTTATTTTTGATTTTTCAAATTTTATGAATAGAAGGAAGCTATTTAGTTAATTTTTCTTGTTCTTTGTAAATTGCTTCATTAAAGGAAAAATATTTTGTTGTAAAAAATTAATGACCGGACGTAATTTCGGGGTGACCTGTGTTGACCCTTTGTGCGAACTGAGGCCTAGTGTTTTCTATCATGCTTTGGAAATAGCATGTTGTTTGGAATATGCGTAGCTCTCGATTCAAATATGGATGCCCAATGCCTCTAGATCCCTAAAGGTGTTAAAAAATTTTTTCATAAACTGTTATTGCGGTTCCTTTGATTCACAAAGACATGTGCAATTTTAGAAGCCAAAGCTGATGCTTTGGATGTAGATGATCGCTAAAAACCAAAACCGACAGCTTTATGTACCTTTCGATGCATTCTTCTCTTGCCCACTTGTCTGGAACTGGATTTGGAGAACAGTATAATAATTTTCATAACTCAGCTGACCATGTTTCTGAATTTACTGTAGTGTATGGTACTCAGGAGTCGAGGTTCTAAACCTTACGGAACTGGGACCAGTGTTGATTGGTTGATCATAACCCTACTCGTATTTAGTGATGGACGAGAAGTCTCGAAAGTCTCGTTCTCGTCTCGATTCTCGTCTCGAAAACGAGACGAGAATCGAGACGAGACTTGAGTTTGAATTACGAGACGAGATCCGAGACGAGACCGCCTAAATAGTAGACGAGACGAGATTTACTCTACGAGAATTCTCGTTCTCGTATCGTATTTTGACTTTTATTTTTTTTTCGCAATTTATAAAGGAAGCGATTTTATTTTACACTAAATGATTATTTTGTTGAAATTGTATGCTACTTATACATACATTATACATACATGTACTTAATCGAAATCTGAGCTGAAATCATAAAAAAATTAAAAAGCGTGAATTTCTGAAAATACGAAAACTTATACGCTTTCAACAAGTAATAGGAAACTATCGAGCTCAAACACCGTTTGTCAATTTTTATACAGAAAGACTATCGATAATTTTGATCCATAGACAGGCCCCCCACTTCAAACTTTGGGCCCCGGTACCAAAAAATCTCACGGGCCCCCAGTGGCGTAGCTACATTATCACAGGGCTAGACTTGAAAGATTTATCAGGACCCTCAAGCGCCGCACGCAAATTTTTTTAAAATTTTCAAGGTCAAATAGGCTTAGATCAGCTTTAGGAAATTTTTAAATATTTTTGTACTGTGAAATTAAGCAATTTTTTATAGTGAAAAAAACTTTATTTGATAATAATTAATTTATTTATTTGACCATTTGATAATTATTGCTTTAGGCGTTCACTGTTCATAAAATCATAAAAATAAAATATTTGTAATCTTTGCATGTCCATGTCCACCTTATAAAAAAGATAACCTATTTTACAATTTACAAAAACGTCCCCTCTTGGGTCCCCTGAAACTCACAAGTCTGGTTTAAAGGAACCCAAGGAACTATTATAGTTACACCACTGAGACCCCCTTTTGACAAGGTTTATGATGAGTAACAGCACCATAAAGAATTGAAATTTTCTATAACTTAAACATACGTAAAATTTGTCTACAAAATCACAGTAAATATGCTGAATTTTAAAGATTTTGATTCTTTAATATTCGAGAATATATTTTGCTCAATGTACGCAGTACGTTTACGCGCCCCGCGCCCCTAAGCTCCGGGGCCCCGGTACCATGGTACCAACTGACCCCACTGTTGTGGGGGGTCTGTACCTTAGATCTGTCAAATTCTGGCGAGAACACGAGAACAAACGAGAAATACGAGACGAGAACGAGACGAGACTGTGATTTTACGAGACGAGACGAGAAACGAGACAAGACTGAGCTCTGTAAATACGAGACGAGACGAGAACGTTCCATTTCTCGTCTCGTTTAGTCTCGTGTCCATCACTACTCGTATTTATGTTCTTAGGAATTCAATCTTGCTAGAGAAACTAGAATGTCTTTGAAAAGATTTCTTTTCACTTCTACAGGCGTCGATTGAGCGTTTCAAGCTAAACCGAGCCAATGCATCGCTATTGCAGAGAATGTGTTCGGCGGATGTGATCTTCGATTCATAGAATCTGCATATGTCGCCATCCTCTAGTCAAAGTTTCTTGAGGTGGTACCTCACTGGGCAGTGTCCATGTCCAGTAAAGAGACCCGTGATAAGTCTGATTTTGTTCTTTCATAATAGAAGAAGCTTTTTAGGATTCGTGGTCGAATACTCAATGAATTTATTCGACTGTCTATGTCCTGGCGAGTTGTTCCAGTGAGAATTTTTGTTCAAAGTTTCCATTTTTTCGATCTCTGCATTTCTATGTGTTCTATAGAGTCCACAGAATGGTTCGGGTCCGACCAGGAGGGTTTTTGAGCATGTTCTATCTAATTTATCACCTTTTTAATTTATCAGAAGTTTCCTTCAATTCCATCGTGACCCAGCACCCAATGAAGGGTAAATTTGTTGTTCCTTGCCAGAGTTTAGAGGGATTGTCTGCATTCCCAAGTGGATGAGGATCGCAGCTAGGCTGTCAGACATTATGTAGTTTCTAAAGATATGTGAAGCCGTCGGTCTAAACCAAATGGTAATTAGGGTGATAGTTGTGATGATAATAAAACGACTACCTGCACTAAACGAAAATTGATAACCACAATTTAGCAATTTTAAAGAAAGATTGATTACGCTACCAGGCTAGAAGTTCTGCAGTTAAGGCTAAATTGCCTAACTGAATTCTTATTGATATCATTGAAATGAATATTGTCAACCTCTATATTTTTATAAATTACAAATTACAGTTTGTATAATAAGCTTAAGCTTTTTTAAAGTTTTTCTCTAAATCGCCAATCTTATTTTTTTTAACAATAAATATTAGAAATTGTATTGATTTTAAAGAACTAATTATAATTTTTGTTACAGCAAGCGGCAATTTTGGACCAGGTATGGAACCTAAAAGACAAAGAACAGCGTATACGAGACACCAAATATTAGAATTGGAAAAAGAATTTCACTACAATCGATATTTAACGCGACGAAGACGAATAGAAATAGCACATACCCTAGTGCTTTCAGAAAGACAAATTAAAATCTGGTTTCAGAATCGTAGAATGAAGTGGAAAAAGGATAACAAATTACCCAACACGAAAAATGTTAGAAGAAAAACGAATCCCGCTGGGGTTACGACGACGACAACTAAACCTGTGACGAAAGGACGCGGGAAAACACAAAACAGCACTTTGGGTAATAACAATGACAGACGTAAAAACAACTCGTCTAGAGGTGATATGGATGGTTTAGGTGAAAATATGTTGGACGTTTCATTATCTGGTAATCATCAGATTCCATCAACTATAGGTGGACATTCGCACGCGCATCCTATGAACACGTCAAATTTACATCATCCAGGAATGTTACACGGCGATCAAAATATGCACATGGGCTCTTTAGGTCCTAGCTTAGCTCCTTTAACTTTAACGTCCGATTGTGGTCCGACACAAAACGGCCCGCCTCCTGTAATTAAATCAGATTATGGACTAACGGCTCTTTAAGCATAAATTAAAAAAAATGTAAAAAAGTGTATTTAAAATATTATATTGAAGAAAATAGTGACTGAATTAGTTTTCGCGAGTGCACTATTTAAAAATTATGTAAATAAAAGATTGATTTTAAAAGCCGACAATACAAGAAGAAAAATAAACTATTTGCTGTGTAAAGTGATGTGACTTGAAAATTACTACTTTACGTTCAATTACGATATAATTACTTAGTGGTTTAAATTAATTGAAGTAAAACAAAAACCTGGTTTTTAAACATACTCATTGTTGTAAGTGTAAGTTCACACGTTTTTGAAAATTTTTATTTCTGTTGAATAAGAACACACTATACACTTTTAAAAAATTTTTGAAAGACACACGTAAAAACACACATACACACTAATAAGATCACTTTTTAAATTTACAAAAAAAAATATTTTTATATGGGTATTAATAGTTTTTTAAAAATCATAACCTAAAATGTTTTATTATCGTATTTTCGTGCCATTTTAATTTAGTCTGTTGTTTTTTGAAAATTTGTACATTTTTACTTTGATTAAAGTATACCAATAAGTTGAAGAGGTACCCAACTAATTAAAAGTGAACTACTTAGCATAGTAGGAGTAGGTATAAATTAAAATTAGATTCGCAACTGTTACTTCTGCTGCCATTACGAATCAAGATGGTGGCTCGTTTTGAATAAATTGGCATTTGTGTGTTACCCGAACAAATTCAAAGTTTTAATTTTTTAAATCGGTATTTTATCAAATATTTGCCAATAATTAAAACCCACAATTCTTTTTTTGCTATCATGGGTAAACCTAACCTAACCTAATGTAGGTTTTCTCTGTTACAAGATCAAATTCAGAGATTTCAATTTTTTAATTTCAATATTTTATCAAATATTTGCCAAGAAGTGAATCATACAAGACTTTTTTTTATACCATGGGCAAAACTAACCTATGTTTTCCTAGGTTCAATCCTAGGTCCTATGATGAAAACCTTGGTTTTCATTATGATGAAAACCTAGGTTTTCATCATAAGGAAACCTAACCTACCCTAATGTAGGTTCTTTGTTTTACCAGACTAAACTTAAAAAATTAACTTTTTAAATCCGATATTTTATCAAATATTTGCCAATAAGTGAAGCCTAAAACTCCTATTTTGCCATCATGTGTAAACCTAACCTAACCTAATACAATTTTTTTGTGTTACCCGACCAAATTGTGAGATTTAAATTTTTTAATTTGATTATTTATCAAATACTTGCCATTAAGTGAAACCCACAGCTCCTTTTTGCCATCATGAGTAAACCTAACCTAACCTAATGTAGATGTTTTGTGTTACCCGACTAAATTAAAAAGATTTAATTTTTTTAATTCGATATTTCATCAAATATTTGCTAAGAAATAAAACCCACAACTCTTTCTTTGCCATCATAAGTAAACCTAACTTAACCTAATGTAGGTTCTTTGTGTTACCAGACCAAATTTAACTTTTTAAATCCGATGATTTATCAAATATTTGCCAATAAGTAAGACCTACAATACTTTTTTGCTATCATGGGTACACCTAACCTAACGTAATGTAGGTTTTTGGTGTTACAAGATCAAATTCAGAGATTTAAATTTTTTAATTCTATATTTTATCAAATATTTGCCAAGAAGTGAATCATACACATCTTTTTTTGATACCATGGGTATACCTAACCTAACCTAATGTACCTAGGTGTCCATCATAAGTAAACCTAACCCAACCTAATGTAGGTTCTTTGTTTTACCAGACTAAATTTAAAAATTTAAATTTTTAAATCCGATAATTTATCTAATATTTGCCAATAAGTGAAACCTAAAACTCCTATTTTGCCATCATGTGTAAACCTAACCTAACCTAATAGAGTTTTTTGTGTTATCCGACAAAATTCAAAGATTTAAATTTTTTAATTCGATATTTTATCAAATATTTGCCAATAAGTGAAACCCACAACTCTTTTTTTGTCATCATGGGTAAAACCTAACCTAACCTAATGTAAGTTAAGCTAACCTAACCTAACTCTTTTCTAATCATGGTGGAGCAAACGCTAAATTTCATAAACTGTCATTGATTGGATGTGAATTCGGAGCTTAAATTATAACCTCTTGTTTACAGCCACTTCCAATGGTGGAAAATTATGTTCTCAGCTTCTTCATTTAAGACATCCTTCTGCGCACTATGCTTCTTTTATCTGTAAGGATGCTTTTGAAAAATAAGTTGTGATCCTGAATGATTAATATACGTCCTAAGACCTAGGTATTCATTTCTCTTTTAACTATGTCATTATTTATTTAAAAAAATGTAAGTTACCCTAAATTTTTAATTGTGATAATACGTTATGAGTACGCTAGAGTGCTTCAGATGTTAGTCTTTTGATTTTGTTGTTAAACTCTATTATCCTTCCTCAATTTAAAGGCCTTTCAGGAAGTATGCTTCCTGATAGACGTTTCACCATTACGGTTTTTGGTCTTCCTTTGTAACTGCTACCTCCACTGTTTACTTTTGTCTCTCTCTCTTCATATATCTTAGACTTTCCCATCCCACATTTCTTAAATTACCTTTCCTGCAATTTTTTTCAATACTCTCATATCATTAGTTGTTTTTATTTTGACTTGTTTGTGTTCTTTCATGTTTTAATTGAGTAGGTTGTGATGGATCTTACTACGATATACTTTCAAAAAGGCACCAAACGGTATAAACTTTCTTCAATTATTCATTAAAGATGTCAATCCATTTTCATATTCATAATTTATTAGTCTGCAGAGTAATCAACGTAAACTTGTATGTATAGATATAGATATGCCCGTGAGGGCCCTGAGGTTTCACTGAATAAGACCACAAGTTTCTTCATCCTACGCGGTTTGCAACAAATGATCGTAAACTACAGAATAAATTACATAAAATAGGCCCAACATTTAAAAAAATGAGAAGAGGGTCACACTTTTGGAAAATTTCAAGTTTTGATGGGTTTCAATTTAAAGAAACGTCCCTTATTAAAATAGGTTCAGTAAGGGTGATACAATAATGCCAATTTTTACAAATATTAAAAAATAGGTGGACATTTTGCACTTTGATTCTTCATAAGTGAAAACTGTTTTACAGCCTTTGGGACTACCATGCCAAATAGTTCACTTTTATACCTAAAATTCAACATTATGTTACTGTTGATACCACTTTAACTACCTACCTATAAGAAAGAGATTCTAAAATAATTTTTTATAAAAAATACGAGCACCTAAGCGTCCTTAATTTATTAATTTTTGCACTCGTGTAGATGTTAAGAATTTAAATATAAAAAAATAATGACACGCGACACCCATCATTTCTAAAACGAAAAAGTTGATTAAAGAACAATAAATTAAAGATAGCGCATCTTTATATGATGTACAGGTATTTTGTTTGCTTCCATCAAGTATGTAGATATACATAAATATTAAATATATAGGACAGATCTTATTTACATTTGATTTACGACTACCAAGAGAGAAAACCGTTGGAGCAAACCAACAATTTTTCATACAAAATTTTGCCAAGTCGCGCGTTTTTTATTGAGAAAAATAGTTAAAAAAATTAGATAATCTACGTCAGATGTTTTTTCGTTTTATATAGTAATTGTTAAGGATCACAGTGTGTGGTGCACTCGAAATAATATTTAAAAATTTTTAAATTAAGTAGGTACGCTATTTTGAATGAAAAAAAATTGAAAACAAAAGTTCTTTTGTAAAAAAGCCTTCATGTTGTTATACCAAACCAACGGTTTCATTTTATATAAATTTTTGACCACCAACCATCTGCTTGGTAGGTAGTAATCCGTCCCTGATAATTATACTAATTTAAAATTACACAGCAGATAAATTGGTTTTACTTTTAGTTTATTTTTTAATTACTACACATGGACTACCAAAAAAATTTAAATTAAATGCTCAATAATAAGGAAGTTTTTAAATTATGATGATAATAATAATTATTTAGAATCTCTATCTTTTGTTTTGTTTATTTTTATGTTTTTAATTTTCAAAAAATTATTGAATGTTTTTTAATTATTAGCAAATTCACTATTTCATGTGTTTGTGTTATGCATGTAAATTATTAAAGTAAACAATGTGTGATTCTATACTTTAGTGAAAAAAAATACAAATTTTTTAGACTTGGAAGTAAAAAAATTATTAAAAAAACACGAATTGGTACTTTTATGTCGTTATTTTTCATATTTTTCAAATGAAAATCCAATTGAGCAAGCGGATAAATATGATGTGGGTTGGAAAACGAAAACGTATGTCGTTGGTAGATTACGCGTACATAACCTCACTTCAACTTTTCATCTCATTGTGAAAATATTTCAAATACAGGGTAGTAATTTTAGCTCAAAATTTTACAATTTGTTAAGCTGCAAAGGTATTTGGTCATTCGATTAACATACCAAAATGCTCTAAAATATAAATTGTTACGGTCGCCATATTGGAAAATGGTAAATTAAATTTCTAGGTTCGGCAAATTTTATTAAAAATATGCCTGGATAGTACCTGTATAAGTGTATACGCAGACAATTTTTGTTTGAAAATTTGTATCTATTCTGGTCAAATTTTCCAAAATGGTGGCTCTAGCACAATCTTATTTTTCGGAGACCTTTAATATAATATATTAAGTGAGCAAATTCTGTACTTCTAAGAGTTTTTTAACTGTAGTTTTTATAAAATGACCACTAATAGGAAAAAAGCTCAAGGTACGACGTACGTCCATCACAATTATTAATAGAACCCATCGTCAACCAACTCGATTGGATTTTTAATTGAAGACTTTTCAATCGTAGAAACAAAAATTTTTACTTTCAAGCCTCTGTTAGTTGTATTTAATTGTTGTAAATATTAATTATAGTATCGAGAATCGTAAAATAAAGTACGTACTTCTATTATAAAAAAAAAGCTTGTTTTCTTTCAAATTAAAGAAATCTTTCGGTAAATTATCAAACGTGCAAACTCGATGTTTGTATGCTAGCCTCATGGGAGTACTCAAAATGGACAACCCTTTTTGCTTTTGTTGGACTGGTCAGTAGTTGCGGTAACTCCCAAATGATTGTGACGACATGGTTGAGCTAGGCTTAATGCTAATTGTCGCAGTCTTTGACCAAATTCCCAATAGACCGTGTAGGCACAATTTGTACACTTTAACTTTTATGTCACGTAATTTCCTTTAGTAGCTATTTTTATTATTTAAAACACTCTAGAGAATTTTTTTCTTCTTTTGTCGCTTACTTTGAAATAATTTCAGGGAAAAAAAATTAAAAGAAAATATTTGGATGAATAGAAACATCCCTGATCCCTGACTGTTACACTCTTACACTGTTCTCATAGTGAAATTAAATCGACGCCCAACTAATTGTTTTAATTTGTAATAATAAACAATGATGTCACTAATTTGGAAATAATTTTGAATGATACACCATAATTGATTAATATACTCCTCCTAATCCTATCTATTATAGCAAAGATTAAATGAAACACACCAAGGAAGATCCTATTTTTATTTTTTTTATAGTTACAAATTTTTTTGATCTGTGGGAAAAATAAAAATTTGTTATTTACACCTGCCATGTTAATTTTTTTCTATTTTTTTTAAGTCTATTTAGCCTTGAGTTTTTTCAAATTAAATTATTCTTTTCTTATTTATTTTATCCTCAGCGTAAATTAATAATTATTATGTCAATCATTTTTTATTTCAAATATCCAATTATAATTTTTAAACGAACAATAAATCTTTAAATGTTTAAAAATTAATTTATCTTTACCAACTACCCTTGATTGCAAAAACTCGATTAGAAAATGTACCCCCCTCGTACTCCGAGGTAGAAAACTGCTCATGAGTTTCTTTACAGCAGAACAGCGTGTACTTCATTTAGGATATTTTAGGAAAATTTTTATTTTTTTGAAAGCTATGGATGAATTAGCTGTTCCATGGGATGTCGAATGGAGACACGGCTCTCTCCTACTAATGGATTATTTTTCAAAGCATCTGTAAAAGGTTCATCTTCTATTGAGAAGATTATTTTCAGGTCGCATATGCCTTTAAGGCTCGTTTGCACCAAAAAAAATTAAGTCAGTGCTAAAATCTAACAATTAATAGTCTAACCTTCAAAAATTTTAACCCATAGAGATTTTATCCTCTTTTCTAGATTTTTATATCCGTTATAGCAACGGAGTCCCCATATTGATAAAAGATGAAGATGGACAGACTGTGTTTTGAGCAAAAGTTTCAAAAATTACAGCGATTTCCGATTTGAAACAGTCTCGAGCTACCCAAATTTGCATTAAGGCAAATTTGTAAAAAAATTGAAGCCTTGTGAAGACCCAACGGTTGGGTTGTCCAAATAAAAATTTACAACGATGAATTATTATTTTACGAAACATTGCTTGAGATGAACAACTAAAGGTACGCTTTTTGTTAATTAAATTTTGCAACTAATTTTTTCATCATTCTGTAGATGGTAGGGAGACGAAAAATTTTACATTAAATTTGCATCATTTTGATCGAGGATATTACTCAATAAAAGCAATAAAAGGTAGATTTATTTATTTTAAATGGACAAATAACTAATTTTTCATTCATAAACTATTGCAACAGAAATACAATTTTAAAATTAATTATTTAGTCATTAATCAATTTGATTAATTAGATTAAAAAGCTTGATTATAATATTGTTAAACATATTAAGCAAGACATTTAAAGAAAATTATCTTGGTTTATAGACATAATAGTTGACAGAATTAGTGATTAGGTATATTGCTAAATTAATTAACTATGTTTACAACAATTTTTTTTATTTTTAAATTATATGTTTGGGTGTTAAGTAATTAATTAATTAAGTTATTATTTAATTAATTAATTTTGAATTAGAATGATGGACTTCGCTTTTGCTTTATGGTGGCGGTGGGAGCATCACGATCACCACGATGAGCCTATGTCGATCTATAGTTAGATGTAGGTCTTCCAGCCTTCCTCTTCTCTCTATCCTGAGTCACTGTCATCCATTGTATGATTCTAAATGTCATAAAGTCACCACTGTCGCCTTAGTTTGCGTTTAGCATAGCATACCGAGATCTCCACGTCTCCGATGAACGCGTCGTCCACCTGATCTCTTAAACGTACAATATTTCCAAATCTACGCAATTCTATGTATATCACCACTCTTGGTGAACTCTCTGATATATCACTACTCAGCTTTTAGTGTTCGTATTGGCTAGAGCCAGGGTCTCTGCTTTAGAAATAGTTGGTACCACATGTTAATTGTTCTGGAATTGATGATTTGAAATGTTTTGTAATATCTGAGTAAATTACAAACGAGCAAGGATCCTGTGACTGAGGAAATAACCAGAACAAGTAGATTTGAAATTGTGCGTATTCGGTGGACTGAGACATAATCCTATACCTAAACTAACCTGGTTTTGGTGCGGTAGCTCTAAGAAAAGCGTATTTTACGTTGTTTTTTGAAAAAAAATATGAGACTACCAATGAGTTTAAGATAATATCTAATTATTAATTCAACAATGTAAGTTATTAAAGTATCGTATGAAGATAGGAAGATTTTTGTTATACATCATCTGCACTGAAGGTGAGTTTAAATCAACTTTCTCGTCTAAAGAAGTTTCCATGTCCTTAATTAACTTTTTCATTTTTTTTGATAAAAAAAGACAAATTAAAATGATGCAAATAACAAACTTTTGTTTTACCCCTAGTAACATGCAGCACGTTACGTAATAATTAATTATTATGTCTACGTCTAGACTTACGACTACTGTAATTTTCCCAACTATTTCATGCAAATACAAATAGCAACTCTAATAAATAATAACAATTAATATAATATACCTCCATGTTTCAATAATTGAACTAACCTCAAAAAAATTGATAAAAATTCGTGCTCAAGATTAAGAAAAAAAAACTACTGTAATAGCTAAATACAATGGCGCATTGGATTGAATATAGGACTAGTGAGGATAGTAATGGCACCACATAGCAATTTAGAAAATCTAAAAATTCTAGGGGTCAAAATCAAAATAATCATGGCTTATTGGCTGTAGAAGTCTAGGAATGAATTACGGCGAAATGGCTGTTAGTATCGTACAATATACGTTGTAGAACGTGTTAAATGAAGATATCTGTGCTGGATATTTGATGAAGCCTCTGTAAGATCAATCAATATGTCAGAAGATTACAGAATAAGAAGGCTTTATGCCAGTCGATCATAAATCCACTACTAATGGCTAATGCGAAGTCTGAAAGAACTACTGCGTGGAGCAGGCAGAAAGTAGGTATTATAGGCAGACGTTGATTTTTGAGAGATTGTCTAGGCGGAGCCAATATCTTGCGTACATGTAGAAAGAGCAAGTACTCTCTCTTTCTATCACTAAAATTGATGCTAAAGTCCGGAGCTTATTATATAAGAAGAATAGAGCGAAACCAGTGCTTTATAACGATCTGGCATCAATTTTAGAGATATATAGAAAGAGAGAGAGCACCCGCTCCCTCCATCTGTACTACCCAATATATTGGCTCCGCCCTATTATTTTCAAAAGTTCTGGACTATACCATAAACCAGGGTGTCCCAAACTTTTTCTCTGATGGAGCACTTGTTGTCGGTCTTTGAATATTGACGGAGCATCTTTTGTAATTTGAAGGGTAGGTAATGACACATAATCACTAACTCTTAGAAAAATAAAAAATAGCTTTTTTATTAATATTTTCTCACAGAGCACTTACTACCTTCCCGCGGAGCACAGAGGTTGAGAGATGTATCAGATCTTTATAGTGTGATTAGCAGATACAAATTGAAGAGCCAAATAGAAAACTGTTAAACTCAAATGGAAGCTGTTGCTAGTGATGATTATGTAACAGAATGTAACAGAAATAGAATTTTGATTGCAGTAACTGAGTAAAAATTCCTTTAGGTAAGTTGCATGATTCACTGTTAGTTTCTAGATGGATAGTTATCGCTTCACGAATAGATATCTTCTTCGTAAATGTCGAAAACCCGGTTTCTAACAAGGTATCGGTCCATCATAAAGTTAAGTTATGGAATCATTATGTACCAGAGACTCACCATTACTCTAATAGTCTCTTTTTACCTTCTTAAAAATAAAAATCGAAATCAAACTTTGCGCTACTCCATATAGAGAGAAAGAATGGACAATCGCGCAAACCGATCATTTTGCAGTAGATTGGGGTTTTATTAAGGATTGAGAGATCAGCACTGTACCTATCGCTCTGGACAATATCGTCTCATAGTCTCCTCTCTATTCTGATGGAGATGAAAGCGTTACTTTTTAGCAATTGCTCAAACTTAATGGCTATTACTCTCAATCTTAAACAAATTTTGCTTTTCTGACCTGGAAGAAATGCAAATATCAAGGTGTCGCGTTTTATTTAACCGCAGCTTGAACTAAAGACTAAAACGAACACCTGAACCAGAGGTTCTAGGAAGTTCTTGAAGAGACTTCTTTCTTCTTCAAACGTCCTCAAAAGTTTTACAGGGTTGTAAAACCTTTTAGAGTCTTAGTGAGCTCTAGAAGACTGTGTTCCATCAAATTTAAGTACATTTTAACAGTAGTAATATGTTTCATATTCAATAGTTTCGAATCTGCAAAGACCAATGATTTTTCCTTATAGAAATGCGTTCTTCATGAGTGCATAAGTTCTAATGCATTGTAGAACGACAAGTTTTTGAAGGTCCTAGAAAGCTCTAATCAGTACAAAGCGCTGTGAAAACGTTTGTAAATGTTTTGGAAAATAAGCGAATCTGCAAACATTACGAAAGCCAAGTTTGAGGGAGTTAGTAGCCATTTTCTTAACTTTTGAAGCAATTATGAGCTATTGGAAATTAAAACTAGGTAATACTACTCAGTATACAACTTGGGGAAAGTTATGGTTCAAAAAGTCCTTCAAATAGGTTAGTTTCTGATGAGAATTATTAGCACATTAATTTCCCAAACATTTATTAAATTGACTTTTTCAAAATGATAAAATAATGAAATTTAATTGATGATTGAGATGAAAAATCAATTTCGTGTACGTCACAATAACCAATAAAATAATATTCGTTATTTTTATATTTATAGCCGAGAGTGCAGACTTTTTAAATCAATTAAAGGTACGTTAAACTCATCAATAAGAGGAATTTCTCATCCATCATAAACGGTTTATTCTCAATTTGCAATAACTTCAATTTTAAACTCATTGCAGAATGCAGATGCACCACCATATGAAAGAGGTCAAATTTTTGTGTAAAAGAGACGCCATTTTGGTGTTTATGAACAATTTTGAGATTTTTTGTTTTTCGGTTAGAAAACTTAATTTGAGAATTATTTAGCCACTTTTTGCTTTACAATTAATTATTAAAATTGATACGTAATGATAATTGATATTGATGGCCATCGATGCAACTTTTTCTAGTTGAAAATTTTTTGTTGTTTGTTGGTTATTTGTTTGCAAGCAAAATAGTTTTTTTTTCGAAAAAAAAGCACTAAATCCTTGAAACGAAGAAAATTAATTACATTAGCAATTCAATGACGTTCCTTAAATGATGTTTTTCCAATTTTATAGCTTAGGTTAGAGTGCTTTCATAATTTCTATTTTTTTAATTAAATTAAAGAAACTCAAGAAAAAAGCTTCACCTTTTATTAAATCGAAATGTACTTTTTGATAAGCTCGTAAATGTTACATTAATTTCGTTTTTATTATTTTTTGTTTTTATAGTAGTTATACACCGCTGTTATATTCTCTGTCTTTCGGTAATATTTAATAAATTGCCTTCAAAAACAACCTTTCGTTCCATTCTCTTTTTCTCCACATGATGCTATCAAAATAATATTGGACGAACACAAAAAAATTTCTTTGTTCTCTACATCGGAGCCGCCATTTTAGATTATGGCCTTGTTGTGTAAAAATAGTTCAGTGAAGCATGTTCCCCTTAGATTGGCAACGATGAGGGTTCAGTTGTTTGGCAGAATGGTCTCTTGGGCAACCGACCAGGGATTTCATTCAGGCAAGTAAAAGGGATATAATAACCAACCATATTCTTATACATATTTTTTTAAATGTTCAAATTTAACCTTTAACAAGTTTAATTTTAACCCGCATTATTACCTGGTGTAATAACCGTATATATGAAAATTGCGTTTTTTTTAATAAAAACGAAATTATATCACGATTTTTAACACTATTTTTCCTGTATTATTAAATGTTATTTTTAAAAATATTTTTTTTGCAGCTGTATTTTTCAACTATATTAAAGAACAGGCCTGGAAGCAAAGAATCTGGTCTGCTATTTTTTAAAACTTCTTTGATATGGCAGCATGCCGACCAATTATGTCTGGACTGTGTGGGTCGAACACGCCCGTCTCTTCTCCATGATGCGACCAATACAAAAAAAATTAAATTAACCTCATTTAACATGGCGTAATAACAAAAAAAATAAATTTCCAAAAAAAAACCTTTTTTTACAAGCGCAAAACAATAAAAATTGACAACCTTTTTATGTTTAAAAAAAGTTGTACGTTAATGACCAAACGCATACCCGGCGTACGAACAACTTGATTTACTGAAAATCAAAACACAATGAAGAGATTTTTTCTATCAATCATCATTTAAACTGTCGCAGAGTATTCAGCTCTCTCTCGGTGTTAGTTTAATGTAATTACAAGTTAATATACATCTCTATCGTGGACGCATCTGGTTGGAAAATGCTAATCTAAATTCCGGAACAAATTTTGAACTTGAAGAGCAAATCAAGTTGACGAAAACGAACGAGAAATTAATTAAGTTCGATTCAAATTTATTTTAGTTAGTCTTCAAATTAGCGTTATAAAGATGATGTTTTTTTTAATGGATGCGATGATAAAAAAATAAAAAGAATTCGGGATGTCTTTGACATTGACCATGAGGTTCTGTTACAAATTTTTACTTGTAATGCCGGCTTACTATAATCAATCTCTTTATTTTTTTTTCAACAATGACTTGGCTAAAATTTAGCTTAATAGAATCACTTTCGATTATATTAGCTTGAATAATTGTTTCAATAAGGTGTATTTTGATATTTGGTTATTGATGATAGGTATATTTTTGATTTATGATAGGACCTATTAAATTTACCAATGGTTATTATAATCAAATTACATATCTATTAATTAGAGTATATCCGATTATTGTCAACTTTTGAAAATATAATCACAGATATTAAACACGCTAGTAATTTAACTTACTACCTCTATATTTTATGTATCAAAATAAAAAAATATTATTGATTTATCAATAAGTGATAACAATACCTTATTTTGATGGTCTAGTTATTTGATTCCAACTTACTTTTATTATATTCCAATATTTCAATTATTTAACAAATTCTTAGTTTAGACCACCAACCAAAAGGATAGGTTTTAACGAGTAGAACAATAAAGAAAATGCATAGATTGAAACACTCATACGACTTTATCGTACTTTTAACATAAAAAGAATATTCAAGATATTGCAGTGCACTCAGTAGAATTTTCCAATATACGTAGGTAAGGTAGATTCAGAACATTAAAAAAAATGTGAAGAAGCTTTTCGAGAAAAGCGAAAGAAAACCTATACAAGTGGTGAGAGTAAAGCATCTTTTTACCAAACATTTTTTGAAAAAATCGAGAATAAATCGAAAAATACCAAGATTAAAGTTCCTTCCGATATGCAAAGTTTCCAGAAAAGCTTGCCACGTCATCTGAAAGCCATAAGCCACAGGTTATTTTTTTTTCAAAAATCACAGGACCTAATCATCTAATATACGCAACTTTATTTCCTAGTTGCCTTAACAAACTTAGTAGAGGTAGTACGGTATCTCGTGAACGAAGCCCTTGAAAAAAGCTACGCGAAGACGGGGCTATTTAGAAGAAAGAGGGCTATTATAGTGAAATTTTAAAAGATAAACACATTGACTAATTTATATAAATGACGAGAGATTTAAAATTTTTTAAAATTTTTTAGTAACAAGCAAGTTATTCACATTTTCGACTACTGCGATGGTGTGACTCATCGTTCACGACATTCCGCACGGCCTCTACCTATCTCTTACCTATCCGAGATTTAATACTGATAAGGAAATTTGAATAACCGTGGATTTACAATTTTGAAGAGAGTATCTATGACCCTTTCTTTTTTTTTGTTAATAAACCTAGATGCAAGAAGAGAAAAAGATTTCAAAAAATTTGTTTTCAGACTCAGAGCCTCAAAATCAAAGGAAAGTTCAACAAAACGTGTGAATTTTACGCTCAATGTGCTTTATAAATTTTTTAATTTTTAAATATGAAATAAACTTATCACGTGTGATGGAGTGGTCCATGCTCGAAGTTCTAATATCAGGCTGCAAGATTGAGGAGATGATCAATAAAATAACCACAACATTTTAATTTTATAGATTGATAAAATTAATGTCGCCAAGGTGCTACGAAAAAAGCATACTCGGTAACAGACATCGTGCGAAAGTCACCAGCAAGAAGTGAAAGGAAAGAGCGTGGAAGAAAATGAGATAGGCAAGAGTGGAAAAGGAAAAATCTCGTTAGGTTACTAAAGAGAGAGATATTCTTGTATAAAAAATTAAAATTAAAAAAAAAATTAAAAAATTCTCTCTCAAAGAGAGCCAAGCTGCGATAAAGGCACTCAAAGCCAATAGCTTCGAGTCCTTATCAACTTTGGAATGCAGACAATCCCTCAAAACTCTGGAAAGGTACAACAAAATTGCCCTTCATTGGGTGACGGATCAGAAGGGAATTGAAGGAAATGAAATCGCTGATGAATTAGCTATAACAGGCTCAAAAGTTCCGATTGGACCCGAACACTATCTAGAACACATAGAAGGGCGGAGATACAAAAAATGGGAAACTGAGAACAAAAGTTCTCACTGGAACAACTCACCAGGACAAAAGTAATCGAAAAAATTCATTGAGTACTCGACAACGAATGCTAAAAAGTTTCTTCGATTATCAAAAAACGAAATCAGACTCATCACGGGTCTGTTTACTGGACAATTCCCAGTGAGGTACCAACTCAAGAAACTGGGAATGGAGGATAGTGACACTTGCAGACTCTGTGAATCAGAGATCGAATCCGCCGAACACATACTCTGTAATTGGCGATGCATTGGCTCGGCTTAGGCTGAAACACTTAGAGCGGGCTCAATTGACACCTGAAGAAGTGAAAAGCAAACTTTTCAGGGACGTTCTATGCTTCGCTGGCTTGAATTCCTGAGAACATAAATACGAGTAGGGTTATGAACAAAAGATCAACACCGATCGCAGTTCTGTAAAGCTTAGAAGCCAATCGAGACCTGAGTACAATACAATAAGAAGAAGAATGAGCTCGACCTGTGTTGATTCTTCTTAAAAGTTTCACTCTTGGTCTCAAAGCAATTTTCTAATGGTTTTAAATAAGAAAATGTAGAGCAAGTTCAAGTTGACGTAACCCAGAGCCCAAAAGTGTGGGGTAGACACATTTTCTGCAAAAATCATGCTTTTAGGGTTTATTCTATTTCTCTTACTTTGTAATTTTATAAAATATCGGTTATCAATACAAATTTTTATTTTTGGAATGATTAGTTAAATTGGTTAAATAGAGCAAAAGTTCAATGAATTGAAAATTCGGGTGCAAATAACCCATTTCTAGATGATTAAAATATCTTCTACAAATAAATTATTCGATACCATTAAAACGCATTTTAAGCTTTCTTTTAAATATGGCTCCCCAAAGCCCCTCTTTTATGTGATATCATATGCCAAAAGTTGTGCCTTATTCTTTAAATAGGTAGGGTTAATAAAAATTTTTTATTTAGATTGAATAAAGAATATTTTTGCCAAATACATAACTGGTTTTGGCTGATATACCAGTTCCATGACTGTGATGTGTGTGTTTACGAAAAGCTTGTTTTGTAAGTTTAATGTAATTTTAATTATGAACCTTTACGAAGAAGGATTGACTCAACACTCTTATTATTTCTACCACATTTGTTCCTATACAAATTTAAATTTTTTCCTTTTTGCTTTCCAAAAGGTAATTGAGTATTCATTCATCTCGTCCTTAGCCTTTCTTTTATCATTTATTTTCCAATAGGGTCCTACTTAAAAGCTAACTCGTTCAATTTTTTTTAATTATAACACTTAAGGTAAATGTCCCAATGCTCGTCACTGTCCCAGTCATCGTCAGTGCCACTGAATTTCTTTAAAAATTAAGAATATAGAAACTTGCAAAATATTTAACATATCTGAAGTTTGTCTGATGACATCTTACGGTGGTGTTGCTAACTTAAGTTCTTGGCGCCAATTTTATTTTCAGCTTATTAAATCCGTTGTAAGTGGCAGTGTTTTAGAGAGAGTCAATATTGTTAGTGTTGTTGTTAAAATTGTTAAGGTACTTCACGATCTTTATTTTTCTGTAGAAGGCTTTGAGCTTGTAGTACTATCTCAAAATCACTTTTTTGCAACTAATATATGTTAAAACTAAATAGTAGCAAGCATTTAATAGGTTAGAAATTATTTTTCTTTTAATTAATACACTGACGACTACTAGTACACAGTAGAAGAGGTAGTGCCCAGTATTCGTCATCGGTGACGACCACTGGGTCGAAGCTGTTAAAGATTAAAATGCATATATTTTCTTAGCAAGTTAAGCAATTATTGTTATAATAAGGTAAATGTGTTCCACTTATTTATATAAAACTCAGTACCAGTAGTCGTCATATTAATAGTTGATAAAATTAACTTGTAGCAGCCACTAAATAGTAGTGACGAATACTGGGTCTTTCGGTGACGGTAACTGGGTGTCTATGTTTATTATAGATATGGCGCGATTTAATTATAGTGAACAAGATATGGAAAATGCGATAAAGTCTGTTAAAAATGGTTCTCCCATTGCGACAGCCGCTAAAAATTTCAAAGTGCCTAGAACTACACTTTCGGATAAATGTAAAGGGAAAACCCCAATATGCAGAAAAATGGGCCCAGCTTCGATATTATCGACAGAAGAAGAAGCAAGTTTAGTAAAATGGATTATCCATTTGGGCAGCCGAGGATTTCCCGTGACCACCTTCCAATTATTAGACAGTGTCAAGATGCTGATGACAAATTTAGGAAAGCACAATCCCTTTACCAATGGTAGGCCAGGTCGGCATTGGTTGGAGGCTTTTAAAAAGAGGCATCCACAAATTTGTATCAGAATATCGCAAAACTTAACAAAAACTAGGGCTTCTGTGTCAGAAACTAATATTAGACGGTGGTTTGAAGAAATTCTAGAATATTTTACGCAACAAAACTTACATGATACTATTACTGATCCTTCGCGTATCTTTAATTGTGATGAAACTGCCTTTTTTCTAAGTCCTGGCAACAACAGAGTTTTAGTAAAAAAAGGTCAGAAAAGTGTCCATAATATAATTAATTCCGACGAAAAGGAGAACATAACAACTTTAATTATGGGAAACGCTGCAGGGGAAGTAGCTCCCCCGATGATCGTAGTTAAGCTAAAGCGAGTGCCAGCCTCATTAGCTACTTCCGTACCGTCATCGTGGGCTATTGGTAAATCAGAAAATGGGTGGATGACTGGGGAAACGTTTTTTGAATATATAACAAACGTTTTCTATCCATGGTTGGTGCAAAAAAACACAGAATTTCCTGTAATTTTATATCTCGATGGACACGTATCTCACCTCACGCTGCACTTGAGTGAGTTTTGTAAAAGTAAGAAAATAGAACTCGTAGCCCTGTATCCAAATGCAACGCACTTTTTACAACCAATGGATGTGTCACTCTTCCATCCATTGAAAGTTGCATGGAGAAAAGAAGTGTATAAATGGCGAATTGAAAATGCCGGTGTTCGTTTAAAGAGAGAAAATTTTGCTTTATTACTCAATAAAGTGTTGCAGGAAACGGTTAAGCCTTCTATGTTGATAAATGGTTTTAGAGCATGTGGATTATTTCCTCTAAACCCCAATGCCGTCAATTATTTTCAAATTAAAAACCAAGCTAGTACGGAGATACATCAAACAAATGCAGAAGACAAGACCGACATAAAAAGACATTTAGACTACATTGAAACTCTCATTTCAGACAGTACTTTAAAATTATTCCTAGAATCTGGCCCCATCTGGTTACACGAAATAGAATACTTACAATTATTTAATCTTTGGTTTCAAATTAAAATGAAACTGTCTGATGATCCAAAAGATAAAAAGAACGAGGAAGATGAATCCACAAATATTAATTTGGAAGACAATTTATTAGAAACCTTACTACCTGAAAACGAAACAGTGACCTTTGAAATCAGCGAAGCAGGAATACTAAACAAGATAATGACTGAAGACTTGAACAAAAATTCAGTTCCTGAAGTAGAAAGTAAGTACTTACTTTATTTAATACTTATTTTGGGTGAATTATTATGCTGAATATATTAATAAGTTTTAGATCACCAGAATGACCAATATGATCAATATATTAATCTACTAGAAGGTAAGTCCTTAAGTTATTAACTTTTAGATAAACTTTTCCACTTTTGTTATTGTAGGTGACCTGAATAGCAGTACCTTACGAAATGATGGACAAAAAGTTGGTTCAAATAGTGAGCGTGATGATTTAGAACCAATCTCGCTAAATAAAGCCGAAAAAGGAGCTAGTGAAACTGAGAGCAATACTTTACAAACTGCTACTACTGAACATGAAGTTAGTTCAAAAAATACGGCTGATGTTTTAGCACAAATTTTACCAAACGAACGAAATGAAGCCGGCTTCTCTCACCAGCTTAATATTAGTGAACTTGCCAGAACTGAAACAGATAATAAAAGTGAACACAAAGAGACTGATGTAAGTTCTTCATATCGTGACATTCCTAAGGATATACCTTCTCCTTTTAAAAATAACTTGTTTTGGCCGGAAGTCTCCAAACCTAAAAAAAAGAAGTGTGAAAAAATTCCATCTGTGGCAACTTCCCTAGAGTGGCAGGAATATTTTAGACATAAAGAAAACAAGAAGATGGAAAAGGAACAGGAAGTTGCAGACAGAAAACGAAAGAGGCAGGAAAATAAAGAAGAAAAAGAAAAAAACAAGTCAGCAAAAAGAACACTCAAGAAAGAAAAACAACCAAAAGAAAATAATAATGAAGCAAAAGAGGAAGAAGAGCCGTGGTTCTGCATGATATGTGAAGAAGAACGCAAAGAAAACATGACAAAGTGCCAGAAATGTTCAAAATGGGCACATGACAAGTGTGCCAAAGTTTCAAAGAATTGTACCAAGTTTATATGTGAAGTTTGTAATGATATTATTGCACAATAAATATATAATTATATAGGTATTCACTGATTAAAGAATTTATTAATGCGTAGCGAACACTGGTACACCTCCCTGCCGAAAACTAGGCCAAGCTCTATTTTTGCATGACGAATACTGGTACTTTATCAAATTTGATTTTTTATGGCAATTAGGGCATTTTAGCCTTAAAATATAGGTAATCCGGACAAAAAACATAATAGTAAATTTAATTAACTACAATCTTGTATCTCTTTTACAATTTAAATGCTAAAAACCTTTGTTATTTTGCATTTTCAACGACATAGATCGCCTTAAGGTGACGAATACTGGTACATGTACCTTAATTCAGAATATTATACTCAAACCAAATTAATGCCATTACGTCTATGTAGATAGCAGGATAGAAGATGTTCAATTATTTCATCCAATATGGTTTTGGTACCCATATCTGCAATTTTCTCCATTTTTATGTTTGTTACCCTTTCTGGTCTACTGCTGCTTAAACCTGTAGGCTCACTTCCTAATTTTTTGCTTCTACATTTTAACACGTTTGATAGCTGATGACTGCATTAAATAATAACGTACACAGGAAGAAAATACTTTACTTTAGACTGTTTCTAATGAATTTCATATTTAAGTGAGTCTAGTTTTCTGCATCAGTACCTACCTAATTCTAATTTTGATAATGGATCAACGTTTAAAATGAATTCTTTAGTCCCTTTCGATCTGGTGCTATTTTCCGCCACGTTTCGCATCGTATTTTGAGTTTTGAAACGACGAAAGAGGTTTTTTACTACAAAGGAAGGGTAAATTAAAAAAATTGTAAATAATGAAAGAAAATGATTTATTCAAAAATACTTTCTAGATTTAAAGGAATTTTTTCAAAATTATACGATTGTATAAAAATTTAATAGCAAGACTGTAAAGACTTTAAGACAGAGGCTAAACAACGTCTTGTTTAGGTAAAGGGGTATTGGTCTTCAAGACCAAAACCAACACTGTTATCAAGTTGTGTGTCAAGACATTTTCAAGACTAAGATCAAGATTCGGTTCCGTCTTGTCTTGTCTTGGTCTCGTAAATAATCTCTACTTGGCTGTAAAAATGATGACGAAGATGTCCCGTTTAGGTTTTTAATAATTAGTTGTTGAAAATTATTTTTTGCATTTTTATGCTCACATCAACTGGGAAAAAGTAAAATTTTAACTTTTTATTTTTATACGGATCTGCAATATTTATTTTTACAATTTGTTACAGAATGCTTTAGTTTTTAATTTACAACATTAAACTTTATTTATTTACGGTTGGCACAATTAAATTAAATAAATTTTTAAACTTCCATTATCGCCATCAGGTGTTGCGATAAAAACTGCTCGAACTTGAACGTCTTTGGAACTTATTCAGTATAAGTTTTGATAAGGCGAGGTAAATTACACTGCACAACAATTTGATTTATAATTTTACAAATGTACTTATAATTTTAACAAATCGTATTGATTTCTTCAAATATTCCTGTTAATAATAGTTCATAAATTTCGTGTTTTCGTTGATCGACTTACTTATAAATCCAGTGAAATCCAGTGACATCCAGTGGAAAATCCGATGGTTACTTTATTTTATATTATGTAAGTTGAGTTTGCTTACATTTTTAATGTTGCCTAATTTTTTTCATTGCTTATTTACTTTTAAAAATCATAATAAAGAAACTCACAGGTTAAAACTCTATAGGGTGGTCCAAAATTGATAAACTAAATAGACCAAATGAAATGAAATTATTAGGTAGTTGGATGAGTTTTGCGATTAGGCTAAAAATTGGAAAATTCTAGAAAAACTTTAATTTTTAATTTGATAAAAAATATTTACTTCTTTATACAAATTGACATTTCTAATGTCTCAAGCCGGATTTTCTAATAATGGTGGCGCTTTGTTTTCAAATAGAGTGGAACAGACATTTCACGACAAACTTCAAGAAGGAGTGATTCCCTCTTAGATGGAATTTTTTTCCCAAATTTAATACATTATCATTTTAACTAAAAAATTTTGCGTCTTGACGTCTCGAGTTTTCGTGCACCGTGTTACCGTTTACATTTTTTACCATGGATCTGTTGAAAACGAAATTATTTGTTGTGTTTTTTGATCGATTTTTTACTTTAATTTTAGATAAAGGCAGTAACTGATGTAGATTTCTAACTTTTATTTACTTAATTTTTTTAAATTTGCATAGTTTCTTAATCTCCAAATCTTTGAAGGGTTAAAACGCTCTTAGGAAGTACATTGTAGTACTTTCGGGGCTAGTAGGAGATCCTATAGTAGGTACATCATTTTTTGAAAAGATTTTATGGGTCTCTGGGCCGTCCTTAAGTCGTCATAATCTCATTTTGTATAGCAAAAGATACAAAAGTTTGAGCACAATATAAATTAAGGGTGTAATTGAAAGGTTCAGAAGTCAAGGGATCTAAGTAGAAAAATTTGAAAATTTAGCCAAGAGCAGAAACTACAAATAGGTGTAACTATTTACTTGGTATAACAAAGAGATTCAAGTAGATTTTGATTTCACAACTTCTCTCTGTCGGTCGGTATAAATCCTAAATAAAAGTGTAAATTTTGAATTTTAGATAAAAATAATTACTTTAAAGTTAATTTTCTCAGAAGTGTTATTTTTCTACTTAGATTCCTTGGCTTCTGACCTCAATTATTAAGAGAAAATATATTTTCAACCTTTGGTTCAGAACATTCATTGCAATAAAGTTTATCGACGAAGTGGAATAGCTCTGGTGCTAAAAATTACAATCCTCCCAGCAATAAAAAATTAAAGTTTAAAATATTGTAGGGCAGTATACATTATACAATACATAACTTCATCGTATAACAACGCCTCAGAGAGCTCATAAACAATTTCACAAAATAATTGTACTAAATCCCTCTCTATCCCAGGCATGTCTCTATTATTTTTGTTAAAGAAACAGAGTCTCATTTGGTTTTCCGACAAGATAGGTCAAATTAATTACAAAACAAAAATTTTCCTCCATGATTTTCATTTTTCTATCTTCCACCTATTTATAGCAGCGACGTCATCAACAGTGTTTTTTATAAACTGCAACTGCACCCCTATACGGGTCATTCTTTTACAAACCGCACACTAATTTAAACTTGACATTTTAGAATCGTCCACAAATTTTTTTACGGCCTCTATTCATAACCTTACTTGACTCGTATTTCAGGATTTTGCTAAAAAAAATTATTTTCGAAAATATTCACATATGAATTTTCGATAATTTGCTGGATTTTCTCAAATCGTCACATACTTGAAATTTATTATCTCCAGTTGTACTTATAGTGGAGTAAACGAGGGTTTTACTGCTAAGAACCCACGCCTTGAACGAATTTTGATGAAATTTTTTTTATTTAGTTCTAAATACCCTAAAGATCAAAGTTTATATTGTTAAAAAGTGTGCATTTGCCTCATCATCTTTTTAAACCACTTCTTGTGAATTCAATTTTGAAAATCATAAAAATTAGCTGAAAAATAATTTTTATTTCAAAATTTTGGGTGTTAATGCTTACGCGTTTGATAATTAGTAACTAAGCAACAAGTTTACGGAAAAACAATTTTTTAAAACGCATGATGAAATTCTTATTAACATTTACTTAATAGTAACTAATGAAGCACTTCTAGGCATCTCAGAAACTTCAAATTTGGCACCAATGTATATGATGTCCTCAAGATTAATAAAAAAAGTCTTCAGGTCCTGAAAACCCTCTGGGAGTCGATTGAAGGGGAAGGGGGGAGGCCCTCGTACTTTTTAGAGGAAATCGGACCTTTTTAGGGATCTCTAGAGAGTAATGTACAACGACACCAAATTTCAAGTTCTCAGGATGCTTAAAATTGCTTGTGACTCAAAGTAACAAAATCACAAGAATTGGTTAAAAAGACGATGAGGCAAATGTACACTTTTTCACAGTATAAACTTTGATCATTAGGGTATTTAGAATTTAATAAAAAAGATTTCATTAAAATTTGATCAAGGAGTTGGTTCTTCTCAGTGTTATTATTTTTCAGCAAATTCGTAAGATGACGTTACTTGGAGTTACAAGCACTTTTAAGCATTCTAGGAACTTGTAATTTGGTTTCGTTGTAGAACACACTCTAAAGATTTCTAGATAAGTCTAATTTTTTCTAATAAAAAACGGGGGTGTTGTCCCCCCCCTTTCAATCGGCCCCAGAGGGTTTTCAGAACTTGAAGACTTTTATTTATTAATCTTGAGGACAGCATATACTATACATTGGTGCCAAATTTGAAGTTTCTGAGATGCCTAGAAGTGCTTCATTAGTTACTATTAAGTAAATGTTAATAAGAATTTCATCATGCGTTTTTAAAATTTTTTTTTCCGTAAACTTGTTGCTTAGTTACTAATTATCAAACGCGTAAGCATTTGCACCCAAAATTTTGAAATAAAAATTCTTTTTTCATGATTTTGAAAATTGAGTTCACAAGAAGTGGTTTAAAAAGATGATGAGGCAAATGCACACTTTTTAACAATATAAACTTTGATCTTTAGGGTATTTAGAAATCAATAAAAAAAATTTCATCAAAATTCGTTCAAGGCGTGGGTACTTCGCAGTTTATGCTCTTTTCAGTCTAATATGACTCCATTATTACTGATCTGATCAATGTCGTTTTTCTTTTATTTAACACTTTAATACGTTAGCTTTCGAAGTGTATTAAAAAAAAAATTTTTTATTGTGTAGAAATGAAAAATAATAATTGTTTAAATAGTTTTAACATGCTCGCTACAAAAAGTAAGGAAAACGCTTAAACTGATGGCCGTTTTTTTCTTAACTGTATGCCAACTGCAACCGATATCGAAACTGAGAACAAATCTTTTGGAGAGTATCCTGCTGTATTGCTCTTATCTCATTCTGTATTATTTCTTTCCATTGCTCAATAGTACCTGGCCGAATAGCACTTGGCTTGTAACATGCATCAGTAATCTAAGAGAGTTCTTGGTTGGGAGACCATGACAGCCATTCAATATTTCCTCGTCTGCCGAAATCCATCTGAGTATATGTATAGGAAAATTTAATTGAACCAATTTTGTACTATTCTGGCATAATGGCGAAAGAGCTTCACCTCTTGCTGAAGCTATCAGGTATTACTGGGGAAATCTATATATCGTTTAGGTAATGTTCCACCTAAGCCGGAATCAGCTCATCTCTCCTAACAGATTTAAATATTTTGGTCCTGTTCTCTTCTGAAAGACCTATCAAGAAAAAAGGCCCTAGAATTCTATTACAATTCTATTACGAGTACTACCCAAACATTTATATTTTCAGGATATTTGTATATTGGCTTTCATCATCCAGCGTGGATTGTGGTCCGATAAATAGCGACAGTTTTGTTTGTTGATCTTTTTAGTTAAATAAAATGTCACTTCGTTATTAAACAAAATTTGGCTCATGAATTCTTTATCCGCATCCAAATGATCAATCAATTCCTCACAAAACTGAGATTTTGATCAGCTTCATTATATTAGGTTTCTGAACTAAATAAATTTTCTAGATATGCAAATTTTTTTAAAACTGAAGTTTGGGTAATGTTATTTTCCAATAGCTCGGAGAAAAGATTAGGATTCCTTTCAAACCCATAATCATTAGTTCCATGCCTTCCAGAACTCTTCGTCGACCACTTCTTGAGTGAACTTTTACGTTTTTCAATTCCTCAAACTTGGAGAAAAATTTACAGTCCCTTGTGTAGGTAATAGGAGGTAATTGAGAATCTCGATTCTTTCTTGTTTAAGTTTGTAACCATTGTTTTATCGATTACAATTTCATAAAAATTTAGCAAATTTGATGTACTTAAGTAAGGACTGCTATTTTCACTTGTCTTATCCTATGAACTAGGCACGCCAGGTACTTATACGTTCTAGTCTTCTAGTACATGCTTGCATCTAGTAAACGCTTTAGTATGTGGTGAGAAAGAGGTTTCTTGTAAAACAAATTTTAAAGCTTTTCTAAAATTTCGTTGAGAAACTAAAAATCCAGTAATGAAACTTTGAAAGCTTATTTTGTTTTTTTCGAAATAGGCTTATGAATGGAAGCAAAATTTTGAACACCACCTTGTATGCGTACTCTAATTTTGCAAATTAAACATTGTTTTAACATTGACGGAGCAATGAGGTTCGCGTGTTGTTGATGATTAATTCATAATTCATTATTTAAAAAAGAAGTAATTTATAATTAATTAATACATAGGTAAAAACCTTAAGTAGACACATTTTATACATAAAATTGTGTAATTTCGAAGCGTGGCAAGAAATCAGAAGATGATTGGGTACCTACCTATTCATTCGCTTTTCAATTTCCGGTTCAGAATGTTGTGTCAGTTTGTATTAAGAACTACTCATGAGTATTCGTGCTGATATTACGTGAATTTTGTTAGAAAATAGTTAATTACAAAATTTTATATATTGTTCAAATTTAAAACAACCCCGACTTTGTCAAATAAACTAAAAAAAAATTTTTCAACACAAATTGATTTTTAATTAATAAAACTTTTTTTGAATGGATTAAATGTGTATTGAATAATTACAAGAGCCATCAAAAAGTACATTAGCGTTTTGAGGTATTTAATTAAAACAGGTGCTTTTTTTATACAAAAGACATTGAACTCTTTTATAAAAAAAGATCAATTTTTAAGTTTTGTAAATATTTTTTTTCTCAAACTAATCGTTAGATGTACTCTTATAACCCGGTTATATTGGGCAGAGATAAATTATATTTCGAGTACGAACAAAATTAATTAACTTTTGTCAAAAACAAAACGTTGAATACGTATAAGTTTCTTCTTCATTGGAAAACAATTTCTTTTATTTGCCGAAATAAAGCCTAGGGTCCGCCGTAGTCTGAGTATCGAATTAGAATTCAGCGGGTGTCCAGTCTAACTCCCTATGAGCAACTGAGGTGATTGCCTGCCAATCTTAGTCCTTACACCCTTTTCAAACTTGGACACTATACTATACTTTTTATAGTTAATCAATGAGTATTATTGAAACTGGATTTTAGTTTGTTCTTTACAAACAAAAAAAAATTCTACCTAACTTCTTTTTCCTTATTGGCTAACTAAATAAACAAACTTGAAGTTGATTAGAGAAATTCGGTTAGTACGATGGTGTAACATTTATTTATTTTTTTCCAAGAAACCCTCGTGTAAAATTAATTTTTACTCTAAAGGACCTGAGAAGAATAATCAATTCCAGTTGAAACTTTTTCGCTTACCAACCGCAAATACCTTCTAATTTCTCTCTTATGTCAACGATTATTAAAATAATTATTGTTAAGATTGTGAAATTAAAAAGAAATATGTTTAGATTTTTAGAAACCATCACTTCTATCTGCCTATCTGTACGCCCGTCCATTCAGTCGTCCTGTCTCTCTGATGTCTCTCTGAATGTATGATTCCATCAGGTCGCTTTATTTTCGTGGAATCCTCTACTACAGTGGTTCACTACAATTTTGTTTTTCTTAGATTTAACGTATTCTCATCGAAATGAAAATTATGGGCCAGCATGCACTTTTACTTTGACCTCTTCTCTATGAAGCGATGTTTTCACTGTTCCCAATAGAAAATGCAAAAAAAAATGTTTTATAAATTATTCTCGATGTGTGGTTAAAAATAATCAATATTTTGTGATAAAAGAGAATTGTGAAACATTTAAAAATAAAGTTTTGAATAGAAGGTAATTCAATGGTTGGGAAATACAAATTAAAGTGCTACCGACAATAACAAAAAGATATTTATTGTGCGTAATAAATATACCAGAAGGTGTCAAAACTATACAAAACTGATTCAAAGATTGTCGCAGTTAGACTATTGTCAAATTTTTGGCTTCTGAAGAACTTGTCTTTCGCGGTGATATCATACGATTGGATTTCCCAATAGTGCAAATTATTTTATTTAAAGCATTTAGCAGTGATGACATAACTCAGACTTTGGAGATCCTCCATCTATCCACCCCCCATTAATAAATCATTTTACTCGCCCACGAATCGATGTTTCTGAAGCCCTTTCTATTTGGAGCCTTCCAGCATAGCGAGCTCGTTATTTAAGCAACTAGTGTTTAGAACTAGTCAGTCTAATGTGTTCCAAGGATGTCTACACAAGCTAATTTGAAATAATTGGTTACTGAAAGAGGGTTCCTTCATCATCTTGGACCCCAGGACCTCGATGATATAAAATACGGCACTGCGTTTGATATAAAGCATTCTAACCAGCGGTATAATAACTGCTTTATATCCTAAAACATTGTAAAACAAACCCTTGAATGACTGGATGCAAAAAGCCGTAGCCCGCCTGTGTCATCAGGACAAGTTCAAGTCAAGTATTGTTAATCAAATAAGAAGTCAAGTCAAGTAGTTCGAACGTCAAGTACTTGAAACATCAAGTAGCTTGAAATATTGTTTAATTTTTCATTTAATAAATAATACATTTTAAATAAATACGAATACTGAGACAGCCTAGTCGAAAAAGAAGTGGTTTGTTTATGGGTTTATAATATGGTTTATTGTTTATATAGAGAACTCAACACAAATGTGTGGCTTTCTCGCTTTCCTTGATATTGTCTTTTAAAAAGTTACCGCTTTGATAACGCAGACATAGATATCGGTTACAAGGAATCGCCGCTACTTTACGCCACAGACTGAAAGGGAAGCTATACGCGATCTCCTACAGTTTATCAAGTAATAACAAGAAGCTTGATATCAAGTCAAGTAGTAATGACAGTAAATCAAGCCAAGTCAAGTGCTAATTTTTCTTAAAACTTGATTGTCAAGTCAAGTAATTTGTAAAAACATCAAGCTACTTGACTAGATGAATCCCTAGGCGTAAAGTAGCGGCGATTCTTTGTACTCGATATTTATGCCTGCGTTATCAAATCAGTAAGTTTTGTAAGGCAATATCAAGGAAAGCGAGTAGCGACACATTTGTGTTGGGTTCTCTATACATATAAATAACAAACCATACAAACCCATAAACAAACCACTTCTTTTGCCTGACTAGGCTTTCTCAATAATCTTCGGATAGTTTTTATT
Source organism: Malthinus seriepunctatus (assembly GCA_963924605.1). Taxonomy (NCBI): domain Eukaryota; kingdom Metazoa; phylum Arthropoda; class Insecta; order Coleoptera; family Cantharidae; genus Malthinus; species Malthinus seriepunctatus. The sequence continues at coordinate 15,146,158 of OZ004601.1, read as the reverse complement.
GAAGTAAATTAGTATTTTTTATTTATTTTTTATTTTTTAAATGAAAAATCAAGCAATATTTCAAGCTACTTGATATTTCAAGTACTTGAGGTTGTTCGAACTACTTGACTTGCCTTGATATTTAACTATCGATACTTGAGTTGAACTTGACTTGATTTCAAGACAAGTCAAGTCAAGTAGCTTGAAAATCAAGTCAAGTCGTGAATCCCCACTGAAAGCTAAAATCAGTGTTTTCTCTCTTCTACGTTTGTGTAAATCTGTTGACCACTGTAAACTCTTATGAGGATGGAAGTTTTCTGCTCAAAGTTTGCAAAAATTTGACTTTCTCAAAATCAACGTTTTCTTCTTGGGTACCAATTAGGAACTTATTGATTGATTATTATTGCGAAATTTTTAGAAAGCTCTGAAAAGAACACACTTAAAAGTTTTTGGCGTGCCCTGATTACAGCCCTTATGAATGGTCTGCACCAAAAGCTTAACCTTAATGATTCCAAATTTAGATCCAATTCTAATATACGAGTAATTGATACCATAGAGTTAACATTTGAGGAGCCACCTAGAAAATAAATCTGACGATTTGCCTTGTTTCTTCATTTCTACCTCAATTAAAGTTTAATTTTTTTCTGATTGCTACCGTTAGTAGCTAAGTAGATATGCTAGGTTGCTATACTTGAAATACCCAACACACTTTTAATTTAAATTTAAGCAGGTGTCAATAATTAATTGAGAACTGCGTAGTATAGACCTACTCACTGACTGATCACTGTTTTCTCCTCAGTCGTACAGCTGGACTGCAATTGTGAAATATAGAAAAAATAAAAAAGAATAATGATAAAAATTTTTGGGGAATCGAAAACCCCATCACTCAATTTTTAAATCCCCAAAGTTGTATGACAATTATTTGTCATTTGTGGTAGGTATTACACTCTAAGGTATCAGTCCGTATATCATTTAACAAATACCACTTAGTTTTCGATTAGTTAATATCCTAATTTCCATAGCCAAACCAATATTTCACTGGTGAACTTCCTACCTCTAAAACGTTGGGTAGGGTAATCATGAAAAGAAGAAAAAATTAGCAATTATTCCATACCAGAACATGTTCTTGCGCCCAAATGATTCATTGTTTACCGCGAGAACCTTCGTTAATGGTCAAATTCAATAATTAAACTTTTAACAAAAACGTTTTAAAAATAAAAGTGTCCATCAATTCATTAACCCTCGTGTTCGAGCTCTTTTGAGCATGAAAAACTGAGAGAATGCTAGCTAGCAAAGCTCTTGCTCGCTCCTTTCTTGGTGGATACTTCACCTTAAAAATAAATAATGTCATTAGGCGGCCAATAAATTACAAATATTTTCACGACTGGTTTTGTGGTTCCTGGAATGCCTCTAGGGTGTATAAAGATATTTGGGGGTTTATAAATGTATGCTAATAGTTCCAATAAAATACATGTTTATTACAAAAATACATTCTTACTCATTAGTCATTACCATTAGTAGTTATTACACTTTGCACTTGATTTCGAGTTAAGTTCGCGCTTCTCTTACGAACAGCCGTTAACTAGGGTTCCTCACCCTCTCAATCCCGACTGTCGTCCAACTGTAAACTTAGCCGTTCTAGACATTTTATTAATTCCTAACTTCCTATTTAGAACTGTTGTAAATGCTGTATTGTGCATACCCTTTTTTACTTCTTCTTTATGAACTTGCAACTCAAACTATACTGTTCTAGTAATTGCAAATTTTTCTTTCTACTTCCTATTTAACTAATTATTGAATAGCACATACTTTTCTATGTGTGACAATATTTAAGAATAGAAATAAGAAAAGTAGAATAGATAGTCCAGTGCAGTTATGAAATTTTACATTGTGAACTCTGAAGAAAATCACCTAAAACTGAAACCTAAGCTATTGTAGCCCTTATTATCATATAGTCATCACCACTCCAAGGGTAGGAACCCCAGCAAAATCGGGTTTTTTGAATCTATAAAATTACACTTCTTTTTCATATTTTTGCGATTATCTCGAAAACTTATGTAGTAAACGAAAGTAAGGGCCGTATTACATGAACTAACTATTTAGTAACTGTTAGTTACTAACTTGGTTACTAAATGAACTCAAGGAGCAAAAACACGGGAATCTAAGCTTTTACGTCAACGTCAAAATTTATCCGCCCATTTTGACGTTGACGTTAAAGCTTAGATTCCCGTGTTTTTGCTCCTTGAGTTCATTTAGTAACCAACTTAGTAACTAACGGTTACTAAATAGTTAGTTCATGTAATACGGCCGTAACACTTAGCACTCTGTTTTTCATTATTGGAAATCACTCATTACCTATCACGTATCTATAGAAAAGAAAAAAGTATGTGGTTGAAGAAGACATTTTCAGCACACGCACAATATTTTGAATATCAGTAATTTATCGTGGAGAAAAAAATTTATGATTTTAACATAACCTTATTTTTCTATAAAATAAAAATTATGACAAAGTAATTGAAGAAATAAAAAATCCATATATTTTATATAGTATAATCTAATGTATATTATACATTAAGTATAATGATTATACTTTGATGTCCTAATATTCAAAATTATTTTAGAGTTTTATTTTGAAACAAAATCGGACTTTGTATTTCACAATTTTGAAGATTATTTTTTATTAGCACTTTTTTAATCTTTATTATAATACACTCAATGAATGAGAAGGGGGGGGAGCTCTTTGCCCATAATTTTTTTTGTAAAATGTTTCAAGTATATTACATTTTAACATGCCATCATTAAAATCTACGTTTCTTAACATTTTTACCAAGAACTGATCAACAATATTAAGAAAGATTGAAATATGTAGTTTTTTTTTCAAAATTGGTAGGTAAGTAATTTTAGGGGGGTTTCCCCCTCTAAGAGTGTGGACTTCTGCTATGATAAAAGGGCTGTAATTACTAAAAAAATAGCTCCGGTTTCAGCTTTAGGTGATTTTGTTTAAGGGTCCGATGCTATATGTATGGTCCTGAACTTTTATAAAGAATAGGGCGGGGCCAATGCGCTATAACGAAAATGTGTCTGGTAACATCTCGTCGCATCACTTTTAGAGATACAGAGAGAGAGAGCGCTCGCTCCCTCCATCTGTACTACACAAGATATTGGATCTTTATAAAAGTTCAGGACCATTCTCGGTTAGCTGATGGTGATGGTGATGATGTATGTAGTATGACATTATCTTCATTTTAAAAATGGAATTATAAACAGTCAGTCATTATTTTCTTTTCCACACAAAGTAATAAGGAAAACTATAGTTTTGGAAATTTCATGGGGTCCTTTTCAAATCTATTGCAATTTCAGTATTCTGAATTTGTGTCATTTTAATCTAAATAAGCTGTTTAAAAGTATAAGTAGGTGGTAGAGATCTTTTTAAAGACAGATTTTGCTAATTGTTGTGATTTTACGTTTTTTGGGTAAAACAAGGTTTGCATACCAAATGTTTAAAGTTAAGAAAAAAATCTGGAAAACTTTTACAGCACTTAGTAGACAAGCAAGGGCAGTTAGTACTGCTATATTACTGGTAATAGGCTTCAGTCACATGACCGATTCCAAAAAATATTGAGTTTGATATTATTGATCAAAAGTAACTAAAGACGCCATCGATGCGTCTGAATTCTGAATACTGAAATACTGCAGAAATATTCAGAAATACTGAATTCAGGAATGCGTTAGTTCGAGAGCTAGGGGAGTCACTCGCGAACAAGGATATCAGCAGCACATTGTGAAATATAAATATAAAGGTGTCACAACTTGGCGACACGCTGCTGTAGAGTCGACTGCTATTAGCTGCTTGGTGGCGCTGCTAAAAATCGCCAGTAATAGCAACAGCATTTTTACAACGTTACAAACTTACAAGATCTTCCAGGTTCAAGACACTAGCGTTTTTTCAACAAATGTAATACCTAAGAGGTTAATGCCTTTATAGTTGCTTGTTATTCTCTCACTCTCATCTTCATTTTTGTAAAACCGTCTAGCTATTAGATTCTTCCATTAAACAAACACTCTTCCTTTTTCCATATCTTGAAAGACGTATCGCTTATTACAACCAGAAGTTGAAACACTTACACCTCTTTACTATCTCGTATATGAAACGAGTCCTCATTTATAATTAATAACAAATAAGATAACTCGAAGTAGGTATTAATTAATAAAAGGTTATTAATACGAAGACCACCTGTATTAACTTGACAAGTGAACTAATCGAAGAATTGAAACGACCAAGTTCATAATCACGCAGATGGCTTAGTCACGCACATATCATCATATAACGTTGTATCATGAAGAGATACAAAATGACAACAAAATATATGTAAATGCCACATACGAAAATTAAATAAAGTTTTAAATTACGTAGACATCTTTGTGAAACGGGTCAGTATAACAAACAGTAAAACGACTACACAACTCACAACACAATGCGATTTCCCAACTTCAATTATTAATGACGATTAGGTACTAAGCACAATAAGAAATGTTTGACTAGAACTATTTATTTATATGTTTAGTATTTTGAAACGTAATTTATCAATACTCTCTTATTTTTTTTCTAAATTGATTGAATTGTTTAGGTGGTTTTAAGTTTTCCATTCTGCTTTTTAACAAAATTGGATTTTCTTACATTTATTTAAAAAAAAGAGGTGCGGATGATATATTAAGTTACTAGAATTTTTTTTTCTTTATAAACTTAAACATGTTAATAATTAATCGTAGTCATTAAATAAATTTAGTTAACATGTTTTTCTAAAAATCTTTTGTTTAAAATCTTTCAAGCTAAAACGGCGATAGTCAAAAACACAGCGTGTCTTTTATACGATTCTAAATATCGTGTGTAGATGTGGTACAATGCAGGGGCGGCGCAGGGGGGGTTATTGAAAGGGGCCCAGAGACATGTCTAAAGCTCTACGGTTAGGAGCGGACTGACATTTTATCATTAATCATGGTTCTCTCGCAGCCGGCAGTGCTGGCAGCAGCATCAACCTAAATACGGATCCGCGAGCGACCCTCACTCGTGAGAAAAATGCACCGCGTTCTTCTTGATAATCAACACGGGATTTTAATTTGTTTCGATACTAACTTATATAAAAATAAGAGAAAAGAGGGTGAAATAAAGTAAAACTTTCTCGCAAAATAATTTACAACCGTCGTAAATGACCTAAATTTACTATCTTAAAAGGGTTATGCTCTTTTACAAAAACCACCCCTATTATACTTTTTAAAAGCAAGTAGCTTAAAATTTTTGCATTTTACTATTAGTATAATAAGTTTTGTTCGACCGCAAAATTGTTTGACTTTAAAGTTTAACTAGTAGGTATGTATAGTAAAGAGATGTCAGCTGTATGCAAAGAATCATTTCTCAACCCCAGCCTATTCTTAACTAGATAGTCATAAATTACTGACAAGGAAGTCAAGGTGCAACAGAAAAGCACGCACAGTTTTACCTATAAGTATAACTAAACTAAGTACTTTCAAACTAGGTCATTGCACAGTTTCTGCATATTATTCTTTTGTTAAATAAAATATAATTAATTATCTTTTGCGGAAAAAATGTATTTTCAAAGGAAAAAAGAAGAAGTATCGATCCTTTAGTTAAGAATTTAAAAGATTTAATTAAATTTAAATTATATCAAAAGTAATAATAAATAGAACTTATTCTTATTATTTTAGTTTTCTTACAGCGCCAAGTTGAATCAAATCACGAGACGTCATTCAAAAAACTTTTCTTCCAATTTTACCCTTTAGTTAGTTAATAATTTTATTTAGGCACGCACACCATTAAAATATAATTATAATTGTAGTTAAAAATGAAGTAATGTTATAATTTTATACTGTCGATATTTACGCAGGGTGCTACTGACGAGATCGTAATAGAAAAAGGATATGTAAAATTTGCATAAAATGTTAGAAAATCAGCATAATTGTGTTCAGAACAAATTTAAAAAGATTCTAAACAATCCAGGCCCTTATTTACAAAAAATTTTATTTGGCTGAGTAGAACAGGCCAGGATCTCCCTAGAGCTTTCTAGAGGGCAGCCCAGCATAGGGGTAGCACCTGAATGCTACCCAGATTAATGAAAATTTTAACAACTTCCAAAGTCTCTTTTTGTCTTTCAGTAAAAGCATGATGAAATCTAAGATCTTTATCATTTCAAATTTTTCAATCTGCATCATTTTTGGCTCTTTCATATTTGCTCTAAAACAATTAGGAAAGCAGGAATTTATAAAAACGTGATTTTACGTGCTATTGCTCTATGTATCGGTAAGTCACTCAACACCCGGTATTCTGCTCTTTCATAAAAAAAATTACTGAGATTTACCACCAGCTTAGATACCACCAGTTTATCAAGTCATTCTGCAGATATCGGAGTATGGTACCACAAAGACTTGGGATTTCCAGTTCTTTTACTTGTCTTGGCCAGTTATATAAGTCGGCATATAAGATCATTCAGTTGAATTAGCAGTGTTTGCCTTCTACTTTCAAAACGTTCACTAAGTAATGGAAAACGATCATTACCAGCCACTAAAATATGACATATTAGCCAGTACCATTCATTCTCTGGTGTCCAGACGACAAAATTCAAATCATCATCCAAAAATACAAAAATAACTTCTCAGTAGCTTTTATATCTAAGAAACTGGATTTCCTTTCAAATCTATGAAATTGGCGAATCTCAGTGATCACATTAACCACTACCTTTCTAAATACGCATAGAAATCATTATTCATATGTCATATTATACAAGTAGAACTCTGCTTCTAATTAAAATGTTTAATTTTTCTCTAGTTCAAACGTAACCCTTTATGAAACCCTCATTTGCAATAGACGAAAATGATCGCTGACCGATTCTGACCCTGGAGCTGAACTACAATCTGAAAACAAAACTCTTCTCTCCTCAGTATTATCTTTGTAATACTCTAGTGTGTAGTCATCTTTTGGCTTCATAATGACTGTGTAATTTTTTTTTAAATTTTTTATCGTATCGCTATTAGGACTTTTCAATCATTTTTAGTTTTAGAAAAATTGCCGACTTTAATAGTTTTTAGACTTTGGGAAGCTCCAATTAGGCCATCATTTGGTTTTAAATTATCTTAGTAATACTGTGATATGCCTAGTTATCTGTTAGCTTCATGTGTGTACGGTCATAAATTTTTATCCTCGCGCACACCGAGGCACCGAGTACCAGAACTTTACAATAATTTTGAGTTTTAAGAAAATTGTCGATTTTAACAGTTTTTGGGATGTTTGATCTAGGCCACAATTTGGTTTAATATGAGCTTAGTCATAATTGTGATATGCGTGGTCAATTCTGGTCATCTATTAGCTTCATGTGTGTAAAGTTATAAGTTTTTATTCTCGCGCACCACCGAGTACCAGGACTTTCCAATAATTTTGAGTTTTTAAAAATTGTCGATTTTAACAGGTTTTGGATTTTGGGATGTTTGATCTAGGCCACAATTTTGTTTAATATGAGCTTAGTCATATTGTGATATGCGTGGTCAATTCTGGTCCTCTATTAGCTTCATGTGTGTAAAGTTATAAGTTTTTACTCTCGCGCACCACCGAGTACCAGGACTTTCCAATAATTTCGAGTTTTTAAAAATTGTCGACTTTAACAGGTTTTGGATTTTGGGATGTTCGATTTAGGCCACAATTTGGTTTAAAATTAGCTTAGTCATATGATATGCGTGGTCAATTCTGGTCATCTATTAACTTCATATGTGTAAAGTTATAAATTTTTATTCTCGCCCACCACCGAGTACCAGGACTTTCCAATAATTTCGAGTTTTTAAAAATTGTCGACTTTAACAGGTTTTGGATTTTGGGATGTTCGATTTACCCACAATTTGGTTTAAAATTATATTAGTCATACTGTGATATGTGTGGTCATTTATTAGCTTCATGTGAGTACGGCAGAGCTGGACTGGCCCCGCGGGCTACCAAAAATTTCCCGGTGGGCCGTGATGTGACAATGAAAGAAATATATTGCATACATTTAGATAAATTCAAAAAATTAAAAATATGAACCAGGAGTCTAAAATCAAAATAACTGTAAAGGCCCGTCCACGCACACATCAGGCTTGCCTTCCGCGTGAACACTGTTCAGTGTTCAGGCGGCCTGCACAGTACACAGGTCACACAAGAGCGTCTGGACAGAGTTCAGGTCGCCTGCAAAAGCCAAACCTAAAGGCAAGACCTGTGCAGTGCAGGTCGACCTGCAAAGACTAAATGATGTCCAGACGCTCCGGTTTGGCCTGTGCAGGCCGTCTAAAACATGTCCAGATACTCCGGTTTGGCCTGCACAGGCCAAACCTTTATGTATCTATCACTAATTGTTCTGGAAATTGTCACTTTAATGTTGAAACAGAGTCAACTTTAGAGCCATGTGCCAGAGCTGTAATCGGGATTTTTGTTAAATCTATTTGTGCCACCGACTTTTGATAATAAATACTAAACTCACAAGTATACAAGGTGTTCCGATATATTTTTTACGATTTTTCAAAACCCTGTATATTTTTGCAAATTTAGTATCTATATTTTACCATGGCTCCAAATGTATAAAAATATATAGAATGTTCCATTAGAAAAAATCTAGAAAACTAAAGCGACAATATCTCTTGAACAGCTAATTAATAGTAGTAATAGTAAATAAAATTCAGAATATTTTTATTTTAATAATCCCCCAATACAATGGCTCGCCTGCAAGTGGCCCGAACTATCAGATTTCCCGGTACTAATTTTATTCCCAGTCCAGCCCTGGTGTACGGTCATAAATTTTTATCCAAGCGCACCACCGAGTACCAGGACTTAACAATAATTTTGAGATTTAAGAAGATTGTCGATTTTAACAGTTTTTGGATTTTAGGAAGCTTCATCTAGACCAAGATTTGGTTTAAAATTATCTTAGTCATACTGTGATATGCGTGGTCATCTATTAGCTTCATGATTGTTAAGTTATAAATTTTTATCCTCGCCCACCACCGAGGACCAGAACTTTCCAATAATTTTGAGTTTTAGGAAAATTGAAAATTTTATCAGTTTTTGCATTTTAGGAAGCTCCATCTAGGTCACGATTTGGTTTAAAATTATCGTAATCATACTGTGATATGCATCAAGTACCATCAGATACTTTTGCGTTTTAGGTAAATTTTTCATTTTGTCATTTTCTGGACTTTGGAAAGCTGCAGCCAGACTACGGTTTGATTTAAAATTACCTTAGTTATACTGTGATGTGTGATCATCTATTAGTTTTTATTCTTTTATCCTTGCTCTCTTCTGAGTATCATGACTTACCGAATAATTTTGAGTTTTAGGAAAATGTTTGATTAGAACAGTTTTTGGATTATGGGACTATGGTCAAACTATATCAAACTATGGTTTGATTGAAAATTATTTGTGTAGCACTGTGCGGTGTGCAATTAGCTTTACACTTCATATGAGTAAAGTATAAAACTTTCATGTACTCGGTAATGAATTTCACAATAATTTTGAGTTTTAGAATAAATTTTAATTTCAACAGTTTTCCAGTACAGAACAGTTTACATTTAGACCTTCTGTAAGAGTACATGGCACCTATTAGAACCACCATTTATGGCGGGCCGGTAAAAAATGTCATAGTCAGTTTGCGAGACTGCGATAATCTGGCGAGAACTTCTCGCAACGCGAGAGAGAGATAAATTTTTGCAAGGCGAGGCGAAAAACGCTCATTTACTGAGAGAAATGTTGCAAATGAAGCCCTAATTAGATTACGATAGTTTACAAATAATAATAGTGAGAGTAATAGTTTTCAAATTAATTTATTTATCATTATCATTACTCTTTAAGAAGTTGTTAGGTAGTTACTTTTCAAAAATACACCCCATTTTTTATAGCGAAATTTCTCACTACTTTTAAAAGACCAATATAGCACCCAGTTTAAAAATTTTAAGATCTTTTTATCATTAAAAACCACGATCGGGTTCGGGATACACACTCTGTATAATTTTAAGCTTTAATACAAGAGAAATGTTACACAGCTTCAGGGTGGATTACACTCCCTATCTTCTCATCATCGTATAGTCGACGCTTTCGAGGGGTGAACATGGCATGTGTATAACGTGACAAGTAGATATGTTAGAAGTTTCAAAACAAATATCATTTGCCGTCATTTCCTCATCACTTGCACAAATAATTAAATTTACAAAATTAAATATCAAAAATTTTAGAAAATTTTAATTTCATCCCCTCGCTTTATAATAATACGTCTATCAAATAAAACAAAGTATAACAAGAACTTAAACTTAAAGATATGAAGGGTATATCAAACTCCCGTCTCATTATCCCCAAGTTCGTATGCAAGGCGCCATCTGATCTTTCGATAAAATATTACTACCATTTTTCATTTTCCTTCAGCAGCCTTTCAGTTGTCAAACAGACTTGATCATTGAGGGGTATTAAAAGTTATTCGCTCCCGATTTAAATGCGATATTACTTTACCAATTTTTTTTCCTTCTCTATACATTTTATAAATATTTATGTGCATCTTTTAAAGCGAAAGTTTTGCACTCGCGTTTGCGATTTTTATGTTATTTTTAAATAGATATATTGTGGGTAACCCTTGTACGTTAATAACTACCATGAATCAGCAGAAGGAAAGGTTTCGGCGTGGGTGCGACATCGCGGTGTCAGCTCGCGCCCAGGTGGCCGTGTCAGCTGCCGGGACGAACGACAAACATACTCTTACCTGTGATCACCTCATTTCAATATTGATAATTCATGTTGTTGCTGGACCACACTGTCTGATTAAGTGACAGTTGATATGAGATAGAATCCGGTTAACATGCCAACCGTGTACGTAAAATATGCGTATAAAAAAAGAAAAGCAAGGTGTAATAATTTATCTAAGTTAAAACGAAACTTAGACAATTTATAATGAACTAAGTAGGATATTGATTGATATCTAGGTACTATAACACTCGTTACTGTTAATAGTTATGTACGTGAAAGATAACTAATGTTTTGTTAATTATTTTTTTCCTGCACTTATCTAAAAGCTCCTTGGGGTTACATCGATTACAGTAAAATTAATTGAGCTCTCAATTGTGCGCCTTGACCAGTTGAGTTTAATTTAATTTTAGTCTACAACAAACCAGTGTGTTATTAAAGTTGTATTACGCTTTACCTCTAATCTAGATGTAATCAAACACTTAAAAATGCAAACTTTTATAATAAAATGTTGTTAATTTATTTAAATAAATCATTAATCAATTTTGATACTTATAACCTGTCAATTATTTAATCAAAAATTTATAAGATCTGTAAAACTTATCAAAATGTTAATATTCTTGTTGAGCGCAAAAGTTGATACGTAAAAATTAATAAAAAAATATTTTTTTGTGTTGTGGCGTGGGCTTGTCAAAAACTTTGTAATTATAGTTTTAGAAACCGTTAAAAAAAATTTCTAAAGGAATATACAAAAAGTATTGATTAAACTATTATGCCAGGTCTTGTTGTCGATAAAATTCTGTCAAACTTGCTGCCTTGTTTTGTTGAAAAAAATATTACTATGGGATAATCATAGACGATTTGTTGTTGTAGACAAGCTAAATAATAGCTAACAACAGTGAAGAAAATACCAAATTTACTTGAAGCGCTCAAGGTTCGTTTTGGTGTTCATTTTTTACATTTTGAGTGAGATATTCAATAGTTTAGTCACCAAAGGGGTTATAGAGGACATGGAAGAGGGCGAATTCTTTAGGAATGTGTTTGGAGTAGTTAGAAGGTCAAAATACTAAAAGTCCCAGGTCCTAAATATATGGCTAATAGTGAGAGAGGGGTGGAAACGTTCCCTTATTGGAGTTTTCGCTTATATCTCAAAAACAGTAGGTCCTAAGGAAAAAATTATTCTTAGCAAACTGAAAGCTTATCAAATTTTCTACAAAACTGTATTTATTTTTTTTTTCTATTTCTTATAGTTTTTGAGATATCTGTCCCCAAAAATCGTTATGGAATCACCAAAAGTAGGATTTTTTTGTCTGATGAATGACGAGATACAAAGTCACAAAACTATAAAAATATAAAATGCCTAGTCAATATTTTTTGATTTGAGAATTTCCTTGATGGAAAATCATTATCAATAGCCTTAATAAGTTAGTTAGTTTGAAGATAATGAATTATTGCTGTGCAGTAATAATAGAAAGTAGAATAAATGCACTTGCATCTTCTCAAGATGTTTTCATACGTTTAAAAATAAATTTTTATTCAACATACACCTATAAAGGTTAATTACACATTCAAAGCTGTATAATAAACAGTTATATTCCTTTCTATATACAATAAATTACAATATTGAAAATATAAATAATAGAACAAAATTGATGCATTATAAATATCAAGAAATCAAACGGTGGCGCATAAGTACTTGATACAAACAGACGAGGTTAAAGGTGAAAATGACTAGCAGGTTTTCTTTAATAAATAATATTATGGTATAGGTATCTTGTAAACTGGTTGAAGTCAAATTAGATTGATGGTTGTAATTTAATACTTGGTGTAGTACTTGTTATTATTTTTAACATAAATATGCACCTACAAGAAAAACTTTCATGTCTTTCATATAATTTTCTTTTAGATTATTTTCTAATTATTTCTTTTTTATTCTCGTGGGAAATTAAAAAAGATCGACAAACCACTTCAAGTCGAAAAATAAGGGTTGTTTTTACCAAGTATTTTTTTAGTCTTAGCGTAGGAAGATAGCGAAGACGCATTGATAAGCGATGGCGGTCACGATGGCTACATGGATGTCACCTTTCTGTAAGGGTAACATTAGAGGTGACGTAATCGTACTCTTATGCTCAAAGTCTTATGATTCCAGACTTGTGGGTCTAAACCAACCATAACCACTATTGACACTCTTCAAGATTCGTGCAATGGTCCAATGAGCTGAGAATGTCGATGAGCCTTGAAAAGGCTAACCAAAAAACCCAAAAAAAACATCCGTACTGTGAGATCAGTTATCACCACCTCACCGGTCAACTTCCAAATAATTGTGGGCTTAAAAACGAGAGGGAAGGCTTTTCATCTTCAATTTAGCACGCATACTGTGGTTTGGGTTGTACCACATAATCGGCCCTGTAAATCATTTATCGCTATTCGCTACCGTCTTAATCACTGTTGATCCCTTCTTGTTGCTTCGTGTAAACTACTTTACACCTGCGTATTTTGATAATTAGACTGACATATCAAGCGATACGATAAATACCAGCTATCCGTAGAGGGAGGAATAGACAATAAAAGTAAAATTTTAGAGACAGAAGTTGAGAATTGCATCAGTTCCAGTTGGACTGTTCAGAGCAGCGTTGACTGGAGTAATCTGATTGAGTTTAATTGCCAACATCCAGAGCTGACATGAAGAAGAAAAAGAATCAGCAGCGTAACCTCTCTCCCTGTCCCTTGCTCAAATTTTATTGCTCATTATTTCTTTCTCGATGATAGAGTATTTGTAGGTACCCTTAACATATTTAGAAGGAACTGGAGTATTTTGGCAGGCAAGGTAATGGACATTCTAATTCTGGACATGTTGCACCAAAAATCATTCAGCATAGACCTTCTAGTAGACGTTAATACAACAATCACAAAGAAGTGCGTAAAATCGTTTGCATTTTGGGTGGTACGCTAGACCGAGTGTGTGAAGATCTGTATTTAGTCAGTAGTATCCAAATTCATGCAATGTTTCCAGTAGACCAACTCGATATCTTTATCACATTTTTGGGTCCTAATCTGAGAGTGAAACAATTGTTGCACCCACAGCCAGTGGTTCTGTTGTATTTATAAAATGTCAAAGGTTTTAATAATTGAGAATGCAACAATAGAATACAGTCGCGCGCTCATCAACTAGCTGATGATAACGGCCCTGTTCAGAAAAGACACCAGTTGAGTGATCTGTTCCAACAGTTGACTCTGTTTGTATATTTTATGACGAAGATAGCGTATATAATCACTTCTTGATCTTACAACGGTTCTCTCGTCTGAGCGGGTCCATTGTACTTTAATAATTAAACTATTGTTGCACCCACATCCACCGGTTGGCCATTCTTCCCTTTTAATAACATGTCGAGGGTTTTGATGATTGAGAGTCGAACAAGAGGCTTCAGTCGCTGGCTCATCAACCAGCTAATGATAATGGACCTATTCAGACGAGAGAACAGTTGAGTGATCAGTCCCAACAGTTGACTCTGTTTGTATATTTTATGGCGAAGATAGGGGAAGCGTATGCGATCACCTCATGCTCAGTCAAGGGTTGTTTCGTCTGAGCGTGCTCATTGTGCATTAATGAAACTATTGTTGCACCCACAGGTTGGCAGTTCTTTTATTTTAATAACATGTCGAGGGTTTTAATTATTGAGAGTCCAACAATAGACTTCAGTTCCTCGCTCATCAAATAGATGATGAAGATGATAATGGGCCTGTGGGCCAAGAGAGAACAGTTGAGTGATCAGTCCCAACAGTTGACTCTGTTTGTATATTTTATGGCGAAGTTCGGTTCTCTCCTCTGAACGAGTCAATTGTTCTTTAATGCGTTAGATTTCAAACTTTAGTTCGAGTAAACTGTTTTCTTAACTGTGACTAGAACAGGATGGAGAGCTGTAACAATAGGTTAGGTTAGATGGCTATCACAACAGTCACCAGCGTCTTCTTCATCCTGATACAACGAAGTTTGGCCCAACCATTTTTTTATCATGTACCTCTGTACTGAACTATAGAGATGATATCCAAGACACCTATCGACTCACTCTTGAGAAGAGGAAAAAAATAATATAAAAATCATAAACTAATAAATGATTAATCAATTTCGTGTTTATATAATCTAAAAATATAATCTACACCTTGTAATATCCAGTAGCATCTAAACTTCTTGCAACACGTTAGTAAATCTTTCATTAACAAGTAAAATTACAGTAAATTAATGTTTTTTGATGACTTTCATAATTCATCTTAACATAGTTAACAGAACGTGTTCTAATACGAGGCGGTTTAGTTCGCGTACCAAAAACATGTTACAATTCATTCATCATTTTTAATACGATTTGTTCTTTAGCCAAAAACTTACCATTATATGCAATAACACTAATATAATAATCTATAATTTATTTTAATTAACAAAACAGAGCTCTTATTATATGAGAGAAAAAAAAGCCAATGTAATTTATTATTAGTTTAATTATACTTTGAAGGTGCTAATTTGTTGTAATTTTTTTTTCATTTTAATTAATTGAATAAATTTTAGTTTAAAAATAAATTGCAAATTAAAATGCCGATGTAAATAATAGATATTTATTGATTTGTTGTTGACAGAAAATGGCTCATTCACAAAAAAATTCAAAAAGAGAACGTTGACGTTTTGAAGATCTCACCATCTCAACTCCAGGTTCTAGTTGTTTTATAGTTTAGATTATTAGGATTCAGTTATTCCAGAGGCAATCTGCAGGAAAACTGCAACGTTCATCAGAAATTGGAATTAATTTAGTCTAATCATATTTTCGGTGTTTCAGGTTATTTAAAATTTTAATAATAATTGTTAGACCTTATGTAGCCTAAGATCAAGCTCTTGAATTTTTATGTTCCCCTTGTGTCCAAAGCAATTTTATTTTAAATTTAAAAAACCTGAGGGAAGGTCTGTACAAAACGGCCATCAATCAAAATTGCGAGACCATCATATTTTGACTTCCAGTTTATACGAAATTGAGCGCAACTTTCAATTTAAATTGGACACCTTGTATATTTTTACAATTTTGAAATTAGGAAAAGATTCCAAATATGATATTTTTTTATGGTGCTTGAAAATCGCTTTCGGTTGAAGCAAAAATTATAAAACTTTAATTTATTTAGGGACACTCTGTATATTTCTTAATATTTTGATAAGTACGAAAAACTTCTGTTATGGTCACATCCGAGTTTTTTGGTATGTGGTGGTCGTGATCAATCAAAATCCAACATTGGTAGCTTTATGCTTATCTTAACCAATTAAATGTGCATATATTAATTTAGAATTATGTGTTAAGCTACCTGTGTATGTTACACTGTTTACAGATAAGGAGTTAATTAAAATTATTTTTTATATTATAAAAAATCTTGTTCTTGATCTCTAGTGAACTACAGCTTTGCTGGATGTGTTGGCTACAATATTATTTTTTTGTATTCAAACTTATTTTTAAATTAAATTATTCATAAAAATAAATAAAATAAAATTCAATTTTAAATGATTGCTGCCATCTAGTAGCCATTTAAATTACTATTTTTATTTTATTTTTAAACATTTTTTTATATCAAATATATTTAATTGGAAAAATGTTAGTTTTGCACACAACTGTTTAAGAAAATTTTTTACTAATTATATAGATTATAATAGAAAATTTACTAATTTTTCAAGTTTGTGTAAATGCAAAGCAAGCAAAAGAGCAAGATATCAAAAGTATTAAATAAACGCCTAGAGCATAGGCAACCATGCAAACTTTGTATTTTATATTAGGATTTGATAAGTTTTCTATAAAATTAGAGACCTTTATTTATGTTCGTTTATGCTGTTGGTAAAAAATTTTAAACATGAAAAACTAATCAAAGTAGATACTTATTAATTAAAATTCTATATTCAAAATTTTAAGGTAATTGATTGACCTTTACAGTAAAATTGAAATTTTAAAAAATTAACAGTAAAAAAATAATTTGAAACGTTATGTGACCACTCAGGGTGGATCGGGGTGGATAAATCGTATGGAAACAAGAAAATTATCTCAATCACTTGTTTTAATTTAATTTAATTCTTTTCAAAATAAAGGCTGCTCCACGCACACAGGCTTGCCTTCCGGTTTTGCCCGTGCAGGCAGCCAGGTCAAACCGAAGCGTCTAGACAGCGTTCAGACCGCCTGCACACTGCACAGGCCAAACCGAAGCGTCTAAACAGTTTTCAGGTCGCCTGCACACTGCACAGTGCACAGGCAAAACCGGAAGGCAAGGCCTGTGTGTGTGGCGCAGCTATTAGATATACTTATATTATTCATAAGTATTTAATTATTGCAGCTAATAATCGACAACCATGGGAAGGGAAGCTGTGGGATGCGAGACCTTACTAAGGGACCAACGGACGTCGAGTTGTGGAAGAAATTCAGGGAGTCGTTTTAATTTTCGACTTTTAACATCAAAAACAGAACAGGAGATGTTCAGTTTCTTTAGAAGATATGCTAGAAAATTATTTTATTTTTTTCGACTTTTTTGGGTAAGTGATTGTATTGCTACAATTTAAAATAAAAAATTAACAGTCTACAACAAATTCTCGGGATTTTATTTGTACCACTTTGTAACTACAGGGTTGATAAAACGCATGGAAATCGCTACAATTTAAATTTACTCCAATAAACATTATTTTGTAATAATTTTTCCCAAAACCACATACACTTTCATTACTGTGTAACATTTTCATTGTTACATTGTTGTTGTCGTCAGGTTTTACATTACTTTATTATTGCAGCTAAACATTGACAAATATGGAAAGTTGTGGGATCTTACTAAGGAACCAGCAGACGTGCGGAGTTGTAGAAGAAATCCAGGAAACTCCTTTTATTTTCTCGCCTATCAATATCGATAACCATGGGACATGGGAAGCTGTGGGATCTTGCTAGCGGACCAGAGGACGTGCAGTTTTAGAAGAAGTTCATGAGCTTTTAAGGTAATTGTGTTCGAGTCCTGTTTTTTGCGTTTTTCTTCGAGCCCACGCTCTTCATTCGGTGGATGGTATCAGCGACGTTTCTGAGCTTTTAATCTAATCGCGTTTGAGCCCTGTTTTTGCGTTTTTCTTCAAGCCCAAGTCTCATATTCTGTGGTTGGTATTAGCGACGATTGTGAGGTTTTTAGGTAACAGCGTTCGAGGCCTGTTTTTGCGTTTTTCTTCAAGCCCAAACCTTTCAATCTGTGGTTGGTATTAGCGATGATTGTGAGGTTTTTAGCTAACAGCGTTCGAAGCCTGTTTTTATAAACATGGCTAGAACAAATCATGTTCTAGCCATGTTTTGGTGAGTTTTTCAATCCCAAGCCTCTCTTTCTGTTGTTGGTATCAGCGACGTTTGTGAGGTTTTAAGTTAATCGCGTTCGAGCCCTGTTTTTTGCTTTTTTCTTCAATCCCATGTCTCATATTCTGTGGTTGGTATCAGCGATGCTTGTGAGGTTTTAAGCTAATCGTGTTCGAGGCCTGTCCTTGCGTTTTTCTTCGAGCCCACGCTCTTCATTCTATGGTTGGTATATTAATAACAATTATTTTAATGCTTCAAAGTATACCTATGTTAGAAATATCTAAGGGTGTGCGCAAAATAAAAGTTTCGAGCATAGAGTCTAGAGCATAGCATAGACCACAGCGTTCTGGGGTGCTCAAATTCAAAGCTGAGAGCATAGAGCATATTGCACCCTTGTAGGGACATATAATTCTAGCTGAAATTTCAAACGACTCTATATAAACTCTATGCTCGAAACTTTTAATTTGCGCACACCCTTACGCATCAACTCCACACTGTTCTAATATTAACATTACTAATCCATTACTGTTTGACAGATTGCTAATATTCGCCGTCGTAGCACCTTTACTATATCAATTGAAGATGCCCAGACTTAAAAAATGTGCAAAGGAAAAAGTCTTTAGGGGATTGAGGATTATTAACTTGCGATGAGTGCTGTCTCTTGTATCAGCATTACCAGAAAATATGGTAAATTAAAGTAAGTTGTTCGTGTCAACTGATCCAGTAAAATATAGAGTAATATTTGCCAGTTTCCCAATATATCTGGCCACACTCCCACACAGTAATTGAAAATCAATAGAATTGATTTCTTGATCTTAATTTTTTTTGTCATTACAATTATTGTTGATAACTCTGAAATCAACAATTTTTGACACTTCACTAGCCTGAGTTTGTAGAATAAGACTTTAAATATTTTCATTTAGAAAAATACTTTTTAGACCAAAATAAGAAGGGAATACCTACTCATCGTAACTACTTGTAGAGATATCTTATAGGAGTACCTATTTCGCTTTACCTACAAGATTCATCCTCAACAACAGACATATATGTAAATTCAACTTTTAACAACAGACGAAGGTGTAAAAACTAATAATAATTAATTGTAGGTACTGCCATAAAATATGTATTGTACATATAATAATTTTGAAACCTTACATGCATGCTATGTGCATGTGCATATGTGCAAGTCATGTCTCCATAAATCTACAGAGTTATATTTTTAATTTTCGTGTACTAATTGCGATTGTTATTAGTTAGTCTATAATTCATTAAAAATATTATTTTAATATTTTATTTATTGTTTTTAGAAATCACGTTGTTCGACCGAAGCGAATTTTGAACTTGTGAAAAATATGGAACTAAATGGATACTGAAATTATATGAAACGAGTGGAGCACAGCAAAAATCTATAATTTTTTTAAAATTCGTTTTCAATTAATGTAATTTTAATTTATTGTATTGATAGATCTGATTTTCGATAAAATTTAAAATCTTACTTGTTCTGTACTGTATACTAAATGAAAACTTTGAAATAATATTGCTTTAGTGAAGAGTTGTGTTAAACGAACACATTCACCTAATTATTTGTTAATTAACTAATTAATTTGTAAAGTAATGTAATGTTCATATTTTTATTGTATTGTATTGTTAGTTTATTGTATTGTTAGAGATTATATTATAGATGAAGATGGGAAAGTTGACTCTTTGAGGGTGTTCGTTAAGGACTAAACTGCATTTAAATGTTTTACAAAAATGAATGATGTACCTAGTTAATGTTTTACAATGTTTTACATTTCATAAAAGAATTATCTGTTATTATACTTTAGGTTTGGATCAAGCTTTTAAGAACATACAGAGTGTCTCAGAAATAGCTGTTACTTGAATAGGTACTTGCTTTTAACGAATTATTTTAGACCAAAATATTTCATATTTTTATCCATCAAATTTTGTTAATTAAAGTATTGTGCTTGATAATTCCTCTACTGTATGTATTTATTAATTAAAAAGCTATCAAGTATTGTAAATTATGCTTATTACTTTTGATGGTAGTAATTAATAAATACTTGTTTCTCGTTTGTTCTGAGGAAACCGAAAAACTCCCATTAAAATATAATTTTTACTCTTGAAATCAGTGCAAACCAATTTAACTTATTTTAGCAAAAAAAACTAAGCTAGCTAAAAAAACTAGCTTTCCATAAGAGCTTTTTTATAAAGCTCTTTGTGAATTTAATATAATATTTTTATTTTTGTAATATCCTATAACACTTCTGCTATCCTAATACATGAATTGGTGCATACACTGATTCTCATCAAATTTTAACAGATTTTAACCTTTCTTATGTCAAAATAAGCTGATTTTTGCACTAAACTTTCGATCTAGAATAGATAGAGGCATGAGATCAAATATAGGGGTAGTCGAGACATTATGAAAAGACGCCTATTCATCAAAATTCTATTATCGTCCCCCTAATTAAATTTATAAATAAATAAACACAAATTATCAAATCTACAAATTTTATTTCGGGCTGTAGAGGGTTTATTTATCAGCATTTAAGGGATGTTAATTAATAATTAGATGTAATTAATAATTCTCTATCATCTACAACACTAATTAAATTAGTCAGAAGGGCTATAATAAAGCTAAAAATGGCAAAAATAACTCTTAGGGGATTTTAACATGAACAAGAAATTTTTTCGACGTGGTGACAGGATCACAGCAGTTAAAGAAGATGTCATAATAAAAATAAAATAAATTTATTTAAAATAGTATTAAATGCTGGACCTTATCTTTACACAACAGGTAAGCTTTTGATAAGCTTTCGATAAAGGCTTTTATCTAAAGCTATTTGTAAGTTTAATATAATATTTTTATTATTAGTGATATCCTTTAACACTTCTGCTACTCTAATACATGAATTGGTTTATACAGTTATTCTCATCAAATTTTAACAATATTTAACATTTTTTATGTCCAAATAAGCTTATTTTGCCACTAAACTTTTGATCTAGAAGAGATAGAGGGATGAAATATAATATAGAGGTAGTCAAGACGTTATGACAAAACGCCTATCTATCAAAATTCTATTATTACCCCTCTAATCAAATTTATAACTAAATAAACACAAATTAACAAATCTGCAAATTATATTTCGAGCTGTAGGAGCTTTATTTATCAACATTTAGGGGATGTTAATTAACAATTAGAAGTAATTAATAATTCTCTATTATCTACACTAATTAAATTAGTTAAAAGGGCTCTAATAAAGCCAAAAATGGTAAAAATAACTCTTATGGGATTTTAACATGGACAAGAAAATGCTGGTAAATGTCGATTTTTGCGAGTTCGTGACAGGATCACAGGAGTGCAACAAGGTGGCATAATAATATTAAAATAAATTTATTAAATTTATTTAAAAGACTATTAAATGCACGTCCTTATCTTCACGTAACAATATAAGCTTTCGATTAAAGCTTTTACGTATTTCTATTTTTATTGTTATCCTATCACACTTCTGCTCTCCTAATACATCAATTGGTTTATAGACTAATTCTTAGCAAATTTTAACGAATTTGGACACATTTGGACATATTTTATGTCAAAATAAGCTGAATTTTACACAAATATTTTATTTTGCCCCTCTATCTCTTCTAGATCAAAAGTTTAGTGTAAAAATCAACTTATTTTCACATAAAAAATGTCCAAATGTGTCCAAATTTGTTAAAATTTGCTAAGCATGAGTGTATAAACCAATTGATGTATTAGGAGAGCAGAAGTATTATAAGATATTACTAAAAATAAAAATATTAAATTAAAAGAGCATTAAATGCAATGCCTTATCTTTACAAAACAAGATAAGCTTTCGATAAAAGCTTTTATATAAAGCTCTTTGAGAATTTAATTTAATAGTTTTATTTTTAGTGATATCCTATAACACTTCTGCTCTCCTAATATATCAACTGGTTTATAAACCGATTCTTAGCCATTTTTAACAAATTTGGACATTTATTATGGCAAAATAAGCTGATTTTTACACTAAACGTTTTAATTAGAAGGGATAGATGGTTGATATAAAATATAGCGGTAGTCGAGACGTTGTATAAAAACGCATATCAATCAATATTTGATTATCAAAATTATAGCTAAATAAGCACAAATTTCCAAATCTGCAACTTCGATTTGGGGCTGTAGAGAGTTTGCTTATCAAAAATTAAGAGATGTTAATTAATTATTAGAAGTAATTAATGATTTCCTATTGTCTACAGTAATTCAATTAGTCAAAAAAACTCTAATAAAGCTAAAAATGGCAAAAATTACTCTTATGGGATTTAAACACGGAAAGGAACATCCTCGCAAATTTAGATTTGTGCGACTTTGTGACAGGATCACAGGAGTGTAAAAAGATGTCATAATAATATTAAAATAAATCTATTAAATTTATTTAGAAGCGCAATAAATGCACCGCGTTATCTTTACGTAACAAGATGAGCTTCAAATAAGCGATAAGCTTTTATGTAAAACTCTTTACTATTTATTTAATTTAATATTTTTAGAGATATTTTAACTCCTTCTGCTATCCTGTTACTTCCAATTTTTTACAGACTCATTCTAATCAAATGTTTGCGTTTTCTATGACCAAATAAGTTGATTTTTGCACTAACCTTTTGAATTAGAAGGGATAGAGGGTTGATACATTATATAGCTCTAATTGAGCTAAAAATGAGTAGTTAAAAGGGGAGGGAAGAACTTATTAATTGGGTCACAGCTCTCATTCTTAATTCTGCTATTAGGCTACAACTCTTTTTGTTAATAAGAAAAAACTCGGTAATAATTAAGAAGATTTTTATTACTGATATTTTGTTATATTTACATTGTTAGAAAAATTACATAATACAAAAGTAACTTAAATTAACTTTTTAATAAAATTCTTAATAAATGAGAACTTATAGAGAAGAAGGTGTTAAAATAAAATATTAAATTTATTTGAAATAACACGGTCTTATCTTTACGCAACAGATAAGCTTTTGATTACCTTTCGATAAAAGCTTTTACGTAAACTCTTTGCTATTACGTTTAATATTTTTAGAGATACCCTAAACTCTTTCCGCTATCTTGTCACAGACTAATTCTAATTAATTTTTTGAATCTTTTATGACTAAATAAGCTAAGAAATAAACTTTTGAGCTAAGGTATAGAGGGTTGATATAAAATATAGCTCTCTGAACTAAATATGACTAGTTAAAGGAATAGGGAAAACTTATTAATTGGGCCTCAGGTCATTCCCAATTCTGCTAATACGTTACAACTCTTTTTGTTAAAGAAAAAACTCAGTAATAATTAAAAAGATCTTTATTACTGATTAGATAACTTGTTATATTTACATTGTTAAAGGACACAATACAAACCTAACTTATGAACTAACTTAACATGTATAATAAAAATTAAAATAAATGAGAGCTGATAAAGAAAGTTTTATATTAAAATATAAACAATAAGTGTTAACATTAATTTAGCTTACATTATGATATATTATGATGTGTTAAAATCAAACATAAAATGCAAAATTTACAAAAAATTTTCTTTATTAAAACTGTATTTTTTACGCTTAATATTGAAGCAAATGATTTAATATTCAGTTGAAGTAGTTACAACAATGCCAGGAACAATTTCCAATAAAAAAAAATTTTAAAAATCAAAGTTGATTTTCAACAAGAGTAACTCTTAAAAATTTTCTCAAACTCCGATCGAAAGTGGTGATAAGCTTTTCAACTTATGGCGAAACTCGGCCTTTTATAAACTTTTGGTGGTGATTATCTCCCCTCTTTATGAAGTTTAACCAATAGTATTCGAGCATTAATTTAATTAAAATCAGTACAAATGCGCAGTGTAATGTGCATAGTGGGTTGCCTATACAAAAGGTACAAAGTTTAATTACATTGATTTTTGAAAGAGAAAATAGTATATTGTATTATTAGGATTAAAAGTGGAGCTTTGTTTGGCTAGCACTTTTTGCATTTGCAAGGCGAAGCGAAGCGTAGCCGCGCGGATGCAAAAATTAGCGCGGATATTTTTATATTAGTAACACAAACGTCAACTTTTAATGTCAAAAATGGTATTAAAACAAACGTCATTTAAGACGGTTGCAGAAAAATACTTTTGAGCTACAATGAAAGACAAAATTCTTTATATATGATTGTTTATTGTGGATAGACGTTAACAACATAATTCCACATTTTGTAATTAGCATCAATTATGATTTGGTGGTCTGCTTAAATTACAAGGGCGGATCTTAACAAAAAGTCTATGGGGGTAATCAACGGGGAGAAGTGTGACTAGTAATAATGGGGAGGGGGAGGTTAAAATGGAAAATAATTACGGGGGGGGGGGCTAATATTATGTATGAAATCTCTAGCATGGGCTAAATTAAATCTAATTTAAAAGGTTTATTATTTGGGACTTTATTTACCCTTCACAATAATAATAGAAAATAATTTTTTTATGGATTTTTCAAATAAGGATTTTAAAGCTTATTCCTTTAAAAATGTTATATACTTTTAAGATAATTTAGGAAATATAGACTTGTGGGAGGGGTAATTAACTATAAACTATACTTCATATAAACGAGTTAGGTATATTATTGTCCTAATTGTAGTTATTAATTATTTATTATTCATCTTCCAGCAGGATAAAAGGCGGACTTTCGATAAACTAATTTCTTATCAGCACTTTCTGCTCTTAATTCTAAAGATTACAACTTAAAACTTGTATTGGTGATAGAAACCCTGGGAATAATAGTAGGAACCAATCAAAAAAGTTACAAAGATCTGACTTCATTTTGTCTCAAACGTCGATTGAATATTGTGACAAGTAATTACTTTATGGTCAAAACGACCTTTTATTAACCTTTACAGTTACGTGACTGTAAACCCTTACTACTACTGCTACTACAAATAACAATTTTTATACAAGTGCTGTTTGGGTTGCCTACACGTTGGGCGATCGAAAAAAAGTATTTTCGGAAATGCTGAAAATATTTATGATTAGTGAAGCTACAATTCACAATAAATATTCTAATATCATTAGCAAGAATTGATTTATTATAGAAAATTGAGACACTTTCTGGTTCATTGAATCTTCAAGAAATGCGCAATTTACACCCCTAATGTTTAAATCAGTAAAACTATTACAAAATTTAAGATTAGTTTCCATATAAAATTTAAAAATTGTGGCTCGTATACTTCTCATGGATTACGATGTACAAGTTTGAGAGATTGTAGTGTAGATAGATTACAAAAAAATTTATGCTTATAAACGAAAACAACTCCAACTTTCAAACAAGTAATTAATAATTATAATTTTTTTACCAACAATTTCTAATTAACAAAATTATTACATTTTTATTGATTAATTTAATAAAGTCCACCTTCTGGGATACATTAATGAGTTCGCTTCCAAGTATAGCTTCTTCTTGATTTAATTATTAATCAACGGTCTTAGGGTCGTTTGAACTAACGTTAAGCAACGACTTAAAAATCGCCTAAATATGTTGCCAGTGGCGTAAATAACGGGCCCACAGAGGTCGCCTTACCGGAGGGCCCAAGATGGAATGGGGCCCCAAAACATCGTTTAGTATAAAAATTCGTTATAAAATGGTTTTGTGGTCAAGTAAAATGATTATTAACGAGGATGGGTATTTTTTAAGTAATTTTGCGGGAAGGCCACCAAAACTCTTAGTTACGCTACTACTGTATGTTGCTACCATTTGACAACAAATCAACAATTTAGGTAACTCCTAAACCGTTGCTTAGCTTTAGTGTAAACGGCCATTATCTTACGTTTTGTGAGTGATGATTGAAATCTTAATCTTACAGACAGTAACAACAAAGATCAGCAGTATAGAAAATACATTAAAGACCACTTATATCAAAGTACAAAATATATTTCCATATTTTACGAGATAACTCTTCTAAATAATAATTTTATTTAAATAAATTTCTTGGCGTTGCAGTGTGCTATTCAAAATTTCATTCAATGTAGGAAGGTATGTTTTAATACTCCTTCCATAATATACACTATGAAGAGATGACCATCGACCATGGTGGGCGCTCATGCTCATATACGTATTTTTAATTCTCTCCGAATACTTCCAAGTGAAAAATATTGAAATTTTAAGACTTACGTGTGCAACCTGTAAACATTTACAATTTATTAACAATTCGACTTAAAAACTTTAAACATAAATGTTTTAAAGTGGAGTAAGGGTAATTGTTAAATAATAACATAGTGCTTACTTTTGTAACAATTATTTCTTAAATATTAAACACCACTCCAATATCCAACTTCTGAATTACATCCACAGATAACCATCGTGAACCATTACACAATCCTTATCTAATGGAACAACAGGTTTTAATTTAATAAAGGTGTAAAAGTTTTGATAGCATCAGTAGCTTCTTGGAAATAAATCCTTTCGCTAGAAACTGTAAAGAATTATCTCCTGGTTTACTAGTTCATTTCTTTACTCCAGATAAAATCATATCGTCTTCAAATTCTGCCCTCAATTTCTGTAAGTATATTGTGGACCATCTTCAGTTCATTATTCCCAAAGCTTTCCTAAAAACATAAGACTGACTTAAAAAATGGTTTATTGCAATTACAAATAAAGTTACTATATAAAGACCGTCACGCACTTGGGCAAAGTGAAGCTCGGCGAAGAGAAGCGCGGCGAAGAGAAATTTATTCAATGTATTAAATTGTATTCTTATGGGGATACGCGAACTTGACAGAAGTGAAGCGTCGAGAAGAAAACGTAAGAAACATTGTATACAAAAATTTATCTTATCTTCGCTGCGCTTCGCTTCGCTCAAGTGTATGGCGGCCTTTAAGGTGTTAATTTCTTATACCACTACAAAATGAAGCAAAATTTGTTTCCATAGACTAGCGAGATGGACAGAGATAAAAGTTAAGTGCATAACGTGATTATCTGATTATAATAAATTATCAAAGCCTCATTAATGTAAAATGATTCGAATTTGTCAATAATTATTGCTGTTCACACACGAAACGAAAAAGGTTTCTAATCTTTAATTAAAAAAATTTAATTAAAATGTTACTCATAAACCATATTTTAATTTTTCAAATGAAATCCATTTATCCATAGTGATCGAAAAACATTCAAAGAAATGAAATTTTTTAATTCTTTAGTTTGACACGTAATAGGCAGAGAACAATACAAAAATTCCTAAAACTATTAAGTGAAAATTTGTTGAAACGGAATTTTTCGAAAGTTTAAAATATTTTAAACAATTATTACCATTGCACAGACAGCCAAATTGTTTAAAAATTTATTTACAAGCAAGTTGATGAACATTAAGCTGCACTTGGAGGAATTTTTTACGTTAGCGATATGTTCCATCTTGTTCTGTTTTTTTCATTTTCATAAAACCATATCATTTAAATTTTGTTTTATATTCAGTCAAGTATATCTTCTTCTTCTTCATTCTTTAAAATAACTGATAGTGATAATTTATTTAATTCAACATAACGACTTTTTTTTGTTGGTGGAGTCTTCTAACTTCTCCATTTAGGATGGCACAAACAGTGCATCCGAGCGTGATATATCTCACTTCTCATTACAATTATTAGAAATTTCGTTAAAAACTAAGATGCAATTAGAGACAAACAGCATTTTTTCAAGTATTCAAATATCCATTTCAGATCTATTGACTTACGTTCATACGTTCAGACGTCAAAATTTATTTTTTCTTCAAACGTCAAAAAACGTTGACATTTTGTTACTGAATAAGTAAAAGGTTCAACTTCTACTTTTTTATACTAGTACAAAAAAGTGAACATGTTACCTCCTAGGATGTAAAAGTAGATTCTAACCTTAGTTATTCACAACAATTTGTAACATAAAATGCTATTTCTAAACATTTGTAATGTAAAAAAGTTAATATTGTTTTTAAATTTTCTTTTGTAATTTATTCGTTAAGTACGTTTAATAAATAGCTTCTTTTTACAAGTTAAAGTTAAAAAAAAGGTTTGACAACTGAACTACAAGTAATTGACAAGAGATGGCGCTATTTCAAAATTTTATATTTTTAGTTAATTAATTTTTACGTTTTAAGATAAAATAAAATG
Source organism: Malthinus seriepunctatus (assembly GCA_963924605.1). NCBI lineage: Eukaryota > Metazoa > Arthropoda > Insecta > Coleoptera > Cantharidae > Malthinus > Malthinus seriepunctatus. Next base: position 15,117,942 of record OZ004601.1, on the reverse strand, counting down.
TTTCATGAGGAGTAAAGAGAGTTTTATTGGCTCCTCCAGCACTTGTTAGATTCAACCTCGTTTCATATGGCAAGACTAACTGACTCGCCGTAAAAAAGTGTCACTTTGCTTTATAAACAAATACACTATTTTTTACAAAATTCAATTTTTCACATCAATGTTCTCAAGAAATCACTAAAATCTCAAATGTAACTTTTAAGAAAAAATATTGTAACTACATTTAGTAGAAGACTCTTAAGCTTGGGTTTCCTAGGAAAGCAGTGCCGTCAACTAGATTTCGTTTTGCAACAATGGTCTAACCCACAATTATGTAGTTTTCCACAAATTAATAAAACCGTTGAAAATGCTTTAGTAACTTTGCGTTTTGAAAATATCATCTTTTAATAGATAATATCACCGCCATTACATCATAAAATGATATTTTAAAACCAAAAAGTCAAGAAAACAAAGTGTGGATTAGATCATTGTTGCAAAACTATATCCAAATAGTAATCGTAATATAACGGTCAATGATGTAACAAAAAGCGTTTACATGTGCTATCGCACTGCTTTCACGGTTGTTTTTCGACTTCACCGCTAAGTGACGTCAGCACCGTCATATTACTGACGCTGTTTGACGGCACCGCTATCGTAGAAAACCCAAGCGTTACAATTTACAAACACTCATTAGTGTAGTAAACGAGGGTTTTACTGCTAAGAACCCACGCCTTGAACGAATTTTGATGAAATTTTTTTTATTGAGTTCTAAATACCCTAAAGATCAAAGTTTATATTGTTAAAAAGTGTGCATTTGCTCATCATCTTTTTAAACCACTTCTTGTGAATTCAATTTTCAAAATCATGAAAAAAGAATTTTTATTTCATAATTTTGGGTGCAAATGCTTACGGGTTTGATAATTAGTAACTAAGCAACAATTTTACGGAAGAAAAATTTCAAAAATGCATGATGAAATTCTTATTAACATTTAATAAACAAGAGCTAGTGAAGCACTTCTATGCATCTCAGAAACTTCAAATTTGGCACCAATGTATATAATGTCCTCAAGATTAATAAAAAAAGTCTTCAGGTCCTGAAAACCCTCTGGGAGTCGATTGAAGGGGGAGGGGGGGACGCCCCGTACTTTTTAGAGGAAATCGGACCTTTTTAGAGATCTCTAGAGTGTAATGTACAATGACACCAAATTTCAAGTTCTTAGGATGCTTAAAATTGCTTGTGACTCAAAGTAACAAAATCACAAGAATTGGTTAAAAAGACGATGAGGCAAATGTACACTTTTTCACAGTATAAACTTTGATCATTAGGGTATTTAGAATTTAATAAAAAAGATTTCATTAAAATTTGATCAAGGAGTTGGTTCTTCTCAGTGTTATTATTTTCCAGCAAATTCGTAAGATGACGTTACTTGGAGTTACAAGCACTTTTAAGCATCCTAGGAACTTGTAATTTGGTTTCGTTGTAGAACACACTCTAAAGATTTCTAGATAAGTCTAATTTTTTCTAATAAAAAACGGGGGTGTTGTCCCCCCCCTTTCAATCGGCCCCAGAGGGTTTTCAGAACTTGAAGACTTTTATTTATTAATCTTGAGGACAGCATATACATTGGTGCCAAATTTGAAGTTTCTGAGATGCCTAGAAGTGCTTCATTAGTTACTATTAAGTAAATGTTAATAAGAATTTCATCATGCGTTTTTAAAATTTTTTTTTTCCGTAAACTTGTTGCTTAGTTACTAATTATCTAACGCGTAAGCATTTGCACCCAAAATTTTGAAATAAAAATTCTTTTTTCATGATTTTGAAAATTGAGTTCACAAGAAGTGGTTTAAAAAGATGATGAGGCAAATGCACACTTTTTAACAATATAAACTTTGATCTTTAGGGTATTTAGAAATCAATAAAAAAAATTTCATCAAAATTCGTTCAAGGCGTGGGTACTTCGCAGTTTATGCTCTTTTCAGTCTAATATGACTCCATATAAACAGAGTGGCTTAAATCTAAATCAATTTATGATCATTGAGATTGACAACTTCAAGCGAGTTTTCTTTTACTTGCTGAAATAGAACACCCTCTATAATAATATTTAAAAATAAATTAGTGTGTAACAATCACTTTCGGTAATGAAATAAATTTTAACCTCTGAAGCGGTGGATGCTGAATGTAACTAATATTACAGGAATGAAGAGGGAACACTTTAGGGTACTTTTAATTAATTAAAAACTATAGGTACCTACTGTGGCAGTGGCGTAACTACCAATTCTGGCCCCTCACCTCACCAGTTCAGTACATGAGCGTCCTTTTTCATAACAATTTAAAAAACAAATTTATGTGATCGCAAAATGCTGTATTAGACGGAGGTAAGGTCCCCTTTAATGCGTCAGGTTTTAGCATTGCAGGGGCTGGCCCGGCTGTAGGTACGTCACTGGATAAGTACTGTGCCTTTCAAGCACTGATTTAGTTGCAAGATGAGTGCATATAGGTACCGTAATAAGCTTCTAAGCCGCCATGCAGTGTTCTAGATCTCGATGTTCTCAGGTCATTGTTCTGTAGACACCCTAAAATAGGTATAAATATTTTAACTTCATTAATAGGTATATCTAAAAGGTGCCATCATACCTTCTTATAAACATTTTAAAATCAAGCCCTTTGAATAAAATAGGGAATCGAACCGTGTGAACACTAAAAATAAACTTGTAGTCAGATGAAATAAAAAATTTGTTAAATGTTTCTGGAGCTAGTAGTAGGTACCTAATATGAAAATTCCACTTGATGTTTTCTAACTTAAAAGACGTAAAACAGTTACAATAATTCATTAATCTAATTTTTTTGTCCTTTAATTAACATCAAATAATAGAAAATTTTTTGTTGTTTTTTCGAAGTGTTGGCTACTGAAAATGTAATTAATACAACAATCAAAGATAAGCCGACTTATATGGATAATTTTGACACCTAAAAACAAATTATACATAAGATAAGATCGCATTTAAGTCATGGATTTGTTTTTGTTTCATACCACATTATAAAAACAAAATCAAACGCGACTCGCGTCTTCTTTTCCTCTTTTTTTTCTCTCGTCCTAAAAACATAATAGATTAATTTAAAATTTTAGTAAAATATAAAAAGCATCATTAATCATTATATTGGTGAAACATGTACACATTGTATGAGCCGAGCGGTCTTCCATCCGTAAGATACCTGTAGAGACGAGCTTCTGATACTAAAATTCTACAAAAGCCCGGATCTACAGGGTAGATCACGAATGTGCCTTTGTATTTTTATTGTGTTTAAGCTACTTTTTGTTCTTTCATCATTTTATATTTTATATAAAATTATTTTTTTCTCCTTTCGAGGCGAAATTGTTAAAAAGCAGACGTTTAATAATTTAAAACCACAAAATTGGTCTGATTGCACTTGACAGCTAAAAATAATCGAATAAAATGATGACAAATAATGTTAAACTATACATAATTGTCATGCAAAATTAGACTAGCTTTGTGGATGTCTATTCCTAAATCGATTTTTAAACTGTGCCTTAGCCTATTGTTTAGAGGGTAACATTTAATAGTAGGTTAAAAAATTTCTGGTCACGTTTTCTAGATCCTAAATCCCAAATGTTATATATTCAAACGTAAAGAATATTAAAAAAATAACAAAAACGTTAACTTTACATAAAGTTGATTTAATAAATCATATCACTTTGGAGGAAAAAAATTTTGATTTTATTAAAATTGCGGCCTAATAAAAAATTGTTTTTTTAGAAAAAACGTGTGGTTAATTGGTTGTTTTAGTTTGTTTTTAAAAATATTTTTTACTGAAAAAAAATAATTTTTACACGCACGTATTACGGTCGGTATATAGAAAATTAGCGAAAATTTATAATAACATAATTACACACATTTTTATCAGTCGAAAAGAACTATTTTAAAAGATTTACAATCAACTATTAAAAAGCCATAAAGTTACAAGAAAACACAAAACTAAACGCGATCGTGCACACGTAAAAGTTCACAAATTTTATTAAAGTAAAACACGAAAAGTAAATAAAACAACACATAACACAACATTTATTAGGGTGCATGTCATGTACGTATTTTTCAATAGTTATTTGTAATTATAGAATTGACATAATAGTGACAGCGAGGACGCTACCGCGACGCCGACGCCCCTAAAGCGTCTATGTGCAGCCCGGATGCTGCAGAGGGCTGCGGGTGAAAGAGAACACCCCCTTTCTCTCTACTTTCGCCATTACTCCAACAGTGCTTCACATAACACGATATTATGCTTCATGAACTAAGTAGAATGTTGTGTTCATATTTTAATTTTAATTGTTTTATGTTTTACGTCTTTTCCCAAAAATATTTATACCTTTTTGTAAAATACCGCATTATTTTTACGCATCACAACAATTCCCATAATTTTTTTTCAAATTGGCGCAACTGAACATTAATAAAAAAATTAAAAGTCACACAATTTGTAAAAAAATTATTTGATATTTGGTAGTCTTCAATTGACTGAACACTTTTTTCACTTTATACTCGAGGGATTACATTATGGTACCGCAACGTGACTTCATTCACATGACGGTTTTTATATTTGCAATCTTAAGAGATAGCAAAAAGTCGCAAAAATATGACATTTACAAATGCAACCTCAAATGTTACGTTGAAGAAAAAAATTTAACAAAATGAAATCCTTTTCCCTTTTCGCTAAAGCATATAAAAAGGGATGAATTTAATTTAATCACTGCAAGTATAAGGGTTTTTATGTTCAGACTGAAGAAAAAATTAAGTTTTTTAATTAAAAAAATATATAGGGTGATAAAAAAGTGGATATTTACAAAATGATACTATATTAAATTTTATCCTCTTGTGGTCGTTTCAAAAAAACGTCAAATATTTGTGATTTGAAAATGTTGGTTTTAGTGGTTTTGGATAAAAAACCTTGACTATTGGCAATATGCCATTGCCTTCAGAGAGGTTACATTTTGTATAAGATTTTAATTGTTACTCGAACCCTAGAATGAACGACTTTTCAATTCACTATATGAAATTGGAAAATTCTGTTGATTAAAATATTTCAAGAAAAGTGCAATGTTCAAAACTTTTACTTATCTAAACATATTTTTAAAATGAGCAACGGCGGTATAAAACGGGCTGGGCTATTTATCATTTTTAAATAACCACTTGTAATATAAAATGAAAATATGGAAAGAGCATCTAAAATATCGTAGTCTCTTCACATGATAACTAAACCACAATGCGCTCAATTATTGTAATCTACACAAACATCTACTTATTGTAATTTCAAATTTTGGATTTAAAAAAAATAAAAAAAGTAGTAAAGTCATAAAAAACAAAATGTGTCTGTTGTCATATGACAACGCTGAGCGTTAATGGGATAATAATGTTAATAATAACAAAAGGGGGCCAAATATTTGAATTTGCAGGGAGGTGCCAGAATAGATAGCGCCGCCACTGACTAGGGTGTTTAAATTTTAAGGTTGGTCAACTTGGCCTCCAGAAATTAGATTTGTTTGGAAAAAAAAACATTGCACCAGGTCGGGATAAGCTAGCACCAGCTAGCGCCAGATAGCGCTACAAATGCCATATCTAGCGCCTTATTGGTTATCAAAATATTGAAACTTCAATTTTCGAAGGACTAAGTTGACGCTCTCCCCTCAAAATTCGAATTGCCAAAAATTAATTATAGCTAGCTCCTTATTAATTATAAAGTTACAGAGGCTCGAAGTTTCTGGAGACTAAGATGACGTTAGCCACCCGAATCGTGAGTATAAAAAATAAACTATTGCGCTAGGTGTGTAGAAGCTAGCGCTAGCTAGCACCAAAAAATTAGAGCTAGAACCTTATTAATCAAAAAGTTACGGAAGCTCAAAGTTTCGGAGGGGGGGGGGCTAGTTGACAAATCGAGCCCACCGAAATTCTAATTTCGAATAATTAATTATTACGCTAGGTTAGCCTGACAAACACCGCAAAAATTATAGCTAGCGCCTTATTAATTAAAAAGTTACAGAGTCTCAAAGTTTCGGGAGAGGGGGGTCAAGTTGACGAATCGAGCTCGAACAATTATTTATTGCGCTAGGTTAGCCTGACAAACGCCGCAAAAATTATAGCTAGCGCCTTCCTTATTAATTAAAAAGTTACAGAAGCTGAAAGTTTTGGGAAACTAATATGACGCTAGACCCCCCCTCCCAACAGTGAATTTTGAAAAATAAATTATTGCGCTAGGTGTGTCTAAGCTAGCGCCGCAAAAGTTATAACTAGCGCCTTATTAATTAGACAATTACAGAGTCTCAAAGTTTCGGGGGGGGGGTTGACGAATCGAGCTCGAACAATTAATTATTGCGCTAGGTTAGCCTGAGCTAGCACCGCAAAAATTATAGCTAGCGCCTTATTAATTAAAAAGTTACAGAAACTGAAAGTTTCGGGAGACTAATATGACGCTAGACCCCCCCTCCCAATTGTGAATTTTGAAAAATAAATTATTGCGTTAGACGTGTCTTGTGTTTATTGTCTAAGCTAGCGGCTCAAAAATTATAACTAGCGCACTTATTATTAAAATGTTACAGAAGCTCAAAGTTTCGGGTAAATCAGATGACACTAGACCCCCCCCCCTGCACCCGAATCGTGAATTTTCAAAAATAAATTATTACGAAATTATTAGTCTAAGCTAGCACCCCAAAAATTACAGCTAGCGCCTTTTTAATTAAAAAGTTATAGAGGCCATTTTGGAAGGTAGTAGTTGAGTTGGTGAAGATGACGATGGATCTACCGTACGCCCAAAAGTACCAAAATCTATAATGATGATGATGAGGTTTTTTTTAAGTTGAAGTTCCATTTAGAAAGTTTACATAACAAAGTTGCAGCAAAGGTGTAAAAAGGTAAAAGCCTATTGGCATCGGAGAAGGGCCCTGGAATCACTAAAGAGGAGGGTGCTAAGGCGGCATGCATATACCGTTCTACTATATCGCCCGTTTATATGAAATATAAAATCGATTGATTAATCCCACCCTTCCATAATTTTTAATTTTTTCTGGTGCAGTATTTTTCGAATTTTTTTCTGCTGGCACTGCTCTACGCAAGCTATAAAACATTGCTGGAGCGTTGTATAATTTCAAACTTAATAAAATACTTCAAAAATGTATGTCCTATTTTTCCATCCCCGTTGTAATGATTATAGATTCGCGAATTTTAATTTTTCTACCGTTATCACTTTTCAGTATTTAGGGTGCACCAAACGCCAACAAATTTGCAGTAGCTCGAGGACAACTGCAGCTCTTTGAAGTTTACAAAATGCGCCAAAAATCTAGAATTATGGAAATTTTTTTTTTTCCAACAGAGATATCAAAAAACAGTTGAACATGTCAAATTAATTTATTTTAAAATAAGCATTTTCCAATAATTTTCATTGTGCTACCCCCACCCCCTTTAAGCAGTAACATAATCAAAGGTTTTTTAAATTGCAGGCCCGTATTTTCTTTGCTGATGTGGATAGATCATAAAATTCTGATTTAAAGCGATATGTATATGATGGCCCTATAGACTGCCTTTATTACGTTTGTTTTGACATAAATTAATTTGACCTGTCCAACCGTTTCTTAATATTCCTGTAGGGAGAAGAAATATTTCCATTATTCCAGATTTTCGGCGCGCACTGTATGGATACCATACGAAATGATTTTTATAGTGGATGGTTCAGATCTTCAGATTGTGTTAATTTACTAAAATAACTAAAGTGAGAAATACACATTTTCCATTTCAGGACTTGGTCAAAAAATTACCAACAAGAAATCAACTAAAACTATACGATCTGGTTCCAATTCATGACATGGATGATCTATTCAAATATTGGGAAATCGTGCCTATAAACAATAACATATGCCTCGTAACCCAGAAAATCGCGTAATCATAAAGATGGGTACATTTTGTTACCCTCCACGTTACCATTTGTCATGAAATCAATCAAACAAATGTTAACTGAGATACAGAATTTCTGCCACAGCACAATTTTGTTAAAAAATCAACGAAATAACTCATCCTTTACAAGATATCAATAAAATCCAAAATTCGACATTAGTTCTTGAGCTTAAATGACTTGAAATAGCGGTATTTTGAACAACAATTTTTCGGCACATCGTGTAGAAAATAAAAACGATCTCAGATATAAAAAAGTTAAAAAAGTGAAGCGATAAAAAATCTCAAATAAAGAGAAGAAAAGTAAGAGGGAAGAATAAAGCGGAAACGAATGATAGAAATAAAGAAGAAAATGTTAAGTATGTATGATCTTCAATATTAAAGAGCAATGAAAATGAAACTTAGTTCCAGATTCATCATTGATGAAGCCAATAAGGCCTCTCGAAATGTTGGATTAATTCTTTAAGTTGAAATATTTATGTGCAGTAGCGCAAAATCTACCCTCACAAGTTCCCGTCAAAGCGGTAAAAAAGAAGGGAGCAGAAAGGATCTCACCTAAGGGCTCGTCCAAAAACTTTTTTTCATAAAGTATCCAAAGACAATAAAAAGCATTTGAAATGAAAAATCATTGATGTATTTGAGAAAATTTTTTTCTTGCTTACACTTTTTCCCCATCAAAAAAAAATCGAGTAATTGCGTTTAAAAATTTTAACGTCGTTTGCAGCCAAACATTTTGTAATTTAATTAATTTTTGAATCAAATTAAATTATTAATTTTGGATTTTAATTAATAGAAAATTAAGCCATTAAAGCTGTGTAGGAAATACAATTCACCTTAACAAGAGTAAGTAAAGCGTATTGATCCTAGCAGATCACAAACCTTTCTTGTTAGGGTGGCAAAGATAGAGGACATGTTGGCTAAATTTGAACGAGGGGTAAAGGGCTAAATAGCGCCGGGACGTTAGGGTAAGCGAATACTATTCAACAACTCTCAACCTTGAAGTTTAATGGTTGTCGACTGAATGCGAATCTCAAAAAATATTATGTGTTTTCACCTTTTCACCAACAAAATGTTTTTTTATAATTTTTTTTTTAAAACAAATTTAAAAGTTTAATTTTACACTTACATGCTAAATTGTGTAATTTTGAAACACACAATGTTATAGTATTTCCTCCAAATGGCTTTTTTTCTCTGGTGTATGAAGTTTAGCTTTATGAAAAAATAAATATCCATTTTTCTCTCTGCCAGTTTGATATTTTCTAGAATACCCATCATGTATCAAGATAGAACACCATTTGCATTTTATTGGAACATTGAAGGGGGCTGAATTTCAAATATTGTTTGTTGCCTGAAAATGTAATATAAATTTCATTTTTACTTAAACGGATATCATGGATATGATGTGTATAGAAAAAGTATAAATAGATAACCTTTATGTAATAGATATGTAATTTAATAAAATACACGTATTAAATAACGCGTTTTTATTACTTTTTTATAAATTGTATTTTTAAAATTTTTATACAACCTTCACAAAAACCACAAATAAAACTATATAGGGTGGTCATGGTCACAATAAGAAACTAATAGTTAATCCGGGTTTTATCACCTCTAGTCAACTGCTAGTCAACGCTTGACCAATAGTTGACCGAAGGTGATAAAACCTGGCCTTAGTCAAATTACAAAGCACTTGCACATTTTCATAGAATGTTTGTCAGAATTCTGCAACTCACTGTGCCTCTCGAGGTTCTAGCTCCTTAAGGAGTAGTCTGACGGCAATTTTACTTATAGTAAAATTTATAGAGCAGAAAATTCGCTATCGAAACTCGTAAAAATATCTGTCCTAGCTGTCATAATTAATTTATGAAAATAAATCTTTGAAAAAATTATATAAAGTTCTATACAACTAACTGTGCCTCTCGAGGCTCTAGCTTCTTAAGCTTAAGGAGTAGTCTGACAGAAATTTTACTTTTAATAAAAATTATAGAGCAGGAAATTCTCTATAGACACCATCAAAAATATTCCTCTTGTACCTCTCCAGGCTCTAACTCCTTGAAGGAGTAGTTTACGGAAATTTTACCTCTGAAATTCATAAAGCAGAGGTGCCTCTCGAGGTTCTAGCTCCTTAAGGAGTAGTCTGGCGGCAATTTTACATGTAATAAAAATTATAGAGCAGAAAATTCGCTATCGAAACTCGTAAAAATATCTGTTCTAGCTGTCATAATTAATTTATAAAAATTAAACTTTGAAAAAATTATATAAAGTTCTATACAACTAACTGTGAATCTCGAGGCTCTAGCTTCTTAAGCTTAAGGAGTAGTCTGACAGACATTTTACTTTTAATAAAAATTATAGAGCAGGAAATTCTCTATAGACACCATCAAAAATATTCCTCTTGTACCTCTCCAGGCTCTAACTCCTTGAAGGAGTAGTTTACGGAAATTTTACCTCTGAAATTCATAAAGCAGAGGTGCCTCTCGAGGCTCTAGCTCCTTAAGGAGTAGTCTGGCGGCAATTTTACATGTAATAAAAATTATAGAGCAGAAAATTCGCTATCGAAACTCGTAAAAATATCTGTTCTAGCTGTCATAATTAATTTATAAAAATTAAACTTTGAAAAAATTATATAAAGTTCTATACAACTAACTGTGCCTCTCGAGGCTCTAGCTTCTTAAGCTTAAGGAGTAGTCTGACAGACATTTTACTTTTAATAAAAATTATAGAGCAGAAAATTCTCTATAGACACCATCAAAAATATTCCTCTTGTACCTCTCCAGGCTCTAACTCCTTGAAGGAGTAGTTTACGGAAATTTTACCTCTGAAATTCATAAAGCAGAGGTGCCTCTCGAGGCTCTAGCTCCTTAAGGAGTAGTCTGGCGGCAATTTTACATATAATAAAAATTATAGAGCAGAAAATTCGCTATCGAAACTCGTAAAAATATCTGTTCTAGCTGTCATAATTAATTTATAAAAATTAAACTTTGAAAAAATTATATAAAGTTCTATACAACTAACTGTGCCTCTCGAGGCTCTAGCTTCTTAAGCTTAAGGAGTAGTCTGACAGACATTTTACTTTTATTAAAAATTATAGAGCAGGAAATTCTCTATAGACACCATCAAAAATATTCCTCTTGTACCTCTCCAGGCTCTAACTCCTTGAAGGAGTAGTTTACGGAAATTTTACCTCTGAAATTCATAAAGCAGAGGTGCCTCTCGAGGCTCTAGCTCCTTAAGGAGTAGTCTGGCGGCAATTTTACTTATAATAAAAATTATAGAGCAGAAAAATCGCTATCGAAACTCGTAAAAATATCTGTTCTAGCTGTCATAATTAATTTATAAAAATTAAACTTTGAAAAAATTATATAAAGTTCTATACAACTAACTGTGCCTCTCGAGGCTCTAGCTTCTTAAGCTTAAGGAGTAGTCTGACAGACATTTTACTTTTATTAAAAATTATAGAGCAGGAAATTCTCTATAGACACCATCAAAAATATTCCTCTTGTACCTCTCCAGGCTCTAACTCCTTGAAGGAGTAGTTTACGGAAATTTTACCTCTGAAATTCATAAAGCAGAGGTGCCTCTCGAGGCTCTAGCTCCTTAAGGAGTAGTCTGGCGGCAATTTTACTTATAATAAAAATTATAGAGCAGAAAATTCGCTATCGAAACTCGTAAAAATATCTGTTCTAGCTGTCATAATTAATTTATAAAAATTAAACTTTGAAAAAATTATATAAAGTTCTATACAACTAACTGTGCCTCTCGAGGCTCTAGCTTCTTAAGCTTAAGGAGTAGTCTGACAGACATTTTACTCTTAAGAAAAATTATAGAGCAGGAAATTCTCAATAGACACCATCAAAAATATTCCTCTTGTACCTCTCCAGGCTCTAACTCCTTGAAGGAGTAGTTTACGGAAATTTTACCTCTGAAATTCATAAAGCAGAAAATCCTGAAATACTGGTCAATTTTTATTGCATTTGAAGAAGTCAAATTTTTTTTTCAGAAATCCGTGCGGTTTGTAAAAGAATGACCCTCATTCGGAAATCCTGTTATAAAAATAAGCTTCTAATTTTTATTCTTTAGTTATTTTCTATCTGCGGCTTCATTAATCCGGATTATATCTGATCTAAATGACCTCTGTTCATAATTACTTCAAATTACCAAGCGTTTACTGTATTTCCTTAAAAAAATAAAGTTTTCAATTTGGCATATTAGAATTTCCTCTCAATAATTAGTCAAATTGTTCCTTTGAAACGTAATTTTCTTTTTAAACAACCCCTCGTTTCTACTTTTAAAATAAAATTATAAAATCCTTAATCAAATAGGATGAAAAAGTTCTATTAAAATTTGCAGAAATCCTAACTTATTGAAGAGTGGCGCCACTAACTGGAAACAAGACGCTTTCGAAAGCTCCTACTTCATAAATGTACATCTAGATGTCGCCACAAGCTAAAATTTTAAACTTATTAATATGTAATTAAAAATTCTTAAGATAATAAATTAAATTAAACAATTTTTAAAAGAACTTAATTAGAAATTTTTAAAATTAAAATTTTCAACCAAATTAAAAACTTTACGTATACTTACGCGAAATTTAAAAGAAATCTAATTGAATAAATTAAAAGTGCCTTAACCGCCAAAATTAAAATAATTTTTAATTTTTAATTTTTTTCTTTTAGCTACGACGTAACAATTATACTAAATTTTCGTTCTAGATTCCCAATTAAACATTTGCGATTAAATTAAATGGTATTTATTATAAAATTTACCTTAATTATAACAATTAATTTTGGCACAAAATTTTGTAGTAAAACTCTTGTCACCAACACCTTTTGTACGATTGAATAATTTACACACCTGAAAATATAACGATCTATCTCTGGAAATCACCGACAGCAAACTGATCCCTGCAAACACCAGTGGTTCAAGCAATAAAAGGGATCATTTTGAATCAGTGTCAAGTGAGTAAAATTTATAGCCTTATGCAACTGTTCTTTTCTATCACACGCTTTTACCCTATTTTATAGACCTCACCTTTTATTTTACTTAAATAATAATTTTCAGCTACTTGTCTTCGACTTAAAAATTTTTTTAAACGATCAACTGTGCGTGGTAGGACTAAAATTAAAACCAAATTAATTTTTTTAAAACAAAAACGTTGTATCATTAAAAAACTGGTTGAAATTTTTAAATCTTCAAAAAGATAATAAGTTGTGTAGGTATTCGCTTCGGCAGCAGATGAATCAATTAACTTTACCAAATTACCAACTTTTGAAACTAACGAACAGCTTTAAAACAAGACGTTGTTTAAAGTAAATTGCTTGAAAATTGCCATAAAAAATAAAGCCAACCTATCTACTCTCTTGTGCGGATGACTTTAAAGTGAGTGTTTGTAAGATAAATGGTTTAGTTGTACGTATAAAGCATTACATCTTCTTATAATTTTGTCTCATTTAGATGAGACGAATGTTAAAGAAAGAAAATTTTCAAATTTGCCTGTTCGATTTACGAATTATATTCGCAATGCATCTATAATTAGGGGTATAGTTTGTCGAAAAATAAAGGGTTTTCTAACGTCGTTAGGTATAAGGTTTAATTTCCATACCATGATATCAAAAAGATGTAGTTACTTAATCTATCATTTGTCACAGATGTTACATTACTACAAACCAAGTGGTTAGACCAGACAGTCAGATGACGCCACCTAAGTCACTTAACACATCTTATCCGTCAGATAAACTATATGTCAGTTAATACGTAAGCAGTGCAAACGGTCATAAGTGCTCGGATTTAGCCACCCTCTCCATTTTATAATTCAAAACTATACAGACCTGAATATCCACTTCTCTCTTATAGTGTGGATTTTACAATACACATTTATCCTTAGGATTTAATATTAGTGTCAGATTTAATTTTAGTCTCAGTATAAACCCGTCAAGCTATTGTTAAAACCTCTTTATACTGAGACTAAAATTAAATCTTAAGGATAAATGTGTAATGTAGAATTCGGCCTTAGACAGTTTATGTAAGTTGTTTCTAAGAAATCCTTAATAATAGATAGAGAATTATTTATTAGACAACAATAAGCTTTTGAGTACGTTGAAAATTTACCATAACTTAAAAGTTAAAATAGTGAAGGGCGGTATTTTGACCCTGAGTCCTATAAAGCTTGGATTAGCTTAGTTCGACAACAAACTAACCTCAAAATGGAACTGTTTATTTAATAGTAATCAATACTGTTTTGTCAAAAACAGCTGTGAGCAGGTTAAATTAATTGTAATTCGACAGTAAAGTGTTATAGTAAAGGCGGTAACAGCCACAAGAACAAATACAAAGTTCCATTTTAAGGTTAGTTGTCGAATTAAGCTAATCCAGAGCTTTATAGGACTCAGGGTGAGTCTCTGTTCAGCAAATTTGATACTCGGTTCAAGTTAAACGCGATTACAAGGACTACAGATAACCTGGGTTAGTTAAACAGATTTTTAACCGAGACCCAAAGTACGACCCTAAAAGGTCATTTTTTAAATTTGGTGGTACTATTAAATTAAAATTTCTTTTTTATTAACTCTACCTTCTATATTTCTTGTATACGTTGGTTGCGAATGTTTTATAAATGCAAATCAGATAAAATCGTTACTTCTAGAGTTTTTCAGCTCTAATTTCAATTTCATTTTACAAAGTCAAAGCAAAATCAGTATCAGGAAAAACTTTTCTGTAAATATTGTTTTAAGCCCAATTAGAGCTTTTTAAGCTAGTTTAAATTATTATTATTATTAATTGTAGTTCTGAGGCTGGTCTCTAGTGGTTTCTTGCATCGCGACCTCTTGGATCGATTGGGCGCTTCGGATTTGGTCTTGCCTTATGGGAGTTCTGTGCTTTCTGTGCTGTCCAGAATTTTTCCTCTTGATAAGTTAGGCAGTTCTCTTTGGAGCATCTTCTCTTTTCCGAGAATGCTGTAACGACTTGTTGTGAAAGCCTGACAGTGTACCAGTAGATGAATTGGAGATTCATCCTCCTCTGCACAACATCTGCATAGTGTGGGTCTTCTTCTTGTCTCATCGTATACAGGAGCTTTTTAAACTGGCAATGGCGTGTTATTATTGCTGTAACGACTTTTGAAAGCCTGACAGTGTAGCAGAAGATGAATTGGAGTTTCCTCTTCCTCTGCACATCCTCTGCATAGACATCATTGACAACGACCACAAGACGCTCATTTCGCCCATAAAATTTTGTGGGTCAGCGTGAGCGTTTACATACGCGGGTGCGCATTGACACAAATTAATGTTGATAGGTTATTTCGTGATTGTCTTGTTTTGACGATGTTTTGTAATAGAAAAAGAAAACAGAAAAAGTACACCTGTACAACCCTGACTCTGATGAGCTATCGCTATCAGACACATATGTTCTTCGATACAGCTGTCACTGTCACTGTCGGCAAGCACACAACTAGCTAATGGAACAGGAAATTCGGCGGTCGTGAGCGTGGTCGTTGCGATCGCTTAGTGGAACGTACTCAAGCTGGAACGTACTTCATCTCTGCTCATTCTGAGCAGAGAGCGATTTCTTTTGTCAGAGGGTTTCTTCAGTGTTTGATATGCCACCTTGTTTCTCTCTTTTCCATTTCACAAAGAATGGTTGGTTCTGGTTCAATGGGTCTCGTTTTGAACTACTATATTTATAATACTGTAAGTAATCTGATGGTGCGCTCAAAAATGTTAGCTTATGATTTAATATGGACACGAGACGAGACAATCGAAAGTAATAAATGAGACGAGATTAATAAGCGATATCTCATCTCGTCTATTTAATGGTATCAGTACACTGTTATTTGGTATAGTTACTAGCCATCCATAGACCGTCACTGGAAACGGATAGACTGAAAAAATCCAGTTTTTATGGGTTTTCGCTTATATTTCGAAAACGGAGAGTCCTAAGGAAAAAATTATTTTCAGAAAATGAAAGCTTATAAAATTTCCTACAAGATTAATTCTATTCATTTTTTCGCTGTTCTCTATAGTTTTCGAGATATCCGCCCGGAAAAACTCCTTACCAGTTGAAAATAAAATAGTCAAGGAAATTTAATACGCTGTAACGTCTTTTCTCAAGACTTCTACTGTAAAATAAAGGACTGAGGTGCTAGAGACGAAAGGCGGTGCTTTGACGAAAAATTTGGATAAGTTTTCATTTTGTTAAGAATAATTTTATCCCTAGAACCACAAAAACGAGACCGTTTCACCCTTCCCACTCATAGTCTTATAGCTAGGACAGGAGAATTTTAGTATTTTGAACTCTTAACTACTTCAAACACGTTCCTGAATATAAAATTCCACTCTCTTCCATGTAATCATAAATGTACCCACCATCAAGAAAAATACCCTATGAAGCTATCCACCTATTAATTTCCATGATCATTTTTTGGTATAGGGTCATCCAAATATGTACTAGATTTGTGTTCAATATAAAAGTTGAAAATATGTCAATTAATAGAATTTCCCCATCTGATCTTATCGGTCAACCTTCAAGAGTAAAATAATAAAAGTTCCATAAACTAGTCTAAATAAAAATAGGTTAAAACAAGTTTTTTTATTTTGTTTCATATCAAGAGTCGTACTGACGTAATTGGTGAATTGGTTCACTATTATTAAAAATAATAAAAGTTATACCTATGTGTTATAACTTAAAAGTCGTACTAATTGTAGTGCTAATTACATAATTGATAAACCGTGTACTTATAAGAGAAACTAAAAGCATTCACTTCCTGTGCGCCCTATTGTCTGCCAGTAAGCACTCGACTAGTTGACTTTTACTATTGCTACAAATTGGCATACCTACTACTATAATCCTTTTGTATTACCTTTCGAAAAGTTGAATGAAAATAGTGCCAAAAAATTTACGCTTTGAGGGATGTCTTTCTGGAAACAAATTAAAGAAAAATTTCGACTTTTAACAAAATAATTCTTGTCAAAATTAAACAACATAAGACCGGAACTCGTTAAATGGTGATATTTAAAAAGTTGTATTTTTAAAAGATTTGTTATGTACTAAAGGTCACGGAACAAGTTATTTTGAAAAGTACAAAATTTTAGTTTTCAGAAAAATTCCTTATCAGTCATTCATAAATGAATTATTTACCTACGAGGGTACAAAGTTTGTTTAAATTTTTTGTCAAAATGTTTAAACATTTAAAAGTTATTTAAAAAAAGATCAATAAGGATTAAGAAATAAAGAGAATTTTAATAATGAATTTGAAATTTCCACAAAATGTCCATGTGTATTAGGTATACATTTTAGCTCTTGTCGAACAATTTTATTTCTGTTGGATTAATAATTAAAAAGTTACATTATACTTGTACATGTACGTTGTACGTACAGTCAAATAATTTATATTATTTACGACATTTTTTAACGTGTTTGGAATTGAGGCAATACCTTCTACTAATCCTGCAGTTCCAAAACGAGTATTTCAATATTTAATGTTTACCCATCCTTATTTTCAAAAAATTACGTTTTATCGTAAAGTATTGGCTTGTTTACGTTTTGTTTGTAAATACTATTTAATAAATTATATAATCAATTACTTGCTTACTTAATTATGATGTTCACACTTCTTCTAATAGTCTAGTAATATACAAATACACAGTAGCTAATGTGAGTATTTAAAATGTATATTATATCCTTTGTGTAATAATGTAAAAGTAATTTGTTGCTTTTATTAGGTTAGCCAACTTACTTATAAGCAATTATATTTAATTATTTCAACTTAAATGCAAACCACAACTCGAAAAATAGTTTGGTGCTCTCCAAAAGTTTAGAGTAGCAATTAGTAGTTTTTAATATTTACGTTCGTCTTGAAGGTAGAGAAAGTTTATGAAGATAGTGCGCCCTCAATTGCTTTATTTTGAAAATACAGAGTATCAAAGAGAATTATATCACACCATGGAAAAGAAAACCCAGGCGTGTCGATCATCAATTATGGCTAAAAATCGCCATTTTCAGCAGTAAGTCTGATGTTTACTCTGATAGATTTCTACTTCAATTATTGTATTGTTTGCCATTTTTTGTGGTAGAGGTGATAATGGGATAACAGTATAGCACAGTCTGTACACACAAAAATTGAAGGTATTTGTAGTTTTAATTTCAACTTTTCACAGTTTTAGGTCAAGGTTAGATAAAGAAAAAGGTAAACTGGAAAAAATACAGTACCTTTTACCATTATTGATTTGAAAAACCTTAATATCATTAGATACTCCTATTTATCCAAATGTCCCAGTTCCATCAGATATAAAAATTTCTCAAATTTGAATAAAATACCCCAACGAGTTTTCCACTTTTCCAAAATTTTCTATTTGTTTCTTAACTTTGACATTGCTCCTTGAGCTTTGTCAAAATTTAGAGTAGTCTCTAGAGATATTTATGAGATGCTTTGTTAATAATCCATCTTGAGAATTGTTTTTAAATTTGTTGCTATTTTAAAAGCACTTTCTGTCATCCTCCTGATGAGTATTAATTATTATTTTTCTCCAATGGACCCCTTTATTCATGAATTCCTCGCTAGAGAAAACTGTATAAGCAGTTGCTACGCTACGTTCAAATTAGAAGTTGGGAAAGCTCCATTCTGATTTTTCAAGCACTTGATGTCTTAATAGGTGACTAAGCCTATAAAATGGGATACTTCAAATGTTATAATGGTTTTCTTGAAAACAATCTTGTTTGTACGCATATACGCACTCACATAGTCTTTGATCTAAAATAAACCTCATGTCGATATGTTTAGTAAGACTCGAGATGAAAAACACGTTTTTTGACAGTAGCCTCCGATAGAGGAGAAGTTGGGGCCTAAACTTGCACTCAGATTATTTTTTTACTGTGCTGAATCGAATGAACCTTGTCCGGAAAAATCTATAAGGGGATCTTTTCTATATTTTACCACGCTATGGCTTTTGTAATGATTGGTATTTTTAATAAAGTATAGAAATATGATAAAATTCAAAGAGGACAGAAATTAACACTAAGTTTTAGGAATTATGAATGCACATAAAATGCACTGCTTTAGACTCCATTGTCTTATTATATGGAATAGCGATCTGTTCCTTCCTCATTTGTAGATGACTCATTGCAGGACCATAGTCAAGGGTACACCAGGGCAGACCGAGCCTGTCCGAGCCAGAGTTTGCTAATGATTTCGCAATAATAATAAAACGATAAGCAGTTTCCACTGCCGAAGAAGAAAACATTTATTTAGAGAAAGCATAGAAGAAAGTAAAATTATTGCAAACTTTGGGCATAAAACTTCCATCCTCCGAAGAGATTACAGCGGTCAATAGATTTATAAACACCTAGAAGAGAGAAAACCCTGATTTAACTGTCTTTAATATCATTTTCAGCAATGCACTGCATTCGCCGAAACGTATAATTTATTGGCGACTGTCAGAGTTTCTGGTTTTAGCATAGCGACTTGTAAGTTTACTTTTTCTGTGTTGACAAGGATTAACCACCCACGGCGACATGTGCCACCAACGAATGTCTAATTTGGTCATTCTATATAGTTCAGCTAAGGCGCCAACTCATTGAGTTCTTTGAGTCGTGTTAGGAGTAGGTTGAGCATATGGCAGTCAACGGCAGTCATAGGCAATCTGTGTACAAATTCAGAACAGATTTCTTGGAAATACAGCTCTGAATATTCGACAGAAATTGAAGAAGATATATGGAATTAGCATGGCGAAGTCCTAACCGGTCTGAATGTAAATTATTCTTTATGGTTTCCTTCTAAATGATTCGTAAATCCACTCCTTTCCATAAGGCCCGTCCAGGCGTCCACACACACACAAGCCTTGCCTTCCAGTTTGGGCTGTGCAGGCGGCCTAAACGCTGTCTAGCTCCGGTTTGGCATGTCCAAGCCGCCTGAACGATGTCCAGACACTCCAGTTTGGTCTATTCAGACCGCTTGCGCAGGCCAAATCAAAAGGCAAACCTGTGTGTGTGTGGCGCAGGCTTAAGAATTTCAGAATACTAAATACCTTTTATCAAACATGTTTCTTGCGTAAAGGCCCATCCTGTGGCCTGTGCACTTGTGCAGGCGGCCTGAACGCTGTCCAAACGCTCCGCTCTAGATGCACAGGCTGCCTGTACTGTGCACACTGCACATGCCAAACCGAAAGGCAAGGCTGTGTGTGTGGACGGGCATTTAGATGCAATTACAACAATTGTATCTAGTATTGCTACCGTGACTAAGTCCAATAACTTCAGACAAGGTGCGTGAATGACTTGCTACGCATTACAATGAATCTATTTCATATTCCATAAGTCCTTTTTTTGGGCAGGAGTTACAAGAGCTATAAGCTTGGAACGAGTAGACTCCACTCGTTCTGTGCTGGATACTGGACACCTTAGATTCTGAGCTTCAGCACCTTGCGCGTCTTAGCACATCGATTGCTTAGAAATATTTCAAAGTGATTACGTGATTAGTTATAAACTATAAAAAATAGTAGCCAATGTGTTTATAATGAAATAATAAATCTGATAAATACCTAAAAGAATTACTATAAAAGCTGTAGTACACAAACAGTTATTCGTGGAGAAAATGCATAATTCTAAATTTCTACGTAAAGCAAGTCCCTTTTAGACCCAAAACCACAATTTTCTACCATTCATAAAAATTTCTAACAAACCGTTTTCCTAGATCTCGAAAAGAAATGAAACTTTAACTAATTTTATTCAAACATTTTCTTATCAATGTAACCCTATTGAAAGACTTCTCGGGTGGGCCAGAATTTTAAGCAGGAAACATGCTTCAACATTTGGTAAAATTTAAAAAATATTTATTTTTAAATTACCAACTGTTAAAACTGTAGGTAATCAATTTTTAAAACTATTGTCACTCTCAAACTCAAATTCTTTTACTTGCCAAAATCAACCCACATCAGGTTGTTGGGTAAAAAGAAAAATTTTAATTTGCACGTTGTCGCAAATTCGGCGAAGTTGTTAAATTGTATAAAAGAGTGTTGTAATGTTAAAATTGTATAATAGGTTAAAGTAAAGTAATTACCCAACTTATTTAGAGTGTGTTTATATCAGATTAAAACGTTTAATTCAGAGAGCAAGTTTAGTTGCAGTTATAGTATAGAAGAGGTCCAATATAAACCCGGTAGGCCGGTGGCTGACGGCGTGTCGGACTGTGCGACAGCTGCGCGCCGCGCGATTGTCTCAGAATGATTGATGATCGAGGACGGCTGCAACCCAGCCACCCTTGACTCGCAGAGTTCCAGCTCGGTACACTATAGTTACAACTTATAGTGTATCGAACGAAAAGATTCGACAAAACAAAATAGTCACTTTTATTAAGGAATTTACAGGACGAAACGTTATAGGAAATGAACAAATTTTTTTTTATTTTAAGCGACGCTTTTCGATATCCTTTAATTTCTACTAGTACCTACTAGCAGGACGAAAGAGCAGGATGTAGAAAAAAGACAAAATAAGTTTAATATTGGATAGGAACAAAAGTAACTCTGTCATTCTAGCTACAAAACCCGTTACGTACATTAAAATGCATAAGAAAATTTGTAAGCGTATCCTTAAAATGAATTATTATTATGTAAAGCTTATAAAGGCATTGTTACGTACTAAAAGCAAAATTTTTAAATAGTTTTTCTCTTTTTCTTTTCTTATCAAGTTGTTAAAGAAAAGAATTGTATATATGAAAACCTCTGCTGCATCCTGCATGTAACGCCGTAATTTAACTAAATGAAATCTACTGAGTGTCTAGTCGCTAAAAAGTACAACAAGGGAATGCTAAAATCAAAAAACTTCCAAAAGAACAGATGCTACTAAAAACTATTTTTGACCCCATTATTTTGCATATTTTTACGAGCTTTTTACTACAAGTTGACTGCTTGCTCCAAATCCAATCTAGTAATCTCTAAAGTCAAAGTCTTGAAGATTGGTTTTTTCCTGCTCTATCAATTAACATCATTTCCTTTGCTTTTAATTTTTAAGTCCAGAATTTTAATGACGTTTTAAAGTATTTAGATAGTAGAAGTTCTTTTCTAATTATTTAGTAGCAATTTTCAATGTTCGTAATACGAAATTCTAAAAATTTTGATGTACCTATCCGTTTTTGAATAAAGTGTTCGAACCAAAACATCAACATCAACAACATACGCGGACAGACGTCCGATCTCCAAATGAACAACGGAGATACAATAAAAGTCTGCAAGAGCAATTTGGATTTGGAAGCGAAAATTCATATAACACCGCGCTACAGAATGACTGGAAGCCAAATAAACAGTGGTCGAGCAGTAACAGGAGACTCAAACTCAGTGTTCTAGCAAAAAAATTAATCTAAGACTGAAAGTTGTGCATAAGGATATTTCCGGTGGCCCGTGATGAGACATGAAAAAAAAATATATTGCAAAAATTCAGATAAATGCAAAAAATCCAATCAGATTTCCCAGAACTACTTTTTTTCCCAGTCCAGCCCTGTAAAGATGTCTCAAAAAGGCCAGCTTAAACGATTCATTCTAGAGCCCAAAATTGGTCGATCAAGCCAGTGGGGTACACCGTACCTATACAGTGTATCAAAGACGGAATTCAAAAATTGAAATTGGGTACTACAGTCTACAGTACGCACAAAATAAGTTAATATTTTTCACAAAAACTAATGAATAGTTTGAAAAATGACAAATGAAATTCTTTTCGTATAATTTCCTCCTCTTCAATTTTTGACTCTTTATAATTTTTTGTTTACTTCCTAGTTTTCGAGATAATTACAAAAATATGATAGTAGAGAGTGTAATTTTAGAAATTCAAATCCTTTTGAATTTTGGGTGTGTTCCCCCTTGGAAAGATGGGGACTTTTAGTATGATAATAAAGGCTATAAGTACTACTCATCTACACAATAGCAAAGGTTTCAGCTTTAGGTGATTTAGTCCCTGGTCTAATGTTAAATGCACTGTAGTTACTACTGTATTTTTAACCCTTCGTTAGTGTGGTGGGGTATGACATACCCCAGTAACTGTATTTATAGTTATAAAATTCAAATTAGATAAGCTAACGACCTATAGTCTTCAGTAGCTTCAAATTATGGATGGTTTAAGAAGTTCTCATCATTGCCGGATGTATAGGAATATTCAGTTACACGTGAGGCCTCAGGAAAATTGGTTGGGGTATACATACCCCACCACACCAGTAAGGTAACTTTTCGTTCTTATGGCAGTTTGTATAAGAATTTTAAACTCAAATTTTGAATTTTATATTCAAAATTATGTTTGTTAAGCCTTCCTTAAGTGATTTATTTTGAAATTGACATAAAATTAATTGTTAATAAATCTTTATCAATTTGTCTGTCTTTTTTTTTGTGTTGTTTGGAATAAATATTTATATCTTTTTTTATAAATGTTGTTTAGTGGTTTTCTTTGTTTTAGTCGACACACAAATAAGTACAAAATGAATTTTTAAGATAAAATTACCAAATTCTTAAAGTTCTGAAAGCCTGGAGTGAAAATTAATTTGGGGTATATCATACCCCACCACACCAGTCAGTAGAAATTTTTCCACCACACTAACGAAGGGTTTTAAGATAACAACATACTTTTTTCTTCAATGGTTAGTTTTATCGCTTTGACTTAAGTTTTATTCGACTGTGCATGCAAAAAAAACTATAAATTGATACCTCACACTTCGATTATCAAGAAACTAAATTTTTGCTAAATTTGGGGTCCCCAAAAACAAGTTCTCCCCCCTTCATTCATTAGGACTCTTCAGATTGTTAAACTGCATTATGAATACGAGTTTTAAACAAAGTTTCGTAAACTTACTAATTTTTTGTTGTTAGGGCTATCATTTTCACTGTACTAGTAATTTGACGTGCACTTGGGATTTTGCGAAAAATTTAAAGCCAGAAACTTGAAAGTTTCCCATGTTATTTAAATGGGAAAAATAGATGGCTCGTGCGGAACTTCTAAACGTTAAATTTAGAGCTGAAAATTTTACGCGATTTATTTATATCCACTAGATCAGCGTTTCTCAACCTGGGGATCGGGACCACTAGACAAATCTACAGTAAAATGTGGGCTTTAATTTGAACAGCTTTGAAAGAACCAGCAACAATAATTTGCATAAAACTTTCAGAGAGACAGGGGGTCGCCAAAAATAGTAACTAGAATTTGAGGGGTCGCGAACCAAAAAGGTTGAGAAACGCTGCACTAGACGACTAGATAGATCATAAATGCGAGCTGAGCTACCTGCTTTCTGTTTGTTTATGTCTCTTCTATCTATGAATATCATCTTTCAGTCTAAAATTATGTCATATCTACT
The DNA here is from genome assembly GCA_963924605.1 of Malthinus seriepunctatus. NCBI lineage: Eukaryota > Metazoa > Arthropoda > Insecta > Coleoptera > Cantharidae > Malthinus > Malthinus seriepunctatus. The sequence goes on along the minus strand of OZ004601.1, from coordinate 15,093,704 downwards.
CATTGTGTTATTTCATCTCATGAGATCTAACTGTCAATCTCCTCTGTCATCTCATCTCATCTGTCAATTTCATCTCTCATTTCATTGTATGTGTCAGTCTTATCTGTCAGTCTCACCCGTCAATCTCATCTACCATCTCACTTGTCAATTTCATCTGTCTCTCATCCTATCTGTCAAACTCATCTGTGAGATGAGATGACATATGAAATGACAGACAGATTTGATGAAAGTTGGGATGAAAGATGGAATGACATAAAAGATGACAGATGGGTTGACAGATGCATTGACAGATAGGATAATTCCTCTGACATATGAAATTACAGATGAAATGACATATGTCATTACCCCTCCCCCCTATGGTTGACATATTAACATTTAACATTTTGTAACTATGGTGACAGATTTCCTCAATCCCCATCTCTCTAAACCAATCTTTGAAATGACAGGGATGACAGATGGGTTGACAGATGGAATGATAGGTAACTTCACCTGCCATATAAACTGACAAATAAAATTGATATAAGGTGGTAGATGACATTGATATAATTATGTTGAATGGTAGATAAACTCCCTTCTGACATTGACATATGGTGCCAGATGACGGCAGTGACATATGGTAAATATGGTGACAGATTGACATTTGACATATAGAAATTAGGAATGACATAAAGGATGACAGATGGATTGACAGATGGATTGACAGATAAGATGTTTCCTCTGACATATGACATTACAGATGAAATGACATATGTCATTACCCCTCCCCCCTATGGTTGACATATTAACATTTAACATTTTGTAACTATGGTGACAGATTTCCCCAATTCCCATCTCTCTAGACCAATCTTTGCAATGACAGGGATGACAGATGGAATGATAGGTAACTCCACCTGCCATATGAACTGACAAATAAAATTGATATAAGGTGGCAGAATGACATTGATATAATTATGTTGAATGGCAGATAAACTCCCCTCTGACATTGGCATATGGTGCCAGATGACGGCAGTGACATAAGTATGGTAAATATGGTGACAGATTGACATTTGGCATATAGAAATTAGGAATGACATAAAGGATGACAGATGGGTTGACAGATAGGATGATTCCTCTGACATATAAGATTACAGATGAAATGACATATGTCATTCCCCTCACCCCTATGGTTAACATATTAACATTTTGTAACTATGGTGACAGATTTCCCCAATCCTCATCTCTCTAAACCAATCTTTGAAATGACCGGGATGACAGATGGGTTGACAGATGGAATGATAGGTAACTCCACCTGCCATATGAACTGACAAATAAAATTGATATAAGGTGGCAGAATGACATTGATATAATTATGTTGAATGGCAGATAAACTCCCCTCTGACATTGACATATGGTGCCAGATGACGGCAGTGACATATGGTAAATATGGTGACAGATTGACATTTGACATATAGAAATTAGGTGACAGATTGACATTTGACACTTGGTAACTATGTTGACAGACCACTCTCCATTTCTCTAAACGAATCCCTATCCTACTCCCTCCACTCTCTCTATCTCTGTCTCTGTCTCTGTTTCTTTCGAACCTTATTGCGCATTCCCTATGACCATGTGTCTTTTATTGTGGGATTTCTAAACTTGTTAGGGGGGGCGGTTAAATCTCGACTTTGATTTGAGACGCTGTATCTAAAAATGAAATGTTGGATGAAGTAGATAAGTTTAAATTGGCATATTTTAGCACCTAAAATAGACTTAAGATATAATTGTAATATTCGATTACGATTAGGTAATAGACGAAAACGTATTTTGGTTGTGCAATGCCATTTTGAAATTTTTAGAATATGTAGGTAATAATTACAGGCCAAGTTATAAAGGAAAAGCGACCAAAACAACGAAAATTTCAGAAATTTTTTTTGCAGTTTTGGAATGAAGGTCCCGGGAACTCAAAATTCCGAGAACTTAAAAAAAAATTTTTCAAAGTAGGAAAAAGTTAAAATTATGTTAAAGAGTTACATAACAATGCATTTTGTTGCACTTTTTGCAACTTCTTTTAAGAATTACTGTAAATTGTTAATAATGCAATTTTGAGAATCGATTATAAACGAACAAAATCGCCTGGCAAAAGATTAACTGTAAAATAGTTAGCAAACTTTTAAATAGATCTGGGTTATAAAAACCTTTTTTCAAAGCAACCAACGGTGGCATATCAAGGGTATAAAACAGTAGGTATTGGTACTGTAAATTTTTTCTACATACAAAATCCACCTATGTAATCACTAATCAACAATGGCGTACCGCGTAAAGTTCACAAAAAATTGTGTCCTCTTCAGCTTCCCAATAATGTTCGGTCAACCTGGACACGGCTAAAAAAATTTATACATTTTATGTGTTTCTATACAGGGTGTCCCAACACTCCGTTATCGTAGAATTGTGACTTTGCCTGATAATTTAACAAAAAAAGTTTAATGCATGACTATAGTTCTCTGAGAGCTGCACCTCTTAAAAATATTTTTACATATACCGGGTGATCCATTTAAATGCTATAGGCCACACTTGTATTTTTTTAAATGGAACACCCTGTATATTTTTATATATTTCGATTCCCCTTTCGAGAACGATTATAGTAATGTATGGTTTAATGGGTCTACCGTAGATTTGGGCCAAGATACTGGGAATTTTAGGAAAATACAAGTCAACTTTGCTTATCTTCTATAAAGTAACGAATTAACATTTTTGACTGCGGTTTGCATTAAAATAATTCTAATATCGCCTTCTTTCTAAAATATTTTTCAAAGTTGACAAAACCGCAATAATTGTGCCGTGGGGATCTCCAACGCAAAGTGTAATTTTTCTTAATTTTTTAAATGGGATAAAAGTTGAATTTTAAAAGTGAACAGATTGAGAAAATATTATATCATTAGAAAGCTTAGAAAAGCTCTTTTCCTGAAATCGAAAATAAGGGGTGCCACTTAAAAAAATGAAGAAAACTGACATTTTGCGTTGGAGAGTCACATGGTCTCATTTTGACGTTGTATGTCGCTTTGAAAGATAATAAGGAAAAAAGACGATATTAGCATTATTTTAACTCAAACCTCGGTCAAAAATGTCAATTCGTTAAGTCACAAACAGGCACGCAAAGTTGACTCGTTTTTAATATAAAATACTCATTATCTTGTCCCAGATCCATGGTGGACCCATTAACCCACACATGACTATAATCGCCTTCGAAAGGGGAATCTGAATATGCAAAAATATACAGGGTGTTCCATTTAAAAAAGTACAAGTGTGGCCTATAGCATTTAAATGGATCACCCGGTATATTTAAAAATATTTTTAAGAGATGAAGCTCTAAGAGAACTATAGTTGTGCATTAAATTTTTTTTTGGTAAATTCTACAGCAAAGCCACAGTTCTACGATAACGCAGCGTTGGGACACCCTGTACAATGATATCCTTTCTATGTCCACCTGGAGAATGAGCATATTCTTTAAATTTTTCGTATTTTGTGGTAGCATGTCCTCGTCCAAAAAACTTGAGAACCACTGCTTTAGAGAGTTAAGAAGAAGACATCTCCAAAAGGGACTAATTTTACATTAAAACTATAGGCCAGTGGCGTAACTAAGAGTTTGAGAGTCCTTCCGCAAAATTCAGAATGGGGCCCCTACCCATTCCCGTTAATAATCGTTTTACTTAACTACAATTTGATTTTTTAACAAAATTTCATACTAAACGATGTTTCTGGGTTCCTATCTATCCCGAGGCCCTCCGCAACGCGAGCCCTGCAAGCCCTTTATTTACGCCACTAGTAAGTATTTGTAAATCTTTAATTCACAAATCAAATATAAACAATAATTGTTATGTATTTTACCTATCTTTTTGGGTATCAATTCTTGCCCTTCTCTGGTGGTATGATTTTGTCCAAACATTATCTGAACCATTGTCTTATCTAAACTTTTATACAAGTTTGAAAGTGGTATTAGTTTGCAAGTTATCGTTTTCATACAGCCAGAATGGCAAAAAAATAGACAAATTATGCGTGAATATGAATATGACTGGCGCGTACTTAAAAATAAAAATATGCAAAACCTTCCATCTATTGAAAAGTTGTTTTAAAATTTAACTGATTTTGACAAAGACGACCCTGCTTTATTGCACACCTTTTGTACGTTTTTGAAGATTAATTCCGACAATTACAATACAAAAGCTGGCAAGTCAATAAGGTGATTATTGCTACCTGGAGTTTAAAATTTGTCTTAAAGCTTTAGATAAACCTCCAAACCGACACGAATATTTTTTTTAGTTTTAGCAAATTTTTTGCAATTTCCAAGAAAACGAAGTTTGGACATTTGCATTTTAAAAATTTCCAAAAACACTACTTCATTAAACATGTTATTACAGATAAGACCTATTTATTTATTTATCCAAAATTTTTAGTAACAAACAAAAGACGTAAGTGATAAAACAGATAAGAAGTTATCAAATCAATAAACCCCATTAGTGGTTTGTTCGTCGACTAATACAGAAAGTATAAGATAACGCAAAATGATTGAGAAGTTTAAAAATTGATACTTGACGTAATTAACACCCCCAAAAAAAATATTTTTATTTTTCAAATGCATCAAAAATAATTTTCCATTATTATTAATTGTGATGTATTTTCAGGTTCTCGTCTCATAAGAATAAGGCATGGAAGAAGAATCTGAAGAAATTCGTGACCATCCACTGATGACAAAACTATACTTTTTGATGACAACAGATTAGGCCACCCTTTTTCGCATAATCTTATTACTAAAGGTGCTCTAAAGCCGAAGACAAATTTTTTCTTAGTTAAATTATTAAAACTTTGAAAAATTAAAAAAATGCTATTTATTTACATATCTTTTAGTATTTAAATCCAAAAGAGACAGACAGTGGCAAATATATAGCGCGGGTGAATTGATTTGAGTGATGGCCGCTGCGCGATCTCCTAACCGCCGCCATATATCATCCCTAGAAGTGGGGTGAGTGACGTCACCACATCCCTTACTTGTCATCGGGTCGTTGCATACACAGTTTATTATTTTATTGCTTGTTCATTGTTTTCGGGATTTATTTCATGTAATCACTTCTAAGCTCTTTTAACACACAAAAAATTATTTTAATACGTAGGAAAATTGAATTTTCATTGCGTCCATTCTCACAATACCCTACAAGATTATTATTACGTTACAAATACTAATCGATTAGGTCAATATTCTGTAAAATACTTTAGTTGATTCAATTTTTCATTTAAATAAAAAATGATATGTTAAGAGGGTAAAATTGTAAATATATACAAAGTTTTGAAATAAAAATAGACTTTTACTATTTATTTTACATAAAGAAACTGAAGGGTGAATGCTGAGAATCGCGGAAGGACGAAGTCGGGACACAGGCTGCGTTGCTTCCTGAGGATAATATCTATTGCAGGAGACGTCAGGAAATGAAAATACCCCAGTTTAATTTAGATAAAAGCATGTGTTAACTGTGTGAACTAATATTATGTTATTTATTTTTTTATTCAAAAATCTAGCTTTCATATTAACACCGCACCACACGATATCTTGATCTAAATTTATAGATATTATCTTGACGCCATTAAAATACGTCATTCAATAAAAGCTCAAATTATATTATGTTGTGTTTATTATATTATTTTTTTGTAAATTTGGTGTAAGCTATTGGAATATTTGTTTAGTCATATCAATAAATTATTTAAATAAAGCTAAATTTTTAAAAATCGTGTAAATAGTTGATTTTTTTATTATGTAGGTAGGTGAATGTTTGAAAAAAGGGACCCAAAGTTTTAATAATTTCAAAACCTCAAATCACCCCACTCATATAGAAATAAAACTGAAAAGTAAGGGTTGATATGATACGGTGCTATGGCCTATGGAGCAAATGATCTCAGGTTCGAATCGCTCCCTAAACTCGCTATATTAGCTTGGCCTATTTTGACTTCAAGGTGAACGTAGTTTTAGGAAAATTTCCCCATATCGACCTCATTTATGTTCGAAGTTCAAATTATCAAAATATCATATATTAGGTATCATTTTTTGATTTGGGTCTCCCCAAATTTCAAAAAATTTAGAAATAAAGTACCCCGAGCTACTTTTGGAGCATTCTGTATTTGCGTAACACGTTCTAAAACCCCTAAAATTGAATTTTAGAAATTAACAAAAAATTCGAAAATGTTGTAAAAGCTACAACGCAATTAGTGAAATGTCACCAATGATGGCCTGTATTAAACCAAAATTCTTAAAAATGATTCGACGAATATTTACGCTCAACAAAAATATTTGAAAAAAAATTCTTTTAATTCACAAGAAATACTCCACATGTATTGTATTTTCGAGAAGGCTCAAAAAGTTGTAATCTAACTACTGTTTTTTTAATCCTCAAGGATCCTTTAGATTTTGAACGCCCCCCCGCTGAGGTAAACCAAGCTAGCGAGGTCAGCCGTCAATAAAAACGCTTTCATTTGTTGATAAAGTAGGTATATGTAATCTTAAGAATTTACTGAAAAAAAAAAGGGTTGAATATACAAAAATAGGCAATAAAGCATCATCATTATTGCAGTTGCATTGAGTTTAGTACTTGTGACAACTTCTTAAGGGTAGGTAATTATTAGCACATTATTCTTTTGAAGCGTGACAATGGATGTGCTTGGGATTAAAAATTCATAGAACTATCCATCAATACCTATTCCTATCTATAGCTACCTACAATTAAAATTTATTATTTATATGCTATTAAACGAATCTTACAGTAAGTGCTGCTTTTATGGATTTTTTTAGATTTTTTTGTATAGTTGAAAAAGGCGTTTTAAAACTGCCTTACTTGACCCATTTAACAAAGTTTCTGAGCCCCATAACAGGCGAGAAGCTAAAACTTTGACACCTCTACGTTTTATAGGTGAAGAATTTTGTCAAGGGCTTTGAAAGCAGATTTTTTCTAAATAACTCAAAAAGTATGGAGTTTAATCAAAAGCTTATTAGACCTTTCTGTAGCTCGTAATATTATCTTCAATTTGGTTTTGTCACCGCCCCTCTACGACAAATATTAACGAGTTAATCGTTTTTGAAAATCTTACTTTTTCTATCCATAGACAAACTCATGACTTATTGCTCGAAATTTTGAAAATAACTCAAAAAGTATTAATTTTGGCAAAACTTTATCACTTATCAGAACATTTTTTAAGGATTACAAAATTATTTTTATTTTGGTTTTTAACGGTCGGTCTACAATACCGGTTTCAATTATTGAAACTCTTCTTTCATCGTTCTTAGCTGAACACGGTTATTTATTATTCTTTTGAAAATAACTTAAAAAATATCAATTTTAGCAAAAAAAGTATAGAAATATTTTCTGTAGTCTATAAAATTAGCTTTAATTTGGTTTTCCTCCAGTCTATCTGCGATAAATACTAACGGAGTTATAACGATTATACGTTTTAGGAAATTTGTCGTCATGGCATACATAGCGATAATTCCCTGTTAATGGGTTAATTTTGTAGTAGAGAGGCCGAAAAAGAGTAAATTAAAAGAAATTTTATAAGCCCTAAAAAAGATTTGAGTAAACTGAATTATTACTTTTTGAGTTATTAATAAAAATCATGTTTTTCATCCTTCTCGACACAAGCAAACTAGAAATAGGTAGACGGGGTTTATTAAAATCATTTTTTTTATGTCTGTGTAGGGCTTCACTTGCGAGATTTCTCGCGAGAAATGAGTGTTACTCACCTTGCATCTCATAATTTTTTGAGTGGCGAGAATGCGAAATTCTCGCAATTTTGCGAGACTCGTGTGAAGCCCGTAAGCTTCATTTGCAAGATTTCTTTCGAAAAATGAGCGTTTCTCACCTTGAATCTCGCAATTTTTTGCGTGGCAAAAAAATTCGAGATTCTCGAAATTTCGCGAGACACGCGTTTAACCCGTTAGCTTCATATGCGAAATTTCACGCGAGAAATGAACCTTCCTAAGCCCTTTCTAATAGGCCCCTATAAGCTTCACTTGCAAATTTCTCGCGAGGAATGAGTGTTTCTAGCTTTAGATCTTGAAATTTTTTGCGAGGTGAAAATGCGATATTCTCGCAATTTTCCGAGACTCTCGTGAAGACCCTAAGCTTTATTTGCAAGATTTCTTTTGAGATATGAGCGTTTCTCATCTTGCATCTCGCAATTTGTTGCGTGGCGAGAATGCAAAATTCTCGCAAATTTGCGAGACTCGTGTGAAGGACCGAAGCTTCATTTGCAAGATTTCTTTCGAAAAATGAGCGTTTCTCGCCTTGCATCTTGGAATTTTTAGCTTCGCAAGAATTAGAGATTCTTGCGTAGACTCGAAACCCTTACTAATAAGTCCTCCTAAGCCTTTACTAATAAAGCCCCTAAGCTTCACTTGCAAGATTTCTTGCGAGAAATGAGCGTTTCTCGCCTGGCATCTCGCATTTTATTTTGAGGCAGGAATGCAAGATTCTCGCAATTTTACGAGACTCGTGTAAAGCCCCTAAGCGTCACTTGTGAGATTTCTCGCGAGGAACGAGTGTTTCTAGCCTTGGATCTTTAAAATTTTTGCGAAGCGAAAATGCGAGATCCTCGCAATTTTGAGACACTCCCGTGAAAGCCCTAAGCTTCATTTGCAAGATCTCTTTAGAGAAATGAGCGTTTCTCGCCTTGCATCTCGCAATTTTTTGCGCAGTGAGCTTCACTTGCAAGATTTCTTGCGAGAAATAAGCGTTTCTCCTCTTGCATCACGCAATTTTTTGCGTTGCGTGCCCCTTAGTCTCACATGCGAAATTTTTGCGAGAAATGAGCCTTTCTAAGCTCTTTTTAATAAGCCCTTAAGCTTCACTTTCAAGATTTCTTGCGAAAAATTAGCGGTTCTCGCCTGGTATCTCCAGGCGAGAATACGATATTCTCACAATTTTGCGAGACTCGCGTGAAGCTTTATGTGCTATAATGGGCTTATTTTAAATTGTTATTACAGCGCTATCTTTAGTAAAAAAGTCAACGACACTAATAATAGTGTCTTAAAATCTTCTTCGAGTACTTTGTTCAAGCGAAACGTATAAATCTAATTTTTTACCCTAGTTTATCAGCTTCGATCACTTCGGGTTTTACCAAAAAATTTTAATTATTAAATAAACTTACATCAATAGCGCAAAAAGTTGGGGCAGCACTTTTCAAAGTGGATTATGGACTCATCAGAGGAGCACTTAGACAGTTTCGAGCATCATCTAGCAGCTGAAGCTTCAGAGAACAAGGTAAGCCATCGGTCCAGACCAACCTGTAATTAATTCACGTATGAAAGAGCTCTTATAAAAATATCCAAACTAAATAATAGATTTATTAATTTGATAAATTAATTTTCACCAAGTGGACACAATTTATTTAAAGTGCTTCAAGCATAGATCATCAGGGTATAAATTGAAATAATTTTAGTGTTTTCTTTATTTGGTTATCCCTTATAAACTATCACTTTAATAATCATTTTACAGAAGTATTATTCACCAACATAGGTACCTACTAAATTAATCTTTCTGTTAGAAGATATGTTTGCATGTGTGCATGATGTTGATATGCACTAGCCTTGCTTATAAATTTTAATTTTATAGAAAAATCCAATTTCTACATTTATTTAATATTCCAAAAAATAAATAAAGAAGCACCGTTTCGGTTTCCTCTGCTATAATAGCAGCCGTCATCACAATCGTGACGTATTCTTCTAAATCTATAGATACTCTTTACTTTAACAGGTTATCGAAATAAAAAAAATATTTTTAATATTTATCATTAAATTCCTAAAATTATCAACATTTTAGCTTTTACTTTTACTTAAAAGACAATACGAGCTAGTGAAAAATGTTGTCAACTATCAAACCACGTCTATCGCCTAAAGCGTTTTAGTTGTTAATTTTAAGAAAAGACAAAAGTAATTTTAACTCAGTACTAATTATTACTCCAACAGTATTCAACTTGTATTAAAAAAATAACTGGTAAGTTTTAAAAATTTTAAATAAAGCTCAACTACTGCAAGTTGAATCCAAACAAAGTCACTTTCAGAAAAGGTAATTTTAAAATATGTAGTTATTAAATAATAGGTCGTATGTAGCTAGATTATTAAAAATTTAAATATTGTTGCCAAAAAGTATCTACCAATAGTAACAAATTCCAAAGATTATTAACTTTTAACCAACCCCGTTAGAGAAAGCCTTGAGTTTTTGGAAAAACGGGTAGGTAGAAGGGGTAAAAAAAGCAACAAATAAAGGCTTTAAACAAATTGTTTATTTGCGACGTTGCTCTCGAGTAGTCAGGTTGTGTTCTCTAAGTACAGTTAGCAATTTCTTTTTCAAAATGAGTGACGGAAGTAATTCAAGTTTCGAAGAAGTCCCAGTTTTCCATGTGGAAGAAGGATATGTAAAAGAAGAAGTCTTAACAGTTTTATCGCCACCAGAATCAACCGCATCATCTTTAGAATCGTGTATGGCACAAGGTAATTATTATTATTACAACTTAAGAATAATGAGAATGGAAATAATTTTGTGTTTTGTTTACAGCTCTTGAGATGATAGAAGAAGCAGAAGCGAGAACGACTCCACAACATCAATGTAATGTTACTTATTTGTGGCCTCAATGCGTGAATGTGGAAGAACACCCTGTTAACGGTGAAAACTTTTTGCCTTTTTATGAAGATCTAAAGACCGAAACACCTCCAGCTCAGACCATGGTCACATATGATCCAATAAGTCCACCCGAATATATTGGGGATGCTTCCAATCCAAACAGTAAGTGTTTTTTATTTCATACGTTTCATTTCACGTTATATGTTGCCATTTTTCTAAGCTTTAAGGCCTGTCCACACACAGGCTTGCCTTCTAGTTTGCCTGTGCAGGCGGCCTACTCTAGTTTGGCTTGTGCAGACACAGGTCAAACCGAAAGGCAAGCCTGTGTGTGTGGACGGACCATTACATACATGCTTTAAAACATCTTCATTTTACAAACCATAAATAAACAGTTTGATACCAAAAATAATATCTGTTTACCATTGGTTACACTTTTTGATAAATATAGGAAAGAAATGTTTAATTTCAAATATCCAATTGGACCTTATTTGATTATTTTGCTTATCTGCTATCATTTTTTTAATCTTTAAGATAGGAAAGAAACTTTGCCTGTGGTTCAATATTTAACTTTAGTTTTAATCTTTAAAAACAGTTAGTTGCAACTTTGCAGAATTTTTAAATTGTTCTCAATTAAAGAGGTCGAGTCCCGATTTAATAACCTACTAATAGCGAATATAACAATGGGGTAGCTCTCAAATCGTTTTACCATCAAATCAATAATTTGATTTCACATATAAATTCATGAAGTTTGATGACACCGCCCTTAAAATTTTTTAATATTTCAAAAATGAACTTTTTTTGACACGCTCGTTAACATTCATTTACGTGTATACTCAAAACCAAACTAGCTTTTAGTTCGAGTTGCGCTAAGAAACGTCAGGTATGCGTCATTGATAATTATAAAATTATAATTATATTTAAATTTTACAGCCGACGTTTGTTAGAGCATAATATCTTCTTTCAAATGTCACTATTAAACTGAAATAAATATATCTGACTGCTTCAATTTTCCATTTATAACAAAATTCCCACCCAAAAGCTAAGGTGGATTCTAGTATACTTGTAGTTTTAGTTCAAGTTCCTAATTAGTTAAATGTATAATTTTGAAAATACAAAGGGTTGTTTAGCAAATATTGGCACTTTCTAATATTACGAAAATTTCGTTCTTGCAAGGACGCACTTTCAATCTTAATTTCAAGTTAAAATTCAATACCCAAAGAGATGTTCGAAAATCGCCTTTACTTCTAGTTTCTTATTTAGTCAAGATAAAGCCTTTTTGCATAATAATAGACCCATAACGGTACTGAGGGAAGAACTTTACTTCTTGGAATGTCAACTTTCAATTTTTATGTTAAATTCAATATACCCAATGAGATTGCCTAACCCTATAGAAAGCATTTTTGGAACACTTTTTTTAATTTATGATTTTGTCTTAACCCAGATATGCCTACTGTCCTTTTAAAAGGACTTTTTTTTTGTTTTCTTATGTTCCTATATAACCCTTATGTTAAAATTCTCAAAAAAACAAGTTTAAAATTAAAAAAAAAAAGAAAAGTCAGGCATATCTGTGTTAATACCTGAATCTTACCGTAAACGCAGACGCAAACTTAACGGTATTGAGATGTGAGCGATAATTTTTCTTAGAATTAAGTTTACACGTTTTAAAAGAATATGTTACTCCAGTGTGTTTCTCATTCTTTTTTCATGTGCTACCCAATTTTTAATATATAATTTTATAACGCCCCTATTGGAAAATCAATGACATATACTTTCTCTAGTATGTAGAGTATGCCTATGGGTACTCTTCAGAGCTGGACTGGCCCGGCGGGCTACCGGAAATTTCCCGGTGGACTGTGATGTGACAATAAAAAAAATATATTGCATAAACTTTGATAAATTGAAAAAAATTAAAAATATGAACCAGGAGTCAAAAATCAAAATAACTGTAAAGGTTCGTCCACACACACTGGCTGGCCTTCCGTGTGGACACTATTCAGATGGTCTTAAAAGACCACACTAGAGCGCCTGGGCAGCGTTCATGGCGTTAGGACAACCTGCACAGGCCAAACCGGAGCCTAAACGATGTCCAGACAGACGCTCCGGTTTGACCTGTGAAGGCCGCCTGAACGATGTTTAGACACTCCGGTTTGGCCTGCGCAGATCGGTTACACAGGCCAAACATTTAAAATGTAGGTCTAATGATCACGTATTACCATGCCAAAATTGGCTTTGATATCTCAAATAGTTGAGAAGCAATTCGTCCACACAGTAAACAACCGCTCTCTACAAAATTTATTCATATCAAAGTTCACACTGAATAATAATAAATAAAATTCAGAATTTTTTCATCCCCCCCCCCCAACACACTGGTTCGCCTGCAAGTGCCCCGAACTATCAGATTACCCGGTACTAGTTATATTCCCAGTCCAGCCGTGGTACCCTTAACGCGGCGCAGGCACACATTTTTGTCACCTCAAGGTCAACGCGTTTTAAGAAAGGTTAAGAAATTTTTATGATCCAATAATTTTATTTAGCTTAATCATACTCAAATAAATCAAACATAAACAGACAATTGGTCATAGAAAGAAACGAAAGGCTACATGAAATTATTATTTTTGTGGAAAAACTCACGAGTGTTTTCTATATTATCATATCTGTTTCGAATTTTTATCCCAAGGTGCTCTCTAAAATTTCTGAGTGGACACTCCAATTAACAAGGTGGGTAAGTGCCCAAATTTGGCGCTGTCAGTGGTTTTTATACGAGATTGTGTGGGGGCTAGGGTCCTTAGAACCTAAAACATCAGGAACGAGCCTTGACAACCGTTGACTTTTTGACTCAATTTTCATTTTGCTCGCGCCCCCTTTCAGATATTTGGCACCACAGGTTGAGAATCGCTGTAAGTAACTCAATAAGCGATTTAAGGAGGCGTTTACTCTTTTATAAAATTTTTCAAAACTCTGATAGTGACGTAACAATGCTTCGTCAGCCCCCTGATAGAGAGGCCCCGGCAAATTAAATTTCTGGCGTTATAAAGCACCCTAAATTAATTTTGTTTATTGATCTAGATTCAGAATTTTATGCTCTAAAACTCTTATTTAAAGATATTTTTTCTAAGATAAACTGGAAAGCAAAAAATCACCAAAGTATGATGTTAAATCCCCATGACCTCCAGTCCACCACCCTTTAGGTAGGTGGAAATGTTAGACTTTGTGATAACTGAAAAATAATTTCTTTTGCTTCTCGCGAGTTTTCATTTTAAAATTTTTTCAATGCCTTCCTTAGACTTTTTAAGGTAAATACAACCCTCGACGTCATAAGTCATATAAATTAAACCAATAAGAGCTCTTGTAGATTGAGACCTATCTAACCTAACCTAGGATTTTAATTCTATTTGATTCTGAAATCACCAATTTTTAATCTAAAAAATCTGATAAAAGCAGTCAAGAACAAATAGCTGAACTCTCTGATTACTTTTGTTCAATAAATTCAAATACAACAAACAGGCATAACAACCGCCCCTGCAGACTTTGCACGCCAGGGGGCCTATTAAGAAAATTGCTTCACTGATGCATGTAAAAAATTATAATGCACTTATTATTAAAATTAAAACTAACAGGGCCGATAAATTAATAACTCTGTGAGGGAGGCCCACATTGTATGGGATGTTTCAAAATCGCATTTCCTATTTTTCAGATATCGATTTTAGCCTTACTCTGCATCAAAGCTCTTCGTGCTTCTTAAAAATAAATAAATAATCTACCTGTTTGCTTTATAATCAAACAGAAATAAAAAGATAAATAAATTGCAACTAAATTAGAGGGACTTTGTTGAAATAAAACGACTATACATCGCCGCCCCCTCTTTAGTTCTCTAGCGAACATCAGGCATTTTCCCAGTCGCTGTCTTTGCCCATCATGTTAATGATTAACATCAATACCCTAATATTGAATTAATACCGATGCTTTCTACTCCAATACTAACATTTTTTGTAATTCCTAGAAACGATGTTTCGTGTTTCGAAAGTATTAAAGTCTGACATGAAAATTCCCGAGAGTCATAATTATTTTAATACAGTTTTTATTTTATATGTTCGCTTAAATTACTACCACAAATAGTTGGTTATAAATAAACTTTAATTGCAACAATTTTTATTCCCCTCTCTTTCAACTCCAAATTTATCGTTTTTGTTGCGAATTTTAATCGAGAGCAAATTTTTATTAAGTCGTCTATGTCATAATTTTTGGAGTAGTTTTAAAGGCAAGTCACAAATCAATTTTTTAGTGATTACAATAATGAAGGATAAATCCGCCATTATTCTTTTGACACGAGAATTGAATGTAGTCACGCATGCTGATCTTTATCGAGTGTTATTTTGACCACCAATTCCTTACTAAACTTGTTTTACCAAAACCTTGCTCCAAGGTTAAGTTTTTTAAATTTTTGATTGTGCTAAACAAAAATTATAATATATTTAAATTAGTGTAAGAGAGAAAGGGAGGGAGGGAGAGAGGATGAGATGGGTTTTAGAAATCTGTCAGCACTCGTCAACTGTTAAGGGATGCTAACAACATGGCCGCAACCCTCATTCAGTTTTGAAATGATTGACAGGTTCAACAATCCCATATTTGCTTCCATTTCTAAAATAATAAAATTTTAATTATAAATTTTTTTCGATTAAATCCGCCCCCTTATTTGTTGGTCGTGTGGAAGTATATTGTTTTGCTATTTTAGAGAAATCTTATTAGTTAACTTGAAACAGGGAAACAAACCGCACAGTAGCTTGTCGGAACCGCAGATTTCAAAGTGAAAATGTTTAGAGCTCTCGAGGGATTATAGCAACAACAATCTTGTAATGCCCCTGTCTAGTCCCGTGGGGAGAGAAACGTGAGAATATGGCTACAAAGCAAACTTGGAACTAGCCGCCTGTTGAATGCTCCATATGTGTTTAGCATATTTTACTATCTAATTCCATTTTATACTAAACTAAACATTTACCAATTCAAAATCAAAAATTTCGATAATTAAATTTTTAAATCAACGAAAATATTAAACGGTTTGAAGTTGAAAGCTATTGTTTTATTCATAAACTTAGAAATATTCCCCTTTTTAGATTTATTCCTTATTGACTTATCCAGCTAGAACGTTGCAGCTCTAGTTAAACCGTTTTATAATAGGGAGGCTTCGACATTTAAAGATGAAAGAATGACGATGAAGAATAGCTAGCAGTTTCATTTCCTTTATCCTTCTTTTTTTTCATATCAATTCGTGTACTTTTAACGTTTCCTTTTTTTTTAAAGCCATAACTTTTATATAACATTAAATTAACATATATTTTTTTCTCTATTATAGATTTTCAAGATCTGCAACAACCAACTGCACAACAGGAAGTCAAAGCTAAGAGAATTCGAACGGCATTCACGTCGACTCAGTTGGTCGAATTGGAAAGACAATTTTCGGATTCGCGATACTTGTGTCGAGTAAGACGAAACGAATTGTCCGAACAGTTAAATTTAAGC
The DNA here is from genome assembly GCA_963924605.1 of Malthinus seriepunctatus. Lineage (NCBI taxonomy): Eukaryota > Metazoa > Arthropoda > Insecta > Coleoptera > Cantharidae > Malthinus > Malthinus seriepunctatus. The sequence continues at coordinate 15,077,553 of OZ004601.1, read as the reverse complement.
GAACGACAGATCAAAATATGGTTCCAGAACAGACGAATGAAGTTCAAAAAGGAAAAATTAAAGAGTGGGATTCAATCTGAAAATAATTCGCCTAGGAGAGCGACTTCTTCTTGTTCGAATAATTCTAATGGAACTGGAGGTTATTTTAACTTGGCACAAAACCAAGAAATGCAATACGCTGGCCTAGGTGCTCCTGGAAGTCCAAACATACCACAAAGCTACAGTGGTGGTGATATTTTGACGACACAACAAACTAGAACATTAGATGTTCCTGTTTGTGTTACCAACACACCACTTTGGAACGGTGGTTCAACGCATCACTATAGAAGATTGGATGTTTCGGAACCTCAAGTACATAACGGCGATATGACAAATGCACTACAGAGAGGGTTTACGTACTATAATCTCCCCGCCCAACCCAGCCAAGTTTCAGAATATATCGACTACCCTTTACGAAGAAACGAAAATTATAATAATTCCTACGTTCAACAAATGCAAATGTTTGATTACAACGAAAACGTCTCTCCTACGTATCAACAGAGCATCCAAATGCGTTCGATCCAAACCACATCAAATCTCGAGTGGTATCGTGAAGGATCACCTGGAACCTCAACAGATCCAACCGATAATTTCGTCGACTTATAAAACGTTTACTCCATTCCAAATTCTCAATTTTAATGGGAATTAAAATTTTTTTAAACTGTTATTTATCGTAATTTTGTACTTTTTGATTTAATGTAAATAAATTTTATGTATTTTTAAAAATATATGTGTGTATGCACCCTTTAAACGTATAGATTGAAGTAGTTGTGTGCGAATTTTCATTCAAGACCCATCCATCTTGTTTGAGACGGTTTAAAACTGACAGACAGCAAGATCCGAGAGTGCTGCCACTCCGATGACATGGCATATTTACATTTGAATTCTGCTGATATACGTAAAGTAGAGGGTGGCATAAACATTTTGCCCGACCAAAGTATAAATGTTCTATTGTATAATGTGCAATAAAAATATATCTTTTAATATTCAAATCTTGCTTTATTTTGTCTAAAACAATTAACGAGAAGTAATTGCTAATTAAAATTAAAACATCATTAATTTATAGTATCTATAAAACAATCAAGTTTTACAAATCAGTTTAACTAGGGGTACGTACCTACCCCTACTGAGCTGTTTTTAAAGTTAATTTTTTACCTTTTTAGGTGCTTGTTAGAATTATTATTTTTGAGACTTATAAAAAACTAATGTAAGTATAACAAGTGGCAGATGAAAAGTATTAAAGCATTGACTAGGTATATTATTAAAGAATTATTTCTAACAATTATTGGATCCATTAACCTGATTATCAGTTGGAAAAAATGGCCTGAATTATTTTATGCATTTTGTTATTAGAAGAAATGCAAAGGTTCTATAAATGAGCTATATAGAAGTCATTTCAATTTAAAAATTATTGAGTTGCTCCATTAGTACCAGACTAGATTGCCCTTCAATTACATAACAATTAAATTAAGCCCGGTTCTCGTTAACAGAAACCTCTTGACATCATTCAAATATAATTTATTGCAGTGAAACTCAACAATAATCATATGAAAATGGAGGCCAAATTCTGGCATTACATACCTATAAAATGAGTTAACCCCCCCTCCACAAATAATCGATAAAATTGAAGAAAATATTTCTAAAAATAAATACAGCCTGTCCTAAAATTGCGGGGCACAAAAAGATCCACATATACTAGACATAAAATAATGTCGATCTAACCCAACTTGCTTTATACAAAAGTCCAAAAGGCTACTACTTAATTTATGCTATGACAATCGTAGCTTCCCCATACAGAAGCTAATGTTTTTTTGGATTTTGCTCGTAAAAGACTAATCTTAGTAAAATGAAACAAGAGGCATAATAAAAGTTAAAATTTTAAATTTAATTGATTATTCTTAACCTTTTTTTTCGAATTTGTTACGTACAAATAAAATACGAATAAAAAACTACCCCTTACCCCACCGCATTCCGCCATTTTTAAAGCAATCATTATGTATTTTTTCTCAAGAATTACTGTTAATAAATAAACGATCGGTGCCAAGTTTGAACACTCTAGCTCAAACCGTTTTCATTTAAAACAAAAAAATTAATTATTTATTCGCCTCTTTCAGGGGCTGTAACTTTGTAGCCGATGACTTTTGTATAAGGCAAGTTGGGTTAGATCGACCTTATTTTATGTCTAGTATATGTGGATCTTTTTGTGCCCCGCAATTTTAGGACAGGCTGTATACGAGATAGCAGCTATAAGAGCGCCATCTAAAATAAGCTAATAATTATTAACTACGTTTGTCTTGTGAGAACCGACATGCCATAGCTGGCACTCTTACTGGACACTGTCGACTAAATAAGCATCTATGCACAGTGGCATAAATAATAGGGCCGCAGGGCCCGCGTTGTTGTAGAACCCCATGATAGAAAGGGTCCTCAAAACATCGTTTAGTATCAAAATTTGTTATACAATCGATTTGTGGTTAAGTAGAATGATCGGTGGGTAAGGACCCCATTCCAATCTCTTAGTTATGCCACTGTCTATAGAGAATGGGTGTTGCCCCAGATGTTGACAATGCAACCAAGCGGATGAAACAATGGAACACGTGCTCTGTCACTGCTCTGCTTTAACGCTAATTCGAGGATTCATGTTAGAAGAATACTGGCCTAACATGTCCAGTGTCAGCAACGCCTCACCCTCCAGTATCCTTAAATTCATCTAAAGGTTGGGATGGATCAAGGATTAAAGAGACGAAAAGAGTTGCTAAAAGAAGGTAACACAATGGGCCCGACTAAGTGACCTAAATACGCGTAAACCTCAGTTAACCCTTCACCCTCTAACAATTCTAAGATATATTAGAGCGACAGAGTTTTTTTAGATTTAAAAAACTTTTGGTTGAAGAGAAATTGAGATCTTAAACGCCTATAGATAACAATTATTTCATAATTGTAACCAAAAGAAACGACATACCCTCCTAGTATGCCTCTTAGATATTCAGAACAAAAACCTAATTACTGGGTTGTTTTTACACAGTACACACTGATCAGAGTTCTTATATGCAACCCAACGTACACAATTAACCAAAATTACCCATGAGTGGACTAATTCAAGGAAGATCAGCGGAGTGAGGTGCTTGATGATAGCAAGCAATCACAACACAGTAACTAACCTAGCACCTGAGCTGCCGAGCTTCCCTGAATGGGCCATATAATTATACATTATGCGTAGATATTTCTAATGTCAATGTTTTTTACTGAAGATATTGAAATAATTTAGAAATTTATGTTCTTGGCCAACTTAAAGTCCTTGTGTGAATGCAACCAAACTTACACGGATCAGTCATTTATGAACATGGTATATTAACACGTTGACTGCCGTATGAGCCCAACGTAGCCTCTATCAAAAAATGGTAGCAAACGCTGTGCGAGACCACCCTGGACTCACATAAAATAAAGCTATATTTTGGTGCAGGATACTACACGAGGCCCTCCGTAAATGGAGCGAAGTATAAAACTCGACACCACGAACCCGATGATAGTTTTGGTCGGTGCGTATATGAATCCTATGCGATCTTATAGGGCAAAATCAGAGGCCAATGAAGTGGCATATGAAACCAGCTTTTATTTTAGTACGGCGGCAGCCAACGTGTTAAATCTAGACCGTGACAACAACAAGCACCTTCCCAGTAAGAACTTCTACTTCAATACAGACTGATTCCAAACTATGGTTCTAAACTATAATCACAAATAAAACTTTAAGAAATAAAGTGGACACTGTCTCTTTGTTTTCCTAACATCCAACTCTTGGATGCATATTCCATACGTTTTCTATAAGAAAATGTCATTTTAGTAATTATCTGCATCTTTTGAGCCATTTGGTTTACATTTTGAGGATAAGTATAAAATTACAATAATGTTATTATTGACAGACCAGTTTCAGTACATATTGCCGATAGAGGGCATCACTAATCAAATTATTCCTTAGCTTCTCGTCCCTACTTTTTTCATTTGACAGGGTATGGGGATTTTTATAACAAATCAAGATTTGTATAGTGCCTTCAAGAATAAACTCAACCCACGTGGCCAATTTGCTTAGGCAACCAAAACAAACAAATCTAATGACGTAATGACTACAACAAACAAGTCATATGAGATGAATGTATTCTTGAAGGCACTGATGAGTTTTAGTAGAGCAAACATACATTTTTTTGGAAAAAGATGTTTTTCACGAATCGCTCTATTTTGGGTCCCTAATTATAGGAGACATTTTTCCGGACCAAGGGCGTGCTGAAACAGGGTGAACAAATTGCCTTTGTTGTTAACAAAAATGTTAATTTTGACGATATTTATTTGATACAGGCTTTCGTTTAATTAAAAGTTAAGTTTTTCTTTTGTTCAAAATTTAAAAAATTCCGGTCTGTCATAGAACCAACCATACTTTTGACAGAAGGACAGAAGCTGTAAACTTTCAAAACGACGAGGGTAAAACAGCCAATTGAAATAGTTGGTCAAAAAAGTTATTAGATGAAAACTTGAGATTTTACTTTCACAGATCTCGAGGGAATTCAGTGATTAGCGTATTCGCCTTTGCTGCACGCTCCCACGTTCTTTATTTTGTCTCTTCTCACTTATCTCATCTATAAATAGGTGCAACCTTTTTTCAGATCCAGTTCCAAAAATGAACGCAAAATGAACACATTTGGATAGCCTAATAGTATAGATTTAAAACGAGTTATAAACAAAACGAAGGTTCGGGTATTCGCTCTTATTGATTGGGTATAGGTAAACCTTCATTCTTTCATGACTTGAAATTCAATTAGTTAAGAACTAACGACGTGCCAAAAAAATTACTTTTCTGAAATGGCGTACTAGAAAAGTACAATTTATAACAATAATTTCCTAAATTGAGATCTGTAGGTATTACAGTTCTCCCAGAATGTACATCAAATAATTAGCCAGAAATAGAGCTGTGTGTATAGAAGAGAATTTTCTTCGATGAATTGTGGCAAGTAAGTAGCGTTCAAGATTGTTCTTATATGCGTTTTCAATTCTCCCAGATTTTTCCATTCTGAGAATCTTTTCAGATTCTCCATAATTTAGTGTCTTTCTACTACGACAAATATAGAGACTTAACTATAAATATGAAGCTTCAAACCCTATATCCATACTTAACACTTGTAGAACTGACGAATTAATTAATTATTTACATTTAATAATTATAATTTGTTATACGTAAAATAAAATTTTCCTTTTTCTATGGGTTGAACTTTTTAGTTATTTTAAGCAACAGGAAAGCGTGGTTATACTTTTTATGAGTGCAGGTGTCGCCATAGTTTCGTGAATGTCGAAAATAGACGTGACCTGAACTTTCAACATTGCAAGGACTTGATATTCTGAAAAGCTTAGGAACGTGTGTAATCTCTGTCCAAGCTCGTGTGGTCTGAAACCTGAAAACATTTTAAATATAAATAACGCGCCACGACACATACAAAAACTTTTTCGAAACAAACGCATCTCTCGGAAAAGTTTAAATTAAAAGAAAATGTTTACGAGTTGCGAAATATATCGTGTGTTGTATTAATTTTTTTTAATACGATATAGATTTGAAAAAGTCTTAAAACAAGTGGCAGCTGTTAGTGATGTTGGGAGATGAATTTTATTTCAATATTTGATAGTTTTCGTGCCTTCGTATCGACACCCTATTCTTCAAGCTCCATACCATAACTCGTCGACCCACTCTTTCTATATGCAAAGCATTCGAAAGCTATAACTTTACTAAAACATTCAGAGCCTTAGAAAGTTTTTAAAGTAAACCTCGAATTTAGCGATAGAGAAGAAAGAAAAAGAAGAAAATAAACTGTCAGCTGCTGGAAATTATTCTGATTATGCTAATTCTTTTTCTTTTACATCGCTCGCTCTATGTTGTATGTCTACACCACATTTAAACGGGAAAGATTTATAATAAAGGGGCTCGTTTATATCAGAGGGAAGCGAGCCCAAACGAACAAACAAACAGATATACCTACTATAAGATTTTTTTCGTACGACGATATTAAATTTACGTTGATGAAAAATATAACTTTATCGGTGCCGTGCCCAACTCGCAATCGTTTTCAAAACATGAAAATACGCAATTTCGATTTCATTTGATATTCGATACCAGGACAGTTTATTAAAATTTATGAAACTTTAAGATAAAGTTTTCACTTATCAGGTTCCCGTGTTAACTTCTTTATCGACTACGCTTCCTTTTTTATGATCACGTAATGACTAAAACGACAACTCCTTAAAAATCTTGTCAACGTTTTCCAAGTATCCAATAATTTCAAACTCTTTTTCCCTATTTAAATATTGCAAAAAAAACATTGTTAATTACTTTTAATTTAATTTAATAAAATTATAATTAATTCCAAGCGTAAAAGTTAAGAACAAAATTTTGTTAAAATAATTTCCTGCAACGCAGGCTTTCTCATTGATCATGCATTTTCCGTTTCCAGTATATTTACCACTCGCTTTATCGCATCCCTGTTATCACAAACACCTATTAACCGCTCTTCGCTTGCACTTGTCATTGATCCCGATTCGGAGCATTCTAGATAGAGACTTGCTCATTACTCACCCCCAAAGCTCCTCATTTCCCTCTTTAGTAAGTATTTACCGTGAGGGTTCTCAACGTTTGCTTATCTTCCTTGATTATGTTACATGTAGTAACCTCAATACTAAAGGAAGTGTTTAAAATGTATTAGTTCTAAGTACCTATTTTACCTTCTCGATCGATTATTTAAATTTTTTAACAACATTTTTTTTATATGGATAAGGTGCCTTAAACTTAGGCAACTTGTTATACACCTAAGTAATTACCTAGCAGTTACACATATTCTTATTGTTAATACAAATTACTATTTGTTTCATTTTTAGTTTTTAGGAAGAAAATTGTTTTATTTTTTACAAAATAAACAAATTTTTTTAACATTTTTGCGTCCCCGTATTAATCTTATTTTAATCGTTAGAAATGGTAAATGGAAAAAATTGTATCTTAATAATTTTAAAAAGCTACTACTTATTATATTAATTGTTTCTATTTAGTAACGAACACAAAAACAGTTTTTAAGTGAGTAAATATTCCATTAATTCGTTCATTAAGTAATAGCTTTGTGAGTCCATAGGGAGCAGTTGAATGAAGGGAGAGTTGAATACAATGAAAAGAGTAGCTAAAAGTTAGTGCTTTTATAATATTTTAAGACTTATTTTTGAAGTAATAAATAAATTAGTATTTTTTTGATTTATAATTTAAAAAAGTAAGAGGTTTTAAAGCGATGTCGTTGGAATAAATATAGATGATGAAAATCTTAGAAAACAAGCACCCTAAACAACGTCAACAACGTGAACAACTAGACAACCAACAAGTTGAAAATCCACCAAAGAGGATCTAAGAAGAGTAATCCATCACTAGTGACGTCACTAGTAGCGTAACGACAGTGACAAGCCACTGATTGCCTCTTATTGGGTAGTTAACAAGAACGCCACTGGCGAGCTCCTTGACGTCCTTGCTTTACACAATTTGCCAAACCTCTTGTACTGACGTGATGTTATATCTAATCCTTTTAAATTACATTTGAGTAATTTGTTTAGTTTTAAGAGAGGTTTAATGAAAGTTTCCCTTATGTAAAATACAACAAGAGTTGTAATTGCTGCACGTTAGGACAATTATTGATTACTGCTCTGTTGCATCAAAACGTTGCAGTATGAAAGGGACGATAGTTCTGCATTTAAATTTAATATCTTTTTTATACTCGGTTAATGTTTTAATTTTACAAATGTCATAAATAATTTTTAAATTACTTCTAATTTATTAACAGAAGGCGCATTTCATGCAATAGAGCGAACAAAGTATGCCCTACTTAGCTCCTTAGAAATCATACAAATAATTGTTTTTTCTGAAAATAATAACTGTTAAATGGTTATAAATCCGCATTCTTTTTTTTTTTTGGAAAGAAATAAAGTATTAGAAAATAAATATTATTCAGAAGAAGAAGAAGACAGGTAATTGAGGTTGATTTTTCTCATCAAATATATGCATTCCTTTATCCAATCCTGTTTTGAGTGGTATGATTATCTTGGACGATACAAATTACAAAGCACTGGGTGAGTTTTTGTGTCGGCCTCGACGAGCAAGGAAATACATTTGTCCAGCGATTGCTAGATACTTATTAGCGGCTGACATTCGATTTGTCTTGTCTCCGGCAAGCTGAGCGATTGCGGGCGGGTCTTAAGGGTCGGTGCAACTTGGGTCGATGGCTTTTCCTCCTGCATTAATACAAGTATAAAAAATAATTTGCAGAACGTGTAGCGATAATTAAAAAAAAATAAAAAATAATTTTTTTAAATCGAATATTTTCTTGCACAACTCGATTTGACGAATTGCTGGTAGACAGCTTGGGATGGCGCAGCTGCTGACAATTCCCAACCCCGTTTTGGTATATTTCAAATTGTGATTTAATTGAAAAAGTCTCATTTCATATTCAGTCGATGTAAAAAAATCCAGCTTAGCGCGATTTTTAGTTTTATTTGGAAATGCTTCTCTGAATGCCAATCATTGATATTTCCTGCAATCGTTTAGAAAAACTCCATATTTGAGCGCAAAAACGGTATAAGCGATACATGCACGATTCAAATGTTAAAAATGTACATCAAGAATACAAAAGCTCGTTTCATTTATAATCCGCATTTTTAAAAAGACGAAATATTAACGAACAAAGTCGTCAACAATAAAATCTCTTGTAGAATATCTCAGTCACTCACTCCGTGTTTGTCATATAACATGCAAAGACGTGCTTTTATCATCTTTATAAAGACTATTTTTCTTGGCTTTTTGTTAGACGACCCTGTCTCCACTCTACAACCGAGGCTGAATCAAGTTCCGGTGAAGGAACAAACCAAATGGCTTCCATCTTTATCTGTTTTAAGTTCTTTTTTCCAGTACGTATTTTTAAAAGAAGTTGGAATTCTTCGTAGGATAGGCCCGCATCAAAACATCTAACTGAGCCGCAAGCTATTTGAAAAATGATCCATCTAACGTCAAAGAAACTCAAGTTTTTTTTTATATTCTTGTCTACAAAAAAATGTACCGTGTACGAAAAGAACGCGATCTATAATATTTCTCTTACACACAAAATGCAACTTTTCTAATTAAATCGATCGAATTTCGTGGAAATTAGCCAAAGAGAAAAGGAGTGTATTATTCGATATTTTACACTAATAGATGCCAAAATATAAACACGTTAGGTGTTAGAAATGATTAATAGGAATAAAAAATTACCGTATATATTAAATTAGATCACATTAACCGACAAAGAACGGCTCATTCTTTAACATGACGCATGACCAATTGACTGCGTCGGAAAGTTGACAGAAGATAGGATATTTATTGACCAATCTTATACCTTACAGTTATATTAAGTTAAGTTGATTTTCTTTTACAAAAGTAAAACTTTGAAAAACATAGGCGGAACAAATGCATCCATTTTTTGAGAGGTTGAGAGGTTTAAGGTCGGCTTCAAACGACTCCAATGAACAATTGTTTCAAATTGTAAATTCTAAAATATTAATTTAAAGCAAAATTTAGCATTTGATGAGCACCTGGAGCTGGATCTGGAGTATTAGTGGAGGGGTAGCATTTTACAACCTCCAAGGAGCCCCCTCAGGCCCATCAGGCCCCAAGCTATCCCACTTTTGAGAATATTGTGTCTTAAAGCGATGTTGTATAGATAATTGCATGGAAGATTAGCAATACTGGAAAATTAAATTGCCATTTCTAATAGCGAGTTTTCTCTTTCCATAAACTCGCTGATTTCTATGTCCTACCAATTGCCTTTTATTTTATTGCGGATAACTTCCAAATGAAATTTGCGTTCTCGTCTTTGACCTAACCTGACCTAACGTGACCTAACCTAACCTAACCTAACATGACCTAATCTAAACTAACGTGACCTAACCTAACCTAACGTGACCTAACCTAACCTAACGTGACCTAATCTAACCTAGCGTGCGTGACCTAATCTAGCCTTTTTTCTTCTACGGAGGTATGAGAAAAATCATCCCCACGAAAGACACCGCCAGCAGTCCGCACTGCATCGATAGTGTGAGATTTTTACTCACTAGAAAATTGCTCCTCGAGGGCCCATCGTACAGTACCTGAAACCGCTTGCGCATTACTTTAGGAAACGCCGGTAAAAGAAAGATGATTAGATTTTTTTAAAGGTGTTAATAGGTTTAATAATGTGTTTTAAGGACTCGCGGTTGACCGTCGTTGGTCCCCGGCATATCGCCTGTACGAGTACCCTCCAGCCGCGGGCTAGACAGGGTCCCGTCCCCAAGGACTTCGTTTTTCACGTTCCATTCCAATTACCATTTCCGCGTTTGCAACTGGAGGTGATGTTGTATGCAGCGAGATTTCCTTCGTCAACCCTCGACTGTTAGTGCCGGGGATTTGTTGGTTGCGATTGCTCTCCCTCTCCAGCTGCTCTTTGGTTAGCATTCTCCTTTCTGCTAGCTCTGCTATGATTCTCCAGTTTTCCTCGTCCCGGAGAATGGTGTTGACGAGGTTGACCGGAGTCAGGGCTTCGCCAATCCTCAGCGCTGCTGTGACCCGCATCTGCTGCCATCGATAGCATTTGAACAGGGTATGCTCTGCGGTATCGTCGCCATCGCAGCGGTCACACTTGGGAGAGCCAAACTTACCGATCCGATGCTTATATGAATTAAAGCATCCATGGTATGTGAGGAGTTGTGTGAGATGGTATTACACTTCGCCATGTTTCCTTGCTACCCATTGTTGAAGGTCGGGTATAAGGGCATAAGCTTCACCAGCGGCTCTGCCACGCGGCGATGGTGTGTGCGCGACAAGTCGGGCTCTCTTCTTGTTTCGTGGCTCTTTCTAAGGCAAGGAGAGAAATAGGTGGCATGGAGGCCATTACCAGCACTGCATCCCGCGGAGAGTTCTGTAGGCGCAGGCGACCCTAAGTGCCATCTGTCGCTGAGCTCTCAGCATCCTGACTTCGTTCCTTTTGAAAGTCAGTGCCTCGTGCCAGACAGGAGCCGCATACAGCATAATCGATTGCGCGACCATGCCGAGCAGTCTCCTCTTTGCCGGCTTCGGTCCTCCTATGTTAGGCATAAGTCTTGCCATCTGGATGGTGGTATAATGCGCCCTGGCGTAAGCTTCCAAGAAGTGCTGGGCGTAGTTGAGGTGCTTATCGACTATCACGCCGAGGATCTTGACGGAGTCTTTGAGGTGGATGTCGACTCGATCTCGGTCTCGACCTAACCTAACCTAACGTGACCTAATCTAACCTAACTAAAGATTACCAACCCCAAACTTGGATAAAAATTGGAATTTTTACTTTTTGTTGTTTTTTAGTATGATTTCCATATTTCTTGATATCCTAAAATTGGTCTTTCTAGGGGATCAGGAAAACGCAAGGGTCTAAATTTTAGAAGTTGTCAATAGGACCAATAAATGAAGCCAGTAAGACCATGTTTCTCACTCTAAGTATTAATGTAGATCTGTAAGTACAAATTGACATCTTTTTCGGAAACATTTAAGTCCCAAATTATAAGATCAATAATCAATAAGGATCTTAAGAAATCAAACAGTTGGGTTAGTCCATCTCCTTGTCCAACTAATTCCTGAAAGAACTTATAATACCTATCACCTATCTACTCCATAAATCTAAAGTGGCGTTTCGAAAGAACTCTAAAATATTTTGCTACGCCACTGCTTTCATAGTTCACTTAATCCACCTAACTTACCTCAAAACGCCCTCTAACAAACTAATTAAATAAAACATTGAAACTTGAAGAGAGAAAAAACCCTTTCTAAAACTTACGTCTTAGAGAGAACTTTTCAACTGACCGTAAATGCATGTACACGTCAAAAGAAAACTTCATTAATAACGTTTTTTGTTAGAAATATGCGAAAAGTAATTTATAAAATAGTGTCATGTTTAATATATGTTTAGAAACAACGTGTATGTAATGTTATGATGCGATATATTGTCCACCAATTAAATTTTTTCTTTCCAATTTTGAAAAAACATTTATTTCACTTAAAAATTTTTTTTTGAAATAATTCATTCAATTTAAAAAAAATTATTTTGTTAATGTATTTTAATTGTACAATCACGTGTTATTATTATGAATGAATAAACAAATAGCAGTAATTTGAAACGTTAATTATATATCATTTAAAGCTTTGTATGCTTATTTAGTGTGCAAATTTTTTAATTGAAATTGTACATTATAGGTTAAATAATCATTAATGCTCATCAAAGGATCTTTTATTATAGTGTTTAAATATCAAAATAAAATTATAACATTGAAATTTTTATTTTGTATAATGTTTTATCCTTCTCCATTCTACAGAACGATTTATAAAGTCATAGCTACCACAAGATTTTAATTGGAAATGTATGCCCATTATGCTATCATGGCAATGATAATTGATAAGAAAAGACATTCGGTTCACTTGTAAAAAAAATTGTGTAGTTAGACGAGCTGCAAGAATCCGTTTTGAAGTTTAAAAATTTTTGAGTACTTTTGGAGATATGGGGAAAAAACTCAAAATTGGCAAATTCGGTTATTGTTTAATATCTCTAAAACTACTCAAAATTTTTTCAACTTCAAAACGGCTTCTTGTAGCTCTTTTAAATATACACCTTTTTTGAAATTTCACCACAGAGGGTTGCCAAAATAGCACCGTTAGTACGATTTTAAAAAATCACCCTGTATAAGTATTATGTAAAAATTGTTTTCTTTTCTGTTTTAAAACTTAAAAGCGCGGCTCATATCAAAGATTATCCCAAACAATTAAACAATTTAGTCAAATGTCGAAGCTGAATAATGTTCAGATGAACCGCTTTCAAGGATCATCAATAATGTTACAGGTACTAGGCGCCAAATACTATCAAGGTAGATGCTAGACCACGGGGGAGCTTTTTCTCACAAGTAGTTCAAATAAAGGCGCTTATTATTACATAATTTTCTATCGAGATTCGAACAAACTAATTTTTTACGTACATCCGGAATTGTCGATAGAACAATTTTAATTGTATATAATTAAAAAATATAATTATTATAAGAAGCTTCATGGTGAAATAACTCGTGTTACAACTCCGAGATACCTACATAATAATTTTTTAGTGAGTACAAATTAATTTGTATGCTTTAAGGTGTTATTCTCGTTTTTCACTTCATATTCAACAAGATGTGTATAATTAAACCGGCGAAGCAAAATGAATTGTACCATAAAAGGATTAAAAAGGGAAATTATTTACTGAGCACCGATAAATTAAATTTGAATTTTTTTAACTTTACGTGAAAAATTCAAGATTTATTCTACCGCATCTTCTTGAGATCTTAATAATTTAATATTCGACTTGAAATCAAACAAAATGGATTAAAACATTTTCCAAACGATGAGACAAGTTATTACAGGTTAGACTTAAGGCTCCTACAGACGATCTAATTTCGTCAGATAGTCACGTCGATTTTTTGGTGATCGACTCGTAGGTCGGAGTTTGAACGTCGATACGTTAATTCAGATGAGAAGACAGGCCTGAAAATAACACATGTTTTGGTTAGGCTGCCTGGGCAGCCCAGAAAATAGCAAAATCTTCTATAGAAAGCTTTACTGGTTTCTTAGAAGCAAGATTTCAATGAAGAAATAAGATGAGAAGTAGGTCTCCAGACAGACCAATGTTTTGGTCGGTCTGCCTGTACAGCCACGAAATTAAGTCTTCTGTAGACACCCCATCAATCCCAATAAGAGTTTTTGTTAAAATATAGGAGTTTATAATCTTCGCTGGATTTTTCTGCCAAGATTTTGGGGTATTGGCATTTCTGTGGAAGAGAAATGGTCCCAATTCTGGTACATGTATCCTTAGTCTTGAGATAAAAACAAAAACCGTTAACCTCAGTTTAACTTCGATTGAGAAGGACACAAATATCAGAGAAGGTTCAGGAACTAATAACTCAAGATTGCTAAAGCTGGATCTGGATTACACTATTATTACACCGTCTATTATTACCACAGGTTATGCATCCCGGTTCTCTAAAATTAACCCTGAAGTTGAAAAAATACGATCAGAACTTGTTCCCCTAGGTATTCATAAAGCATCAGGGTAAGATAGCCCATAATGACAAACTAGACCAAGGCCTAAGGATTTCCCGTGCAAGGAAAAAAATCCAATTGCAGGGATATCAAATCGGCTCCTATTATGGCATATTTGTTCCTAGTCTTGAGATAGAAAAATAGGAAATCTTTAACCTAGTTTAACTTCGATTCATAAAGATACAAATATCAGAGAAGGTTCAGAAATTATTAACGCATGGTTGCTAAAGCCGGATAGAAAATTGAGCTGTTAACCGTCTATTATTACCTTCGATTATGCAATATGCACTCCACTACTCTATTTTTAGAACTAATAAACCCTGTGGTCGAAAAAATACAATTCGAACTAGGGGATTTTTACCCCGTAGTCCAGCTCCATACCACTGCAACACCAAACCGTTCTCCTAATTTATGCAAGCCTATGCTTTAGAAAGCACTTAAAGCTATCGATTCGGGATGCTAACGACCACCTACCTAAGCAATCGTAAAAAATATGTTAGGTTAGACTAGTCACTTGGCAGTGGCGTAAATAACGGGCCCGCAAGACCAGTGTTGCGGGAGGGCCTCAAGATAGAGAAGGCCCCCCAAAACATCGTTTAGTATAAAAATTCGTTATAAAATCGATCGGCGGTGAAGTAAAATGATTATTAATGAGAATGGGTAGGGGCCTCCAATCTAAATTGTCCGGGAAGGCCCCCAAACAATGTTGTGGATTCATAGTACCTCATCAATAAAAGTAAGTAAGAAGCCCTCTAGCTCCCTAGACCTATATGAGGAAGAGCAAGTATAGTTAATGCATCTGCTCTCCACCTAAAGATAAAGGCGTTGTAAGTATTTTTTTCGTTCAGTGTACAGTCAGCATCACAATTAATGGCCACCGTGGCTATAAGCATAGCACGAATTGTGGATGAAACCATGATAACACCCCCTACTTAAATTGAGGGGTAACTTTATTTTGCCAACAGTAAATCAACAACCTCCCCTTCTGCCCTTCTGTCGGTTTTGGCTAATAACCACCCTGGCGTATAACCAGGGAGTCCAATAATTGTGAGGCTGGGCAAGAAAATGTTTCTGTTAGTAACTCGTAAATCTTATTTTCCTGTAAATTTTCTCTTGAGTTTAGTCAATGAAGGGGTTATAGAGGACATGAAAGACGGTGGAATTCTTTTTTTAGGAATGTGTTTTAAGTATGCAGTTAGAAGGTTCTAGTCCTAGATCCCAGCTATATGGGTAAGGGCTGAGAGTAATTTTTTTTGTCTGTTTTAACTTCAACTGGTAAGGAGTTTTCATACATAAACGATTTTTGCTGGCAGAGATTTCAAAAACTATAAGGAATAGAACATGGATAGACTTAATCTTATCTTAAGACAATAAATTGATAAGCGTACATTTTGCTGAGAATAATAATTATTCTATAGTCTTAGTCTCTAACAATTATTGTTTCCCTAAAATCCACCGCTTTCAAAATATGAGCTAAAACCCAAAAAACGGGACCTTTACACCCCCCTCTCTACCCATATAGCTAGAACTGGGGACTTTGAGTATTTTTACCTCCTAACTACTCCAAACACATTTCTGAATAAAAAACTGCACCCTTTTCCATTTTCTCTACACCCCTCGTTCGTTCGTTGAGTCAACTACTTTTGGAATTACAGGCATTTTCTGAGACGCAGGTACATCTATGGTACAGTATGACATTTATCTTAGCATTTACAAGCGTGTATTATCCCACCCATAGATTATCACTCAATTCCGTACATACATCCCATTAAGTGCAAAGCAGAGCTTATCTCTTTTGTGGGTTTACGGCCATCAGTGAAGACACAAATATCCAGCTCGATTTCAAAAAAGGCCTTTCCTATACCCAAAAATGTCTACTTACACGTCATAGTAATTTTTTCTCAATATCTTAACTGACTTTTCGACTTTTTATAGTTATCTACTATTCGATTTAAATGATCATTTTGACTACCTATTTATGACTTTAATAATTTGTAAACCCGTTAATGTGATACCCCTTATTTTACGACCTATCTTTTGATAATGTTACGACTTTGATATACCATATAACGAAATATCTAAAAAGCTTTCCTCGAAAACAAATAAGTTTTCCATACATATATTCCACAACGTTTTCTTATTCTGAAGAGACCTACATTTCTTATTTAATCTACTGATGCATAAGTAGATACTGACAAACATATTAATATAGTAATTCGAGTATTATTGATATAAAAAAATAATATTAAGGCCTAAAACCAATATTATATTGTAAAATATTTTTATACTCAAAGATAATATGCTATCGTTTTGAGCACTCGTGTCAGTCACAAAGCTTTCTGTTTGAAAGACGCGGTTTCAAAACTTCCACCAACTACTTAAAACTCTTTCGTCTTTCCATTTTCTATGACAAGCTGTCGCTCAAATCGATTTGCACAAAAGTTTTTAGCTAAAAGTTTCATATTGGAGAAGATACAATTTATATAAGTTGCATTTGTCTTGTTAGTACGTAAATTACAATTTATACAAAAAAAACGCTCTCGAGATATAATATCTAAATAAATTTTATAATTTGTTTTTGAAAAAGTTTTTTCAACTTTTTTTTCCTTCTACTTATTTTACCGAAGCTCTTATACACGTATAATATAAGCAGCTGTGATACAACTACCTACCTACTAACTATATTCTTTAGTTGCTCTTGGCAAACTAATTTTTATAAAAAAGGACGGTATAATTTAAATAATTATATACAATTTAATAAAATCAAAAATGTAAGTTCAAAAATAATTTTTAATTTCCCCTCACCTTTAAGAGAAAAATTTTAAAATCAATTAGTTTCAAAACCAACCACAACGTACCTTTTGCAAAACTAATCGATTCGTATACGAGACAGCTAATTTAATAAAAATACACGACAGACGGCAAAATATGTATAAGATAGATATACCTTTATACATACCTACATATAGGTCTACAGTCAACTTTACAAGTGATGGTTTCCAATAATAATTACAGGTTATATTTTATCGTGGAGCGGTTGGTTGGTTCAAATGTGAGCGTGATGCGTGACTTGGGCGGGATCAACGTGATTCTACTGTCACTAAACTTTTCGTGACTACACTACGCCTACAAGAAAAACTTGAATATATTTTAATATTCATAAAACTATTTGGATATATTTGCATTTAACATCTTTGTTTTCACTAACTTTGTGGCTTAAAATAGAAGTTGGACACAAACATAAAAAAATTCGTTTGTTTTGGCCTCAGGTTCAGTTTTTGTTTCATTCTGTCCGATTCTGTCTAACATTTATGTAACTACTTGTAATAAAAGGTGGCGCTAGTGAGGTGAAATGACCTAGGTTTTAAATATAGCTAAATATTTGGAGATCGCTCAGAAGAATTGTGAGCTCCACCAAAGCCGATTGCAAAGCATAGGAGCTTTTCACTGTCCAAATTGTGGTAAGCAATGGTGAACCAAGATATCCCATATACCTATGTCGTAAAAGCCGTGACACTCTAGTGTACTCTACACCAAGAGTACGAGCTGCATAAAAACTGAATTACTGGACTCCGGGAATATGCAAAGATCTACGGCGCAGCGCGGTAGCGGGGCTGTCCATACATTAAAATCATGATGGAAAAAATGTGAAAACATGTAAATATTCAATGGTGCTCATTACAATCCAGTGATGATCAAGTGGTCTTCGTGGAGGACAAGGTGATACCCATTAGCTAAGATAACTATAGATAAATAATATAAAAACATAGCGCCTGCAAACCAATTTTAAAAAGACTTACTGCATGGTAATGGTTTTGTGATTGGAAGAAACTTTAAATTTCAGAACAGCTTAATATCAAAAAGCTACAAAAATTATAATTATTTGGAGCTCCAATTACAAACACGAGCGATAACAAAAAGAAAGACAACGGGACTCGATAATATAACACAAAAGCACAACAGAAGAAAAAATCTTTAGACTTACGAAGATGGATAAAGCCCGAATTGAGACAATAAGAGAAATGATAGAGGCCAACATAGATATCCTAGATACGTTAGAAGACTAAACTGCTGCAGCCACATGAGACGAATGAATAAGAAACGGCGGCCAATTACTTCTTTGGCATTAAAAATTCAAAACGAAGAAAAAAGAAGAGGGCTTTGCCTGAGATGACTGTGTTACATAGTCACTAATAGAAATTTGGACATAAACCACTATCAGAACCGCAAACGATGAAAACTGAGATGACAGAAATACCTGGTGGTATTATATACTCCCAAATAATGGTTGTAGTTTGGTTACCACTAGAGAAGAAACCATCGCGTCATTGTGCGAGAGAATTAAATTGGTGAGGTGGCTCCAAATTGTTATTCGACGTACGTTGCTAGATGCATGAGCGTACTGATGCATCTCTACCGCCCCTGACCCCTTGAGTAAGTATATTTTACGCTCCTGAATGCTCATCCCACTATTTTCTGTGCGCATTGACGTCAGCAGCTGGGTTCGACTCTATTGGAAACCAGTCTACGCTTTGTCAGAGATTCTATCTCTACACGTATTAATCTAGAACTTGCTAAGACTCTATATGTCGTAGCCTACATCTATCATACACTCCATTAAACTATCCCATCCCTTGTATAAAATTCTATATCAAGTGCCCCTTATATGATCCTATAGGATATGGTTTTTCTCTAGAATGCATAATTGCAATCTGCACTGTTCCATTTGCTAGAGCGCACTCTCTACATTTCTGCAAATAGAGCTATCTACATCTACAAATCTGGTTCCCGATAAATGTTTATTTAAGCCACATTGTCTCTGTCTCCTTAAGCTAGACGTGAATTGAATTGACTCAGCTCACATCAGCTCGGCTCAGCACAATCAAAAGCTCAAACACTGGACTATGCCGATCTGAGCTGAGTCGATTCAATACGCGGGTGGTAATATATTTTACTATGTAGCAATGAGATTGACTGTGGCGAGCCGGTCTGATCCGAGCCGAGTCGATTCAATGAGCGTTCAGCTTTAAGGCTCCAGCAACAGTACCCAGACAAGTCCATTCTCATACTTCAAATTACATCAAAACCATTAAATCTATACGCCTTTTCATTATTTGCAATTCACTATTTAAAAACTATTTAGGTCATGCATCTTGCGGTATTGGTATATAGGAATAGAAAAAAAAGTAGTAATAATGATTAATAATAAATTGATAACCATATAAATGATTATTCAGATGAATGGCCTTGAGAAATCAAAAATTTCCTCATAACAAAAGATACTTAATGTTTTATTATGGTCTAACAATAAGTTGCAATAAAAGTCAATGAAATCAGACAGTTAGTGAATCATCAATCACCTGACTTCTACTACTATGGTATAGTTTACTTAAAGACAATCAATTTATTGATTATTTTGAGATAGTATATTACTCGCGATGATGTTTAAGAAATTCCTTTTATTGATTTGTACGTATTTGAGAGGTTTATATGAATGAATATGAGAGATAAATTATGCTTTTTGTTAGGGATTTTTTCGAATCATCAATAAATGAAGATTCAAATTGAAAACCTTCAATAAGGAGCTTATTAAGATGTGATTTTTTCTTCAATGTCTCTATTAAGATAGGGTTACTAGCCTGATATTTGTATTCGGCACACGTATGTAAATTAAACCGAAATTTGCCCTGTTTTTCGCATAGCAAAGCATAGTGTGAGGTGAAAAACTTATGTGTCATATGTAACAGAACTTCTTTGTTGAAGCTAATTTTACTAAGTTTTAAAATATTGAAAGATATACAAAGTGCCACAATATTATAGAATTAAACTACCGGTTTATTAAAAAAATCCTATTTACGTTACATACATTTTTTCCCTACCTTTTAAATCCAAGTTTACGCACGCACGCAAAATTTAAGCCTTAAATTCCAACAGTTAGTAGAAGATTGAGGGGTGCTAAGGCAAGTAAGATGTGATCTTTTTCTGTTCCTGCTTCCAGAGAAGTTCCCTCAATAAAGCCAAAAGCCTGCAGCTGCCACAATCTCATATATTATACACTGATGGTAGAGGCCATGATCAGCATCTGAAAAAAAAAGTTTGATGTAGAAACTGTGCAAATTTAAATCAAGACGAGTTATGTAAAAATAAATTTAAACACTGCAAGAGGTTTTAATTCCTAACGAAACTACTGTGACCTGTGACATTAAAAATTCAGAAGATTAAAAAACCTGTAACAATTGGTAACTTTACATAACAAGTGAACAAGGTAATTAACGCAACAGGATCAAAAAATACTCAGCGTTTGGGAACGAAAGATATTTGGGGGAAAAATAAATTTAAAGTTTGGGAGAGGCGAAAGATTTAATAATTAAGGAACATGTACGGAGAAGCAGATCTTGTGGGAGTGGTGAAGTCGTTTAGATTCAGATGGATGAGCCATGAGAGTGCCGAAAATCGTTCTATAATAAAAGCTTGGAGGAAAAAGTGAGCAGAAAAAACCTAGGTGAAGGAAAAAGATTGAGAGGAATCTGCAAGGGCTGAAGATCATGGATTTTAAGCGGAAGGTCACTGAGAAGAAGCTATGGAAAAAGACGCTATAGTAAGCTATGGTTCTGCAAGGTCTCTAAAGCACATAACAAGTTTGAATTAGAATCTTTTAGTTTTTTGAAACTCCACTAACACGAAAAATTTGTTATTTTGACTGATAAACCACCTGGATCTTTATAGTTCATCGAGCTAATTTCTCTACCTTCTCTATGAGCCATGAGAGTGCCGAAAATCGTTCTATAATAGGAGTTTGGAGGAAAAAGGGAGCAGAAAAAACCTAGGTGAAGGAGAGAGATTGAGAGGAATCTGCAAGGGCTGAAGATCATGGATTTAAAGCGGAAGGTCACTGACAAGATGCTATGGAAAAAGACGCTATAGTAAGCTATGGGTCTGCAAGGTCTCTAAAGCACATAACAAGTTTGAATTAGAATCTTTTAGTTTTTCGAAACTCCACTAACACGAAAAATTTGTTATTTTGACTAAGAAACCACTTGGATCTTTATAGTTCATCGAGCTAATTTCTCTACCTTCTCTATCAGCGGTGGACTTTGACCTACCACAAATTAATACACTTGCGACCCGGTCCATTATACAGCTGGATATAATACTCTTACGACTCCACTCCCATCTACTGGTTAAGACAAGCGAGAAGGTGAAGCACCAAGTTCCCAAGAAAATACTGGGTGACCGTGGTGTCGTTACTCATCAACAGCGCTGACCTCACACCTCACAGTTGCCCTGATGCGGCTGATATAATTATAAGTCAATAGAAGGAGCCCAGGTCGTTTGTATGCCCTGTACCTCGAGTGGTTTTATTCTGAATATTCCTCACTTTAAGATCAAAAATAAATTTCATACAGACTACCGTCCCAAGTGAGGGTAGTTTTCCACTATCTCCTCTGTTACAAGTGGAATTAATATTGCTACTGAGCGATGCCGTAAATCATAGGACATTTAATACCAGAACAGTATCAGAAGTATGAATGGGGTGTCGAAAGTATCGATGCGTTGATGTAAGTGGATGTAACGAATACACCTCTAGATACGAATACACTAATAGAACGTTGAAATCGTACTATGGGTATGAGTTAATGGCAGACACTAATGTCTGTTTTAGAATTACTTGGTATGACCAGATTACCACGCCAAAACCATCAGTGTCTGTTAACATTTTTAAGTTCTAAACAACGCAGAGGTGCGCATTTGCCTTGAAGTTGATAAAAGTGTCTGCTGTAGTCGTTCCGATTGAACTCAACTATGTGGGTATCAAGTTTCCTATTTTCAGATGATTTTATAGAGCGTATCTGCTGTGTGTCTCTGATTACTTGGTGAGGCCATATAGCAGACACAAACAATACAAACAACAAGGCCTGCTAGTTATGTCTGCTATGGCCCTATGATGAAGCTCCTCGTGTCTGCAATTATTGTCTGCTCTATATAGTCTTCTGATATAGATATTTAAAAAAAAATAGGATGCCAAATGTGTCCAGATTTAAGATCTACAATAAGAACTATTATTCTGAAACTTGGCATAGCATAAATAACACTACTCTCTTCAAAATCTTCAAGTAATAAAAAAGAAGCGTAATTTGTAAGGATAAATACAGTGAGCCTTTGCAAGATTCATCAGGTAATAAAGGTAATAACTGAAAATAATAAATTTCAACATTAAATCAACAAAACTGGCATATGACTGCAGTAGAATACGAGTGTCGAACTACCTTAGTATTGTAAAATCCCGAAGGGTAGAAGCAACATAGCTAATGGGGCTACATAAATGATGAGTTAATTTGTACTGAAAGCAATTTTTTGCAAAACTGGAGGCTCTAACCAACAACCAATAAATCACAGCTAGAAGAGAATAAGATATTGAGGTACGGCTGAGTCCAAAACGCAACAAGTGGTTTATATCTTCACGTTTTTCAAAAAAAAATAATGTTAATAACAATTTTCAATTTTCCACTTACACAAAGAAACTAATTGAGTCGTAAAAAGGAAAAAATATTTTTCTAAAACAAGAACTCAACAGGAGTTATTTTTATGTAAAAATGAGCAATTTTTTACTTTAAATAATAACTTAACAAATTTTGTATTTCAACTGGGTCACTATTAATTTTTTAAGTCACATAATAATTAAACACCCAAATTAGAATTTTATTAAATTGTTATGCTTTAGTTTCATGATTAATGAGTCACCTGCATGCTCTCATATTTTAGTCAAAAAACATTTTCTGAAAGAGAAAATTATTTATAAATAACCTACTACTCGTACTACTATACAACAAGGTGAATAATATGACAATATAAAAATTATTGTATAAAGGATGTATGTTTAACTGAGTTGAATCCAGTTGGTAATAGCTTATAATTATGTTAAAGAACGCATCACTAACTTTGTTATGCTGAATGCATTTTTCTGTCAATGACATTTCTTCTATTAACATCTCCAATTTAAAAAATTGTTTAATGGAGGAAAATTAAGATTTTTATTTATGTAAAAATATTACTCTTAAGTTAATTATGTAGATTAAATAAAAGGTACATTGACTTTGTATAGTGCACTATACAATATACATACAGGGTGTCCCAACGTAGTATGTTTTTTCTCGATTAAGAGAATACTTAATTGAAAATTAGGTATGGGTGGATTGGGTCTTAACCCAGGCATCATCAATTTTATTCCAGAAACAGATCAACTTACTTTGCTCACTCTCACAGTGACGTACCGAAATTTTCTTTTAATAATGCTAAGGTCATCATCTTTCTTTATTAACGGCTAAAACCTCCCAAAACGTTTCAATTCCATTGAGTATCGGAAAGCCCGAAAAAACTTCTTTTCTTTAAGCGTTTGAGTTCCATGGAAAATCCTCTAGCAGGAATGTACAGTTTTAAACGCTAACCGCGACAGTTGCAATAGTGTCAGAATCTTCCTCTGGAACCTTGAAAATCCGAAAGAGAGCCACGACAGGGAGTCATATCCGCAGCACGATTCAACTCCCATCGACTGACTAAGATAAGCGAGAGGGTAGGGAACCGACTTTCCAAGAAAACACTGGATGACCGTGGTGTCGTTACTCATCAACAGCGCTAACCTCACATCTCACAACTGCACTGATGCGGCAAAAAGTCAATAGAGGGAGCCAGGGCCAGGCCCTTTGTATGGCCTGTACCTCGAGTGGTTTTATTCTCAATATTCCTCACTAAAAGAGCAAAAATAAATTTCATACAAACAACCGTCCCATGTGAGTTTAAAACGCTAACCACGATAGTTGCAATAGTGTTAGAATCTTCCTCTGAAACCTTGAAAATCCGAAAGAGAGCCACGACAGGGGTCCGCAGCACGATTCAACTCCCATCGACTGACTAACACAAGCGAGAGGGTACGGAACCGACTTTCCAAGAAAACGCTGGATGATCGTGGTGTCGTTACTCATCAACAGCGCTAACCTCACATCTCACAGCTGCACTGATGCGGCAAAAAGTCAATAGAGGGAGCCAGGGCCAGGCCCTTTGTATGCCCTGTACCTCGAGTGGTTTTATTCTGAATATTTCTCACTATAAGAGCAAAAATAAATTTCATACAAACAACCGTCCCACGTGAGTTTTAAAAGCTAACCACGACAGTTGCAATAGTATCAGAATCCTCCTCTAGAACCTTGAAAATCCGAAAGAGAGCCTCGACAGGGTGTAATATCCACAGCAGGTCTCCAAGATGAATAAACTCCATTCGATAGAATAACGTAAGTAAAGGAAGTCGGTAAATTAGACCTGTAACTTCGAGGACTGGCTTTGAAGATAGTGGCGTGTCACACCCTGTATCTTAAGTTATAAGAAACCTTTTCATAAACTCTCGAATCAGTGGTGTAAATAACGGCCCCTCAGGCCAGCGTTGCGGGAAGACTTTCGAATAAAAGAGACCTCTTTGCCTCAAATAGGTAGTTTGTACCATAAACAAAAGAAGATAAACTTTTAGGCTCACGTTTTAGCGTCTGGCGATAGAAATGCAAGGTTTCTCTTGGGTTAGAAAAAGCAGCTAGCTTCTAGAAGCTGTGGTACAGGCTAGCTTAAAAAAGCACTTTAAAAATATAGTTTTGTGTTTGAGAATTTAAAAGAGAAGTAGGCAAATACTTTTCTTCCCTTGTAAAGTTACACAGATGTTTCGACAATAAGCAACTATAAACTCTTGGCCTTGTCGGCAAACTGCTTGTGAACTATGTTAAAAGGTCGGTTGTAAAGGTTTTAGAAATAGTCACAAATGAACCCTAAATTTTGATGAATTTTTATAGGAAAATAAATACCTAAATGACTTGTCAAAGTTGATATTCTCAGGTACAACCCAACGGCCAAAAAGTGCATAGATAATCAAAACTTGTAAGAGTTGTCATTTAATGCGATCGTCACTGTCTCCAATACGACTAGCTTATAAGGTGTCCAAGGCAACCCACAACCCTATAATGCGACGATGTTTCACCTCCACCACGGGCTAAGACTCCAGCCCAACAGCTTAAGCTACCTGACAACATTATCCTGTCATCTCCGGTTATTGATGGGCCAGACGCGGGTAGGGTAAGACGACTCCGCTCGTTTCCTACTTGCATCTGAATCCTTCTCTCAACCTCATTCACTTTCTTCAAGAGCACCCTTCTACAAGTCCCGCCCTGAAACAGGGATCAGAGTCCTTCAAACCACTGTCGCAGGCTTCTCTTGAAAGAGAAGCTCTGATGCTCTGAGTCTCTTGAAAAGCCTATCAAGCTGCCAGAACAAACATAACATGTCCATATCTTCTCCTAAATCCCGTTGCAACTGGACTAGTTTCAGGATTATCCCCGACAAGGTCTCGGTTGCTGGTTGCTATCTCCTCGCATTATTTTCAGTTACCTTTCTCTAAACCACTATTACTTACTTTAAGGTGGCGGGGATGCGACTGGGAAAGTTTTAAAGGTTAGGACCTTTCCCAGTGCGCTCCTCTCTTTAATCGGGCACACTGTTGATTTAATTGCTTAACTCTATGGACAAAGCGAAAGCAGTTGATTAATAGGCCTAGCACTACCATCTTCTCTCACGAACGTAGTACGCACAGTCACTTTCATACTTTAGTTCTGGGACCAAAGATTGGGGTAGCAGCAACTGGCTCAGTAGTATATCCGTTTAGCCGAACTCACTTGAAACTTGCCACTTCCTCGCTAATTAACACTTCCTCGCTAATTTTTGGAGTGTGGAGGGTGGTGGAGTTTCCTTTAGTGTGGTTTCCAAAGAAAGTAACGTTGAAGCTTCGAAGAGCGGTGGGCTTAGACGAAAGTTATAGCGGACCATCGTCCTCATTGAGTAGCCCAAAAGGGTGCGGCGGTCAGGGGGCTTAGCCCCTGTCTGTTTTTCTCAGGGGAGCCCTCAGTATGGACGAAGGAGTCAAAATAGTTTTGTCCAAAGCAACTTTTATTTTTTTTGAACCTCTATAATAGTAGAGACGCAATTTTCAATGCACGCACTGTTGGGACACCCGGTATAAGCTACTATTACGCTTGGCGTTTAAACATTAGAGAGATATAAATCTTAAAGTCACGTAATAAACTTTTTTACCCCTACATACAAACTAACACTAAACTAATTAAATTTTCATTAATTATTTTTTTATCTATCATTTTTCTTCAACTATTATTTATAATCAATCTAATTTTGTTAAAATTATGTGATAAATATCTATAACAAGTACAAGTTGTTTTAAGAGATTTATTATAATTTAAAGTATCCGCAGTAACTTACCGCAGTTTTGCCTCACGCTGGTAGTAGAAGTAGAGAGATGCGGATTGTCTTAAGACTTTCACATAATCTAAAGCCTTAGATATCGAGGGAGTGAACAAAGCCCCATTGGGGGTAAGAAAAGAGAGGAATTGATTTTGCATAATGTCTTCAGGTGGAGCTTTTATTGTGTTCCATATATCTAGCGGAAGAACAGAACCGAGTCATATCTTCTTAAAAACGGCCTGCAAACAAACCAGCTGTCATTGTACAAGTCGTTTTCTAACGCGACTTTAATATAAACCACCTACTACTAATAGTCTTTAAAATACGTTCCTTTTAAAAAAATAATAATTCGTTTATTAACGCATTTTAACTTTATGCAAATTTTATCATTTTACATCGCAATTACGCCATGTTTTAAGACTAAAAATCAAAAAAATTGACTAAAAATAAAAGTTGAAGCAACCAATCATCAAAGTCGCATCTGACAGTAATTTGGTCGAAGGCTTTGTGTATAGCTTTGAGCTACGATTTTCGAGTCGTGATGTTCGACCAGAAAGTAGCTAACACAAAACCGCTCATTTGCCACAACCAAACTACCAATAATAATTTTTCTCCATCAAAGTATAAATAGTCGATTTGATATGATCGCTTATAATACAACCAATGAAAAACTAAGAGAGTTGCACGCACTATTATTAAGGGCTATTACGTGTTATTGTAGCTAATACGCGTGCAGGAACCCCATGTGGACTATCTCCACTGCCTAATCTAAGACGGCGAGACAAGTGCATACAACCCATCATTACCTTATTTCAAATTGTATACTCGGCCAGTACAACTTTTACTTGGAAACAACCGCAATTTTTTTTATACAATTAAACTTGGTTATTTCGTAATTTTGGTTAACATGCCATACCTAACAAACTTCATTCATAATTCAACAGACGATTTTTTTAAATTAATTATTCAAATATTAAAATTTAGCTTGTGCAAGATTTATTCTAATATTTTTGATACCAAATTTTGATAGTAGATGGAAATTGTTAATTAATTTTTTCCCAATACCACGAACAGTAGGGAAATTAAAAGTTTTCATCGCAATATAAGGTTAATCTATGTAGTTACAACAGGAAATCGAAACCGTAAAATGAAAACCATATGGTTATAAGGTTGTTTCACATGGGTTAATTTTAAATTATAGTTTTTTGAAACAAAAGTTACTTTTTTGACAATTTTTTACTTTTAAGATTTTTTTTTGTAACAAGAAAATTGTAATTCAAAGTCACACGATTTGTTCGTAAGTTTGGTTCTATTGAATTAACAGATATCCCAAATTTATCCTTTTCGTCCGGTAATTCAAGCTTATAGGTACTACCTAAAACACGAGTTTTAGAAAGAGTTTTAGAACTCTTAGGAACTAGTCACAAGACCATTAAAGAATTTAATTGATTTCTAACCTCATTCCGAATTATAGCGATCCACTAAACCGAGTTCCTGATGGTAGAGCTCTTAAAACTCCTTCAAGAAAATTTCTTGAAAATACCGTCACGTTAAAAATGAATTAGATTCTTCTCAAGTTGAAAAGACATACGAAACATAGCTTAAAAAAAACATAAAGTGGGAAAGAGCTCAAGGACTAATTTTGCAATGCTTCATAAGACGAGACCACGTCTCTTTACATTATTTGAAATCCCTGATACATTACTATTTTGATAGTAATAAAATACTGTTGAAGGAGTGTGGCTGGCCTATTACGTCACATAAATGGGGAGGGAAGAAGTAGTAAGGAACCAGAGACTTTATAATCCACTCTTATTTTTGCAAAAAACACTATTAACAACCTTTCAGCGATACAGCCAGTGTCCAGTAAATCCATCACAGAAATTTCATTGTGAGAAAATTAAACGCAGGGTAGGTTAGGTTAGGTTAGAAAAACATTTTGTTAAAATCAGTTCTTCCATCGCTCTTCGAAGGTTTATGAAGTTGAGACTGGTCACCAGATATCGTGAAAGCATTAATTGAAGTTCAGTTTCACGGCTCTCTTTGGCCGTTAAAAGACGGTAAAGTCAAAGCCGAAGCAGACATGACTTACTGTACTAGTTTGTTCTTTCGCGAGAAGGACGCTAGGATCGGGAGCTCAGATGGCCTATGGCTATATTACACGGTAGAAATGACACCCAGTCGTTAATAAAGTCCTCCGCGATCATCCCTCGCGAGAACGTCAACTACAGAGGCAAAACTCTCTTCCAAGTAATGTTTCCACCACGCCTGGTGGAAGAGCGATGGTGGAACTGATTTTAATAACAAAATGTGTGTGCAAGTCCACCAGGCCACGCTCTTATGGCGGCTGCTCTAAAATCGTAATATAATATCTTGCCATGAAACCTTCCCTACCCAAAGCTCAGTAGAAAGAATAAGAGGTTATGATCACTGATAAAGTACTTTCTTATCTTATTAATCATGAAAATGTGTACCTAGCAACTAAATGTCTTACTGATAGCACCACCTACATGCAGCATTTAGCACCAAGTCACCAGGTTGTAACACCGATATTAATCGTGTGTTCATTATTCTATATCCTCGGCATCGCTCGAGTCGAAGATGGGAGGGTTCGAAGTAATAAACAACAACAACAAACACTTTCTTACCCAAATAAAAATATTTATTTAAATAAAAAAATTAATTAATAAAAAATAACAATGTATGTTATTACAACCGAAGATTCTGTAAATTAGGTCTACAAACCAAAATAAACTTTATGTGTATTAAACACAAAAAACTAAAACTTCCTTTGGATGTCGCTGGTTGTTTTGGACACCACTCGGATTGTCGACTCGCCCCTCGGACGTAAATGGGGACGCGTGTTTAACTTTACAGCTAAACTAGCGTTCCTCCGGATCAACAGTCGGTCCAACAAGCCCAAGACTGTAATTAAGCCCACACAAATGATCGACAGTCGGCCAAAAGGTCGAGACTGTAATCTAGTCCTTCTCAACGGGAGTGTACTGCGGTAGCCGCGATCAGCTTTACCCTACAACTGCAGCTTATCTCAGCCGCTGGTGCAGGGACGCCAGACCATCAACTACCCACAGCACAAGACGATCTCACTGAGCACAAGAACACACGATGCACAGTGGATGCTCACGGTTGGTCACGGACTCTCCTTAAAATCCATGCACGTCGAATATTTATTAATTCTCCACCACCAAGTTCCTAGCACCAATAGAACTCGCTTGTTCGAATTAACTACGAAGTGGGAATGTACATGTGACTCCGTACGTTTCGTACTCATATCTCCACGATTATCACTCAGCTACTACATGAATGCATTTTATGCGATTATGTAGGTGGTGATAGATGCGGGCTTAAAATATACATCGAATGGTATAAATTTCGAGGGGTTACGTTAATTCAAATAATTTCAAAAAAGCATTTAAAATAATTAAATGATTTTAAAATTACAAAAAAAATAAATGATAATATTAAGGACGTTGACAAGTAAAATTAAAAAGATTAAAAAATATATTTGGGATGCCTGAAGGGCCAAAATAAATTAAAATTAAATAAATAATTTTAAAATTAAATAAATAATTCCAATCTATCGGGGACATTGAAATTAACCGGCGACCTCGAGTACATTTGCAATACGTTGAAGTGCAAACGCCGGATAAAATTTTATACCATTATCGCAGATGGTACAAAACGAATAACCAGATGGTTGCTGATGGATTACGTACGAGTCATTTTGTTAATAAAAAACGCTCGGGTGCGCAAACGATGTTAATTTTTCACGTATCAGAAGCAGAATCTTACGGATTCGTAACACTCTGACAGGTGTAGAAAAATGCATCGTTACAAGGTGCTAAATGGTTTGACATTTAGGTCACCAGATATCGTGAAAGCATTAATTGAAGTTCAGTTTCACGGTTCTCCTTAGCCGTTAAAAGACGGTAAAGTCAAAGCCGAACCAGACATGACTTACTGCACTAGCCTGTTCTTTCCCGAGAAGGACGCTAGGATCGGGAGCTCAGATGGCCTACGGCTATATTACACGGAAGAAATTACACCCAGTCTTTAATAAAATCCTCCGCGATCATTCCTCGCGAGAACGTCAACTACCGAGACAAACCGCTCTTCCAAGTAATGCTTCCACCACGCCTGGTGGAAGAGCGATGGTGGAACCTATTTTATTAACAAAATGTGTGTGCAAGACCACCAGGCAACGCTCTTATGGCGACTGCTCTAAAATCGTGATATAATTTCTTGCCATGAAACCTTCCCTACCCAAAGTTCAGTAGAAACAATAAGAGGTTATGATCACTGATAAAGTAGTTTCTAATCTTATTAATCATGAAAATGCGTACCTAGGAACTAAATGTCTTACTGATAGCACCACCTACATGCAGCATTTAGCAAAATCAATAGAGAGCAATGGCAGACCACAATTTCAATTGTGTCTTAGAGTACAGTTATGTTGGAGCTGCGTAAGCGCTAAGAGCGACGTATAGAAAGAAATAGATAAAATAAAATACTGCAACAATTGTCTTTATTTTATCTGTTTCTCTCTAATCGTCGCTCCTAGCTCTTATCGCAGTTCCAACAAAAACGTACCTTTACTTTACAGACGATTTCAAGTGTATGGAAAGGACTTAGAAACGTGAACCAAACTTTAGCTCTCTAAAAATTCTAATAATTAAATTCTGAAGAGCAGACTTGCATCCCATACGACCATAGGGCTATCACTGTGAATGAATGCAGCAGAACGAATGGTATTAAACATGTAAAACTATACAGGATGTTCCATTTAAAATAAGAACGTTGATGCCGGTTCCGGTTAAACCGAAAGTCCAATCAAAACAAAAAATGTCCATTGTATGCGTCATGTACCTTTACCCATATGTCCAAAATTACCTGCCTTAAATGAATTGTTGTGAAAACGGACCTAATTGGACTCTTGTCAGTAAGAAGTGTATATCATATTCGTGTTTTTGGAATCGCTAGGGGTTCGTCAAAAGTGATATCTCAAAAAGAGTCTAATTTTGTATAATGTCGCCGATCTCGAAATTTGAGACCGAAATCGAGATCGAGATTTATCGTTTGGACAACAAGCAACACTACTTCTATACCTTTCACCCCACTAATTCCGCGAAAGTTTTTTCTGTAGTCGCCTTTCTTGAAAATCGACATTATCGTAGTATCTACAGTCCACACATTTGACGATAAGTTCCGTTAGTCGCTGTTTCGTACACAGGCGAATTAACTCCTAGAACAACTTTTTTCAAGCATAGATATTCAATTAATACCAGAAGTACTATTTCTCAGACTTCATAGCTACTGGTAAGTAGGGCAGATTTTAAAAACTTCTGTGTAACTTATTCGAATAATTTCATTTCAAATTCTAAGTTATTGTAATCGCATTTTATGATACACATATGGAAAGAAAAGTTAAAGTCTGAATAAAAGATTCAATAGGGGTAATAATTACCTCACATTATGGTTCAGTATTCGACTCCTTTGTCGTTTAAATCTGTATATTTTTAAAATTTATTATACTATCCTTACATATGTTCTATCCTTCTATTCTGTTCTATCTTACATAATGTTCTATCAGAAATAACCCTTGCTTCTTCTTCGAAAGTCAACACTTTTACAGGAGTCACAGGCTCCCTGTGACTTCTGACTTTTTCAAAAAATTAAAATTATTAAATAGAAGGGATTAAACAAGCCACGATCGCCTGCTGAAAAACATCGATGATAGATTTTTCGCAAGGCTGTTTTAACAAGTGAACTCTTGATAGCAAGAGATCATAAGCCTTTAATTAACAAAATTCACCTGTTTGGATCAAATCTCATATTTCTAACGATAATTCGACCTTGGAGTAAGAAAATTAGGTGAACTTGATTAAAAGTTATATTTATACTTCTTCGTCTGCTTTAAAATTAGATACCTACATAGTTAGTAGGTAGCTAAAAGTTGGTGTAAGTATTCATGTAGAAAGTTGAAAAATAGAACATTTTACCTGCAAACCCATTAACCTTGGTATTTAAAGTGTCATTAAAATTAATGTATCTAACACAAAATTGGTATGTAACTGGTCTATTCGTGGAGTTGTAAAGAAACGACCTCTAATAGTTTAGTTACAATATTACATCCACGTATAAGAAAGTAAAAAGACGGCAAGTTAAAATATGTATTTAGCTATAATATTGACACAATGACTTGCACTTTTATTTAATAGTAAAACGTAAATGTGACGAGAGGGCAATGAATGTTTGTTTTATGACCACAGGTCGGTCATCCATCATAAACCACCTGTATACGCGTGCCTCTGTTATTTATTGCACCAAAATCCACTTCTGGACATGTTGACTAAAGAGATGATCTATGGTTTGA
Source organism: Malthinus seriepunctatus (assembly GCA_963924605.1). Classification (NCBI taxonomy): domain Eukaryota; kingdom Metazoa; phylum Arthropoda; class Insecta; order Coleoptera; family Cantharidae; genus Malthinus; species Malthinus seriepunctatus. Next base: position 15,044,671 of record OZ004601.1, on the reverse strand, counting down.
TTTCTGCTACTCACAGCTAATACTTGACAAATATTGTTAACAGAAGAATTATGTATCGATAAATCTTTGTAATAGTTATCTTACACGAATTACTGTCAGTATCTCCGACTCATAAATTTTAAGAACGGGCTAAAAGTAAAAGGAACCCGCAATCTTCGACGACTTTTAAATCTTTTGATTTACGAACTGATGCAGAACAAATTTGCAAAAGTGAATTTTTTTTCCTCAAAGAAGATGTTTTTTAAAAGTTTAAAAAAATGCGTTTTATACAACTAATTTAAGTAAATAGAAAAGAGCGAGGGTTGTTGTTTCCTTTTTATTGTGCCACTAATAAACGATTAATTCGAATAAATGTTTAATTTTGACTATAATGCATTAGGGCAGTCGACTGTAATTAATGTATTGCAAAGGTGTTAGACTTAATTGAAGCATAAAAGAAATGTGATGAACTAAGCTTTTCTTTTGTAGTTAAGCGGCGAGACTATAATTTTAAATTAACCAACATTTTTAAGGTTTTGAAGCTAAAATTTTTAAGGTTAAATTAGCTTTTTATTAAAATATTTTGTTTTGACTAAAAGAATTTTATTGCATAACATTTTTGAATAACGTATAAGTTGAATTTAGTAGAAAATAAAAAGCGCTTTTTTAGTCATTCGAATTGCAAATATAATAGGGAAGTGTTGTCTCGCCGTAGTACGAAAAAGGGACTCGTTTTGAATGTAGGGGAGCGGGACCGAAAGGAAATGGATAAACTCCGCGGTGAGATAAAGAACGCGGCGCAGGGAAATGAAGTGTGTGTTCGCCAACAATAAACTTATCTTTTCTGCGACTGGAGACTTTCATACCGTAACAAAATACATCATTTGTATGTGGAGATATACCTAACCGCATGAATTCAAATCGTACACAAATATGTGGCACTAAAAATATCTCTCTCTTATATTTTTCACACAGGTATAGCCACACACTTTCCACAAAAATATACAAAAGTATTACAAAAAAGATGTGATTAATGGCTTTGTATCTTTCAGATTATGATATGTGCAACATTCTTTGTATCGTACAAATATTGTCCTCGAGCTCCACGTCCCTAAATATCAAATCTGGATTAAATAAACCCAGCACTTACATGTGTAAGTTCCAATTTTATTAGAATTTAATGATTAAGCTTTATATTCGATTTATAGTAACCTCAGTAAAGGTACTATTTGATAAAATGTCGTAAAACCTTAACAGTCAAGTTATTCAAGGCTACTCATAAAACGGTCTTACAAATGTGCAACTAGTTGTGTGACTATGAGTTTAAATTTGAATGTCACTTAATATGCTTCTGGCATTAATTATCTAATAGATCATAAAAAATTGGAAAAAAGTACATAGGGAGCCTAAAATTTGTTCCAACATGGTGCTCTCACTTATTACAAAAAGACATGGACGTCATGACCCATATAGGCTCACTGATGGTTTTAAATACTAAATAAGGGAGGTTATAAAGACACATAAATTCCTACTGTTAAAGGTAACTTCCCAGTGAAATTATCACCGAAAGCGACTGAAATAGAGCTGCAAAGTAAAATGGGAAAACTCAACTGCTCTTGAACATTCAATGCCTCTAATCCGAGGATCTGCTAGTTGTTAGCTATCTAGCTGTTTCTGGAGCGGGAAAACGTAGCTGAACCTCAAATCCATTGATTTTAAATTAACATATAAAAAGCTAAAAGTGACAAGAAATTAATCTTGTTAAAGGTAACAGGTATCGCTGAAGGCAACTGAAACAGGGCTGCAAGGTAAAATTGGAACACTCAACTATCTTGAACTTCCAATATCTGTAATCGGAGAATCTGCTAGTAGCTGGCTATTAAGTGCAGATAATAGCGGCCTCAAAAAAACATTTCCTCGACAGGGAAACCGTATCTGAAGCTTAAATCAATTGATTTTAAATTAACATAAGAAAATCTAACAGCAAAAAGAAATTTTTACTGTTAAAAGTAACTTGGCAGGTCAATTATCGCCGAAGGCGACTGAAAAAGGACTGCAAGGTAAAATGGGAAAACTCAACTATCTTGAACTTCCAATATCTGTAATTGGAGGATCTGCTAGTAGCTGGCTATTAAGTGCAGGTAATAGAAATTACCTGCTAATCAAATAAAATTTCCTCGAGCGGGAAACAGTAGCTGAACTTGAAATCAATTGATTTAAGGAAAAAGAAAAAGAAATTGTTACTGTTAAAGGTAACTTCACAGGCCATTAATCGCCGAAGGCGACAGAAACAAGGCTGCAAGGTAAAATGGGAAAACTCAACTATCTTGAACTTCTAATATAATTGGAGGATCTGCTAGTAGCTGGCTATTAAGTGCAGGTAATAGAAATTACCTGCTAATCAAATAAAATTTCCTCGAGCGGGAAACAGTAGCTGAACTTGAAATCAATTGATTTAAGGAAAAAGAAAAAGAAATTGTTACTGTTAAAGGTAACTTCACAGGCCATTAATCGCCGAAGGCGACAGAAACAAGGCTGCAAGGTAAAATGGGAAAACTCAACTATCTTGAACTTCTAATATAATTGGAGGATCTGCTAGTAGCTGGCTATTAAGTGCAGGTAATAGAAATTACCTGCTAATCAAATAAAATTTCCTCGAGCGGGAAACAGTAGCTGAACTTGAAATCAATTGATTTAAGGAAAAAGAAAAAGAAATTGTTACTGTTAAAGGTAACTTCACAGGCCATTAATCGCCGAAGGCGACAGAAACAAGGCTGCAAGGTAAAATGGGAAAACTCAACTATCTTGAACTTCTAATATAATTGGAGGATCTGCTAGTAGCTGGCTATTAAGTGCAGGTAATAGAAATTACCTGCTAATCAAATAAAATTTCCTCGAGCGGGAAACAGTAGCTGAACTTGAAATCAATTGATTTAAGGAAAAAGAAAAAGAAATTGTTACTGTTAAAGGTAACTTCACAGGCCATTAATCGCCGAAGGCGACAGAAACAAGGCTGCAAGGTAAAATGGGAAAACTCAACTATCTTGAACTTCCAATATCTGTAATCGGAGAATCTGCTAGTAACTGGCTATTAAGTGCAGGTAATAGCCACTTCAAAAAAAATTCCCTCGAGCGGGAAACCGTAGCTGAACTTGAAATCAATTGATTTAAGGAAAAAGATAAAGAAATTGTTACTGTTAATGGTAACTTCGCAGATCAATTATCGCCGAAGGCGACTGAAACAAGGCTGCAAGGAAAATGGGAAAACTCTACTATATTTATTGAACTTTCAATATTTGTAATCGATGGATCTGCTAGTAGCTGGCTATTAAGTTCAGGTAATAGCCACCTCAAATAAAATTTCCTCGAACGCGAAACAGTAGCTGAACTTGAAATCAATTGATTTAAGGAAAAAGAAAAAGAAATTGTTACTGTTAAAGGTAACTTCGCATGTCAATTATCGCCGAAGGCGACTGAAACAAAGCTGCAAGGAAAATGGGAAAACTCAACTATCTTGAACTTCAAATATCTGTAATCGGAGAATCTGCTAGTAGCTGGCTATTAAGTGCAGGTAATAGCCACCTCAAAAAAAAATTCCTCGAGCGGGAAACCGTAGCTGAACTGGAAATCAACTGATTTAAGGAAAAAGATAAAGAAATTGTTACTGTTAAAGGTAACTTCGCAGGTCAATTATCGCCGAAGGCGACTGAAACAAAGCTGCAAGGAAAATGGGAAAACTCTACCATCTTGAACTTTCAATATTTGTAATCGAAGGATCTGCTAGTAGCTAGCTATTAAGTGCAGGTAATAGCCACCTCAAAAAAAAATTTCTCGTGCGCGAAACCGTAGCTGAACTTGAAATCAATTGATTTAAAGAAAAAGAAAAAGAAATTGTTACTGTTAAAAGTAACTTCGCAGGTTAATTATCGCCGAAGGCGACTGAAACAGGTCTGCAAGGAAAATGGGAAAACTCTACTATCTTGAACTTTCAATATCTATAATCGGAGCATTTGCTAGTAGCTGGCTATTAAATGCAGGTAATAGCCACCTCAAAAAAAATTTTCTAGAGTGCGAAATCGTAGCTGAACTTGAAATCAATTGCATTTAAATTAAAGTAAGAGAAACTAAAAGTAAAAATAAATTGCTACTGTTAAAAGTAACTTCGCATGTCAATTATCGTCCAAGCCGACTGAAACAGGGCTGTAAGGTAAAATGGGGAAAACTCAGCTGTAGTTCTAATCGTCTTAGCTTTTGGGCGGGAATTTTGTTATAAATCTTAAATTGAAGTAGTCAGATATACTTATTACAGTTTAATAGTGGCACCTGAAAGAAGAAATCATGCTCTAACAAACGTCAGCTGTAAAATTTATATATAATTACCAATGACGCATACCTGAGTGCAACTCCAACTAAAAGCTAGTTTGGTTATGACTATATCTTTAACTTTCAATGCCTCTAATAAGAGGATCTGCTAGTTGCTGACTATTATGAGTAACAGCCACCTCAAACAAATTTCCTCGAGCTGTTAATTTTCCCCAATTCAATATCAGCTTTGATGCAAGCAGGATTCGTAATCACTCTGAGCTGCATAGAAGAAGAAATGTAAAAAAAAGAAATTATTTGATCGAGATTTGATTTATGCTATGTTTGTGTGATATGTGGACGGCAAAAAAATCATGACAACAAGTCTAAATTTTTCTTTAATAAATGTCTTTTAAGAGGCGTAGTGACATAGATTATTACGCATTGAAAAATAGTTCGGATGCACAGAGACATATCTAGGTTAAAATAACGATTTGTTGGTAAACTTTTTATTTATTTATTATTTATATTAAATACGTTTAATTAAATAATCATTAACGCCATAAACTATAACAATTACTGTACGTTTGCATTACGTACCTGAAAGGTAGTATTAATGAGGTAATAGTCCATGTATGTTTAAATAATGGAATTTACCCCCTTTTTGATAATATTTAAATATAATTATTCCCAGTAATTTCCAGTTGTTTAGCGTCAAAAATTGACATTGTTACCAGAATGTGTTCAAAAAATGCGCACATCAATATATCAAAACATTAAAAAATTTACGTTTAGAGGTAAAAAATATTATACATATTTGCTTAAAAAATGTACTAAATAATAAATAAATAAATATTGGAAGGGTACCCAATATATTCTAATATTAAAGTGGACTTGAGGGACATCCCAAAACACTTTAGTACAAGCAAACTTTAATACAATTTCTATACATAAACCTACATGAATATCAATCATCCATCTAAATAATTCATTTAAACGTAAATATTTAATCTTTGTTTGCCTTAATATGTACTTAAATAATATTAAAAACGCTTCGTTTTTCTAAAAAAAATTATTCTTTCATTATAAATTATTACTTATTAATTACATAATGGTATACGTATAAAATTTAATTAAATATTAATCGAAATTGTAAAAACGACCCTTCAATTTTATAAAATTGATGTGCGCCAGAGCTCGAGTTTGATTTTTTCGTAAAAAGAGTCAATTTGTTGTACCGATCAAATTATCCCGTGTTTAGGGTTTAAAGATCAAAAGTTAACAAAACAGGTGACGTAATGTCTCTAAGGAAAAACTATTTTACACACAAATTACCATTTTAACTGAAAGTAGAAGAATTGACCAGAGGGTTTGTAGGTTTTGGGGCGTATCGAGTAAGATTGAATGGTCTCGTAGGAATTCGACCGGACTTAAAGTCACTGATTGCAAAAGTTAGTTGTATGAGTTAAAATGTCTTTTATTGTCGTTTTCTTAACTAATTGTGATTTTAAGTTTAGTCATGAGGATATTTCTTACAGTTGTGGTTGTGGTGTAAAATTATGCACCTAATTGCTTAACGCCTTTTCGAGCGTTAAGTTTTAAACCACGACGCTTTTGTAATAAGTTGTACTTATGCACCATGTTCACTTATTATTTATGCTACAGTGATTTTTGTCTTGAATTTTAACCCTCTAAAATATCCAAATCTTTGTATAACTTAAAATAAATTTGCATTTCATAAAGGACGTATTAATAGTACGTACTACAGTGTGTCCATATTTAGTTTACAAGAGAGAACAAATTTTATTTTTGATTTTTCAGAAAACTTTACTCTTTCAAAAAGGTTTTGCTTGCGTTTAAACCCCCTAATATACAATAATATTTTATTTTACTTTTCAAATACCGTTAATAATACCAAAATCAGAAAAAATATTGGCGATTTTGCTAAAAAAATATATAACTGACCTTTAAAGACTAAGATAAACTAAAACACAATCCAAAAAATCCAAAAGGCACAAAAATTAAACTTAATTAAACACTATCGATCACACATTACACCACGAGTTTAAAAATAATACTGAAAGAAACTGTTGTAAAATTTAATCAAAGCGACCAAATGTGTAAATATCTTATCGAATTTAACCATTTATTATCATTTTTAAATGGAATTGTTTAAAATTATAAAATATTTTTAATACAAAATAAATAGAATATTTTGCGAAGTCATTCAAAAATCCTTGGCAAAAACAAAAACCTTTTGAAAGACAACGACAAACCACCAAGCGCAAAAATTTCGAGTGCAGCTTACCCAATTTAGTATTTCGAATGAGGTACCATACGTTGGTACGTTGGTAGGTAACTATAAGGCAAACATTTATGTGTGCAGGGAAGTAGCCTACGCCGTGTAATAACAAGGCATAAAGGAGTAATAAATATTTCAGATTTCTAAAGAAACCGGGCACAAAGAGCTGTTATCACTACAACAGCTCTTAAGAACGGACATGTTCCCATTGACACATAACTGCCCGAATTTGAGACACTTACTTCGTAATAAAGTATCAAGAAAAGGGTAGAAGAGAGTAAACAAACTAAAATCTGTTGCCGCACTTGTGTCAAAATTAAAACAAGGTACTGCATCTATCCCCCTTCTTCTATCGTTGCGTCACAAGCTTCCATCTCACGGACTTGATCTCACATCAAATCAATCACATATCTTCACCTTTCTTAAGTCACCCATCACTTCATCCCATTATACTGCCCTTGGCCTTCCTTTTACTCCATCGAACATTTTTATTTGCTTTGCCTCTCATATCCTCATAGTTATTACCAGACCCACTAAATACATTTGCTAAATCAAAAATGATCAAAAAGTTTGAAACCCTTTTAGGAAAGTTTAAATCCCATGAAAAGATTTAGCAAGCCTATAAACACTGTTAATCAAACTTTAGATTAGAACACAAACTTGAGCGACTTGCATATTCTGAGAAAAAATCTAGACGATCATTACAAATTTAGAAGCCTCAATCTGAAAGTTTATGGAAACTTTGCTTTCATGGTTTATGGTTTTCAAATTTTATTCTTCTAAGAGTCTTTGGTTAATATAATTTCATAGTTTAAAGGCTGATTTTCACATATAGTGCCGTGCTCATGCCGTGTTCGTGTCGTGCTCATGCCGTGTCGTTTCCATGTCAATCAAAAAATTGACATTTCCATAAAAAATACATTGAAGTGCAGTTTTCGATTTTCACATGAGGGGCTGGGTTGCGTTCGTGCCATATTATTATGAGACTGAGCCGTTTCGATGGTAACAACACGACCACAACCTTGCTACAACCCGTTGGTCGCTTCTTATAGTTTGAAATTTAAAGTTCCATGTGACAACTCTGCACAAGGTAAGTGTCAAATGTGCATATTTAGATATAAATCTATCTATATTATGAACGAAGGATTGGTTAATTATATTAGTGCAAGATTATTAGCGACAACAACATGACCACGGCATGAACACAACACAGCCCTATATGTGAAAATGCTCTAAACGCACGGCCGTAGCACGACACGAGCACGGCACGAACATGGCACGAGCACGGCATGAGCACGGCACTATATATGAAAATCAGCCTTAAACGAGCTAAAAAGGAGGCTTACTAAAAGTCTCCATATTTAATCCCTAAAGCCTTGAAATACTTTAGAAATTTTGCTTTAATAGTTTATATTCTTCAGGTCTTGTTCTCTTCAGAGCCTTAAATTAAAATCATTTCATGGCTTAAATATACAACAAAGAGAAAGTGAGGGTACCACCATTAGACACTGAAAGCCAAAGATGGCCAGAAAATCATGTTAAATATGCTGCATATGGAATAGAAAGATAATATTGCAAAAACAACAGGTAGAGAGAGTATAGATGGCCTATTGGGCATCCCCTACTGACTCACAATAATAACAGCGACATGGCGGTTGTAAAACCAGCTGTTGGTGAGTAACAAATACCACAGTTACCAGAAATCTCCTCGGAAACGTGATTCCTTGCCTTTTCGTTCTTCTTTTGCCAACCTGAAGGAGTTGCAAGTAGAAGTAATACCTGCTTATTTAGGGAAACTGAAGCACATCGTTCATCAACGCTATTTAGTTATTACAATAAATGTTTTCTTTCTGCTATCAGAGAATCTTCAGCTGGAGCCCCACTTAGCCAAAATTTCTAAATGAGCCACTGGTAGTGGCTAAAATAGAACGAGGTAGAAAGAGTTGAACTATTGTCAAAAGTTGGGCTCAGAATAAAAAAAAAATTAAAGAATGAAATCGTAATGAATGATTTTGAATGACAATGAATCAAATGGGTTCAGTGCAGCGATTTTGTGATCTCAACGAACTTGGTTGGCCAGGCCAAAAAGTTGGAAAGGTCAGTTGGAATATAGTTCAATCATTCCTAATCCAACAAGGTTAAAATATGAGGGACGAGAAGATTTTATTTTATTTTAATCACCAGGCTCAGGCTATTCAGTTGACTGTGGAAAAAGACAAAAGTTCAACAACAAAGATGCTGGCCAAAAAATTCAAAATCGACCATTCACAAAAATTGTTAAGGTATAGAAGATAGCTGGATGAGTTCCCCATCACGACAATAACAAAGAGAGCCGTGTCCACAGGTCCATTTTTACTAGGGTGCTTCTTATTTGGCCTACTGAATTTTAATTCTTACGGCCCCCTCAATCAACTCCAAATAATTCAAAACAATATATCCACATCTAAAAAAAAAAATTTTTTTGGTAGCGACCATTACCAGCGGGGTCGAAGTTTCTTATATAAAATACATAGGGTTTTTGGATGAAACGGAATAAAAATTCGTTTTTCATAAAATTTTTGGTCTAAAAATCTGGAACTTGGTAGGTGTGCACGCTCATGGACAATCAAACGTAAAAAAATAAAAAATAAATTTCTTTTAGCAAAAATTTGTATTTTAGGGGTTTAAAGTTAGCGCCACCCCCTAAAGCGGTAATTCTAGTGGTGCGATTTTTATATGGTTAAATATGGCGAAAGAACCCCCCCCCCCCCACACACACACACATTTTATTGTAATCGCGGGCATAATATTAATTCTCCATTTCCATATTTCAATTCAAAAGTTTATGATTTTCTTAAGAAAATTTCTATACCTACTATATTTATTAAGACACCCTGTATAAAGACGTCTTTGTCTCTATGTAAAATCAATTACTTAATTAGCAAATAAATTCCATGTATACTCTTAATTTCCTTCAAGTGCTCGACAGCTCTTAAGGAAATCAAATTTCTAAACGTCAATTCAAAATAGGTAAACATAAGGTAGGGCTCTCTTTTATGATGAGATGAGTTTTGTAATAATATTCTAATAAGGATGAAATATTAATAAAAAAAAATTATTTTAAATTAATTACTCAACTATTAACAAAAGATATAAATAATTCATTTGAAATGTAAAGAGATGCCGTTATTTTAAAATTATTATTAACGCGTCATACATGCAATTTGCTATGTGAATTACTTAAGGCTTCTGTATTACGGAAAAATTAAATTTTATCTTGAAGTAAGCAATTTATCTAAATGTTAATTACGAAGATTGATCTAAATTAACTTAATTATTATTTTTTAATAGTGCAATTCAAATTGACTTGTATGCGTATTGTACAGGGTCCGTCGAAAGGCGTCGAAATGAAATGGAATTTAATGATTCGAACAATTTTTTTCTCAAAAATCGGGTCGAATCCGGGGTGTTGTTATAGAAAGGACTTAGATTACAATTTGGCTCATTGTCGTCGTGCACCCTCCCAGGAGCTCTAACTCCATTCTTGCCTCTCCTTAGAGATCATTCAACACATCAACGCTTCTAAAGAACTTGAGGATATTGGAAACAGAGTGTCGCCATTACTGGCAAATGTCAAGCCCTAAATCCTCCCTCCACTCAACTTATATTCTTAAGTAGAGTCTAGTAGACGTTAATCCAGGATAATGACAAAGGATGGTATATTATGGCATCATGGGTCTAATAATGGCAATGAAGAGCTAGGTGATGATCTTAGGGGATAGACACCATGACCGTCCTTGGCCTTCGGCCATCGCTTGAAATCAGAATAAAAAGAGTTAATTTTGGAATTGATGTCTGCTTTTTCAAATGGAAACTCTTTGAGATGAGTGTGTCTGGTTGGATTCGTTTTTTTGAGCTACCCTCAAAAACACCCTTTTCACCTGCATTATTTTCCCAAAAAAATTTTTTCGTTAGCAACATACACCCCTTACTTACTATCTTACTCTAGATGCTATTGACACTTCACAGAAGAAAAATTTTTATTCGACGACTTTAAGCTCCCTCTGTGTGTATAAAACAGCTTTAATTTTTTCTAATTACACCTAAAGATTTATAATTTTAATAAAAGTTGCTAAATGTTTCATAAAAAGAGGTTGAGATAATTGCAAAACTATTACGTAACATGTGGGATTCACCTACGAGTTTTAAACAGAAACAGGTATAAGGGATGTCATTGCAATTATATTTATAAAACACAAGGGTTAAAATTTTTAGCGCTAATGTCTCGAGCTCTTTTAATTACAAAATTTTTTCTTTATTTACATTAACTATTTAACCGTATTTCTATTTAAAATTCTGCATTAGTACAAATAAATTTCCACCACAAAAATTATAAATTTTTAAACTCCCCCAAATTTTTATTTCGAAAAAAAAAGTCAACTAAATCTCTTTTTATTTCGACTTACTAAACCTCCCTCAATTCTTAATTGCCTAGTGAAGCAGTAGTTAATTTAATTTATATTTGGTTAAGCAATAAAATCAAGCGGTATAGTAAGTTAAAGGCTTCTAGGGTGAATGCATGATGTATGTCTTGGTCAGGGCCTCTGAAAGGGTGGTAAGAACGCGGTGTTCCAAGACATTAATATTCCTGTACTTACTGCATGTGTTGGACATGCTTTGACCATCAGTGGCGTTCATTAACGCAACTCGAATAAACGAGACGTTATATCTTGGAAGCAATTTAATTTAATTAATTTCCTCCCCTAATAGATTTTCTATTTTTTATATAAAATTTTGTTTTCGTTGAAATTTAGTTATTAAAATGGTGTTAAGTTTTTTAATTGTTTGTTAACTGGACGCCACTGTTTAGTAAAAGGCATAGTGTGTAAGCAGCGAACTGTGGTTACTCAGCATGCTGTACCCGTAGTTAGCTACAACTTGTGTAACTTACCCCTTTCCATACGATATTTTTCTGTAATGGGCAATGTCCAGAATCGTGGTTAGCCAGGTTTGCTTAACAGATGTTACTAAAGTACTCGAAGTGTAGTTGTTGGATTTATAACGCTAAAATTATAAGAATAAAGCTATGCCACACAATGAAGTTGAAAAATGCGTTGAAAAGTTCTCGGATATTACATTGAAGAGCTGCTCAAAAATGAAAATACATAATAAATTATTTTTCTATTTAAATTTCCTTATCTGGCTTATCAAAGGTTTCAGCTATAAGAGTTTCGATCACAATGCCAATAATTAATAATGAAAAAAAAATTCGCTGATATCTCGCTCATAAACAAAGAGTTAGGTTAGACCCTTTTTTTGAAAATAAAAAAAAATAGGAATTTGGAATTATGTCTTCCAAAAGGTAGGGATCGTGCCTAATGGTCCATAATTTGATGAAAAGTTCAAAGAAAATATATAGACCACATGGAATGTTTGGTTGCGTGGTTGGACACGAGAAACAGTTTCAAAATGTTTTTGTAAAAATGGAAACCCTACAGCAAGACAAATCAAATCAGATGTACCTAGTGCGACATCACATCAGGACACGATTAAAAGAGAGCTGAAACAATCTACTAGACCAGCGTTTCTCAACCTTTTTGCTTCGCGACCCCCAAAATTCTAGTTATTATTTTGGCGACCCCCTGTCGTGGGGGGTCAAAATCTGAAACAGATTTTTCTGTTACAAGATCAGGGTCTAATAGACAAAATTGCGAACTATGGATGTGATAACGAAGTTATCCATCCCCAAAATAGCGCAGTTGCTGGACAATAGCTTGATCCTCATTTGATGTGATTTAAAGCGACATCTTAGCAAAATCAGAACATTTTGGACAGTAATTTTATAGAAAAGTGATAAAGAATTTCTGAAACTAACATAACGGTAATTGTATAAATTGATACATTCTTCAAGGTGTTTACTTCTCATAGCATACTATCCATCAAACATATAGACATAATGTAACGCATCATTAATAATTATCCCAGCACAGCCTATTATTTTATTTTATTTATTTCTAAAAATCTTCAGCCTTCTTGGTATTTTACAGGAAAACCACAAACGAGACCAACAACCCTATTCCATTCTAAAATACAATAAATCATTAATACTCATCGAAAACAATTTAATCGTTGGAAAATATTTTTTATTAAGCTAACGAAACGTTACCAGAGAAGCCCTTGTTAAAAATTTCAAATTTTTGTTTAATTTTCTACTAGGAGGAGACACAGTTTACTTACTCATATGTAGTTGGATGGTGATAAGAATTTCTAAATTTGAATTGGAAGCTAATCATATAAAATTTCAAATCTCTATAGTTATCTGGTCAAAAACGTTTGATGAGTCAAGGAGCGAATGAGCAAGTTGGTTTGTACAGAGAGCGATTACTAAGTACTACGACCTACTCCCCATTCAACAATCACCAATGGATGGGTGATCTATTGTGTATCATTTCATGAGTCTTGTTAGAAACAACCAAATTACGTATCCTAACCCAACCTTTGAAAACTTGTTTCGATTACTAACTGGGTGCTTTATGAAAAAAACAGAAATAGATGTTGATTTCTGCTACTATGACCCCCAAAGCTTCTAAACAATGTCACCATAGCAGTGTAGCACATTTTTATTCCCTTGTTAAATCGCTCATTTAAATCTCATCCAGATGGGCTAACAACATCTAGTAATATCGAAAACAAACTCATTCTTCCTCTTCTCCCCTTTCCTTATTAGATGCCGTCATGTTGGATTGGATTGAATTACTAGTGGGAGAGCTGGTTTTTAAGCCAGCTTACACTTACGTCGCTTGTTCGGACCCATCACCTCCTCGGAGTCGCCGCCTTCTCCGTCACTCCTCGTTCCTGAGCCATCCTAACTTTAAGATTAACTTGAGTAGTTTGGCAGATTGGGTATCACTCACTCTGATCGTGTCCATCTAGTAGTCACCAAGTATGGATCCTCTAGTTCTAGTTGATGTTACCGTAGCACATGTACGAAGCACGTTTCACGTTCTTAATTAAAGTCTCTGCATCTAAGGTTATCAATTAGTCCCAGAGGGTGGAGGTGTTTGGGTAGCTTACAATGTCCTGTAACGATGCTCGTAAGTGTTCGCAGATGTAATCGAGACAGGTTGAGGTAGTATTTTACGTGACGTGTCGAAGAGGCTGCAAGTGCTGCTTTGCCTGGTCTACAGCTGTTTTTTTCGACCAAGTGTATCTATGTGATCTTTACGTTTTTTGTTTTACGAGGCTGTTGAGAGTGCTGACCGCCGAATCAGGGTCAGTTTCGGCCTGTTTGGACAGAAGTCCCCGAGCCCTGCCTTGCCAGCTCATCAGTCTTTTATTGCTGTTTGGACAGAAGTCCCCGAGCCCTGCCTTGCCAGCTCATCAGTCTTTTATTGCTTTCATTACCTCGGTGCCTTTTGATCTAGCTGATTTTAAGAGCATTGCTCGTCGAGATGTTGTTTAGTGCTTTGATTCAGTTCGAGACCAGACCCGAAATTATTCGGTGGCAGTTCAGGGCCCTACTGTCCGACAGTGTCAGTATAATGTGATCCTATTACTTGACTGTCTTTTACAATTTTAACAGAAACTTTTTGATGAAAAAATTCTGATAAGAAGGCAGTGTTGGAAGTTGGAAAGCCCCAAATAATTGAATCAAATCTACATCTCTTAGAAATCTATAACTGATAGGTCTAGTATACATATTCTAAAATTTAAATTTTAAACTCAAGTTAGGTATAAGCGGAAGCCAAAAATTTGTCAATAAGAAAATTTATTTTTCTCTCCTATAATTGTTTACCTGTTACCTTCTCCATAAATCTAAAAAAAAACTAAAAAATACCACCCATATAACTTATGTCAAGTATAATTTTACATGCTTTTGTTTAATTATAGTAAGCTCCAACTAATTCTTAATTGACTATTACTTTGGTCGAAGAATATTTTTCAAACGTGGGCGTATTCGTATATCCAGGTGATCGATTGTTGTTCGAAAACATAATTTTATACCACATATATTTAGAATGAGAGCATCTTTATCTAAATAATGCAAAACAATAGAGATGGAAAGAGCATCGCCAAAATTAATTTTGAAGACGCCGGGCAGGTAAATTGACGCAGTATAAAAAAAAGTATGTCAGAAAGAAAAATATCGGCTAGTCGCCAAGGTTTACGTTTGCCAAGATCGCTCTAATCGACTTAAAAAAAAATTTTTAATTATAACTTTCTTGATTGTGAATACAAATTAATAATTTTTCCAACAACACAAATCCGAATTTTTTTTTAATTTTCTTTTACATAGTTTTGCGTGGAAAATTTTTTTCTTTAATGTTGGAAAACTTTGTGTAAGTTTAAAATGTAATAAAACGTTTTAATTAAGTATTCAACTAAAAGAAGAAGACTCCCGCCCAGTACGAACAACTGGAAGTTGGTCCTTTTTATACTTCATCTTAACCAGATGGTGTGTCGTTGTGAAACTAACTTCTTGGAAAACATTTGCATATTAAATGAAGTTCCATCAACCACAACCTTATAATGAGATATGTGCGTTTTGTTGAGAAATTTTCGAATTTCATCTTATTTTTTTTCCTCTTCTTTACTCTTAAAGTAAAAATTGCTTTAGGCAAAACTAAGTATCTAAAGACAGCTTGTACAAAATCAAATAAAGAATGAAAAATATGCATTGATGCGACAGATGGCATGGAATTGCAAGGGGTAGGCGCCAACAGCCACTGCAACGCGAAATGTTTTTATTAGCTCTAATCCTGTGATTGATTGTATTCATAGCGCTTCATTTTAGGCTTTCATTATGAAAGGTAATTTATTTTTAAACCACGTAAAATCTATTTAATTTAATCAAACAATTCGTATTTAATTTATTTTTTAAACACATCCAATAAATTTTTATGCTCAATTTTTTAAAAATTTTACGTCTCAATATAACAAAGGGTGAATTAGGAATTAACTTCGTTGTAGGGTAGATTCTGGATGGTGTGTCTAAAGGTAATTACTCATATTTTAACTATAAGTGAGCATAAAATCACTGCAGTTTCTATAAAATATGTTCTAACAAGCCTAGGTTTTCTTCTAGTGTAGCAACAAATGCCACAAACACAAAAAGGTGTCGAGCTCATGGAAAAGAGTGTAATTTTTTCTTCGGGAATGTGTTTGGAGTAGTTATAAGGTAAAAATACTATAAAAGTCCCCGGTCCGAGCTATACAATGGCTAAGGAGTGGAGGAGAGTGGCAAGGTTCTGTTTTTAAGGTTTTCATTTTTTATATCTCGAAAACAGTGTTTTTCCTACAAGATTGTTCTTATTATTTTTTTCTCTATCCCTTATAGTTTTTGAGATATTAGCTCGTAAAATCGTTAATGCATGAAAAAGATCTTTGCTTCGAGTTTTTCGTTTTTGACTCTAGCAGCTCAACCCTTGGTTTTACAGTAAAGGTTTTCAGAAAAGAAGTTGTAGAGCATTAAATTTCTTTTACTATTTTGACTTTTCGATGTCGGATGGTAAAAATATTACGTAGATGCCGAACGGGGTACAACTCGCACCCCAAATCAAAAGGATTTGTCCCAATTTTTTATCTACTCGACAAAACGAGAAGAATATCATTTTTGGGGTACAGTTTGTTCCTCGCCGGCATCGAAAGATTAACGTGTGACGTTTTTATACTTTAACAAATTTTACGGGCGGATACCTCAAAAAGTATAAGGGATAGAGAAAAAATTAATAGAAACATTCTGGTAGAAAATTTAAGACAGTTTCATTTTGTTACAAACATTTTTTCCCTAGAATCCACTGTTTTTTAGATATAAGCGAAACCCCAAAAAACGGGACTTTGTCTCCCCTTCCCCCTTATCCATATAGCTAGAATCGGGGCTATTAGAATTTTTACCTCCTAACTATTCCAAACACATTCCACCCTTTCTCATGTTCTTTGTAACTCCTTCATTGACTTCACTATTAAACCAGGTGATCTTTGTGAAGAGAAAGAAGAAAAATGCTATCGACGACTTAAAATTTTCTAACGATCACCTATCCAGGACCGATCCACTACTTCTTCTAAATCTGTCTTATTCTTCTGACGAATGTTGGCAATTCAAATATTTATAGCGTCATCTTGAAAAGCGTTGTTCGAAGAATCGTAACCGTCTTGCATCCAAATCATTAAACCAAAAATTCTTGCGTATGCCAAATAGATCACTTCTCGAGTTTAATGTGTTTTATTGATGCTGCCCCGGTGCAGAAACGCACTGGGCACGTGTCGGTGCGGTCCCAATCGAATACGTTATGTTATCAGACTTCTTAGAGATCTCCATGTTGACTAGCTCCTCATTTTCAACCATCCTACCGTGTAGTATTTTTCTTTAATTAACTCGATTCAACATTATCGAGTGTTAAGGCGAGTTAACTAAGGTTTTTTAGAGAAACGACATTCTGGATTTAAGTAGCGCTTTCGACGTCTGATTTTGATGGTTTTTCTTTTACATCAGCTTTTCTAACTTGCTGTAACTTTCTAAAATTTACGTAACTAGGATTATTGCTGCTGGTCTCTATAAGGCCAGCAGTTTATCTACAGTTATCTAATAAACAGAGCCTCGATCTCTAGTACCCTCTTCAAGAAACTACAATTCACTTCCCCCAAGCTAAGTTGACTAATGGCGTATTCGATTGGTTGCACCGGTGAGGTGCCAGTGCAGTTTTATTTGCACTACCTCAAATTCACGTGTTTTATTGGTCTTGCCCTGCAACAGTGCACCCACCTATACCTGTGTAAATCAATCACGTGATTGCACTCTACCAGTGCAGAGCCGCACTGGCTCCTTGTCGGTGCGGTCCCAATCGAATAGTCAATATTTAATAATCTTTCTCTCCAACGAATCAATTTTAATCAGATTCTTAAGCAACTTTTAATTTAAATACTCTCAAACAACCTTTTTCATCCCTCCCAAAACGAACATAACATCCACACAATTTACTCGGGATAAAAACTACTAAAAGCTCATAACCTACAAAAAACGTCGTCTCGACTCAAATTCTAGGATTCTGAGACCTACGCCTAGCTCTAGTTTTGAGTTAATCTCCGACAAAGATCTTGCAAGCTGCCGATTCTACTGCTAGCTCAGTGTGGCTCTGACTATCGTATACTTCCTTTCTAACATGTGCAATGTGCAAACTTAAAATGCTATGCCAACGAGAAGATAAATGACTTAAATGAGGCAAACTAAACAGTCTTATTTAAGGCTACATTAAAATTGTAAGTGCTGGAGTTTAGAAGAAATAGGTCTATGTGGGGCTAGGCTTCTCACAATAGACCTGTTGGGTTTTAAATAATGTTTCTTGCATAGTTGTGCGTAAGTAGATGTTGTGCTCTTCGGAGATTAAATCCATTTCTTGATCTAAGCCGTATATACGACGTTTCGTACTCTAATAACATACGGTCTCATTTATGTTCTTCTTCATCTCAAAATCTGGCTCCACATTCTTTATAACGACTGAAGATGCAATGCCGACGACAAAATAGACATCGTGTATAAGACGTGTTGTTTATAGAGAGCTAGTATAGATAATTAGATATACAGAAAACATCAGATTCTCAATTCTTGAAATTTTATTATCGGAGAAATTAATTCTCAAACAAATTTTCAAAAGAATTAATTACTACGATTTAAAGATTTGAGTCCCTGGTAGTAGAGCTCAAAATTTTAATTTTCACTTTAGGGAGCTGAAAGTTATTTCCAAAAGAAACATTTTTGTCCAGTTTAATAAAGTCAAAGGTCAAGTAATTTTTTGTAATCAAGAGTTTTTGGTCTCGACTATCGACCTATACGTCGTTCAACTTCTTGTTTTTCACAGATGAATTTCAGAAGGATATAAGAGAAAGCCAACTCAAACTATAGCACCACAACACGTTTATGTCTGAAGCTAGGGATATTTTACTTGTATAATTAATGATAAAGTGACTATCAATAATTTATTGATCAATACAAAGAGAAGACCTAATCAAACATTCATTAAGATGATGCAAAACTGAGAACAGTAGATTAAAAATTAAAATTACTTTTGAATCTAAAACTTTGATTACTTTGAGTATATACGCGGAGCTACTTTGCAAAGAAAGAGCCGAACGTTACCTCTAGTTTAGAGACAATTTTCTAATCGAATATCCACGTTTTCCAACTAACTTTAATTATTCAAACATGTATAACCTTTAAATATTGATCTAAACTTAGAATTTGATTTGATGGAAATTCAATTTATTGGTTCTAATTTTAGTTAATCAATAAAGCACTTAAAACTGAGGTTTCAACTATTGAACTACAGTATCAGAGTTTTCCCAACATTAAAAAGAGAAAACCATAAGCTGATGATATTTTTTTAAACACGTTATATAAAATTAAATAATAAAAAGCGTTATTAGCGATGTTACCTGCCTCACTCACGACGTAATACGTAGGTTACGAGTCAGTCACATACGATCCATCAAAGATCCGTCTTCGCAATGCAAAACCGTCCCCTTCATAAACATGAGTTAAAACATGAGAAATACACATAAGATTTATTGATATATTGTACCTCATTTTTTGTTAGCTCAAAATGTGACATTTACTTCAAATTTGCTTGATCGATTGTGAGAAACAGTACGCCGTGTCTCTGTAATCTTATTGATTTAAAGACTACCTTATTTAAAAAAAAACTGTTACAAATGTATATTTTTGTTACATTTTACAATCACGAACTGTTTTGTTTGATTTAACGTTACACTGCGGAATGAATGACGAAGAACGACTGAATCTACTATAATGCTAGTGCCATCATCAACTGCTAATTTAGAAACCCTTTTAAACGAATTATCCTCCCGCTTCACTAATGTGCTTTTGTGTTGATGTAAGTTTAACTTATATACTTAACTTACGTTAAATAGTTAATAAAATATATAACTATTTATCTTCTTATGGTAATATAATCGGTACATACATTAAAGCATCAACTAGTGCTATGGGTACTACTAGAGGAAAAGCCAAAAACCTCTCAACTAGAACTACTACTGCTAGAGCACATCAACCAGGCAACTAATTTGTTTAACTTTATAAAGACATTTGTTTCATTTAACTACGGCTCATAATAATTCAACAGCTTTTCGAAATTTGTGGTGTGGAAATTCGACCTTTAGAAAAACTAGTAAGTAGATGATTTTTTGCGTTGTATAATGATGCAATTTTTGGTGAGTTTTTTCAATGATCTCTGAGCAGAACGATAGTGACAAAGTCAACGTTAAAATCGGCACATAAAATTTCTTACTGATCTTCAACATCCGAAATTCATTATCTGGGGACTCTGGAGTTCCACAGACTTTTACAACGTTTTGAAAAAAATATTTGGTGTGGTATTATTTTATAATATAAACGTTATTACATTAATTATTCTAGTGATTGTATTTAAGTTTAATATATGCTCTGTCGACTAAATCATTTTGAAGTAAACGCATGAGAAAATAGAATTATTTACCGTATACTTAAACAAGCATCCGTGGCAATGGTTTTAATTTTTTTTGTTACACTGAAATAAATTACTTTAAGATTTTGTTTGTACATAGTATAATAAATGGTAGTGTAGTAATAAAGAAATCATAACCAATTTGCGTTTAACTTTTACGAATTCTCAAAAAAGTTGGAATCGTGAGCTACTATAATAGCTAAACCATGATTATACATACTTATAATGGGTACGATTAAAAAAACTTATTGAAATGAAGTTGAAAAAATGTTGAGCAGGCACTTAGAGCTTAAAATTACAATTTTTTAGATTGGCTCGAAGATTTTAAAAAAGTTAGAGAATTATGGTCGATTTAACAACATTCTCTGAATAAGACATTTGTCATATTTCATATTTCAAAGAAAAGCGCGATAGTTGTTCACCTTTAAGTATACTTAAAATGAACACGATTTTTAATATAAAAAAACGGAAGAAGACGAGAAAAGTCTCGCCTTGAAATACAGAAAACGACTAAATATGAACCAAGTTACCTATTTGTCTTATCCTTCATGTAACGCGTTGGTTATGTAAGTTTTTGCGAGTTAGAGTCGTCTTCATGCTTTGTGTAAGTTAAAAGTAAGTATCAATTTCATTTTCTTAGACAGCTGCAATTTAGCCTCCGTATTCCTCCTAATCCCCTAGATAAATCAGTAATTTTAACGATAAAATGACGAAATTATACTTAAAAGAAACAAAAGTAGAAATTGCACATTTCCCTTCATACAAGGACAATTTAGGTTAGCTTGGAAAGACCCAAGCTGGCAATCAAGAGACTGATCGGCATGGTCGCCCAATTGATCCTGCTGTACTAGGCTACCGTCTGGCACGAAGCAATGGTCGCTAAACGTAACGCGGCCAGGACGCTGAGAGTCCACGTGCAGATGGGACTCAGGGCTGCCTGCCCCTACAGAACCGTTTCTTTAGATACGGTGCTAGTGGTGGCCGCTATGTCATCGATCCATCCTTGAGCCCTGGAGAGAGCAACTCGAGCCACGAGAGTCAACAACAACAACTTGCGCCAACCTAATACTATCGCCGTGTGTCAACGTCGTTGAAGAAAAACAGAGAAAGGCCAATGGATCCGATCGCTCATACCCAACCTCCAACAATGGGTAGAGACGAAACACGGAGAACTATCATACCACCCGACATAACTCCTAATAGGTTATGGGTGCTTCAACGCCTACAAGCGTCAAATTAGGAAGCTGGCGTCCCCCAGGTGCGACCTGGAGGACCATATACTATAGGGCTTTTATGGTCAAAATGACTTAAAATCCCTTAAATAACAAACTTGTTTTATCCCTTTCTTTGTAGCTCCCGCCTCAATAAGCTATCTTATTCACTGAAATATACATGTAGGGACTATCGACCTCTTCTTTAGCGGAGATTTTTGGTCACATTCGGCTCATAAGCTATGCCAGTCTTATAGTATAATGACCTTTCATCGTATACAGCAACAGTATCTGAAGTAATGTGCAAGCGGTTCCGAGTACTGTTGTGCTCCCTTTAGAGAGGGGTTTTTAGTGAGTAAAAGCCTCACACAGCTATCAGTGCGGACTGCTGATGATGGTCTTCGTGCGTGAAGATTTTCCCCCTGACCTTTCCAACTTAGGCTAGATTAGGTGAGGTTAGGTTTTTAGTTACGGTAGCAGTGTTGACCCCATTCACAACGAATCCTACACTCTCCCTACCGCATGACATCCGGGCGGAGAAGCCATGAAGTTCCCCTCCTACCAAAAAAAGGATAGGTTAGGTTAAGTTTATCAATAAATAATAAACTTAAACTTACTGAAATATACCTAATGACTAGCAATCTTTGCTATCGGCTCATTCGTCACATTCGGCCCATAAGCTATACCAGTCTTATAGTATAATCGTCTTTGATCCTATATAGCAACAGTATCTGAAGTAATGCGCAAGCGGTTTCGAGTACTGCGTGCTTCCTTTAAGGAGAGGTTTTTAGTGAGGAGAAGCCTCACACAGCTATCAATACGGATGGCTAATGATAGTCTTCGTGCGTTTTTCCCTTCCCTCGAAAAAAATTTTAGGGCAGGTACGGCTAGGTTAGGTTAGGTTTTTAGTTAAGGGGTAGCCGTCTGGACCCCATTTTCAGACGACTCCTACACTCTCCCTGCCGCATGACATCCGGGCGACGAAGGCCTCCTACTAAAAAAAGTTAGGTCAGGTTAGGTTAGGGTAAGTTAGGTTAAGTTAATCGATAATTGGTAAGCTTGAACTTACTTATTAGAGTTTGGGCCCCAAAAGCGTTTAGTCCAATCGGCAACAGACGACCTGCCGACCTGGAGACCTGATCATGCCAACCTTGCGTAGATATACTTCTAGAGCGCACCACCAAGCTGAAAATAATGACGTTTTTGGCAACTTAGAAAGTTTGTAAGGAAAAACAACAAAATTCTAACTTTTCTAGTGCAGCAAAACATCAACGTTCACTCGTTGGTGAGCTTTCAAAATTGACCTGTTCTAGGCATTGCATAGTTCAAGCCCATTACAGACCTCTCACCTTATTGGCCAAAAGTCAATGCATAAAAACCTACCTATTATCTATAAAAGTAAGGAAAACGTATTTGGACAAAGTGTTGATTTCCAATCTAATTTCGTTTTGATCGCCCACTGGCCCACTTGAAGACATAAAGTTATGAATAATCATAGGAATGACATTACTGCTACCACAGTACCTACGTATTAATTTTTTGAACACATCAGGAGCTTAACATTTGTCGAAGAATGGAATAAAAAACATCTGTTTGATATGACATCAGACATAAAATGGTAAATTTGTTTAAGCATCCGACCATTTTATTTAAGATTGCATCTCATTAGCAATACAAAAAATAATAACAAAAACTTTTTTCAATTTTAAAATGTCTTGGCCATGAGACATGTAATTGCTGTTTTACAATAACAACTATTTAGCTACTGAAACCTGAAACCAAATCTTGTGTCTACAACAACATATAGATATTAACGACTGTAATATCTTTTCGGTGTTTGAACCTCTACACCCTACACCCATTATTGAGAAAAAAATTGATGTACGCAGCCAACTAGTAAAATAATAAACAATGTCTGTTGTTTATGCTAACCAAAGCTTCAAATAGAAGTGTTACTGTTTTATTACCATAATGACCTATCATAAGCTTTTAAGGATCAGTATTATAACGTCTAGTCAACCGGACTCAACCTGAGGTTAGAATGTCATTTTGTTTTGACAGTAAAATATTTTCTTTTACAATTTCAATCTACGGTTGACTGACGTAGTGCCAGTTTTTCAATCATCGTTTAAACTAAGTTCCAGCTGAACGAAGTTCAAGCTCATGCGCCGTAACTCGTTTACATTACAGTAAATTTACAGCGCATGAGATTGAACTTCGTTCAGATGGAACTTATAGTTTAAACGATGATTGAAAAACTCGCCCTTGCAATAGTAAAAATTTCACTATATGTCAAAATAAAATGACACGAGTCAACCGAAGGTTGACTAGACGTTATAATACTGGCCCTTAGTAGTTTCCAATAATTTTTTGAAAATGCTACCGAATTCTTTTCTATACAAGTTCTTTTCTGAAGACTTTTACTGCAAGTTCTCACATTCTTTACAAGTTATTTTCTGAAGACTTTGAAAAAGAAGAAGAAGAAGAGGTGGTAGAGGCAAAAGTATGACGAGAAACGTGAGGCAAAAATTTGTTCCCATTCATAAACGATTTTTGTGGGCAGATATCTCGTAAACTACAAGGAATACGGAAAAAATTAATATAAACAATCTTGTACAAAATTTGATACCCTTTCATTTTGCTACCTTTCCACCCCCTCCCTCTCTTAACCCTATAGTAGCTAGGACCGGGGACTTTTAGTATTTTTACTTCCAAACTACTCTAAACACATTCCTGAAGAACAAAATTCCACCCCCTTCGTGTCCTCTACACCCTTTTTTCAGCGTTCATGGACTAAGATGGGAAAAGATAATAAATTGAAAGTACCTAACACAACAAAACCACCATTGTGTATAAAATTACAAACTTAAATAGGTCCAATTAAAGAGCTCGCTTGGTATGCGTTTCTAATTTTCCTCAACGAAAAAAATGTATTTTTCACACCACGTTTAAAAACGATAAATAAGAAAGAAATGCGCACTAACAAAATATAATGCATATCAATTAAATACATTATTAAAATTTTCGCGAATTAATATCAATAATTAACATTTCCAACTTATAATTATCTATTTTCGACTTTGATTAGCAGTTGAATATATTTATGTTTACAAGGTTTTCAACTTTTTATTGTATTCGTGTATCGTAATTATTTTTCCTTTTCTTATAAAACAAGCGCAGTAGTTCCTCTTGGAGTTTAATTCGACATGTAATTTGTTTATTAAATTCACATAATTATAAGGTTGTTAAACTTAAAAAATAAAATTTTTCTTTCGAATTTATTAGACAAATTATAGTTAGGTACGCGATTTTGGCAAGCAAAAAAAAAGAATTTTAAGTATCTAAAATTTCATAGCTACAAGCCTACAAGCATTTTGATATAAAGAAAAAAAAGTTTGTTGGGAAATAATAAGTTAAAATCGTATTTGGTTATAGGTAGGTATGTGCGTACAAAACCTATGTAATGAAAAGCGTCAAAAGCAGTGTATCCCCTTGAAGTATAAACTAATACGGTTTGAACATCCATAATCTGAGCAGTGCCGGCGGCCTTGTTATTAGGCATCATTAATCAAGTCCTGGTCAGGAAATGAGTCAACCCTTTGGCCCTTCACTCGCCACACCAAGCACTTTACATACTTACTTGGACATACTGTGGTAACCGTCTCAAGACACATGGTCATGTTTTGGTTTCTATTATACGAGCACAACTTGAATTTGTTTACAATTCGAGAAAAAAATAAAATTTTAAACAAATGAATGTATTTATCCATAATTGTGGCTTTGATAACGAAATAATAATTTTTGATACCTATTGTCTATTATTACACAGCATTTATGTAATTGTTATTTTGTTGTCATAAAAATGGAATGAACCTGCAATTTACTTTTAAACAACTATACACTTAATGGTCAACTGACATAACAATAACCTTCGCGTAAAACTAATTTGTTTTACGTTTTCAAGGTTGAGTTAACAACTAATAATCATATTTTTTTGTTAATTCTTAGACAAATTTGGGCCATTATACCAGAAGTCGAGTATACTCAGTTAAAACGTTTGTAGTAAGTCAACAGAAGTAGTTCGTATGCAATGATAAGAATGGGACAATACAAAATGACCATATGGTCATAGGTACTTCCACTGGTCATATGCGACAGCACTCGCTCTGTGACGCCCATGAAGACTTTTATTAAGATGGCTCTAATCTTAAATATGCCAAAATTTTAAAACATCCACCGCAAACCAGTTACCATAAGGTTTGTGCTATGCACTCACACCAATAGTCAAGATGGACACCGCACTTCCGATCTTCGAATATAGTTGTAATAGTACGAACGTGATAGTTCGTATTACTTCGTTTTGAAGCTGATCTTAACAATGTTTTCCATAATTAAAGGTGTAAGGGACAACGAAAAATGTAAATAGCGATGTCCATCTTGTTTATTGGTCTGAGGCTGTGCATAAAGTCCAATAAATTATTTATACGTTGTGGATACTAAAGAGTATTTACACATTCGTGTAAAGCAAGATCTGATTATAAAAGCGCTATGTGCTAGCCACATTACCTTCATTACAATGCAATACTCACGTATAAAACTTAACGATGTCCCTCATGACAAACTTAAGGCTTCAAACTTAATTTTGAAAAACACAAACTATAAACAATTAAACACCCTGTGAATTAACATAAAACTACATATTATCTGTGCGTGCTTTTAAACATTTTCCGTGTTTTATGATGGTGGTCAGTATCAAAATAAACTCGAAGTTAAACATTATAGAAGAGTAAATTTTGTACATGGTTAAAAGCTTTTATAACTAATAAATTATTACCTAAAAGACATTACTAAAGAAAGTTTCTAAAACAATAATTATATATTTTTCATTTTAAGTTAAAAGTATTCTTGTCATTATAATACAAAAACGAAGTTTGAAAATCAATTAAAGTTTGGAAGATAAGTAATTCAATCAATATGTAAATATTTTCAAAAGTTGTTGGTTTTAAAAAATAATTAAAAATTAAAACAGAGCGACTAATACCTAACTTAGCTACCTATAATAGACAGGGCTGGATTAACCTATAAGCAAAAGTATAGGGCTTAGGGCATCACCTGAAAAGGGTGCGCCAAGCGAACTAAATGCGGATTTTATTGAGCGAGAACAAATGTGTCAGAAACGATGACGTCACTAACAGACTACAGGAACCAACAAACATAATTTGAGCTTTCGAAAGCAAACTAAAATTGATTCGTTAAAAGTTGGGTCGAGCTCTATTCCTAACAAAGTCTGAAATTTCCTGAAAATGTTCCTGGATTGAAAGCTTCTCTCCCTTGACACAGTCCCCAGGGCGTTCAGGAATCTTTATAGGGTATGATTTACATCTACCATTGTACCAAATTTCAAGATCCTATAACACCTAGAAGTGCTACATTTATTTCAAGCTATACAATTATCCCATTACACCTCGGTTCCCATGTTCCAAGTAATTCAGACTTTTGTGAAGACCTTTACGGTATGATTTTGATTATTTTATGTTACCTACCTCGTTACACTTTAAAGCCCCAACAGGACCGATTGAAAAGGTTTTTTCAGAAAAGTTCATACTTGGGGTTTGAGAATATACCTACTCTCTCCAAATATACAAATTCTTCTAAGAGAGGCAGTTTGGTCTAAGCGTTGACGAATGCACCTGTCAGTCACGACTTTGATTTTTCTAGGTTTAGTTAAGATGGAATGCAAAGCTAATAGTCTTAATCCGGCCCTGTTTATGAGCAAAATCAGCTTTGTTTAAAATTTATTTGATATAAGAGAAAAATTATAAGCTCTCTATTGACGCAGAACTTCATTGTCATTTACTAATAAAGCTCATTCTGGGTAAAAGCACGGTTAAGAACGGTTTAGAAGACAATACTAATAAACTATACATCGGGGGGGTCCAAGCGTGTTTCTACGGAGGGTAATGGAGATACTAACCTTCTCTCTTAGAGAATAAACTTTTAAGATCACAATTTTAGATTTCTTGATTTTTTAAGCGAGGTCCCTTAAGTCACCCGGATTCGAAAGTTACTGCAAATATCACAATTTTCGTTCACCAATGGATTCCAACCCTGGACTTTTTGTTTAAAACCTCCAGTGGGTGTTTCAAT
The DNA here is from genome assembly GCA_963924605.1 of Malthinus seriepunctatus. Taxonomy (NCBI): domain Eukaryota; kingdom Metazoa; phylum Arthropoda; class Insecta; order Coleoptera; family Cantharidae; genus Malthinus; species Malthinus seriepunctatus. The sequence goes on along the minus strand of OZ004601.1, from coordinate 15,017,255 downwards.
ATCTTTTTGATAAAATAAAAAGATTAAAAAAAATTTTCATAGCTCACAGCTTTCAGTAGCGTCTATTGGAAGTAGCTAAGGAGCTCTTAATTTCGAATAGTCTGTACATTCTACGATTTTTTAATGCTTTTCTTAAATTTTCAAAATTTTAAAAATCCCTTTATTGATGTCGTGGCCCTATGAGATGTAGTCGACTGTTTTAACAAAAGTTTTGGGTTCGGGCTTGACGAAAAATAACTATAAACTTGAATTTTTTTTCTTTGCCGACCACTGACTTTTAGAAAACTCAATAAATAATTTATTTAATAATTAATGTTCTAAATAAATAATTAATACTGTATAATTAAAAATAAATGTATCTATTAACTAAATTAAATAATAAAAGTCGATAAATAATTCGTTTTCATCTTAATTCATACTTTACTAAAATGGTCACGTGTCGGGAAAGAAACAAAATTCAAGTAGTATTAGGTATAGGTAATTCATTCTCTTTAAGAAAATTTTACAAATACTTGGCGATATCCTTTTATTTTATTGTGATTAGATTTGTATGAGCATGAGCACATGAATATTGTACAGGGTGTTCGAATTTTCACGTAAAATTAAACCAAAAACTGAAAAAATAAACAACCTTAGTAAAGGTTGAGGGTGCTCGATTTAACGGAACCACTTTGTCTACTTTTTGTTTATTAATAAATTATTAATGGTAGTGTGTTTCTATAGAGACACGCTGTATATTAAGGCCTTTTTGGAAAATGTGTTAAAGCAAAACTTCATAAAAACCTGTAAATAATTTAATAATTGCAAAGAAATACCTAAGTTTAGAGCTACAGTAATAGGTTTTCCATTACCTATACCTAAGTAGTCACCGTAGTCACCTATAAATAGGTACCTACTCCCTGAGTATGTAATTTTTTTAAAATGTGTGATTTTTACGTGGTAAAAGCACTAAAATGCTTTCAAGAAACATAATAATGAAAATCATGAAACCATTACACGTCAGCTCGTGGTTCAAAAAATTTAACAATCGCTTCTTTTAATCTGGCAGCAGACCAAAATACGTCTCAAATGACATAAAATGATACCTGTGCAAAGATTCGTAAAAAAATCCCGCCGTGACCTTCTTAGGTAGATAATTGCTTTTTTCCGGAAAATTATATTCGTCACAAGAAGAAAAACTCGTTTCTGCAGAGTTCGCGATCGGAATTCATAAAGTGTAAGACGCTGAACTCTGAAGAGCTTACAAACAGAATAAACATAAAAATTGTGAGCAGGTAATAGTTTACGTTGTGTAATAAAATTCAAAAAAATTCAAATTTGTGTTGGGCTCAACACACAAAAACCTGATCATAACAAACGTTAGTGCATCAGTCCGCGAGTCGAAGATTTGCAGCAATTACTGCTACCGGCATCGGCAGCTAAAATTTTATATTTTAAATTGCAGATTTATTTCTTAACCAATTGAAGAATTACAAAATTTTTGTTTTTCACAATAAATTCCGAGGCTAATTAGGCCCCCTATTTAAACATTAATGCAAATTATTAGTTAAGAATGTTCAAAAGAAATAAATAGGTAGGTACGCGTAGTTGAAAAAAAACAAAACTATAATTACTTATTTATACATAAAACATTAAACGAGTATATAAAAAAGAAATGATCTGAGAGTGTATTGAAGGTAGGTACTCATGCACCAGGTATAAGTACCTTACATAAAACAATAATACCTAATGTAAAGACGATTAGTTATTTATTATCAAAAGTTGTCAACTGTGCATTTCTTGTAATAAAATATAAAATGTAAACCAGTAGCTATCAAATGATAAGAGATACTTACACCCCTCCAGGCAGACAAGTGGCGCGCGACGTCGACAGCCTCGACGCTCTCTCACTGACGTCTTGAGGGTATTTAACAGCGCATCGTCAGCCACGCGGTGCATACAATTCTCTTATTGCACTCGTTTCGCATGGCTCTCTGGCATAAACAGCGCGAGTTTCTGCAATTTAAAAAAAATTATTAAATAAGTATACGTTCGACGTACAAAATAACTGTACGACGTCCTGTACAATTTCAAACTAAACGTCAGTTTCTCATCTATTATTTTTGTCCGCGTGTATTTAGTAAATTGTCCTCAAAAATATTCTCAACTAAAAGTATATTTTTTTTCTTTACAAAAATTTTTGTTATACATATATATATGTAATTGCCTAGAGCTAGTCACGCTAACTGAAGAACCGCCTCCAAAATCGGTGCCAGCCCACCGCCTCTTCAGAGAGAGTTAGTACGCTTTGTCATTGGCTCTGTAGGGCTTCACGTGACCGGCCATCATCCTCCTCAATGGGAAAGAAACAAAAACAACCGTCACTAAACAGTAACTATGAACATACACGTAACAATCGTTTCCTATTTCTGGTCTCACGAAGGATTGGTAACTTTTCGCGCGTTGACGCGTAACTTTGCGTTTAAATTACGCACGCAGTGTAATGCACCCGACGACGACCACCACCGACGCGGCTACTAAAATATGCAAACACTCATTTAGTGCAAAAGTGTCTTTAACAATTTAATTTATACTTTTTTTATAGTAACAAGTTGTTTCATTCGAAATTAAAATGGCGCAAGTGAAGAGTTATATAAGTGATGAATTTTAGTGAACTAGTGCGATTAATAAAGTGTTAGATACAGGTAAATGAGAATTAAACATCCTCACCGGATGCCGACCGGACACCTCGAGGAAGGCGAATACGTGGCGGTAAAAACGCGACCGGCAACCCCCGAGGGATCTGGCACGGGCGGCTTTTGGCTGGCCGCCGTGTCGGCAGCCTCGGGGGCACCTCACGGAAGTCTTCCCCTCGAAGGATGTAACGAAACGGGATTTATTAACAGTCAACCATCGATGGCCGAATTTATGACTGCATTACCTCATCTCTCTGGGGATATGTCTCATGGTCCATCGATGAGTCCGCAACACACACCTCCTAGTGGTGGATATCCTATGGAAGTACCACATTCTTTAGGATCACCAAATGTTAATGTGCCTGAATATCCTTGGATGAAAGAAAAGAAAACCACGAGGAAGAGTAGTCAACAGGGTAAGGAAATTTATTTATGCTTTCGAGACGCGGCATTTATATCACCGTATTATCCTACCTTATTGCATACGGATTTCCTTACTTTAACCTATAGGGTTGAATTCTTTATATACTTAGGTACTTCGACTATCGATTTTAAAGGTATACAAAAAACAACATTTTTTATAACTAAATAAAATTATACACAACCCCATTTTCAACTATAGTCGAAAAAAATTTTTCTCAAGCTAAATACGCAGTTTGAATACTCGATTTCCTAATACATAAATAATGTGCGAGTAATTTTCATCAAAGACGTTTCTCAATATTATTTTGAACTCTGTCTATAGTACCTATAGATATTTGATGACATTGATGTTAAACAATGGTCGCATATGTAAAAATATTATTATATGATGTGAATACAAAGTGATACAACAAACGGGATGTCCTTTTTTGATGTAATCTACAAAATATACCCATATAAACTTATTATTTGATCACTAACACATCATAACCTTTTGAAAATTGTTTTTATCTGATTTCGCTGTATTTTTTGTTTACATTTTTATTAAAATCTTTTGTACACGATAATAAATATTTTTCATAAAAAAATATTTTTAACAAAAAGCTAAAAAAGAAGCAGCAATTTACAAGGAAATTTAATTCACCATGTGAAGATGTTGCAGCTAAATAGTGCACAGGAGGGTAAAACTAATAACCACAAAGAATTTTAAATTTTTTCCATTGCCCAGTTGATGATTTTCAAATTTTTTATCTAAGAAAAGTGGTCAATTATTAGGGTCTAAATTTGCCTATGATACAAGCAAAATCTCTTTTCAATTCGTGTAGGTTAGGGATTGCAATCCCGTTAATTTTTTCAATCCCGAGATTAAATAATCTGGTGGGATCCAAGGATTTAGGATCCCAAGATTGCAAATCCGCAGTGTAGATAGGTACCTTGGTTTTTTTAAGGAAAGTAGAAGCTTAAAAACCGGTGAGCCTTTTCAGGACGTCTGTCCGTCCGAAGCACGATAAACCACGAAAGTTTTGACCCAAGTTCTATAGACAGGATGTAGAATAGTTTTTGAAGAGATATTTTTCCAAATATTGGCTCCCTTAATCTTTTTATGATATTTAAATAAGGGTTACTACGGAAAAATTGTAGACCATCGCAAAAGCTACGCTCAAAATATACTAGACTTGTTACTCTAGCAAGCATTCATCGTGAACCTTAAGCTATATTTTCATACTCTTATAATAGGTATAGCAAATTAAGAAGGAAAATTATAACTTTTCGGCCTTAATAGCTTTTCGCTGGAGATTTTTTAAATTAAACACAGTCTTCCCTAAAAATCTAACCCAATGCTTAGCTTCATTGGGAAAATATTTAGCTAGTTATAAAGTATTCTATCCTGATGGGTACGTCGATAAGATGCCCTTTTTGGAAGAAATAGAAAGAACTGCATGATAATCACATACAATCTTTATTTTTATTCAGATTATTCGACAACTGTTAAATGTGTTGCGAGCCCGCTAAATATTCTTCTAATAAATTTGCTGTTTAAACATAAAACCAACCAATTTCGGTAATTTTCTTTGAGAAGAAATAATTTTAATTTTCTTTTGAGTATCTCAAACAAGAAACTATATCAGAACCCTTGTCAAAAGTTCCTTTGTTAATTTCCTATTGGTACAAGATGACAGCTGGTAACTGGAGAATCATTTTTTAGAGTAACAAGTGCAATAGATGTGTTCTGAATAGATTTTGAGATGGTTTAGTGATTATAGAAGTAAATATTTAGAAAGCTACTTAAACACCCGGTGATATATCTACAGAGTGTTAATGAATAACGGGAACAAGCGTTCGGGGCTGGTGTAGAGGGCGTTAGTACAATCAGCCTCACAATTAATGGCCACAATTATACGCCTAGCATGAATTGTGGATGCAACCATCATAGCACCCTCTACTTAAATTGAGGGGTATAACTTTATTTTCTTCTCTCCTTTGGTCGTTGTTGGCTAATAATATTGTACAATCATTTTTTGAATTGGTTTATGGGTTCTTTGAGACGTCGTTGCAGCGATACTAAGCAAAGAAGCTGTTGCTTAAATTCCTGAAAATTTACGGTGGTTAATTTAGCGAAGAAGTTCTTGAAATGTTTTTGTAGCCACAAACGAAATTTGAAGCATAATTATAGATTAAAGGTGGAAATACACGCATAGGCCTTTACTCCGGCTTTCCTGCGCAATTTTGGCCTGCACATGCCTCAACATTTTCAGGTTTGTCTGCACAGGCCGCTTGAATAATGTACAAATGCTCCAGTTCGGCCTGTGCAGACCCGACTGCGTAGACCAAGCTGAAGTAAAAGTCTGTGCGTGTGGCTCCACCTTAAGGATAGAAGTCCACTTTTTGGATTTATTTTCTGGCTACTAAGCATTGGGACTTGTTTGAAAATTTCAGTGGCTTAATAATCCAGAACTTCTTCGCTTAAAACCTCTATATAACGAGGGTTCGAAAAGCCCATATATACTTTCAAAAATTATTGTACTAACGCCTTCTACCACCCGTTAATTCATCAACACCCTGTTGTTGAATTAAAATATATTAAAATTGTTTGATTATTATTTTTATAAACTTCAGTGAGCTCTTATCTTTTCTGATAAAAGTAGAATTATCTTCAAGTCATGAGTCGTGAGCAATCATTAATGGGTACATTTTACATATGAAATCTCAGATTTGTTAGAAGAAAATATACATATAGCACGATTTTCGAAAGAAAAGCTCGATACAAAGGGAAGGGAATTCTTTTATCTACAAAATCTATAGTCAATCATTAGTGAATCATTTATTTAATTACATTAACAGATAATTAGGATTTTTAACAACGTTTGTAAGTCGAAAAAAAATGATGCGGTTTTTAAGTTCCGTTGTGGAACCGTAATAAACCGAACGCACATTTCTAAGAGAGCTTTTCTTTCGGTGGGCGGACTATACATGGCTTACAACGTATTTCAAAGTTTATTGAATAGAAACAAGAATGCTCTGTTATAGCAAACAAAAAGTTGAATTTTTCCAAAAACAAATAATTTCCTTAGAAAAGATTAGTCCTCTGTCCAACAATTCTTAACAAGACTCATATAGAAGACAAAATGAAAAATTTTATTCAGTAGATAGTAGTAAGAAGCTCGATCTGGTTTATGGAATTAGTCAATTATGCGAATGCTATAATAGCAGATATTTTGATTCAAAAGATTAATTTTGTGAAAAGCATTCTTATTCCACTCCTGAAAATCAGGCGTTTGCTGTTTTAAGACTTTCAGGTTGAAAGCCCTATAACACAAAGTGACTTGTGTCTATGAGCCAGTAAACCTCACCTCTATGCTTTAAAATTCTGAAAATCAAGTGCAAAATATACTATTCTTTGATTTTTTTAGCGTAAAAACCGTTATTGTCTGTCAGCATATAACTCCCAGGCGATTTGAAGTCGTAAATCTTAAATCTTACCTAAACGATTGACTCAAATTAAACAATAGATTAATGCCAATGGCTTTAAGAATAGGCTTGAACTTATTATTACAGTCACTATGTTTTTAAGTTCTAAATTGAACGGCTACCTAAATAAAACATGACATAAAATTAAATATAGATAAGTTAATTTAATCTTACAAATACAAAATAGTAAGCTAAGTAGCTAAGTTTTCTAAATGATTCACTCTTGTTCTTGATTTTCTTTGCCAGACATAATAAAAAAAGCAGTCGAGTAAGCTTTAGCTAAGAACACCATTATTTTGAATTTTGACTGTTGATTTTTTCAAATCTTCACTTTCTATGACGAAAAAGAAAATTACTGAGCATAAAATTTTTCTTCACTTTTATGAGGAATAAGAAAATTCTTGAAAATAAAATTTTTCTTCACTTTTTCTAACAAAAAAGAAAATTATTGAGCGTTAAATTTTTCTTTACTTTCTATGACGAAAAAGATAATTATTAAGCATAAACATTTTCTTAACTTTTCATGATGAAAAAAAATTATGGAGCACAACATTTTTCCTCCCCTTTTATAACTAAAAAGCATATTATTGAACATAAAAGTTTTCTTTACTTATTACGACCAAAAAGAATTATTGAGCACAATATTTTTCCTCCTCTTTTCTAACGAAAAAGAAAATAATTGAGTATAAAATTTTTCTTCACTTATTATGACCAAAAAGAATTATTGAGCATAATATTTTTCCTCCCCTTTTATAACGAAAAAGAAAATTATTGAGCATAAAATTTGTCTTCACTTTTTGTGACGAAAAAGATAATTATTGAGCACAATATTTTTCCTCCCCTTTTATAACTAAAAAGCATATTATTGAACATAAAATTTTTCTTCACTTATTACGACCAAAAAGAATTATTGAGCACAATATTTTTCCTCCTCTTTTCTAATGAAAAAGAAAATAATTGAGTATAAAATTTTTCTTCACTTATTATGACCAAAAAGAATTATTGAGCATAATATTTTTCCTCCCCTTTTATAACGAAAAAGAAAATTATTGAGCATAAAATTTTTCTTCACTTTTTGTGACGAAAAAGAAAATTACTGAGCATAAAATTATTCTTCACTTTTATGAGGAATAAGAAAATTCTTGAAAATAAAATTTTTCTTCACTGTTTCTAACAAAAAAGAAAATTATTGAGCGTTAAATTTTTCTTTACTTTCTATGACGAAAAAGAAAATTATTAATCATAAACATTTTCTTAACTTTTTATGAAAAAAAAATTATGGAGCACAACATTTTTCCTCCCCTTTTATAACTAAAAAGCATATTATTGAACATAAAAGTTTTCTTTACTTATTACGACCAAAAAGAATTATTGAGCACAATATTTTTCCTCCTCTTTTCTAACGAAAAAGAAAATAATTGAGCATAAAATTTTTCTTCACTTATTATGACCAAAAAGAATTATTGAGCACAATATTTTTCCTCCCCTTTTATAACGAAAAATAAAATTATTGAGCATAAAATTTTTCCTCACTTTTTGTGACGAAAAAGATAATTATTGAGCACAATATTTTTTCTAAATCAGCACAATATTTTTTATAAATCACAGTATATTACCATTAACTTTTTTTAGGGGTCAATTTTTTATGATATTGTTTATTGAAAAATGTAGAAGAAAATTGTATTGTATTTAAAATACTGCCCATTTTGATATATTTTAGAGAAGGCGTTGTATAGTTGGGGAAGCACTGCTAGTAATAATACATAAAAGCTGCTTTAACGAGCAATCAAAAGTTTAATTCATTCTAGAATGTTCAGAATTAATTGGTATGTGAACCATTACAATAAATATTTATTGCCGAATTACGTAACATGTACATGTACACCTTGTACATTATAATTTTTTAATTTTTTTATTCACATGCTCTGTGTACCATCAGACGAGACATCACTTATCACATGGCTATTTATTTCTGTAAATATCTGTTTTACAAAAAAATTTGTTAAATAAACGTTGTTTGAGACGGCTTTCCCGACAGTTTTGACAACAAACAATTTTATTTCTGTGGAGCGTGGCCAACTTAGATTTTTTGAAATAGGAACGTCTGTCCAAGAAATCGTGTACCTATGCATCATCATGCAGACATCGTAAATAGTCGTAATTATCAATTATTAACCATAACGTTAGAAAGAAATTAATTTTTAAACTAGCAGTATTTAAAGCCTGTAGGCTCCAGAGCCAAAATATACCTAAATTTTGGATTTTTTGTAAATCTTCTAATCTCTAATTTTTTTATCATTGATATCACTGGTGTCCTGGCTAGCCAGGAGATTAGCCTCTTCTATTTAACGTTTACCAGTTGGCTTAAAAAATATTTAATTCTGAGCTGTAATAATTTAAAAAATTTAAAAAAATGATTTTGTCACACTGCAGCAGGCCATAAAAGCAACCCTCGAGTTCTTCAGGAAAATTTAAAAAAAGGAACAATCCACATAAAATATTCATAACCAAATGTGCCTTGTTGTGTGAACCGTGGTATATTCCTCAAAGCTCTACAATTATTTCAAACATCTCAACATAGCGATCAAAACCACTTAGTCCGGTCAAGTGTTACTTCCTTGATAGAAACTCCTCCCATTCCTTTAATCCAGAATCCATCTCGAACTTTGGACAAACTCAAAGATACTGGATGAGGGAGGTCGCTGATGCCGGTCATTGAAAGGCCAGTATTCTCTTAACATGGATCTCTTAGTCTGGGCTAACAAAAGATAGTGACATAGAATATGGTGTATACGCATATTTGTAAACAGCAGACGCGCGCGTACGTTCGTAGACGTTCGTCCCATGCCGAGCGGACCTTGTATACAGCAGACTTGTCCGCTCCAAAGGTCTGCTATTTACACGAGCTATATTTCTACTAAAATACTTCTAATTTTATTAATTGATTAATTCTATTCCTTCCTACTTTAACACTGACGTTTCAATCAAAAATATCTATAAAAAAATAATTATTTAAAAAATAATTTAAAATAGGAAAAAAGTAGATCTATTTATATGATGATGTACTTTATGACACCCTTTTAGAATAATGGTCACTGTTGGATTTCCAAAAAAAACTTTATTGGGAATTTTTACTTTCAAAAACACTTTTTATTTGTTAGAATTGCAATTCTGTAATTGTAAACTTGCAAAGAAGATGCTGAGGTAGCATAAAAATTAAATACCTACAACTTGAACTCCTCATATTTTTTATGTTTATTAACAATTTGGATTTTTATAATAACTAGAGATGACATTTTAAATATTTTTCATTTTAATATGGAATTTGGGGATCTACAAACAGTTAATGGCAAAATCCGTTTTCCAAAATTTCCTTTCTTCTTTTTCGTTTATACGATCTTTTTTTAACTGTTTACTACCATACTTTACCTTTTTCTTCCATTTTTAGGATTTTTTTTACCATTTTCTACCGTTTCTTTTTACTTATAAAATATATTATAAGAGGCTCCCCATTTTAAGATCCTCTTGTACGTTTCTGATAATATCAAAAACCATATGATCTGACAACTTATAATTATTAATTGAATGTAAAATTGATGTTTTTCATTCGGGTTTATTCATTACAAATATGTGACTATTATACATTTTACATAAGCTTTTTAAAACAGATTACTATGAAGGTCTAGTAAATAGCAGACTGCTCGGTACGGCACGTCTGCTGTATATACCATGGTCTTTCGGGTACCTAGTGACCTGACCGCGCGTCTGCTGTTTACAAATATGCGGTGTATACGTTGTCTGCTTCAATACATCTTCTGGGACTTTCAGCACCACCTATCCTGAGTGAATGAGAATGTCAGTAATAGGGAAAAATTGAGTGCAGCTGCTACCTAAAGTCTAAATCATGCACTGTCACTGTCACTGTTTAATCACAAATAGCTTTTCCATGTAGATCTCTTAGATTGTTGTGTCCAGTATTGGTAGTTACCTATAGTTGAAGCCAAATAAAGTGGCGCATGATTCGCCTCCTTAGAGTGTAAGAAAAAGTCCATAGTAAACGTATTTCTAATCTTAATGCAGGGCTAGTGCAATATTTCTACGTGTGGTGGACCTGCGGAGCTTCAGCGCGAATTTTTACTGACAAATTTTTCTAAACTGCGCTAATAATCACGTTTTCTTAACTGACATGAATCATGCCCCACTTTATTTGGTCTCAACTATATTAAACATCTTTGAAAAAAGTCTGCAGTGATTATGATTATGAGCATTGTCATATGGTTTCGTTTGTTCTTATTCTGTAGCTTATAGGAGTACGAGTAGGATTTCTCTGGTGCAATATACGCAGAGCCGTAGCCAGACTGTGTTATCAGGGCAGGCTCAAAAATTTCTAAGAAAGGCTGCAAGCTAATTTTAAAGTTTTCTCTCTTCTGGATTTGTATAAAGCTGTTGACCACTGTAATCTCTTCTGAGGATGAAAGTTTTTTGCCCAAACTTTGCAAAATTTGACTTTCTCAAAATCAATGTTTTCTTTTTCTGCACCGATTAGGAACTTATCGTTTCATTATTATTACGAAACCCTTAGAAAGCTCTGGCTAGAACAGGCTTAAATCTTAGGGTTAAATGCATTAAATCTGCAGTGCAGCTAATCAGTATCGAATTGCAAAAAGTTAACACCCATCTCAAAATGGCATACTTTGACGAGGTCTTCCCACGAACTGAGAAAGATTAAATTTACGGCGAAAACGTATTTGAGTCTGCACTAAAAATTCGGACAAAATATGCAACTTTACTGCAAATACTCGTCCACTAACAGGCCAATTAGTTGAAACTTTGAATATTAATAAATCACTTTCTGACATTTCACATAATTTTCTCACATCAACCTATCAAAAACAGTTCAATCCTGATGCCAGACCCTGTATAATATTTAGTGCTCTTATTTTGTTTTAAATTTTGAGTATTCCATCTTTAACTTTTAACCAATATTTTTATGTGCCATATAATCCATAACCATTTACAGCCTTCTTATAATGTAGGTAATCAAAATTTGACATCGCCACTATTACATCCTCAACTATAAGATTACCTCATAAAATAAATAGTATCGCTCCATCACTTATGAATTAATTTATAAAAAAAATTGAAATCACATAAAAGAGAAATTGTATTTATATTCAACACTTTACAGTTAGTGTGTTTGAAAATTCGGTCACAGTTTTTTTTTATATAATAAAAAATAATGAAATTTTTATGATTTCAAAACGTGATGGTTATTCTTTATTACCTGTGAATTGAATTGTATAGAGTTGAAAGGAAACTTTATATTTTTTTTTGAATACTAACACTATCAAATTCAATTGATAATAGAAAATAAATATGTGATACTATAATTTTCACTACTTGTAATATTAATTATGTGCTTAAAATTCAATCATTTTCACTATGAATGTGATTTGGCGTGATAAAAATGTGTTTGTCATTTTATTTCTATTGGATGAATAGATTGGGTCGCTTTGAATAGAATTATAGAAAAATTGAATTTGTCAACTAGCAAATAAATTCTAGGGGAAAATTTTTTAAAAATACAATTGATGAGATACGTGTAATTTCTAACGGCATTACATTACAAGAGAACATTAAGAAAATATTGTACTTTGTCATGCGATGCTCTTGTGGGCGTTGACAAATCCACACGCAGCGTCGTTGATGTATTTGTGAACGAACGTTGCATATTTCTTAAAAAATATTAAAACCATCAAAATCAATTTGTACCTACGAAAAAAAAGAAATGGCTTACATTTATAACTATATAAAAGAATCAAACGACGTCAAAACTTTTCCTTCGCTCATTTTGAAAAATTGTGTGTGTACAAGAAGAAAATGTGTGAAAAAGTAAAAAACCCATAAATAAAGCAATAAACTCACTTAACAAATCGTTTGTTATCAAGACGTTTAGCAGTAGGCAATTGACAAGCATTAACGATGTACTTACAATGTAGCGGAAGATGAAGTGGCCAGGCGGGCAGTGGCTCGCCAGAATGATCTGTAAATGGAGTGTCGGGTGTCGAGCGCGAGCCATAACTCATGCCGTCGGGACGCCGCGTGTTAACGTGCTACCCTGCTGGTACGATAGTCTCCCGCTGGGTAGACAGACCCGGGTCCCGTTGCGATGTTTAGCCTTGTTATATATATATCGCATAGATAGCGGCAAAACCTGTGGATTCACACATTCATTCGATTTGTCAAACCTTATTAAGATTAAATACGACAATGTAATTGTCAACAATAAATTTACCGCACATACACACGATTCGTTTATTTCGTTTTGTTATTGATTCAGTTTTTATAGATTAAAATTGACACTAATTATGAATTATTATTAAAGGTTTATCATTAACGATTTTTCTTGCATTTTCTGAAAAGTTATTGAAAACTTTTGAGTATTTTTGAGTCAATTTTTACTATAACCAAACATGGATTTTATTTTTTTTTGAGAAAGAGAATATAAATGTATGTAAGCTAGTACAGTTAAGGGTGCTTTGAATATAAATAAGTAGACAAAGACCTTAATCTCTTATTGAGTGAGGGTGCTAGAATATCATTCTCGATGCTCGAAAATCTCACATTTTTGTTTATTTTTGTTCAATGACCATATAAAAGTGAAAAACTCAATTACGTTTATAATCAACATATTTTTTTTTACTTCTCATTTCACATACACTGACAATTCTAGATCATCTTGTACAGTCAGTAGATTCAATTTCTCAGCTTGCCTTAAAATTTAAGTTACTTGTTAGACACCCCATAGCCTATTTTAAACAAATGTTTGGGCTATAAATTTATCGTTATAATTGAGAATCATCAATGGTTAGATAATCATTCAATAAAATTATTTCAATGTGATCAGCAACATCAAGTAGCTTATGAAATGTAATACTCATAGCATAGCGATTTACACAAGGAACATGTATGATAAAAGCAATTAGTATTCTGAAGATTCTTAAGCCTGCGCCACATACACACGCTAACCTTCCGGTTTGGTCTGTGCTGGCAACCGCATCTCCAACCTGGAGCATCTGGACATCGTTCAGTACAAGTGAATAATAGGCCAAACCGAAAGGTCGCCCTTTTAAACTTTACAAATTGCATTAGAAATTAATTATATCCAATACTCATAAAATCAGTGATTCGAAATAACTCAATCGAATCTTGGTCTTCAAAAAGTCTTGGTCTTGAAAAAGTATTGACTCTAAAGTCTTGATCTTCAAGGCCAATACTTTAGGCTAAACTCTGTGTAGTCTTCGTCTTGGTATTGGAAACTCTTTTAATTGTCTGTGTGCAGTATCAGGCTGGCACTAAAATATGTGATCACAATGCTTAGAAATTCGCGAGTTCAAGTCAAGACTCAACCGAATCTTGGCTTTCGAAAAGTCTTGGTCTTGAAAAAGTCTTGACTCTAAAGTCTTGGTCTTGAAGACTAACGCTTAAGACTAGATTCTGTGTAGTCTTCGTCTTGAAATTGGAAACTCATCAGGAAACTCTTTTAATTTCCAATGTGCAGTATCAGGCTGGCACCTCGGCACTCGGATATGTGATCAGTAGTTAGAAATTCGCCACACCAAGACAACATTTAACCGAATTTTGGACTTCAAAAAGTCTTGAGTCTAAGGTCTTGATCTTGAATGGTGAATGCCAGTACTAAAGACTAGACTTTGTGTAGTCTTGGTATAGGAAACTCTTTTAATTTCCAATGTGCAATATCAGGCTTCCACTCGGATATAAATGTGATCAGTAGTTGGAAATTCGCGAGACCAAGACAAGATTTAACAGAATCTTGGTCTTCAAAAAGACTCCAAAGTCTTGATCTTGAAGGCCAATATACTTAAGACTAGACTTTGTGTAGTCGTCGTCGTCTTGGTATTGGAAACTCTTTTAATTTCCGAAGTGCAGTATCAGGCTCGTACTCGTACGAGAAAGATAAGGATTAAGATTGTTATAGTGTGAAGGATAAACAAAAGCTCGTTTTCAATTAAGCCACTTAGTCGGGCCCACTGTCCTACTTCCTTATAGTAACTGCTCCAGTCCCTTCAGACCTGAATCCAGCCTAACGTTTAGATAAACTCAAGATATTGGAGGCTGATACTGACCATAAATTCTTTGATTTGCGCTGATGCACTGACAGCAGTTTCGTCGCTTCCTTTCGAACCCATTCTATTATAAATAGATCCTTGTTTAATCGATAGCGTCCAGCGAGAGAGCCATCGATAAAGGTTCTCACAAGACAACCCCTAAGTAATAGTCTTTTTAGCAAACCTACAGCTCGTACCCTAAGCCGAATAATCTTTGTGAGCTGCTATAATGAATGTTCTTGATAAAGTAACAAAGGTGCTGATCCAAGAAGTTATAACGCGTTCGAGGCTAACAGACGCAGTAAGAGTAATCGACCTCTTACTCATCAACTCGCCAGCTCTTTCATCTCCCTTGTCTCCTTGATATGATGACCATTGAACCAGTTCAGTTTTAGATTAAAATAATGGTTCTATAAAATAGCATAAAAGCTGAGGAGGGTGTCTAATAACCACAAAAATGATTATTTAGAAGATGTTGCTCATTACTATGTTGATCATCTAGTTTCCATAAATTGTCTCTATGCATGCTTTCACCTCTTAATAGGCTTGCTAACCCTTCTTCTTTCTCTTTTTTAATCATTATGCCTTCAATGTTGAAGATTAAACCTCTCTCCGTCTTTCTAGTCTTTCCACGCTATACTCTAGCCTATGGAAAACTTATCACGCGTTTTATATCATCACAATCTCATTTGAGGCCTTTGTTTTTCTCTTTTGCTAATACACGATAGTCGCTGATGCGCGATGTTTATCAACTGACTGTTTTCGTGTCATATTTATGACACGAAACACAGGTCGCCATGTTTGTCACTTTCGTTTTTTCTCGGATAATCGTTTCTTCTCGGATAATCGTTTCTTCTTCAATGTTTGTGCTTTGGTTTGTGAGCTTTTCTCTGGCCCGTCTTCACACACAGGCTTACATTCCGGTTAGACTGTGCAGGCGGCCTGCACAGACCAAACCGGAGCATTGTACACATAGCGTTCAGGCGGCCTGCACAGTCATTCAGAGACGGAGCATTCAGATGGCCTGTGTAGGCAAACCGGATGGCAAGCCTGTGTGTGAAGAGGAACCTTTATCTATATTTATCTTGATTATCAGACATTTTAAGTTCGTTAAGGCCGCGCCACACACACAGGTAAGCCTGAACGATGTCCAGTTGCTCCGGTTTAATCTGTGCAGGCCGCCTGCACAGGCCAAACCGGAAGGCAAGCATGTGTGTGTGTGTATCGCAGGCTTTAGAATGTGCCGCTATCTACAGCCTTTGGGAAACACTGTAAACTGTAGATATTAGACAACCCTCGCATAGCTCGACGCTTTTTATATTGAAGCCTGTTCTTTCTTTTGTCAAACACTCTTAATTTTTTATTAGTTTCTACATCTTGTGAGTAATAAAAATTCTCAAATATTGTGAGAGCTTCCCCTGATGCCATCTTATTTCTTTAATTCTTATTCAATATCGAAGATCATTATGCACGACCCTTTATCCCTCATGTGACTTTATTCACGAACCCCTATTGATTCGATCTAAACTTATTTATAAATGATCCAGTTCTACATAATAGGATTATTATGATAGAGCTCTTGGTCATAGGTAAAAATCACACTTTTGCCTTTAATTATTTATCTCTTTTTCTGTTTTTTTTATTTCTTAGCATGTTTTTCAAATACCAAAATACTTATCCTTTCGGCAAGGTTATTAGAAATTTCTTCTAACCTCTCTGAATACTATAATATTGATAAATGTACTATTGAAAATTAACAAATCTAAGGTTAACAATATTTCAATCTTAATTAAAGAAATCCTTTTAAAACTAAATGGTGCAATTTTTCCTTGTCTTCGTGCTCATTAAAAAATTTATCAAAAGAGAAAAACTATTAGCTATAAAAATTATAACGGATGTATTAATTTGATTTAATTTTTTTTTTATTAATTTATTATGAAGATATTACATCCACTGATATACTTATTAAATAAATACCCACATAATGTTAATTATTGTGCAAATTTCACCTACTTATTTCTTGTCTTAATTAATTTATTTATCTATCCTACACTACACATTTAAATATTAATTGCAAATTTCAGTGCAATTACTCCATATAAATTATGATGCATTTATGTAATTAGTTTTTATTATTATTAATGAAACAATTTTCTTCATTTTCCTACATTTAACCAACAGTAAAAATATGCCTAATGTATTGGTATGCTGGTTAGTGTAAAACCCATCAAATGCCTTATTTCCAAGAAACAGTTCTTACCGCTGGCTTTTAGAGCTCTGTAACTCAAAAAAGAATGGGTAATAGTAACGTGTCCTAAAGTCCATAGAAAAATTGTTTACCAAAAAATCAGACATAAAGGTCACATCAATCACTGAAAGAATTTTTGGCGATCTTATGTCCTAAAGTCCTTGTTGAGATACTTACTTGTCTCTCTCTCTAAAAAGCGAAGGGCTGAAATTTTTTAATTCGGTAGTAAACTGATTAAATAGGCTACTGATAAAGCTAAACCTAGAAATATTGTACTTTTTCGAAATCCTTAAGAGAAGAACCTCCATTAATACTGAAAATAATTTTATTTTTAAAAAAGCCTCTCGATACCACCCAAATTTGATCAAACATTTAATTTAAAAAATTTAGATTTCAAGTGCATCGAAAGTAACACAGTTACACCCATTTACACCTCTATCTTCTATAAATAAATTTTTTCACCTAATTACAGTTTTCAACTAAAGGCAAAATGATTAATTTCTTTAACTTTAAATTTAAACCAAACTGCAGGATGATTGACATTGCTTGTAGAAAAAACACAACAGTTAAAACAGTTTCCCCTTTAATTTCGATTTAAGTTGAGGAAAAAAATTTAGTTAAAAAAAATATCCACTCTTTGTTTTATAATATACGTAAATATCTGTACGTAAATTAGATTTTGAAACTGAGATTAAATTAAAACTTGTTCTATCAAAGTTAAAATCTAGGGATGTGTTTTCAACGGAAATTATCAGTCTGTACTTTACATTTTGAATTTGCATAATGTGAGATAAATCTACAACAATCTTGATTTTCTATAATGTTAGGATGTAATAAATTCCACTTATGAAATTTTTCTTTGCAAATTAAAAAATAATTCTAAGCTTCCAATCTATACACGAGTTGTAATGTCATTTCTAAAATCAAAAACTTTTTTATTTAATCATTTTTTGATATTGCGACATGTCCACTTTGAAGAATGTCCCAGCAGATCCCCATCCAGCTCTGTATCAATCAATCTCTAGAGAAAAAAACAAGATCATAAGAATCTTTTTACGTTGTTCAATGTCTGGACTCCATCTTTTTCTGTCGTATTATATTACCCTTCTCGTAGATTTCATGGGCTCATTACCGTCCCTAGCTCCAATCTAGCTTTCCTAAGATCTCCCTGGTTTTTTTGACTTTTTAGCAGATTTAGATTTTTACAGCTGATGTGGAGCTAACCTGACGCCCAACCTCCTAACCTAAAGGACCTTGACTTTTTAAGAAATATAAATTTTTAAAGTTAATGAGGATGTAAAATAATACCCTACCTCCCAATCTTAAGAATCTTGATATTTTAGCAGATGGGAATCTAACCTAACTCCCTACCACCCAAACTAAAAGATTTTGACTTTATAGCAAATTTAAATTTTTACAGTTGATGGAGAGCTAACATAACGCCCTACCCTCCAACCAAAAGGATTTAGATTTTTTAGCAGACTTGAATTTTTACAGTTGACAGGGGACTAACCTAACGCCCTTCCCCCAACCTAAAAGATCACAGTTTTTCTCTTTGTCTGGCCTCTTTCCTTTGACTTGTCCGACAAGAATGGCTTTACAGCTACGCTACCGCCATCATAACTCTCCTGACTCATAAAGTACATAAAACTCGTTGTCATCGTTAGCATGGCCTAACTAAGTTCCGAACCTAAAAGATCACAGTTTTTCTCTTTGTCTGGTCTCTTTCTTTTGCCCTGTCCGACAAGGATGGCCTTACAGCTACGCTACCGCCATCATAACTCTCCCGATTCCTTAAGTACATAAACCTCATTGTCATCGTTAGCATCGCCTAGCTAAGGTCCTAACCTAACCTAACGCCCTTCCCCCAACCTAAAAGATCACAGCTTTTCTCTTTGTCTGGCCTCTTTCCTTTGACTTGTCCGACAAGGATGGCCTTACAGCTACGCTACCGCCATCATAACTCTCCTGACTCATAAAGTACATAAAACTGATTGTCATCATTAGATTGGCCTAACTAAAATCCTAACCTAACCTAACGCCCTTCCCCCAACCTAAAAGATCACAGTTTTTCTCTTTGTCCGGCCTCTTTCTTTTGCCCTGTCCGACAAGGATGGCCTTACAGCTACGCTACCGCCATCATAACTCTCCTGACTCATAAAGTACATAAAACTCATTGTCATCGTTAGCATGTCCTAACTAAGTTCCGAACCTAAAAGATCGCAGTTTTTCTCTTTGTCTGGCCTCTTTCTTTTGACCTATCCGACAAGGATAGCCTTAGAGCTACGCTACCGCCATCATAACTCTCCTGATTCCTTAAGTACATAAACCTCATCGTCATCATTAGCATCGGCTAGCTAAGGTAGAAAGGTGACCTATGAGAGAGTCAATAAGAGAAATTAAGCGTGACCGACCTAGAAACTAACTGACAGACGAACAAACAGACAAACAAAGATTTGTTTGTGCGTAAAGTTTGTAATTATATTGAGAAAAAAGTTTTTGATCCTTTAAAATACAAACCTAATCTTCGTACACATAAACTGTTTAAAATATAATTTGTAAGGTATAGTCGTTGATTGTCGTAGGCTTCTAAACATTTCTATTATCCTTCTTCATCCAAGAATATAATCCGCACCTCTCTAAATTAGCTTTATACATAATTTTGTATTACATCAAGGGTAGAATATAATTGTTATGCAGTATTTGGTTTTACTAATAAGCTGACTTAAAATTTAATATTGTATTCAAATTTTAACGAATTAATTAACCAAAGTAAGTAGTAGGTTTTACGAATTAACTTTATAATTTGTGAAATTTGCATGTTTGAATTTGAATAAAATATTTAAGAAATTATTTATCTTGTGCTTAGAGCACTATCATTACGTTATTATTTGATTAACAAATAACACGGTAATGGTACATAAATATGTTCATATGTACAGATGGTTTATAACCAACAATTAAAAAATTAATATGTGACTTAAAATAGCACTTTTATAATTGCTAATTTTTTACGGTTTAACAAGAGAGGCGCAGTTTTAGAATTTTAATTAATGAGGCTTGTGCTTTGGTTAAGAGGCGAGTTTTTTGAAAATTTATTAGAGTCGATACTACTTTATAATTGATATGCAAAGGAAGTTTACAATATTTCTCAAAAACCTGCCATTACAATATTAAAATATACCCCTAGAGTTTGTTTAGATCAAACGGTGGCTCTTAAACTTTTTTTTTTAATTTTACTGTAAGGCAGTAATTAAATTAAATTTTAAAAAAGGTCCTAGATGTGACGTCACGAGATCAACTGACTATCATGGCGACTGCTGCACTATTGTTTTCCGAAGCAACCTCTGTAACCTAACCTATACTGACTGAAAATGACATTAGCGAGGGTCTCCCAGCCTCATTTTTGAGTGTGAGTGCCCGATTTAGACGTCCATGAGCATGCTAGTTTGAAAAGACACTGATTCGGTGTCTGTAAGTTGTAGGTTATAACACCACAGAAGTTTCCACCACGGTCCCATTTAACCTAAACTCATCTATAGATTTATTTGAGAGCTTTGCTCCCCCTCCCCCGCTCATTTTGTATAGGAACAAGCCGGAGTCTATTATATACCATTTTGATATCTAATAATTATTTATTATTATTGTAATCCTGAGGTTAGTTCCTAATGGTTCCTTGCATCGCGACCTCTCAGATCTATTGTGCGCTTTAGATTTGCTCTTCGCAATGGAAGTTCTGTGCTTTTGATAAAGTCCAGAATTTTCGCTATTGATAAGTTGGGCAATTCTCTTTAGAGCATCTTCTCTTTCCCGAGAGTGCTTCTAGTGAAAGCATCACAGAGTGTAGTGGAAGATGAATTAGAATTTCCTCTTCCTCTGCACATCCTGTGCATAGTGGATTCTAGTCATCATCGTATATAGGTGCTTTTTGAGCTGGCAATGGTCCGTTATTATTGCCGTTGCCAGTTGTAGTTCATCTCTGCCCATTCTGAGTAGAAAGAGAGTTCTTTTGTGAGAGGGTTTCTCCAGTGAGACTTTAGAATGTCTCTGTTCAGGAGTTTCCTTCCAGTGCTTAACACGCCATTTCCCCAGAAAGTGACTATTTTTCTCTTTGCCATTTCATAAGGAATGCCAAAGGCTGGTTCTCGTCCAATTGATCTTATTTTGCTGCCATCTTTGGCCAGACCGTCCACTTTCTCGTTCCCTGGTATGTTGATATTTAATACTATAACCTTTATTTTTGACTATTCAAGAGAAGTCTGTGGAAAATTTAATTTTTTCAAAAACAAAAACTAATTGTTAGAAGAAACATTTTATGAAAGTTTATAAAAATAATTATTTAGCTTCATTCTATAAACTTGGCAATTACTTAAAAATTCACACGATTTTTCAAGACTTTTATGCAAGTTATTATTTATATATTTTTTTTATTTTAAGACAAAAAAACTCTACTTCACACAAATTCTTTATAAAATTTTGTGTAGTAGCAATTATGATAAACTAAAACAATTAATAGACAGTATAACATGTAACTTGTTTATACACGCTACATAATTTTGTAATCAAAATTTTTCCAAGATAATCGCATTTTTTTAAGCAATTGTTTTAACACAATTGTATAAGGGTCTCGAAACATTAATCATAATTAAAAATTTCTTTACAATGAATGATTCACTTTACACTTCTTCTTATAGCACTATATAGCATTAGTGGTTTATTTAACCCTCAGTTAGAATTTCAAATTGTAAATCAAGTTGTGGCCAAAATTTAAATTATTTTGAGAAGAGGTGGCTCCGGTGTAGAGGACACGTCTCTTAGAATAAAAGCAAAATTTAAGCACTTCAAGGTATTGAAATACCCTGTATACGATGCTACCTCTTGGAAGGCAGTGGCAAACCATCTAGAGCAAAAATCTCTAAATTGAAATAGTGTGATTAAGGTTCTACAATAAAAATAATAAAATTTGAGCTCAAACTCCAGCGCACAAAATATTTAAACAATACCAACAAGAAAATAAAAATAATTTTAGTAGTTGACAATAGTATTACAATGGTAATAATACACAATACTTGCAGATTGATATCATCCATCTGACGTTTTCATATAGAAGCTACGAAAACGATAACAATCGATATGAGTTGGTAAATCAACATTTGTAATGTTGATATTTTTTTGTTTATAAAACCTTTTTTTTATGTTTATGTAACTTACAACTTTCCTATCAATAGTAACTACTCAATCAGATTAAAAAGTAGAAAAATAATCGCTGTATAGTTGGAGAAGGGGGCATAGTGAAAAATTAATGTCGGAATTATAGTAAAAGTAACGTCGTGGGACAATTTAGTAATTTTAGGGCACATCTTTGATAAATAAATAGATACGAAATGTGCAATTTTACTAATTATTAAAATTGTTATTGTTAAAAAAGTTGTAACAATAACAAAAAACCTCTTTCTTATACCACCACTGGCCATTAAACAACAACCTAATTCTCAGCAATAATCCGTATAAAAAAATGTTCGTGTGACAACTTTGTAAATCAAAATTGTCTCTATTGTTATAATGGCTACATTTCCATCACACGAGAATAATAATAATGGAAGATACAATGGTTGAAAGATAGCAAAAATAATTTACCGGTTACATTTTAAATTATACAGTGCAGTTTGCAAATTGCTGCGTAATTTAGGTTTTAAAAATATATAAAATGGAGTTTGTAACCTTTTTTTATTATTTTATTTTATTTCAAAGAATTTAT
This sequence comes from Malthinus seriepunctatus, assembly GCA_963924605.1. Taxonomy (NCBI): domain Eukaryota; kingdom Metazoa; phylum Arthropoda; class Insecta; order Coleoptera; family Cantharidae; genus Malthinus; species Malthinus seriepunctatus. Next base: position 14,994,554 of record OZ004601.1, on the reverse strand, counting down.
TCTCCACAGGTTACCCTGCCCTTTAGATTTGACAATTTCAAAGCAACAAATTCAATTTTATTTATTGGCGACCTTTATACTGGCAACGGCCCAAATTACCCAACAAAAATAAAGAAAAGGAAGCATAGGAACAATACAGGGAAACAAGATGTCCTAGAAACTATTCATAATTAACTTTAGCTACTTGTAATAATTTTCACTGAAAGAAAACAAGCAAGTTGGAAATTTTTGCCAAACTGGATCAGGGCAAACATAAGGGCGATTATTGTAATAAACAAAGAAGTTCGAGTTCCATTTAAATTAAGTTGAGCCGGTTATGTGGTTCTAACCCACTTTAGATGGAGAGGGAAGGTTAATAACATATATACCATGGGTATGTAATCAAAACGAGAGTTGTTTGAGACGCCCTCAAATAAAAATGGAGCGATGACCTAATACAACCAGTGTTTTTGAATAGAACGAATAAACGTAAAATCTGGATGAACTTTAAAGAGATACACGTAGTGACTCGAGTGTACCAAGATGACAAGGTGGAAGAGTACAAATCGGAAGCTAAAAGCATTATAAGAAAACGAATTATGATTTATCACTCTGTTCGGTTTTTCCATCAGCAATATTGTACAAAAATGCAAATATTTGTATGAAACACTAACCTTAATCGTTAGACATGAGCCATCTTGGCTAATATTACACTTATCGCTTCCAAAAGATCGCTAATCGTTGAAAAAAATTTTAATTTGCACAGAAGCTCTAAAAATTAAATTTTTCGTTGAATACATTTCAAATTCCAAACAGACTCCATCGCTTTTGGTCCAAATAGCTATGAAGAAGGAAACATTTGATAGCTTTTTTATAAGGCCTTTAGAAAGAGCATTAGCTATAGTCTTCTTCGTATAAATCTTTTATTTAAGGTTACGTATTTTCTCTTTTAAGATGTTTCTAGCGACGAGAACATCCAGCACTCGGCGACATAGAGCTTGGGTAGTCTTCACCGATTTGTTTTAGGTTGGAAACTAATTTTGTGATTCTAATGGATTCAGTCCTATTCACATAGTAGTTTTCTTACATGATGAGTTTTTTGAAAATTTTACTCCCCTAAATGTGAGATCAACTGCCTATTAATACAACTTTTGTGTAATTTAATTTCAAGACTTGAGTGCACCTTAATTCAGGATGAGACTGACTTCATTTAGTGCTGTTAGTAACAGCTACAGTTCCTCTCCTTCCGAGCTCATAAGAGATCAATAATCAATTACCAGAATATAAAGAGATCATACTTTTTATCGGTCTGACCGATCTGAACCTATCCTAAGGTCAAAAAAGTAACAATTTGGTGGAAAGTTTCGAATGTGAAGCCACCACCACCCTCTCAATATAACAGTTAAATATAATCCAACTAATCAGTCCGAACCATAAGAAATTTTGTGAAACAGTAATGAAATAGGAGGTAGGTAAATGTGCGATGTACCAATTAAAAGTCTTATTTTACATCTATTCCAGTCACCATTCATAAGATAAAGAAAACGGAAACTGACTATACCATTACAACCATCAATTACAAAATAGAAAATAGGTTTTTGGTCCAGGATTAAAACGTGTGAGTCATTTCCCCATTGCTTGCTTGGTTGTTTTATGCGTGCTGCAAGCAAATATTATGAGACTGTGGTTCTAGTAGAGTTTTCCAGTTATTTATTTTCCCTTATAGATGGCAAAACTGCATTGAAGAGGAGAACAACCATTTTGGCATCTCCAGTTGATGGCGACTCTTTTTATTTTATTTTTAAGTCGAAGTTCGAAAGCGCTAACATCAAAGAATTATTTAAATACATTTACCAACACAGTCGGGTCTGTGCACGACCAATTTAACGCTTCTAGACATTATTATGAAATCATGGAACTATGACCGTATAGTTTCCCGTACAATCTAATATTGTCAGTTTTTTAACGCTGTCGCGGCTTTGCTGTCACTCTTTTCGCCTAGCTAAATAGCGATCTCATCAGGTCATCAGAAAGCTTCTTCTTTTCGTTTTCCAAAAAAGCAATACAAACCAACCAAAAGCAATAATAAAAATATAATAAAAACATTTACATGAGGAAACGACTAAAAAATAAACAAAATTGGGACTTAGGATACGATAGTTTGTTCGATTGGGACAAAGTTTTAGTTTTTGTTAACTTTTCCAGCGTTTCCACATTCAGAAACATAATACATTTGAAGCGATGCGAACAGGCCATTCGGTGGAACTCATCTTTGGAATTTCAGAATTATTCTTAAGACTGTATAGTACCATTTATACATCGACAGTAGTAGTGAATTGGTAGTGTAGAGCTGATAGTGCAGACGTGCAGAATTTTGGCACTGTGTAAATGATTGAGTGGTAAGTGTGCAGTAGCGGCCCTCAACACGGGGATCTTATTTCAGCTGTGAGCAGGGACTGCGTACTTACTGCTCAATTATAATTAATTGGCGTCTACGTTCCATTTGGTAAAGGTGCAAAAATTCTACACTTCTACATTACCAACTTTACCAATTCACTAATATTGTCTACTTAAATGGTCCGTAATGCTTCTAAGTGCTGAAGAAGAAATAACCTTAATAGTTAGAGAGACATCTTCTAGCATTTCTGAACAATGGCTCCAAGAGACATACAGTGTACTTTTGTAGGAACGCAAATTATAAAACTTCTATGAGACGTTTGACCTAATTCAGTTAACTATTAGTGAGTGGAGAAACGTGTCGTTACTTATTTCTAAAATTTTAAAGAGATTTCAAAAATCTCTCCATTTACAAAACTTAACTCTATAAGAACCTTATTACATGTACTAACTTTTATACAGAATTTTTAGTACTGAATCGCCTCAAAAGCAAAAGCATAAGAATCTAAACTTTAAGAATTTTCTATACGCACGACTTAATATTCGGTATGAAAATTAGCACATGTTATAAGGCTCTAAGATACCCAGAGGGCACCCTAGATGCACTAGATTCTTAGTAAAAATACTTTGACACCGATTCAGTACTAAATATTCAGTATGAAAGTTATAACGCGTTTTATAAGGCTCTAAGGCACCCAGAGACCATCCGAGAGGCACTAGATTGGGGCATATAGTTGGATCACTTTCGTCTTCTCTACTGCAAAATCAGCAGTTCAAGTCTCTGTTGTGCAACAAGCGAATTATGTGTTAAGACAAACAGAGGCAGATTTATCAACAAGCATATGAGGCACAATTTGGAGTTTTCCAATATCAGAAACGCCTCAAAAACGTTTTTTATAGCACAAACCACATACTTTTTCGCCCAAACCACCCAAATGCATTTTCTAGACATGGGCCGTCTATGGGTATTAGCTAATAGCCAGCTTGAAAAAGAAATACTTTAGTCAATGCACATTATAATTTTAGGGCCGTATTACATGAACTAAATGGCGTACTAAATTGTTAGTTCTGTATTAACTCAAGGAGCAAAAGCACGGGAATCTAAGCTTTAACGTCGTACATGGTCGTGCGTTGAAAATTCTGTGCTAATTTTCGTGCTTCTGCTCCTCGAGTTGATTCAGTACTAACATTTTAGTATGACATTTAGTCCATGTAAAACGGACCTTAGGGTTCAATTTTAAACCTCAACTAGTTATTTAAATCTGCCCCTGTAGGTATCTATGTATAATTGTATATTTCAATCAATTTTTGTTATTATCGAACCGAATTTGAGAAGGATTCAAAAATGATAAAATTAGTAGATAAAATAAATTGATTCTAAAATGCAACTTATGAAAATAAAATAATTAGATTTTAATCAACGTACGTTATATTTTCATGTATCGTGCATTTTAATTAAAGTACAAACATCTGCAGATTTCTAAAAAACATTACAGAGGGCAAGTCAATGATGTCGATATGATGACGCGTCACCTTGCGGCTACAGATTGATTTATGACGGCCGTAGATTAATTAACGGAACAAGGGACAAATCCACATCACCCACACATAAACCCCAACACCCTATACTGCGTTTTCCCTCGATATAATATTAATAATAATAATCATAAAAGCGTGCAGTTTTACACTAAAAATGAAATTTTTTTAATTTTCCGCCATTTATTGTTATCTAAAAAATGTCAAAAATAAAAACAAACAAAACTGTTTGAATTATTTGGCTTAAGTACAAAATTTCCAGTTTGAATTAATCTTATTTTCTCTTTTTAAAAAGATACATTTATAATGCATGTCTGAGATCATGACCAAATCATTTTTCTAAGTTTTTCATTGCTGGTGGTTGGTGTAAGAGTCTTGCAACTTTCTTGCTTTCGTTATGCCTCATTTATATTAAAAATGAACTGTCTTCCGCAGTGACAACACAACTTCCAAAGCTGGACATTTTTTGTCATTTTTCTCATTCTCTTTTTATTTAGGTTCGGACTAAACACGAAAAAAACATGTAAATAAATTAATAATCGTACATTTGTGTTTATAAAACCGCTTCTGTATACAGTTGTACCGTTTTAACAATTTATTTAAATGTGTACATTTGTATATTGGACGTGAATAGAAATTAAGCCAAAAAAAGAGTGAATGAAAAGTTGCCATCAAAAGATTCATTGAGTCATAAAGACTTAAACTATAAACCTCACTATAGGTGGTCTTTAGGTAAAAAGATTTACTTTTATACAGTCGGTCTTTTTAATTTGCTACTACATGACTGGCATCCTATGAAATATCTCGTGATGATGTTTAATGAATAAATTTATAATTTTATCCGATTGTATGAAAACCGGTGTTAAAAATATCGGATCAATGCGGATGATTTTAAAATGATACAAAGACGCGTAACAAGGTCGTCGAGGCTTTCCTTTGAGACAAGTAGAAGCCTTGTGCTTCTTCTTATAAATCGTTGAAAAAAAAATTGTTTGTTAGTAAACGATTGATCAATTAACCAATCTTGGATTTTAATGCGTAATTATCGTTTAAAGTTGACTCGAAGGTGACAACATGTGTAAACCGGAAGAAGATGGTGTCAAGTTAGATTGACAGTAATTAATATTTTCCGTTGCATGTTTAAGGTTTTTCATTGAGATAATAAGATTATTTTAAGCTTGAAGAGAGACACACTTAATTGGGGGTCAGGGAGACACCAAGATTGGTTTTGGTTTCTCTTTTTGCTACGACAAAGCCCCCAAGAGCTCGACGAATCAATAATTTTTTGTACGATGATTTAAAATAAATTTCAGAAATTTCTCCAGATATTCTACCCCAAAAGTCTTCATTTTCAATTTCTTTTGTGATCTTACTTGATCTTTCCTGAGTCTATTTTTGAATTTTTTCCTGTAAGATCACGTGTTTACAGCAATCGCAATTACGTGTCCCAGAGCCCTTCTAAGATTTACTGAACCTCCTTCAATTTTCTTGAGGAGATCCCCCATCCAGTACTCTTTTGCTATTTAATTACCGCTTTGGTATTCAATCTTTGATTCCCCGATATTTCTTCTAAGACAGCCCATGGAACTACTACAGACAAGCCTCTCTTGGGGATATTATTTTTGAATTTTTTCCTGTAAGATCACGTGTCCATAGTTATCGCAATTACCTGTGTTCCAGAGCCCTTCTAGGACTCATTTAAACTCCTTCAATTTTCTTGAAGAGATCCTCCGTCTAGTACTCATTTGCTATTTAATTACCGCTTTGGTTATCAATCTTTGATCTTTCGATGTTTCTGCTGATATAGTCCTTTGAACTAGTAGACAAGCCTTTGCTATGAATATTTATAAATTTCTTTCCAGTAAAATCAAGTGTCTATAGCTATCGCAATTACCTGTGTCCTAGAGCCTTTTTAGGACTCGCTTGCCTTGGATATCAATTTTTGATCTTCCGATGTTTCTTCTAAGACAGCCCATGGAAGTAGTTACAGGCAAGCCTTTGCTGGGAATATTTTTAAATGTTTTTACTGTAAGATCACATGTTTATAGTTATCGCAATTACCTGTGTCCCAGAACCCTTCTAGGACTCATTTAAGCTCCTTCAATTTTCTTGAAGAGATCCTCCGTCTAGTACTCATTTGCTATTTAATTACCGCTTTGGTTATCAATCTTTGATCTTCCAATGTTTCTGCTGAGATAGCCCTTTCAACTAATAGACAAGCCTTAGCTGGAAATATTTATAAATTTTTTCCTGTAAGGTCACGTGTCTATAGCTATCGCAATTACATGTCCCAGAGCCTTTCTAAGATTTACTTAACCTCCTTCAATTTTCTTGAGGAGATTCCCCATCCAGTACTCTTTTGCTATTTAATTACCGCTTTGGTTATCAATCTTTGATCCTCCGATATTTCTTCTAAGACAGCCCATGGAACTACTACAGACAAGCCTTTCTTGGGGATATTATTTTTGAATTTTTTCCTGTAAGATCACGTGTCTACAGCAATCGCAATTACCTGTATTCCAGAGCCCTTCTAGGACTCATTTAAGCTCCTTCAATTTTCTTGAAGAGATCCTCCGTCTAGTACTCATTTGCTATATAATTACCGCTTTGGTTATCAATCTTTGATCTTCCGATGTTTCTGCTGATATAGTCCTTTGAACTAGTAGACAAGCCTTTGCTATGAATATTTATAAATTTCTTTCCTGTAAGATCAAGTGTCTATAGCTATCGCAATTACCTGTGTCCTAGAGCCTTTTTAGGACTCGCTTGGCTTGGTTATTAATTTTTGATCTTCCGATGTTTCTTCTAAGACAGCCCATGGAACTAGTTACAGGCAAGCCTTTGCTGGGAATATTTTTAAATTTTTTTACTGTAAGATCACATGTTTATAGTTATCGCAATTACCTGTGTCCCAGAACCCTTCTAGGACTCATTTAAGCTCCTTCAATTTTCTTGAAGAGATCTCCCATGTAGTACTCTTTTACTATTTAATTACCACCTTGGTTATTTTATGTCATGTTTGTTTCTTCTAAGACAGTCCAGTCCATTTGTGATAGTGTTTATCTCTTTTTGTACGAAGTCGAAATAGTCGATCTTGCATAAATTACAAAATTAAGACTCCAGCATTAAATCTACTCCATCATTTATAACTTTTGTGCTCTTATTGATATCATTTGAGTTCCAGTCCTGATAGGTAAAAGAACGACAGCTTGAAATTTGGTACTAAAACCCTGACATCGAAGCCATCGATCTTTCGTTTGCTAGCGATCGTCCCCACACCTCTACGCTACTATTTGTCTCTATACTGCACCCACAGAGACGATTCAAAAATCAAAAGGAGGTTTCTAATGTTATTTAAGCCAATGAGTTCCCCAAAAGATGTTCTAACTTAAAGCTTAGTTCATCTTATTAACGCCCAACATTAAGAATTATTTCAAATAATTTGAATTAAAAGTCGAAAGGACATCACCCTTTGTCTTAAGTTCTCTCCGAATTAAGTAAAGTGCGCTTACTTCAAGTAGTGATGACCGTGGTGTAGATGTAGAGGTTTAAGCGTTGGCTTCTTGTTTATAATTTTTGGACTTCGATTTCAAGGGTCTCCAATAAAATAAAAATTATTAATTATTTGATAGATAGATAGACCTTGGACCTCCAAGAATCAAACTGCTCACTGACTAAAACTTCCTAATTTTATTTTTATTTTATTTGATACTAATTATTTTTAAAATTCTAAATATCTAATTGTGATAATTTTTGAACCTTTCTTAAAACAAAACTCTATAGGTGGGAGATGTGTACGAGACGAGAACAATGGTTTGTAAAAAAAATTAGGTTCGTTATAAATATTCATGGGAATATTTGTAGAACCTAAAACATCAAAACTCTTAAAAGACTTGGATAAGTTCCAATTCAAATAATCATTCATCAATTTTTTAACACCACTTAAAATTTGAAATGGGAATTTAAGACAAATCCGCTTCAAAAAAATTATAACGTTTAAGTTATTTACATTTTATCTCTCAAAAACAATCACAAAACTTAAAACAATATTGTTGTAATGATTAGTATTGTTGTTTGTTTAACTTGTTACACCTGTAGTGGTTCAAAATAATTTTCTAACTGCACGTAATTTAATACATAGGGATTTTCTTTTGTTTTTGAGAGAAAATTTAATTGGAAAAATGTTCTTTTATAAAAAAAGGAAGAAAAATCTAAAAATTTTGAAAAGTAAGACATGAAAAATGGCTTATTGATTTTAATTTTTGCTGTCAGATCTGATAAATGATGGAGGTTTATGTGTCAAGTTTATTTAAAGCGATCTCCAAATTTATACAGTGTGTTAACAATAAGAGGTAACTCTTGTCCAAAAACGTATTTAAAAGATATGAATGACTTATGAGTTCTAATTAACCACACTTAATAATGATAGATTTGGATTTGATATTCTTCCATTAGAAAAAATATTATTTTCGGTCAGCCTCCATTACTGAAGGCTGCTGGAGGATAACTCTCCATTTTGGGATGATCATAAGAGAGTGTACGGTGTCCACACTCGTCCAATCCCACGCATTCTTTTGTTAGGACTTATATGCCCTGCTCCTCTGTTCCTCTCTACTTTTCTCGTCGTGGTAAGTCTGTAGAGTTCATCTCTTGACTCTTGTATTACGCTTTCTGATGATGGTGAAGAATTTTCTATGCTTACGCATATGTCTCAGAACTTCTTTGTAGGTCTGCTGGTCATGCTGAGGAATATCTACAACCTCCAAGATGTGTATTGTGTGCCAATAAAAAGTATCGAGTTTATTGGTAGTGGGAACTATCAAAAAGGAGTCATGTTGAGAAACGTCGATTCTATGTGGGTTCTAATTCCAATTCTCGGTGATCCAAGCTCCAAGGTATATAAGTTCTTTCCATCTACCAATTCTACGGATTCTACCTATTCACATTGGGTGTTGGAGGTACTTATCCTGCGTAGTGTTTATTTTCAAGCCGTATACATCTTTTTCCCTAAAAACCACGTTCAATAAGAGGCGCAGCGCTTTCGCTACGCTTGTAAAGATTACTCCACCGTGGCCATAGCTCTGTCAAAAATAAAGGAAATATTCAAATCGGAAGAGGCGTTTTTGAGATAAAACACTACTCCAAGTTGATAACGGGAAAGATTATTTATCATGTTTTAACGTCTTTTGAACCCAATCCCTTATCCTGGATCATCTGAATTAGTTCATAGTGTTTTATACGATCGAAGAGTATCTGCAAGTGTCACTACATTTTTTAACCAATGTTGAGAGAATAAGAGGACGTCTCTCCTCTCCGGTTGCACATATCCCGTTAAAACACTAAAACTGCAGACTTTTGAACCCAAGTCCTTATCCTAGATCATCTGAATTAGTTCATATTGTTTTATACGTTCACATCTTATCCTAGATGATCTGAATTAGTTCATATTGTTTTATACGATCCAAGAGTGTCTGTAAGTGTCACTACATTTTTTAACCAATGTTGAGAGAATAAGGGAACCTCTCTCCTCTCCCGTTACACATCTTGTTCAAAAACTGAAACTGCAGACTGTTTTAACGTCTTTTGAACCCAAACCCTTATCCTAGATAATCTGAATTAGTTCATATTGTTTTATACGATCCAAGAGTGTCTGTAAGTGTCACTACACTTTTTAACCAACGTTGAAAGAATAAGGGAACCTCTCTCCTCTCCGGATACACATCTTGTTCAAAAACTAAAACTGCAGACTGTTTTAACGTCTTTTGAACCCAAACCCTTATCCTAGATAATCTGAATTAGTTCATATTGTTTTATACGATCCAAGAGTGTCTGTAAGTGTCACTACACTTTTTAACCAATGTTGAGAGAATAAGGGAACCTCTCTCCTCTCCCGTTACACATCTTGTTCAAAAACTGAAACTGCAGACTGTTTTAACGTCTTTTGAACCCAAACCCTTATCCTAGATAATCTGAATTAGTTCATATTGTTTTATACGATCCAAGAGTGTCTGTAAGTGTCACTACATTTTTTAACCAATGTTGAGAGAATAAGGGAACCTCTCTCCTCTCCCGTTACACATCTTGTTCAAAAACTGAAACTGCAGACTGTTTTAACGTCTTTTGAACCCAAACCTTTATCCTAGATAATCTGAATTAGTTCATATTGTTTTATACGATCCAAGAGTGTCTGTAAGTGGCACTACACTTTTTAACCAATGTTGAGAGAATAAGGGAACCTCTCTCCTCTCCGGATACACATCTTGTTCAAAAACTAAAACTGCAGACTGTTTTAACGTCTTTTGAACCCAAGCCCTTATCCTGGATCATCTGAATTAGTTCATAGTGTTTTATACGACCCAAGAGTATCTATAAGTGTCACTACATTTTTCAACCAATATTGAGAGAATAAGAGGGCCGCTCTCCTCTCCGGTTGCACATCCCGTTCAAAAACTGAAACTGCAGAATGTTTTAACGTCTTTTGAACCCAAGCCCGTATCCTAGATGATCTGAATTAGTTCATATTGTTTTATACGATCCAAGAGTATCTGTAAGTGTCACTACATTTTTCAACCAATGTTGAGAGAATAAGAGGGCCGCTCTCCTCTCCGGTTGCACATCCCGTTCAAAAACTGAAACTGCAGAATGTTTTAACGTCTTTTGAACCCAAGCCCGTATCCTAGATGATCTGAATTTATTAGTTCATATTGTTTTATACGATCCAAGAGTATCTGTAAGTGTCACTACATTTTGAACCAATGTTGAGAGAATAAGAGGGCCGCTCTCCTCTCCGGTTGCACATCCCGTTCAAAAACTGAAACTGCAGAATGTTTTAACGTCTTTTGAACCCAAGCCCGTATCCTAGATGATCTGAATTAGTTCATATTGTTTTATACGATCCAAGAGTATCTGTAAGTGTCACTACATTTTGAACCAATGTTGAGAGAATAAGAGGGCCGCTCTCCTCTCCGGTTGCACATCCCGTTCAAAAACTGAAACTGCAGACTGTTTTAACGTCTTTTGAACCCAAGCCCGTATCCTAGATGATCTGAATTAGTTCATATTGTTTTATACGATCCAAGAGTATCTGTAAGTGTCACTACATTTTTCAACCAATGTTGAGAGAATAAGAGGGCCGCTCTCCTCTCCGGTTGCACATCCCGTTCAAAAACTGAAACTGCAGACTGTTTTAACGTCTTTTGAACCCAAGCCCTTATCCTAGATGATCTGAATTAGTTCATATTGTTTTAAACAATCCAAGAGTGTCTGTAAGTATCACTACATTTTTTAAGCAATGTTGGGAGAATAATCTCCTCTCCGGTTGCACATTTCGTTCAAAAACTGGAATCGCAGAGTAACTGCAGGTTACTCACCCCTGTTCGAGTCAGCTAAATATTGAAATAATTGTTATATTTTTGGTGCTTTCTAATAAATATTATTCAAATTACATTATTTAACACATCATCGTAATGTATGCTAGGCATATTTAGAGAAAAGTGCGATACGAAATAACATATTATCATTTACTATTTATTTTAATGGAATTTTTGGCCATCCATTTATTTGTTAATGGTAGCAAGATTTAAATCAAATTTAAGTGAAAACTCGAAAATTAACATTAGGGAACAAATAAACATTGTTTGCTTAAAACGTTAAAACGATTTTTTTTAACTTTAAGTGTTGATTTAATATTTATAAAGTTTTTTTTTTGTAGAAAAAAGTCAACAATTTTTATTTAAGGATAAATATTGAGATTTAAAAAAGTTATGAAGAAAATCAAACCGCGAACTAAAAAGATTTGACTTTAACTCACCTTCAGCTGAACATAAAAATGACATTCCAGTTTCTTAACGGAACACTGCGCTGAAATTATTGCCGTTCCCATAATCAGCACAAGTCATTAAGTTCCCACTGTTTATTCATAATTCCTTAGAAGAATCGTTATAAAAACGGTTCTCTTTACTTTCTAGGGTCGCATTTCGTATATTTTCCTTTAGGCTAGTTCGCCTCTTGCTCACCCTCCTACGCTAAGGGTAGTAAAGTGCAAGTCCTGCTATGCTTATACACCGAATATAAAAATATGCAAAAATTAAGTGATGGGTAATTAACTGTAATATTTTTAGGCGCAGAGATTGTTTACTAAATGTCAGTACACTAATAAAAATGCATGCTACATCAAACATTTTACTCTTTAATAATAAACAAAAAAAAGAGCGATCGTAGAAAACATTAAAAAAATTTCCTTTTCTTACATTTAATGATTTGTAAAACACAAGATTCATTTATCAAAATTATTATTATGTCCATTCCGTTATAAAAATAGTTAAAAGCTTGCTAGAAGATAAGCCGAGGTTTAACAGTAAAGAGGTGAGAGTTCGTGGTGTATTGGAAGCGGTGGTCACTGCGGGGTTCATGCGGATCAATTCATTATCCCCAAGAGGGTTAAGAATTGCAACGTCATCCTAGTTCTTGACGCCCAAGCATACAATACTCGTTCCGAAACAAAAAAAAAATGATTTATCTTTAATTTTCAAATTTGTCTAATTATGCTATGATACCTCGACACGAAAAGTAAATGGGAATTTTTTTAAAATTAAAATTAAAGGAGTTCTTGGAGAGTTGAAATTTTAATTATGTCATCCGGTTGTTGTAAGTAAATTTGCTTTGCTAAGAAAGTAATTTTCTGAAACATTTCAATGAATATAAAACAATACGACATGATTTGTCATTTCTTATGCTGTTGTGCTAAGTTGGGGCAAAATAATCTGGTAGATGAAGCGCGATGACACAGGATGTTAGCAGTATCGATCAATGAAACAACGGGAGCCAGCAACCAGGAATGACTTGCACATAACACACAACTAGACACCACTATTAATAATAGCATCATCTCACAGTAAAACATCTATGTTCACAACGTTACGCTTAGATGACAAAGTGATATTAAAGCTGATCGATGCCAAGTGCCTAGTTACAAAATATCAATTTTGAAGCAGTTACTCTGCAAATTTTGTAAATGTATGTTACGAATATCAAACTTGAAGTATCATTTTGTTATCAACTTTGGATATAAATTGTCTATCAAACTACAAAACTTGATAGATTCTTTATAAAAAAAATTTTATTTTTTATTTTTAATCTTTTTCTTTCTAAACTTAAACATCGAACCAATTTGTTTCAAACGATGTGAAAAAGATTTATATTGGAGGTCTATTACCTACTAAAAACTTACTTTATTACGTCGCTTTAAAAAAAATTGAACATCCCTCTTGTACACCTACATGAAAAAGTATGAAAAGATACTTCCCTCTGCCCTTAATGTAGATACAAAACAAGCATGTTTGCATGTTATTTAAAGAGTATGGAGTGAATGGCTATAAACCTATGGTGTGCCCCAGGATTATATTTCGGGGGCCTTTCCTATTTTATAATAAAAAAACATTTGACTAATTTTTCTGCACTTGTGCTTCGAAGACTACGTAACGCCATTCCTAACGATAATTTTTCAATATTGGATTAGGCTAGTCCCTTTCTTAAATAATAATCCCTGTAGACTAAGCTCATCCCCAAGTAACATTTTTTGTTGATAATCAGCTGTGACAGTGCTTTTAGCAGCTTAGTGGTCAGCTTTATAGTTGCGGCAGCTTCAAAGGAAGCCAGCTGCTCTGATCAGTTGCTGATACACCGAAATGGAAGGTGAATGTTGGCTGCTACAGGCTGTCACAGCTATATAGCTGCCGCAGCTTGTGATTTTGGCTGCGTCAAAGCTGATATCTTGCTGTCACAGATATATACAGATATATACGATATAGAGAATTTCCATATTTTGTCATAGTTTGCAATACTAATTTAATATCTTGCCTGTAATTCTTAAGTTTCAACACTTATAATTTCTAGCTGAATAATAGCTGTTGCAGCGCTGTAACAGTTATTATCAGAAAGCTGATTTTTGAGGATCGTTTAAGATGCCGCAGCGTTCTATCAGCTACCCTAATACACCTTCAGCTATATAACTGCATCGGCAGCTACTTTTCAGCTATGTACAGTCTCGTGCATATCTTTTCGCCACCCCGGCAATACGTTATAACAATTTGTCGGTTCAACCATCAATAACACCCCCCCTACTTAAACTGAGGGGTAACTTTATTTTGCCAACAAGTATTTAATCAACAAACTTTGTTGGTATAATGATGCTTGCACCCACAAATCGTGCAAACGTATTGCCGGGGTGGCCAAAAGCTATGAACGAGACTGTACTACGTCACTCTTGCTACTATTTGGCTGACAAGTTTGCTGCCGCAGCGATCTTTCAGCTAGGGTAAATCAGCTACAGCATAATAGCTGCCTCGGCAGCAACGTGGAGCTATGACATCATGGTTACTATTTTCTTGCTAATATTCAAGCTAACGCAGCGACTAAAGCAGCCTTATTTCAGCTTCAGCTAAAGTGCCTCCTTTTGAAGCTGCCTCAGCGATGTTACAGCAAACGAAGTAGAAAAATAGCTGTCGCAGCTATAACTAATAACTCAAGTTGCCATAGTACTACGTCAGCCTATTTTTGGCTGACGCGGCTAAACAAAGTAGTTTATGTTACTTGGGACAGCTGGTCGATTGCTCATACTTTCTCTGTTCCTACTTCAGCACGTGGATAAAGAGAAAATATATGCAATCGATCACCTCCTGATCTTGAACTGAAAGTTCAAAGTTGAACTCAAAGAAAGAAGTTTAAAAAAAACTGAACGAGACCAATAGTGAATGACCATGAGTCACTACCTAAAGTGTATAAATGGTCATATTGAATCTGTTTTGTTAGAAGATTAGAGGCTAGAGGATTAGCGATATAAAAGTGTATCTTTAGTTACCTCCACTATCTAATACAGTCAAATATTAACAATCCATACGTTTAATCGAACTGTTAAGGCGTTAAAAAACTCGTTAGTCTCTGCCCTTCAAGCAAATCGCTTTCAATATGGCCGTACCCCTAAACATATTTCTATTTCATTTCGTAGTTCTAGGTATTACGAAGGTTAACGTGATGTCCAATGTCCGAAAATAATTAAAACGATTTGTGCAGAGACTGATTTATTAACAGGCTCATAACAGGTGGTCTCCGACATTATGGGGTCTAAAAAAGTCTTTTTGATTGAATAAAAACTATACTTGAATTTTTTTTCTTTACCTACACGTGACTTCCTTAATATTATGTGGGAATTAAGATAAAAACGACGTATTAATTGAGTTTAATAATTTAATTTAATTTATTGTTAATTATTATTTAGAAAATCTATTATTAAATTAATTATTTATTGAGTATTCTAAAAGTCACGTGACGGCAAAGAAAAAAAATTCAAGTTTACATACTTTTTCGCTCAAGTTTACCTCCTCGACATGAAAAGTGTTAACCAGCTTGAAAGGCAACTATTATAGTCTAATACACTACAATAAAAAGATAATTTTAGGACCATCAAGTGATTATTTAAATTCGTCACTTTTGCCTTCCGAGGATAGGCTCCTTGCATGACTGCTTACTTTCAAAACGAGTACCAAATATGATCGAAAGCTAAAATTGTTTTTCAAATTCATTTTCTCTATTGTCACTTCGACTCTCTTTTCTCTCACTTTTATGCTAAATTACGACCCTTTTTCACTCTCATCTAAGTTACGTTAGACCAGTTATAGTTCTTAACCTTTTTTGGGGTGACGGCACCGTACCACAAAATACGCAAAATTTAAAGCGAAATGGTCTTTTTGCAAACGTCTTGTTGTCAAGGTATAAAAAGTAAAACAACTTTAGGTCCAAGGCACCCCTTTCATCTGCTCACGGCACCCTGATTGATGGCTGCTTACTTTCAAAACGAGTACCAAACATAATCGAGGGTTAAAATTGTTTTTCAAATTCATTTTCTCTATTGCCACTTCCACTTTCTTTTCTCTCAGTTTTATACAAAATTGCGACCATTTTTCATTCTCATCTAAGTTAGGTTAGACCAGTTGTAGTTCTTATCCTTTTCTTAGATGACAGCACCCTACCACAAAATTCAAAAAATTCAAGGCGAAATGGTATTTTTTGGCAAACGTCTTGTTGTGAAGGTATGAAAAGTAAAACAAACGTAGGTTCACGGAACCCCTTTCATCTGCTCGCGGCACCCTGATTGATGGTTGAGAAATACTGGATTAGACAGTCAGATAAATTCGGTTTATTATGCAACAAGTCCTAGTCAAAAGCTTGCCAAAAAATAACTAAAATAAGTTAGGAAAGTAACTGATGCGTGCATAGACTAGAAAATAACCACTGCCTCAAGAAAGAGGAACCAGAATAAATCAAACCCATGTTGCCATGATTGTTACAGATGAGAGCTGAGTTTCAGCTCCTTATAATATTGCAAGACACTAAAACGCATAGGGCCCCCGGTTACATGTGGGATAGGGACCACTAAACTGGGAAAACTGGAAAATTTTACTTTGGATAGTATGCAATTTGCTCAAGAGAGGAGCGGTGACGTCGTGTATAAAATTTTACTGAACTAATTTAACAGTGGGATTCAAAACTACATCAACAGACGCATTTAGTTCAATGTTAAGGGTTATAGAATATACAATCAAAATAGTAACTCTATATTATACCTCTCGACAATATTTGTGAAATCAAAGGCGAAAGCTTGAAATTATGCTCGTCACATAATCAATAATATGACAGTTTTCAAATCCAAATAGCATAAAATTATTTTCTATATCAAAATGAAAAAAAAAAAGTTAAATTGTTACACTTGTGATACCATCCATTATTATTACTATTATAAATGTGACAGGAAACTTTCCGCTTGTTTTACGCCATTATACTTTTTTTAAATTTCTAACCAATACAAAAAAACTGTACTTGAATACAATTTTCCTGTACTATGCAATTAGGTACAAAATAAAAATACTAAAAACCTATCAACGCTACTTACAACAAACTTACAAGCTAGAAAGTTTAATATAAACTTATAGAAAATTAGAACAATTTAATTCTAATAGATAAAATGTTTTTTCAAAAAAATGCTTTGATAAATGTACCGAAACAAACGTCCATTTTTTATATTAAATATCAAATTATTTAGGTACTATATTTTATACTTATTTGTACATTGCGTGTTTTTCGAATTTTATGATTGCCTAATAGTAGTTGAGGTAACTGACCTAAACAAAATTAAGTTCCATCATCAATATACTATTGTATGAGATTATAATCGGCTAAAGGTATAAGGGACACTATGTGTTGTTTATTAAATGTTAAATTGTTAAAATTTGACAATAAAAAAAATTCGTTTAATAGTATCCAAGATCGACAGTTCAGCAAAATTAACTCAGTTGAAAAATGTGATCAAAATTAGAATATAAGTAAAAGTATAGAGAAGGCCGAGGGGCAGCTCAATTTGACTTTGACTGCCGAGAGTAGATAACCCCTCGGGGAAAGCTTGATTTTATTAAGTCACACAGCCTACTTATAGTACGTTCTTATTGTGATTGCTCTGCCTGACTCTCTAAAGCCAGAGTCACATCACGACATCACTAAGCTAGTTGATTCTGGATGTTAGTACCCACAAGAACCAGCGACTGTTAATATGTTTTTTGGGCCCCACAATGAGAACTGTTGACGATGGGAGTGCGAAAAATAAGTCGAAATAAGTCTTCTTTGAGAGGCGAGTCTGTACCTGTTGGTTCCCATAACTTTTTAGACGGTTGTTATAACAGTCAGCAGCAACTAATCTAATGTAGAACCTAATGGTTCCACAACAGTAGGCTGACAGCAAAAAGGCAGTTACATAATCTATTTGTGGAGGCTCTTTAACTGGACATGTTGAACTCAATGGCTACTAGCAAAGACTAGCTTTGTAGCTAAAACTTACTTGCTTTGTAACGAACTAAATATATAATCTAAATATAACTCTTTTTGATGTATATTTAATTATTGATATGATATTCTAATTCAAATTAGTCTAAATATCATACTTCTCCTTTGTAGAATAACCAAAATAGTTTTTCGTTTCAATAATTATTCTTTTGTTCAATTATACCACATAGAATACTTATACCAACCACACATATTAATTTCGATGAAAAAGTTTTGTTACCCTTTTATTTAATTTAACTTGAATGGTTATAGTTAAATTACATATTAAGTCAAAAGTTTTTTATATTAATTTAATAAAATATAATTAAAGAGCCATTTTTGAGAAAATTTTTAAAAAAGCTAGTCTTTTAAACGTACCCTTTGGTTACACCGTGTAGGATATTAAAAAATTTGTCTTAAAAATATAAAAATACTAAAAATTAAGTTTGAAAAAATAGCCTCGAGAAAATAAAAATTGCTTTAATTTCTTACTACAGTCTAAACTCCAACAAAACATTAGCAGGTGTGACATTAGTTTGCACCAGCGACGCATTCGTCAAAATTTCCTAATGAGCTCATAAAAGACAGATCAGCACCATACGTCAATCTTATGAAGGCTTTATCAAACGCTACGTTTGATAAAACTCAAAAACTCTGATCACTCTGATGGGGTCTTTGCAATAAAATTTCAGAAAAAGTCCTAAAAAAGATGGTAGCTAAAAGCTCAGAGGAGTTAAAACCAATGTTTGATGATTACAACACAACAAATGATAAAAGTCCACTAATAATTTTGGAAGGTATACTAGTGCTTGAAGAGACTCTTCCAGAGTTTCCTTTATACCATTAAAGGCTAATATTTCTAAAATATTGTAAAGCACCCTTCAATGCAAAAACATGTTCATAAATAAGACAATTATTGACATATCTGTAAATTACAGAAAAGGTGTATGGCCAGGCCATGTCGGTGCGCCTTGAAAGACAAAAAGGTATTTGCAAATGAAAGGCTGGAAAACGTCTTTTAAGATGAACTATGGATGTTTGTTGGTGAGATATAGAAGGGCTCGATCACGATGGGAACACAGACACACAGTAACTCAGACTTGTCGAGATGAATGAAAAGACTGTTTGAGTTAGAAGCATTGATATGTTCTTCCCATCTTTTTCGGAGACGAAGGAAGTGTAATCTTGAATATCGTCAGCGGAAAGAGGAAAGTATAAGTGACAATCTTTAGATATAACTTTACATAAGTTAACGGTAAACAAATAAGCCAAGACTCAGAATGCTCCCTTGGGGAGTGTTTACGGAAAAGTAATCTCGAGAAAATTCATTGCAGGGAGAATTCATCATGAACACGAATCGTGCTACATTTTAAAGGCAGCACCAAAGAGTGTACGCTGGTGATCTTGCACACTACCGTGTTAGGTTAAGGTAAGTTTCTCGTTACGTTTATTACCTTTGTTATTATAACCTTTGAGGTCAAACCTTTGCCAGATATGACCTACAAAATAGCTTGTTTTTTCCCGAGAAAGAAGCTAGGATCTGGAGCTTCTGGGAACTCCAGATTAATATTGTCCCGAACAAACCTTCTAAAAGAAAAGAGTCTTGTTAGCTAAAAATTATAAAACGACTTTGTTACTTCGACTTTTCCCGACATTCCCCTTCGAGAACGGCAAACCTCCAAAGGCCAACTTCTCCAAAGTAATGGCTGGTGCCCAGTTCCACCATCATAAACGTTAGAAGAACGATGGTGGAGCTGATTTTAATAAAGTGTTTTCCTAACTTAACAAGGTCTAGTGTGTAAGTCTACTACTAAAGAACGCTCTTGGGAGCTACTCTTAAATCGCAATGAATTTTACCACGATCCCTCCAAGACTATTTTTCTGCAATAAATTTCACGGATACGCTTTGAGGGTCCTGTTTGGTATGATAATTGTGACTGAATGCTTTCAACAGGAACCATTCTATTTTGAGAGTGTTTTTAGACATTAAAAGCCGGCGTTTTGCTTTCAGTGCGTTCATGAGTCGCGCTCAATACAATCAAACCCCTCATTTAAATCCAGAAAGATTATTATGGAGATTGGACACTCAGGTTCTGATGGATTGATAGGTCAGATTTGATACAATTAAATTCCGAAATTGAGCTGTGAGGAGAGCGCAATTTAGAGTGGTAACATGCAGGTTACCATGTACTCTTCCATGGAAGAATATTTAAACTTGAAACGATAAACAGGAGTTATTTGAATAGAAACTATTGTAGGTTATTTTCACAAGAAATTTTGCACTTCAGTAAGCCTAAGGATCAAATATTTTATTATTCCTTTTAGATGGATTAATTAGCCAACGAAGGGGTTGTAGAAGACATGGAAGAGGGTGAAATTATTTTCTTCGGGAATGTTTTCGGAGTAGTTAGTTATTTCGGAAAAATACTAAAAATTCCAGGTCCTAGCTAAATGGCTAAAGTCCAGTATTGTAAAGCCTAGTTAACGAAAGTTATAAGTTGACTCAACCGTAAGTTGAAATTATAAAAAAACATCAATTTCACTATTATGCCCAATTATGTCAAACTAAAATGACAGACTAACCTTAGGTTGAGTTTCAACCGTAGGGTTAGTTTTAACCTTCGCTTATAATATTGGGCCTAGGGAGGTAGGGAGTAGTAGAAAAGTTCAGTTTTTGTTTGAGGTTTTTGCTTATATCTCGAAAACGGTGAGTCCTAGAGAAAAAAATTATCTTAACAAAATGAAAGCTTATTAAGTTTCCTACAAGACTGTATTTATTAATTTTTTCTCTATTCCTCATAGTTTTCGAGATATCCACTAAAGATCTTAGTTTTAGTAAACAAAGGTTCAATAATGTTTAAACTGCTGAAATGTTTACTTGTACTTTGATAAATTGTTTAAAATAGCAAAAACCATTTTAGATAAGTAACATACATTTTAAAATAAGACATGCATGTAGTAAATGTTAAAAGTGACAACTTTTTACGAGTATTCTCCAACTCTTTTTGGTTTATTTTTACCATTTTACGTCATTTTAACGAGCACATTTTTGACGTAGCGAAAAATTAAATTATGCGCCTATTTTATAAAAGATTCACATTATAAATGTTTATTATATGTCAATTATTTTATAAATACACAAAAGTCGATGATAAATTAGGTCGAGTGGGTGGAACATCAGTCTGTTGGGTGGAAGTTAGCTGACCTGACAACCGACAAGAGATTTGCGGAGGGAAAAGAGAGAAAATTTCGAGAGATGTTGCTAGATCAAGCTTTATAAAAACCGACATCTGACAACGCATCTCATGCTAACTTTTTTTTTCCGAAGACTTTTCTAGTCAGAAACATCATTGATGTTGCTACTAGCTTTTTGCTCGCGATGGGAATAGAAAGTCCCGGTTTTAACGTTAAACCATTCAAAACAAACTCATCATGCGAATTTCCACTTAAATACCTAAACTTCCGTTGTGTGCATTTTTTTTACTCTTCTGGTCTTAAAATCCTACCAATATCTTTTTTTGTTTAATGTCACCAATTTCATGGTTTTCAAACATGTATTACGATTTTTTTTAATAATCGATTTTTGGACATGAAGAAAGTTTTTGAAAAAAATTTTCCACGCTATTTTTCACGTTAACAATCGTGAAAGTAAAAATTTGTTAAAATAGAGATATTAAATTTATTATGAAGAGGTACGACAATCGGATTCAAACACGTGTTTCTCTCGATCCGTTTAGAGAACTCCGGGCTCCGAAGTTATAGTGCCATAAATTCCCTCCAGAGCGGTGCTGTCAACACGACCACTCGCTTCACTCTGCTAACCACCGCTAACAACTCCCAAATTGCTACTTAAAATATCATATAAGTTTTAAAAAGATTTATTAAAATTATTGGTTATAATCAATAAATGAGAGCGCGATAAGAGGTTAAATTTCTAAACACCCTTTTATATATTTTTTATTACCTCTTCCCCCTTTCGATCTAAACGATTTTTTTCCTCTTTTAACAAAATTGTTTTAACTCGCTTCTCTCTCTCTGTTTGAAATAATCAGATAAGGAAAAGCATAATAGAGTGAAGTAGCAAAGCAAAACCCCGGATCTTGCAAGAACGGTCATCTAGATTATGCATGTTAATAGAATGACCACTGACCGCTACGCAACCCTTAATCCGAGTAGACTTTAGGATAAGCGGAAGCAAAAACAAGCAGAATGGATATATTTCCTTTTTGTAGACCGTAACTTATATAATACGAGATGGGTTACTTGATATCAGAAATAATTGAGAGTCTGCGAATTTGTATGGAACAATTAACGGTTAAAACGTTAAGGCTCCTCCTGGTAAATTGATAAAAGTTTTAAACGTCATTTAATTTATTGCGGACAATAAATAAAGCGATATCGAATTAATAAAGAAAATTATCTCGTTTTGATTGGTGGAAAAAAAATTAAAATTATTATAGAAACAAAATTTTTGCGTAATTAAGATGTTTACGTAACGAATATTAATCGGTCGAGCAAAAATTCCATGGGCTAACAGTAGTAACTACTGTTACATAATAAAGTAGAATCCGCAATAAAGTTATTAAAAAAAAGGTTAATATCTGTTAAAACAAAAAAAAGCATCTGGAAGCAATGCTTAAAGACTGTAATAATAAATTATCTAAAACCACATTCATTTCAAAACCAAAAGAACTTTAAAAGTTTAAGAACATTAGAGATTCCAAATAAGGAAAACAAATTTCTTGATAATTTGAATATGTGCCTGAAGAAGTAAATCTTACGCTACAAGATGTTTTTATCGTACAGTCTTTGGCGGAGTTTTGTGAGGGAGAACCGAGGGTAAAAACCCTGTGCATGTAGATTAAAATCCACCGCAACGAGCCACCAAGTTAAATATCGCTGCAACTTCCCCAATCCCTTATAAATCTCCCGCAGATCCCACTCCAAACTCGAT
This sequence comes from Malthinus seriepunctatus, assembly GCA_963924605.1. NCBI lineage: Eukaryota > Metazoa > Arthropoda > Insecta > Coleoptera > Cantharidae > Malthinus > Malthinus seriepunctatus. Next base: position 14,971,819 of record OZ004601.1, on the reverse strand, counting down.
AATATTTAACTAAATTTTTATTTTATGTAACCTAACAACCTACATCTTATTATACATTTAATTTAATTTTATGTCTACCACATAAATTACGCTACAAAATTTTCCTAAAATCGACAAAATTGATTCGTCAAACAATTTGGCGTGTTTACCCTCGCCCTTTGTGTAATTACCAACGTTTTATGTATAAACGAAATTTTTAGTATTTACAATAACTGAAAAGCGGTGCATCGATGGAAGAGCTTCCAAAGGGAGAAAGTTCTATCTTTGACAGGGTAGTGTTGGGTGATTGACGTATTTCTCATCAGTATTCCGGCCTCGTGATTGGACAGACGGAGCTGTCAATCAAAAAGTTTTGTACGCGCCTCCCTTACACAGTATTCAACGTTCAAAACCCCCCAACTCAGCTATGTATTGGAATATTTTTATTCTCGTTTACGGTTTTAATGCACGGTATCAAAATTAAATGGAGATACGTAGTCTTACCGTAGTTGAGGGTGAAATTCAATTCAAATTTTAAACGGTTTTTAAAACCGAGTTTAACTAACTCATCTCGAGCATGATAAGATATTACAGAAATACAATTTACGAGAATTGAATTTCGTGTTATCGAATTTCATAAAATTAAATTACAATTTATTATTTTTTTTCTCATCACATAGTATAAGCTAACCTCAGCTAAATACGAAAAATTCTACATAAAGTTTGGTTTTCGTCCAATTTACATACCTCTTCCTTTCGTTTAATTAGAAAAAAGTTACAAAAAACTTTATCTTTTATACGTAAGAGCAATTAGATTCGCCGCTTTTTCGCATAAGTGAACTCAAAACTTAAAATTATGTCTCATAAAGTTTCTAGTCTAAAACTTAATAAATAAAAATCAAACTCAAAAGTAGTCAAATACTACAAGGGTAGGCAAAAGTACTTCACGTCGTTGTAAATAAAGAGATAAATTTTTATTCAAATTTTACGGAATCCCTACTTTGTTAATCAAGTTAGAACAATCACAGTCTGTTTCCAAAACCGATAAATCCTCAATCTTATTGAGAAGGTACTGATGCTCTTCTTATCTTTGAATTGTACGTAATTAGTATAGTGCAAGTTTAAAAGAGGGCCAGGTCGACGACCTTGAACAAAATTAGTCTACTGAAACAATTATTGTGTAATTAACCACCCTTTTAATTAGCGACCCTAAGTACTTGACCATCCAGGGTAGGACTGAACAAATTAGCAAGTCGTCAATTGCCGACTGAGCCAAACGCTTTTGGGGGCCAAACCTTTGCGTATATAATTGAGTATAAGTTCATCATTTATTCCTGAACCTAACCTAACAACACCTCCCTTGAACCTAACCTACGTTACCATAACACAACCTAACCTAGCCTTGTATAACAAATAGAATTTTTAGTCGGCGAAATCCAATTAAGCCAGTCCGACCCTGTGGCCATTATAATATAGTTTATATCTGTTTAAAAAGGATACATTTAAACTTGACTGGCCAGCTATTTAGAAGCTCTTAAAAATCACCTAAACATTGAACACCTCTTAAAAACCTAAAACTTCAACCTGGAGAATGTTCCAATGCTCAAACCCAAATTTCATTATCAAATTCTCAGGCAATTTCCACCGTGTTGATTTGTCATCGCCCTACGATATGCTGAGTGGCTATAAAATTAGACATTTACCTTAATTTTCAATTTCACCAGGTACAGGTAATATGGGACGCAAATTACAAAAGCTCACAACAAACCTTCGGTAAACCAAAGATTTTCTCCAAGTAAAAGGGGTAATTTTTGTTGATATAATACAATATTAAAGGAAATTTAGGATGTAACAATAATTATATGGGGAAAGATCTACCCTAGTACATTACATTGAAGTGTGCAAAATATAGGAAATAGGGCAGTAGTTAATTCATCTTGTGTTGTATCCTAAGTTTCCAACTGTCATTCGATCATTGCGTCCCTCGAATCGTTCAAAATAAATGACTAATAAAAGTCTTTCATTTAAAGACGGCAAAACTTGAAACTTATTGTTTCTCATCGTCGTTTAGATTTTTTTTGAAATTTGAAATGTATTGAAAATTAAGTGTAGAATCAATTACATAGTAATTTTTTAGGAAAAGGTTTTGGTTTGGCTTTCAAATCACCCTAAGAGCGAAGAAAATTTAATTTCGTGTTTTCGTTGAGTTTTTATCTTATTAGCCCTAGATACGGAAAAAGCATGAGTTTACCAAAGCTACATGTGCTATCTGTCTGTCTATCCTTTAATCTAAAGGGAAATTGTAATTTTCTCAAAAATTACTCCAACCATTTCGATTAAAGTTTGCCCAAATCTGGTCTGTCCGCACACTTTTCTTTCATGTTCAGCTCTTGTAAACGTTCTCCGTTTCGCGCTAGAAATTTGGGATTTCCCAAATTGGTATAAATGTTTACCTTGGTAACCTTAAACCCCCAACTATTACGTAGTGACATTTCGATGATGTTCATTATTCCCAGTGGTGGCTCGACAAAAATGAAACTCGTTTATACAGTTTAAAAACCTATTATATTTGGCTTTTAACCTTAATCACCAGCTCCAAAAATCTCAAAATGGAAATTGAGCATCAAATACTGAAGAGCACATACGTATCTGAGAGGTTATAAGGGAGTATTTCTTCTTCCTAACAGTTTAATTCCCTGGTGGTGCGAGTTTCAACTCTAGGGTGAGCGGCGCTAAAGAGGATGACGCGAGATTTAAATTTGTATTAAATGTGTCGCCACAGTTACAAGCAAAAAGCCAAAAATGGTAAAAATGAAAGAACCTATGCTGTGAGATAAACAAACAAGTGCCAGGCATAAGAAATACGATGTGGTGAACACATCAGTGAAGATACCACAAGAGAGCATGGAAGAGACAGTATTGACTATATAGAAGAGCAGAAGCTAATAATAATGTGCAAAAGTAGCGACCTGCAAGATAAAAGTCCTCAGGACGATTGGCCAACATCACAAGAGAGCCTGAAAGGGACGTTTTGACTGCATGGATGAGCAAAAGCTAGCCATAATGTGCAAAAGTAGACGAACAGCAAGATAAAGGCCCCCAGGACGATTTGCCAACATCACAAGAAAGCCTGTAAAGGACATTTTGACTGAAGCTAGCAATAATGTGCAAAAGTAGACAAACAGCAAATACAGGCCCTCAGCACAAAAGGCTAACATCACAAGAGAGCCTAGAAGAGACATTTTCACTGAATGGACGAGCAGAAGCTAGTCATAATGTGAAAAAGTGGACGGACAGCAAGATAAAGGCCCTCAGGACGATTGGCCAACATAACAAGAGAACCTCAAAGGAACATTTTGACTGCATGGACGAGCGAACAGAAGCGAGCCATAATGTGTAAAAGTAGACAAACAGCAAGATACAGGCCCTCAGGGCAATTGGCTAACATCACAAGAGAGCCTAGAAGAGACATTTTGACTGAATGGACGAGCAGAAGCTAGTCATAATGTGCAAAAGTGAGCCTGAAGGAACATTTTGACTGCATGAACGAGCAGAAGCTAGCCATAATGTCAATGTGCAAAAATAGACAAACAGCAAAATGAAGGTCCTCATGACGATTGGCCAACATAACAAGAGAACTATGATGGAAAAAAGGAAATAATGTATAAAAGTAGACGACCACACAAGAGAGCCTGAAGGACCATTTTGACTGTATGAACGAGCAGAAGCTAGCCATAATGTACAAAAATAGACAAACAGCAAGATACAGGTCCTCAGGACGATTGGCCAACATAACAAGAGAACCTCGAAGGAACATTTTGACTGCATGGACGAGCGAACAGACCAAATTGTGCAAACGGCATCCGTAGAGTCCGCAAGACAAACAGGAAAATTTTCTAAAGTGGAAGAAAAGAAGAATAAGTTATTAATGGAATTTAGCGCAGTTACCTCATTAAGTGCTGGCCTATGCGAACAGATAAGAGGAATAGAGGCACGAAAGGTGTATACTATTATTATTTTTACTCATATGTAATGAATTTGAAAGAAAAATGTATCTTGTAATAGATTAGAAGCGGAGAGGGGGGATAAATAAAAATTATTGCAGACCAATCACTATAAGAGGTTCTTAAGTTTTCCATTTCATGAATAACTCAGTATCTGTAGTAAAAATAATTTATTTTGCATTAGAAAAAGTGTTTGCTTCACACACAGGTTATAAGAACCCACTACCTAAAGCAGGGATCACCAATACGGTGCTCGCGGGCACCTAAGCTTTTTTAAAATGCTCGCCACTTTTTAAAATAATTTTTGCCTTGCGTGCGGTGGAATGGTTTAATAACCTTCAAAGTTTGCCCTGTTGATGACAAATTGTATTAATGTATTGGACACACCTTCAACTCTCGCACCTGTCTTCTTGTTATAAGCCGGCCATGATGATCCCGTGATCCCATGCATATTGGCTAATATGCCTAATGTAACTCGAAGAACCTAGGTATGGTACAGTGTAATTTCTTAAAGGTTAAACATACGCCACTCTATGTCTGTCTACTAACGAGCTAACTAAAGAACTTGTACTAATTTCTTAATTATTGAAGCTCCAAGATGATCATTATCATATCATTACATTATTTCGCTGAAAGATAATAGTTATTTTTGTATCAAAGGCGTAAGCTTATAGATTTTAGCTAGAATGTGTGGGAGATGTTTTAAGAAGCGCTGCCGAAATAAACACTCATACTAGGGTCAAAATAAAATTTTACGCCAGTAATGCAAATAATATTTTTTGTCCCACCAATAATGTCCAATTAATTCGTAACTCGACGTTTAGTATAAAAATTTATGACTTTGACTTCACCATAGTAACACTTTTTCGTCCTAGGTACAGAAAGACTCGCTTTGAGGGCGTAAAGTACCTAGTACTTATTAATCAGGTCGTACAAAAAAAAATAAAACTATAATTTAAAGTCGTTACACTTAGGTAGTAGGCACCAAATTATAATAATTCTTGATGACAAGTTTTTCAGCGCGTTCTTGAAAGTTTGAAAAGGATTGCTTTAAGGCAAAGCCATTCATTTGATAAAATTATATGTCAAAATGCTACTTTAATATTCAATTCTCAATTAAATCAACTTCCAAGAGAAGAAGTTCATTTATAATAAGAGTTTTTTAAATGTTACTATATAATTTGTCTATAATATGAAAACTTTGAAATTATTTATATGGTTGTGCGTGACCCTTCAATTACAAACAACAGTTACTTTATTACCACAACATTACTTTTTGCACAATAAAATTTATGATGTTAGTCAAAAGAATTATGTAATATTAAAAATATTATTTTTGAGAAAAATATTTTAGGTATGAGCAATTTTCTTTAATAGTTCTTTTTTTGAGGAAGTGATTAGATTTTATTCAATTTTTAGAAAAATAATAGGACGAATTATTTGAATGTAAAAAAGACCACTTTTCTTATAATGGACAAGTAATTGGTCTTACAATAAATTAGCTATTTTCGTAGAAAACAATCTATACCTGATGTATAATGATCAGTCCATCAGGGAACTTTTCGTCCGGTTAAAAATATCTTAAAAGCGGTAAGAGCTCTAAAAGGTAGAAGTTGAAGCACCCCAGAAGTTATTGACCAAGCTTCCAATTGCTAAGGTACTCATGCACCCTTTGGAATAGGAACTGACTGGCTACCAAAATTCAACTTCCCAGACCTTACAGTTTTAGAGATATTTTTGACCATTTTAACAATTATTGTAACCCTCTCAGGAACCTTTTAGTCACTAAGATACTCATGAACCTCTCTGGGGTAAGAACAGGCTGGGTATAAAGGCAAAAAAATGGGCTTCTAGCTCTGACGGGGTGGTTTGAATAGCTCGTGGTTAATGTTAAATTATAGGACTTGACGGGACCTATTTTGCGATAGAAAAAATTAAAAATGACCAGGGTCGTACTTACTGGTGACTATTACAAGGGAGATAATAACCATAAAAAATGAGAAGTGTTTAACGATACGGAATTGCGCCTTGAACAGCTCTTGCATGAAGAAAATTCTGCAGCGTTACAACCGCTCTAAAGTTAAACATAAATTCTTAGCAAGGTCTTGTGCGGTTTTTCAATTAGACTTGATAAATTAGCTACCTATAAATTACAATCAATATACTCGTATTATCTGATCATAATAATTGGATTATGAATGTATGTAATCACTTAGTTTTAATAGTCTCATGGCATTGAACTGTCTGGTTGATTACCTCGTACAACAATTTGAGTGAGTGAACAGAAATAGTCAACAATCGCATAAAATGGATTTTCGATAAAAGAATGGTATAAATGACAAGGATTCGCTTTATCAGAAAGTCAGTACCTAGATGTTAGAAAGACGCTTTAGAATATTGTATCAGACAGTCTCTGGTATAAAGAAGTTTTTGGGTGGGAATTTTGTTATAAATGGAATATTGAAGTAGCCAGATATTGTTAATTCACTTTAATAGTGGCATATGAAAGAAGATAACAAGCTCTAGAAAATGTCGGCTGTAAAATTCAAAGAAAATTGTCAATAACGTACACCAAACGCTTCATAGCGCATCTCCACCCAAAAGCTATCGTGGACTGTCCTATAGCAACTTTTAGGAATAATACCAAAGCATCAAAGAAGAAAACCTGAAATATAATAAGAAGGAATTTCAAATATTAGTACAAGAGAAAAAAGCATTGACGAGAAGATGACTATGTCCACATCTGGAAAACAAAAGTCCAAAGAAGAAGTAAGAGAATGTACCTCTTTTGGTGGCTTAATGAGAGAGTGTGAACTACTAAGGCTGTTTGGCCTGTGTAGGCCTGACCGGAGTAAAAGCCTGTACGTGTGAATTCAAAGTATATGTCCGGCTTAACTCATAGTTTTCCTTCTCCTTCTTTTGTAACAATATCCAGTTGTTTCAATCGAATCATGGACCGCTCTACCGTTTCTACTGTCTATTTCTCTCTTATCTCTTGTTTGCCTTCTTGGTCCTTTGCCACAGACCTATTTTCCGATCTTTTGGACGCGTATTTGGTATTATCACTCACGACAGTCGATGTACAAAAATTGAGCAGTCAACGGTAATCATCGACAGTCATAGCATAGGCAGTCATGGGCAGTCAACGGCAGTAATCGGCACTATTTGTACAAATTCAAAACAGTGGCTGACCCATCGGTGTCTTCGTTGGACTGTTTAGAAAATTTTGATAGTTTTGGAACTATCAATCCACTTTAGCTTCTGTACCATTAGATAGTGGATATTGTGGAGGATTTACAAATTACAACCTCTTCTTACAGAAATACTGTGCTTGTTACTGTTAGGGCTCAAGACGTCGAATTTCATTGTTTGTTGAACAGCTTCTCCAGGTCACCTCTCAGTGCAGTTATTTCAAAGAACACTATTTATTGAAGAAGAAGAAAAACCTCGATTTCACAGGAATAAGATTTAGAAATGACAAGAGTTTATAAGAGCCGCTTGGCTTCAGTGCAAAAGATTTATCATAGATACTGGTAAAAATTTAAACAACGATATAGATTTTAATTTTCCTTCATACGAAACTTCCTGTCATGAAATCGCGATGGTTTTCGAAAGCTTGATACTATTCAAAGGTTTGTGTAGTTAAAAATCTATAAAACTTTTCGAAGGAATGTCAAAGGAGAAAGAAAGCGCCAAAATATTTCAAAACTTTACATAATATGAAATAAGGTAAAGAAATGCTATATTATGGGCTCTTTGTCTAGAGTCGTTGACATGGTGTTACATATTTCTAAGCAATGTTACTTAACAGTCTAGTCAGTCAACGAAATCTTAAAAAAGAATGTAGCTTTTCTGAAGACTTGTACCGTAAAACGAACGGCTGGGGTGCTAGAGGCAAAAGCTTGACGAAAAAGATAAGGCAAAATTATTTTTTGACACATTAACGATTTTTAAGAGAGGATATCTCGAAAACTATAAGGAATAAAAAAAACTTAATGAAAACAATCTTGTAGCAAATTTAACAAGCTTTCGTTTTGCTAAGAATAATTATTTCCCTAGGACCCGCCGTTTATGAGATATAAACGAAAATCCAAAAAACTGTACTTTTCTACTTCCTGCCTCTAGGATCGGGAATTTTTAATATTTTTAATTAACTATTCCAAACACATTCCTGAAATAAATACCATCCTCTTCCCATATGTCCTGTATAATCTCTTCGTTGACTAGAGTATTATGAATCCAATAATTCTAATGTTATATGTACTCAAAGGTCGAAATCAAGGCCATGTTTAAGGTGATATAAAACGTAGGGTTTTCCAACATAAGAGCACAATTAAACGCCACAATACCATTCGTTTTACAAGAGAGTTGTAATGTCCAATAATCTATTTTCTGTTTTCATTTCTTTGTTATTTATTGTCTAATGAAGCCTTCGTGGTACCGTTATTTCATCTAATTGGTAATTTTAAAAAAATAATTTAGCTCGAGGGAAAAATACTTTAAAATTAATTTAAAAATTTATTAATTAAACTCTCTTTTTACTCTTCCACTGAAAATACGAACTTCAAACAATTATTTTTCTTCGATCAGCTTTTATTTATTTATACCCTGTTGTAAGCGTTTTTCATCCATATTTTTCCAGTGTTTCAAGTAAGAACAAACAAAGAGGTCATTTTTGAGTTTGTGGAAAACTACAATTTCCTACAAGCCAACGCACTGGGAATGGGTAGCAGTTGAAGCTAATTATTTAAATCGATACAAAGTAATCCCACGAAATCAATTTTATGCAAATTACTTTTTTATAAGCTTAATGCCCTTTTAATAATCAATTCAAAAATGAAAAAAAATTAATTATTTTCAATCAAAATTGTGCAAAAATAAAATTTGTATTTCTAAATATCGCATTATTTGTCGAATTTGACAACGCAAGAAAAGAACATTTTGTCAGACAACCATTTCTAAATGCAAATGTGTCTTTGGATGTTATGACTATTAAAATTCGATTAGTTAAACCTGAATTAGTCCTCGGAGTACGCTAGTCCTTGAATACGTTCGTTGAAACAATCTGTTGTTTTCCACAGTTACACACCTACGTCCCCAAAATATAAAATAATTTTTATAATTCAATAATTACACACATTGTTTTATAATTTGATACCATATGTGTTTGTATGCGGGGTTAGTTTAATATTTTATTAGGGGCTGAAAAAATATTTTTTCTCGTTTACGCGTTAGTCACACGGTTGCATTTCTTCTGCCATATCTAATTACAATATAACGACACTATTTGTGGTAGGTCAGGTTTACACACAATTTTCTTTTTAAAAACTAAAACATAAATTATCCGAGAATAAGAGGGCGTCATTTTCAGCTGGATGAGATTGCAATGTCGACAGACAAGGATCGTTTGACATGAGAATGATTAAAGTATCCGACATGTACAGTGTTAATGAGTTCTAAAATGTCAAAGTTGATCTAAAAAAAATTTCGAGTGTGTAAAATGTTGGTAAAAAAATTAATTATTTAATTATAAAAGGGTTCAAGTTTAAACCCCCCTAAAACATAAAATATAGTTTTCTAATAAGAACATTCAAGCTGAAAGCACGTAAAAAATGTAACAGTTTTTGCAATTACTTCCTCATCAGTCACCACTAAAGCAAGCTCAAAATTAGATCGTTGTTTTCTTGAACCCTTTTTTTTTAAACTTTGAGATCTGAAAGACGGATAGCGGATTTGAAATGTTACATTTATTTTAAAACTTTTATATTTATCTTATTTATATTTTTACAAACTATTTTTTTAAACTTTGTGTACTACTTAAATATTCCACCAAGTTACTGAAAGATGAAAATTGGAAAATGTAATTTTTTCAGGTTAATGTCTAACTTGTTATTATTGCTAGGATGGAAATTAAGACTCAAAATGTTATTTTTAAAAAAGACTATACACAAAATGTTAAAAGACCGTCAAAGAAAATTTTAAGTCAATTTAATAAATTGTTATAATCAATCACGAATCAAAGGCACCAAAACCCTAAAGCGTTTTGTTCATATTTAAATGCGAAGATTAATTACGTAATTATACTATAGCCAACACAAAGAATATGAGTTTTGTGTATGTGTGTGTAAGTTGATTAAAATTTACATTAATTTTTTTTTACTTTAATATTAATAAAAATTTTATATTCTTTTGAAAAAATTAAAGAAATATATCATTGGATTTTTTTAAATTAATCTTAACAATTTTTTTAATTCAATTGTAGCTATTTTATTAATTAGAACTCATTTTAAAGTGACATTATTGCTTCAAAAAGCCTCTCTGCAGTAAAGAAATTTTTTTAAAGAGTACTTTAGAGGAACTATTAATTACACTCGTAGAATATTGAATAATGGCAAGCAAAAGCTCAAGAAATATTTAAATTGTGAAAACTGTTCAAATGGACTAGAATTAGATTTATAATAATCCTTAGATATGACAACGTTACACAATAAATAAAAATGTCTAAGTTCGACAAAATAGTAGATTCGAATTTTAGATTTCGATGAAATTAAAATGTTTTTAAAAACGAACAAAAACTTTTTTATTAAAAACACGTACTTTATTATATGACGTTCAATCTAAGAGTGAACGCACAAAAACATGCATTTCCTATCTACTACGTAAATTAAAAGCTTGCACAATATCAAATTAATGCAATTTCTACTAAGGAACAATCTAATAACGCGACTACGTAACTCCTCCCTTCTTTAGGTTAAGAAAACTACGGGAGTATTTTTCGAAGACCCTGGTCCATTTGGTTCTTCTTTTTTCACGACTTTTTCTTTTTTTAAGTACGGAAAATTCTTGCATTTCCTTAATTTTGAAATAAGTAAGATGATCGCGACTATGATGCATATGCCCATAAAGATTTGCCCAAAAAGTTTCCAAAAATTCGTTTTCGTGTTTGGAGCTTCGATTGGCTTTAATTGCTCCGTGATTTCATGGAGTCTAAATAGCTCTTCAAAGTTCAATTTAGTAAAATTTGGAGTTTTGTAAAATTTTTGAATTGTTAAATTTTCCATGTTTAGTTTTGGTAGAATGAGTGGCTTTCCATGTTGAATTTGAATATCGTTAGAAAATTTCTCGTCATCGATTGTAATTTCGCATGATTTTGGAATTTTCACTAAAACTGGATGATCGGTGTCGATGTACTGGTCCGTGTTACATTTTGAAAATATTCTTTTGTTTCCGACCGGTATCAACAGTAGGCTATCTTGGCTGACTTGTTCGATTATCGATTGTTTAAAATTGATTTCGAAAGTATGGCAATTTTTTGGTGTTTGACCTTTTAGGATTTGGATCGTGCAGTTATCTTTTGGAATAAAATTTTGTAAACAATAATACAATCCTTCTAATATCGGGCATTCCTCTCGTTCGAATTGGCTATCTGTTTCAGCTTGTGCCAAATATTGGTATTTGGGGGTAAATATTCGGTTGTTTTGGATAACAGGATATAAATGGTAAAAGTTAAGAACTTTAGTATTTAAAATAGGAACATGAATTGCAAAAATTAATTTATTTTTTGAAAAAGTAACTTGAGTACCTAAGAATTGATAATAAGTTAAGGTGTTATCAAAATTTGGAATATTATTTTTATCATAGATTTTTTCTAAATATTTTAACATTTCTTGTAATTCTGAATTTGATATTATTGAATGGTGTAAAGCATTGAGTTTTGAGAAAATAATAGCATTCTCAATATTGTCAATAAACGTGATCGCGTTTTGGCAATCTAAATTGATTTGTGACATTAACCCTTGGAAGCTTATATAGCCGGAGATATCTGAGATGGTTGAGTACATAAAAGATTTGGTCTTTTCTAAATCATTTTCAAGTTTTTCCTGATTTTTACCTAAAGCCATTATTGTTTTACTATAGTGATCGATTAGCCTTTTTGATAGTGAAATTTGTAAATTGACTTCGTGTGTTAAGTCCTTTTGGGTTTGTTCTAAATTTAAAATCGCATGATTATATCTTTTTTCGTCGTCTGAATCTAAATTTCCGAATAACCACTTATTTAATTTTCCTATTCCGTTAATTAGTCCTCTTTTTGAACGTTTATTAGAATTTAGAAGAGGGGAAATATTTTGAAGTTTATTTTGGGTTGTCTGAATTAAATACTCTGTTCTTAAAAGCATACTTTGCGCTAAACCGTGGTAAGAAATGGGATTTGTTGCCTCTACTCTATTTATACTACTTTTAACTTGATTATAATTTGATTCTAATCTACTAATATGGTTAATAATATTTTCTAAATCTATATAATGAATAAATGTATGTTTAGTGTAAATAATTTTAGCGTTCCCTAATTGCATGGGAAGTATCAAATTATCGATGTTTGTTAATTTGATGTCGTCGTTACATAGCACTTGTGCTAGCCATAACATCAGGTGAAGAAGAATTGTTATCTTCATTTTGAATGGGTACCTGAAACAAGATATTAGGTTTAGGTTTTCTGGAATTACTCTTGTGGTAAGTTCCGGATTTAGTTTTTAATTTTATATCTGTTTCCTCAATTAATTCGGTTTTCTTGAATTTGGGTAGTTTTTTGTCTCTATGTTTGGTTTTGATATACACGTGGGTTTGGTCTGAATAATTTTGGGGATCTGATCTATTTTCATTTCGTTTGTCTATTATATTTTCTTTAGTTTCTTGGTTCTTTTCTTTAATTTTTGAATATAATTTTTGACAAACTTCTTTGTGATTTTGAACGTAATTTGAAATCAAAAGATTATCATTAAGGTCGAAAGGATCTGGGTTATTAATATGACCTTTGATAATTTCGAAGGGGGTAAACTTTGTTACGCTATGTATTGAATTGTTATAGCTTAGGATTGCGTGTTTTATCAATTGATTAGGGGTGAAATCTTTATTTTCTTCCCTTAAACATCTAAAATGTTCTATCAAACTTGAATGAAAGCGTTCGACAGGTGAATTCGAATTGCTGTTCTTTGCCGTAGTAAAGTGCAACTCTATTCGGTGTAATTTACAAAAGTTTTCTAAATCGTAATTTTTAAATTCGGTTCCACGATCGGAAGTTATTTTTTGGGGTAATCCGTGGTGTCCAACAAAGTTGAGTAAATTGTCAACTACGGATGTTCCGGTTATTGACATTAAAGGGTAAGCTTGTCCATAACGTGAAAAACTGTCTATTATTGTCAAATAAGATTCGTTTGAGATTTTGAATACGTCAACGTGAATATGTTCAAATGGTTTCGATGCTGTTGGTGTGAGATTAAACTTTATAACTGGTGGGTTTCGATCATATTTGTTTTTCAAACAAATTTCGCAATTATTTATATACTTCTCTACATCCTCTGACATTTTAGGCCAATAATATTTTGTACCTAATGCCATTTTGACTTGATTTATACCTCGATGTCCTGATTTGTACTTATGATAATATTCTAGTTTTTGTTGTTGATCTTCTAGCGTTTCTACATCGGTAAGAAATTTCGTACATTGTGTAAGATTGAGAGATTTGTACTTGAAATAATTTTGAACTGTTGTCGCAAATATTTGTGACAGTGAAGGATTTTTGAAATATAGAGCGAAATGCTGTTTAGGGTGCAAATAATCTTTAACAAATTCGGCAATTGATATTTCTAAATTATAATTTGGAAAAGTTACATAATAACGCATATTTTCGAAGATCTTTTCTCGTCTAACTTGTGTAGTGTCCATTTCTCCACAGGTGATTGTTATTTGGTGTTTAAATTGATTTAACGGTCTATCAGATATTGGAATAAGAAGAATTGGATTTTCTACAGAGGTGTGTACCGTTTCTGAGTTAGAATTATTTATCGTAATTGGATCATTTTGTACTTGATTTGGAGGTTTGGTTTGAATATCCGAAACAATGTTTACTTTATTTGGTTTTGGTACTTCGTTTAAAGATAACTTGATCAAATCGGGTGTTTGATATAATTCTTTTAATTCTCGCTGGATTATTTCGTCTACGTCGTCTAAATTTATGTCTGTCGAAAGTGTTTCTAAAGCGTTACCGTCAAAGTAAATGTCTCTGTTATTATTTTGGCGATACTTGATCGGAATTTCTACTTGATCATTTATTAATTTTCTATTTGTAAGATCAATATTGAATTTCATTTTGATTAAATCTGCTAAACCTATTATTCCATCAAAAAACTCGTGAAAATCGAAAAGAATAAAGTTAATTTGGTGATTGCTAAAGAATTCATTAAATGCTGGTATCAATGCTTGATACTTAATGTTCTTTTTACCAAAGCTATTTTTGAGAACGGTTTTAGAGTTGTAAATTAAATCTGGGTAATATTGTTCCACTATTGAGGGTTTAATTATTGATCGCAAACTGCCAGTATCTATAAGCAATTTTAATTTTGGGTTTTCGATTTCTAAATATGGTAATGTGTTATCTGAGAAGGTGTTTACTTCAGTTACAATTTGGTTTCGTGGGATCATTACCTGAACGTTTTCGGTTTCTAATTCTTGGTTAAAGTTCTGATCTAAATTTTGAAGTTGATGTGGGTTTTCATCCATTGCATTTAATTCTGGGTTGTATTCAGAATATTCATATTGATCGGGTTCTTCTTCGGTTTCTTTGAAATATAATTCTTCAGCGTCGTAGTTTTGTGAGTTATGTCTTTGGAAATTCGGTCGATTTTGACTTGGAGCAAATGACCTTTGGAAATTATTAGATCCATGATTTTGTGTAACAGGTCTTTGGAAATTTGGTCCAGTTTGATTTGATGCAAACGGTCTTTGGAAATTTGGTCTTTGAACCGATGGATTTCTAGATGTTGTTGACATGGGTTCTGGTTTAGGTAATTGATTTTCAGCGATTTGACTCGGTTTGAATACGTTACGTGGGGGTCCAAATACTTGTCGATTAGTTGGATAATTGGCTTTTTGTTGAGGTTGAGTTTGAATCGGTACCGGTCGGTTTTGCCAGACAGGTTCTGCATGAAATTGTGAATTAAAATTTGGTTTTTGAAATGAAGAATAGTTTGTCTGAAAATTAGGTTGAAAGTTTTGGGGACGATTAAATTTTTGAGAATTTTGTTGATGAAATTGAGATGATGATGTTTGGAAATTAGGGTTAAAATTTGGTTTAGGTGCTAGGTTATTACCATATAGTCTCTCAAAATTTTCGTATTCTACCACATAAGACATGGCATCTTCTAACGTTTCAGGACGTTTGAGGTGCATGTTATTCTTGAGCACGCCTGAGCAACCCGCTATAAACGTATTAAGGGCGGTTTTGTCATAATGACTGATCTGACACAATTTTGTATTTCTATCTAAATTAGGGTCGTTACTAACTCTTTGGCATACATTACTTCTTATTAATTGAAGCCTACCACCAAAATCTATTAAATGTTCATTTTTAAATGGTCTAGTTCTGGTTAATTCCTGTACTAAACAATCTAAATCGCGACGATCTGAAAAGCATTGTATTAACGCGGTTTTTAAGCTTTCCCAATCGTTAAGTTCTGTTCGATTGCCTACCATAAGTTCAGCTCTACCTATTAACTTTTCTTGGATACAATCTAAAATGTGTTTGTTCAACACTGCATCATTATAAGGTGCATACGTACTTATTAAATTTTCACAACGGCCTATAAATTTATTCAAAGTGTTACTGTCACCGTCGTAAGATTTAACGTTATCCAATTTGGATTTAAACAGGTGCCAATTGACCTGATTTTGATTTGCTACTGCCATATTTTTGCTATTATTTATCTCTAAGCTCACTGTAGAGTTTTCAGAATTGTTATCTGAGTTATCGTCAACTGAGAGGTTTATTAATCTTTCTAGTATAGTATCTAGTTCACTCATAAATTATTATTAATTCTTATTATTTTTATTTTAAAAATTTAATTCAATTGTTAATTTCAAGTTTAATTCTTAATTATTATAATTTTCTAAATCTTATACAGAGGTTTAGAAAATTCCTACCTATCTTTTCGTAAAGCTCTTAATCAGAGGGCTTGGAAAAGGTGAAAAAAGGAAATTTGGCACTTACTTCAAGATGCTCGCTCTCCTTGATCCCGACTCGATAGATTTGACAAGTTATAACTTCAGTTCTCGTTCGTCTGTTCGATCACCAATAAATCGTTAACACGAAACACGCCCGAATCACCGCCAATATTCAGTTGGATTTTTGATTACGGAAATGTTTGGCAATCCTACCGACTGCGCCAATTTTAGATTTCGATGAAATTAAAATGTTTTTAAAAACGAACAAAAACTTTTTTATTAAAAACACGTACTTTATTATATGACGTTCAATCTAAGAGTGAACGCACAAAAACATGCATTTCCTATCTACTACGTAAATTAAAAGCTTGCACAATATCAAATTAATGCAATTTCTACTAAGGAACAATCTAATAACGCGACTACGTAACTTTCGCTAGCAAACTGTTTTCACAATTAAACACAAAAAGAACTTAACCTCAAACTTTAATATTAATTTACTAACCTTAAACTACGACATTACATCGTGTAACGTTGCCATATCAAAGAATTATAAATCTAATTTTCGGATTAAAATATAATTCTCATTTATGCAATCGGGCATAAGTAGTCAAAAATTAAATAAATACATACTAGGCACAAGTGGAAAACAAACATTAAGAAAATTTCCCTTAGTAGCTGTGCTGAGCAGTAATAGACGCTGCTGCCACATTAACACTCCAGCAGGAACTCTCAGGGCTGGGAATAATTATTAGCGTATTGCTACGCTACGCTATACAAACTACTTACTCCCTACCCCTCTCCCACAAGCTTTTAGAAATTTATAGAAAAAGAGTACAGGGTAAATAGCTTAGCTTAGCGTAGCGGGGCAATACGCTAATAGTTACAGAATTTCACTCCAGAAGATAATATTTCTGAAGGCCTAGGTAAATATAATTATCTGGTTCTTATGAATATTTAACTAAGAAGCAGGCATTAAGGCTCTTCTACACACACAGGCTTACCTTCCGGTTTGCCTGTACAGGCGACCTGCACAGGCCACCTGAATGCTGGCCACACGCTCCGATTTGGCCTGTGCACGCCACCTGAACGGTGTCTATATTCTTCGGTTTGGCCTGTGCAGGCCGCCTGAACGGTTTCCACAAGCTCCGGCAAACCGGAAGGCAAGCTTGTGTGCGTGGACGGGCCTTTACACTTCCATTCATTTTACTAAACACTCACAATGAGATAAATGTATACAAATTTTCACAATTATACCCAACCGACATTACGGTCCGTCTACACACACGGCTTGCCTTCCGGTTTGGCCTATGCAGTATGCAGGCCGCCGTGGACACGCCGTGGAGCATGTGGACACCGCTTATGCGGCCTGTACAGGCCAAATCGTAGCTTCTGGACAGCGTTCAGGTGGCCTGTGCAGGCCGCCGTGGACACGCCATGGAGCATGTGGACACCGTTTATGCGGTCTGTACACGTACAGTGTACAGGTCAAATCGTAGCTTCTGTACAGCGTTCAGGTGGCCTGTGCAGGCCGCCTGCACAGTGCACAGGCAAACCGGAAAGCAAGCCTGTGTGTGTAGACGAGCCTTTACAAGAAGTAATTCCATTCGTCAGCATACAATTAGCCTTATTATAAGACATTACACATTGTCTCTCTGTGATTATTAGACATATAAAAAAATGTAATGGCGGCTACAGAGAATCATTAACATCTCCTATAAGGCGGTGTCTCGGAAGATCGTGGCAAATCTGCAGAGTAAAATTGTGTAGTGAAGGTTGTCAATTTAGAATAAGTAATTATTAAGTTAACCAACCAAAATTAACTAATGACAATTAGAGTAATAATAGGCTCATCATACTTGGTATCAATTCGGAAGAAGAGCAGAAGCACTACATGAAGATGAAGAATTAGTAGAAAACCAGGTAGTAAAAGAATACATCATATACAAGAAGCATCCGGCCGCAAACGACGCGTCCCAGACTAATTATGAATTTTAAATCTAAAAACGACCCGTATCCTTGAATGGAGAAACCTCTGCCTGCACCCTCTGTATAAGTTGCCAGAGATTTCAATACTAGCTTGTAGTTAAATGCGTCAAGAACTAGCCGGAGAGCAACGCTAGACTGGGAATAAAATTTGTACTGGGAAATTTAATAGTTCGGGCCACTTGGAGGCGAGCCATTGTGTTGGCGACCATTGGGGAGGGGGGGATTAAATGAAAAATATTCTCAATTTTATTTAATTAGAAATTCCCGGTAGCCCGCCTGAACTGCCCTGTCAGAGAGAGAAATACATGGTAGAGTGGTAGAAACGCAGTAATAGAATTCTCTAAGCTCATTTGCGGTCTCGTTTTTGAGATTTTCACTTATATCTCGTAAACGGTGGGACCTAGAGAACAAACTATTCATTTTTCTCTATTCCTTACAGTTTTCGAGCCAGCAAAACTGATTAATGTATGAAAATAATTGTTTTCTCCACGAAAAAATAGTCGAGGAAATTTAAGGCTCTACAACTTCTTTTCTGATGATTTTTACAGTAAAATAAGGAGCTGAGGTGCTAGAGGCAAAAGTTTGTCAAAAAACGTGAGGCCAATATTGTTTTTGAACAACCGTTAATAAGATATATGCAAAAATGCAAAAAACGGGACCTTTCCACCCCTCTCTCTCTCTCTTAGAGCGTATTATAAACGAAGGTTGAAACTGAACCTAAGGTTAGCTGTTATTTTAATTTGACATAATTGGACAAAATAGTGAAATTGACGTTTATTTATAATTTCAACCTACGGTTGAGTCAACCTTCGGTAACTAGGTTTTATAATACTGGTCCTTAGCCATATAGCTAGGACCAGTCACTTTTAGTATGTTTACCTCCTAACTTCTCCAAGCACATACCTACCTAAAGAAAACAATTCCACCTTCTTCCATGTCCTTCTCGTTGTATATGTATAACCCCGTTGTTGACTAGACTATTAAGCCTAGAGAAATCGCCTATAGTTATTCCTGCTCTGCGTAGTTAAAAAACCATCGCAAACGCTCAATGAGGTTATGTTTGTGCAACTGTTACATTTAAAGCCCAATTGACAACTAGAAACGTCTATACTTTAATAAAAGCTATAAATTTTTAATTTACGAGTTTCTCAAACAGTTTTTACTAAGAATATAAAATACTTAGGTGAGGTCGCAGTTCGTCGTGCACTTTTGTTGTTTGGACCTTAGAAAGTAGTCTGATCTACAATTTTCTACGTGCCGCCGGCATCATACCAATACTCAACTTATGATTAATGATATGAAGTACAACGCATTTGTGCAATGAATAAAAACAATATTAAACATTAATGTTGTCAGGTTAGGTTATATGTATTCTCAAACTTAGAAGAATATCCGTAGCACTATGTAAAATTTATAAATAATCAATAGCAACGAAAATAACTATAAATAGATAAACATTGGAGTGCCAAAATGTATTTCATATTGTAATAATTGTCTATTATTATTTTTTAATATTTGAGATGGATAATTAGAAAAGTATCGATTTGATGACATTTCAATAGGTTAATAAACTTTAATAATTATGAAACGTCAATATCATGCCGACTGCGCCACGTATCGAGCTATAGCTTAGCCTTTAAACAGCGTTTTATTGTAATAAAATATTACCATAATATCTAATTTGATAAATCTAACACAAATAAGCAAGTTTCTATAATAAATAATTATATGTTAAAAATAAATTGAAAATATAACTTTTTATTGAAATTGACGCATTTACAACAAATGATATAAGATTTTAGTCTTTGCTTTAGGTCATTATAAACATTTAGTGATTATAATAGCTTAATTAGTTACAAGGTTTGCCAAGTATTTATTTCGTTTGGTAATTGTTTAATAAAAACCTTCAAATATGCAACAAATAAGCGCGAATTATGTAATATTTAAACAGTTTTAATTTTTCGTCAAAACCATTTATTATCGTTTCTTATTAAAATAGTTTAGACTATTTTACAATTGGTTGAGCCTTTTGTTGCATGTAATGCTCCCATCTACTCCATTATTATTGCAATTATACCAATTGTAAGTATATAAAATGTATACTCTCTGCTATGTGATTTGTGACAACCTGTGTTCAAAAACAGTTTTATATAATATCAAAAAAAGTTGTTTTCTTAGCTAAATAATTATAACTTAATTGTAATTACAGTTAAAAACAAGTTATAATTTTTTCGAAAAAATAAAAACGTAAGAAGAATAATTGTTTAATAAAATAGAAAAAAGAGAACGACGTTAAAAATCAAAAAGAAAAAAAAAGTTTGTGGGGTTCGAAGCATTTTAATATAAAGGGCTCATTTTATATTCTACAATATACAAGTATTTTTTCTATAATGCATCATTCTTTCTGGATAAACTTGCCCGCTTTCATATCTCCTTAGCTTTCATATCAAAATCATAGCAAGCTCGGGTGACTGGGCAGATATGAGAAAATCCACAGCTCCATTTGTCAAATAACGAAATGTAACTCGATTTAGGTGATTTTTTTTACTAACGTAATATATTTATTTTTTAACAATATGTTCACAAAGCGTCTTAAATCGAATAATTATTCACGATTTAAACTAAAAATTGTATTTTTTTTAATTGCACGAAATTCACCTTTGAAATAACGTGACGTACAACTAATTATTTTAAAAAATTGCAACAAAAGGTAGCTTAATTTGTTAGAGTAAAAACTCGTTAATAAAAGTTAATTCTAATCAAGGTTGTGATTTTTTATCTTGAAGGCTTTTGGCACACCTCTAATTTAAAAAAAATATTTTCATAATAATGAATTAATTTAAAATAATTTTTTGTTACAGAAAATGGACTTCCTCGTAGATTAAGAACGGCTTACACCAACACCCAACTTCTCGAATTAGAAAAAGAATTTCATTTCAATAAATATTTATGTAGACCTAGAAGAATCGAAATAGCAGCTTCGTTAGATCTTACGGAAAGGCAAGTTAAAGTATGGTTTCAAAATAGACGGATGAAACATAAAAGGCAAACATTAAGTAAGCAAAATGATGATGGCGATGATAAAGATTCAATTTCTAGTGACGGTGCTAAAAGTGGTAAAATGTCTGATAAATTACTTGGTGATGACATGTCGAAGAAAAGTTGTCAAGGATGCGAAATGCCACCAACAGGAGTATGCGGACCTCACGACGAAGTACCCGATTTAAATTCTTCGAGAGGAAATAACAATAATACTCCGAGTGCAACAAACAATAATACAAATTTTAACAATAATAGCAACGGCGCTAGTAGTGTAGGAAGTTCTAGTTCGTTCGATAAAATTATAAGTGAAGAAGATTCACAGTCGAATGAAGATATAAGTTCTCGCGGTTCGCCGAGGATTCCCAAAAAAGTTTCCAATTCCTCCAACATTTCAATTAAAACCGAAAACCACAGAAATTCCCCTAGTGTTTTAGAACGAAGGGTAGGTGTATGTAAAATGTCGCCTAACGTTAATCACAAAGATCCTTCGATGCTTAATTCCAACGAAATCGGAACCACCAAGTTAACTTCGAAAAGTTTACTCAATTCCTCGTCTTCAAACACACCTTTAGTCAATTCTACGTCATTAGGCATAACACCCAATAATCCCATGTACTCGCACTTACAACGATCTTCACCTACGACGGCAACCGCCATCGCTTCCGCAACAGTCACAATCCAAAACGTATCCAACTCGATACCACCTTTCGCCGCACGCGGAGCCCAATTAAATAATTTCCAAAACCAATACGTTAACAATCAAATCGATTATAGAGGAAGCGAAAGTAGAAGTAAAGCCCACCAAGCGTACCAACATCCAAACTATTCCTCTGGCGACATGTACAATCCGGATCAAGTGGTTGTTGCCGAAAGTCAAACTTACTACCGAAACCAAGTTCATCCTACTTCTTTGACGTCTCACGAGGACACAAAAGAAGAACTATCGTTAAGAGCGACGACGAGGAGTAGACAAACGTACCAATCGGCTTACGCGAATCAACAAAACTATTACAATTACAACAAACGACACATAACGGCGACCGGTGGCGAAGGATACCAACACGGCGTTACAAATCAATCTGGATATTCGCACGGTTACCAATCAGATCATTCCGCATACAACCATTACGGATATCCTGTAACAAGCATGTATCCTAACGAAGGATCTAACAATATAAACAATCACATTTCAAATTCAACTCACATGAATCACACACACGAATCGGCGGCAAATTATTATCACGGTGAAAGTATGCATCAAATGCACAAAGTTCACAATCACGCAGAATATTCGAACAAAGTAAATTATTACGAAAACGGTAGTGGTAGTAACAACACGTATAATTCACCCCAAATGGTCTCACACACAGAATCGTCAAATTACATTCCAACAGAAGCTTTTCCAAATGCCAATGCGCCTTCGTCTTTAGTAACGGCGTCAGTTATGACACCTCCAGCAAGTGTTCAAACAGATTCAAACGATACTTATAATTCATTTCATCAGTATTATTCAGGTGAAAATGCCCAAACGCACGTACCTCCCACAGGAGAAAATAGTAATAGTTCGTCGGATTTTAATTTTTTAAGTAACTTAGCTAATGACTTTACTCCCGAATATTATCAAATTTGATTTAGTGCAATGGACGAGATTTGTTAATGTGTAACGTTTATTAATTGTTAATTTTAAAACATTGTTTGTAATTATTAAGTATAAAGTAAGATATTGACGTATTTGTCGAGTTGGCCTTTGAAAACATTTACCTCTCTCTCTTTTTGATTTAAACAAATGAAAGAAAACTTTTTTTGCCATTACAGCGAGCGTGGAAAAAATTAGATTACAGAAAGCCTTCTTTAAACGAAAGGGAGAAATTTATTTTTTCTTTGGGCATTTGAACAAAAGTTCCAATTTTAGCAGCAGCTATACAGTGTGTGACTTGGATACTTTTTAATGGTAATGCACCTAACACAAACTACCCATAATATTTATTGATAAACTCTGAAGAAGACAGAACTCTGAAAAGAAGAACAAAATTTGCTCTAACAGAACCCAAAGTTCCGAAGTCGTTTATGTAAAACTTGAGGTGACCTAAAGTTCCTAAGGTCGATAGACATTGAGCGCATTCAGACGATAGAATAATTTCCCGCACCTGACCTATCGCTCATTCTCTATCTCTGTCTATGTGCTAAAATAGACAAAGCTAGAGAATAAGCCATAAGTTAGCTGTTGAAAAGTATTCTATGGTCAGAATAAGCCCATTACGTCTAAGTTTCTGAATCATTCACATCCCATCTTGTGCAGGCGCGGTCTGGCAAAAGGCGCTGTGCGCTACAGCGTCAAATATTTTGGCATTTTCAGATTTATACAAGGTGAGCCTTTTCAAAAATGTCAGCGGCGTAAGACTAGTAATTCAAATATAACATTGATCCGCTAGGAATATCTGCGCCCCTGAAAAAGCATAGTCAGACCGCGCCTGATCCTGTGGGAACATGTAGTAGTGAATCAAATGTTGTAAGACTGAAATAATTTTGTAGTGACCAGACGGAGCCAAAATCTTGCGTAGTACATTTGGAGGGTACGAGTACTCTCTCTCGCTATAATTTTATTGTGGCGGTTGGCTCCGCCTGGCCATCTCGAAGTAATTTCAGTCTAGCACTGGACTATGTAATCCTGTAATTATTAGCGTAGCTAGCGATACGCTGCGCTACTTACTTTCTACCCAGTAGCGTAATTAAGAGTTTGGGGCCCTTCCCGCAATATTCAGATTGGGGGCTCTTAGCCATCCTTAATAATCATTCTACTTTACTACAAATCGATTTTATAACGTCTTTTTATACTAACCGATGTCTTGAGGGCCCTTTCTATCCTGGAGCCCTCCCTCATCGCGGGTCCTGCGCGCCTGTTATTTACGCCACTGTTTCTACCTCTCTTCTAAAAACTTTTGAAATTGGTAGGAGAAGGGTAAAGGATATAAGTAGCTTAGCGTATTTCTACTAATAGTTCCAGGATCCGAGCCCTGAAACGTTTAATTATTACTAACGATAATAAGCTCCAGTCGATTATCTCCAAATTCAGAAACTTGAAAACATGAGTATAAAGATTTATTAAGAGTATCTAGGTATATAAGGAGGAGATCGGTCAAGTTTTATCAGTTTCAAGGCATAAAGAGGAAGCAGAATACGTGTAGATATTTTATCCGTCATGGACCGATCGATGGTGTAATTAAAATCTCATCACCTTACCTAACCTAACTTAACCTATTTTTTACGAAAGCAGGACGAAAGATGCTCAACCAGTAGTCCGCACTGGCAGATGTGTGAGATTTTTACTCCTTAAAAAACTCCTTCTTGAAGCATCATCGGATAGTACCTGAGACTGAGTTCGCACTTATTACTTCAGATATACCTAACCTAACCTAACCTACTGGTGTACGTGTGAACTAACCTAACCTAACTTGAGCCATGAGGAGGAGATCCTCATGGCTACCCTGCCCGGATGTCGTGGGGCAGGAAGTATGGGACTCGTCTGAGAAAGAAGCCCAGACGGTTACCCTAACCAAACCCCTCTTTTCCCCATAGACTAGAGCAACCTGGGATCAGCTGTCAGCATTACTTCAACCTCACCTAACCTAACCTAACCTAACATATCCTAACCTAACCTAACCTAACCTAACCTAACCTAACCTAACTTAATCTAACCTAACCTAACCTAAGAACCTTATATAGTTGCCATTTGAGAACTTTTAGTTACTTTTCAACACTTCCGATTTCCATCTCTTCTGTCTGAAATGTCTGGAAAAAAAGCAAAAACTACAACTTTCACAGGGTGTAACTACAATTCTAAGGAGATATCAATTAAAAACTTAAAAACTAAAAAACCCTACCACTTTTGGTGACGTCACAAACCACGTTCCCTCGGCCACAATTATTTGAATTTTTTGCGTTCTTTGAATATTTGAGGGTTCTAATTTTAGAAAAGGGCTAATTCTTTAGGGGCCCTTTTTACTAATGCTAAGTACTGGCTTCGGTATCGGTATTTTTTATTTATAACTCAACAATTTAGGCGATTCCTAAGTCGTTGTTTCGCGTTAGTACAAGCAGCTAATTTGAGAGATTCTAATTTCAATTAGTCCTTTTGAATTTAGGAAATCCAACACCATCAGTATCTACCATCTCTAGTTTTTTATGTCTTATTTTAATCTGCTTTCAATATCGGTATCCTAGAGCAACACGAATGGTAAATCCACCCATGAATAAAGTGACTGCTACTATTACAGATGCTTAGAGCAGAAAGATCGTCTTTACAACTGTCCTAACTGTCCTATATTGGTCAACGAATTATCGACAGGAATTGGAACCAAATAACAGAATTTTTCAGAGCACAGAAACCATAACGTAATTGAGAAGGTTACGCAGGAAATAAAACTTTCTACGATAGCTTTCAGTGGCGATGAAACGCCGATATTTAAGAACCCATAAAAGCCTAAGAAAGCTTTAGGAGGTTTTTGAACTGAACGATAAAAAAGACACGAAAAAAGATTTCAATGGAGAAATTCCAAAACAGCGTTTCAAAAAAATGTCTTCCTAACAACATTTTCACCTTTGTTACGATGCGACGGAATTTTCGACTTTAGCAAAAATTTAGTAAAATTTTTAGTATTTCTTGTAAACTAAACCTCGTATTTAGTTAAAACATTTAAAAAATGTTAAATTTCGCCCTTTTGTTTGAAGATGGCGTAAAACTACAAATTGATTTTTATAATACGTACAAAGAATAAAATAAAGAGAAGAAAATTTTCTTTCAAATGCCGCATCAATCGTTAATTTCACAAATTGTTTGAGGTCAAATCAGAGGTCAACCCAACATTACCTTAATTTATAAAAAAAATATTCATAATGTTCTAAAAAGAATCATTTTTGTTATACCAACTATAATTAACATTTTATAATTTTATACAGAGTGTTAAAAAAATTATTTTTAATGTTTTATTTAAGCAAAAACAAATTTTCCATTTTAATGAAATTTCATGCAAATAGTTTCGTGAATAAGAATCTCGATTAAATCCACTATTTTATCCTGAAAAATTAATTTCCGTCATGGATTTATTTTTTAATTAAAAAACAATTAATTTAAACAGGTCGCGCTTGTAGAAAAATTTGTATATTACAATATACACTCTGTATTAAACAATCGAATTTTAATTTAATTAAAAAATAATTCATTTGTGTACCCCCTACATGACAATCTGAATATACCTTCTATATAAAAACGATAATCATTTAATTAATTACATCCAAAAAATAATTAAATATTGTCAAGTGTCAAACACTTGTTTTTTTTTCTAAATATTGATTTTACGTTATATTTCATTTTTACAAATTGTTATTCGATTATATTTTATGTAAAAATTGTATATAAAACTCTAATTACTTGGTTCATGTTTATAATTAGATTTAATTGCTATACAAGCTTTATTAAAATGCTATTCAGCAATATATTATTCGTACTTGGTACCTCTATACTAATAAGTGTGTCTATAAAAGAAGAAGAAAAAACTAAAAATTGCTTAATGCTGAAACTCTTTCAAATAAACGAAACATAGCGATAGATAATCGTAGCAAACCTTTTCCATGCGATTTCAGCACTAAACAAAAATTCTTATTTTTTTTTAATTTTAAAACGTTATAGACACATTAATGTATACGAAAAAATTATAATTTCAAATTTGTTATGTTATTTGTTCTTGCACGACTAAAGCATCAAGATGATGATAAAAACTTAAATGTAAATGCATGTACAATTAGAAAATCTTTTAAGTAGATATTTCTTGTTGGTGTACATATATAATACTTTTCAGTCGAATGTAATTTTCAATTATAAGTATGTACAGTTAGCGATGCAACACAATTATTGCTATACTAGCAAATATACATCTTTAACATTTTGTTGGCTTTTTATTTTAATAATCACAAGAAAAACTAAAAAATAACGCAGATTTGATAAAAATCGAAGACTAAAGAAGGAAATTGGTCAGTTACCTAGTTACAGATAGACAGGCAGAGAAACAGATAAGCACACATTAGTGTGAATAACTGACTATCGAACTGACTAATAGGCAAACCAATAAAAATAATAAACGCATAGAGCGATCAAAAAATGGAACATAAATACAAACGTACAGAGGAATTCCAACTTCTAGAACTAGGTCGTGAGTAATCTTGCTACAGATTCGATTATTAACAAATTCTCTTACTAAAAGACTGACTCATAGACTGACTCGTAGAATGACTGATAAACAGACAAAAATACTTAAGAACGTAAAGTACCAATAGACACAGACACATAAGCACACAGTTCAACAGAATCTCTGACTAACAGACTCATAGATTGACTCTAGACTGATTCATAGACTGACTGATAGACAGACAAAAATAATTTAGAACGTATAGTACGGTAAAAAGATACAGACCGACCGACAGTTAGAGGCACATTCTTACAGATGAACAGATTTTCTGAATTATAGACTTATTAACTGACTCATAGACTTACTTATATACTGACTCACGGACTGAATCATAGACATACAAAAATACTTAAGAACGTAACGTACGGTAAAAGCTACAGATCTACAGACAGGCCCAAGTCCGTAGGAGCATAGTTCAACACATTCTCTTACTATTAGACTCCATAACGGTCTCATAATCTGACTTCTAGACTGACTGAAGGACAGGCCAAAAACTTAAGAACGTAAAGTCTGTTAGAAAGATGCACAGCAACCGATAACACAGGCACATTCGTTTACAGATAAACAGATTATCTGACTGATATAGACTCATTAACTCACACATAGACTAACTTATAGACTGCCTCATAACAGACTGATAGACTGACTCACGGGCTGACTCATAGACATACAAAAATACTTAAGAACGTAACGTACGGTAAAAGCTACAGATCTACAGACAGGCCCAGGTGCATAGGAGCATAGTACAACAGATTTTCTTACTGGTAGACTCTATAACGGCCTCATAATCTGACTTCTAGACTGACTGAAGGACAGGCTAAAAACTTAAGAACGAAAAGTCCGTTAAAAAGATGCACAGCGACCGTCAACACTGGCACATTCGTTCACAGATACACAGATTATCTGACTGTTAGACTCATTAACTCACTCATAGACTAACTTATAGACTGATTCATAACTGACTGATAGACTGACTCATGGACTGACTCATAGACATACAAAAATACTTAAAAACGTAACGTAACGTTACGTTCAACAGATTCTCTTACTGGTAGACTCTATAACTGCCTCATAATCTGACTTCTAGACTGACTGAAGGACAGACCAAAACCTTAAACAGATTATCTGACTGATAGTCTCATTAACTGGCTCATAGACTACCTTATAGACTGAGTCATGACTGACTCATAGACTGACTCATAAACAAAAATACTGAAGAACGTAACGTACGGTAAAAGTTACAGATCTACAGAGAGCCCAAGGCACATATGCGCATATTTCACTAAATTCTCTTACTGATAGACTCCATAACTGCCTCACAACCTGACTTCTACACTGACTGAAGGGCAGAAGAACAGACTAGAACCTTAAAAACGTAAAGTACGGTAAAAGCTACACACAGGCCAACAACACAGGTACATTGAGACGCACGTTTCAACTTATTCTCTTATTGAGAGACTAATTAACTGACCGACTTTTAGACTGACTTGTAAAAAAACTAAAATACTTAAGAACGTAAAGTACAGTAATAAGCTGCAGACCAACCGGCAGACACAGGTACATTCGAACACATATGAACAGATTCTCTGACTGACTCATTACTGACTCATAAACTGACTCAAAGACTGACTGATAAAGAGACAAAAATACGTAAGAACCTAACGTACTGTAAAAACTTAGACGTCAAAACCAAATTCTGTCAAAATCTGAACATCCAGATCTACAAATCCAGCTGTACAGCCAAAAAAGTATAAAGTTACACTTTTGAACCTATTAATTCGAGAAAGGACTTCCTGAATCTATTAAATGCACATCAAACATGATGACACTTAAGGCTCAGCCTTCTTAAATCACTGTTAAATAGTTTTGCTCTTTTTATGGTTCGCTAAAAATGGTTATAAAACTGCATACAACTTTTCGAATAAGTTTTATAATAATTGTATAGTTAAACAAACAATGATTGATATCTTTTGTTTAACAAATTTCAATTTTAAAGTATAACAAGATTAAAATTGTCTAGCGTTGTCTAGTCGTCACTTGAAACTTTGGAAAAAGTTATAGTTTCAGAATTTAATTTTAATAAATACTTCATTTATCATTTTAAAATCCAAAATCTTAGCATAAACTATGTAAAGCAAAACTACTCAAAATGCAACTACACAAGAAAAACCTCGAGTTTAAAGTTGAAATTAATTTCCATCCCGAGTAATATCTCTTTGGTTTATATTAAAATAATTTTTCGCGTATTATAAAAGTGTTACTAAAATTCAATATCAAACGAAATCGAAGTGTACTGAACGAACGAGAAAATATACATACTGGGAATCATAGAATGGTTTATTGGAAGTAAGGTGGCTGACAGTGATGAATTACCCACCACGTTGAGTGAGTCATCCCAACTACACTTTTGGTCCCTTCTTTTACCCCCTTAAAGGCGCCTTGTCAGCTGATTATAGATAAAAGTTTTACATCACAAGTTAAAAACAAAATATTACATTTAATGTCAATAGAGCGTCGTTTTAATTAAAAATTAACACTTTCTTCCTCTTCCTTTAAAAAATAAAATTAAGCAAATGAAAGGGAGGGATAAGGGAAGAGGGGATAAGGGATTATTTAACTTAAAAATTGAGTCCAATTCGTATTTTTCTAAACGTAAAATGAAAGTGATTGAAATCGTCATTGGAGCAATAAACAAATATTGAGAATTGATTTAAAATTATTCATTTTTAATAAATAAAATAACCCCATATTTTCTCGAATTTCTATATTTGCTTAACCCTTATAGAACCACATTAATCAATTATCATAAATAAATATCGTTAATATGTATTTAAATACTGAAATTTGAAACCAAAAAATAAGCAAATACAAAGTCTAATATTAATAAATTACATAAAGGATCTAAGTGAAGTGTAAGTGGATGTTAAAAGACCCAACTAAGACCTCATTAATTTAATTAATTTATAAGGGCTTATTCTATTTTAGTCGACTAATATAAAGTATTTTAAATTTAATAAAATTTATTTAATTCTGAACATGGCGCGCCATCTTATCGTAAATATAGTACACTATAATAGAAAGGCTTCTGTTTTACCACACAACATGTGAAATGAATATCCAATAGATGGCGCCATGATACAAATTCAGCAATAAATTTAAATCAGAAGCGTTTTGTTATAAAAACGCTAAAATATGATCAAATAATAAGCCTTAAAGTTTTAATTTAATGCTAATAATGACCGATAACGTTGAATAGAAAAACCAAGAAATGAGACACTCATTATAGGATAGTTACATTGGGCTCTTCTTTGAATTTAAAAATTTGAAAAAATAGAAAAATCTGTACATACAAAATACCTATATGATTTAAAACTATAAAACTTACCCTATAAGACAGGAATAGATCCTTCAACTCTCAACTCTATCACCTTTTCAGATGGTCTTGTCGAATCCTTTCTTCATCTGAAGCAACAGAAAAGACACCCTTTTAGAAAATTTGTTTATTAAGATGCTTTTGTAATTTTTCGAGTTGAAATATCAGGAGTGTCTATTATGATGTTAATTGTTAAACTGCAAATATATGTAGAGAATACCAATACGAAATTACAATACGCAATTGCCGACGGGGCCAAATGCTTTTTAGGGCCAAACGGGACCAAAAAATGCTTTTTGGGGCCAAACGGAGTCGGATACGGGGCCAAATTACAGTTTTTGCCGACGGGGCCAAATGAGGCCAGTCTGACTCTGGGTGGAGGTGCTCATTCTCATTCGAAGATGCTCAACGTAAAGCAAACACTTTAGCAATGTGTGATAACTATAATAAGATCTCCTTTGACTTGACCAAATCGCAAAAATAACCAACGTCTGATCTTCAGCTCATTTTTGTAAGATCGCTTTTCGCTTTTCCATAGAAAACGCCACAGATCGCAGAGGAAGAGCTTTATTACTTATAAATAAGATCACCCACCCAACCGTTTTAACTCTTTTTTACTTCAAGAAAACCCTAAATTTAGGACAAAAAATATTTTGTGTCCAAGAAGTTATTGTAAAACATTCCGTTATAAATAGTACTGGAGTCAATAACAGAAAAATCGGGGTGATCGTATTCAGGCACATCTTTTTGGGAATACGCTATTTGAGTGCCACCAAAGCACTGGCTTAAGGCTTCAGGAGTGTTAAGGGTCCTCTAGCGTGGTAGCAGAATTTTAAAATATCCTTAAATAAATACCCTTAAATACCCTTTAAAATGATTTTAAAGTACCCTAAACTAGCAGATATAGCAATCAAATTACTTTACGTGCACTTTGCTAATAGCGAGCGCCTCTACTGGTATTTTGCTGAAGTACAACAAAAAAATGAATAAAATGAGGCAATTTATTTTGATAATTAAACATGATATATGAAAGATTAAATTATTTATTTTTTTGGAAATAACTAATATACAATCTCAACAGTAGTCTATAAAAATTTGAAATTGTAAATGTTGCATTTAAAGTGGTAATGAACACTTTTAATTATTTTAATTAGGCCGATTTATTTCTGTTCTAATTAACTTCATTAAATATTTTTTCAATCAGCGCCATTCTATTTTTCATTCTGCATCTAACGATATGTAAATAGATGTGTAAATGAAATTATTTAAAGGCATTATGTTGTATTTAAACTATTTTTTATCGAAATGTTATAGAAATACATTAAGCATTTAAAAAAAAATCGATCAGCGCCATTCAAATTTACAATTAGAACTATGTGCAAAAAGAAATTTGAAAATTCATTGAAAAATAAAAAAGTTATATTGAATTTAGTTTTTAAGCAACGCTATAGGACCCTTAATAATAAATAAGGCTCGGATTTTTAGTCATTTGCCAGTTTTGATGGAGTACAGGCCCATTAAAAATTTTTACAACAAAATCCGTTTCACAAGTTCGCGATTATTTAAACCGCATGTCATTTTGCCTATAAAATGCCTATTTTACACATTTAGTGCCTATTTGTAACGTTAGTGCCTAAATCACGCCTAAACAGCATGTTTTTGTTATTTTTGTCTTCGAGTCTAAGTTAAAAAGCTTTTTTTGGATTTTTCTGAATTATAACAACTTTTTCTTGGAAAAATTAATTCTTATTGCATTTATTATTTTTTATTTTTCAAATAATTACAAAATTTCAAGATAGCTGACGCTGACGAGCCAAATCAGTCAAATATTATCCAAAGACACCAACGGAATATCAAACAAAATGGAAGCTTCAAAAATTGCCAGTTTCAATTGTGCTCAACTGATTTCCTGATGCGATGTATAACGTTTGTTTTCTGTTTACAAGCAAGTTTTGACGGACAATACAAGGAATTTAACTATTTAACTATGTTTTACCCCAGAAAATTTTGAAAAAGTTTTGATTTGTTACGTTCAACCATTTTTATTGTATTTGTATACTACTTATATTTCTTGACCAAAATATTTCTAGCGTTTTCTTATTATATTCAGATAAATATTTATTTATTCCTGAATTACATGCCTTTTTTGTTTTTTCAGTGCCTATTTGCTGCCTATAATAGAATTTTTACTGCCTCTTTGCCTGATGCCAATAATGGAACTTTTTAGCGCCTAAAAATCAGAGCCTTAATAATAAAATTCTAATTGGTGAGGAGGGTGGGAAACCCACCTGGGAGAGATGCCAAAGTAAAATCTTACTTTTTATGTAAAAATTAGTTACTTTGCCTGTGGACAACCCAAATACCTTTTATGAGTTACGAGTTTATGTGTTATGAGGGTGTGTACTGTGTAGCATAAAAATGTTAATTTTAGCCCAGCTGTCACGCTCTCAGAGACCTTCTAGTGAGTACCTAAGCCAAGTTTCTTTGTTGATTCTTTTTATAAAAATGTCAAAGTTGTATCCCGAATACTGTGATATTTCTTATTTTTTTCTTTCTTTAACAATTTTACTGAAGGATCCTAAGGCCTTAAGCCACTGCTTTTGGAAGCCAATCAGATTTTCGTGTTCGCTTACATTAAGATAGCTTATTCTCAAAAGATGGGCCTGAATAGTGAATACGAAATACGATCACCCCGGTTTTTCAGTTACAGACCCATAGTCTATTAACTTTAAGAAGTGGTTTTCATTTTACTTTTCAATACAAATTAAATATGTAACACGAACACCTGATGACTGATAGTCAATATAGGTAGATAATAGAAATAATGTTCAGCTAATTTCAATTTGTATTTTATTACGGTATAGTTACTCAAATTTTGGAAGCAACACAATGAAAATAAGTAGGACATTTTACTGTACAAAGTGAAATTAGATGATCACTTGTAAAGTTGTAGTAGACCATCTCGTGTGGAAAGCGAATTATCATTTTGCATGCTGTGGAATTGTGGATCTCGGAATAATTGTCTATTTTTAGCGTGTAGGGGTATTGCGATAACGTGAAAAAGACGCTTTTTGAGTATGGCGCGGGATAAGGGGAGAGTTGGGGCTTGAACTTGTGTTCAGATTATTTTTTTACTATGTCAAAGATGGCAATAAGCCCGGTCCAGAAAAAATTGATAAAAGGGGATTTTTCTACATCTTACCACGCTTTAGCCTTTTACATTTTAATAGGTACTATGTACTTTATAATTTTTGTAAATTTGACGTTAAAAATTCTTATCGTAATTTATACAGTGACACGAATTTACTTGTATTTTAGCAAAAAAATATTGCATGCAGCTTATTATAACATAAGGGAAAGAATTTTATATAATCGACACTAACATGAGTTGTTACTTATAGTTGCAATGTAATGTAATTGCAAATACATAGAAGCAATTACAAAATTTACAGAAGAAAAGTGCTACAAGCAGTTACGTAAATGAACTGTAAGACAAACGTTATTCACGTTATAACAAACCCTTGTAACGTTACAACTGTAAAGTTTCAGCAGTGGTTTAATAAAATCAACGCAACTAACTCTGATGAAAGCACATAGATCAAGAGAGCAAAATCAATAAGTTGACTCATCTTATATAACTGTTGACAAAAAGGCGTTCGTTCGGCATTCAAATGGAGACTCTTTAAATAGAAACTGATAAAGTAAGTAACACACGTAATCGTGCTAATCGGACAGTGTTGTAGTGTTTCAGAATAGAACCTACTCTTATTCGGAAGCAATGAACTTATTTGTACAGATAACTTAATTTTAGTTGGTACAACTGTACCATGTACCAAAAATGGTCTTTGCAAGTAATCCTACAGAGCTCGAGAAGCTGGAAGCTCTTAAAGAAATTGCAGAAACATATGAAGATTTGCTTAGTCTAGTGATGTACAATTTTACGTCTAGAATATATTTAAAATCGCATTGAAGTTGACGGAGGGCATTTAGAAAAACTAATTTTTGAAAAATGATCTAGGGATCCTTAGAGTGCGATGCACGATGACACCAAATATGAAGTTCTTAGGATGCTTAAAACTGTCTGTAAATCAAAGTAACAAAATCTTAGGAATTAGCTGAAAGCATCAAGTGCTCACTTTTTCACAGGGTAAACTTTGATTTTTAGGTTATTAAAATTCAGTAAAAAAAGTTTCATCAAAATTTTAAAGCACTTTTAAGTGTCGTTGTACAGTCAACTACACAATTAATGGTCACCCTGGCTATACGCCAAGCACGAATTGTGGATGCAACCATCATAACACCCCTTACTTAAGTTGGAGGGTTTTTGTCAACAAGTAGTAAATCAACAACCTCCCCTTCTGTTCATTTGTCGTTATTGGCTAATAACCACACTACCGTATAGCCAGGGTGACCAATAATTGTGATTTACATTGTACAGCCGGCCAAAAAGTTTTTAGCCACCCCCTGACAACATTTAAAAAGCAACCAACATTACACGCCGTTTAATTTACACGGCGTGTAATGTTGGTTGCTTTTTAAATGTTGTCAGGGGGTGGCTAAAAACTTTTTGGCCGGCTGTACAATGTAAATCACACTCTAAGGATCTCTAGAAAAGTCCCCATTCCTCTAAGAAAACGGTGGTGTCGCCCCTCCCCCTCAATCGCCCCCTGACGGGTTTTAAAGACTTAAAGGCTCCTCTTCACACACAGGCATATGCGGGCCGCCTGCACAGGCAAACCGGAAGGCAAGCCGGAATTATACTTTGCGTCCAAAGCCCGCGCAGCCCGCCTGAACGATGTCCACACGCTCCGGTGTGGCCTGTGCAGGCCGGCCTACACAGGCGAATTTAAAATCTGTACAGGCTGTCTGAATGCTGTCCACACGCTCCGGACAGGCGGCCTGCACAGGCCAAGCCGCAAGGCAAGCCTGTGTGTGAAGACGAGCCTTTAGACTCTTATATAAATCTTTAATGCATAAAATACCTACACTGAAAAAAAATTTGTACACAAAATCAATGTATAGTCTTCATTGGCCCATGAAGTGTACCAGTGTACAGTCAGTCTCACAATTAATGGCCACCCTGGCTATAAGTCTAGCTCGAATTGTGGATGAAACCATCGTAACACCACCTACATAAATTAAGGGGTAACTTTATTTTGCCAACAAGTAGTAAATCAACAACCTCCCCTTCTGTCCTTCTGTCGTTGTTGGCTAATAAACACCCTGGCGTATATCCAGGGTGGCCAATAATTGTGAGCCTGACTGTACCACCTATACACTGGTACAAAATTTGAAGTTCATGAGATGCCTGGAATTGCTTAATTAATTATTGATAATTAATTGTTAATAAAAATTTCTTCATGTTTTCATGAAAAAAAAATTTTCGGTAGGTATATTTCCTTCTTAGGTCCGTATGCCACTACACTAATTTCAGTCTTGAATTCAGGACTAAAAAATATTGGTTGAAAAAGAAATTTGAAATTTGACATTTTTAGACATTATTTGCGGACAATAATTTAGAACATGTTCTAATTTATTGGCATGTTCCAAAATTTTTTTTAAAAAACGTCAAAAACGTCGAACTTCGATAATTTCAACTAAAAATTCTCATGCAATTTTTATTAGTCCTGAATTCAGTACGTACTGAAATTAGTATAGTGGCATACAGCCCTTTTAGAGATGAATTCAGGAATTAGAGTTGAATTCAAGACTAAAAAACATTGTTTTCTACAAAGAAATTGTAGAAACATTGTACCTAGTTGAAATTATCGAAGTTTGACGTTTTTGACGTTTTTTAATAAAATAATTAATAAATTATTATTGAATATGACAATAAATTAGTATTGTCTAAATGTTCTAAATTATTGTCTGTAAATAGGTAACGTCTAAAAACGTCAAATTTCAATTTTCTATTTCAACTAACTTTTTAGTCCTGAATTTAGGACTGAAATTAGTATAGTGGCATACGGCTCTTACTTACTAATTATCAAAAATGTAAGCATTTAGATCCAAAATTATAAAAAAAAGCTTCTTTTGCAGCTAATTTTTAAGAATTTGTAAATTGGATTCACAAGAATTGGTAGGTATAAAAAAAGAATGAGGCAAATGCATACTTTATTACAAGGTAAACTTTGATCTTTATAGGTAGTAAAATAAAAAATCGTTTATCAAAATTTACTTAAGAAGTGGCTTTTTCTCAGTAGATCAACATAGTTGTCCTAGTTTCAATAACAATTTATTATTCCATCAAAAATAATAAAACGGACATCCTAGTCGCCATCTTGAATATCGCGCTTCCGGTTAAGATTTCGCTTCGGTAACCGCAATTTTTGGATTCAGCGGGGTCAAGGATTATGTTTGGTCATAACCTTGCATGGTTAAGGATACGTGTTTTTCGAAAACGTTCCTTGTCTATAAATATCAAAGTATAAATGATCAGCTTCAAATAAATGTAAAATATGAACGAACTGATAAGAATATTACCATCACCAACATTCTTAATAGGTAAGTCCTTTTTAAACGTTCATCAGGCCCCAACCAATCTTAAAAATTGTTGATAATTTTCTAATAGAAATTCTTAAGTTGTAAACTTTAATTGAGAGAGCGGATAGGCACGCGAAAGAGGTTTATGAAACTTTTATCTGCAAATTCATCTCAAATAAATCATTTTAATTATATGTTGATTAATTGATTGATTAATTATGTCGATAAGTCCTCGCTACAAAAATAATATTTTAGCGCAAGTCCTGCCCTGCATACAAAATTCTTATTGAAGTGTAAAATGTACATGACAATACGGTAGTATCTACTGGACATTTCCATTTTACTGATTGCTCACATTGATCATTCGACAGCTCAATGACTGATTGATTTAGTTGTAATCCATGAAACAATACATCACAGGGGGTGCATATTTTCCATCCAAAAATTATTTAACCAATATCTTTTACACTTAATAAACGTAGAAGCTTATGGAAAAACATTTATTAATTATTTTGTTTAACATCGCATTTTGAGCAAGTTTTTTTTTAATTTTTTTCAATCTCGACTTTACTTTAACCGTAAATAAATTTAACGGCGCACAAAAGTTTTTATTTAGAACTCAACGTATACTTTTTCATGTGTCACATGTAACATAGACGTCAGTCAGATCTAGAACGAGGCAACATGTATTGTTATCTGGATTTTAGACGGTATTCGCTACTGAGCCATTGAAAAAATACAGCGCACTTTTATTCGGATAATTCAGTATATGATAGAATGTGAAAGTATTGAAAGTAATGTTAAATCTTATAAAAGAAAAATATTTCTTTTGGTCTTTAAAAGGAGCAGACAGTTACTTAAATCATCTTGAGCTGATTATTGGGGATGATTTTTAATAAGTTAATGGGAAATTAATTTTTGTTGTGTATGAAAACGTAATTTTTAATTGTAAATTGGAAAATCCCTTTGTGGATGAAAAATGAAGGCTATTTATCTTTTATTTTAATTAGATGTAATTTTGAGTCGATTAAGAAATGAGTATAAAGTTTGTCTGGTAGTAAAAATCTTAACATTTTAGGGGGTAGATGGATGGTATTGTCACATTCTAAGTCGTAAGGTTTTAGCAAGCAGTGGCCTCAGTCCGATCCATCATGGCTTGTCAGAGCCGGCTACTTCATGCCACCCCCTGTTACCCTACATCGTAGCAACCACCCCACACAACTAGTGACGTTTGTGTCATTATTAGCTTTATTTAATCAAAAAACAGAAAAAAAAAACTGTACCATACATTTTTAAGACGCGCGAAAACACATTAAATTAAGACTTCATGAATTTATTATTTGTTCGAGAGCTGATACTTTGAGTAGATTAAAATAATGTAACAAACACCTGACTCGTCCTTAATAATTTTATTATCAATTTTAAATCAAACAATTTTAAAATTAACTTATATAAATATATTAGAGCAGTTATTAATCACTGCTAAAGACAAGAAGACAAGCGACAGCTAAAAGTTGATCAGAAACGCATGTCGTCTTAATAGAACAAGGAAATTTAAAACAATCCAAGTTGCTTCAGCTGAACAGTTATCGAATTCTGGTCTTTATTATTTCTGCCAAACTGCCACTGCGTTTGATAATTTTTTAATGTCATCTTTCGATAAGTTAAAAAACATAAATGTGATAAAATCTTTTGTAACTGTTTCAAAAATCAACCCACACTAAACTTATGTTGGAGATCTCACTGTCAATTGAATGAAAAATTTTTGTTTTGCTCTTTGAGTAGCGTTAATCGAAAAAAATTGTTAGCGAACCATTTTGGCCGTTTTTAATATTCCAGCGATCGACCAAGAATGAAAATGTGCGATTTTTCGTTATGAATTGAGTCCTCATTCAAAATCAATATAACAGATTTTTTTGTTGAAAAATAGCGAAAATCGTATAACTTACATAGTACACAATGAGAGACTGCGTGCACTGGTGGTATGGGGTCTTATAATGTATGTGAGCGTGCTAATGGGTACTGACGGCAAGAGTGATGGATTGGTGGGAACCCCCGAACAAACAACGTGCAGAACCGCCATCGGGAGCGAGCAAGCACAGCGTGACGCAGACGACAACACTTCATGCAGATTAACACCGGAAGCCAGTCTTTGAAAGCTTTTGCATCCCTTATTATTAAAATCATTTTATACTTTAAATTTACCTTATTTTATTAACCACAAAATTGAAGCCAAAAAGATTATAATAATAAAGGGACAAACTTATATAACTTTGAACACTTTGTTAGTTTGAAGTGTTTGATAGGTTAATCAGTCATGATATAAAGGCGAAATTAATATCAGTTATCACTCAACGAGTTACAAGTTGAGTTGACTAAATCACTGTACTTAGACGTTAATAGCATGTTAATTTAATTGATGATCGTGTTAACTTCCATCAAATATTATTTAAACGACAACAAAAAATTTATATCTTAATTTGTAACATTCATTTTAGTAGCTAAAATTAATATAAAAATTAATTATTTATTATAATAAATTAAATAGAATTTCGTTTTTATATTTATTTTTTTATAAGTGCCCATTCTTGTTACTTTGAATACGTTTACTGAAATGGGCATGACGTGTGACAGCATGTTCTTTGCAACTTTCAGTTGGAAAGATGTTCTTGTCAAGAAGGTAAATCTCGAGAGAATTTCAACTTTGAAAATAAACGCACAAGTTGTTTACTATGCGAAATTGTATTTCGTGTGTTTTTAAATTATTTTATCAAAAAAAAATAAACAGCAGGGATAAAACTCCTGGATGGGATGGAAATGAGATAATAATGTAAAAGATAATAAATTCTTGACATATCTTCCCACCATCAAAAACTCATTTAATTAATTCAATGATTTTACATACTTAGGATAGCCTACCTATTTCTACTTTACAGTAATTGTAGCACTAGTAGGCAGGGCCGGACTAGTCCGAGTAGCTAACCGGCGATGGCAGGTCAAGTCAAGGCCAAATGTAATTGGAGCCAAATAAAAATGAAAAACTATAAATAAATATTCAGAATCGAATTATTGCCAATTTTTATGTATGTAAGATTCAGGTTTTAGAGATGGAAAATAATTGAACACTTGGGGCCAACATTTTTTGCATCCACTAGCCATTCCGATCCTGCTAGTAAATATTTCTATGACAATTACAATATTTGCAAATTACTACCCCAATTATAGTACATTAATGGACGTTTGCACCTCTTACAGAAGATAAACTGACAGATTGTTTATCTAGCGGATAAGTTGTCAAAAACCTAAATTTATTTGTAAGCGGTGTAAACCGCCATAAGAAGACAAAGTGGCTGGTGGTTAGAAAGCAAAGGGATGTCTGGTTCTGGAATAAGACAGAGAACCCGAAGACAGTACTATGCAGCCGTGATATTAATCTACT
Source organism: Malthinus seriepunctatus (assembly GCA_963924605.1). Taxonomy (NCBI): domain Eukaryota; kingdom Metazoa; phylum Arthropoda; class Insecta; order Coleoptera; family Cantharidae; genus Malthinus; species Malthinus seriepunctatus. Next base: position 14,931,271 of record OZ004601.1, on the reverse strand, counting down.
CGTTTTCAGCATACTCTTTGTATGAAGTTAAATAAATCAGATACACTAACAGATGTCATATGGGTAGAAGACTAGAAGCTTTTGAAATGTGAACAAACTTGCAAAATTATGTTGCTAATTTTATGAATCATGCTCCAATTCAATATGTAGGAAAAAATTGACATCAAAAGATGTCCAGGCCGTCGAAAAATATCTTGGTTCAAAAATCTATGGCAAAGGTATGGACGAGACGAGGGGTTATCCACTCCCTGCAGTCAATGTACAAAAATTGAGCTGTCAACGGTAGTTATGTGCAGTCAATGGCTGCCATAGCATATGCAGTCATAGGCAGTCAACTCCAGTGTACAAATTTAGAACAGTCGTTGACTTCTCGGGTATAGAGCCATACTGCATAAAAATATTTTTAAGAAAAGCGGTGGACAAAACTCAGAAAGCGCTGATAACTGCCAACTTCCGATAGAACACAGCAAAAGTTTTAGCTGTAGTGGTTGACAACTGATGTGACAAAACATGGACCTGTAACTTGCTGCACTCTCCAATGACCATAGGCAGAAAATACAATTGACAAGAGTGACATTTGTAGTGGCGGCCATATTAGCTGTGGACTTGCTCTTGGTTTCAAGGTCGGATTCAAAAGCTCCATCTTCTTTATTTTTTAGTCATTGGTCAGTACATAATCCATTTAAAAAACTTTCTAAGAAACAGTTCCGTAAAGACGTTTTTGGTAACCTTGTTTGGATTGAACCAAGTGCATTCTTATACGGGAAAAGTAATGAGAGTACTTATACCCCTCCACCCCAAGAATAAAATTATCCAGAGAAAGGCCCCAATTCTCTTAAGTTTGGAATTCATCTAGCTCCTTGTACCGAAAGTTACAAGTAATGATACTTTCTCTCAATTATATATCCCTCTTATATTTATTATTTAATCCGCCACTGGATGGAACTTTAAAAAAAAGCCATTCTACAACATTTTTTAAGGTATGTGCTGAAGCAAACGACATGAACAGACAGGTAACGAATTGCTAAAAATGGGATTGAATAATATAATACATTAGTGAAAAGAAGACAATTAATACTGATAGTCTCTTCTTCAAGATAACCTCAACTGAACTTTAAAATATTGATGTTAAATTACCCAAAGAAAGATTGGCTTTTATCTGTGCCAATGGTAAAGGCACAGAAAAGTGAAAATTGTTGGTTATCGCCAACAAGTCAGAGAAGCGACTTGTTTAAAAAATAAAAAGAAGCTTCCTGTAAAGAATGCAGTCAACAAAAAGTCCATAAGAAAGAGAGTGTCTTCTTTGAGAAGTAGTATAGAAGTTGGAACGAAGGGTTGAAAGAGAAAAAAATGGAGATTATTTTACTGCACGACAAGTTGATGTTGCATCCCTATATCGGAGAGCTCAATCCATCAGATTGCTATTCTTCAACACTTCCAAGTGCCATGCACCTTTGCTTCTTAATCCGTGGTCCGCGGCACACTGTTGCTCCGTGAAGCCACAGTAAACATGTTTAGTGTTCCCAAACTTCAAAAAGATTGATAACAATGGACCAAGACCTTAATGAATCGGATAATTATCAGAACTTCAGGAGCTTAAAGTGCTGCTATTGGGAAGCTTGCTAATGGCTGCTTCTTATAACAGATAATTTAGTTTATTTTGCGATAATTCCAGGAGTCGTTTGTTCCAGAGGAAGCGAGTTGTTCTAAAAGTAACCAAAAATCAAGGAAAATATTTTAACCTTGGAGGATGCTAATAAAGCCAGCCTAAAATTATGATCATCTAATCTTTTAATTTCTCATCTCTGACATTAACATTCTGTTTGTTCTTGTTATCCCTAAAGCTAACGGACATTATTCTGAGCGGAATTATTCTATAGAGATGCACTTTGCAACTTACTGAAGACGATGAGCAACAGAGAAATTAACAATATGATCTTTAAAACCAGTTCCGCTATTGCCAAAATTTTAAAAATACGTTAAGGGCAAAGGTTGAACATAGATAGTGGTGTTTTCTTAATTTAAAAAGGTTTGGCCATTATGTTTCGAAAAAAGCCTTGGAAAATTGGAACCATTGCCTTTAACAAATTTTTTGAATTTTGCACACCATTATTTTTAATTGCAAAAATGCCACCCTCAAAAAAGATAAAAATGAATATTTTCTGATTTCTATAGTTGTTTAAATGATAATTTCCATTTTCTAGCGTTTTATTACTTTTTGAAATGCTATCTAAATCCCGAGGGATTTGGCATTATAAATGCAAAGTTCATTGATATTTTTTTATCGTTTTTATATTAAAACCACTCAAAAATTCACAAGTACCAACGTAAACTTTGATAAATTTTATTATTAACCATCTATTTTTAATAACAACCTATAATCCTGCCTAAAATAAAACCATGGTACGTTAATTCAAGTACCGTGGCAGATTTAATAAAGGAGGGAAAATTATAAAAAAAATAAGTAACCAACGTATTTTTTCAATTTTAAATTTAATTTAAAATTTTTTTATCTTATTACTTTTATAATAAAATTATAATATTAATATAAAATTTGTCAATTTCATATAAACCTACATAACGTGCAGGTTATGACGACAGTGACAAATTGATTAGGTAGTGAAAATGTATATGTACGTATGTTTTCTAAAAGAAATCGAACAAAATTTATGCATGAATATATTTAAATTTAAATTTACTATGATGTGAGTGGTTGATTTTTTTTTCAAAAATAAATTTAAATATTTATTACTTGTGTTTGCACTCATACTTTTGGATAGTGTACCCCCTTTACCCTTACCTTTACCTTTACCAAAGAAAAGAATCACACAGCTTCTCTTATCGCCATATCGGGTGTAGCTGTATAATAGCTTTTGGTATACATCTATACATATCTAAGAAAATTGCATGGAAATGCCTCCCCTAATCTCTTGACAGTAAAAGTCACTATATGTACAACAAAAGTTGTAGACCTATTATTAGACGCTAGTAGCTTGTATAATAAATTGATCAGAAAATTGTAAATTGGATCCTAACATTTTTTCGCTAAATTTTCAGCAAAAAAATACAATGTATAAAAGCTCGTCCACACACACAGGCTTGCCTTCCAGTTTGCCTGTGCAGGCGGCCGGCAAGTACAACCAATCCAATATGACACAATAATGATGACACTGATAACACATCTAAACCGACAACAATGCCATCCTAATAAAATATTTTAAATTAAGAAAAATATAGGTGTAGAGTATCTTAGACATTGTTTATATTGTAGACAGGAAATTATTAAATTTCTTGAAAATTATCAACAATTAAAATATCAGATTATGAGCCCACTCCAAGTACTGACGGTCAACGACAAATTAAAACAATAAGTAAACTACAAACCATACCACACAATGTTAAAAACATTTGATTATCTCAACAAGGACAAACAATTACAAATAGGTACTTTTACCAAAATTATAATGGCCCTAACTTCCGTATATTACAAAAGAGAAAAAGCAATCATGCAAACAACCACAGTATATCCTTCTTACAACAGATTCCTCGTCGAGTACAACTGCAAAAGAGCCCTATGTAGCCATTACAGCTCCTTTTATAATCCTTCTGTTATCCATGATAACATATAGTTTATTCAACATAAACAGCAAGGAGTAGGGGAAAGACGCAATGAAAAGGACACTTTTTTTTTAAATAGCTCTATTTTCTGAACAAAACACAAGTTCTAATAAATACTTGGTAACGTAACAAAACAATTATTCATAATAACCGTCGTCTGCGTTGATCTGTCGTAGTTTTTCGCTACTATCAAGTCATACCAATCCAGTAAATTGCAACTAGAGACGCTAGTGCATCAGGGAGCAATGGAAACTGTAATAACATGTTTTACACTGGAGTAATGTCATCATACTGTCACTGTCTATTTGACAACGACAAAATTAAAGCTACATTCAGAAAACAGCGACTGTACCCCCTCCTCTCATAGAGTACGAGATGTATTTAACTGTGCTGTGATTGGTGTCCCAAATGTCAATATGAAATTTGCACCAGTCACAACAAAATGTCTAATTGACTATCGGTAAAATAAATTCCTATGTTCCCTTAAGTGGAGCCATCTACCTTATTTTCACAGCATATCTCATGGCACGATTTTGAGGGATTGGTATGACTTGATAGTAGCGTAAAACTACGACAGATCAACGCAGACGACGATAATAACATACCAAGCAGAAAATAGTTATTTGTTTTATAAGGAGACAAAGTGACGTTTTGTGTGACAAGACTGTGTTTGGCTGAAGAGCGAGCGTAGCGAGCGAGTCAGGCAATACAGGCGAGTCACACAAAACTACTTTGACTCCGTATAAAACATTAAATTTTTTCTGCAAACGTAAAGCGTAAAACTGAAAATTTTGATTTTTGAAAGAGCACCATCTCTTGTCAATTACTTGTAGTTCAATTGTCAAATATTTTTTAAAATTAACTTAAATTTGTAAAAAAAGCTAATTATTAAACGCAACGAACTAATTATAAAGGAAAATTTAAAAAACATTAAATTGTTTACATTACAAATATGCTTAACAAACATTTTTTACGTTAAAAATAAAAATAATGTGCGGTTAAGATTTTACTTTTCCCTCCTAGACAGAGAAAAGTTACTTTTCTGACAATTTTTCCTGCCTCGGCGGGAAAGTTAAACTTCACCGTTACCTATTGAGTGACACAAAGGCGACTTTTTCTGACGTTTGAAGAAAAACTAAGTTTTTCATCAAAACTGAAAAGTTGTAAGCTTTTAAAGTAAAATCGGGAAATGTCCGTTTCATGGCACCCTGCGCATTGAAACGGACACATGGGGTTATGAAACGGACATTCTTTAGTTTTGCAACATTCGCACAAAAAAGTTGAAGAAACTCAATATCATTGATTTATTCATTCATTTACAAACTTGTTCAAAAAGAAAAATCTTAAAAAATAAGCTATAATAATTAATAATAACAAAATAAACAATCTAGAATATTTTTAAAAAAATTTTTGCAAAAAAAGCTTAAATTTCCTTTGTGGCCTTAATTTATGTGTGCAGAACACATCTGAAAGCAATAGAAATATTTTTTGTTTTTGAAACATCTACTTCCAATGTATTAAAAATTTCTATCTTTTACACGCTTTAAAACTACCGTCCGTTTCAATGCGCCATGAAGTGTCCGTTTCATGACACCGAGACATTTTTTAAGAATATTTGTTCAAAACTAAAATGCAAAAACCAAATTTGTTTTTAATAGTTGTCCATATAAATAGATACCTCGATATACGTTTTGCCATAAAAGTAAGTAAAAGAAGTAAATACATCCCTATCTTGAAGCTTCCAAAACTTGCAAGAATATTTACTTTGTATATGAATAAAAAACAAAACACTCTACTTCCGGTGTATTAAACGAGAGGACTATGTTCACGTCATAGTTTGTTTATAAGTATATTAAGTTACTTATACTAAAATTTCAAACTTAAATGCCTTTTGGTTTTCAAGATACTGATACTGTTCTTTTCATAACGCGTCCTTTTCATAGCGCTTTCCCCCTACCTCCTCACGATACAAAGAATTTCAAGAATATATTTTAAATTAAAAATTTCTTTCTGTTTTGATTTTTCTGTTTAGAGATTGCTCAAACAAAAAAATAATATTACAGTCAAAGCCGGTTATAATGACTTTGAAGCGACCGCAAAATTCGGTCGTTATAACATAACCGATAGTCGTACTAAGCAATTATACTAAAACTATTGTGAAAGCAAAAAAGGGACTTTTATATTTCGTCACTATATCCTATATCCGATATGTCGTACAAAGCGGTGTCGTTATAACCGGTTTTCACTGTAGTTGATGTCTACAAGATCTAGATGTAGAGTATCTCAAACCTACTCCTCCAGTGCATTTACTATCGGACCCTACACAAAATCACCTAAAGTTGATTATCAGTCCTCACCTCTCCGAGAGGGGAAACTACCCCAAAATGGAATTTGAATTTTTAAAATTACACAAATTTTTTTTCTGAAAAGTAGACCTAAGTAGACTTTTTATACCCGCCATAAAACAAATACAAAATAATGAAAAAATCAAACGTATTTTAAATACAAAACTTCTTCGCGTTACAGGAGTTAAGCGATGTAAGAAAATTAAAATTAGGCTTAATATTTTGGTTGATTTTTTTGTAATAAAGTTAGGGAGCGGCAAAAAAAAATTCCAAAAAATCTAAATAAGAACCGCCCTACTGTGTATGGTATGGTTTATATTCATAAATCGCTATGTTATTTGGGAATAATTTTTTTATTTGTTGATATACTTTCTTCCAACGTTAGCAATGGTCCTATAATGGCCTTAGAATACTTATAATACAAAATTAGCAAAATTGAAAATTTATTTATAGCAATTAATAGGTGGACTTTGAATCTCTGCTGGATTTCTATCGTTCACGTAAGTTACCTTACGTTGCATAGTTTTGAAGTTTTAGGGCATGAGGCCATGAGGGATGGGGTATATTATTTCAATTCTTTATATTTTTAAAAATAATAGCGAACACAGCTGCAGGTGTCGTCTGGTAGTTTATATCAAGTTTATGAGTTTTTACGACTGCTGTTGTTGGTTTATAAATTGCAACACCAGCAAATAACACAATTTTAGTAAATAAAATTTGCTATTTTTTTAACTTTGAATACTTTTTTATTACAATGTGTTAACTTGTGTTAAGTAAATAAACATCTATTTAAAACACCTAGAAAACATATTGCGTAAAATGTAAAATCACTTTGTCCGTGGAATAATTCAACCCTTATATTAGCACTACCAAGTATTAACACGAGTAATTCCATTTTTTTTATATTTATAAGAATTTTAATTTATGCTATATTGCTTCACTAAACCTAAGTAATAATTACATAAAAATAAACTTCCTACAACTAAAAGAATGCGTAACAGAGGGTGCCTAATGTGAACAGAGAATGATACCTCTTCTGCCCAGCGTTCTCATATGAGGACAGACTTTTTCACAGAAACGATATATGATTTTCAAAAACTTCAAATTATGATACACTAATTTTTTTTAGATACGAAATTAAACATTTTTAGTGAATATTTAAAAGAAAATTGCCTGGGTGTTAATGGGTAACATGCTGAATAATAAGTTGATTTTAAAAATTGAATTGAAACTCGATACAATAGTAATTGACGTGCGTATCGCCCACAGCCCTAATAATAATTCAAGAGCCTCTACAGCTAGTATAGCAAGTTGGTATAAAATATTTCTGTTTTGGATAGGTTTTTGGATGATTTATAACTTTTCTGCACTGACTATTACCATCAAGCGATAAGAGTCAATATTCGGAACACTATCTTCCAAACACCATTCTATGATGGAACGTTTCTAAATAAGAAGAAACTGGTGCAGGGTGCAGGTACGTAACTACAGAAGGCCCAAAGTGGGCCCAGACCCATCTAAAATTTTGCTGGCGCACATTCTATGATGGAACGTTTCTAAATAAGTAGAAACTGGTGCAGGCACGTTACTACGGAAGGGCCAGAGTGGGCCCAGACTCATCTAAAATTTTGCTGGCCCATTCTTGTGCCCAACCTGATAAAATGACAATAATAAGCAAAAATTCAGATATTTACAGTGTAATCTGAATTCCACACTTAATATTTCATCTTTTAAGAGTTTTATGGGCTACATATTGTGTGTTTGGCTCATCTAAAAAAATTTGTGGTAACCAAGTGCCTGCCTGATTTTAGGAAGCTAGTTACGTGCCTGCTGCCTGAACTGGTGGAATTTTCTTTTTGGTAGTTAAATTTGTCATTTTCTTAATTTATTGTAAGGAAACTATTGAAATAAAGACGTCTCATTGTACGAGTATATGAAAGTTAAACAAAAAGTCCAATAAAGTTGCTACTTTGTTGTTATTTTAAATGATAAAATAACGTCATTAATTAAATACTGATATTAGACTAAGATGTCACAATCTAACGGAAATTAATATTGGAATTATATCTGATGCAACAAAGTGTTGAGTGGACATTTTATCTAACGTTGTATGTATACTAAAAGATATCAATCGTATTTTATTAATGAAGTAACTTTATGTAAATTAACATATATTCTTATAATGAGCCTCAGCCTATGTAATGTATAAAAAAATCAGATATTTATGTAACAAAAAATTTCTAGTTGTTAAAGCGATAGCTTTACGCCTTTATGCTTAAGGCAGGCTTAAACATATAGTTATTTGCTTTGTTTGCTGCTTATTTTTGTTTCGAAAGGTGCATGGATTTTAATTTTTCTCCACTGGTAGGTAGATTCAGAGAATAATTATTTTGTGTAAATTGCAATTCAAGTTAGTACAGATATTGAAAAACACTTTTTCCATTCAAAAATTAAAAATTCTGCTTTGTAAGAAGAGTTTAATTTGAGTATAATATTTAATTAAATTTACGTTTAGAGTGATTTGATAAACATCATCCATGAGTAATAAATGATTGTAGGTAACTATAAACCTACCTGTAAGGTGAGCAAGCATTAAATTAAATATGATAGCTATTTAATTGACTTTGATCTGTGATAGCTTCAATACAAAAGTGATTGTTTCGAATTAAAACAGACAAACTGACATTAAAAAGAAAATGAAAAAAAAATAAAATTTAACATACGCCGAATATTTTTAAAATTTTTTTCACTCATTTATAAATAATTTAAAATAAATTTTAAGCAGTGTCAGTAAGAAACGTCGTGATAAAAATTTTTGATACTTAATTTTTAGAGAATGCTTCGGGAGCGGTCCTAGACGTTTTTCGGTTGATATGTTTGAGACATGACACTACTGTCATTTCAAACATAGTTTTGATAACCGTATGCTCCATGTCTCTCTACGTTCCGTTCCATTTATACCTGGGGTTTAATAAAGCAGAAGACGCGTATATCTTTAAGTTTTGTTAAGTTTTTATAATTTTTGTTTAATCGAAACGAACAGAAAGAATCTCATTAAGTTCTAAACTTTTTTTAAATCACACCATTAAGAAAATTATTAATACAAATTGTTTTATTAATTGGTGGTTATGTATAATGGAATTTAAACGTTTTCATTTGTACGAGATGTCATTCATAAAAATTCTTTTCTCTTTTTAACAAGTTGACTGACATCAATGGAAGGAACAAAAATACCTGAATGTATTAAATTCTTAAATAAGCAAACAAGGTATAGTTTACCTAAATCCTTTTAAACGGTTTTGGATGCTTTTGTAACGTAATATTTGTTTAAAGTTAAAGAGATTGTCATAATCCAATGTTTACTGACACTTACAGTATCTCATGCTGGGCTTTTGTATATTAAACATCCACACAAACGTACAAAGTATAACACAAAATATTTTGAATATCTTTTGAATTAAACTCAAAGTCAAAATTGTGGAATTCTTGGTGTCACAGTTTGAAAGAACAAATTTACAAGTTGTATATAAAGAGCCTAATTTAATATTATATACTAGATGCTATAGAAAAATATCATTGAGAACATTTTTCAGTGGCTATTAGTAGATAATATTTTATTAAAGTCAATTTAAGTTACCAATTTTTACAAGATCGCGCTTATAGTTACAGATCTGTAATTTGTAGAAATAGAAAGGCTTAAACCCTAACTATTGCCCTCTCAATAGTCAATTTTGCTCTATTTGTCTATTTGCTTGCAGGAGTTGGTCGAACTCTCTTGTCAATTTCTGAATCCATTAAGACGCTTGCCTCTGCACTCTGCAGCCCAAGACCACTTTTGAATTTTTTATGCTATCGAATAATCCAAGTTGAGTCGTAAGTTTTCTCCAAGTTATTTTGACAAATGTAATTAACCGCACGATGATTTAATTTATTAAAGGGTAGGTAATGTTAGCTCTGCTCACAGCAGACTGTTTTTCAAATACTGTGTATTCTAAATACAATAGAAATGGAAGACCATATACACACTAGCAAGAGTCTTATTGAGAAGCTGACTAAGAAAAAGAATTATGATGAAAGGCCCAGAGGCTCAGAGTAGATATGGTCGATGGGATGATTGGGTATAAGAATAAGAAGATGAGAAGATGACAGACACATAAAGGCGCAGATACACACACAAGCGTTTACTCGGGTTCACCTGTGCAGATTTAGCCTGCGTAGTGCATCGGCCTCTACATACTATGAGCAGGGGACTAAGCTAACCTAACATCTATATATATCTATGATATCTATCTATCATCTAGGAGTGGCCTACCTCTACAACCATAACAGCATAAAAAGCCCACGCGCTACACATCAGCAGTTCAGTCCAGTGTAACCATTCAATCAAGCAGTTCAACAGTTATCCAGTTTATTTATTTATTTGTACATATTGAATATAATAAATTTATCGTTCGTCATTATTCGTTTCAATTCTAAAACTAGCGTTCCAACCAAAACAACGCTAAAGTGGTGAGCAACTCATGGGACCCGACATAATAGAAAATCCACCTTCGTCTTAAAGGACCTTCAGGTAACGTCCCATGTCTTTCTACGAACTGACGCAGTCAAGGCTATGCTTCAACGCCCCTACAATGGGCCTTACAAAGTCCTCAAACGCGGACCCAAAACCTTCGACATAGAAGTAAATGGCCGGACTTCCACAGTTTCAATTAATCGCCTTAAACCAGCTTACATTCTAGACGACGACGACGCCTACCAACCACACCGTCAAGATCAGCGCAACGCAAATCCACCTACACCCCGCATCACTCGGTCGGGAAGAAGAGTTCATTTTTCAGCTTCTTCGTGACTTCATCACAGGCAGGGGGGTGATGTGGTGTCCTGGACAAGCGTCAAGATGCGAATGCCCAATAACACCAGTAATGCGCGGGCGCCGACCATGGAGTAGGAGTGGCCTACCTCTATAACCATAACAGTAACAGCATAAAAAGCCCACGCGCTTCACATCAGCAGTTCACCGCCAAACATCGAGATCTTCATTCCTTGGAAAGAAGAAGCCCGATACCTAGGACTAACCATCGACAAGGGACTGACCTGGAAACCACACATCGAGGGAGCTATCGTCCGAGCACGAGCTGCATATTCGTCACTATATCCGCTTTTTTCAGGTACAACGCTGGACCTCAGGAACAAGCTGCTTCTGTACACGACCGTCATCCGACCGATCATGACGTACGCCGCACCAGCCTGGGGCTACGCCGCACTGTCCAACATCAAGAAGATGCAGACCGTACAGAATAAGATCCTGAGGACAATCGTCCACGCACCATGATTCATCCGCATCAGGGACCTTCAACGGGACCCACAGATGATCAGCATCCAGGAGTTCATCCGAGAAACAGCCTCCAAGTTCCATGAAACAACACTCAACAAGTTCGTTCTTGACCGAGCCTAAGAACCTCGTTACCGTCACCATAACTGACTAACGTTTATCGTCAGTGACTTCGGTCACATTTCAAAATACATTTAATCATCGTTTTTCTTTTTCAGATCCGACCGATGAAGGAGGTACAGGGCAGAGCGCAGGCCCTCCAAAAACCATTATCCAGATTCCAGATTCTAGAGATCAGCAGTTCAGTCCAGTCTAACCATTCAATCAAGCAGTTCAACAGTTATCCAGTTTATTTATTTATTTGTACATATTGAATATAATAAATTTATCGTTCGTTATTATTCGTTTCAATTCTAAAACTAGCGTTCCAACCAAAACAACGCTAAATACTAATCAATTTACGTAAAAATTACATTATTTCTTTCCAAAAGAAGTGTACGGGGTCCTTTACTTTTAACAGTTCTCCAGGAGACTAGGAAGAGGCGCTGAAGGCTACAGCGTCCCGAACCCCTGAAGTTATGGCAAATCCGAGATTTCCTCTAAATTAATGATTAAAAAATTTCGGCATTTCCAAATTTATACAGGGTGGACCTTTTCAAAAATGTCAGGAGCGTAAGACTAGTACTTAAGAAGTTTACATTGCGGGCCCCTAAAAATATCTGCGCCCCTGAAAAGATGTAGTCAGTCCGCGCCTGGTTCTCCAGGTAAAAGCGAAAACCAGACACTTTGTTCGTCGCCCTCAAAAGACTGTATCTTGCATGGAAAAAACGTTTTTTGATACAGACACTTATTAGAATTTTTTGTTAATTTTTGTTAGTGGGTACAACCATATGGTACAACATTCTCTTAAAAGTTACGATTTGTTTGGTATGTATATTTTTAAATAGACTGCAGTGTACAGACAGCTGAGAGCTCAACAAACTGTTTTAGGAAGAAAATCTAGACGCGCTGAGAAGAGATGTCTAAAAAAGCTTTTTAAATTTTTGTAAGACTAAAATGCAGATTGGCATCGACACTATTCAAATAATTTTATATTTTGCATGTAAAATAAATAAAAGTATCAGAGCAGAGCTACCAAAACAAATCAAGTTTGAAGACAAAATGAAATGGATAACGGAAACTCAATAATGAATCTGCCATGCAAATATTTCTGGTTTTAGGATCACCAAAAAGCAACACCGGTATAAACGATTTGATTTTTAATTTATATTTCCCAAATAATCGAATTAAATGTTGACCTCCCACAACCTCCAGACCTGATTGGAGACTCATCTCGACCTATAGTTGCTGGACTCGGCTAGACTATGGCCATGGAATGGTCCAAGTACCTATACTTTATTGAGTGTACTTGTCAACAAGTCTACACGAAATGAGGGAATATTCCGCTTTTCAAACCGTAAATTCAAATTTCAAATATATTTAGTTTTCAATAATTTTCTAGACAAAGCAAACAAAGTACTTATACGTTTGCTTCCATATCTCTAGTAACAATCAGTCTGGATTGAATTTATCTATCTCAATTTTTATAAGTGGTTTATATTTGATAACCAAAAGTAGTATAAAACGTAAAATTTAATTTAAAGAAGTACCTTATGCAATTAAAAACCCTTAATTGAGTCCTGGGTCACGAGGGAATTGAAGGAAACAAAATGGCTAGAACAGGCTCAAAAGCTCTTCCGATTGGACCCTAACCATTATGTGCACTATCTAGAACACATACAAGGGAGTAGGTACATGCAAAAAGGAGAAACTGAGAACAACAATTCCCACTGGAATAACGCACTAGGACAAAGACAGTCGAAGAAATTAATTGAGTACTCGATCACGATTGCTAAAACACTTCTTCTATTATCAAAGAACTCAATCAGACTCGTCACGGGTCTGTTTAGTGGACACTGCCCATTGAGGTGTCACGTAAAGAAACTGGGTCTGGAGGATAGTGACATATGCAGACTCTGTGAATCAGAGATCGAATCCGCCGAACACATTCTCTGCAATTGCGATGCATTGGCTCGGCTTAGCTGAAACACTTAGGGCAAGCTCAATTGACGCCTGAAGAAGTGAAAAGAAAGAAATTTTTCAGGGACATTCTATGCTTCACTGACAAGATTGAATTCCTGAGAACATAAATGCGAGTAAGATTATGAACAAAAGATCAACACTGGTCGCAGTTCTCTAAGGCTTAGAAGCCAATCGACCCCTGAGTACAATGCAATACAATATGCAATTAAAGAATTATTTAAAAATTGACTAAAACAATTGAGGCCGGTCTGGTCTGCACAGTGGTCAAACCAGAGCGTCTGATGTACATCGTTCAGGCGGTCTACGCAAGCAAACCTGCATTTATGTAAAGGCCTGTGCTCTTGTGCAGGCCAGTCGGAGTAAAAGCCTGGTGTGTGCTCACTGTTCAGCATATGTCGAGAAGTCACAAGAAGTGTGAAGCAACGCCTCATGTTGAGAAAACACCCGATTGCGCTATTTTGAAAATAGGAGAAGTGAAGAGGTCAAAATCTACAATGACAGCCATATGATTTAAGGAAGATCATGCCTTATACTATAGGTAATATTCTTGGAGATGGGTAGATAAAAAAAACTCTTAATAAACCAAATCTCACATGGTTCTATTTAAGATGCTTCTACTTAGAGGAGAGTACCTAGAGTACTACTTTCTTCGAGAAGGAGTAAGAAGCTGGAAAGAGGTAGATTATTTTACTGCTCGACAAGTTGATGACGCTTACCTATATCAGAGGAGCTCAAGTCCATAAGGCAGATATTCTTTTACACTGCTCTGTGTCCTGTGCCCTGTGCCCTGTGCCCTGTGCCCTGTGCCCTGTGCCCTGTGCCCTGTGCCCTGTGCCCTGTGCCCTGTGCCCTGTGCCCTGTGCCCTGCGACCTAACGAATCAGAGAGTTTTCAAAACTTCAGGAGCTTGAAGTGCTCTTTTAAGGAAACTTACTAATAACTTATTCTTAGGGCCGTTTTACATGGACTAAATGTGGCACTGAGTTGTTAGTACTAAATCAACTCAAGGAGCAAAAACAAAGGAATCTAAGCTTTAACGTCGTGCGTCAGAATTTATACGCACGACGTTAGAGCTTAGATTCCCGTACTTCTGCTCCTTGAGTTGATACAGTACGAACAGTTAGTAGGATATTTAGTCCATCTAAGGCCTATTTGACATGAACTCAAGAAGCAAGAGCACGAGAATCGTAGCTTTAACGTCGTCAGTAGAAATTTTGAAGCATAACCGTGCACAACGTTAAAGCTTAGATTCTCGTGCTTTTCCTCCTTGAGTTGATTTAGTTACTAACAGTTAGTACCATATTTAGTCCATCTAAAACGGCCCTAAAGCTTAAAAGAGATTGGTTATTAAAGACGGAATTTACTCTGTAGAGATGCACTTTCCACTTAGCAACTTATTGATACGTTCTCAATTGTACACATTGTAGGTGATTGTGCAAAACTTCGTATTAGCACTTTCCCAACTTTTACAGGAGACAGGAGCGATAAAAAACCTTTTTAATTGGTTTTTGATTTTTTTTATTTTTCAACATTTTATTTAAGTTTAAACAGAAGTATTTTCTAAATGTATAATTTATAATACATATTTATAAATAAAAAAAAATGAATTAGTAAGTGTTTTTGCGCGCACATTGTGATCTCTTTGAATCACGTGATTTTTATTACAGATACAATAAGGGCTTTAACCGTCATACAATTTAATAGATTTTTTTGCCCATAGTTCGGCATTGAATTCTTGCAACTTAATACATAAAAATCAAAAATTGTCTAATACGAGGTTTTGCACAATCGCCGATGACATGTTTATTTTTTTTATTCCCAACGATCTTTAAAACCAGTGATTCTATTACTAAAACTAAAAAAATATGTTAAAGGCAAAGGTTGAACTTAGATACTGGTAGTTTTTTAAATTTAAAATTTTTCGTATTACTTGCTGATTTTATTACTTAAACATGATCAGTATTTTCCTATTTTTTTCATTTTTCGCAAGTCTTTTTTTGAAGCATATAATACCCAAAAGTTTTAAATTAAAAAACCACCAGTATCTAAGTTCAACCTTCGTCTCCCTCCTTAAGTAATTTCCTCTCAAATATAAGTAATTTCAAAAAGATGAATCAAACTGAGAGTAATGAACATAACATTTTCTCCATCTTTTATACAGGTTACAGGGACTTTTTCTTAATACACACGTAATTATACCCACAAACAGCAGGTTTAGAAATTTATTGATTCTCCTTTATTTGGAGAAATTTATACGACACACTATTCGGAAAATCAACAATAAATTACTCAATTATGTAAATAGGGAGTACTAAGATTAAGATCTGCCTTAGAGCAGTACATTCTTCCAGTTCCTAGGACATCATCATCACTTAATAATTCAAGTGCAACTCAATTAATCAATTATTGAAATTAAATATTTACTAAAAACTGCAAGATATTTTCCGTAGATAAGATATCACGTTTTAATTAAAAATAATTATCGATACCCATATACGACTGATTCGAGTTTGAAAAATATTAAATTTGTTATGTGCTGTTAGTTTATATTGGGGGAAAATTTTATTTCATAATCTTAGAACCCTCATGCTTATATGCACAAGTTAAACTACCAGCAACTTAAAGTTCGTATACGTATTCTGCATTTGAATAGATAGATAACTATCAAAGCCACAGACCATTAGCAACGCCACATGCGAACAACACAAAGCAAGCTGTCATGTCACACACGGTAGTCTGACACTTGTAGCATTCAGAAAATTGAAATGTTACCCTACAATAATGGCTGGATACAGACCAATCGGTTATACAGCATCACAAATCTTTGTAAAGAAATAACGCCATTGGTACATAAACTCTTATGCGCAAACCACGTGAATTTTTAAGGACCGCCTTCTACCGCACGTCCTTACGACAACTTTGCATGATCGTATAGAACACAGTTTAGTTTTAGTTTGACGTGAGGTTATGTGTTTCAAGTTGAAATTTCATTAGCGTGCCCGTTATATAAAAATAATGTGTTAAATGAGTGATAAAAGAAGTAAGTAAATTTTTTTTTCGTGATCATGATGATGATGGACATTGGAATGTACGGGCACGGTCATCATAATCAACATAGTAGTGCTTACAATCCTACAGAATCAAACTTTTACGGTTTTACAAGTAGTGAAACTTACGGACAAAATCATTCCGATTATCATCAGCTACCGTCGTCTCATTACGGCCCAAATAGTTACAATTATGAAGAATCTTCGTACATGTGCACAGCTTCAAATTCAGCAGACGCGCCTCCATCGCCCCAAGACATAAATTACTACCACCAAGCACACCATCAAACGATACCACAAGATAATCCAATAATTAATACAGAATCAGGACTTAGTTATACAAACTTGGACTACGCTAATTCGAGTTGTCCAACTTCGACGTTTTCCAATTCCAGCCAACAAAGTTTATATTCTTCCGAAGCATACCAAAGAACACAATCCGACGTCTTATTAAGGCATCACGATAATATTACAGATCAACCGCACCATTTTTATCACGACACTAAATATCATTCTTTACATATTGATAATGAAAATTATACTCATTCGCATTTAGTGCTACAAAATAGCAGTTGTTCCGAATATCAAAGTCACATGAGATACAAAGATGAAGGAATTTCTAGTCCAGAACCCGAACTTAATCATCACCGTTCCATCCATAACATGCAACATTTAACGGCGGTTTCTCAACATTCCTCTTCATCGTCTATTCCTACGTATAAGTGGATGCAAGTTAAAAGAAATGTTCCTAAACCACAAGGTAGGTAACTAGATTAATTTAATTAAATTATAAAATTGCAATTTTGGGGTAAATTTTGTGTTAAAGAAGT
Organism: Malthinus seriepunctatus; assembly: GCA_963924605.1. Taxonomy (NCBI): domain Eukaryota; kingdom Metazoa; phylum Arthropoda; class Insecta; order Coleoptera; family Cantharidae; genus Malthinus; species Malthinus seriepunctatus. Next base: position 14,914,018 of record OZ004601.1, on the reverse strand, counting down.
TATTATTTACAACAGTTTTATTTACAAAAAAAACTTTATGTTGATTATTTGAATGTGAGAAAAGCGTGTTAGACTGTAATGAATTTCGCACTAACGTGAAAATTGCTGTAATAAACTCTTTGAGCATTTAGTTTTCGTTTGATACGAGCAACAATTCTTTAGCATTTTTATTAAGAAATAAAAAAAACTGTGATGAGGATTTTTGATTACGATTATAGTAGGTAATTAAATACAGTTAGGTATGTACCTATAGAGAAACAGGGCCGGATTGGCCCGATGGTTAATCCTTTAATTACGGTCAAAAAAGGGTTACTTAGGTCTTACCTGATTTACCTGGTTGTAGGTACTAAAATTAGAAATAGTAAAGAGAAAAATAAAAATTGAGATGTTAAGGCATAGCTGTTTGTTGATAGCAAAAAGGAAAGACTATACAATATACCCAGTTCTCACTATCAAAGCGGAACATAGCCAAGTAACACAGGGAATTACATTAGCAGTTTCCTGCTCACCAGCTTCATCTACAAGAACGGTAATGGTACCTATCGAAGGAGAATTATTTTCTGAGTCTGTTGATGCCGACTATGAATTTTAGGGACGCAATTTTTATCGTGGCGCAATCCGGCCATGAGATTATAGGAGAACCCTAACCGCTGGCGCAATCCGGCCATACCGCTATAGAGATGAGATGCTTCAATTAGCAAAATAAAATAGTTTTAGAGAGAAAGATTGATAGACCCGTATCTGGAACAGATACTTAATTACGATCATGTTGACGAAGTAAACAGAGCTGTTGTTCTCTTATTGGAGTCAGTTGTAGTTGCTGTAACTACTGGTTAAAGCTATTTTCTTGAAGTAAACGAAATTAGCACATCAAATTTTGGCTTGGGCCCTTCGGTTGAGATAGATAGGTCCACAGTGTAAATTCAAAACGTGTCCGGTATGTTGCAATGAAGCACAATTTTTAATAATCATCAAAGAATTTTTCAGGAAAATGCTTTATCCTAGTGTCATAGCCATAAAGTTTGACAATTATGAATTCTCTATCATCACAAATTTAACTTTTCACTATGATTTTCATGTAGATTTTCCAAAATAATAAAGTATCATCAAGTATCTCAGGCAGAGTATTTAAATCGACCCTGACGTCTACTTTTTTAATATACCTAGGTTTAAACTTAAGCATAGCTTTAAACTGGTTTTGAACCAATATAGAAATGCGTCAAATTGTAGTAAACCTCAGCTTAACTAAACTTGAGTTTAAACCTATATTGAATTTACGAGTCTAATGGCCGTCTGCAACTGACAGATTGTTAAAAAGGTCATAAGTAGCAGATACTTTTGTAAAAGATTTATTTCTCAGTTATTTGATTTATCGTACAGCTACAGTTTTTAGAAACTTATCCGCCAGATAAACTATCTGCCAGTTTTTCTGTAAGCGGTGCAAACGCCCATTAGGACCGATTTTACGAACACAACTTAAGTTAGAGTTTAACAAAACTTGAGTTTTAATACAAATTTGCCTTGAACTCAGATTCAACCGGAGTTGTAATATTGTAAAATCTGCCCTAAAACTTAAGTTCAGCGTTAAGCTCAGCTTTACTATAATTTTGTGTCTTTCTATTGGTTAAAGGTTAGCTTAAAACTACACTTAACTTTAAGGGTCGATTGAAATACTCGTCCTCAGTATCATATTTTAGAACGAAACTCAAACTAACCCTAAACTCAGTTTAACCCAATTTTTGGAAATCTTCTATGAACTTGAGCTCTCAACTCATCTCAAGCTCATACAAGGGCCAGTTTAAATTTCGTTTTAGAATTTTTTCCATAGACGTTTAATTTACCCTGCGGTAAATAAATTGCAGAAGATCTCTGAAAACAAGGTCAGAATTTGGTTTGAACGCTATCGCGTTCTATCGATGCTGTTTCTCAACGTTCGCAACTATGTATCAATCGTAAAAATTAAAAAAAAGGAAATTTTACACTCAAACAGATACATAATTAACCATAACCAGTTGAAATGAATACCTCAACAACCAAGTCATTGATATTGAAGACAAGAAATATTTTATACTTCGAAAAACACAAAAATGAAAGAAAACGATGGTTGATAGCAGTAGCGTAACGAGGGGCTTGGGGGTCCTCCCACAAAATTCAGGTTGGAGCCGCTACTCAACCCCGTTAAACTAAATTTACTTGGTCAGAAATCTATTTTATCATAACATTAAATCATGTGACTCCATGTTTAAAACATCTATTGTTACAATTAATTAAACAATAAAATTGAAAACAATGTTTACAGGGCCCTCCCGCAATGCGGGCCTTGAGCGCCTGTTATTTACGCCACTGGTTGATAGTTTCTAAGCTGACAATAAATATTGATGATTGTCCAAGTAACGTAGAATTTGAATAAAACGTTCAATTTTGTTTCCAAAAATACAAATAAATAAAAATTTTCACTGTCCAAAGATCGTTGTAATAGATTACGTATCGTTGAGAGAAACGGGGACTACATACGACCTACAAAAGCTCTCCCAAACTCTTATTCTAGTTATTTCTTTACGATATCTGATAATAATCAATATATTAATTTATATTATCTACTTTAGTACTATAAATAGCCTCATATCTTGAGAACAGTGAGTTTTCAGATTTTTTGAAATTAAAAGATTAGGAAATCGTTGGACAAATCAAATAAATCTTGTTAGGTAATCTATAAAAAATTCAATTTCTCTGTCATTATAAAGGAACTGCTCTACTATCGGTAGGTAAATATTGAAATAATTTCTTTGCACAAATAAGAGACAAAATTTTTTCAATTACTTAAGATACTGATGATCACCAAGCAATCTAACATGTTGAGGTAATTTATTATATAATGCAACCCCATATATCGGGGGTTGCTTCTATAAAGATGCAGCTTGTGAATTTGAAACTGCAGGTCACTTCCATGCCGGGTATCATAACTGTGGTGCTCGTTCTGGAAATGCATGTTAGTCATGTTGGTTTTAACATATTTCAGAATGTCATAGATATTCAGAGCAACCACAGTCATGATCCCTTTATTTGAAAAACATGGTCTACAGGACTGCCTCGAGCCAATATTGTACATATTCATCAATGCTCTCTTCTGCAGCCGAAGCACCCTATCAACATGACTTGAGTTGTCCCAACAAATAATAATTTCTAACAATCATAAGTTGATTTGTTATCACAGCCAAGCGCTTCAAGGCATAGCAACCTGAAGACAACTTTTTACATACATAATCGACATGATCGTCCCACTTTAAGGCATAATCAAACCAAATTCCCAAGAGCGTAAAGGACTCGACCTGTTAAATAAGTCCATCCCGAGACTTTACCATGACACTAGACCTATACGTTGCAGGGTTTGCAAAAAACTGCATCGTGTGAGTTTTCTTATTTATTATTTATGAGACTCAAAAAAATCATGAAGACTATTAAGTGAATTTTGTGCTCTGCCTGACATATTCTCTACGTCATCCTCGCTGGCAACTACAGTCAGATCATCAGCAAAAGAGCAACTATAAGCATCTAGGGCATTATCAACATTGTATAAACATATCAACATATAAAATAAAGAGTCATGGTCCCAAAACGGTACCCTGAGGCACACCAATAGTTACTTCAAGCCGCTCCGATTTTTGTTCCTCAAACTGAACATACTGCCTTCGATTGTATAGAAACGATTTCAACAAATCTGCACAAACACCACGTATTCGAATTCTTTCTAAATTTTCCAAGAGCAACTCGTGATCGACGCAGTCGAAAGCTTGTGTCAGATCAACAAACAACGCCATAACCTTCCTGCCACCATCCAAACCCTTGTAGATCGCATCTAAAACCCCAATAAGAGCCGTTTTAGAACGATCATGTCTAAAACCGTGTTAACTATTGCAAATAGATTGAGCAAGCAATTCTTGCTTTTCTGAGAAATTTTTGCCGCGGTGATCGCCTATATGATTTAAAATGAGACACTATTTTTAGGATTCGTCATGATATCGACGCGTCCATGACGAAACGACACAAGCGCCATTGACTCCATTTTGCAGAAAATACGAAAAACTTAATTTTATAGATTATTTTAAATTAATATTATTTGAAATTTCTTCAATTTTTAGTGTTATAATTTTAACCCATCTAACCATAATTAAATGTCTATTGAATAACGACTATGATGTGTCGGTTATGCCACATGCACATTGTAAACCACAAAAACGTTGTCGCTTATGCCATTTAAAAACGAAAATTACCCTTTACTGGAATTTTTGTGAAAAAAATTGGTCAATTCACTCTATGGAGTTTTAGCTCAGCTTTTTTGTATATCATACAAAAACATTAAAACTCGGAGTACTGACGAGACTCCTACACCCTGCAGTGCTCTGTGCTCTATTTCCTGTTTCTATTTCTATGTCCTGTGCAGGCAAAAGAGGAGCGTGAAGACACCGTTTAGGCGGCACGCACAGGTCAAATAGGAGCGTCTGGACAGCGTTCAGGCCGGCTGTACAGGCAAACCGAAAGGCAAGTCTGTGTGTGTAGACGGGCCTTTATACCATTGCTATAATAAACACCAAAACCTATCAATATTAAAATGGTTAAATGAAAGTAATAAATAATAAAAGAAAGCAACGTACCTGATCGATCAGTGACATGGACATAGTTTCAGTTATTAGAAAAGAGTACGTAAAACTAAAAAAACCGTGAAGGGAAGATTAGAAAATTTTTAATAATTTCATAGGTGTGAGATAAACAATTGAACTTTGAATAACTGCAAAAAAGTAATGAACACGTTTAACATTAATTAAAAACCATCTCAGAAAACAATACAGTGTGTCCCAGAGAAAATGATACACCAGAATATCTTGGAAACCGGTGGTCGTATAAATAGGAAATGTCAATTACTAATATACGATACCGATAGGGATATCTTTTAATCTTTTGCTATAATAACTGTAGAATGACACATCTGCTCTTTCCCAACCACAACCATATTAGAAATCTTAAATATACTATATCACTATGTATAGTGATACAGGTAAATTTTTTAGTCATGGCATAGGTATGGTGGGGATTTAGCTGCGCAGTGTTCGTTTAAGTACCGCCCTAAATGCCGAATGCTTACTTCGCTTAAATGCAGTAGCGTATCATTATGTAATTTTTAATTTTGTTTAATAAAATTTGATCTTTTTAAAAGTTTTGCTTCTTTTCAAACCCCCTAATGAGCAAGAAAATTTATTATTTAAAGAATTATTTCCAACTTTAAAAAATAGTTAACTTAAAAATATATAATTAATAATTATATTAATTTTTTGTACTAATTTTAAAAGCACGTCTATGAGACGAATTCGGAGTCTATCGTCAGTAATCGCGATGCGCTAACTTTATGCCATGTCTGGTGATTCGTACAGTATATATAGTGATACCGTGTTACATATCAGATAAAAGCTACTTAAATGTTGTATAGCAACGGTGAAATAAAATTGGAAAAAGGCACAATTATTAAAACGTGGAAAACAAATAACAAGAATTTCAAAAAATAGGAGCATTATAAAAATTGATTCGAATCAAATAAACAGGATAACTGTGCATTCACTACACACTATTCACCGACAAGATGCAGCTAAGCCACTCCCAAAAAGCGTGCGATATTCGAATAGAAGTTTTCTTTTGGTCAAATTTTAAAAATCCTGTTTACAACACTCACACAGGAATTGACATGCGTCAACCTTATTTGACAGAAATTTGTAGGGAATGCCTTAACTGCATCTTGTCGGTGAACAAGGTGTATTGTTGTGATGTGAACAATTGCTATTTAACATGTAGGTTCCGTCACGTAAATTGGCGAGACATTGGGCACCTTGAGGCTAGTGATTGAAGAAGATTTAATGGAAAGGGGCTTGGAACAGAACCCGCATTCCTTAGATACTTTTTTTGTCCAGATTCGTACAATACATATGTTATGGGGATCTTAAAAACAGTAAGGAATCTAAAAAGAGTAAGAGATATGGCCATGACCAACTTTCCCCTAGGTATAACCAACGCAGTCTTATCTCTCTAACCAAATATTCACACTTGGAAACTATAGAATGTCCTAAGAATTTAAATGTCATCCTTTGCATCTCTTCCAATTTAGGGAACTTGTGCATGTTGTGAATGTTATATACTGTACGGATAGACACACTTACTACATAATCAGGGGTGTGTTGTAAGCAAGTGGTTATTTTATAACAAGAACGTTAAACCAGTTTCTAACGTTATCTTTATTTTTCGGCAAATTGGGGTGTTGTAACTTTATACCTGCTCAACTTAAAATTTTCTCACTTTATATTTGACATTTGGTCTTGTTAAAAGTAAAGATAACCAGCTAGAAATAACTGCAGCTAATACCCTGCCGTTATTCGTTAACGTGAGATAATTGTTGAAGTTTTTGTGTGTTAAAAAGATTTTTTTTGGATAATTTTGCTGTTCTTATTGAATTATTAGAAGATGGGTTCTAGGAGAAATACGAGAGTAATTATATAATTTTTTTTAATAAGTTTAAATAAATAATTTACGTCGGTAATTGCACGTATTTTACCTATAGATGTTGCCTGTAGTAAAATACCCAAAAATGCCTTAATTTTTCAAAATCGAGAAAAACATCATAAGAAAAAATTGTTTCTATTCTCCTCAAGATACTAGGTACAAAATTTAAGAAAAAAATATTAACATTTTCATTTTTTTGTAAATTTTCACTGTAGTTCTCAAGGAGTTCTTTTCCTTTCATATAAATTCTAGAGATCCAACGAGATAAACATGAGTTCTCCTTTTGTTTTTCAAGTCTAATTTTGGATAATAAAAATATTTTTGTTAAAAACTACTTTGACTATTTTCTCGCATCTGATATTTTGGTGCCTCTTTGGTTCTATTTTATGCAGATTGAAGCCAAAAGCTATTTTCGAAAAACACAATACTTAATCATATTTATAATAATAAAAGTCCCATATAAAAAATACGCAATTACCTACGTAAATTATTTATTTAAAAATATAAAAAAAAATTAAATACAAGGGTAAAAGCAAGGGTGTCTTGCTTCTCGGTTTAAAATTTCAAAATTCTCCCGCGTGGACGTGTTGGTAAACTCGTAACTGTAGTAGTACAGTTGAGCTAAAACGTTTCATTTCTCTCTCTTATTATTGCATGTAAATTTGAGTAAACTTACGTCTCCCTCTTTCGACAATGTTCAACTTAGACTTTCTTCCTTTCTTAACATAAAATTTCAACCCAACGTGTAACAATAGTCGCATACAACACGCCAAAATCAGATAAACAGGTTATTTCGGTGGTTATTTTTCTATGGTTATTTCGAGAAAATAACGTTAGTGGTTATTCGCTAGAAATAACCTCGAAGTTACAACACACCACTGAATAGCTACCTACGGTAACACTCACAAATGACCATATTTTATTCAAAACAAATTCTAATTTCCAAAAGTATGTTAATTTTGATTTGTAAACTAAAAACAATTTTTTGCGATAGAGCCTATTTTAAAATAACACGATAGCACCTATTATAATATTAACAATTTTTAACAGCTGCTACTTGCTAGACCAAGGAGAGCTTGTTTATTTCATTAGAAGTAGAACTTCAATTTTATTCATTACTAGTGCGCTGTTGTTTTTCAAATAGTAATAAGTAAATGAAAATTTTTTGGAATTAGTGAATATTCATTAAAATCCAAGTTAGTTTCAAAAAATTTATTTAAAGTTATTGGAATCCAACCGGATCAACAGCTCCAAGAAGATCGGGCTTATGGAAAGAGCTAGAAAAACGGTTAAATTTTATGCCGATAAGTCAAAAAAGAAAAATCCCTTATATTAATGTTTTAACGATTTATTACCATTCAAAAGACTTAAAAAGTTTTCATCGCATACGTTTATAAAAATATATGTTCCATGAAACTTAAAACGTGCTTCTAACGTCTATCATGTGACAGGATTTACCTACATTTTATTGTACTTCTGCTTTTGCATTAAAAGTAAAGGAAATTAGCACATCAAATTTTGACTAGGGCCTTTGGGTTGAGATAGATAAATGTACAGTGTAAATTCAAAACGTGCCCTGCATGTTTCAATGAAGCACAATTTTTAATTGTAACTTAATTGTATTAACTTTAATTGTAATAAGCATTAGAGAATTTTCCAGGAAAATGCCTATAATGTAGTGTTATTGCCATGACTTTGACAATTATGAATTATCTATCATAAATCTAACTTTTCACTATGATTTTCATGTAGATTTTCCTAAATAATAAAGTATGAAGTATCTCAGGCCGAGTATTTCAAGCGACCTTTATACGCACAGTATTTCAATAAAAGTTATAACATAAGCGTAGCTTTAAACTGATTTTCAACCAAAATAAATGCGTCAAATTGTAGCAAAGCTCAGCTTAACGTTCAACTTGAGTTTAAACCTATATTGAATTTACAAGTCTAAAAGTTAAGTGGAGCGTTAAACTGAGCTTTACTACAATTTTTTGTCTTTCTATTGGTTGAAGGTCAGTTTAAAGCTACATTTAACTTTAAGGGTCAGTATTGTATTTTAGAACGAAACGCAAACTAACCCTAAACTCGGCCATTTTTAGAAAACTTGTATGAACTTCAGATGTCAACTCATCTCAAGCTCATACAAGGTTTTATAAACACCTAAAAAGCTTTCATTACACGTTTATGAAAATATCTATTCCATGAAACTTCAAACTTGCCTCTAACCTCTATCATGGGACAATATTTACCTACGTATTATTGTAGTTCTGCTTGCTTAATTATGTATTTCCGTTACTTACGAATTACGGCGATATTCCCAAACGACATTATGATAGGGATGTTAGTAAAACTACAAACTGTGGAGTTTCGTTTATATAATTTGCATTTTATATGCATTTTCAACATAATATAATTCCAAGTTTCTAAACCTACATAATTTTTTGACATTGATAAGTGATAAGGTAAATGAGCAGAAGTGTATCCAATTCCAAAAATAGTATAGAAAAATAACTCGACAGTATAGAGCTGTAGACTATAGCGACGCCGAGCGCAGAAATTAAAAACTTTTAATACCAATGGTTGACCAATGTATAAATTATTCCAGGCATAGGGATCTGTACTAACAGTAAACTGGATCTATGAATTTTTCCTTCTCTCTCTGTGCAGGTAATCGGAGGAAAACTCTATAGAACTTCTATAGAAAAGCATCTAAACGCACTAACTTTTTCAATAAAGCATTTACACTAACTCAGTACCATTAAAATCCAGAAGAGGTGTCGCGGTCGTTGTTTGCTTGAAGTTAGGTATTGTATGCACTTACTCTAATGACAATTCGCATAAGAGAATAAGATGGAGGTTTATTTTTGTACGCTACTTCCATATAAAATACTTAAAAAATTCTTGCTGCTTTCTATTCTTATAAATAAGTAAAAAAAACTTTGTACATGTTACAGCATGCAAGTATTGCAACTAACGATCTTTGCGCCCTCTGCTTGTAAATGCTCTATTGTTATTTCATAATCACACACTACTATTTTATAATACGTAGGTCTGTAGAGTATCTTTTTAACCAACAATTTTAAATTTTGACTAGGTAAATAATCAACATTGTAAGTAAACACTATAAATAGAGCCTAAAGTAGCTGATTGTTTAATAATTAGCCTGTTTTGACCTTATTTACACTAACTTCCGTTTATTATAACTGTATATTTAAATATTTACGTGTGGGCTCAACACGTAAAAAATTAAATTTTTGCCACAACTAGTTTGTATATTTTTTTCCACACACTTAATATATTCCTAATTAAATAAAAATGTTTTCGCGCTAATTTAATATATCGATTTTGTTAAAAATTTCATCTAATGAAATCGATCGAACATGCGGTGTCAGTTAAGATCTTGACCACTGATATGTTGGACCCCGATATACTTGACCCTAACGCAAATTACCCTTTGCATGATTTCAAACTACCCACGTTACTTGTGTTTAGTTACACGCCGAACTTGAAAAACATTAGTATTTATAAAGTTATAAAGTAACAATACCAAAAACGCTTACTTATATTCAAATACGGAACTGTCAATCAAATTCAAATGGCTCTTATAAAATCTCAACTACTGGAATTATATTGTAAAGGGTGTATTGCCACTTTAATTAGAAATCTTTTGTTCTGGTAAGAGGCATACAGACCATCATAGGAACCATATGTTATTTTGGAATTGCATCAAAGTGGATTCGTATCAATAGATGTGTAGCTCTTTAAGTAGGGATATCACAACTGTGCGATATGGACTATAACTACATGCACCTGCATAAGCAAAATGTCCTTAGTTATGGGTTTGGAAAAGGTGGATTTTTGAGAAAATCCCCAAATAATTGAATGGTTATCAAGAGATTCAGGTTAATGTACCTCTAGAAACTGACAAATATCAAATTGAAAGAAACAGTTTTCCAGTTCTTTTCCCATAGCTCAAACCCATATTTGAGTGCCTTTATATTGACCATAGTTAAAAGAAAAGCTGGGGACCCTAGAGGAATGAAGTAAACAAACATAAATTTACATTTAAAAATTAAAATAGAAATTAAAATACAAATTAAAATACAAAACAACTTTTTGCTTTCAAAATATCATTTCCTAAAAAGTTGTTATATAATTTAAGCCATTGGTCCTTGTTCCATCTATATTTCATTGTGACACATTTTCGATCTTGATAACACCACAATATAATTTTATCAAGTTGGCTTGAGGCTACGTCCTTATTATATTTAAATTAAATGTATCGTATGAAAACCAATGTGACAGAAAACAGGGCGAGCGTGGGTTGCTGGTCAGTTTAACTTTACGGTTTCTACCGATTTGCGTGTCACGAAAATCACAGCTTTTTTTTTCTTTTTATATTTTTCTTTATACGTATAATATTATAAAATATGGTATAACATATATTTTTTATAAGTTTTTAAATAATGCTGGAATTACTAATTAGTGCAAATGCACTTTTATGACACCAATTATTTATTCTTTATGTTCGAGCTTTTTCCACTCTCTAAAGCTTTTAAATGGCAATTTTTCACGAACCCCTCAAGTGTATAAAAGTTTTATAACTAATGATTAGGATATAAATAGATTTTAAGTAATGTTTTCTTTCATAATTTTTTAAAAGTATAATAATAGGGGTGATCAAGAAATCAAGATGCAGCCACAGCCCGCAAGCCAAATTAATTTCCCCTTGTAGATTTTAAATATCTCTCTCATTTATGTACCTCTATGTTCCCTCTTCAATATAATTTTATCTTCAAAAATGTCACGATACGAACACGAAGTATAAATAAATAAAGTTTAGGTAGACTTAGCTCTAAATTTATAGTTAAAATTAGAACCGTCCAAAATCAGCCTTAAAACAAACTAACAGTTGTTAGTGAGAGCTGTGGCTCAACTACCACTTTAATTATCCCAGTGTATCCCAATTAACTAACCTTAGCAAGTAAATTAAAGGTTACTTTATTTGAATAGGTAATCTAATTATAAGTTAAGGGTGTGATTTAGTAGGCACATGCTATCGCAGTCGCACTCATAGCTTAGACTGACAATACTTCCTAATTTTGCGTTGTCCATTACTCAAGAACCAAAAGCTAAAATGAAATGCTGATTTTTTTATCAAATAGTTGCTGTTAAAGTCTCGGGGATGAGTTAATTTCAGCCTCAAATGTGAAGTATTTATATAAAAATAATTAATTGTAAAATGCAGTATAAAAATTAAAAGTTATTTGTATTAATTGCCACCTTATTTCTCCACAAAAATCGTTCAAAATTTCTCATTCCCAAGACTTTAACGGCAACTATTTGATAAACAAATCAGTATTTTATTTTAACTTTGGATTTTTGAGAAATTGACAACGCAAAATTAAAGTGTTGTCCATCTAAGCAAGGAGTGCGATTGCGATAGCATATGCCTACTAAATCACACCCTTAGGGTTGGGCGGAAAAGCTTCCTTCTTTTGAAGGCTAAGTAAAAAACATTGTTTTTTGGTAATGAAAGAACATATAATTTCAAATTATGCTGCTTTATACAAAATATTCTGAAAGTGGTGGCCACCATTGTCTCCGCACTGACTCAACCGATTTCTGAGTTCCATCTACACATTCTAACTCCACTATGCGCTATTAACCCTAGAGAGCTCCATGAGAGCACTTTACAGTGATAAGATGATAGTATGGTGTGGGTTGTCGACAGTTGGAATTAATGGACCTTTATACTTTCGAGGAAGACAATAGAACAGTTCCTGTCAATTCACAGAAGTATGTAAACATGATTCAAAATTTTTCAAAGCAATACGTGATAATGTAATTTCGTTAATAAACAGGATTTTAGCCATAATTTCAAGTTAGACTGAACAAATAATTCAACACAGCCCGAGCTTCGATGACAGTTGTGAGGAAAATGTTTCCCGAGCGGCTCATCTCGATTCGAGGTGACATCCGTGAGCGGCGCGCTAGCCGGATCTAAGGGCCGTGTTACATGGACTTTTCCCATTTATCTTATGGAGAGAACTCTAAGAACTCATGGAGCAAAAGCACGGGAGTTTAAGCTTTAATGTCATGCACGGTCGTGCCTCGAAATTTCTACAGACGACGTTAAAGATTAGATTCTCAGGCTTTTGCTCCTTGAGTTGATTCAAGTTAGTACGGCATTAGTCCATGAAAAACTGCCCTAACGTTTTGTGATTTGTTTTATGGGGATGCCTCAAGGCTTTTAAACATCGTCAAACAAACCTTATATTAAATCTTATAATTTGGGCTATAGGAAATAGCCCAAATTCCGGTAGATATGTTGGAACGTGTAGAGGGAAACGTCAGAAATTGGTTGCGTCAGTGCGTAGAGAACAGTGGCGTTCAAGATATTTTGTTTAAAATTATAAAAAAGTAAATTTTGTTTATTTATTTAGTTTTCTTTTATTAATTTTCCAAAAAAGGAAGTTTCTGCGCCCTAAGCCTCACCCTGTACTAGAGGGAAATTCTCTATCACCCTTGAATAGTTTTTTATTTAAACATAAAGTATGGGTACTATTTGTCAATAAATAATGTATTGACTGTTGTCAAATATTAGAACGCACAAACAAAGTTATTGGAAATACTCATTCACAGTAGCATAGATTAGAGGGTATTAGAGATATTACTTCTGTAATCCCATTTATCTTATCAATACGTATGAAATGTTTATAAATACTTTTAATATCAAAAAGGTCGAAATTAAATTAAATGGAAAATAATAAACTAAAATAAAAGCACCAGAGAGATCTGAAGTTAACAGTAATTCAATTATATAATTTTCCCGCTTTCTAAAGGCACGTAAAGCCGTCGAGCTCGGATGCTTACAAACATCAGAGCAAGCAATACCGATAAAGATCTTCTAATGTTGGGTTAGACCAAAGATTTTACAGCAAGAGACTGTCATAGCTTATGGGCCGAATGTGACCAAAAATGGCCGCAAAAGAAAAGGTCGCTAGTCACAAGCATATATCAGTGAATAAGACTGACCCTAAAAAGATTTAAGAGTCTTAGGACCAGCACTATAAACGAAGGTTGAAACTCAACCTGAGGTTGAAAGTCAACCCGAGGTTGGCTGTCATTTTAGTGTGACATGATTGGACAAAATAGTGACATTGACGGTTATTTATAATTTCAACCTACGGTTGACTTTCAATCTCGGGTTGAGTTTTAATCTGAGGTTTATAATACTGACCCTTACTGGCCTTACTGTAAGAAAATTTTGGAAATGTCTACATTTGTTGATTTGATTCTTAAAAACTGAACTTTGGACCTTGAACTTCAAATTTTTGGGAATCTTTTATTTTAAACATCCAGTATATTAAGATTATTAGTAATAGAGTTTATAGAATGATACAGGGAAATTGTACATGCATAAAAATAAGCCTTATACTTAGGGGTACATGTCAAATTTGAAAGGCCGATTTGATGAGATCTATATACGTTTTGCGATCCACGCAATGTGATAAAGCACGACTAAAAGCTTTTCAGAAATTTTATTAAACAAAATATAATAAGAATTGTACCCAATTTTTCGCCTGACCCCTTTATTTAGAAAAAAATGTGTGTCGTGGCACCACGTGAAACTAACAAACAAAATTTTGTTTTAAAATTCCACATTTTAGTTAGTTTAAGCTACCTATAGCTTAGCTTCTACCTTGTATCATCTCATATTATTTTAAGTCAATATTTATGGAAATATAAGTATATTGACAATGTGGAAAGAGGATGCACGGTAGATGAGATAATCTTGCGAAAGATGTGCCCCCTTCGTGTCAACAACTTTCCGAATTATTGACTTTTTGATCAGCTGTATTTATTCTTTTGCGCATTACCTCATCATCACACGAGTCATCAAAAGAACATTAAAAGGTCTCAAATATCAAACCTTATTGACTATGATGGCTATGGGGATAACAGTTGAAATCAATTTTTGTCTCAAAACTCAAAATTTGAATTATTTCAAAAATTAAATTATTACATTTTAATGACGTGTCATTGAAGATATATAAAACAAGGTTGTAAGTAAAATGAGATGAGTATGTTCTCACGTCATGTTGTGGTCCGTCATTAATAATTACCGGTGTAGCGTGTAGTTAACACTGCGCTGTCAAAACAGATTAATGAATGTCTCCCCAGACTCGCGTCTTGCGACAAGGGCAAAACTGTACCTGCTTTATCAAGATAACTTCATTAAGTATAGAAAGTAAAATTTGATTATTTTACGTTTTAATAAATTAACTTTTTGAGTTACAATTTGATTAAAAAGTTTATCACACATACAATCCCTTAATGAAACCGTCACTTAACGTCTCTACAGGGCCAATCTAGCCCTATTATAGTGGCTCACTATTAACGAAGGATAGGAGTTAGATTTTGGTTTCAAAGCAATACTTGAGAATGTCATTTCGTTAACAAACAGGATTTTTGCCATAATTTCAAGTTAGACTGAACCCAATAACTCAACATGCTCTACAAAGCACTCCAGGAATTCTCAAACTTTAAAGGCTATAAATAGTTGTGTCATTTCTCACATCCTATACGTCATAAATATGTAACTCTTCAATGGTTTAGCAATTCGTGCTTCTATTGACTAAGGCTTCCTTTGCTACCTCTCCTGTTGACTGCTCATTCCCAGAATCGTTTAGGGTGTTTAGGCCATCTCTAAGAGCCAAATCTCATTAACTGGCACCACCAAAGTGTCCTCCTTGTAATGTTCCCGTTTCAGTTGCCAAAACTAAGTCATTTACGCCCCCTCAATCAAATATTTAATTTTATCATAATTTAACAACAGTTAAGACTGTACTTTGAGTATCGTGCAAAAAATTTCAGAATCCCTGCAACATTTTGTCCATTCGAAAGCTTGTTTATACCTCAAGCCTCACCTTTTCGATGTTTTGACTCCGAATTTTAATTTGCAAACAAATTGGTCGTTTTTACAAGAATTGACGTTTACGAATTTTTTTTGTATCTTTTTTTCGAAAGTGTCGAACACAAAAATACATTTAAGGAAATCATTTGCTTATTGAACCAGTTAATTTAATGCGATTAACTTTTCTGTCAAGCAAGAGATTAACTGATACCAATACCTTTTCAAAAATTACTGTATCGTATTGCATTTGTTGTAAAACTGGTCCAGATATTTCTTGTTTTAAAAACTGTTTGTGGTTTTTGCCAAAAATATATTATATCGTTTTTAAATGCGTTGGTTTTTGGGTTTAAGTTACATTTGAAATTTAATAAAACACAATTCTTTTTGCGAAAAATCTCTCTTAACTCTCTCTTAACCTCAAATGACGAAATAATGAAATTTAGATAAGCGCATGAAAATTTCAATTTAAAAAACCTCATAGATCTACTGTCAGATCATGTTAAATTTGTATTTATCTAATATTTGATCTAAATATTGAAAAAACAAGCCCTTAAGTTACAAAGTAATGTTTTATTCAAATTTAAACATTTTTTCATTCGTTGCATGTTACGTATTTGTTTTCAAATCGATATTGAAGTAAAAATAATTTTTAAACACTATTAGGCGTCTAAAAGTTATAACTAGCAAGGATAAAAATAATTAGAATATAAAAATAAATGAAGGTTGACAAATTTCTGATAAGAATTTTTAATTGGTAAATTTATTGCTAACTTTAAACAACTATAGAGCAATTTATTTGTTTTTGGATTACCCACTTTCTAACAGTCTAAGTACTTCATTCTTTTTATGTAAATTTTAGTAGGAAGAAACGTAATAATTATAAATAAATGATTTTTGATGTTGATAAGATATGTTCCAGTTTCAGCAACAAATTCTTTTCAAATCAAAAAAGTAGAGAGCATGAAGAAAAGGGAAGCTGATGGTTAGTGATGTAACTTCACTGTAAAGGTGTATTCGCCCACATATGAATGATGAAATTTTTACAATATGAAACAAGAAGGATATTTCAACTAGTTAATAGTAAGAATAGAGCATGTAGTAAGCTTAGAGGAATCAAAAATGTGGCTGAATTGATTCAATTGAGTTTAATTGAGCACGTGCCGCATTTCAAACAATTGTTATGATTATTGCATGCCACAAATTATAGTACGAAACGTAAAAAACTAAAAAAAAAATCGACAAAGTTGCATTGGGGTGACGAAGTTGCCCAATTTCACCTATACTACTTTTCACTTTGTTGCTTTGAGCTGGTTTCGAAAGAAAAAGTATGGCATAAGAAGAAGTTTAGAAGGTTTGGATATCAATATCTTCAAAATAGGTCAACTACGTAAGCAAGGTATGGACGTAGGGATTTGACAACGCGCTTATTTTCTCTTGAAACATGTAGGTCTCAAACATCTAAAACTATTGCAGATTGCAGAAGAATATTATTTAATTAATATTAACTTAGACTCGGGTATTTCTAATACAAAAATATCCCCTACCGTTGTCAGGAACCTATTTAACTTAACTGCTTTCCGACTGTCTGTAACTATTCCAGAGAACTTGATAGTTGGAAAATAAAATGAAATTAATTAATTTAATAAATAATACTTTCCGGTACAAATAAGGGTCTATGGAAGCATAAAAAAGAAGAGAAGCTAAGAAAATTGTGAAAAACCATACGCGTTTGATCTGTTGTGTACCTTAAGAATCGTAAAGTGAACAAAAAACGACTGAAAACTGCTAGTCGAGCTCATTGAAGAAAGCTGCTAATAAAACTAACGCTGAGCGCTATGTGATAAACAGACAGATTTCCAACCTTTTAAGGTGGGGAGGAAAAATAAACCGTAGAGCAAATAAATTTTTGAACCTCTAAATTAGTGGCGTAACTTGGAGCATATCGCCCACAAATTCAGAGTAGACCTACACCCACCCCAGTTTATAAATCGTTGTATTTGCTACCAATCTCATCCAGAGTTGGATGGATTATACATGAAGCGCCCCGGTATTGTGGACGGCCCGGAAAAAAGTAAAATAGTAAAGTAAATTTAATGCTATAATACAACTTCTTTTCTGAAGACATTCACTGTAAAACGAAGGGCTGAGGTGTAAGAGGCAAAAGTTTGCCTTAACCATTTCTGTGGGCGGGTATCTTAAAAACTATAAAAAAAATTAAAAAGATGAATTAAAGCCGTCTTGTAGGAAATTTAATAAGCTTTAATTTTCCTAGGAGTCATTTTTTCCTTAAGATACACGTTTTCGAGATATAAGCGCAAACCATAAAAACGGAACCTTTTCACTCTTTTTTATTTGTTAATTTAGATGCAGAATTATCTGCACTAAAACTTTTATTTAAAATTGTTTTTTCTAAAATAAATTGCAAAGCAGAAAATCCCCAAAGTTTATGATTTTACATGTTAAATTCCTATGACCGAAAGTTCCGGTCACCACCCTGTATTAAATTATTGCTCAACATGAAATAGTTGAGCCAATTAAAAATTAAAATTATGCTTCTGGTGCAAATCTAAATATGCGTAAAGTACCTATGGAATAATCGAATTATTTTCTTTCTTTATAGGAATGTCAAAAACCGGGTGGACATGTTAAATTGATTTATTTTAAAACAAACATTTTCCGATAATTTTCATTTTTCTACCCCTCACCCGCTTAAAGCAGATGAGGGGAGATACTAGAAGAAAATCTTCCACAAGAAAAAACTGTACTACGAGAATAGGATCTGAAACGCGAATAATATTGCAAAGGAAACTTGGTCCATTGTTAATGATCTGAGAGACAAATCGGATCTCCCTACCGAAATAAATCCAAGTCCCGACGAACTGAATGACTATTTTTTAAAAGTTGCCAAAAACTTAACATCAACCATTACTTCGTTGACGGACCCTCTCTCTTTGCTACCCGCTTGCAAAAAAAATACTCACAGCTTCTACCTCAGTCCCATTGATAGCAGCGATCTGTTAAAGGCGATATCCGAGATTAAAAATAAGTCCTCTTGCGGAGAAGACGGCCTCCTTATTAAGGCATTTCTCAGTCTCCCAAACGAAGCGATCGAAACGCTAACCGCACTAATCAACGAGTCTTTTAAAACAGGCATCTTCCCTCAGTGCCTCAAAACAGCAATAATTGTACCATTATTTAAAGGAGGAGACAAAGACCAATCATGTAATTACAGACCGATTGCACTACTTTCAACGTTATCTAAAATCATCGGGCGATTGGTTAAATCTAGATTGCTGTGCTTTCTATCAAAATTAAAAATTATATCAAACCGTCAGTTTGGGTTTTTAGCCAATAACAGTACCAGTGATGCAATGTTCTCGGTTTTAAATGAAACATACTATAAGCAAGCCACCGCAGCAGTTTTTTGGGACTTTGCAAAGGCATTTGACTTATGCGTAAACCACCAGGTTCTACTCAGAAAAATGGAATTTTATGGAGTTCGTGGTATTCCGCTTAAGTGGTTTAAATGTTTAAATCCTACCTACATGACAGGCGGCAGTTTGTTATAGTAAATGAGGCTTCTTCAAACTCACTAACGGTGGTATGTGGCGTTCCTCAAGGCGCAGTACTCGGACCCATTCTTTTCCTACTTTACATCAATGACATCACCTACCTAGACATTAGCGGAAAGGTAACTCTGTTCGCCGACGACACGAGCTTCATTTGGTCCAAACCTGATCCGACATCATTGAACAGCGCAATAACAGATGACCTCAATACGATCCTGACATGATGTCACTCCAACAGCCTTTACTGTAACGTAGACAAGACAAAAGCTCTTTCATACAGGGGTAACCTCCCACCTATCACCTTCGGCAATAACACCATCCAAATTACTGAATCGACTAGGTTTCTAGGATTAATTATGGACAACAACCTTAAATGGACACAACACATCGAAGCATTAACAAGAAAATTACCAGAGGGATTTATTTTGCTCTTTTTGAATCGCATGTACGATACGCCTTACCATTTTGGGGCTCTACGCCTTACCAGATATCAATTAAATCTCTCTTCTTTTTTTATGCAAAAGAAGAGGAGCTCTGACCAAAAGTAAAATACCTTAAGTGCAATTCTTAATTTGAATTTGCAAAAAGTTTGGAATTTAGCGCAGAGTCAAGTAATCATATAATCAATTTGCGATTTTGTATTAAAAACGGTTTCCTTTTCATAGGAATTTTTTTTTCCATTCACTTACACAACGTGTTGTTTGAAGCCAATTTGCAACTATTATTTATACACACACACGTCGTTTTAGAATAAATGCATTAACGTATTAAATTAATTTAACACGAACCATTTAAGTAGGGTCTTGATAACGTTCGTTTAATAAACTTAATTAATGTTCGATAACATAAAATAATATATGGATTCATATATTGATATGCATTGCGTGCATGTCTATTTTACTCTGTATACAAAAAACGCACAACTAAAAAAAAGTTTCATTAAAACCTGCAAGTTAAGTGCGTGTACATACATTTGCGTGTTGATAGAAGAGTCCTAAAAAAACTAATCAAGTTGTCATATAATTAGCATTTATGCATAATCACACGTTACTATCTAAGCAATATAACATTTTTTTTTTGAATTTTTGAAAGCTTCAAGATTTAACCTTGTAGGGAAAAAATAAAGGGGTAGTAAAATTGGAATAGTGTGCAATTTACACATATTTTTATTACTAAATTACCCACGATTTGATTACACCTCTTATAAAAAATTATTGTTATTTAATTTTGGGATAATTTATTGGTTGATTTATACGTATTGGTCACACACGTATTTTATTTTAAGAACCTACACCTCAACTCATTGAACACAAATTGAGGAAATCACATGTATTGTGACCTTGTGCCTATATCCTTGAAAATATTCCGGCAAAAGCTGTTCTCTTTGTTACCAAGCTCACTTTTATTTATTTGGATTTTTGATATTGGGCCTAAGATGGTCCTACATAACCAACGTGCTACTGTGAACTATCTTGGTGCAAATTTTAATGTTTGGAGTCCAGTTTAGGTGTCGATTATACCATTCAACTCTCTGGAACCCAAACTCAACAGATTTTGAAAATTTGATAAGCAGTCTCAACACGATAGAAGAAGTTTACGTGGGAAGAAGATAAATGAAAATTTTGAAATCCCTTGATCTCATTATACGCGACGATTTTGCATTTAGGTGAAAACAAAGGCGAAGAACCAATAATGAGCTAAAGGCTGTTCATCAAAAATTGCAACAATTGGACCAAAAATGAGTGAATTGGTGGAACCCTGAAAATTCGGCACACACGTGTATTGAGATTAGGTCACCATTTGGAAGACTGGAGCTCTGCAGTAAACTTTCTATGAGCTTCAATCAGTGTCGGACTGGCAGGTTGGCAAGTCGGCAATTACTGACAGGGCCAAATGCTTTTGGGGACCAAATAGGGTTGCATCGAAACAAGAAATCTCGTTTCGACTAGTTATTTCTTGTCTGGATGCAACTTTATTTGGTCCTGTCAGCAATTGCCGACCTGCCAGTCCGACATTGGCTTCAATCAAGCAACAATTATTTCCAAATTTTAATTTTGAACTCAAAAATATTTAGTTCGTCGCACCTCCGGTTTCATCGATCACATAAAAAGGGGCCCAAAAATTATACTGTGAAAATGGGATGCCTATCAATTCATCAATTTTGGTTGCTGTATTGTCATCAAGGATGGGTCGTCTTCCGTTTGGTTCATTTAAAAAATACACTTGTGCATCAAAATTCCCCATCATGGTGACATTTTTATTTTAGTTGGTTCAAAGTTTAGGTAAATTATGTACATAAAAGTACCAAAAAGTGTGGACAGCCAATCAAGTTCCATGAGTTGAACACGCAGCTTTTGATACTTAACGCATGAGATAAACTTATAAAAACGCCAATGAATTGTGAATTTTTATAGAGCATTTAGATGAAAATTTTTATAATGCATGAGGAGCGTTCGTCAAAAAGAAAAATGGTCTTTGTCTCAACACAAAAAAGTTTAAAAAGAGCTGTTGACTTTTTCGCTCCATTTTATAAACTTCTTTGTTCTTTTATATAGTTTGAGATCTGGTGTAGAATACTAAAATGCAGCTGAAATGTAGCTGAAATTTTCTCGTTTCTTTTATATATTTTTGGGTGCAACATATAGTTATTTAGTTAACAAAACACGGGACCCATGAGAGTAAGTGATCAATCCTGATCCGACAGGTTTCACATCCATATTCACGCGATTAACATTTTTGCAGCTTTTATCAAGAATGCCAGCCAAAATTATTCGTGTATTTTTCCCCCAAGCTTTTGTCAAAATTTACTACATAAAATTTAATTTTTATCTTTATTATATTTTATCAGGATCGTCCCACGTCTCATGATTATTATCATTTCTTAACAACGACTTTCGTGCTATTTTATGGTCACAAAATGCGTCTAAATGAGTAAACAAATGAATTATTAAGGAGAAACGAATTTTTTAGTGTTAAATCCAAATTTTTATTTATTAAACCGTCCGTCGCGTCGGCCGCCGAAGTTGAGCTTTTATAATTTGTTTTCCCGGTTTCCCGAACAAAGTAGGAAAGACTTAAAAAGAACTTTTTTTTATTTTTTTGCGAAGATATTCATTTTGAGACTTTTATGTCAGAAATATCGATTTTCAGACAAAAATATTTCGTTTCTGTTTGTCTAATACTACCCCTCACGACTATAGGAGCAAATTAATGTATCACTGATTAGATAAAGGCAGAACTGCACCAAATTGGCAGAACTTGGAATGAGAAAATTAAAATTTGTACTAAAAAGAAACATTTTCTTATTTAAATAGACCTTATAAGACTGAAGAGAGCTAATAATAACGTTTAGCGTTGCAGAGGGTGGAACATTTTCGATAATTGTTTTCAGACTGGTTTTCAACTGAAAGGCCCTATTCCCAACGTACTAAAGAACCTTTTAATGGTACTCGTGGATGGTTGGGCCAAAGAAAAACGAAAACCACATTTTTTTGGCTAACACGAAAAGTCTTCGCTTCTCTTAGTTCAAAATCTTTTGGATCCACGTTTTAATGCTTTTATCGGCCCAAACTCGCTCAGCTTGTTCCTAAAAGACGTTTAAATGGTAAAAATTGAGAAAAATATTTTACTTCTTCTCTGAAATCTTGAAAGGACGTTCTCAAAACAATAAAAGAGTATAGTAATAATAGTAAAAAGGCCATTAAGATCTCGTCAAAAAATGATACTCTAGAGCGGTTATTATAAGAAATCTTAATAACAGCGACCTTTTCCAGAATTCGACGAGAGGTTGATGTTAAGACATTTTGTACGCATCAGCTGTGTTAGTACTGTTGTCGTGGTACCTAATCTAATTCCAGCCAGAGATCTTTATAGATTATGGCGTGAACTTGTCGAATAGCCACCAATATGTATTCTTTCTTTCACTTACGAGCACAGGTTCACCATCCACAGGTTTAAGAAATTTGCAATTCTTTGCTATGAGACCCACTCAGGCATCAATGACTAAGGTCTTTTTTGCATAAAAATGCAGTAGAACGGCAACTGTTTTGGTTGCATTTGCTGACCTATACCACTGTTTTTCATTGTTTGGATGACAGGGTCGTCATCAGGGATTACAGTGGTCAACAAACCCAGATCAGAGAAAACCCTGATTTTAGCTTTCAGACTTACTTAAAAAAATTTCAGCCTGCCCTGATAACACAGTCTGGCTACGGCTCTGTTGGATGATGGTATCAAAATCTTTTGAGAGCATTATAGGTAACGTGCGTTTCCAAAAGAGAGCCCTAGCTTGTAGAGGGTTTATTTGGAACTTTAGACAAATAAAACCTTATATAAAATTAAATGAGACGATATTTTCTACAATTTTAGCATAAAAAAGTTATAATTTTCCAAACAGCTTTTGGTTTTAATTTAGTTTTCTCTGTGTAAATCACGAGAGGACCCCAAGATATAAAGGGACCCCAAAACATCGTTTAGTATAAAAATTCGCTATAAATGAATTTGTGCGTAAAGTAAAATGATTATTAACGAGGATGGGTAGGGGCCCCCAATCAGGATTTTGCGGAAAGGCTCCCAAACTCTTAGTTACGCTACTGACCATGCCCGTTTCTAGAGAAACTTAAATGATAGCATTTCGTATTGCTATTGAAATACCCTGTGAACTAAAATTATTTCTTTGATTAAGTTTCGAATCTACCCACTACCTAAGGTTAATTTATTCATAATTAAATCAGTTCTAACTCAATAATATTAATTAAAATCACTAATCTAAAATTTGATCCGACTTGTAATCAAATCTAATCTAATTAAGTGTCAAGTCACACTTTTAATTAACTGGAATTGTTATGTCTCTGATAAGTGACGATTACACGACATTGTATACTTTACTATTTGATTTAATAAATAAAAACAAAAATTTGATCAAATTATCAACCAATCAGAATTATTACGCTTTAAAGATCACATTTCTTTTAAAATTTTCCTTTTCACACCCCTAATTTATGCTTCCATGCTCGAGAGCCGCTAATATAACTTTTTAGTTCTGTTAGTCCACCCTTATTTTACTGGTATAGTGAATTATAAGTTACGAGGGTCCAACCGTGTCCATCAGAAATAGATTTTGACCTTTTTTATTATAACCGTAACAATTGTAGGTATTTCAAATCGAAAACAAGTCTGACAAGTCAATTTAAAATGTCTGATTTTGAATACAAAAGCGATTCCCTGCAGAGTTCGAGGGCCTTTATAGGTGGAGCTTAATTCAATTTATACAATATAAAGAAATCAAAACGCTTCAATAAGTTATTTTTAGCTTCCATTTTTTTACCAACTCGATGTGGTTTCTAATTTTTTTAATTCCAACGCTTACTAGATGAAATTAATTTCGAAGCTCTCGTTGATGGAGAAATGGAGATGTTTTAATCCTGGCTAAAACCACACATTTTCGAAATTTATTTTTACACCAAATAGTGTTGACAGTGTCAGTACATAAGACTTAAGATAACTAGAACCTAATAAAAGAAGACAGATTAGACTTCTTATTAGCACTGTGCATTCGGTCTCACATCCTGCTAATTCAATCTTTCTCTCAATTCATCTTTCTCACAGTGACTGTTAGAAATACGAGAGTACAAGTTTTTAAAAGTTTTAGCTGAAATTTAATAAAACGACAATTTTGATGAAAGTAGTACACGTTTTGTCTTAAGGTTTGTAATTTTTAAGTTTTCTCACAACTTTTTTGTGTCTTTTTATTACAAAAAAAATATAAAAGCGGGTATTTTTTAAAGAAGTTGTTTTACAACTCAATTCCATTACTGAAATTGAGAATGAAATTTAAAACCATCGCATTAAAAAGTATGAGTTTGAAGATAGGGAAAATATTGAACTATGATACCTAAATAAACATTTTCAAAGAAGTTACCAGTTGTGGTTGTAAATATTTAAGTTATTCAGTATTAAAAAAATGAGGTTGCAAAAGTTTATTTATAATTCAAATAAAAATTACCTTTATTCTATGTACAATATAATGTGGAGGGATTTATAAAAGCGCGTAATTTACTTTTTCCCCAATTTGGATTATGGGGATTTGTTTCAACATGGCATTATTTAGCAGCTGGTCAAGCAGTGGACGTAGCAGATTAACAGAACGAAAACAATTGCATCAGATTACCTCGTTTACCCTTAACATTTATTAATTGAAAAAGGGTTAACAATTTACAACAAAGCTCATTTTCAAACAATATTAATTTTTCCCTTTTGTTACAGTTCCAAAAATATCAACTACAAATCTAAACGAATATTCTGCAGTGGCCGAATCTACGACAATTAATCAACGTAGTTCGTGTTTAGGTGGAAATTCGTCTTTAAATTCGACAATATTGGGTTTGAATTGTTTAAATACTGGACGTACAAACTTCACAAACAAACAATTAACCGAATTAGAAAAAGAATTTCACTTTAACAAGTACTTGACAAGAGCAAGAAGAATTGAAATAGCTTCCGCTTTACAATTAAACGAAACGCAGGTAAAAATATGGTTTCAAAATAGAAGAATGAAACAAAAAAAGAGAATGAAAGAAGGTTTAATTCCGGCCGAACCAATTAATAATGGAACAGGAAAAAATTCATCGGGAAATTCGCCTAACAGAAGTAACGTAAATCTTGCTGAAAATTTACTTCTTGGTAGTAGTGAAAATAGTAATAGCGAGTCTAATTAATTTTTCAGAAAAAATATCATGTAGATAGAGACTGAATTAAAAAAAAAAACATTCCTATTAATAATGTAAGTTAAAACATGGTTATAACCAATTTAACGTACAGGGTGCTCTTATACCACCTCCGATGTATCACTATGAACGATTCTTCCCTTTGATAAAATTAGCCCAACCCTGTGCGATGTAAAATTATACTTTTAAATTGCAATTTTGAAAAAATTGTTGCAACTTTTGAATTAAAAATTAAATTAGATAAAAGTCTTAAGTTAAAGGCTAAAGCTGCATCACCACTAAGTCGATCGACTGAGTCGTTCGTCAAAATCGAGTCTAAATGACTAAAAATCGGTTTACAATCGCCATGTCGTGCAGCAGATGATATTACTCCAATTATTTATTCGTCTTTGCAGACCAACCTTTCCGATCGTCATAGTGTGGAAGCAGCTTTAAAATGGCTTTTAATTGCAAAATTTGCTTTTTTCTAACCTTTTGTTAGACTTAAAAGTTAGTAGATTTGGTACAACTACAAAATACCATCTTGTAGAAAATTTATAAAAATTATTAATTGTAAGTATACGCTGTTAAAAAAATATTATTTATTTCAAACTGTAAAATATGTAAATATTTTCTAAATAATTATAATTATTACCAGGTATTGCGTTATGTTTCTCAGGGAATGATTGTAAATATTGATATCGCATATTCTCTGTTCAATAAATTATTAGTAAACATAAATAATTTATAACTTTATTCTTAATTAGACCTGTACTTTTGGGCTCGGGGGGTTAATTATCGAGATATTAAATTTTTAAATCTTAGACAAGTGACTGCAAAGTAGTCAGTCTGAAACACGGTAATAAATATTAAGGTATGCCGACGAGCTATCTTACCACTCGTAGCAAATTGAGGCCACTTGTAAACTACTTTGTAAGACAGAAAAAGCACGTGAAGGGTAATTGTCGCGCCAATATAAGACAGAGAAAGCATATAAAGAGATATTATTCACTCAACTTAGAACGTTCGTCGGCATACCTGCTATATTTATTACCGTGGTCTTTAAACCCCACCAAACGAGCAAATTTCAATGATTTTCAAGATAGAAAGAAATCATAACTAAACAAAAAGTAAAAGTTCCTATTTTTGTGTTTAGATAAGGTTAGGTTAGGGTACGGTAAGACAGATTAAGTTAGGGAAGCTATCAGGTTCCTCTCTTCCAAAAAAAAAAAGAAGTTAGGTTAGGGTAAATGACATTATGTTAAGTTCGTTAATAAATAATGAACTTAGAAATAAGGGGTTCAATAAAGGTTTCGCCCCGTTGACAATGGACGACCTGCCAATGTGGGCAGTCCGACCCATATATACATGAAGTGATTAAAACAAAAAGTGAAGAGATTTTGCATTAGTGCATCTAAAATTGACCTTGAATCAAATTATTGCCCGCATGTAAATAAGAAAATGAGTTCGTAAAAAACAACTTCACCGCGGTGGAGGAACGAGCCAGTGAATCTTCAGATATTCCAAAAAAGTATTTAAAGAAGCTCTCAAGTTAAATATCAGGGCTATAATAAAAACCGTGCTTTAATGATTGAGCCTGTATAGGCTCATTCTTTTCAACATAAAAACAAATTTTACCTTTTTTCTGATGGCCTCTTGTCGAATGCATCCTTCTCCGTACCAAAAAGTTTAGAACGAATCGAAAGAATTATTATTATTGAACACTGCACACTATACACGAACCCATTCACTTATTTTTAGAGTAAAAACCGAATAACGAATTATTATTAAAGCTTCCATCAAGCTTGTTACATCGGACTCGATTTTAATAACACGAACGCGGGAGTTTTAACTCGATTCCGAAAAAACCGTTTAATTATGTCGCTGCTGAAATTGAAAAATTTAGCATTAAACAAAAATGCAAATCTATTTTCTTCTCATCCAATGGAAAAAACCTGAAAATATAAATTTGATTATTAATTTGATGGCTTAACCGCGATGACTAAGCGAATATTGTAATGGATTCCTTAACGGAGAAAAAGAAGAGGAAAAAGATGACGCAAATGTAACAAGATCTTCTGTAGTCTTCAAAAAGGCGAAAGAATAGATAAAAGTAGAGGGAACTTTTGCAGTGCAAAACACCGATAACCGTAGAAGACTCACCTATAAATAGTTGAAGTTTCTTGACATGTTTCAGGAGTCCTTCCAATGATTCCTCGTCCAACAACGTGATCTGACGTGTTTTAGAAGTCCTTCCAATGATTTCTCGTCCAACGACGTAATCTGAAAATGAAAATTTGATGCAGTTATTGGTTAAACGTTTTCATTTTATTTATTACGTTAGGGATACCTCAAAAATATGGATTAACCAACTTGGTGAGATGACCAAAGCGAGTGTTGTAATAAACTGCCTCGAGAAGAAGCGGAAGAAGATTATACAAGAGAAGAAAAAAAATGATCTTCAGATATATTCAAAAAGGCAACTGAATTGTGTATATACAGATAAGAAAATGATGGAAAGTTTCAAGTGAAAAATTGCGACAGTCGTAAACAGGGTGAGGGTGGTGACCGAAACTCTCAGTCATTGTGATTTACCATGTATCCTACTTTGGTGATGTCCTCTGCTTCCCAATTTATGTTAGAAAAAAAATCTTCAAATAAAAGAGCATAAAATTCTGCATTTAAATCACTAAAGAAATTAATTTTGGATGTTTTTGTAGCACCAGAAATTTAATTTGAAAATTTCGAAACATTTATTTTGACAGATAAAGCTTAAAACATTTGATAATTTTTTTCCTATTTTAATGTTCGTTTGCACCGCTTACAGATAAACTGACAAATAGTTTATCTGGCAGATAAGTTGTCAAAAATCTTAAACCTCCACCTAACTATAGGATAAATCAAATAACTAACGGATAAATTTTCTACAAAGGTACTTGCTACTTATAGTCTTTTGCACCGATTTTAGTTTATGTGGCAAATAAACTATATTTTTAAAACTTATCCGTTAGATAAACTATCTGTCTGTAAGCGGTGCAAACGGCCATTAGGCAATCACTATTTTTCTAATTTTTCAAATTAAATTTCTGGCGTTACAAAGCATCCAAAACTAATTTGGTTTGTTGCTTTAGATGCACAATTTTATGCTCTAAAACTCTTATTTGAAGTTTTTTTTCTAAAATAAATAAGGAAGCAGAAAATTACGAAGGTATGATTTTCTATGATGCCCGTCGCCAGTGAAGGAGCTCACCTCTGTTGCTAAAGATGATTTCTTGGCATGTTTCAAAAGTCCTTCTATTGATTCCTTCTTTAACGACACGATCTAAAAATAGAAATTTGATGTTCGTTTACTATATTCAAAGTGTTTACTATATTCAAACACACTATATTCAAAGTGTTTCCTTTGAATATAAGAATATGATAATAAATATGAAAATGGCTGAAAAATATTGCCGAAACGTCAAAAACTAATGACAATGGGTTCTCAATAAAGAAGACCTTCTATGTAACCTTTTTTGTTTCTTTTTTCACTACCACAACCAATAAAACAACTATGAAAGCCTACTAATTTATGTTTTAATTTTGGAGGTGATAAGTGACCTTATTACCTCAAATTGTAATTACGTGTTTCAAACCACTTATTTCTTGGATAACATTATTACAGGTCTAATAATAGAGGAAAAGAAGGAAAATTAATTTATTAAGTTTTTATTCAATTACCCTGTATATCATATCTAATATTTTTTTAAATCAATCTCATAAAAAGGAGGTTTCAAGTTTCAACAAAGTAATTATTATGGCAAATTTTGAATTATTTTAAACACAGAAATAACAACAATAAAAGGATATTAAAAGTTAATACAAATTAAGTACTTACTTTTTAATCAACAGCAAAAACTATCTGCGATGATAATGTGTTCGCGTTTCACGTGTTCATCTATATTTTTCATACACGAACAAAAATTTTATTTTAAAAAGTTTATTTAAGTTATTATTTTTTTTAGTTATATTCCCAATAATAATTTTAATTAATTGCACAATGATTGCAATCCATGCGTCACCTCACGTTACGCGTTACATTGTCTTAAACCAAAACACAGCACATGTGGTAACCAAAAAGAAAATGCGTCCATAACAAAAACACACATTTGAAGATTTTAAATTAATTTTGCAAGTGGATTTATAAATAATTTTTATTTAAAATCAATTAAAATTCCTAATTATACACGACTTTTAAGTTTTAATGAATTAAAATAACGCGAACACAGATTTTCACACCAAATTTTCACTTTAGCGTGCCTCTACTCAAATGGCAAGTCTCAACTTGCTGTTCAATAATTCCAAATCTTTATCATTTAGCAACATTGTTGCCGTTTTTTAAAATTCCAAAAATTAATTATTATAATTTAATAATAAAATGTAGTAAAATGTAATAATACAGAGAACTGTAAAGTAAATCTTCTAAGCGGCGCAGAAATTGTGAATTTTTTTGCATTTCTTTGGACCAAGCCGAAAGAAACTTTGAGGCAGTAAATAATGTAATTATTCAATTTTTGAACTCATTTTATTTTTTATTGACTTTCTCGACGTTGTAAGTCCCCTAAATCCAAAAATAAAAAAAGGAACTTTAGAAGAAGTTAGCTATCTGTATGAAACGGCCATAAATCAAAATCTAAACTCTAAAGCCGGCTCCACATCAATAAAAATTTATATTGTACAGTCAGCCTCACATTTAATGGCCACCCTGGCTATACGTTTAGCACCAATTGTGGATGCAACCATAATAACACCCCTTCCTTAAATTGAGGGGTAACTTTATTTTTCCTAAGTAGTAAATCAACAACCTCCTCTTCTGTCCTTTGTTAGTTGTTGGCTAATAGCCACCCTGGTGTATAGCCATCAGGGTGGCTAAAAATTGTGAGCCTGTACGTTGTATTTTGAAATTCAACATAGGGATCATTCATGCTCACTGTAAGAATATTAACAAGAATAAGCGTAGAATTGTCGTAAACACACGATTCATGCTCAACTTGCTCTTGTAGCAAACAAGCATGCTCTCTCATGGCTTCAGGTCAGCTGATTTAAAGTGACAATTAAAAAGCAAAAGTACGTAACCTGAATATTAAATGGCCGGATGTAAAGCTCCACCAACCAATTTTGCGTTACGGAAAATATGTCAACTAAAATAATTTTATTTAAAATATTTTTTTGCGGGAAAAAATTCGTCCAATCATAATAAAGAATTTAGGGTAGGTACAGGCATAGTTAAAAGTCGCGTGTATCTATAACTACTTTAGGTTATGATAAAACCTTTCAAAATGACAGTGAGTTGTACTTTTCAAATTCACTGTCTTAATATTAACCTATATTCAATTTTACTAACAGTTACTTGTCAAATACTTTTAACTCGTAGTGTACTTCAAAACCTATCACAGAGCTGGCCACGCCCCCTCAGCTAGCTAATAAAGCTAGTGGGACTGTACTATATTAATGAGATTATAAGATAATAACAAAATAAAAGTAGAAATATTTATCGTTATGGAAACCAGCGTGAACCGTACCATTGGTTTCTGTATTGCTGAACTTGTTTGCTTATTCTTGTTCTTATTCTAAGAGTCAGCATGAATGGCCCCATAAAGATAATATTTATCTTGCGTGTTGTATAGCTGAATCCTAAAGCCTGTGTGGACTCCTAATCAAGTCCACATCAACAAAAATTTAGAGGCATACGAAAAACTTTATGCCAAATATAACGTACAAAGTAAATTTTTATTGTTGTGAACCCGGCTTAATAAACCATGATGGAATTGTAAAAGTAAGTTTTTTAAGGCTGTTTAAGATCTATTTCTTAAATAAATAAATAATTAAATTACTGGATACTTTTATTGCTTAACAATAAGAGAATAAGACACATCTTGATATAACTTTTTTTACAAATTGTCTTAAAGACTATGAAATAGAATTAATTACTAAATTTTAAATAAAGTGAAAATTCTTCTACTATACGTACATAGTACACACCTCGATATAATCCTTATAGTAGTGTCAATAAAACTAAAGTGCAAGATACGAGACCAACAAGTAAGATTATCTACTTTTAACCATATTAGAAACAATTAACAGTGCTAGAGTTGCTAGAAAAGTCGAACAGGGACACCATATTCATGAAAGAATGAAAATAGTTTGATAAGGATGATGTTCCCTCATATTTTAAAGTAGATTGATCTAAACAGTCCCAGAGAGGTAGGTATAGTGAATCCATTAAAGATAATCAAAGCAGTAGAAGTCCTTCAGATGTCACCAATCTTGCTATTTGCAAGATAGTGGAAGGTATGGCAATCGAAAATCTCGTTTGAAAGTGTTTAAAGTCCAGAACTTATGAGAAGAATAGAGCGGAGTCAATGCGCTATAACGAAAATGTGTATGGTAACATCTGATATCGCATCAATTTTAGAGATTTTAGAGAAAGAGAGCACTCGCCCCTTCCATCTGTACTACGCAAGATATTGGCTCCGCCCTATTCTTTTCATAAGTTCCGCACTATACCATAGCTAAAACACATCCTAGTCAAACGTTTCCACAATTATGCACGACTTCCAAAGCGCAGATTGGGTTGGAAAATATCAACTATTCGTTTAGCTAATACGTAGATAATTTTTCTATGTTCTCCTCGTATTATAAGCTTAATTTAGAAAGAATAGAAATTTACAAAAATTATTTTAAAAATACAACATTAATAATCTGACTAGAACATAAATTTGAGAAATTTACAATTACAATATACCTAAGACCCTGACTATAATTAATATGAAAGTAATGGCAAATCCGTTGTTAGAAGAAGCAGAACTCCATCCACATTCAATTTCATTTTTAAGTACTTCAACTAAACTGTCGTTAGCTCGATTTGCACATGTTGAAGTTCTAACATCATCGTCGACGTGTCTGCAAGAATATTCCTGTGATCTAAACGGTGGTAAAACACTTAAACTCGAATCACAGATGTATTGGCGACGTTTTCTTTGCCATACTTCGATCCAGCTACAAGAAATTTATGAAAAATTGGCCTCAAAGGTTCCAACTGGAGCTTGTGACTTACCCGATACTACAATCACAGTTCCATTTGTTATTCTTTATATTCAAGTCGATTAAAAATGTTTTGCTCGACAACCCTGGTTTTTCCCCAGAGATCGGATTTTCTAAATTTTGCAAGTTGGGATTATCTTCGATTGTTAAAGTTAAATTTCTCAAAAATTGAGAATTGTCCAATTCTTCGAACGATAATTGCGAAATGCTCGTATTTATCAATGAAAAGTGTAACGTTGGACTTTCGACGAACTGAAAAATTTTTATTAAGAAAGTTTCAAAAATGGGCTTCTGAATACGAACTTTGAGGAAATTTAAGTTGAGCTTTGTTAAAGTACGTCCAGTTATTGTTATACTGCGTAGTTTTGGTGGTAGTTCTCCGTACATTTCTTGGTTTAAAGGTGTATCTTTCTCTACCTATTAGAAAACTTTGTTAAAATTGAATAAAACAAAAGTACACCTTATCAATCCCCAATACGGCTTTGCCAACGTTGGTCTCTTAGCTCCTGAGCAACCTTTGATACTTGCTCGTTTAGAATCGATGCTACGCAGCTCTTATAGCGAGTCTCAGGCGAAACCCATAAAAGATTTTTGGGGATGAGAAAAGTATATTAGAATGATGGGTGACAAGCCCAAAATAATGAGCAGCTAAGGCACCTAATATACCAAAAATTTCGAAAAGCCGGCGTTACTATGTCTTAAAGGGTAATTTGGCAAGCAAGTTACATATCATAGAAGAACATGAATCTCTACCTGCTCGTTGATTTTTATAGGTATAGGAAAAACCTTCTATGGTTTAATTTGTAATAAAATTTCCAATTTTTCCAAAACTTTAAAAGCTCAAAAATATAGTTAAAGAAAACTTACATCAACTACTAAACTTTCCAATCCATAATTATGCTCAATTAGTTTTGGTATGTTAAACATTTTGACATTTTTATACACTCCAATTTTTAATTTTCTCAAATAATTTATTTTGTACAGAGCGTCGGTCTGAAATGAAACGGTTCAAAAATGCAAATAAAAATTAAAACGTTTACCTCAAAAGTGTGCAAGCTTAAATCGCTAATATCGAGCTCTTCCAAATGATTTGAAACTCCCAAAAGACTTGTGTTGGTTAAAACAAGAATTGGATTATCTTGTAAAAATAATCGTTCCAAATGGACCAAACTGTGTGTTACGATTGGTACAATAGCGAGTTGATTGTGGGCAAGATTTAAACTTCTCAACATTGTCAAATTTCCAACCAGTTCAGTCGGTATGGTCGATATTGAATTGTGAGCTAGAGATAACGACGTTAAAGATGGAAGAGGTAAATCGGGTGTCTAAAAGTAATCGTGTTTGAAAGTTTTCAAAAAATTATTCTGATGAACTTACAACAGACATGGTTAAATTTTCCAAATTTAAATACAACAGTTTATTTTCAATTCCTTGAAAAGTTTTTCCATATCTATCCAAACTCAGCTGGAAGTTGAAACTCAAATCCAACCATGTAACTTTAGGCATTAAGGCAAAAACTCCAATGTCTATTTGTACCAACCTATTGTGAGATAAATCCAAAAAAGTTAAGCTCTAAAAAATAATAAATTATTACAAAACACTTTTTGGCAGTGAATAAAATAAATAAGTACGTCAAGTTTCGAAAACATTTCTCCATGCGTTACAGTTGTTATGCTGTTGTAAGATAAATCCATTTCAGTTAAAGTTGCAGCTGAGCCGCTCGAAAAGCTCGACAATGGTAATCTGGTTAATTGGTTGTTTGATAAATCCAACCTTTCCAAACCATCTTCTCTAAATATGTTGTCTGGTAAAAATCTTAGTCTATTGTACGACAAGTCGACTAGACGCAAATTAAACAGTGACCTAAAGATATCTTTAGGTAGTTCACCAATCAAATTATGAGATAAAAAGATTGCCTAAAATAATGGTTGTTAAAATGTTTTTTTAGAACTATCTTCGCAATATTGCTTTTTGGCTCGTTATAAATGTAATGGAGCTATTGGAAAAAATTCTTCTAAAAACAGACTAAGAGTCACTGGGGTAAGCAGGCGACCAGAGAGATAAACTATCCATATTTGAAATGGTCTTGTCGGCTTCAGGGGCGGACTGGACCTAAGCAACTCTCTGAGAGCGACTTAGGTTAGCTTAATTCCCAGGATGTGCGAGCCGGAGACTCAGATCGCTTCTGATCCCTTCACAAGCCCATGTCATTTACAACGAGCCTTAAAGACATCCCAAAAACCTTAGTGGGACCTTACCTGCAAATTTTTGGTGTACTTGAAGGTATCGTAATCAAACTCCAATATTCTGTTAAACGACAAATCCAACCATTGCAAATGATACATATTCCCAAAAACATCGTTGGTTGCGTTCAGTATAAAATTATGGCTTAAATATAAATGCGTTAATGATTGTTCTAATGGTTTAAAATATTGTTTGCCAATTTGAGTGATATTATTATGCGATATGTCGAAAATTCTAATATTCGAATGAAAGTCTTCGTTACCTAAAAAAAATTAAATTTTTACCGACTCATAAAAAACGGTTTGTTTACTTGTAAAAAAGCACTTGCCACTTTCAGAATTATAATTCAAATTTGGTGTTAAATCTTGTACACTGTTGTGACTTATGTTGAGCCGAAACGAAGACAAAGTGCCAACTTGATCTAAAACTGAAAACTGAAATTCAGTAAGTTGGTTGTAAGAGATATCTAAGTCTTCCAATTCTGGTAAATTTTGAAAAGTTTCGTAAGGAATGGAATTTATTTGATTTCCTTTCAAATTCAATCGTTTTAAATTTTCCAAATTCATAAACGAGCGCCGCTCTAAAATTGAAATTTGGTTGTCGTCCAAATGAATTTGTTCTAGCAATGGTAAATCGGTAAACGTTTGTTGCTTGATCGATTTTAATTTGTTGAAGGATAAATAAATTGTTTCTAAATGAGGATGGATATCTTCCTACAAAAGAGTAGCTACAATTATTTAACCATCAATTAAATTTCAAAAAAAAAACTTACTTGGAAAGTCCCTTTGAAAATTTGGCCAATTTCGTTATCTTGAAGTTCAACGGTTTTTAGTTTTTTCAAAAAATGAAACGAAGTGTCTGGTACGTTTATTATTTTGTTATTGCTCAAATCCAATTCGCGTAAGTTTGTTAAAACTCTCAAAGGCTCGTATGGAACGGTATTCAACGATTGTGACAACCCATGCGATAAAGTAAGAGTTACCAAAGTGTGACCAATCTGAAACTTACTATTAGACACTTTAATCGTTAGAATTTTAATTTTACATCTAGAAAAGCTTCTTTTTCAATTTGTCCAAGGCTGTTTTCTGAAAGATCCAAATATTTTAAACTGTGCACATTTTCGAACGCGCGATTTTTGATGGTTTTTAAGCGAGCAAAGGTTATACTAAGGCGCTCCAAATCAGCTCCAAACTCGCGAAAATCGTTCATTTCGAGCGAATCTTGTGTAAGACGACTTAAATGCAAAGCTCGTAAGTGTTTGAACCTATAAAAGCTCAAGGGTTACCAGTTTTAAATTTTAAATTAGCTTTTTACCTGTTGAAATTATCTAAATTAATTGGGTTGTTTCTATTGCCGCTCAAGTCTAATTTAAAAAGGGACTTTTTAAACCCATTACCGGTATCTGGTAAACCAAATTTTTGTAATAAATTATCGCTTAAACTAATAGATTTTAAGTCTTCTAGTCGCATTAAAAAGTCATCGTGTAGTCCTGTTATGTTATTTCCAGATAAATCCAACTTTTCTAAACAGTCTTCCAAACCAGCAAAAGCCTCCGGATCCACTTCGGTTAAATCACAGTCACGTAATGAAATTTCCTGTATTTTAGCTTGGCGAAAAGCGTTTTCCTAAAACACGTTTTCATTTATTAACAAAAATTGACGCTAGATGGACAGGGCGAGGAGACAAGGCTTATTGCTTGCAGGTCAGGCTTGTTAGCCCCATCTCTAACACAAGGTGACTCATGTTCATTTAAGAGTCTAAACTAGGGCTGATAGAGTGGAAGAAAATAAGACGAGGTCAAGAATGGAACTGTGAAGCATATCTGCATGTAATACACGTCATGAAGGCTATGTAGAAATATTTTGGTGTCCATTGGATTAAATAAATTAAATTAAACGGTGTGTAATATAATACAAAACCTGTGACTGAGTTATCAGGGCAGGCTCAAAAAATTTCAAGGGAGGATAAAAAGCTAAAATCAGGGTTTTCTCTTTTCTGGGTTTGTATAAATCCGTTTACCACTGTAATCTCTTCTGACGATGGAAATTGTTTGATCAAAGTTTGCAAAAATTTGACTTTCCCTAAATCAATGTTTTCTTCTTCTCTGCACAAATTAGAAACTTATCGTTTTATTATTAAGGGGAAATCCTTAGCAAGTTTTGGCTAGAACAGGCTTAAAATTTTCCAGGGCAGGCTCAGCCTGCTCTGGCGTACCCCTGGCTCTACTGCCCTGGTAATATAGTCACTGAACAACTACTTGTGAGCCGAATAGTAGTTCTTAAACTTTGGAAATAGCAAGGAACGAAATTGATCGTTAGGAAGGAAGTTG
Organism: Malthinus seriepunctatus; assembly: GCA_963924605.1. Taxonomy (NCBI): domain Eukaryota; kingdom Metazoa; phylum Arthropoda; class Insecta; order Coleoptera; family Cantharidae; genus Malthinus; species Malthinus seriepunctatus. The sequence goes on along the minus strand of OZ004601.1, from coordinate 14,876,626 downwards.
AAGGAAATTCTTAATAAAATTAAATGGATATTTAATGGACTCACCTCCAGATCTCCTATTGGATTACCATCGAGAATTGTTTTGTTTAAATTTGCAAAATATTGGAAAGCTTGCGACTCCAAAATAGTAATTTGATTGAATCCCAAATCTAACACATCTAAAGACATTCTAACGTCCAACTGTATATTAATGCTTCCAGATTCCAAAGTTGGAAACATTTTAGTAATTCTATTAAAACTCAAATCTAAAGTTTTCAACATTTTTAAAGGCGATAACGCAATGTATGGTATCGATGTAAGTTGGTTATCAGCAAGAATAATATGTGCTAACCTACCCATTCCATCGCGAAAAACAGAAGCGTCGATTTCTCTCAAATTATTTCCTTTTAAGTTAATTGTATCTAAAAGTGGTAATCCTGAAAAAGTGTCCGGAGATAGATGAGCTATAGAGTTTTCAGATAAAATTAATGTTTCTAAAGAATTTTCGAGTCCTTTCCAACTGTCGGGAAATATACGTGTAATATCATTTCCTGGAAGAAAAACAAATAAGTTGAGATGAATTTTTAAAAATAAATTGGACGTACCAGACAGGTCTAAATAACGTAACTTTTGTAGGTATCTTAAGGCTTTACTTGGCACATTTAGTAAATTGTTGTGGCTTAAATCTAATCTCCATAATGTTCTCTCTAAACCGACGAAAGAATCGTCGGGAATTACAGTTAAAGGGTTGTTTGTTATTGATAGTTTATATAATCCTAAAATTAAACTTCTCATTAGATCAAAAGTACAACGAAATTGGGAAAATGTGTTTACCTGTGGCTTGCAAAAAATACGGTTGGAGTGTTCTCAAACCGACGTTATTTAAATGTAACATAAAGGCTTTTGAAATATTGATAGTTTGAGGTATTCTACATAATAACGTATCTTCACAACGAACAATTCCAAGATCTGGTACAGCTTTTGAGCAAGTACACAATGGATTAAAATAACAAGGTGGATCACGTATAGGCGAATCTATTTCTCTCGCTTTTAACGACGAAATCCATATTATAAATAAAAAATTTATAATTTTAAAATTAACTTTGGCAACAAAATTGAGTTTCTGTAAAAAAAAGATACTTTGTAATTAATTCTCATATCTAATGAAGTTGTGAAGCCTTAGGAATTATTTACAGTTGAGTGTTTTATTTAACTACATAAAAATCGTTACTTGAAGGGATTGATTCTGTGATTCATCACAAGGAACAATTCAAAAAGCTTTAATTTCTTTCAACTTACAACCTGGGTGGTAATTAGAAATATTAAATCACAAAAAAAATTGAAAGGATCACAAGCCTCTAACTCACACACTTTCAAGTTTAAAAAAATTGATTTTAAGTATTTTCTAAATAACAATAATTATTGATTACTATTAATTAGTAACAAAATTGATTAATTACCATAATTTAAATTTTAGAAGATCACTATAAATTTATTAATTCTTTTTAAAACATTTCGAACAAAGAACTTAAACCGTAGTTGAGCAATTGGCAAATCTAAAACAACTAATGTGAATAATTAGTAAAACAATTTGCTGTACTTCTAAGCTTTAGAATAAGAAACCTTAACAATGTTTAAATCATAAACTAAGGCTTCTTTTAACTAGATTACTTAAAACTAATTTTACTTGCCTAAAAAATAAATCTTGAAATAAAAAAGCATTTATTTACTTAATTAAAAATCCATAAATCACTAAAAATAGAAAAAATTTTAAAAATATTAATTTAAAAAATTTGTAGTTGGATTTATATTTCTTCATACTTCATCTTCATCAGAAGGGTATATTTTAAGGGCATTTTTGGGGTAACTCATTAATTTAATTAAAGGATGTAACCAATTAAATAAGAGGTGATTAGCATTTGATCTTTTAATTATTCATTTGTGCCCCGTCGACCTAGACCTACATAAGGTAATTTTAATCGTGCTATTCTAATTAATAGGATGATTAGTCATGCAGTCTTAAATGCACTTTTATATGGAACACGTTTCTAACTAGAATACAAAAAGTTATAAAGGTAAAATAAACACATATCAAGAATCATTTTCTTAAATGACAATGTCACGTATTAAGGCCCACACTGATTTGTTCTCATTTTTTATAATTTGTTCCATCGGTTATATGATCCGTAAGCTCTTCATTATTATTATGTGTTTTCTTGTTTTCATATCTCTTCCAGTCTTCCTAGTTTCCTACAGGTATTTTTAATTAATTCCAATCTGATGATCATCATTATGTTAATACTTCCTTCCAACACATATCCAATCCATTATTAATACTTAGCTTTTCAAATATGAAATGAAAATTGATGAAAATTGCGTTTTCAGAAGTGTCATGCTTGTGAAGCGTATCATCAAGTATAAGAATGAAAATACCGCTGTACCGCATTTCAATCATGTTTATATTTTACAGCTACAGGACAGCTTCCTTTTTTGCCAAAAAGGCAGACGCAGGGACATCAACACTGTAAAGACGTTTCAAATTTTTTGTTTTTGTACGGTTCGTTCGTCAATTAAAACAAATTTTTGTCTCTTAATATTTTTTTTAAATTCTATGGTGAGGCAGTAATTAAATTAAATTTTAAAAAAAAGATCCCATATGTGACGTCACGAGATCAACCGCTTGTCATGGCAACTGCCGCGCTTTTATTCACCGAGGTAGAGGTAGGAGACAAAACGAAGTTGAAGTGAGGTTAGAATTTACTTATACGTCCTAGGAGGTAAAAGTAAATTCTAACCTTAAATATTTACAACAAATTGTAACGTAAAATGATATTTTTAAGCATTTGTAATGTAAAAAGGTACTGTTTTTATAAATCTTCTGTTATAATTAATTTGTACGTTGCGTTTTAATTAAATATATTTTTTTAAATATTTGACAACTAGCAGAGTCGAATTAACGGAAAAAACACCACTTTTAGAAAAAGCGTAGGGATAGCAATTTTTTTTCACGAATCGCCTTATGTTGGGACGCTTATTATGGGAGAGATTTTTCCAGATGAGATTCGTGCGGGAACAGGGTCAAAATCGCCTGTGTTTGTTGCAAAACTGCTAGTTTTGACAATATCTTTGATCACATTGAAGATAGCAAAAAAATACATCTTAGAAAAAATAGCTATCCCTCCGCATTTTCTTTAAAAATTTAGTTGGATGCTACTAAACTGAACTACAAATAATTTTCAAGAGATGACGCTTTTACAAAGATTTTTATTTTTGTTTTACGTTTTACGTTTGAAGAAATAATTAAATGTTTCATTGGGAGTAAAAGTACGTTTTTTGGTTCTTTTTTCTCAAAAAAGTGACACTTTTACTCCTAATAAAACAAAATACTATTTAATATTTTAACTTTTTTTCTGTTGCTGTTAATGCAGTCTATGACTTGCCTAAAGCTCAAAATAAGACATAACGCAAAAATCTTGAAGAAAAATGATAATTAGATAATTTGAATCTTGAATCAGCCCAAATCATAGGTAGGTAACCTATGAATAGATGTTTATGATGATTAAAAATTTAATTCTACAGCTTGTAATTGCAGCCCCTGATGATTTCTGACTGTAACTGCTGCAACCCAAATAACAAATATCATTAACTTACATTATTTTTATAAAGCAAAAAACGAACCCAGTGTAGGTAAATTATTACTTATTATTTTATTTACTTCGATATACAGGGTCATTTACACCTCGATGTGCAAATCGAGTCGGATTTCGTGTCCGAGACAATCAATTTCATAGTTTCCAGAAGTTTATATTTTAAATAAAAACTACAACATTTTATTTTTCAATTCGAGTTATGTTATGAATCGCCTTTTGTAAATATATTGATAAACCTTGACCAAAGGAGCATGTTCAACTCTCTCAATCCGGCTCTATACGACTTATGGCTAGTTTCTCTAAAGATACTTATCTACTGACAAATTCATATCTATTGGGAGTGTTCAAAAACCGGTTTCAAACAATGAAAATAGTTAAGTTGTGGAATGTTATGGATCCATAATGTTAGAGAAACTAGCCATTAGGTACACGAATTTCTGAAATTAAAGTGAGCAACTAGAGTAGCGAAAGAGAAGAGAATAATTAAAATAAAAAACCGACTTCGATGCTTTTTCATGAGCATGATTGATGGTATGATTTAATGGTATGAAAATTCCAAATTGCCAAAAATAGACTTAGCGGCTTTCCGTTGTAAACAGGCGATAAAATGCCATGAAAACCGCAGAATGTTATACACGTCGCGTCGTGAGTATTCATGAATAGAATAGAACACTGCTTGCGCTATAAAAGAATGAGTTTTAATTGCAACAAAAATTTCAAATTTGTTTTAAATGTTCATTTTAGAACCAAGATATACTACTTAATCCTTTTTTTTGAGCATTTGGGATTTGGGTACTCAAAACTTCCAGAAATTAAATTTTAAAAAAATGTCTATCAAACTACTTTTTCAAAGTATTTATTGCTATTTATTTCGATTATTTGCGCCCTAAATACCTACCTAACCTACACCAACGGCTTAACGTGCCCCCGGCCCCTCATCGCTTACCTACTCTTCTTACTGTGGCAAATTGTGTAAATTCCACAACCACAACAAATTATAAAATTTTCTCTGATTTTCCCTATTCTAAATATAAATAAAATTTAAAAAATGCATATTTTATCAATTTTAGGTAAAATTATTGCGATAAATAGTTTTAGTTATTCATTTCCTTTAAAAACTAACTGATATAATGCAGGAAGTATATGGTTTTGGTATATACCAACAACAGTTACGCAGCTTTAGTTGACAAATAATTATGAAATTACCAATCTATCGTTAAAAAATGTTACGAGTAGTTATTAATTTTATAATATTAATTTTATTTGTTAAATTAATAATTTGTTTCAATTTGGATACAAATTATCCAATCATTTATACAGACCCTTCTGCTAATTCAAATAGATCTAGTTATTTTGGTTTTAGTGTAATCCTATTTCATAATTCGTCTATTAATAACCAAACTTGGTAAGTTGCCATTTTATTAAAACTTTTAAAATTAAATTGTTATTTAAACTATAGGATTCAAATTGGAAGTCCAAGAGAAAATGAAACAAAAGGGATAGAGTCTGGAATTGTTTACAGGTGTAAGATTTTTGGCCCTTGTACACTTATCGATGTTAATTCAAGTAATTTCAATTTTACAAAAATTAACATTTGTTTAAAAAAATTTTTGTTTATATAGAATCGTCGAATGAAATTAATTTTCAGGGTGAGTTTAAAGAAATAATTAAAGGTTCGTGGATAGGGAACGCAATGGATATAGATTTGGTTTCAGGAAGAACAGTGGTATGGCTTTTTTTATTTTAAAGCGCTCATTTTCTAATTGCATTCATTTTTACTTTTTAACACAGGTTTGTGGGCACCGATTGATAAGACAATTTCAAAGGCGTCATTTAATGGAAGGAGCTTGCTACTGGTCTCATGTAAACGACGAAAATAATCGAATGTTCACAAGATTGTTACCATTATCGATGAACAATAGTAAATATTACAAACTAATTCAAAATACATAATTTTTTAAATTATTTATATTTAAAAGGTTACGGCACCATTACGATTAAAGGTACAACTTTTTACAATTATGGCCTAGGACAAACTGGATTTTCTGCTCATTTAACAAATACACACGTAAAATTTGAAATATTTTAAGGTTTAAGTTCACACTGCGTATTTTGAACCACAATTTCTAAAATTAAAAAAAATTTTTTACTGAAACCTAGAGAGTAATTTTGTTCGATGGGACCAAAAAAAAGTAAATGGGAGCCGCTGTACCTGTACACCCCCTTTAATGCGAGCTATGCACGACGAATATACCGCAGGTACGTTGCACTTTTGGTTAAAATGGAATGAATCTCCACGAATACTAGAACCATATAGTACAATCTTGTCCGATGAGACCAAAGAAATATTCAAGGGAGCGCTCTACATCCCCTTTTCTTCAAAATAAGATATTGGCCGTATTTTTTCCTGAAAAGTACAGCTATCGTATATTACAAGGGTGCTGATTCGATCTGTGACCGTGCTGAATCCGTCTGAGTATCCCTATAGGCGTAAAACCTTTATTTTCGGTTTATGGCAGCAGTTTTGGTTAATGGAATGTGAAACTCGGTTGATAAACTAGAACCGTATAGAGAAATTCTGTTCGATGAGACGTAAAAAATACCATTGAACAATATCTCAATAGAAGGATTTTAAAACTTTTGAAAGAGCGTTTATACAGCACTAGAGTAAAAGATGGCGGAGTTGCTCAGATGAATTCGACATGGTCAGAGATCGATTCAACATCTTCAAAATCTACGATAACAATACTTCTTACAAAAAATACTGCCAAGATCATAAGATCTTGAAAAAAGAGGGATGTACAGTGAGTCAGCGACAGCGGCCCCTTCGAACATTTCTTTGGTCTCGTCAAACAAAATTACTTCATAATAGTCCCAGTAAACTATTTGCCGAGTTTAATTCCATTAACAAAAAGTGCAATATCATTTTACTAGAGCTCTTTTAAAATTTTTGAAAGAGCGTTCTCACAGCGCCAGAGAAAAAAAATGGCGGTTTTATACCCATGGGGATGTTCAGATGAATTCGTCATTGTGACAGATCAATTCAGCACCCTCTAAATATACGGCAACAATACTTTTTACGAAAAAGTACGACGAATATAAAATTTTGAAATAAGATTGAAATTGTGTGCAGAGATTCCATTCAATATTTCTTTGGTTTCGTCGAACAAAATTGATCAATATGGTCCCAGTAAAATATTTGCCGAATTTCATTCCATTAACCAAAAGTGTAACGTACCTGAGATATTCGCCATGTGTAGCGCCCATTAAAGAGAGTGTACAGCAGAGCCCATCGAATTTTTATGGTTTCTTCAGACAAAACTGATCAGTATGTGCCGAGTTTCATTCCATTAACCAAAAGTGTAACGTACCTGAGATATTCGCCATGTGTAGCGCCCATTAAAGAGAGTGTACAGCAGAGCCCATCGAATTTTTATGGTCTCTTCAGACAAAACTGATTAGTATGTGCCGAGTTTCATTCCATTAACCAAAACTGCAGGGTCTTTTTGTCTAACTTCCGTACTATATTACAAAACATAATACATATTTTCAAAATTTTGAAACTTGTGGTTCAAAATGCGCAGTCTGAACTTAAACCTTAAGTCCGTATTTATATAATAACTTTCAGGACGAATTGCTAATAGGAGCACCAGGCGTATTCAATTGGGACGGTACAAGTTTACGATACCGAGATAGCCCAAACCGATTACCCATAGCAAGCAAGTACCAACGAGCAAAACGTGACGCAATTGGTTCATCCGAATTTTCAGACTTAAACGTAGCTAACGCTGAATTAACAGAACAAACTGGATCCTTTGGCTTGTTCGGTAACTAATATTTACTTAATTTTAACTGAATAATGTGAAAGTGGTATTTTTATAGGATATTCAGTTTCATCAGGACACTTTTTTAGCAAATCGAAACTTTTATACGCATCTAGTGCTCCAAGATCACAATATTATCGTGGAGTGGTAAGAAATATTCAAAATTCGGTCACATTTCACATTGCGAGCTGATTTTTTGCCCAACCTTCTGTAAAGTCACTGTCATTCATCACCTTCTTCTTCTTCTTCTCCTCCTAGGTTTTTAATGGTCTTCCTCTGCTTTTTCTTTCCCCCACTCTGCATTTCATAAATATTTTGGAAAGCCTCTCATGTCCCATCATATCTGAACAATATTACTTCTTTAGACATTAATTTTCTTATTTTTACAGGTTGTAATATATGATTTTAATAGAATTTCCGACAAAGCTTTAGAAGTTAAAGATGCACGACAAGGAATGCAGATTGGAGAATATTTTGGTGCAGCTTTAACAGCGGGCGATATTAATATGGATGGATACGATGATTTGGTAGTTGGAGCTCCGTTTTACGATAATAACGACTACAATTTAGGACGCATATTTATATTTTTGGGTTCAAAAGTGCTCTCAAATACCTAATCACTCTTTGATTTATTTATTAATTTATATTTTTATAGGACAGTTTTAAAATACCACAGAAAAATTCTATTATTGAAGGTAGTGGAACTGGAGGCCAATTTGGATTATCTCTTATGTTTTTAGGAACTTTAGGACAAGATGAATATTCGGGTTAGTGTTTAATGTTTGGAGCTGAAAGCTTAAAGAGCTCTTGTTTCTGAACACAATTCACGACTGCAACAAAACAGCTTTTACAGCTACAAATTGCAGGTATTGCCGTTGGAGCACCTTATGAAAATGATCGTAGCGGAGTTGTTTATATTTATAAAGGCAACGAATTTGGTTTATATTCCAAGTATTGTCAAAGGCTGGTCGGCAGTCATTTTGTTCCAAATGTTAAAGGGTTCGGGATAAGTATTTCAAAACCTGTAGACATCGATGACAACTATTACGATGGTTCGAAACTTTTAGTAAAATTATTTTAGCGTTAATTTAATTTTTCTACAGATGTAGCAATAGGGGCATACCTTTCAAGACAAGTGGTACTTTTTAGAAGTCGACCTACGGTTATTTTAATGCAATCGTTAATGTCATCGACACCTCAATTGAGCCATAATGCAAACAATTTCACAATAATGCCTTGCTTTTGGTATTCCGGTTACAATACAATTCCTCCAACTTTAAGTATTACAAATTACTTCAGATCTAAAAACAGATAATGTTTCATTTTTTTAGATGTCACAAGAACAATTGTAGTGGATAATTTCTTTGATAGAGCAATTTTAGCTGATGGTGAACCGGTTGAGAATTTAACGTTGAAAATGCATGAAATGTTTTGCCAAAATTTTACAGTTCAATTAAAGGTATTCATGAATAAAAAACCAAACAACTCAATTTTAAACTAATTTTAGGCAAATATCAGTAATCGAAATGATGCAGTAAGAGTTAACGTATCTCAAAGAATTATAATTTCGCCTGAAACTGTTGCAACTATAAATAGCATATATGTGAACAATACTGAAGAACTTACTGGAAATTATGATAACTTTTGCAAAAATTGTCCAATTTCTCACCCGTACAGATCAATCAAAGAACAAGTTATAGCGTTACATTTTATATTGGGTTGTGGATTTGATGATGTATGCCACTCGATGTTAGACGTAACGGCCAAATTTTTAAATATTAGGTAAGTAATTTCGGTAATTTTTAAATATAAGGTCTAGTTAAATTCGTGCCTTTTTAGCACAGACAATACATACGTACTAGGTTCAACTGATTATATAAAACTACAAATTACTGTCCAAAATTATGGCGAAAAGGCTTATCAAACAAAACTTAATGTAAAATTACCAAATTCTGTTTACTTCCGTAACAACCCATCTTTTTGTTCAGATGGAGATTCGATAAGGTCTTTAATATGTAACGTCGAAAATCCTCTTTACGAAATGAGAGAAGTAAACTGAAGCTTACAATAATTTAAAATATTAATTTGATCTTTTTTAGAAAAGCATAACTTTAGAACTCTATACTGAAGAAATTGACACAGCAAAATTCGGCGATATTCTTAATTTCACTATCGAGGTGTTAACAACAAGCCTCAATTTAAATAATAACACTTCTATACTTCAGCTCCACATTTTAAAAGAAGCAGACATTTTATTAATTGGGTAACAACTTACTAAAACTAATTAGTTTTGAAATTTATTTTATTTTTAATTTATAGTAAATCCGCCCAACAAAGTTATTCGTACGGAAATGAAACTAATGGAAAACCAAATTTCACTCACATTTTCCAAGTAACTTTCCATCGAAATTTAAATTTTAATTTAATTTAAATATTTACAGATTGAAAAACTTGGAGTTAGTCCAATCGATGAAGTCAATCTTAAACTCTTGATACCAGTTTCTTTATTTCATAATGATGAATGGATAAGGTTCGCTGAACTATTCAGACCTAGTGGAACTCACGCTAATTCTCCTATAAATTGCAAAAGCGACGAAATTTATATATTAGAAAACGATTTGGAACAAATTGTTGAGCAATTTCAAGCATCTTCAAATGAAGGTAAAAGTTCAGAAATCATGGACATGCCTGCCAAAAGATCAATTCCTGATTATGAACAAAATATTGATCTCGATAATGAAACTAACGCCGAGTTTGAATATCCCTCTAAAAGAGTTCTCTATTTAAATTGCTCCAATAAAGATATTATTACGTGTGCAGAAGTTGTGTGTAATATTGGACCACTTAAAAATAAACAAAACGTGGCAAAAATTGAGCTTAAAGTCCGATTAGATGTAAATTCATTAAAATGTAAGTAGTTTTCATTTTTATACAGCGACTCAGAAACAGATTTGGCTTCTTATTATGTAGACAGTGGCGTAAATAACGGACCCGCAGGGCCCGCGTTGCGGGAGGGCCCCCGAAAAATTCCACACACAAAACCCAACTTTCCCTCCTTATAAAACAAATACAGTTGTTCCAGGGAATCTTTGCCGCTGTATGTCAAGATAAGCCGACATAGGTCGTTACAATTTAGCGTCATATTACGCAGCGCCAACAAAGATAGATGCTACACTACGTATCAGATTGCGTTTTTTTGCGTACTTAGCCGAGTTCTCCACCGGCAAAAATCCAATGGAACAACTTGTAACTATTCTTCCCTTGTAAAGTTACACAGATGTTTCGACAATAAGCAACTATAAAGCTGGCCTTACATGCCAACTTCTAAAAGCTAGCTTTTTTTTTCTAAGCCAATAGAAACCTTGCATTTCCAGCGGCAGACGCTAGAAGTTAAACTTGAACCAACTTTCTAGCTGCTGCCGCTGGAAATGCAGGATTTCTATTGGCTTAGAAAAAAAAGCTAGCTTTTAGAAGTTGGCATGTAAGGCCAGCTTTAACCGTCGGCCTTGTCGGCAAACTGCATTGGTAAACTATGTAAAAAGGTCGGTTGTAAAAGTTTTAGAAATAGTCACAAATGAACCAAAAAATTTTTATAAGAAAACAAATACCTACATTATAGTATTAAAGTAAACATATCCAGTTACGCAAAATCGACAGACGATTAATTCTAGGCCAATAACGTACCTTTTGGTTCAGTAGATTTGATGGAAAAAATTCTAAAGCACCAAAAGCGGATCAAAAATTAATATATTCACTGCATTGCAAAAAAAGTAAGAAAATACTTTTATGTTCAAAGAAAAGAGAGTAGGTACTTGATGAGTAGAATCGACTTGCCAAAGCTGATATTCTCAGGTGCGACCCAACGGCCAAAAACTGCATAGACAATAAAAACTTGCCAGGGTTCAGGGTTGTCATTTATGCGATCGTGATGAAAATCATAAAATGTTTTTCTAAACATTCGTATTTGACCGTAATGTTTGCTAAAGAACAGAAAAATTCTATTTTCGCTAATTTACAAGTATGTGTACTTTTGGCCGTTTTTTCCTACTAATGGTTTCTTCAACGACAGTTATCTACTGACGAATACATATCTATTCCTTAACTGGGTAATTGCCACCCCTGGCCGATATTACCCTAAGCTAAGGGGGGTAATACCAGCAAATGGTATATTTTTTAAAATTGTTTATATTTTTTGTAAAACTGTTTTGCTAATTTCTAAAAACCATGTATTTTGTTCCCTAACGTCTTATCTTTCATTTAAACCTCCCAGTTCCCCTTTAAATCATAAAATTTCGGAGATATTCAAGACTTTCCTTAGGGGGCCGTCATTCCCCCACTTTACCCTAGTTATTCTTTTGACAATCCATCTATTGTCGAAGAACAGAAGCTAAGTTAGCTATAGTTAAGCAAAAATGTGCGGGAAACTGGCCATAATTAATTTTATTTTAAGTTGAAACTCTGAAATTTTAAAATAAATTTTTAATGTTGTTAATGCCAAAAAATGTATGGGGAAAGGGGTTAGGACTCCACTCTGAATTTTGTGGGGAGGCCCCCAAGTTCTTAGTTACGCCACTGTGTAGAATCTTTTCTTAAAGCATTTTGTACTGCTCCTGAGCCACCCTGTATAAAATTATTAAACAGTGAGTCAGTGACTGTGCTCTTTATTCTAAATAATTGATTTTCTAGCTTACATGGGTTCAAAAGACATAATTCAATTCTCTTCGGACGGTAGCGTCACTATTATAAGTCCTATAAATTTCATACAAACAGGACTTGAGTAAGTTCTCACAGTGTACATTATGCGATATTTCTTAAAATTATATTTTAGGACCGACAGTGTAAAAATATCCACAGTTTTTGTAGGAGACACTAAAGACAGCTCGATAGAATTGTGGATTATTATATTAGCAGTTGTAGTTGGTTTTCTCTTATTAATACTAGTCATTGTTGGACTTTGTAAGATTGGATTCTTTGAACGTAAAACGAAAAAGGAGTTAACAGCATTAAAAGAAGCCGAGGTAAAATGGAAGAAGTGAAAATCGACTGGTATTTAATTTAGTGTAATTTTTAAGGAAGAACAACAGTTTGAATGTGAAGCTGCATCTAAGAAGCAAACTGATGACTTTGAAGATAATATCAGTGAAGACATTAAATTTGAAAACCACGGAACAAAATAAATGTTTTTTGTTAATGATTAATGAGGTTGGATTGAGAAGACTAAAAAATATGGCTGTTCAATGTCGCTTATTAGTTCTGGTATAAAAGATACATAGCCACACCAAAGCTATAACTTTCATCTAATCATTTGTTAATAAACTCAACATGGGGTAGTACTAAAAAGCCATTAAATATAAAAAATTAAATATAATTGTATCAAAATAAAAAAAAAAGTCTCCTTAAAGAATTAAATATCGAGTGATTAAATTGTATCTGTTAATATCTCCAACTTTATTGCGTAAAACTTGTTTTCGTTAAAAACAATGGTTTCGTTTTGATCTAAAAGTTTAAAATTACACATTATCCATATTTAAAAATATAAAACCTTACCATTGAAATCTGTAGCAAAAATAACATTTGGAAAAATAGGTCTCTGTGAGAAATGAAACATTGTAACAACAGATGAATATTTCATAGTAGTAACCATTTTCAATTGCAACTTTGAAAGGGTGCCCCTAAAATTATATTTTATTTAAAGACTTGGAGCAAATAATAATAAAACACTCACTCATCCATCGATTTAATATCAGCATACGTCAAAGGCACAATACAATCGTAATTTTGTTTTGTATCCAAAAATAACGGCGGAAATTTACCTTTATTATTTATAATATAAGAATCGTATAATTGTTTCAATACTGCCAATTTAACGTTTATATAAAATGAGCAATTTTGTTCGATTAATCGCATAAACTCTAATATCACGTGTACATGCGATAAATAATTTAACTGTAAAACGCTATTGTCCACTTTCAAATCAATAAAAGTTGTTTTCCTTGCATCTTTCAAAGATGTCTTAAGTTCGTTACTAAAACAAAGTAATTATAGAGCCTAAATTAATTAATTTAAAAATCATACGTCCATGTTTCTTCCAACTCCTCTCCAATTCTAAAGTCGCACAATTTCAACAAATAAATGTAATCTTTTTTTAATTTTTGGATACCTAAATCTATAAGTACTTCTAGACATTGTTTCAAAGAGAGATGTGGTCTCATCATAGTTCCAGAATAAATACTATTTATCATATTTCCTATGACAGTATTTGTATCGATGTCATAAAATATCTACAAAAATTGAACTTAAGTCGCAAGAATACATAAAAATTTAAACTTACTTGTGAAGTCGATGGCATATCATCGATCAAATCAAATAACTTTTCAAATTGCTCCTTAACATTTGCAACAGTTTTACACCCTACATTTAACATTTATTGTTCAGTAATTAAAAAGAAAAATAAAGAAATTTTGCTTACTTTTAAGTATATTCCATAGATGATCGTTTAAATTTGTACTTTTCATATCAAGAAGTGCTTCACTCAAACTCTTTGGTGATTCTTCAACTTGTATATCAATACTCTGTCTCAACAAATCATAAATACTAGGAACATCATCGAAGTCTAAGTAAGTACCTTCAATAGATATTTCATCACTTAGATTTAAATTGTCAATTACATAAACACAACCATACAAAAACTTAAGATCTTGTAAAAGTGGATATAAAATAGAACATTCGTCACCGACAGTAGTTTGTAGAATCTAAAAGAATCTAATTACCTTAATTATAAAAAATAAAGCTATTTCTCACCATTTTAATAGAAGCACCATATTGAGGAATTTTATACTCGAGCGAATTCCATGTTGCTTCAACAGCAATACTTCCCAAACTAATCGAATCACATAATTTAGACCCATACAACTGATTCAAACATTTCATCGTTATATCAACCTACAATAAACAATTTACAACAAAATTTCAAAAAATGTACTTTCCATTAGGTATTTACTTTAGGGTTTGAAGTTCCAACACTCTTAACATGTTCTTGTTTCAATTCCTTAAACTTATCTTTAATTAAATTTTCTTCAATACTATCACAGATTGAAACTATTGTTCTAATGGCCTGGTTTTGACATTTGTGTGAACCTAATATGATAACACGGCTCTTATCTTTTCCATCGCACACGCAGTAAATTGGTTTATCTTTATGCATGTACCCATTTATAAACTTTCTGTAAAGGTAAACTTTATTGCAAGTTAGAAATGATAAATATTACAGACCTTGCAACGTTCCAAGTAACAGGAAAATGATCTTCTACTTGTTGACTTGGGAACGATGTTACTGGTTCCACACTTAAATCAACTTCTAATGGACAACCGGTTAAATTAATACTGCTATTTAACGACGAACTCAGTTGATCTATACATGATAAGCTTTCACTTTTCTAAAAGTTTTAAAATTAAACTTGCTGATTAGGATTTTAAATTGTTAACTATTGTAAGGAAATTAATTTGAATTTAATTTTTTCAAATTTAGTCCCTAATAATTAAGTATTAACAGCTTACGCGATGTTCCACTTGACGGTGAACTAATATAACTTCTTGCTTAGGAATTTCCAATTCTACTAGGTATGAAGGAGTCGTTGTAGACGTAACTTTCAGAACTTGATCCATAATTTTAAGTTTTGTGGTTTTAACTTGTTTTCAACTTTCAAATTTTTGAGGTTAGAAGTTCGTTAGTTGCCTTGAAAATTGACAGTGGCTCCATGACCGGCGACGGTATATTTTAAACGACAAAGGAGTTATAATCATAATTTTTATTAGGTATAATGGGTATAATAAAACTCAAAAGCTGGATAAACCGTTTTAAAAGCCTCAACTAGTTCTAAATACGATGAAAAGCCTACAATAACCGTCTTTTTATTTTAAAATTAATGACTGTCCCATAAGACTATCTGGCAACATCAAGAATATTAAAGATTGATACCTACCTCCTACCTCCAAATCCGTTAACAGAATGTGGTCCTCATAATTTGCAAACTCAAATACCTTGGGCGCCTACTCTATATCGTGTAATAGCTAATTTTACGAGCTTTTAAAATATTTAAAAATATACACCCTGTTCCTAAAAATTTTGATATTTTTGTAATTTCCGGTTGAACAGGAAGCGTTTTGTTAAACGAAAATAGTGTCAAATAATAGATATTCATGAGATTGATAAATATATCCATTTTCAAGTTTTCATTATTATTATAAAAGAAATTAGAGATTTTAGAAGTTTTGACATACAAAAAATCATTACTCCAAATCGGCTCGAGCGATTTTAATTAAAATTTATATTTCGATAGAAAATTACATTGTCTGTAACATATCCCAAAAAGAAAAAATACGGCAGAGGAAATTTTGAGAAAATCCATTTCAAAATTTTGACCTACTTTAGCCTCTTAAAGGTAAGCAATTTTAAAACAATTTTGAAAATCGACTTGCTTAGGACAAAAGCCCTATATTTTGGCTTTACAATGCCGTTTTGAAATTTTTATAATAGTAATTACCAGTCAAGTTATAAGGGAAAAACCACAAAATGGGGCAATCGTTCTATTAGCCGCCATTTTGTATAAAAAAATTTGAAACTTTATTTTTCAATTAGGGCTCACATGTACTATCTTATAGCAAAGTAAAAATAAATTGGGCCCAAATTTGCAAATATGCGCCCAAAATAACCACCTCATTTTTAGACATCCTGTATAGATTTCTTATTAAAGCTATTTTTACCGACGAAATAATTTTAAAGCGGCTGAAACCTAATTTCATCAAAATCGCTTCAGTAGTTTTTGCTTTAGGGGTGGGTGGGACATCCATACAGACATTTCAGTTCAAAAAATCAAAAATTTTTTTTTGCATTTTTGGAATCAGGGGGACTCAAAATGTTTTGAAATGCAATAAAAAGAATTATTTTTTTGTCTCAATTATAACAACTTTTCCTTGGATTGGAAAAAGTTAAAAGAGAAAAGAGCTGGAGCAGTCGTAAAAATAGATAAAAGTAGAAAAATGAAGTCAAAAGAGTTTTATAGGTTTTATCACAGTGCGAGTTCATTAAAAATGAAAGTAGTTTTTATGAATCTTTCATATCCCAATTTTACAAATAACATTTTAATCACAATTAAGATTTTAATATTAAAAAAACTATATTGAATTTAAATAAAGAATTTATTATAATTAGAAATTATGTGGTTACATGAAAAGTAAAAATATTATGAAAATTTATTTTTATTTTATGAAAGAACACAAATTGGCATATACAAATATACCTATAAACTAAAAATTTAAATACAACTTGTTTCTAAACCATTTTGATATATTATGCAAAGTTTTAAAAACATTAGTTTTCAATATTAAATGTAATATGAAAGGCACATAACGGAATTTTTACATATGCGTTACTTCGTCAAATATTGTTAGCCGAAAAATTACTTTCTATTAAATTGAAAACACTGAATGAAAGACTTCACAAAAAAATGCTTATAATAAATGTGCTCAACAATATTAAAACACATTATTGACACACTTTTTATTTCTAATAAGTAATAAAAAAAATAAACCTATACATTCCAAAACTTAAAACGACACTTTTAAGCCGGTTGTGAGTGTGCTCCTTTCTTGCCAATAAGAGATTTATGAATATGTGGAATAACACCACCACCAGCAATCGTAGCCTTAATAAGACTATCTAATTCTTCGTCTCCACGAATAGCCAACTGCAAGTGACGAGGAGTAATACGTTTAACCTTTAAATCCTTGGAAGCATTTCCAGCCAATTCCAAAACCTATTTTAAAAAAAAAGTATATTACTAACTAAAACAGGTAAAAAATTAAAAATTATTTGTAAAAAACTTTTTTGTAACATTTAAATATTGGCGGGAAATAACTAGTAGGATCATAACAAACATGGCGACTAAATTGACTCACCTCAGCAGTTAGATATTCTAAAATAGCTGCCGAATATACAGCTGCGGTGGCTCCAACTCTTCCATGGCTTGTTGTACGATTTTTTAAATGTCTATGAATTCTTCCGACTGGAAACTAAATAGGGAAACGAAAAAAAAAAACAATTTAAGTGTAATGAACCTCAATCAAATTCGCCGATTAACAAGCTTGGGTTAAGTTTTGTGCAATAAGCAAGTATCGGTTTATCGATTGCAAATTATAATCACAATAAAAAAAAATTTACCTGTAATCCAGCCCTAGCTGATCGTGAAACAGCTTTTGCCTTTGCTTTACCAGAATCCTTTCCTGCTTTTCCACCGGCCTAAAAAAAATATCGAACAAATGATTTTTAAACCACTTCACGTTAAAATTGGGACAATTTTTTACACAAATTCATTAACTAATTCACTTACCATGTCAATATTAAAACTTTAATAAGTATACAACTTTGTACAACACCAGACGCCTGGCTTAGTCCTCGATACACTGTGCGCGCCAAACGTTATTAACGCTAATGCGCAAACGTTGTTGATTCACGTGACCAAATTGACCAATCAAAATGCTCTAGCCATTAAAATTAAATGCAATCGATGTAACCGACATACGGCTTGGCTTGCATTTTTTGATTTTTCTAACGGCTATTTACACAACCTCCGAAATTAAATATTTAAATTTTCAGAGTACTTTTTTCAAAATCTTGCATAATTTTTCCTAAAAGGACGTACACAATTTCAATAATTAGTTAAACACCTTTTGTTTTTTTACACAATGGTCAATGACAAGCTTGATCCAAGTTAATTTTTTTTTAATTTAAAAACTTGCAAAATTGAAAAAAGTTAAAATAAAACTTATAATTATTTTATTTATTGAACACAGTACATAAAACAACGGATGTGGCCAGACGAGGAACTTTTTCCTGTTGTATTTTTATAGGCACTTCTTTAAAAGTTTATAATTTAAAATTTTCTTTAAATATGTATAGTATATTTCATTTATAAGATATCAAATTAAAGTTTAATAAAAAATCAAGAGATGGCGCTTTTTCAAAAAGTTTTATTTTTGTTTTTTTTAAGTTTTAAGTTTGAAGAAAAAACTAAATGTTTCATACGGAGTAAAAGTGTCACTTTTTTTAGGCGACTCAGTAGGACTTGTCAGACTCAACTTCGTTTCGTCTGACAACTACTGACGATCTAATAACTAATAAAACAAACTACTATTATATGTTCAGAAAGCTAACTTTACGAGCTTTCAAAATATTAAAAAATATACAGGGTGTTACATTTAAATTAAGAAATTTGATCCCATTTTCGGTTAAACCGGAAGTCAAAATATAAAGTGTTTGGTATTGTGTAATAGCTAATTTTAAGAGCATTCAAAATATTGAAAAATATACAGGTGTTCCTAAAATTTTTGATATTTTTGTAATTTGCGGTTTAACCGGAAGCGTTTGGTAACCGAAAACAGTGTCAAATAATAGATATTCATAGGACTGATACATATATCCGTTTTCAAGTTTTCATTTCTATTACAAAAAGAATTAGACATTTTTGAAGTTTTAATATTCAAAAAATCTTAACTCCAAAACGGCTCGAGCGATTTTGATAAAAATTTATATTTAGATAGAAAATTATTGTAATTTTGTAACATATTTAAAAAAGAAAAAATATGGCAGAGGAAATTTTGAGAAAATCCATTTCAAAATTTTGACCTACTCTGGCTCCTTAAAGGTAGGCAATTTTAAAATAATTTTGAAAATCGACTTTTTTAGGACGAAAGCCCTATATTTTAGCTGTACAATGCCGTTTTGAAATTTTTATTATAATAATTACCGGCCAAGTTATAAGAGAAAAACCACAAAATGGGACAATCGTTCTATTGGCCGCCATTTTGAATAAAAAAATTTGAAATTTTATTTTTCAATTAGGGCTCACATGTACTATCTTATAGCTAAGTATAAACGAATTTGGCCCAAATTTGCAAATATGCGCCCGAGTTAGACATTGACATTTTGGTTCAAAAAATTGTAAAATTTTTTTTTGCATTTTTTGAATTAGGAGGACTCAAAACGTCGAGAAATGCAAAAAAAATTTTTATAATTTTTTTTTCTCGATTATGAACTTATTCTTGGCTTGGAAAAAGTTAATAAATCGTAAAGGTTTATAATTATTTGATTTATTGAACACATTACATAAAAGACAAAACGACAAAACTAAAATTTACAATTTAAATTTATTCAAACAATTAATTCTCGGCAGTGTATTTTATAAAAACTAAAATATTAATTATTTAATTTAATTTTAAACTACGTCTATTTTAGCACCAATATAAATTACAATTTTGTAATTTACATATTTATTCTTACTTTTAATTATTTATTACATGACTTATTACAATTAAATTCATTTTATCCCTCAGTGATTTCGTCACATTTATCTTCCAATTCATCCTGAAAAAAAGAAATTTCAAAGTTAGCGATGTAAAGAAAATTGCAACGTTATAAAGAGTTCTTACAGAATCTAATTCTAAACAGTCGCCCCATTCCTCGAGAGAAATATGATGATCATCGTCGGCATCACAAGAATCTAAAAATGGTGCAATACAATGTTCCAAAGACATTAAAGGTGCACGAATTGGAAAAAGTTCGTGACGCGAAATAGATCTAAAAAGAAAAAGTTACAAAAGGTAAAGAATTAAAAATTATTATTTAAAACCTATCAGGAGGATGTCCGTCTAAATCGCACCACTTCCAAATAGCAGCATTGGTCCACCTACGAGTCATATTACTTTCGGCTTCACGTTCCAGTTTCAAAAAATGAGGCGTTAATTCTCTACGATCTGCCAAATCTCTCATAATGTTGAAAAGCCAATCGCGCATACGACGAGGAAAATCGGCCATTTCTTCCTTTTGACATTCCTAAAAACAAGCCGTTTGTAATTTGTTAGTTTTTAATCGTAGTTTTGCTCACCGGTAATTCTCTGCAAACACCATAATATTCGATATGGACGTGTTTGTACTGCTCTCCTTTACAACGTGGATCTCCTGTATGGCACCAACATCTTTGTTGATGAACCGAACAATCAGAAGTCCAAGTTTCATTTTGGTTCGAACAAACTTTTCGACGTGAATCGCTTTCTTCCGGACATTCGGAAATGCAAACACATTGGGGCTTATCGTCTTTGTCGATTTCACAAACTTTGCCAGCAGCACAATGTACCGTTGAACAAGGATCTGTAACAAATTAATGGTTATTATTCTATACCTTACAATCTTTATTGAACTATGTAATGACGATAATGAGATTTAGGATTAGTGTTGTTAGTTACAGTGGCGTAAGTAACGGGCCCGTAGGGCCCCATGATAGCAAGGGCCCCAGAAACATCGTTTAGTATGAAATTTCGTTATAAAATCGAATTGTAGTTAAATAACGGGAATAGGCAGGGTCCCCACTCTGGATATTGCGGGATGGCCCCCAAACTCTTTCGTACGCCACTGGTTAGTTACTTCATATAGTTAAACAAGAGTTATTCGCTGACGTTATTTAACAGATCCGGCTAAATATATGTTGAAAAGCACTGCGCCCCATGCTAGCTAGCAGGGCTCCGCTTTTTGCCTTTGAATTATAAATAATAATTGCCTGTACATTTTTTAGTAGATAGAAGTTATTGGATAACATTTTTATTATAAAGACATTGTAAACAAAACTCGCCTCTGTAGTTGCCAGACTCGCTACGCTCGTTTGTTAAACTCTACAGGCTCACCATACAAAGCAACACTTACATTACTTATAAAACAATATACTAGTAAAACTATAGCCGAGCCGCCTTGATCGTTAATTTGACTTTTTCCTAAACGTCACATTATATTAGTTCGGTTGTATCAGGAGTCTATTACACCACTCAGTTGTGTAATGGGTTTTAATTATATCACTCAGTTACATACTTATAAAATTATATTTAATAAGCGTTCTTACCTTTAACGACATCTTCCTCATCTATAGTATCTGGTTCTACTGGAATTTCTAATTCGTCATTTTGAATATTTTCCCCTTCATTTTCTAAACTTGCTTCTGTAGAAGTGGTGCTAATTCTGCGTCTTCGATACTTCTTGTGTTTAGTCTGAAATGTATTAATAGTTAAAAGAGAGCTTGTTGTTGATTTCACTGTACTTACTGGCTTTTCCGCTAAAACATCAAAGACTAAAACAGCCAAACAAATGGCGATTAAGAAGAAACGCGCCTTCATCGTATCTGAGTAGTACCTGTAACAATTAGAACTCTTATAACATAATTATTTAACATCTTTTGGATTCAGCTTTTCATCATTCTCTTTCATGATTTGTACTAACTTTAATTTTTCTTTTTAGTGAGAAATTTGGTGTAGAATGAACGAGAACTATAAAGAGATGTTAGCGTTGATGTGGATTTTTGTGAAGCATTGAAAACGAGTATTTAAGAAGCTTAGTTGATTAATAAATTTTAACTGCCTTTCTATCTATAAATAGGTCACTTCCTAAAATCTATTTTTGGGTATTGAAGTCAATAATGAACTTAAATTAACATGAAATAAATCGTTGAACTGTTGAACAAATCAAATCAATTTCAAACTTTAGAACTTACTTTTTCAAATTTGAAAACGTTAAAGGAGTTCAAATAGTTCGCTTTTATTTAATTTAATTAGAGTTAAGATTTTAATGAATTATTTATAATTAACTGCAATTGAACTTGTTAGGTAGGTTTATCATTTTTTGAAAGTATTTCAACAAACTGTTTAATTTTGATTTAAATCTCTATCAGTTGTAGTTAATTAACAAAAAAGAAATTTGATCCGTAAGCTCATCAGACTATAAATATGACCTTTAAAGTAACGCTAATTATTTGTTGTCTGCATAGAAATACTGAAATGCTGGATAAACAATATACGTGTCTGTTGCTTGAAGGAACTTGACAAGATCAACATAAATTCTATTTCCGTATCTAGCTGTGGAAATTGCTACTCGTTTAGAAATTCAAACTAAACGCACAAATGTAAATTAATTATTACTACGGAATCATGTTGTTTTATTATTATTATTGTTGGTGTTAAATTTAATCTCTACAGTACAGCGGCGTAACAACAAACTATTGGGAATTTTTCTTACAGGGCAGTCTCTTCTTCATGTATCTTATTATTTGAACCTTTTCAGATAAATCTTAAAGCTTTTTTATACGAATTATGGCTTTTACAGCCCTCAATCAACGCTTTTAGCTGACTTACCACATATTTTAGGTAAGGATGGCTCATAAGGTCATAACCAAAGGTGATTATTCACCAATTAACTTTTTTTGTAATTAGATATATAAAACCTAAAAACTCGTAACATTTGGTTCAAAATGTCTTTCTGTCTGGTACTAAAATTTATAGTACATAACTACATTTCTCCCACTTTGGTAACATAAAACTTCTCCATTTTGTATAGTAAATTAAACGTTGTTTAGGCAGAAGCACCTTTGGTTTTGAACCACTTTTTGCCGTTGAGCCTGCCTTGGAAAATTTTAAGCCTGTTCTAGCCAGAGCTGTCTAAAGATTTCGCAATAATAATGAAACGATAAGTTCCTAATTGGTGCCAAAGTAGAAAATATTGATTTTGAGAAAAACAAATTTTTAAAAACTTTGAGAATAAAACTTCCATCCTCAAAAGAAATTACAGTGGTCATCAGATTTATACAAACCCAGAAGAGAGAAAACCTTGATTTTAGTTTTCAGTCTCCCTTGAATATTTTTGAGTCTGCCCTGATAACACAGTCTGGCTACTGCCCTGGTATGTCTGTAAACCCATTTACAGATTACCATGTTTTGCTTGCCTTATAGACCATATGTTGATGTGTAATTTGAAAATTTCTTGCTGAAATTTTCGAGAATCTGTATCTATTGGCGAGAAACCTCTGCGTAAAAATGTCTGTCTGTCTCTTAACTCAAACAAATATATTGATTTCATATTTGGAATATAAGTTCAAGACGATAACACAGATGTTCTACTGATATTAGAGCAAAACAGCTTCATTAGAAGAGATGGGCAAAATTAGTTCTCTTCTTTCAGAATAAAGAAAAAGTGACGAACACAATTTTTGACCATAACTTCCAGAAGGCTTTTAGCGAAATCTAATGGATTAAAAATCATATAATTGAGTTAGAAATTTTCGGCATTCAACAACAAAAAATCGGATGCCTATAGCAGCCCGAGTTATTAGTTTTTTGAAGAAGGAAAACGTGGAAGTGCAAGAAGTACAAAAAGTGCATTATTTAAATGTTGACGTATTACTCAGATCGCCAAAACTTCAGGAGTTTTCATGACATTTTATGACAATTTGCAGTCATAAAATTGCTAGTTAAAACAATTTGCTAAAACTTAAATTTTTTCCGTATTTGCACTGAGCTAAAAATGGATAACAAATTGTAATCGATGCTGGGAATTAAATGTTTAGAAAACGATGCAGTATGCATTAACTAACTTTCTTCAAAGATCTATATAAGTGAAAACAAGGAGCCAAATTCCAAAACGACTATTCTCTTGCAAAAAGAAAAGAAAGCAGAAAATCCTTTTTAAGAGGTTGAGAAAAAAAAATTTCAAAAAAACGCAATTTTGTTATCAAAATCTTATCCAGACGCTGAAAACAAAAGCGCTGTATTTGAGTAATGGTATATTTTATATCTGTACCATTGCCCTTTTAAACGAACCATGACTTGTTTTAGAGAGAGCACTAGTGGTTCAGAAGACAAGATTTCTTGTCTTTTTTGACTATTTCTTGTCTTGTCTTGCTACTCAAGACAGGAGATTAAAAAAGGTCTTGTCTTGCATATTTTTAATAAAAATAACGTCGGGGCTTCCCCTTTCTTGCTTTTTCTTGCAAAATACTGGCATTCTTGCAGCCCGGGGATTTGACAAGAAAGCAAGAATACAAGAAACTGCAAGAAAATCTTGTAACTCTTGCACTTTCTTGCAAGTTAATTTCTATAACAAAAGAAAACCTAAAATATAAAACCCGTAACATGAAATATGACAAGAAAGCAAAAATGCAAGATAATCTTCAATCTTGTAACTCTTGCACTTTTCTTGCGAGCTAGCTTCTTGTCTTGTCTTGCATTTTGTGCAAGAACAAGACAAGAACAAGAAAAATGCAAGAATATCGTGAAACACTAGAGAGTACATGTAGAGCACTTCTACTACCTACAGATTATAGAATTAATCCCATCTCTAAAGTATTTTCTCAAATATAAAAAGCTCAAATTTTTATTTGCGTTTGAACTTAAGTGGGGACTTTCTAAAACTTATGACTATGATGTCCATTTCTATGTAAATTGCTAATCTTTAAATTTAAAAGTCGCCCACTTATACAAGAGAAGCAGAGGTTTGACCTATTCTATCTAAAAGAAGTGGTGCAGCCACTACACACAATAATTGTATTCACGAGTCTGATATTCGAAATTCGAACTCCGAACTTATCGATTCACTATTTAGTTCTAACCAGCACTATGCCATTAGAGACCATCACGAGCATATTTTTGGCATCTACTTTCTCTAAACTGTGCGATTGATGAGATATAACAGTAGCATATAGTAGAATCTTCTACCTTTGACATTTTTTACCCCTACTTCTTTGTTAAGGTGTCCCTTTTTTTTACTTACTTATTCTAGACATTAGAACAACATAAAACGTTGTAAGCTGAACGTTGTCCGAAAAGTTTTATGATATTTAAAACGCAGATATATAATAATTAAAAAATGAACCATTAACTCGCTTTCATAATTATTCTGCCTTTTAAGAGGATGTTGAAGTCACAATGAAAATCCTAAAACTTATTGTGGATATTCAAGCATCTATGTCTCAACGTCTCAACGTTTGAGGCTTAAAAACCACACAAGAATAATGTAAACCACATTTTACGCTTTATGGGGTTGATGGATTGGTTAAAAGGGAAATCTTGAAAGTTTTTCTCGGGTAAACTTAAAGTCCCTATATTATTTTGTAAAGACATTCTTGTACCTACTCTTGACACCAGAGCATAGCGTGGCACTTCATTAAGGATTCATTATGAATCCCCTTACAATTGATCATAAAATTCGCTGGTGGTCTAGGTCTACTATTTCGTTTAGCACAGCTGGACTTTTTCCAGCAGGTATACGATGAGATGTGGAGATGAAGCATTATAATAAAAATAATACTATTTCAGATTACATAGACTCTGCTTTTAAAGACAAGAACCCATTAACACCCAGCATTGTCATATGACGACAGACACTTTATTTTTTATGAAATTTTGCAATTTTTAACTTTTTTAATTTTTTTGGAATCCAAAAATTTTAATTTTGTGCTTGGGCGTTAGTAGGTTTTAAGGGAGGCGCTCGCTGTAGACCCTGGGCCCACTTGAATTCTGGGATTTAGGACTTTTGTATACTTTCGCATATTAATTTATTGCTACTTGCTTATCGATACTTTTATTTTTTTTAATGATGGATTAATACGATAAAACTTAGGGAAATACATATTCTACTAATATAGCTATTAGCTAATCAGCGATTCAAAATTAATGTAAGATGTAGGTACGTACAGAAATATCACATTTCACACATTATTGTTAAAAATCTCCCTCAATAAACCAATATAAAAGAAGACACATAGGAGCCAGAGGTAAAAGGCTTTGTGTTATTTCCTATTTCTTGAACAAACAGAAATACTTTTTGGGTTTAAAAATGACGAACAAAGAACTATTGGCTTACTGGCTACCTACACATCCATTTCATTTCTTTGTATATAGCTTTTTTATTATTTTTTGCCATTAAAAGAGAATATTTAATGAGTTCGTATTCTCTACCATGTAAAACTCACAAGGACTTAAAGGACTTGAGTTTAGGCATTATTGCTGTATTTTAAAATAAATCCAACATTGCAAATACAATTAAATATGGTTTATTGATCTAAATATAACAACACAATAAGTTTGTTAACCATCTGTTATAGTTATTATAAAATGATGTAACTAATAAATTAAGTGGGTTTCTCTGTTAAATTAATAAAATTGTAAATTTAAATATGGTTCCTCGTTCATGAACTTTATTCATTCGGTTATCGATTTAACATCAATAGCAAGCAATAAATGTATAAAAACATTTAGTTTAATTTTTATAATAATTGCAATTTGGTTTGAAACTTTGTTTTTCCTTCAAATCAAACTTTTCTCAAAAAGTTTGATTTTGATTAAATTTTTTTCAACTACGTAGATTCGTTTATCTCATTTTCAACATTTAGAAGCTTTTAATGTTGTATTTGTTTATTTTAAATTAGCTGATATTTCCGTGTTAAATGTAAACATAGTTTTATCATCGTCTAATAAAAAATTTCAATGAGATTAAAAGAAATTATATAAATTTTTTGATATTTTGTATTTTTTTTGCTCCTTTCTTCATTGAGGAAATCCCCACTATATTCCAATAGAAATGCATAAATGCAAAGAACAATCAATAGCAAAAAAGCATCAATAGGAAATCTGATTAATTATGCATTTTTTAACTCGCTGCAGTATTTTTCCTTCCTGTAAATAATTCTATTTTAAAAAATAACGGAAGTCTAGATAAATAACATCCCACAATATTCAGGCATTACTTGTTTGATTACAAAAAAATGAGTTCACTTATCGAGATTTCGGAGAAGTAATTGCGCAATTTTTAACTCTTCATTATGAATAACTGGATAAGACTTACATAACTAAAGAGATAAATAAGTTAATCAAATTAAAATTTTTAAATATAGAGAAAATAAGCAATTTAGATCAAAGATCGAACAAGTGAAACCTTGAGGCTTAAAAATAATTAAAAAATTTTTAATTAATAGATACGAAAGATTGGACGCTACTGAGCGCACTAGATTGACCAAAAATGATTATTTGCATAGCTTCGGGATACCAAAAATGATAACAAAAGCTGTAACCTTTAGGTCTTCTTTATCCTTTTATTGATATTTTAACTGTTACTTTTATTAAAAAATACAATTTTTAATTACTTCATTCAAATTCAAAAATATTTAATCTATTTTGTAATTTAGAAAAATTTTCAAAAAAAATTATAAATATTAGTATTTTAGTTTTATAATTTTTTATTTTTGTATTTTGATTTAATTTTGTGAAAAAAATGTGTGCAAAACGTACCCTGTTTAAATCAGGTGCACCTCACAACTACACATTCAAAAACCAGCTCAAGACTGCTTGTAGAAAAAAGGAAACAAATCAAGATTTTTACAGTATTTCCTCCACCACAAATGCTGAAGTCAGCATTCAACATATTCTATACATAAATTGTCGTAAACTTATTTATAATAATTACATACATACATGCACAAGGCAGACACACATAATTTAATTTCTTCTTTAATTACTCATGGAACTTACCATTAGTGTAACAAAGACAATGCGCTTGATTGTTGTTTAATTAAGTTGAAAATGATCTTAAGTATTATATTATCAATTGCGATTTGACCTCAATTTTACATATTTTTTATGGTTTAAATTTTAAAAATTTATTACATATATTTATAAATTATTTATAAATGGGGGTACTTTTAGGTCTAGAAATGGGACCCAGTACCGTAACTAAGAGCTTGGGGGCCCTCCCCTCCCGCAATATCCAGAGTGGGGCCCATTCCATACCCATTCCGTTAATAATCATTTTATTTAATCATAATTCGATTGTATAACGAAATTTAATACTAAACGATGTTTCTGGGGCCCTTTCTATCCTGGGGCCCTCCCACAACGCGTTATTTACCCACTGATAGGACCATTTAGTATTATTTTTTATTCGACTTCCAACATGAAGAGATCTGGATGAAGTGCCTTATTTAGTTAACGGCAACTAGCCAACTTTTAAGTTCATCATCCGAACCAAAATGCAAAATTGATCTCCATTAGCTTCAGATATTTTTACAAACTTTGAAATATACCTAAAACTTTATTTATTTATTAATCTTTTGTGAGAAATCCAACATGAAGAGATCTAGACGAAGTGCCTATTTTTAGTTAATGACAACTGGACAACTTTTAAGTTCATCATCAGAACCAAAATGCTAAAATGGATCTCCCTTAGCTTCAGATATTTTTAAAAACTTTTAAATATTCCTAAAACTTTATTTATTTATTAATCTTTTGTGAGAAATCCAACATGAAGAGATCTAGACGAAGTGCCTATTTTTAGTTAACGACAACTGGACAACTTTTAAGTTCATCATCAGAACCAAAATGCTAAAATGGATCTCCCTTAGCTTCAGATATTTTTAAAAACTTTTAAATATTCCTAAAACTTCATTTATTTATTAATCTTTTATGAGACATCCAACATGAAGAGATCTAGATGAAGTGCTTATTTTGAGTTAAGGACAACTGGACAACTTTTAAGTTCATCAACAGAACCAAAATGCTAAAATGAATCTCCCTTAGCTTTGGATATTTTTAAAAACTTTGAAATATAAAACTTTATTTATTTATTAATCTTTTATGAGACATCCAACATAAAGACATCTTGATAAAGTGCCTATTTTTAAGTAAGGACAACTGGACAACATTTAAGTTCATCATCAGAACCAAAATGCTAAAATGGATTTCCCTTAGCTTTGGATATTTTTAAAAACTTTGAAATATAAAACTTTATTTATTTATTAATCTTTTATGAGACATCCAACATGAAGAGATCTAGATGAAGTGCTTATTTTGAGTTAAGGACAACTGGACAACTTTTAAGTTCATCATCAGAACCAAAATGCTAAAATGAATCTCCCTTAGCTTTGGATATTTTTAAAAACTTTGAAATATAAAACTTTATTTATTTATTAATCTTTTATGAGACATCCAACATAAAGACATCTTGATAAAGTGCCTATTTTTAGGTAAGGACAACTGGACAACTTTGAGGTTCATCATCAGAACCAAAATGCTAAAATGGATCTCCCTTAGCTTTGGATATTTTTAAAAACTTTGAAATATAAAACTTTATTTATTTATTAATCTTTTATGAGACATCCAACATAAAGACATCTTGATAAAGTGCCTATTTTTAGGTAAGGACAACTGGACAACTTTGAGGTTCATCATCAGAACCAAAATGCTAAAATGGATCTCCCTTAGCTTTGGATATTTTTAAAAACTTTGAAATATAAAACTTTATTTATTTATTAATCTTTTATGAGACATCCAACATAAAGACATCTTGATATAGTGCCTATTTTTAGGTAAGGACAACTGGACAACTTTTAAGTTCATCATCAGAACCAAAATGTTAAAATGGATCTCCCTTAGCTTTGGATATTTTTAAAAACTTTGAAATATAAAACTTTATTTATTTATTAATCTTTTATGAGACATCTAACATGAAGAGATCTAAAGTGCCTATTTTTAGGTAAGGACAACTAGACAACTATTAAGTTATTATCAGAACCAAAATGCTAAAATGGATCTCTCTTAGCTTCGGATATTTTTAAAAACTAGAAATATAAAACTTTCTTTATTTATTAATCTTTTATGAGACATCCAACATAAAGACATCTTGATAAAGTGCCTATTTTTAGGTAAGGACAACTAGACAACTATTAAGTTTATCATCAGAACCAAAATGCTAAAATGGATCTCTCTTAGCTTCGGATATTTTTAAAAACTAGAAATATAAAACTTTCTTTATTTATTAATCTTTTATGAGACATCCAACATAAAGACATCTTGATAAAGTGCCTATTTTTAGGTAAGGACAACTGGACAACGATTAAGTTCATCATCAGAACCAAAATGCTAAAATGGATCTCCCTTAGCTTCGGATATTTTTAAAAACTAGAAATACAATACTTTATTTATTTATTAATCTTTTATGAGACATCCAACATAAAGACATCTTGATAAAGTGTC
This sequence comes from Malthinus seriepunctatus, assembly GCA_963924605.1. Classification (NCBI taxonomy): domain Eukaryota; kingdom Metazoa; phylum Arthropoda; class Insecta; order Coleoptera; family Cantharidae; genus Malthinus; species Malthinus seriepunctatus. The sequence continues at coordinate 14,846,281 of OZ004601.1, read as the reverse complement.
TATTTTTAGGTAAGGACAACTGGACCACTTTGAGGTTCATCATCAGAACCAAAATGCTAAAATGGATCTCCCTTAGCTTTGGATATTTTTAAAAACTTTGAAATATAAAACTTTATTTATTTATTAATCTTTTATGAGACATCCAACATAAAGACATCTTGATAAAGTGTCTATTTTTAGGTAAGGACAACTGGACTGCTATTAAGTTCATCATCAGATAACTAAGAAAAAGCTAATATTTTCAATAATATCGTAATGATCAATTTATTTTATTGAAATAAAAATTACAACAAACTAATATGTACAAAAATCGACTTATATACAAAACAGTTCTTGTTACACAATTGCATTTCAAATTAAATGCTACATTAAATGTACAATTTTATTTAATTAAATGCATTTTCAAAAAATAATCGAGTTAATATTTATTTTTGTAAACACTTAATGTAACATTAATTGAAATCACAATCATCACCTTATCTTATAAATACAAAATATAGACTGTTAGGCACAACTTATACCATTATTACCACATTACGGATGTATTAAATTTTCACTACTCACAATAATTATTCTTAATATATCGTCAAAATGATTGTGGTAAAAAAAATGCAAAAAACCAATTTAACCAACGTTCACTTTAAAGCTCTCCAATTTATACAACCGACTTAGTTAAAAAATAAATTACAATCAACAAAATATTTGTTGCAATTATTAACCTTAAGACTAGAAAGATATGTGAATGAATTAGTATAAAAATTCACATGAAGCTTAAAATTAAACAAAAAAAAAACGATTTAAATGCACCTAAAACAAATTAACAACTTGTGTAGCAAATGAAAGATGTGCTCACATAAAGTTTCGTCTCCTACTATTATTTTAATGTTTAATCTCGACTTATTTTATAAATAATAAAGATTTGGAGGGAAGTTTGGCACTCTATTCTAGTTTACAGGAGACTTTTTTTGTAATTAAGCTTAAATGTTATTGTTTTCACGATGGTTCTTTATTTTTGACAAAACTTTCAAATTGTCATTCACAGCCATATTTTTAGGATATTGTCTTTGGAGTTGTTACGATATTTAAATATTGTTAAAAAAAATTGTTTCCTTTTCATTTGATGCACAATTGTTACTCGATGTGAGCAAAAATGACTAATTAAAACATTTTTAACGTTAGCAAAATAATCAAAATTAGTACACATAGTTAATGTGATTTTAATTATATTAACGCTTAACTATTCTATTCTAATTTTAATCGTTTACTAAACTCTTCTTGTTGTCGTTCTCTCCATTCTTTTTTAGGTTTTGATCGTTTCAATTGACCATCCCTATTTGAAATAAAAATTAGCAAAAAGTTTAATATTAGAGTTAATTTAACTCACCAAACTAAATCAACTAATCCTCCTTGTTTGGCAATTACTCCTTTAACTCTATTAGCGAAATCGATTGCGGTTTCGCCTTCGTTTCTATACATTGGTGGTAAATACCAAACGTCACATACAATCGCCCAACTTGTCATCATCATGTATAAATATTGCATCATCGAATAACGACTACTATTCCAAAAAGCGTCACCAAATTTAGGATCGTACTTAATAGCTACCGGATATATCACGCTTCCAACCTCGAAACTACCCTTTTTAAATTGCATCACGGAAGTATTGTTAATGCACGTGCCTTCTGGAAAAATTAAAATTGGTGGATTTCTAGGATTGGAAACGTGCTCTTTCAACCTGTAAACATAAATTATTAGTAACGAACATTAACCAAACAGAACAACTTACTTCGTGGTAACTGCATGTCGATCTCGTACTTCCGAACGTTCGAACCAAATGTGGGGTGAAGCGCGTGCTAACGCTCGTTGTAAAATACCCAAAAAACCGCCGTGACATTGTCCAATCTATAAATTTTTTTATTGTTATTTTCGTTGTGCTTACAGCACAGTTTTGAAAAAGTAGCGAACTAAGCGTATCGAAGCGTATGAAAAAGGCTTGGAAAAGTTGGTAATTAAAGGTGCTTGAAGCTATAATTTTGTTAACATACAAAATTAAAACTCAAGAGCAATCTTCCAAATTTTTGGGACAGTAAAATATATTCATTTACTGCATTTTAACTTTTAGTCTTAATTTTTTGAACAACTTTCATTATGTAAAACAATAAATGACTTTTTGAATAAATAACTTATATAAAATTTGCTGCAGCATAATTATACCGAGAAATACCTATTGGAGAAATACATAAACTGTTTTAAATTGGCAATATTTTTAGATAAGTAAAGAGTATAAAATTTTAATTCTTGTTCATGCAATTAATTATTGATTAAACCTTTAAAAGCCATTATTATTTCATTTATAAACAGTTAGTAGGAATTCATAACGTGTTAATAAATTTTTAATTTAAATAATGATGTGCTCTCTCTGTCACTTAAAATTTTTGTTTCGTCGAACGAATTTTGAGCAAAAAAAGAATTAAACACCCTTATCCATTTCAGGCAGTATAGCCAGTAAGTGTCGGTCGACATCTTCAATTTACAAGAAAATACTATTCCTAAAGGATCTCAGAAAGATTTTTTTAAACAAATAAGTTTTGGCTTCATAGAAATCTTCTAATTCTTCTTCTATTAATAACACTAATAGTCATAATTCCTGATAGAATAAGGTTTGAAGATGGCAATGACATATTTGTATATAGGAAATAAGAGCCTAATTAGTAAGAAAAGTCCTATTAAACTTAGTGTAATAAAAAAAATGTTGGGTAAAAACAACATCCTCTATTTTTCTAAATTACATCAAATTCAATTGGACTTTTCTCACTAATTAGGCTCTTATTTCCTATACGCAAATATGTCATTGCCTTCTTTGAACCTTACCCTATCAGGAATTACGACTATTTGTGATATCAAGCGGATATTAAAGTCGCTAACGGTTACGAGCGGAATGTCTAAATATCAACTTTCCCGCCCGTTCGTTAGAAACTGCCCTCTTAAGTTGTAATTCTTTAGGTTTAGATACTGAATTCAAGGTTCAGTTTCAAAATGTTGTTCAGACAAAGCGTATTTTTTCAAAAAACTCTTTTCGTACACAAGTGGTACTAACGTTGGGATCTCGGAAACCGGAAGAGTTAAAAAATCGGTTAAATTAGCAAATAGTTGCACATTTTGATGACCTTTAAGAATCCGTTTACAAAATTTCAAAATTCAAAATGGTTTCCGAGATAACGCAGAAAAACTTTGCAATTTCATTATTGGTCTACAGGGTTATTCAAATTCCAGGTCCAACATAGGGATCTCGAAAACTGTGATAGATACAAAGTTGGTTAAATGGGGTCAAAGTTGCGTAATTGGATAGCGAATAATATTAAAAAAATAAAATAAAAAAATTTCTCTTAGGTTCCGAGATTTCTGAAAAAATCGAAATTTCCGAAAATCTTATTTATTTTTTTCTGAAGTTGTTTTCAAAGATATCAGAAAACTAAAAACACATTTTCGTTGCACCTTTTTCATCTCTACAACATAGCAATTTTAGATTTTCAAAAACGCGTTTCGGTTTTAAGTTTTAAATTATCATCAACTCAAAAATTTTAAATACCGACCTGTTTTTTTATTTTATTTTTGAATTTAGCTTTTTATTATAAATGCAATGACTTATCAAAAAAAAATTTATGTTTAATATCTTTGAAAAAAACTTCAGAAAAAAATAAATAAGATTTGCGGAAATTTCGATTTTTTCCAGAAATCTCGGGACCTAATGGAAATTTTTTAATTTTCTTTTTATATAGTATTTGCTATCTAATTACGCAACTTTGCCCCCATTTAGCCAACTCTGTATCCGTTACAGTTTCCGAGGTCCCCATTTGGCCCTCGAATTTGAATAACCCTGTATAGTTTCAAAATGGCTTACTTTAGAAAAAAGATTCTCAGGAAAAAGTTTTGAGGAGGTCAAAAAATCTATCTAACGATACCAAACTCGACTTTTTATCACATCGACGCTAGGCGTCGCGACGTTCAACTTTGTATTTTTTTATGGAGACCTATTATTTACTTTGCAGAAAATTACTAAGTTGGCTTGTCTAAATTCATATACCAAACAACAACTTTCTATCTTGTACTTTTCTTGATTTACACAACTTCTTAGGTTATGTTATGTTATGTTAATATCTTACTTTATGTTATTTTTTAAGATGAAAAATTACGACTAAAACTTAGTTTTAAATTAGTTAATTATTATTTATTAAATCATAGTAATGTAATTTTATTACCTGATTAACTTACTTTTTTAAAACTAAGTTTTGTTTTAGTCGTTATTTTTCATCGTAAAAAATAACATAAAGGAACATATTAACATAACATGAAAAGTTGTGTACATCAAGAAAAGTACATGTTGGGTATCTAAATTTAAACAAGCCAACTGAGTAATTAAAAAAAATGATAAGAAAATTAAAAGTTAAACATCGCGACGCCTAGCGTCGATGTGATAAAAAGTCGAGTTTGGTATCGTTTGATAGCTTTTTTGACCTCCTGAAAATATTTCCCAAACTTTTTTTCTTCTAAAGTGTAATTTCCTTATAATTCTTAAAGGTCATCAAAATATGCAACTTTTTGCTAATTTAACCAATCTCGTAAACTCTTACCGAGATTCAATGTTAGTATCACTTAAAAAAATCACCTTGTATGACAATGTGACCATAAGGAGTAACAACCGTAATTTAAAAACAAATTACCCTTTGGCTATGGCTTTCTCGCGACAGAAAGCTTCTAACATTCATTGCTTACCTACGACAATTTAAAAAAAATAAAATCATTAACGTGTGACCTTTAAATTTCATATTCAAATATAGAACATAAATTTGAATAATTTGGTGCTACTACAATGACTTTTTTTAACTTCCTACTACAAAGCAAATCTAATCAATTTTCAGTTCTTTGCATAAAATGTTTTGCGTTTCTACCAAATAATCGTTTAAAACATAGGTAGCGTACCTTACATCAAATTCAAAAGGCTGTTGTTTGTAGAAATTATTTTAATAACTTCTTGTAAAATTTAGTTTCAGTTCCTTTGTGTTAAAATGGTTTTTCGAATGAATTTCGAGACTTTACAGCAGTGAGTAACATGAAAGTGACGATGTGTATTAGTATCTTTTTTAATTGTTTTAATTCTAATCTAAAATGACAATAAATTATGTGATTCTGATATGCATAATCTGTATAATATATGCTTTTATAATTACTATGTAATGTTCCTCATTATTATGTACAAATTATGAGAGATTATGATAACATGACAATGCAGAAAATTCAATATTTGTACTGAACACTAAATTTTCAAGCATTTTATTAAAAACTTATCTTCAATAACTTTAATCTTCCAACTTTCCAATAATTGAACTTCTACAAAAACAATTTTTTTTACATTTAACCTACCAGTGAATAACAATTATCACACATTAAAACCAAGACATCAATTGGCGACGTATGATTCGCAACACATATCCCATTTTTAGGCCTGTTTTCCGGATTGTGATATATAAATACAGAAGATAATGCACTCGATAATACCCCAAAGCACATAACAGACACAAATCGATTTAACCACTGCTTGACTTTATCATTGGGAACGCACCCAACTAACGCGGTGCAGAGAGTCAACCACATCACCTGGAATAATTTTTTAAGCTCACAAAACAAGACAAAACATGACATTATGATTTTTTTTTAAACCCTAAAAAAGTAACTCGGACAATAAGGAACAGATAAAAAATAAAGCAGGTACAGCAAGATTACATGTTCAACCCTATAATTAATCAAGTAGTAGCAGTTCCAGCATCGATACCTGTATAAACAAATACACTCACCAAAGAATAATTCATATCGGTCGATAAAAGAATAACATCGATAGGAGAAGTGTGATTTGCAACACAAACTCCACCTAAACCCGGTCTATATTCTTTATTATGAAAGGTTATAATGTTAGAAAGAGAACGAGCCATTATACGAAATGACATAACATAAGCTTTGTAGTAGAAAAAACGTTTTACTCGACCCTCCGGTATGTAACCTACGATTGCTGTTGATACTACCAAAAATACGACCTAATAAAAAATAAATTAAATTGTTAACTTGCTTTACAAAACAAATTTGTTTTCAACAACAAAGAGGAGTCAACTGTAAATTCTAAATTGCGCTTTAAATGGCCACAATTTAAATTCTTTTGTTTTAAATTAAAATTCAACTTTCACGATTACTATTAAGGAAATTAATGAAAGATTATAAAAAAGTTGTTTCTTGTTAATGGAGCTCATCTATTTTTCAAAGAGCTGCAAAACAATGGGGCCGTTTATGAATTTTTAAAAAATAATTGGAAAGGACTAAAAAGTAAAAGACATTGCTAACTATTCAAAATAAGTAATTATCAAAGTACACATAACATTAAATTGTGTAGAATAACTAGCACCAGGGTTAGTTACACTATAAATCTGCAAAAATCATTACAAACTGTCTAGTTATGAAGTTATTTTTCATCCATTTTTTAAAACAGATATATAGGATGTCAGGTGGGTTAACAGATGAGATGACAGATGACCCCCTGACTTATTATGAAATGGCATGGATCCCCCCTTTATGGTGACAGATGACCTTGACATATGAACTCCCCTGACATTGACATATGGTAACAGATTTATATTTGACACATGGTAACTATAGTAACGGACAACGCCCCATTTCTCTAAACCAATCTCTATCCTACTTCCCCCACTCCACCTTTCTCTAACCAATCCCTAACCTACTTTCCCCACTCTCTCTATCTCCATCTTTTTTTACATTTCTGTCTTTTTCGGACCTTACTGCGCATTTCCGTTAACCAATGTGTTTTTTATTGTGTGAATAACCCAATTTGTCTTGTAAAGCAATATGGACAACAAAAAATATTTAATAATTTGCAGTACTCGGTTTCCAAGTTTAAACAAAAAGAAAACCTCCTTTGGACCTAATAAAGTTGAGTTACATTATTAATCTCACAAAAAAGTATATTTTATCATTGTTAATTAAATAATTAAACTATTCTGTATACTTACACCAAAGAAGCAAATGAACACTCTTAGTGGAAATAAGAAAAAATAACGTATAAAAAATCCACACATCCAAATAACTGTTAATTTCCACGAAATAAATTCGTAATGTGTGTTTGTGCGTGTAAGCAAATTCCAATTTTTTAATTCTTCCGTTTCGAAACGCGAAGTAACTTGGTCTTCGATTATTGCTTCGATTCCAACTTTGATGTAATCGAAACAATTTGATAAATGGAAATTCTTTTCCTGTAACACCTTCGTTAGAAAATTGATAATATAAATTAAACAAATACTTACAGTTGAAAGGTTTTTGTCATCTTCTTCTGAAACTTTCGTGTCTTCTGTATTATTGGGTGGTTCAGGTACAAGTATTAAGGTATCATTTCTATCGATGAGAGTGTTGCCGTTTTGTTGTGGAAGATATCCATTTTTGTGTGCTTTATCGTCGTTGGGTTTGTGATTATTTTGTGGAACGTTTTTATCTGGATTTGGTTCTTCGCTATATCCTTCATCTTCGTCACTATCGTCGTCACCGTTTCTTTTCCTAATGTTATCTTCTATATTTTTACGTCCATACTGCAACAAGAGAAAAGATTTTTTTTAAATGCTATTGTAGAAGGCTCAAATATACCTTACACTATTCACGATTTTCGAATCAGTTCTATTAAATTATATAAGGTCTGTTAAGTATATAAATATTTTATTAATTTTTGAATTTTATTTCTGTGGTGAAAGCGAGTATAATAAAATATTAATTATCCAAACTCTTTACTCTCTTATTAATTTTTAATAATTTTTTTTTTTCTTCTTTTCAAGAGTAACAATAGAAAGTGAAATTATCATGAATGAATTCAAAAAAGTTTATGCAAGAACTATTACAAGATTACAAGGTTTTTGATGTAGGTAGGTTTTGTATGTGAATGTAACAACTGTTACAATTCAAAATATTACTTATTGGTTTTAAAAATTGAACGTTTGACCTAAATATTCTGATTAATTATTTAAAAGACCAAAAACTAAAAAGTTGGATGTAAATTAAAAGAAATATAATATTGATTGGCGAGTGTTAAAAAAACATAAATCTATAAAATAGGTAAACGTATTGTTATTGTAATACATTATGATATAAAATATAATTTATTTACTGGATATGAGTAACTCGAGGAGTAACTATTGTGCAATTGACTGAGTAACTATACAGTGCAATTCTACTTATTGTTCTACTACACAAAAAATTGCGAGATGCGAGACGAGAAACGCTCATTTCTCACGATAAATCTCACAAGTGAAGCTCGAGGGGCTTCACACGAGTCTCGCAAAATTGTGAGAATCTCACATTCTCGCCTCGAAAAAATTGCGAGATGCGAGGCAAGAAACGCTCATTTCTCGCGATAAATCTCGTCAGTGAAAGAAAGCCCTAGCTATACGTATTTGATTTTGTTCATTCTCAATTATTATTCTTATGTTTATGTTAAAGGATATTTTTTCAATTTTCCTATTCTCATCCATCTTTTTCTGTCTTTTGAAAGGCGTATCGCCACGTTCGTATTAGTGAAAATTAAAATCGTGCGCAATCAGTTATTAAAAATCGATCAATTACTGCACTATTTAAATGGAATATATTTGGATAATAAATACATCGAATGGCCTTCATAAAATATACAATATAAAAATTGATATCATAATCAAAAATAATTACATCACTAAATCACGATCGTTTTTGTTGTATTGTTCAATAAAAGTAAAAACTCCTTGTAATTGAAAGTAGTAATTAAGTTATTAATTTTTAAAAGTCGAAACACAAGTTTTCAAACATTTCAATTTAAAAATCTTAAAATTAGGATAGAAAACACAAATAATAGATTAATAAGTAACGACTTGGAAATATTACAAATTGTTAAATAAATGATCAATTTTCTTAAAAAATTGAGTATAATGATTATGTGGTCAAAATCGAATTAAAAGTACCTATATCCACTTTATGTAATGCTAATGAGACGCATTACTTTTTATTTAGATACAGGGTGGCTCGTGTAGTTTTGGTTTTCAGAACATTTCGGATATTATATGCATCATCAGGCCAACATTTCATTTTCATAGCATAAAAAGATAGTGAAATTCAAATTTTGCTACCCTTATTGCACAATAGAAGAATGTAACGATTTCATCATTATACAGGGGGTTTACAGACCTATTTTGAATATGGAAGATCTCAGACCAACAACAGTCGACTATAGTTTATTGGCCTGATACTAAGATATACCTAGATTTGGTTCTCACGGAATGAAATATTCCTAGATATGAAGTTTTATCAAACCACACTTTGGATATGTAAGTAGTTTGGGTGCTATAATAGTCCAAAAGCGAATTTTTCGTTTTTGGCAGTGACTCATTTATATTCGTTATTACTCGTATGAGACACCCAACCAAAATTTAATTTCCACTTTCCAAAGTGATTTTTAAAGAGATGATCTATTCAGAATTCCAAAAATTCTGAGTTTTGCCCAATAATGCACAAACCGTTTTGTCTGTAGACCTCTTATGGCTTTCGAAGTATTCCGGAAAACCATCAAACACGAACTACTCTGTACGTTAACTAAAGACGAAGCATGACGTACATTCATTCTTAAATAATTGCACTAAATTTGTTTAAATAACAATTGAGAGATTATTACGTACTTGTAAGTACGTTTAATAATATCTAATAAAATTGCCAACTTAACAGCAAAATACCTGTCTAATCAAATACCTAAGTAGAGATATTTTTTTCAGATAAGTATGAACAATATGATTAAAGTTCATAAATAATACTTTAACTATAAAACAATATTTAAATCGAACTTTTAAACCTCGATCAATCGGTTGCAACGACAGATGAAATTTTAAACAATTTCTCCCAATTTAGGAAATAAGTAATTATTTTATAAAATGCGAGCAAAACCAAAAATGTGCGTTACGTAGATACATAATTATTTATAAGGAGAAAGTAATTATTTACGTTTGAATTAATTAATTTTTACTGTTTTACGAAAGTCTCGGAGTGCCTAAAATGGCATAAAATTGACATGGGAAATAATTTTTCAATACGATGGTGAGCCAGCACACATCAAATATATTGTCACGAACTATTAAAGAAATATTTTTGGAAAGAATTAAATTGGTCAAATAAAGTGACCAGCTCACCAGAGTTCTTAAGGTTCTAGATTTTTCTTAATCATTTAAAAATGATCTATCATAAAAAATTGTATCCCTGTTTTGCTACGAGGTCCTGATAAGAAAATATAATTTTTTCCACTGCTTAATCAACTCTAGTTTTTACAGAAAGTCCTCAGTTTTTACATCAAGGATCATGTCTTTGCCTCAGAACAACAGTAGGGCATCAAAAAAAATACGAAATCTGTATTTTTGGCATTGAATGCCTGCATCTAATGGAACACTAATGGCCGTTTGCACAGCTTACAGATTAACTGACAGATAGTTTATCTGGCGGATAAATTGCCAAAATATAATTTATTTGCCACATAAATTAAAATCGGTACAAAAGGACATAAGTAGCAGGTACCTTTGTAGAAAATTTATTCGTCAGTTATTTGATTTATCCTACAGTTATATAGAGGTGCAAGGTTTTTGATCCGCCAGATAAACACCAGATGTCCTACTGTTGCTCTGAGTCGACGATGTGTTCTGAATTAGACTATAGTTTAAGCAGTCTTAAAAAGTATGCACCATATGTGGGAAAATGTTAGTTAATTACTAACCGTGTGGGTTAACTTCTCGGTTAAATTCCTTCTCTTAAAAGCTTTTATCTCATTTATCAGTTAAAATCACATCTTTAAAGAAAATTTTGGCATTTCAAACTAGTAAATTTCGGCCTGTAAAGTTTGTTTAAAATAGAATATTTTAACAGCTCTTTACAATTTCAATGCAATTTCATATAAAAATTTGAGCAAACTCGATTTTTTCCTATGTACATATCTATTCTCTCGAAATTAAAAGAAGATCACGCAGTTACGTTTTCCCAAAAAAAAAGAGAGTTAAAATTGTGTCGTATAGCGTCGCTCATTTCTTCTATAGGAACAACCAATTTGAGCCACCCTGTATGTACATTAATTTTTTTATAGTCAAGGCAGTCAAGGTGAGTTCAAGTGCAAGTAATTTCGTAATCTCGCAAACGATAAAACAAAGTTATTTTACGTGTAAACATAATTTTTGTTTATAGTCTCGCATTTTTAAAACGTTTATAATTAACTTCCTACCCCTTCCCTCTTTTCAGGTTTTATTAAAATATTATCAAAATTTTAAAACCTTTTCAAAAACTAAATCGAATTTGAATTGAGAATAAAACGAAAAATATGACATTGAAAAGCCGACTTCCCAAATTCTCGATAACAGAATTTAAATAATCTTATCAGAGCGGTCTTAAAAAGTTATTGATTAAAAAATCAAATTTGCGTAAAAAATAACTTCAATTTAAATTAATTATGTTATTATTAAAAACAACTCTAATTTAAAATATCGATTGATGAATTACCTAATCCGAGACCTAAACCCTTAACTTTCGTGATCGTTTCAAAAAACGTTTTATTGCTCAAAATTGCTTTTCTGCAATAAATGCTAAATAACCATGACCAGGTATATTCATTCAAGAAAATATAACGATAATTACACCTTATAATAATTTATTATTAATTATACCGTAAAGTTCAAAACATGGAATTACATTTAAAGAAGGATCGAGGAGTATATTATGTTTTGTACTACTTTGGTACAGTCAGTCTCACAATTATTGTCCACCTTGACTATATGGCAGAGTGGTTATTAGCCAACAACGACAAAAGGGCAGAAGGAGAGGTTGTTGATTTACTACTTGTTGGCAAAATAAAGTTACCCCTCAATTTAAGTATGGGATGTTATGATAGCTACATCCACAATTTGCGCTAAACGTACAGTCAGGGTGGCCATTAATTGTAAGGCTGACTGTACTTTTCAATAAAATAATTACAAGCGCAAATAATTTAATAACACACAATAACATTACAGTATTCTATCTATACAAAATCCACATGATTACAAACTTTTTGTTAGAAAAGATGTCAACTACTACTAGAACAACTGTCATCGTTACGACAAAACGTTCAATTGAAAAATACATATTCAATACTAGTTCAATACCTAACTGTTTTGCCTTCAAGAGGCACAGAATATCTAATTTTGCTCCATATGCCTTTAGGTCAACCTATTTACATGCTTGAAACAATGCAGAAGATTACTTGATGCCTATCTCAAAGACAAGTAAAAGTGAAAATAAGAGAAATTATTAACGAGTATAACCACTCGAAAAAAATTTTCAGGAGCATGACGACCTAAACCACAACCAACCAACCCCTAAAAAAGACTTCGTCTTCGTGAGGAACGATTCTGAAAGTGAAGAAAAAGTCAAGGGAAAGCCTGACGATCGTTATCTAAACAGTGCAATTAAGTGCATAGAAATTATGTAGCTTACTGAGTTTTATTAGTTTAAACGCTTGAAAATTGCACTTGAACAAACGCAGTTTTTAAGTTTTAAGACGGATTGGTACGAAACCTTCATTTAAATGTTATTAATGTAATGCGGAGATGCCGACAAATAATAACAAAAACGATTCTAATAAACAAGGTACAAAGTTTGTTATAAAATTAGGTTAGTTATATTAATAACTTAACAAATATCAATATTTTTTGTATCAAAAGTTAAAACTCATCTAATTATTAAGTACTTGAATGATTTCATTAATTATTTAAATTAGTCATGTTTCATCAGCACCTCTAAAAAAGTTGAGAATATTAGTACCGATAGGTGTACCTCTGGTAAAAAATTAATACTTGAATCTAATTTGCACTCAATAAAGTACCCAAATCAAGCTGAATTCGCCTAACAACAATATTTAAAATAAACCACATAAATAATTTACAACTCAACTAACGCAATTATATTGTTTGTATTATTTATAGCAAGTTTAAAAACAGTAATAATTCGTAAAGATTTGGGCTATTTTAAGGAATTAAAAATTAATGCAAATTAATCAGAACAACATTTCTCCTACACCTTACTCATAAAAGTTATTTTCAAAATACAGACGTCCTAAAATATTGTAAAACTAGCACGTACGGTTGTGTAGTATGTTATTTAGTTATATTTAAATTTAACTTCCTTTATATTTAAAATAAAAGGAATCTCCCCAAACAAAGCTGTACAAAGTGCAATAGTTAAAAATTGATATAATCGATGTGTTTAGTCAGAATAAGTCGTATTAGTTAGTAATTTGTTATTATTTTTTAAAAAGTTTAAAACGAGATTCAAAAGTTTAAAGTTTAAAATGTTCAAAGAGCACAAATATGTTTTATCATTGATAAGAAGATACAAAGATAATAGTAAATAATATAACAGAGTAAAAAATAAACTTCGTTTTAAGATTTAATTGTGATAAATAGGTACTAATGATTTTTTTAGCAAATCACTTTCTGAAAAATTTCAATTTACCTAGATATTGTAATAAACTAATAGAAATGAACTTGTGTTAAATTCTCACAATTGTTAATTTTTATAAACTACATGGAAATGTGAGGTATTTTCACAATTATTAAATCTATAAATGGTCTAAATTTAGGTCAATTTAAATAGTGAAAAGGGAAAGGTATTGATGAATTCAAAATTCAGAAAAGAATTGTAAAATAGCCTCTTTTTACTGGCTGGAATCTTTGAACATCGATTATAGACAAGCTCGACTGAAGCAAAACTGATAAATCTGTAGTTTTCAGTAAAAAATTCGTTACCAAATTAGCAATTAAAATTATTCAGTGAAATATTCGTGCTTGTTTGCTTCAGTTAGTCGCATCTATTAGTTTGATCACGGCCTTAATTCTATAATAAAAAGTTCTTCATACCACAATGCCACAAAACAATCGGCGATGTTTAAAAAATTTAAAAAGAGCACTATTGTGGTAAAAAAGTAAGATTAATTCGACAGGTAATAAGAACTAAGTACTATGGAACACGATAATCTACAAGGTAACAAAATAATAATAAATAAAACTAATTTAGCAAAAAACGTTCATTTACTTCCGACATCTAACGACTCATTCAAAGCAAAGAAAATGAAGAGTAAAATTAGCTGGAAAGTACTGGTTCACAGGCATTTCAATTCAAATGTATGAAATACTTGAAGAAGCTGAAACATTATTAACTTCAAGAGAAATAATAAATCGAAAGATAGTTAAATTCTAAATCCCATGGTGATATAAAAAGTACCACGTGTATCTATATACAATTTTAGAGTCACGTTTTGTAGTTTAGTTATTAGTCATAATGACCATTAGAGATAGGTATCACAAAGCTCTTTCAATAGTAGGTAAACACAAACAATTTTCTAGAATCATCCAGTAGGTACAACAAGGTATAGTTTACTCACACGTATAAGATTTTTTTGCTTCTATAAGTCAACAGTTGCTCATTAGCTTATTCCAATACACAATAGCCATCTTAATCATATGCAAGCATCCCTTCTACTATGAGGATTGTAAAGTCACCTTTTATATTTACCGAAGCAAGTAGGTAGAGGAAAATACTCTTATCATATTATAAATATGTATACTTCTTCATTCTCAATTACTTTTACTTCACTTCGTCATTTTCTACGTCAATGACTGTCGTTGTCACAATTACATATTTTAAAGAATCCATCATCATAATATAAATATATATTTTAAAAGTTATTTTGCCTAATGGAACAACTAGATTAGAAAAGGTTATTCATAGCTAGAAAATTCAATTTGAAGTTTATAGAAATTTCTTTAGTCTTCTTCATAAATTCTTAATTCGTACAAGGGATGCTTGCATACGTCTTACGATGGCTATTGTGTATTGGCATAAGCTGATGTGATGAGCAACTGCTGACTTATAGAAGCTCAAAAATCTTATATGTATGAGTAAACTATACAACCTATTAATTAGTTATTTTGAATTTGGAAAAAAAATTGAGAATTTTTCTCTTTTTATAGCAATAAAAATGTAGTTAAATAATAACAATAAATTTGTGTGTACACGAAACACCGGGTTTTTTACATTATCTTATTAAAATGTTGATGTCAGACAACAACCTTAAATTAAAAGTACCTACACATAAACAAAGAATAGGAAATTGCAAACACGAAACTATCTTACAACTAATTGCATACAAAGTTTGTCTAATTGTCAGGAAATTATCAATAGTGTTTCAATTAAAATCCTATTTTTACTCCCGATAACTTACCGACGTTGGAAAATTGAAGAAAATGTACAAAAAAAAATATAATTAAGGATTTTTAATTTAGACAGTGAATGTATGATAGTAACTATAATTCTTTAATCTAATATTTATCTCCTACGACGTAGAAAAATTGAAAAATTTTCAACCAAAATCTTTGATTTATCACCCGGCTAACCTAATAGTTCTTTGCTTATTTACAATTTCACATTTTAATTTAACATTACAGTTATCAACAAATTATTTAACCCATTTATTTATAACTTTAATTAATAATATCTCGATGTCAATGTTGCTTAATAAAAGAAATATAACTTATCTCGATAAATGGAAAAATAAATTGCCATGTATCAAGAAAATAAATTATATAAAAAAATAACAATAACATCAATGAACCAATTTAATTACCTAAATATGTTACTGTTTAAAGATAAAATATGCCGCAATGGTCGTTTAATTTAAATTTTGAACTGGAAACAATGTTTCCTTTATCAGTACTATCAAAATCGTGAAAATTTCGTGCTTAGAACATGCACAAAGTAATAATCTCGATTTACGATAAGCTATAAGTTTCTATCGTAGATATTAATTTGCTAATAGAAGATTAGGATTAATTGCCCAATACGACTTAAAAAAATGACAATTTTTGATTATTTAAATCAAACGAATAAAATGACAAAATCACTATACAATTAAATCAGTTTTGAACAGTTGTTGATTTCCCATATTTTCATTTATTATTACTGTTTACTTTAATAATTTTACTTCATAAATTTCTGACCATAAATTTATTTTTGTTATGGAAAATAAAGTTCCTTAAATCCAAACAGAGCTATTATCGATGTTTATTTGGCTTGAAATATTTTCCAAATTGTTTATTACTGCCTCCGGTAACACATAATTTTGGTTGCAATTTGCATTACTTAAATCTTATTGTGTACTAGACAACAATTAAAACGTAATAATTATTTATATAAACATTATGAGCTAACTTTGATATAATAAATCTAGAAGTGGAAATAATGACATTGAATTTGCTACCTCGTGTGTTGTCATAAAGCAATTAAAGTAATATATGCCTAATGTTTTGAGAATGATCAAGGTTTTTTGAACATTATAGCAACTTTTGATTGATTCCACATAACCACACTCTTGTAATTTTTGATCCAAATCCAAACAAATCGTTTAAAAACTTATCCTAAAAACCAAATTTGATTTATCGAGCTTTCGAACAACTAACAGCCTCTCGACAAGATGATTCGAGCAATATAAAAATTAAACAAAGTGTCGCAATAAGTTAAAATAGCAAAACTTACCTCGAAAATTATAAGAAGAATCTTAACATATAATCGTCTTACACCTAAAGATTTTCCAATTGATGCTAAAAATATTATACACAAAATAAACATCAACAGTGGTGTCACAAATAAGGACCCCACAACCGCCACTGTACTCGACAGCAAAGCCATTTTTTTGACTAAAAAAATTTTACTTGCGATTTTACTAAATACTAATACCACTTCCACTTAACTAAAACAAAGTCAACTCACGTCATTATTATTACTTTACTCGTGTAGCCGTCATAAACGACGTAAGGCACAATTTTCCAATGAGTGACAGTTAGCAATGATGCAAACGTAACAAAACAAAATGTTCCTATTGACTAATATTTATTTTAAAAGTACAAGCTTTAACCTAAATAAATACTTGTTTTATTAAATTTTGTTCCTTTATTTACTTATTTATATGTTATTTATAACATTTTTAATAAGAACTTTCAAAAGAAATAATAGTTTAGCTTCAACTTCATCTAGGGAGAATTTCGTTTTGTTTGGTTACTTCACTTGAGTTACTATCCGTCAAATTTGATTTGACACTCGTCGATCAATTTTCATTAAATTTACTTTTTACATTTTAAGTATACTCTAAATTTTACCAAATGGCTGATTTAGCTGCACCAGTAAGAGTTGCACCATTAATTAAGGTAATTGAAACATAATTTGTGCATTACACGTTTTTATTTAATCTTCAATTGACTTATTACATAACCTTGTTGGATATTTTAGTTCGGACGTTGGAGTTTATTGACTGCCGGTATACTTTATGGCATTTTCCATCAAAACAGATTATCAAAGAAGGAAGGAGCTATTCGTGAAATAGAAACAAAACAAAAAGCCATTCGAGATGAAAAACTTGCGAAGGAAAAGAAACTTGCTGCCGATAGAGAACTTAAAGAATTAGAATCATTAGCTGGTATAAGATCATAAAATGTGTGTTTTTATTGTTAATAATTCAAGTAGTAGCGATATAATGAATGTAAAAATTTTAAATTCAATATTAAGAATAAAGAAGTGAAGTGTATGTTTCGCATATTGCTCTAGTGCGTAGTGGGTTGCATAACTTAATTGCAAAATTAAATTAAAATGAAATAATTTGAAGATAAAATTTATCTTCTAAAAAGTTTTAGATATCTTCAATATGTTATGAACTTCGTAAATTTTTTAATAGATGACGTTTATTGTCTATAAATTAATTTAATTTTTATATCGAACCAAACGAACCTCTCATTAAAAAAAATTTACTTACTACTCCGGGACATCACAGAAGCAGGTGTTTGGAAGTTTGTCGCTGCCCACATGGGCACGCATCAGTGGGGACCTGACCAAATATGACAAAATATGATAGATGCCGAGTTATAAAGTCCATCTCCTCAAGGCGCTTCCTGGCTGCGAAATCGACGAAGAAGTGATCCGCTGGCGCCGAAGGGTGTACTCAGCCAACTCCTCACGTTCAAGCTGGCGTGCTAGGTGTTTGATGTGGTGCTGATCATGAGGCGTATGGCCTAGAAGAGAGCATGGCCGACCTTGCCCTCGCCACCAGCATCTCGTCCGCCTATACAGTAACCCGAATGAGCACCGCCAAGTTCCATCGCACATCTCTCTGTGGACGTCACTCTGCTTCCGCGCAGACGGCCGTCACGATACACACCTCCTGGACAGCTAGAACCACAGTGTTACACAGCGTCAGTGCCATCATAGTTTTGACTGTATCCGTTAGCCAAGGTGCAGGTTTCTTTGTGAGTCTGACCCTAGTAAGAGGGGCATAGAAATCGAACAGGCCAATAATGCATTAATTAAGAAAAGGCACTTTATTATTTGCCCCCTGAATATATATTACATCCCTGAACGGTACCAATAACCAGATCCTCATTATTTTAGGCAGAAATACTTATCATTTTGTAGTTACGAAAGGACCTGTATACTACAGTCTTTCTGTAATCCACGAGAAGCTCACAGAACACAATGTCGTGATCTGCAATGTTATGATCTCTCAATACACCCGATCGCAAACATCTCTTGACATTTAAAAAAACTATCACGTCAAGCAAAGTTGACACTGGCCGGGCTATCCCCGTAGGCTGCTCGATAACCTGAGAGAGCCCAGGTTTCCAAAAAATCCACAAATTGTGACACAACCGCGTTCCCAACATTAAGTAGGTTCACATTAAGATCACCCATAAAAACCGCGACCAATTCGGTCCTTTTTTATAAATTTATACCCATCAATCATTCATTATCAAGCCACTAAAAGTCCATGTATTCCAACCAAATGTATTGATGTAGGTCAGACACGTAACTAGCTTCCTAAAATCAGGTATTAGGCACAACTTTTTTTGGGTGGACCAAGTACATAACATAACCCATAAAACTTTCAAAAGATGAAATATTTTGTTTATAATTTAGGTTCTACAGCAAACACTTGAATTTTCGCTTATTATCTTCAGGGTGGGCCGGTAAGCTTTTAAGTGGGCCTGGGCCTAGCCTGGTCCTCCCGGAGTTACGTGCCTGATTAGTGGCGTAACTAAGAGATTGGGGCCCTCCCGCACTATCCAGAGTGGGGTCCCTACCCACCATTAATAATTATTCTACTGACCACAAATCGATTTTATAACAAATTTTGATACTAAACGATGTTTTAGGAACCTTTTTTATCCTGGGGCCCTACCGCAACGCAGGCCCTGCTGGCCCGTTATTTACGCCACTGTGCCTAGATGTAGGAATTCCTTTATTTTATCTCAACAGGCACGTAACTAGCTTTAAAAATCAGGTGGGCCCAGAGCGGGTCCAATTTTTTTTGGGTGGGCCAAGTACAAGTACGAAATTTTTAAAGATTATAAGACCGTGGCCCTTAACAGAAAATTCAGGCCGAGCTCTTGCGAATAAGCTATTTGATACTCACAGAACACGAAAATCTGGGCGCTCGCAGTCCTTCAATGAAATTGTTAAAAATATTCGGTAAAAAAGTTTACAGTATTCGGGTTGCCACTTTGTCATTCTTTCATTTAGATGATATTAATCGACCAAAAAATTTGGCATCCCTCCACAGTGGCTTACTCAGCGTTGAAGTTGGGCCGAAGTCAACATTTTCAGACCATACAACTCCCAAACAGTATTCGGGCTGCCTTTTGGCAAATCAACTATTTTTGACCTAACAACTAAGAATTTGCATTTGGCACCCCTCTCTGGTGGCTTACCCGCTCCCCTCACTAATTAAAAGTTGTGTGTGAAGAGTTTATAAAATACCTGACAGTATTTAGGCTAAAATTTTAATAGTAACTCACTGGTTGTGTACAAGATCAAAAAATGTCATTGGCATCCAAATTCGATGGATGCTTCAGAATGCTTCCCAAGAAAGAAATGAACTTAAACTTAAAAGTTAGCTTTTTGCAATAGGTACATGACAGTATTGGGGCTCAATTTTTTATAGTAACTCACTGGCAGTATACAAAGATCAAAAAAGTCATTGGCATCCGAATTCAGTGGATTCTTATATGTAAATAATAAATTGCTTACTTTTGAAATGTGCCGAATGTTAGGTTTGTGTTTCCTACATTTACAAAAATGCTTAGATTTCGCTATCTTTACTTTCATTTTTCCAGGGTGGGCCAGCAATAATTTTGGGTGGGCCAGGGTCCACCCTGATGGCCCACCCGTAGTTACGTGCCTGTATCTCAAGCAAATGTCTGACGCTTTATTTGCTATCATACTATCATGCATCATAGATCATGTAATCACTAAATAAACCGTAATGGTCTCAATTATGTTACACATTGCATGTCTGCAGACACCTGTTAGTGAGGAGAAAGTCTACAGTGAGGGTGGTAGTTTAACATCCCAATTTATTGATAATATTCCATGGCCAATGTAAAGATGCCTTGGCTTTATACAAAATAGCATAATAGTCATTGCTTTTAATACAGATTAGTAATTTAAAAACATTTTTCAAGATTTCAAGTCCATAACTTTTTAAACTACTCTAAATCGGAATCTGGAGGAGGCACACAGCCCACACTGCCCCAATGTTAAAAAGTTAAAAATTGTTTTCAACCTTCAAAACTATTTTGTTGCCATTTATGTGCAGTCTTATTTTATTTTAATTTAATGAAAATTATGGTAATGATCTTACGTCACGCAACCATTTGCCGTATATGGAGGTGAGATCACACTGTGAGTAGGTCGCTCAATATTTCTGAGTATGGTTGGTCGGGCACGAGACCAATGAGTCATACTTTGAATTACCATAATAAGAAAACC
Source organism: Malthinus seriepunctatus (assembly GCA_963924605.1). Classification (NCBI taxonomy): domain Eukaryota; kingdom Metazoa; phylum Arthropoda; class Insecta; order Coleoptera; family Cantharidae; genus Malthinus; species Malthinus seriepunctatus. The sequence continues at coordinate 14,825,338 of OZ004601.1, read as the reverse complement.
TTTTTATTATTTAGAAAATTTCACTGAACTGGAAAATTTAGACCAAAAGACAACATGTTCAAAGTAAAAAATGATAAAAGTATAAAGTGATCGATTAAACTAGACTATTCCGTTTGTATTTTTTTAACGGAAATCCCCATGAGTTGGACCCTACCTAAATTGAGTAATCGAAACCTTCCAACTGCCCTTACTTTAGATACGTACTTTGTGTTTATTTATAGATGAGTTTAATTTTTTTTTTAAAGTACAGACATTCCAGACAATCTATTTTAGACTAAATATAGTATAAAAGCATCAAAAAACATTAAAAATAAGAGCTTTGAAGTGAACCGTGATGGCATGGGGTTAATAAACTTATTATTTATGTTCATGTATTTGTTCTTTCAAATTAAAAAATTTCAATTGTAAAAAACTTTTACTGTTTTTAAACAAATTAAACTCATGATCTTATTTCCAATCCTGTTTTAATTTCTTTACCGGCTTTCAACGTTTCCAACCACGCTCTAGTGAATGACACGACCTTATTTTACACCTGGATTAAAAACTTTTATTATTTTCCCTATTTCTGTTCTAATTGCTCATTAATTAATAAGCAAATAATGTAAATAATTAAAAACAAATTTAAATTGATTTATCGAATTTCCAATACCGTTCATCTTGATTTTGAAGTTGTAACGGAAATGTGACCACATGACGACCAATCAAAACGCGAATACTCAGGCGTTGGCTGTGACGTCACAGAACCTATATAAGCTCCGCGCGCAAGAAATTTGACGACTTTGTCACGTTTAGAAGGCTTCATTACTAGCATTTCTAAACTTACGCGTCGTTTTTCAAATTTTAGTGCTAAAAAGTTAACAAACTTTAAACAAAATGGTAAGTTTACTTGATTATAATCGCACTAGTGAATTGAACGTCGATTTTCAATCGTTTTAATTTAATCGACCAATTTATACGCATTGCAGTATACGTGTCGACCGTTAACCGGCGACGCCATTTGCAATTTTATTATCTTTTGTTTCATTTAATTCAAATTCAAATAATTATCGTTGATAATATTTCTCAACTGTTACTAAATTTTCGAATAAAATTTTAATTAAACTTAAATTAAAAATAAATGTATGTTTTGCGTATTTGGCGTGTCGATTTAAAACCTACTAGAGGCAGTGGTGGCGATGGCGATAGCTTTGTTTGAGTAGATTGTGTTATTAATAATGTCCTTTTTTATTACAGCGGAGGTTTTTCTCGGTACATGTTAGTACTCGCTTGAAAGCCAAAAACAACTACAAGTAAGATTAATTTTTTTTTTCTATTACAGCGTGAATGTATCTCAGTACATGTTGGTCAAGCCGGAGTACAAATTGGTAATGCCTGTTGGGAGTTATACTGCCTTGAACATGGCATCCAACCTGATGGTCAAATGCCATCAGACAAGACTGTTGGTGGAGGAGACGACAGCTTCAACACATTCTTCAGTGAAACCGGAGCAGGAAAACACGTACCTAGAGCTGTATTTGTAGATTTGGAACCTACTGTAGTTGATGAAGTCAGAACTGGCACATATCGTCAACTTTTCCATCCAGAACAACTCATCACAGGAAAGGAAGATGCCGCTAACAATTACGCTCGTGGACACTACACAATCGGCAAAGAAATTGTTGATTTGGTACTCGATCGTATTCGTAAATTGGCCGACCAATGCACAGGATTACAAGGATTTTTGATTTTCCACTCATTCGGAGGTGGTACTGGCTCAGGTTTCACTTCATTACTCATGGAAAGATTATCTGTTGATTACGGAAAGAAATCAAAACTCGAATTTGCAATTTATCCAGCACCTCAAGTTTCAACTGCTGTTGTAGAACCATACAATTCGATCTTAACCACACACACCACTTTGGAACATTCCGACTGTGCTTTTATGGTTGACAACGAAGCTATCTATGACATTTGCAGACGTAATTTGGATATCGAAAGACCCACTTACACAAACTTGAACAGACTCATCGGACAAATTGTTTCTTCTATCACTGCTTCTCTTCGTTTCGATGGTGCTCTCAATGTCGACTTAACTGAATTCCAAACCAATTTGGTACCTTATCCACGTATTCATTTCCCATTGGTTACCTACGCTCCGGTCATTTCTGCTGAAAAGGCCTACCACGAACAACTTTCCGTTGCTGAAATTACCAACGCCTGTTTCGAACCAGCTAACCAAATGGTCAAATGTGATCCTCGTCATGGAAAATATATGGCATGTTGTATGTTGTACCGTGGTGATGTGGTACCAAAAGATGTTAATGCAGCTATTGCAACCATCAAGACCAAGCGTACAATCCAATTCGTAGATTGGTGTCCAACCGGTTTCAAAGTTGGTATCAATTATCAACCACCAACCGTTGTACCAGGAGGAGATTTGGCCAAAGTACAACGTGCCGTATGCATGTTGTCTAATACTACTGCCATCGCCGAAGCTTGGGCTCGTTTGGATCACAAATTTGATCTTATGTATGCTAAGCGTGCTTTTGTTCACTGGTATGTTGGTGAAGGTATGGAAGAAGGTGAATTCTCTGAAGCTCGTGAAGATTTGGCTGCTTTGGAGAAAGATTATGAAGAAGTTGGTATGGATTCCGGAGAAGGTGAAGGCGAAGGAGCTGAAGAATATTAAATTCAGACCGGTTTTACGAAAATGTATTTTGAATTTTTTTTTGTATTTATGAAACTGAAATAAAATTTTTTTTTACACCTGCAAATTCTTCTTTTTAATTATAATAATTAAATACTGTAGAAAGAGAAAGATCTTTGTTTAGTCCAGTTCATCGAAATAAAATTCGAAGCAAAAGCAATAAATAATGAGAAATATAAACTTAGTTATTTGAGTACGATGATGAATGTTATGTAGTAAATTATCTACCATTAATCATTATTTATTGCTCATGAATAATCAAAATAAAAATGTTAGAAAGTTCTAGAGTCCTTGAATATAATAAAAGTGAGGTTATGTCAATATAACCAAACAATAAATGATTCTATCTTCAACAACTATAAAGATAAATGTTCGTTAGTGTATTTAAAAAATCAGCGTACAATAGGGCATTAGTTAGATTTAATTTGTGGAAAAATATTTTTAATAATACCGTAAACATGTCTAGCGATGAAGGTCCGAATTCATTGTTGGATTCTCACGAAGTACTTAGTAATTTAATAAACAAAAGAGGCAATGTTCAGGAGGGTGCAGCTGCTGTTGAGTATTTAAGAAATGTTAAATATCCCCCAATCGAAGACTTTCCTAACGGTAAGAAATATTTTTTCGTAATGCAATTTTAATCTTTTATATTTATAGGATTAGAATGGTTTAACGTATCCGAACCTTTGTCGTTTAACAAACACCTTAAAGGTAAAGTTGTATTGTTGGATTTTTTCACCTATTGTTGCATTAATTGCATGCACATTTTACCCGACCTTAAAGAGCTTGAAAATGAATTTTCTATTGAAGACGGTTTAGTTGTGGTACGATTTCAAAGATTGTTAATTATATTTATTTTAATTTTCTTCATGCAGGTTGGAGTTCACAGTGCCAAATTTGACAACGAAAAGTTATCTAAAAACATCTTATCTGCTGTACAAAGATACAATATAGCTCATCCTGTGGTTAACGATGATGAAAGTTTTATGTGGAAAAATTGTGAGGTGTCGTGTTGGCCTACTTTGGTTTTATTAGGTCCACACGCAAATCCAATCGTAATGCTTATGGGAGAAGAACACCTTGATGATTTACGCTTATATATTCGCAATGCCATTGAGTATTATAAATCTAGAAATGAAATTTCAAACCATCAACTACCCGTTAAGTCTGCTTTACATTTACTACCAAGTCTTAAAGGTCCACTTTTATTTCCTGGAAAAATTACTAGTTATACTGATGAAAATGTTAATGTCGAGTTGTTAGCAATTTCAGACACAGGCAACAATAGAATTTTAATTGTAAAAAGCGACGGAAGTTTACTTTATGAAATTGGTGGAAGTCGTGTTGGATTTAAAGACGCAAACTTAGAAGAAGCGCAGTTTAATTCTCCTCAAGGATTGGTTTTTCAAACTGAACATGTTTTATTTGTGGCTGATACTGAAAACCATGCTGTTCGTAAAATTGATTTGCAAAACAATTTAGTTACAACGATAACGGGTACAGGGGAACAAGGAAAAGATCAAGAAGGTGGCCAAAGTGGAATATTACAAGAAATTTCGTCACCTTGGGATCTTTGTATGTTTAAAACTCACGATTTGAATTCTAAAGAGGGTGTTTTGAAAGATGTTTTGCTCATTGCTAATGCTGGGACGCATCAAATATGGGCGTACTTTTTAGAAGATACAGTATGGTGGAAAAATCAACGGTATACTGCTGGTACTTGTGTGCGAATTGCAGGATCTGGAAGGGAAGAAAACAAAAATAATCAGTACCCTCATGCGGCTGCGTTTGCACAACCCTCCGGTATAGAATTGTGTGTGAGAAACAAAGAATTATACATTGCAGATAGTGAGAGTTCTAGCGTTAGAAGACTTTCTTTAATTGATGGAAAAGTTAGCGCCGTTGTTGGGGGTGAATGTGACCCATACGTAAGTGTACTTTTTAGCTATTCTAATACAAGTTTTGCTAACAATGTTTTATTGTAGAATCTATTTGCGTTTGGAGATAAAGATGGAAAAAAATTCGATGCCAAACTTCAACACTTGTTAGGCTTAGCCATGTCGAAGAAAGAAGATATTTTATTTATTGCCGATACTTACAATCATAAGATAAAAAAAGTCGACATCTCTAACAATACAGTTACAACTTTAGCTTTACCAGACACAAGTAGTTTATGCGATTTTAACGAACCTGGTGATCTTTGTCTGAGTGCAGATGGAAAGAAATTATATGTTGCCGACACTAATAACCACATTATAAGAATTTTGATTTTAGACGATAATTATAATGTAATTAGAGTCGAAAATTTAGATTTAAAGTTAAAGTCAAAACAATATGTTTCTAAAATCGATAAATCTAAATTTCAAATGTTACCTACTAAACCAATTTGTTTGAATAGTAAGGGTGGAAAATTAATTCTTACAATTTGTTTAGAATTAACTGAAGGATTAAATTTAACTGCCGATGCGCCACAAAATTGGACTGTCGATTTGCCAAATGCATCATGGGCTTGTAAACCTAACTATGGTTCAAATGTACAAAATTTTGATGTAGTCGTTAGTGTTCCACCTGAAGAAATTGAAAGTACAGTTTTAGATTTTGTGTACAAATTAGTTACTTGTACAAGTGATACTTGTTTGCCAAAAAGTTTTATAGTTCAACAACCTATTATGTATTCAAAAGATGCCCCTTTGACAGTTAATAGTTCAATTAAAGTATTTGTAATGCAATCAAATCTTAGCGTAGAATCGCATAAGCTGTAATAAATAGTAATTTTTATTTTTCGAATTTTGAGTCCAAAAATGCAAAAAAGAACTTTAAAAAACGTCTGTCTGTATGTAATACCAATAAATCAAAAACTAATGAACTGATTTTGATAATTTAAAATTAAATTATTTTTTTAAAGGGTTTTTAGTCAGTAAAAATGGTAAATATATGCTATTTATACAGGGTGATTTATTAGCTCACCAACAAACTTTGCCATATGAAAGCTAATGTAATTTTAAGAGAAAAACATTATTTGGACATGTGTCCGATTTTGCTTATTTAAGGAATGAGAGGACTTTAAAGTTTTCTGCAGTAAGTTGTAGAATTTGACCTCCTGAAAAAAGTCTCCATGAGCAAAAATTTATAAGACCTCACTCACTCTTCTGAGATAGGGATCATTTTCTTTTTTCTGCAGACAACTTTGAAGTCTTTTAATTCTTATAATAAAATAAGCAAAATCGGACATTATGTCCAAATAATGTTTTTCTCTTAAAATTACATCAGCATGACAAAGTTTGTTGGTGAGCTAATAAATCACCCTGTATAGTTTTATAATAATTTATATTCTTTTTTTATTTAAAGTGTATTTGGTTTTTAAAAACACGTTTTGAGCTTTTGTAATATTTTAGATTGATATTTTTTGAAACAAGATATGTACAATGTTTTAACTTTTTCCAATCCAAGAAAAAGTTACTATAATCGAGAAAAAATCAAAAAAAAATTTTTTATTGCTTTTCTTGACCTTTTGAGTCCCCCTGATTCCAAAAATGCAAAAAAAGTTGTTTATTTATTACGTTGATGGTCAAAAAGCGAGTATTCCTGGGGGAGAAAGAGAAAAAGATGGCACAAATAATGATCTTTAGATCTCTTTAAAAAAGCAACGGAATAGTAAATTCAGATAAGAAAGTGATGGAAATTTTGAAATGAAAAACAGCATTCGTTTACCCCACTAAAAATAGAGTTTGAACACGTAAAATCATACTTTGATCATTTCTTGCTTCCTAATTTATTTTAGAAACAAAATGACTGTTGAGCTCTCCCATTATAAAATTCACTAGCCGCCACTGCAAATGTGTTGTGTACAACATGTATTTGTATAATGAAATGCAAGAATAAAAAAAGTAGGTATTCTGACGAGCTATGATTTTAGTTTAACTTTTTACAAAACGTGCCAATTCTTACAAAAACACAATTTGGGTGCATGTGTAATGAAAACTGATAAGCTGAGGAAGCATGATTTATGTTAAGTTTTTCATTGGTTTATACCAATTTTGTTTTATTAGGAGAGAAAGTAATAAATGTTTTGTGTGACAAGACAGTGTTTGTCTGATGAGCTAGCGTAGCGAGCGAGTCCGGCAATACAGGCGAGTCACACAAAACTACTTTCACTCCGTATAAAACATTTTATTTTTTCTTCAAACGTAAAACTAAAAACTTTTGAATTTTTGAAAAAGCGCCATCTCTTGTCAATTACTTATAACTTTAACTATTCAACTTAGCACTAATATTTGCTAACGTTTACTCTGGCAGTTGGAACTTTGCAATTTTATCTGAAGCTCAATCAGTTATACGCTGTCTTAAAAATAACAAAAATTTATCACTATATCTCATTTACAAGATCTTCCATGAGCTGCACAAGCTGGCAAACAATTTAAAAAAAGTTGTATTTGGGTAGCCGCTCATAGGGGCATAAAGGGAAATGACATGGCCGACAGAATAGCTAATGCGTCAGTCGTGGTTGATCTAAACGGTAGGAATTTTGCAGTTGGCTTCTCTAATTTTTTACCAGTTTTAAATTGCGAAGCCATCATGGCTAGGTGGCAAGAGCACTGGAGCAGTTGTTTGGACTCGAGCCCATATGTATATGGCAGGATCTTTCCTTCGGTTTACAAAAAGCCGATATTCTCAATGGCTCCAGTGTCCAGGAGTATATCCTATAATCATGACATGAATCATCTTTTCTTTGCGTGTTCTAAATATTTACAACATAATCTGTTCGAAAATTTAATTAATCGCTTCAACATTCAGTTACCAATCAACATTACCTCTCTTCTTAGACTTGCATTTACCAACTCTGGCGTTTTTGACTTGGTGGCACTGTGACACAGTCAGACGCTGTGACTATACTTTTTTAGGGGTGCAAATATTGCTAGGGGCCCGCAATGTAAAATTTTGAATGACTAAGTCTTACGCTCCTGACATTTGTGAAAAGGACCACCTGAGACCCAAGAATTATGGCAGTGTATGAAAATTATTTTAAGCAAAATATTGGCCCAAACAATTCCTGAAGAGTGTGGATCCATTAAAAATAAATTTATGCAAAAAACTCGAGGCCTTCCTAGGCTACCGATCTTGTAGTAAGATTCGTCGTTTGAACTGAATACATCAGAACTAGTTTTGAAGATTCTGTATTCTGTAGGTACTATAAACGGGCCATGAATGGCATCCAAAATTGTTGATGGTCACCCTTACATGTCGATCCTCTTGATGTATACATAATATACTCTTGTAGCATTTTAAAAGTCACCACCACCGGCCAAGCAGTCATCTCGAGACCTGAGGAAGCTTCGCACCCTGTATAAATCTGGAAATGCCGCAATTTTTTAATTATTCATTCGGGAGATCGGGAGGGAGCTCGGATTTGCCATAGCTTCAGGGGCCCGGGACGCGGTAGCGCTTAACGCCCCTTGCCAGTCCGCGTCTGGACACTTGGACACACTCTGGACAAATTTGCACCCAAAATAACCACCTTATTTATAAACACCCTGTATAGATTTCTTATAAAAGCTTAGTTTACTGATGAAATAATTTTATAGTAGCTCAAATCAAATTTCATCAAAACCGGTTCAGTAGTTTTTGCTCTACACCTACACAATTACGGACATACTACATCCTGACATTTTTGGTTCAAAAAATCGAAAATTTCTTTGTTGTTATTTTGGAATCAGCGTGACTCAAACGTCGAGAAATGCAAAAAGAAATTATTATTATTATTTTTTCTCGATTATAACAACTTTTTCTTGGATTGGAAAAAGTTAAAAGCAGAAATGATAATGTGTTGTGGTAAATAATTAAATATTTTTAAAATACGCCTAAGAGATTATGCAATTTACCGAACAAAAATTAAATATTAAATATTTTTTAAATACGCCTAAGAGATTATGCAATTTACCGAACGAAAAATGACATTGCTTAAATATCGGATAACGTATATACGTATATCATACTACTGCGGAGGTTTAGCGTCAATTTTTCCGCTCTTGTCCTCAAGTGAAACTGATAGCTTTCCTTTCAATTTAAAACTCAATTCTAGTTTGCCTCCGACCTTTAGCTTTGGCATGTTTGGCATCATCTCCGATACAAAATTTCTAGCTGTACGATAATATTCTTTCGTGAGTGAGGGTGCCAAGCACATATCTAACACTTGTTTCAAGTATTTCATTTCGTATAATTTTGTAAGCGCTCTCTGACCGATTCAATATTATATTTTTTTAGTATACTATATATACACAACTTTTTGTAAAATTTCATATTAGACTTTTTGTTGTTTTTGTTGCTGGACGATTTGAATTCCCTTTCAAATTTTCGTTCAAAAATTACTGAACCAATTTTAAACTAGTTGTATAAATAGTAAAGATTTCCTACTGTTCGAGTTCACTCCAACATTTGGAAAATCGAGAGGCTTTGGTGGTGCAGTGTCACAGTGCTAGACGTTGAAGCGCTAGGTCCAGAGTTCAAATTCGACATCGGGTCTACATGTGGTCTACATATTGATTTCGGTTTTTTCGCAATACACGGGTAAAATTTGAGCTCCAAAAAATAAAAATAAAAAATTTCAAATTTGTTTATTCATAACAGCGGCCAAAGCTAGCAGTGGCTAGCAGCAGCAGCTATCAGGAGAGCAGACGTTATAGTAGTTGTGAAAGACGAGAAAGACAAGATGTGACGTCAAATCATCATAAAAATAGCGGGAAATTCAATAGTAGAAACGATAAAGCCAAGCACAATACATGGAATACATGTTTTATGCGCAGTCAGTTGTATGCCCTTTGCGCTCGAATTTGAATTTTACTTGTACAAAAGTTGCAATGCAAGATCACAACTCACAACGTCACAACTAATGTTAAAATCGAAAACGAAGCAATTTACGAAACAATTAACGCCTTACACTTTTGTGAAATTTTTCAAAATAATTCCATGTTGGGAAGGCCTTCAAAGTCAAAATCAAAGTTTACAAGTACTTATTTATTATGGGATAAGTAATCGAAAACAATTTTTTTATCGAAAACAAAGACTTTTACAAAGTGGCTGATAAGACAAATTTTTTAACTACACTCACCGGTAAGTACATGAAAACTTCGATTTCGGATTTGAAGGCGATCCCAACATGTAATTTTTTTGAAAAAAATCACAAAGGTGTAAATTATATAAGTGTGTTCACACTTTTGTTCTAGTTTTTTGGATAGTTTTCATTTTTATCTGGAATGGACATTAAACGTAGTTTAATACTTGTTCGAGGGACTGCGCCAGAGACTGTAACTAACTATCCGTAAGCAAAGGGGCTACTATAAAATAAAAATAAAGGAAATAAAAGTCGAATGTAAATAATACCGTACTAAAATTTACCCTACCAATTTAAACAATACGTTATACAGTGTCCGCAAAAAAGTCTGCACCATATGGGATTTTTTTTTATTATGCATGTTTTTCGAAAATAGTTTTTGGCATAAATGTCTGCATGAAATAAAACCAAAAAAGCACAAAAAATATTAGTTATGTCATTTACGCAACACCGCCAAATCGTCTTTTGAAAGTTTCGATTGCCCAAAAATGCCTTTATTTTTCAAAACAGAGGAAAACATCATAAGGAAAAATTGTTTCTATTCACCTCAAGATATTAGATACGAAGTTTAAGAAAAAAATATTAACATTTTGATTTTTTGGTTTTCTTGAAAATTCTCACTTATTTATAATTTTCCGCAGTTCTTTTCGTTACATTTAAATTTTAGAGATCCACTTTGATCTAACGAGATCAAAATATTACGTTTTGTTCTTAATTTAGTCTAATTTTGGAACATAAAAATATTTTCATTGAAAATGATAGGACCATCTTGGACTATTTTCCCATCTCTGAATTCATCTTGGGAAATAGTTTAACCGTAGAGAGCACATATTTTCCCATCTCTGAATTCATCTAGGGAAATAGTTTAACCGTAGAGAGCACATATTTTAGAAAAATATCAGCAAATTTTAATTAAAATAAGAGCTGACAGATAGAGGTCCCAAATGATGTCTAAATTTACCCTAAATATTCAGACAATAAACTAATATGGAATTTATTTAATATGTAATGTAGTACCTACTAGTGTTTTTACTAATGTTTTATCTGTTCTTATTTTAATTAAAATTCGACAATATATTTCTAAAATATGTGACTTCTACGGTTAAAATTAAAAGTTAAAATTCTTGTCTTATAGAACTCGCAGTTCGGTGTTTTCGCGAAAAAAGGGTCTTAAAAACAAGAAATTTAGCATGCAAGAAGATTTAACTTCTCATCGTTACAGCATCTTGAAGGATTCTATAAGAAAGTATGGCGGAAGCAACGCGTGGTCTTCAGATGGTAGAGTGTTTGTGAAGGTGGTTGAAAATGATAGAAGTGTAATTCGTAAAATAATAAATTGAGAATTGTTTATGATTATGATAAGGGTTTATTGGTATTGACGTTGATGATAAGGTTATTTAAAATTAAATTTACATGGGAATGTACTTACTTTCAAAATTGTTAATTTAATAATTTAAAAAAAAAATTATTTTTTTGTTTTGTAGCTTTAAATTGTTTTTCTGTATGATCACGGGAATTATTCAATAATGTTAAAAGGAAAATAATTAATAATATGTAAAATGTTATGGAAACAAATTTATTAGAGTAGGTATTTGGTTCTTATGAAAACGATAATAAATGATTGGTTATTGATTCCATATAAATTAGATTATTTATTGTGCTTACTTTTTCGCAACAAATTATCGTTTGCTTAATTGCAGACTTTGTTAAACCTTAAAAACTGTGTTTCTCGATATGTTCTTTTTTGATTTACTTTTGATGTTTTTTAGTGTAAGAATTGGTTCATTGAGATTGTTTTAGATCGAAACACGGATCGAAATTATTGTGAGATTATCCTGTGTTATATGATGTCTTAATATTGGAATGCAGTTGCACGATGCTCGATGCTTATGTCAATCGGGGTGTACTACCAGAATGTGAGAGGCCTAAGAACAAAACTGTCCGCTTTTTATTTGCAATCTGTACAGGGTGAGTTTGACGTTGTCTCTGTTGCCGAGTCGTGGTTGGATGATTCTATCTATGATCATGAATTAGTTGACTGCGATCAGTATAATGTGTATCGTAATGATCGGCGGCCCGATATGACTGGTCGTAGCAGGGGTGGTGGGGTGTTTACGTTGATTAAGAGGGAACATGAAGTCTTGAAAACGGTGAAGTCGGAAGATGTGTTTGATGTAATCATAATTAGGACTAGGATTAAATTCAAGATAATTACGTTTATAACACTGTACATAGCACCTAATTCGAATGTTTTGGTATATAAAAGACTTTTAGATTTTATTGAAAGGGAATGTGAAAATGATACGGATATTATGTATATTATGGGTGACTTTAACATTAAGAATGTTCGGGGTACTCAGACCGATTTGAATGAATGCTCAATTAGTGCAAGAACAGTTTCCGAGTTTTGTGAGTTTCACTCTTTGACACAGTACAACTCGATATTGAATGACTTTGGGACGACGTTGGACATGGTTTGGAGTACCGATAAATGTATTGTAGTGAGAGACATGTGCCCATTTGTTGCGGAGGATGCTTATCATCCAACTCTTAATCTCGATATAGTTTTTGAAAGGGACGAGTATATAGTTAATGGCAATAATCTCAGAGGTGTTAATTATAATAAATGTCGTTTGCATAAGTTGTTGCCTATGGTCAGGAGTATTGAATGGTGTGAGCTTTACGAATGCAGGGAGGTTGAGCCGGCGAGCGCTTTATTTTATGATAGGCTGTATGACTGTCTTAATAAATCATTGCCTGTAGCTAGGCGCTCCAGAAAAAATTATCCGTCGTGGTTTGATAAGGAGTTGATAAATGAGGTTGAATTAAAAAATAAATATAGGAAAAACAGGTTTATTTCTAATCATTTTCGGGATGCTTATATGGACGCTAGACGCAAGGTGAAAGAAATGACTAGAGTAAAGTACTCTACTTACTTGGAAGGGTTGGAAGAGGGGATGAAAGTCAATACGAATCAGTTTTTTAATTTTTTAAATAAGAAAAAGAGCACTAGTACTTTACCTAGTGTAGTATATGATAATCTTGGGAATGAGGTTCGTGTTGAGGATCAGTCTGTAAGATTCGCTGAGTATTTTTATTCCATTTATAGTATAAGTGACACTAGTCATTATAATATTGAGCAACTTGGAGAGGTGCCGGTGGTTGACACCTTGGATTTTGTGAAAGTAGCTCAAATTGAAGAACTTGAACTGCTTGGTTCTATAAAAAGACTTAAACCAAAAAAATGTGTTGGAGCCGATTGCATATCGCCCTATATCTTTAAGCAATGTGCTAATGATCTGATCCGCCCTTTATTATACTTGTTTAATCTCGTGGTGTCGTGTGGAGTCTACCCTTCAAGGTGGAAATTGGCTAGGGTTTGTCCCGTTTTCAAATCTGGCAATAAGAGTTTGTTATCTAACTATAGACCTGTTGCTATTTTGGCGGTAGTTGGTAAGGTTCTCGAACAAATTTTATACGATCGTATTTATAAACATGTAAAGTCGGTCTTGAGTTCTAAGCAGCACGGATTTTTGCCGGGAAGAAGCACGTCGACTAATTTATTTGTTTTTGCTCAAGAGGTGTTTGGAGTATTTGAGAAGCACTCACAAATGGATGTACTTTATTCTGATTTTCAAAAAGCATTTGATCGCGTAAATCACGATTTGCTTCTGGAGAAGTTGGCAGCGTTTGGCCTCTTGCCAATGTGTAAGCTCTTAGCGTCTTATTTAAGGAACAGATCGTTCTATGTGAGTGTTGGTGGAGTTGATTCCGGGGAATACGGGGTTGTTTCGGGAGTACCTCAGGGTAGCAATTTGGGGCCTCTTTTCTTCTTGCTCTTCATTGACGATGTAGTTAAATCGTTTAAGTTGGCACAATGTTTAATGTTTGCCGACGACCTAAAGTTATATTTTAAAATTAACTCTGAGTTGGATTGTTTCAGGCTGCAGAGTGATATTGACCGATTGGTTGAGTGGAGCGTGAGGAACAGATTGGCCCTGAATGCTAATAAGTGCTACATCATGAGTTTTAATAGGAGTAGGTTTCCTTTGAAATTTGTTTATAGAATTAATGATTTGATTTTGAGTAGACCCGACACGATAAAGGACCTGGGAATTCGTTATAATTGTGAGTTAGATTTTTCTGAACACATTTTAGGCATAGTTTCGGAAGCTCGTAAGTTAACATCATTTGTAATACGGAACACTAAAGAATTTAAATCATTGGATACCCTCCGTTATCTTTTCTCAACAATTGTGCTGCCTAAATTAGAATACTGCTCCGTTATATGGCATTCATCGTATGCTGTTTATATAAGCGCTATAGAAAAAGTACAAAATCGGTTCTTGAGATATATGTTTAAAAAAGAAATAGGATCATACCCTGATTACAGAACAGTGTCATCAAATGACTTGCGCAGAAGGTTCAACTTCTCCACCCTGAATAACAGGCGCTCTATTAGTTCGGCTCTGTTTTTGTATAAGGTTGTGAATGGGTTTGTTGATTGCGAGGATATACTTCACATGATCAGACTTCGTGTTCCTAGATCCTCCGCTGGTCGACAAAAACAAATATTAGATGTTCCCTATGCCAGAACCACGTACCTTGCCGATGCACCCTTATGTCGCGCTTGCCGTGATGTAAATTTACTTGTAGGAAATGTAGATTGCGACTTGTTTTCGGGGATGCGTCAATTCTTGTCATGTTGCAGAGTGTTTTTTAATGATTATTAGTAATTTTTTGTAGGTATTTTATTGGTTTGAATGTTCATGGCCTCTCATTTTCATTTTTACATTTTTGATGACAGAACGGAGGCGAATTGCCATTTATTATTATAACTTTAAGTTACACTGTTACTCCACACGTAATTAGAATTTTCTGTGTGTGGACTATTATGTATTTTTAAATAAATAAATAAATAAATAAATAAAATATTTCCCAAGATGAATTCAGAGATGGGAAAATAGTCCAAGATGGTCCTATCATTTTCGATTAAAATATTTTGATGTTCCAAAATTAGATTAAATTCAGAACAAAACGTAATATTTTGATCTCGTTGGATCAAAGTGGATCTCTAGAATTTAAATGTACAGAAAAGAACTCCGGAAAATTATAAATCAGTGAGAATTTTCAAGAAAACCAAAAAATGAAAATGTTAATATTTTTTTCTTAAACTTTGTATCTAGTATCTTGAGGTGAATAGAAACAATATTCCCTTATGTTGTTTTTCTCTGTTTTGAAAAATAAGGGCATTTTTGGGCAATCGAAACTTTCAAAAGACGATTTGTCGGTGTTGCGTAAATGACATAACTAATATTTTTGGTGCCTTTTTGGTTTTATTTCATGCAGACATTGATGCCGAAAACTATTTTCGAAAAACATGCATAATAAAAAAAAATCCCATATGGTGCAGACTTTTTTGCGGACACTGTATTTATAGAAATGCTTTTAAGTTTTTTAATAATTAATCTACTGTGATGTATGCATGTACCAAAGTGTATTTAATGTATTTATCTTAATTTTAATCCCCTTACAAACTATTATTGCTTTTAAAACACGTCTATACCGGGTGACACAGGGATTTGGAACACTCTTATAACTCCGTTATTTATTAACATATCAAAATGAAATTTGGTGTGGATTATACTCACATAAATTGCAATTGTTTTAACTACTTGTGAAAATTCTATCACTTCCGATTACGCCCGAAATGAAGTAAACTTTTGATTTTTAAATGGAACACCATTAATATTTTTACTTTTTTGAAACCTACATTAAATTTTGAATACAGTAGCATCAAAAAAATTAATTTTATAAGCAAAAATTAATTTTATTTTCAAAAATTACGCTGGTTTCAAGAGTGCTGTGATGTGGTATAAAATCATCCATAAGAGGTACTTACACTATGAAAATTACTTTTCCACCACAAAAGCTGGAGGATGGTGTTGTGGAGCTTTCAGAAGGTAATTTTGTCACATTTCCTTCAATATCTTCATTTTTTCAAATGGCAACATATCGGAACAATTCTACCTCAGATAAAGTATTTTTTTCTAAATACAACGATGGAGTTGTTCCGATATGATGCCATTTGAAAAAATGAAGTTATTGAGGAAAATGTAACTAAATTACTTTCTGAAAGTTCCACAACACCAACCTTCAACTTTTGTGGTGCAAACATAATTTCCATAGTACAATTAGCTCTCACCGATGATTTTCTACCACATCACAGCACTCTAGACAACTGATTATTTTTTGAAAAATAAATTTTATTTTGCTTATAAAATTAATTTCTTTGATGCTACTGTATTCAAAATTTAATGTAGGTTTCAAAAAAGTAAAAATATTTATGGTGTTCCATTTAAAAATCAAAAGTTGACTTCATTTCCGGCGTAATCGGAAGTGACAGAATTTTCACAAGTAGTTAAAACAATTGCAATTTATGTGAGTATAATCCACACCAAATTTCATTTTGATATGTTGACAAATAACGGAGTTATAAGAGTGTTCCAAATCCCTGTGTCACCCGGTATACTATTTAATTTGCACAAAATTACCTCTATAAGTAATAAAACAACTTAAAATCACCTCAAAATGGAAATTAAATACTTGAAATGTACAACTTCAATGTTATTTAGATATAACTACAACTACTCTAAATTGAAAATTGCAAATAACGTTGAAAAGTAGCGTTGTTTTTAAAATATTGTTTATTGTTATTTATACTTGTAACCTTACCCTTTAAAACTTGTTAGAAATTTAGTTTAAATTCTTAACTTTGATAATCATGCTTAAATGGACAAAAAAATTTTTGAACAAAAGTGAATGTAGCAATTTTTAGATTTTAAAAGTAATTAAAACCAAATATAGTATTAATAAGTTTTAGATTAGCTTTCTTTGTTCGGTAACTCAATTAAAATGATTAAAAAATGACATACATTTAATGAGAAAAACAACGATAAGCAGCTTTTCTAAAATAATTTATTTTTCATTCAGCGAGATCACAATAACAATGCAAACCAATTACCAAAAATTAGTAATAGTAAGAAAACATACAAAAATTATTACTACTCTTTATTTGTTAACGTACGATTTAGTTTATTAAAAAAATATATGTTTAGCATCAGATGGATTTTGTTCTAATGGGCAGTATGGGCACTTCATTCTAAAACTATACAATTAAAAAGACGTTTTTAAATAATTACAATTAACTTACTTATTTGAATTGCATAATTTGTTTAAAGCATCTTGTGAAATAACGTGTCCACACACCAATCTCATTGGTGGATTAGTATCGGTCGCTTGTTGTCTTAAAATTGGACAAGCAAACATCGAATGGAACCTTTTATCGGCACCCAAGTCAATCTCAATCTAAAAATCAATTTTAATTAAAAGTGATTCTCATATTTATAATTGAACATACCGGTAATTCATCTTTACCATTCCAAACGCCACTAACGTGTCGTTTCATCATAACTTGCTTAATATTTAAAAGCGCTGGAACGGCAGTGCAACCAGCATTTATACAAGTTGCTAAAGGACTCTCCACACTAATTCCTAATATCAGACAAGAATCGCGTGTAAACACTTCGTAAATTTCTACCCATAAATCGTTATCTAATAAACTGCGATACGGAGAACTCTCAATTCCATTAGGTACAAACAGTAACAGCCCCATAACTGTTTGGATTGCTGTAACCAACATCAATGTATAACATATTTACTAAATTCTTCCGATAATACCTTTTTCAAATCTAGAAACAAACTGTGTAAAATGTCTCCTCGCATAATAAATAGCTTCAGTTTGGAACTCGGGACCTTTTCTAAGCAATTCGATAAATTTAAGACGATGTAATTTGAATTCTAACGTAGACGAAATATTATCTAATTGATCGTGATGAGTAATGGCCCAATCTAAAGCAGGCTCCAAGTCCTTGTTTTTTAAACATTCTAAAATATGATTTACTTCTTTATAAGGCTCTGTGTTAAACTGTATTTGTATTGAAGCTTCCTAATGTATAAACAATTAGATGTAGAATTAATTCTTTTTAAACAAAAACTTACACTTGCTAAAGCGTCGGCTACATCTTGCATTCCTAACTGACAAAAATGTTGATAAATAATCTGGTTGATAAGATGTACTTTTTCATGAGCAGCGAAACAATCTTCGTTGCTCGATGTGTACGTAAAATTAGCAACAAAATTACGTTCAACAGCCTTGCCTATTTTAGAAACGGAACTATGTATATCACGATGATCGCTTGCAAGACGAGATACGGCTTCTTTTATTTTTGACATAGAGTCTTTTAATACTTCATTTTGAATTGTTGTAAGTTCGAAATCTTCGGGAGCTTAAAATGTTATTAAATTAATAATTTTTTCAGTTTGATTGTTTACATAACAAAGGATCACATTTTGAGATAAATATTTACTTACCATTGTTTAGTTCGGTCTTTAAACTCTCTACATTTGATATTAAATCGCCTAAAACTTGACTGGCATGTTTATTAACTTCTCCAAATTTTGATAAAACCCTATCAACTTCCTTTTCTACGACCGTACATGCATCCATACTTAATTGAGCCTTCTGCTTTTCTTTTTGTATTTCATCTGTCAAGTAGTCAAGTGTCATTGCCATATTTTTTGACGTCACATAGTTAAGGCGCGTTTACGTTTTCTGTGTAAAGACGATTTCACACGTTTAAAAATTTTGAAATTTGTTCGAGATAATGCAGAATTCAAATTTTGATTTGAATGACTCAGCTGCCTCAGCAAATATTTATTTACATAATAAAAACCAATTTATCAAAGGACAATCGTATGTCTATAAATTTATATTAGACATTTTGATTTTTGATAGATTAAAGCGCTAATAAATACAAAAATAATATCGAAATGGAAATATCGATCGGTATTAATTTATAGGTAGGTATAAGGTTTATAAGCTAATTTAAGTCTTCTGAAGTGTCTGAGAGGTAGCATAATATGTGGTCTTGATATCTGACGATAAGTCAGAAAGTACTTTTATAGAGTGCTGATAAAGGCGATAAAGGCTAATTGATCAGTGCATAAATTGCAATAGGTATTTTAACTTTTTTCTTTACACTTTACGTATAAAGCATAAGCATTGATACGAGAAAAAATTGAAATCGTTTAACTTCTGAAGAGGGCGTTTTCTAACGAATGGGCGGGAAAGTGGATATTAAGACATTCCGCTTGTAACCGTTAGCGGCTTTAATATCCAGTTGATCTCACTAATAGTCATAATTCCTAATAAAGTAAGGTTCATAGAAGGCAATGACATATTTGTATATAGAAAATAAAGACCTATTTAGTGCGAAGAGTCCAACTGACTATTCTTTCTTTTTTTTTAATTACACCAAGGCCAGTTGGACTTTTCGCACTAATTAGACTCTTATTTCCTATATAAAAATATGTCATTGCCTTCTTTGAACCTTGCGCTATCTGAAATTATGACTATTAGTGATATCAACCGTATATTAAAGTCGCTAAAGGTTACGAGCGGAATATCTAAATATCAACTTTCCAGCCCATTCGTTATAAATCGCCTTCTTAATTATATTTCTCTACCTTTTGAGTCCCGCTGAAAGTTTTTCCCGAGAATGTTTTTTCTAAATTTTGAAACTACAGTCGAAAAACGAAATCGCCAATTTTCATTCCACACAAAAATATGGAAAATTTTACATAAAAGTACATAATCAGTGGTGTGTTGTAAGCAACCAGTTATAATATAACCCGAACGTTGAGTCTTTTTTCTTTATTTAACAGAATGCAACAGACATATTTTCGGCTTCGTTCAACGACTCAACGTTGACGTTATAAATAACCGGTTGCTTACAACACACCACTGATTATGTAAAAGAATTCCATAAATTAAAGGAGTTTTACATTATTTTGTGGAATAAATTACATGTTTTTGTGTAAAGTACTACGTACTTTTATGTAATTCTGGTTACATAAATTCTATGAAAATTTACAGTTAAATTCGAACCATTCCATAAATCTGTGTAGCATTATTAGAATTATCCATGGTTACAAATTGGACCATGAATTATACAGGTAATTTTACTTCTCATTTCTTACAGTGTACGACTTAAAAAAATCTCCCTGTATGATATGCAGAGCTGTTTTATACAAAAATTTCAAATCTGATTAAAATCGTTCATTTGTTTGTAGTCAGGGGGGGGATTTGTAAAATTTGGGCCCCTAGGCTAACTCCAGTTTTGGGCCCTTACTATTGTTATTATTATCTTTAATGGTAATTAAATAATAAAATTATTTTCATGAGCCACTGTATCAAAATTTTGTTTTCAAGTTTTGTTACTTGTAACAGCTCATTTTTGTGCGGCCCCTTTGGGCTTGTGGCCCTAGGCTACAGCATAGGTTAGCCTAGTGGTAAATCCCCCCCCCCCCCTGTTTGTAGTACTTCTTGAATCAAATGGTTTTGTTTTATTTTTTTGAGTCTCTCTAAATGCATCTATCAGTAAGATATCTAAGAATATCCATCATCAATTCATCAAACCATCCAAAGGTGATTAAAAAAAATTCAGTTTTTGCGTTGAGCTGCTCGAGTTCAATGAGGGGGCATAAACTACATTGCTACTGATTGTGATTGTCATTTTAGTAATTAAGTAGTTGCAGTTGAGTCTGAACGTTATCGTTGACTAACCAACTATGGCAGCTCCAACAATTACTCTTAACAATGGTCAAAAATATCCAATTTTAGGATTAGGAACATGGCTTGTAAGTGTATTTTTAACATTTTAATTTAAACAGACTTCTAATTATTGATGTGAAAATTTTTATATTAATTTTGAACCCAATAAATGGAAATAGATATTAATTTGATAAAAATTAACTAGGACCATGGCCATGACCTTCGTAGTAGGTTTAATTAATTATTATATAGCTAATTTAAAGTTAATTTCTGAATATTTATAATTTTATCATTTAAAGATTTAAAAAGGTGTTATGAAATATCTTCAAGGGGGTCTTCTTTCTTACCTAGAGATTTAATTATAAATACAGGGGTAAACTTTCATAAATTGATTAAATATTTTAGTCCCAGCTTCCAGCCACTGCGTTTTCACTTCATTTTATAGCTATTCCGAAGTCCCAAAATTTAAATTTGGACATTAGGCACCTTCTTTGGTCTCGTCGGACAAGATTGTACTATGGTCCCAGTAAATTATCTGCCGAGTTTCATTTCAGTTTCATTTTTGCCTAGGTTCCGCATTATAAGTAATGCGCGAGGGGTTATCCACTCTCTGCAGTCAGTGTACAAAAATTGAGCTGTCAATGGTAGTCATCTGCAGTCAATGGCAGCCATAGCATATGCAGTCATGGGCAGTCAACTGCAGTCAGTGTACAAATTCAGAACAGTGGTTGACCCCTCGGTAATGCGTTAGTTTGTTATAAAAAATTCTTAATTACAGATGGTCTACTATAATAGTTAATAAGTATAATTAACACAATATTCAAGCGCTTATTCCAAGGATTATTTAATTCTAGTTTTATGTATCGTATATGAAATTTAAACTAATTACTCGTTTATTTTTCTAAATATTTGATAACAGAATAACAATGGTTATTAATTTAAAATTGCTGTTTTATTATTTATCGGTAGTACCCGGATGTACAAAATATGCAATTACCACATTTCTGTAATTTGTGCTTCTACTTCTACGTATCAGACGGTCTCAGGAACATAGGGCCTTGGATTGTCAATGATTAATACCTATAAAATTAGAAATTAACTATCAGTTATTTCGAAAAAATTATATCAAAAAAGATAGGTGTAACATACCTAAAGAGAAATGTCTTTCAATACAATATTTCATTTACCATTTCTAACATTTTATTCTGATGATGAACCTGCTAAAAGACATCAAAGTAATAAAAAGTAGCCCCAAACTTGTTCGTTAAACCTCTCCAGAGTTCTTGAAAGTGGATACTTATCCATACTTACTCAATTTTTGTTCGCTCATCAATTGCTCAATTCACACTTCTTTACCTTATTTTTATAGTAAATATCCTCGTCTCAGAGCAACAGTAGGACATCAAAAAAACAGATACACTTCAATCAACTTAAAATACAGTCCATTACACTTATACAACACAAAGTTATGGCTTGTACAAAAGTAATATGACATCATAAAGTATAACTTAGTGTTCCATTAGATGGAGGCATTATTTACAATGCCAAAAATACAGATATCTCCATTGCGTTTTTTATTTTATGTCCTACTGTTGCTTTGAGGTGACGATATGTAAATGGAAAAGTTAGTGGCAAATTTTAATTTTCAAACATTATTAAACAAGATATCTTCACAAGCCCTTGTTTCACTTAGCACCTACAGTAATTTCTTTTAATCCGCAGTCTAAACCTGGAGAAGTCGAAGAAGCAATAAAATATGCCATCGACATCGGTTATCGCCATTTCGACTGCGCTATGGTTTATGGAAACGAAAAAGAAATTGGTACAGCAATTCGAGAAAAAATATCTGATGGTTCTGTAAAACGAGAAGACTTGTTTATTGTAACAAAACTGTGGAATACATTTCACGAAATTGAAAAAGTTGTACCCACATGTAAGAAATCGCTTGAAAATTTTGGATTAGATTATCTCGATCAATATTTGGTTCATTGGCCGGTAGCGCAAAAATTAACACGACCATACAACCCTTATGACCCATTTTCAAATTCTGAAGAATCTGATTACGACTATGTAAACACTTGGAAGGGTATGGAAGAGTGCGTTAAGTTAGGACTTACTAAAGGAATCGGTTTGTCTAATTTCAACAGTAAACAAATCGAACGTGTTTTGGAAGTGGCTACCATTAAACCAGTGGTAAATCAAGTAAGTACTTACATGATAAAATTAAGCGATAAATTATCAATTGGTTATTTTTAGATTGAAGTGACTCCACATATAAATCAGAAAAAATTGATTAAATTTTGTAAAGATAGAGGAATTGAAATAACAGCGTATAGTCCTTTTGGATCACCTGCAAGACCATGGGCTAAACCTGGAGATCCAGTTTCGCTATTTGATGATCCTAAGCTTATTAAAATTGGCGAAAAATATGGAAAAACATCTTCTCAAGTAATTTTGCGTTACTTGATTGACATTGGAACTGTGCCCATACCAAAATCTTCGAACAAAAGTCGTATTCAACAAAATTTAGATGTATTTGATTTCAAATTAACTGACGAAGATATTTCCATAATTGATACGTTTAATTGCAACGCAAGAGCTGTTCCAGCAGATGAACTTAAAGGAATGCCACATTATCCATTTGAAATTGAATTTTAGTGAAACCTTTTTCAAATAGTTTTTTATTTCTATCAAAACTTGATTGTTTACAAAAATGTATTATTCATGAGATAAAATTTTGACTAATAATTAACTGACTGTTCTTTTATAATGTTCAGAGTGATTGTTGATTGTAGATATAAATTACTGTACTTTAGACTTGTGACATAGTTTACTACAAGGTTGTGGCCTTGTGGATATTTTATTAACTTGAATCATTTTTATATGAGCTAAGCTACAGTATTTGTGTACCTTAAAAACGAATTGCTAAAGAATGCAGCCGACTTTAAAATTAAATAATGGTCATTCTATTCCTGTACTTGGGCTTGGAACATACCAGGTATTAATTCGTTTATTTAAATATAAAATGTAGTATAATAAGAAAAAACGTGATGTTTAATTTTAGTCCGAAGGCAATGAAGTTCCAGAAATAATTAAATATGCCATCGATATCGGGTATAGGCATATCGACTGTGCTTATTTTTATGAGAATGAGAAAGAAATAGGTGAAGCAATACGTTCAAAAATTGCCGATGGTACTATCAAACGGGAAGATATTTTTATAACTAGTAAGGTACCTATAAATGATGTTAAATTATGTTAAATTTTGTTAAACTGTCGTTTTAGCTGTGGAATACATATCATGACAAGCAATCAGTTCTTCCAGCATTCAAAAAATCTTTGTCAAATCTTGGATTGGATTATTTAGACTTGTTTCTTATTCATTGGCCATTTGCTTGGAAGGTTTGCTATATATTTTTAATATTTAATTAACTTTTTAAATCATTTTTAATTTAAGGAATCTGACCAACTTTGGGCGGTGGATGAAAATAATCGCGTCGAAGTCAGTGATGTCGATTATTTGGAAACTTGGGCAGCTATGGAAAAATTGGTCGAATGTAAACTCGTACGAAGTATTGGTTTATCCAACTTTAATTCGGAACAAATTGATCGAGTTTTATCGATTGCCAAAATTAAGCCCGTTATTAATCAAGTTGAGTGCAATCCTAACATAAATCAAAAAAAGTTGATTGCGTTTTGTAAAGAACGAGATATTGTTGTTACTGGATATTGTCCTTTAGGAAAAATTTCTGGTGTAGGAACGCCAGGTTTTCCAAATCCGACTGTCTTCGACCCTAAAGTTATCGAAATGGGTAAGAAGTATGGCAAAACACCGGCTCAAATTGTTTTAAAATATTTGGTAAGAACTATCGTAGTGATATTAACTGATTATGATTAACAAATATCAATGTTTTATAGGTTGATTTAGGTATTTCTGTTGTTCCAAAATCATCAAAAAAAGAAAGAATATTGGAAAATTTCAACATTTTTGATTATAAGCTAGAAGCAACTGATACTGATTATTTAGATTCCTTAAATTGTGGAAATCGAGTTGTAAAATTTAGTGATATGAGAGAACACAAATATTTTCCCTTTGCTATTGAATATTAAAGAAATTAATGTCTAATTATTGTTTTTTTAATAAACGAGTGGAATCAATTCTCGATCAAATCTCGATCTCGTCTGAAATTTCAAAATCGAGATTGACATCTTTCGATCTCAAAATGTGAGACGAGACGAGATCGAGATTTTTCGAGACAAGATTCTTGAGATCTCGAAATTTCGACATTTGGATTTTTTAGAAAACTTTAAGGTGTGACTTACAATGACACCAAATTTCAAATTCTTAAAATTTCTGAAAGTGCTTCATTATTAATTTATATTATGTAACATGGTAATAGTTCAGTTTCTACAGACGAAAACTCACTATAAGCTCGGAAAAATAGTAGAACGGGTAAACATTGGTGTATGGTCTTTTTAAAAGTATTCTTCGAAAATCAAAACTGTTTAATATTTTTTAGTGGCCGCTTCATTGAAAAAATTGAGGTCGAAGATTTAAAAGTTCGATTTTTCGACACATCTCGGAAAATGTTTGATCGTATGAAAAAAAAGTTCAATTATTTTTTAAAGAAGAGGATATTTAGAGCAGAAAAGGTGTTATGACTTTTTTTCGCAGGATGAATAGTTTTTGTAGGAATCGGAATGAAGCTGCGCTCTAATTTTGGGAATCAACTTGTGCGCGTGAAGCTTCAATATTTAGAAATGTCATACACGCTTTTGCCATGCTAAGATATGGTGCTGCTGCCATTGTTTGGTGGCTTAAGAGCAAGGAATCTATTACCATAATCTAATTCTCACCTCTGCAAAGACTAGGTTTTCTAGCGGCCACATGAGTAATGAAAACTGCACTCACATAGCTGCCTTATAGACTCTTTCGTCTCTCCATCTACTGGATCTCTTTGTAAAGGAGATGGCTCTAAGGACAGCTCTAAGAGTACGCAGACTGGGCTTGTCTCAACTCAACAAATGTAGGCCATCTAAGTATTTTTAAGAACATCTCGAAAGAGCTGCCTCTACTTGCTTTTGAAATGGATCGTATTCCACCTATATACATTTTTACAACAGACAACAGAGCCTATGACTCAAGACATTTCTATTTACACTGACTGATGAGAGAGCGACTCCAAAGCGGGTATATACTCATTATTCATCTGAGTTGAATATAAGAACAAGTATATTGCTGGGCAAGTAATAGGTGTGCTAGAACGCTCTCGAAAAATTATGAAAAACGATGTTTAGATAACGACAGACAGCAGAGCCGTACTCATTGCACTCAACGTTCAAGAAGTAATCTCTGGATTGGTGCTAGAATGCATCAAAGTTATGAATCAGATATGTAAATATTATGATCTAAAACTCTCATGGGTTTTAAGGGTCATCAAAGAAACGAGGAAAATAAAAGAGCTGATGAGTTGGCGAGAGAGGGCTCGGAGATTGTGCTCTTTCTAAATCCTTCGATCACCACTCTCGACACTTTACTGAAAAATAACACATTAATTAGACCACAGAAACTGCTTGGCTAACTGCACTAGCTGTAAGTTTGCCAAATCAGTTAAATAAAAGCTCCATCTAAAAAGAACACTAATTATTAATTATTATTTACGGTTGTCTCGTGAGAACCCAAATACGAACCATAGCTGGCAGTCTTAAAGAACACTGTTGACTAAACGAACATCTGTACAGACCTAATGGGTGTTGCTGACTGAATGCAATAAAGCGGATCAAATAATGGAACTTGTGCTTTGCCCTTACCCTGAGTTAACTCAAACTCGAAATTCCACGCCTAGCAGAGACAGTGTCAGCGACACTTTGCCCTCCAGTATCTTTGAGCTCTTCCAAAGGTTCAGATGGACTAAGGACTGAAGAGACGGAAGGAGTTGCTAAAAGAAGGGGTCGACTAAGTCGTTTAAGTGGGCGTAAACCCTAGTTTACCCTTCAACTTAACAATCCAAATCCAATACTCACTTAAATGAAACCAAACATGCATATGGATGAGCAAGCACAGAAAAACAAACTGATTGTTCGATACCTTTGCCAGGTTCGTAGTTGTTTGTCCTGTTCCTACATTTCAAATGAATAGATTAAAGATTAGACTCAATATTTGTTTGATTATGAAAACAGTTTTCAATAGCAAATTATTTTTATTTTCAAACGACGTTCAAAGGCGTTATGTAGTTAGAAAAATGGGAAAATGGCTGGTTGTGGAAATATAGGAATTTTAAACTTTTTCTTTAATAGAACACCTTACTTCAGATTTTATAGATTTTAAATATTCACCACATTCTACTTCACCCAGATGCCCTGCTGTTAACACAGCAGGCCCGTCTACACACACAGGTCTTGCCTTCCGGTTCGGCCTGTGCAGGCGGCCTGAACGCTGTCGAGACATTCTGGTTTCGCCTGTGCAGGTGTGCAGGTCGCTTGAATAGTGTCCACACGCTTTGTTTTGGCCTGTGCAGGCCGCCTGAACAGTGTCCACACGCTCCGATATGGTCTGTATAGAACGCCTGCACAGGTTAAACCGGAAGGCAAGCTTGTGTGTGTGGACTCGTGGACTGGTCTAATTACTTTGCTGTCCAAATACTAACTGAGCTTACAAATCAACCCATGATAATACTCATCTCATCAAAAATGAAAATAACTAGTCAAATATTCAACAGCTCTAACAGGTGTCTTTTAAATTTTATATCAGAAGAAGTGAAGAAGGAAGGATTCAAAACATGAAATTGATATGTTCAGCGGTTAACTATAATCTATAATATATACATAATATTTTATATAGATGGAGCTATATAAAATTTCATTAGATAAGATAAAATGACGATTTCCATATTTATTTTTTTTATGCACTTTTGACTTGTGATGTGATGTGAGCAAATCAAGACTACGATCAAGTAGTTCCTACCACTACCTAGTGCACGATTCTCGATTGTTAGTTAAAAGTCAAAAATAGTACACTTCAAATCACTTCAAGGTTGTGCATATTATTGATTTGCTTCGATAAATTTTATTTGAGTTACAGCTGAAAAACCGAGAAAAATTGCTTTACAATTTACTAAAAATTTGCCAAGAATGCAGCCGACTTTAAAATTAAACAATGGTAGTTCTATTCCTGTACTCGGACTTGGAACATACAAGGTACTAATTTGTTTATTTAGGCAGTAGAATAAAAGGAAATCAATAATATTTAATTAAAGTCCGAAGGTGACGAAGTTCTAGAAATTATTAAATATGCAATTGATATTGGGTATAGGCACATCGACTCGGCTTATTTTTATGGAAACGAAAAAGAAATAGGTGAAGCAGTGCGTTCAAAAATTGACGATGGCACTATTAAACGAGAAGATATTTTTATAACTACTAAGGTATCAATTATATTGCTCTTAGGCTGAGTTCTACATTACACATCTATACTCAGTGTTTAATTTTAATCCCAGTATAAACCGGTTTACGCTATTGTTAAAACCTCTTTATACTGAAATTAAAATTAAATCCTGGGGATAAATGTGTAATGTAGAATTAATATCTTAGATGTAAAAATCGTGATAAATTTAGTATTAATTGTTGTAGCTGTGGAATACATATCATTCAGAGCAATCAGTTCTTCCAGCATTAAAAAGATCTTTGTCAAATCTTGGACTGAATTATCTAGACTTGTTTCTTATTCATTGGCCATTTGCTTGGAAGGTTTGCTTTATTTTTTTTATACAATAATTAAATTTTTAAATCATGTTCAATTTTAGGAATCTGACGAACTTAGGCCGGTGAACGAAAATAATGACATCGAAGTCAGTGATGTCGATTATTTGGAAACTTGGGCAGCTATGGAAAAATTGGTCGAGTGTAATCTTGTACGAAGTATTGGTTTATCTAACTTTAATTCGGAACAAATTGACCGAGTTTTAACGATTGCCAAAATTAAGCCCGTTGTTAATCAAATTGAATGTAATCCTAACATAAATCAAAAAAAGTTGATTGCGTTTTGTAAAGAACGGGATATTGTTGTTACTGGATATAGTCCTTTAGGACAAATTTCTAGTTTAGGAAGAGCAGATTTTCCGAATCCGACTGTTTTAGACCCTCAAGTTACTGAAATGAGTAAGAAGTATGGCAAAACACCTGCACAAATTGTTTTAAAATATTTGGTAAGAACTATTGTAGTGATATTAACTGATTTATAAATATATCGATGTTTTATAGGTTGATTTAGGCATTTCTGTTGTTCCAAAATCAGCAAAGAAAGAAAGAATATTGGAAAATTTTAACATTTTTGATATTAAGCTAGAAGAAGTCGATACTAAATACTTAGATTCTTTAGATTGCGGAAATCGAGTTGTGAAATTTAATGAAATGGCAGAACACAAATATTTTCCATTTGCTATTGAATATTAAAGAAATACACCACCCTTATCTATGTATTTGTTATACGTTATGACATAAGCTCATGGGTAGGATAGTGGAAATGAGTTTGTGGATTGTCATGAATGGAAAAAAGTTAAAAGTTTTGGACTTTACAATGTTTCTTTCAGTTTGGGTCTAAATTGTCTAAACCTTAAGCTCTTCGATATTTCTTAGCTTGGGCTTTTAAGCTGGGTTTTCTCTTATGTACTTTTAGTTTATTGATAAAAATTTAGATAGAGGCTCGCATCATGTGTACGCGACCCTTTTTCATAATTTTAAATAAAAGTTTTCACATACTCAAAATTATATTTATATTAATGCTCAAATCGTACAAAATATTTTGCTGTAACAGTCCTTGAACGAAGATTTCTCATAAAACATTCTGGATTCCAATTTCGTTGTACAGCCCACAGATAACTGAGATATATTTACAATAGATGCGGGAGCTAGGGTGAGACGTAGGTTACCATCATCGGTAGGGGGGTAGGTAGTTCTTACCGTTATCACGGTATGGCGCTGGCAGCATCGAGCTCCCCGTATTTAATACATAGGGATCAAGTAGGAATGTGATATAATCAGATATAATGTAAAAATTGAAGTTTATTTGTCAGTTGTGTGAATGTTTGAGTAGTCAACCCCAAAGCAGAAACCATGTATTGATTATGGCATCTAAATTGAAAAGAACAGTTTAAAGTTTGAATAAAAAACGGTGTTCAAATCATGAAGTTAATAAGAGCGAATTTTAGTGCATGATAAATAATGTGTTCGACGAGGAGTGTAAAAGAAGAGTTACTATTTTCAAAACGGTTTAACTTGGTTAATACATTGGCATCGTAGAGAAATCGGATGAAAACCTAATTGAAGGCAAGTTTAAGTTGATACTTAGTTAATTGTGGAAACACCCAATTTAAAACAAAGTTGAGCAATGACCAATTTGTAGAAATGTAGTAAATAATGTTAAACCAAGTTGTTACGTTAATTTTTGTAGCAACTAGTTAATAAATATATTACAATAAAATGAACAGTTATTTTATTTTAATTTTCACAGGAAGTTCAAAAAATGAAGAGGTGGTCATAACACGATCACTTACGAAAAATAACGAGTTAAATTTAGCAAAAATTATTATTATTATTATTACAAGCACCCTAAGCACCAAATGTGTTGTCAGCGCCAACAACGATAACGGTAAGAACTAAAACATGGTTACCATTTAGAGTGGGGACTCAGCCATCTATTTCTAAATATATAAATCTATAATCTGTGGTACAGCCGGCCAAAAAGTTTTTAGCCACCCCCTGACAACATTTAAAAAGCAACCAACATTACACGTCGTGTAAATTAAACGGCGTGTAATGTTGGTTGCTTTTTAAATGTTGTCAGGGGGTGGCTAAAAACTTTTTGGCCGGCTGTACAAGACCATATATAAAGCTTTATCTCACTAATAAATAGAATATGGGGTAAGTATCAATAATTAGTGCGAAGTGAAAAATAAATTGTAATAGAATAAAACACTAAAGTTTTATTTATAAAATTCTGAAAAGAATTACGCCTAAATGATAGATTTTTTCGTATACACAAAAAGATTTTGTGTATGCAAGGTTGTCTAACGCCACATCAACAATAGCTGGCGCCATCTAACAAGAAGAAGAGAAATTAACAACAAAGTAGATCAAAGTGTTATTAGATGGCGCC
This sequence comes from Malthinus seriepunctatus, assembly GCA_963924605.1. Classification (NCBI taxonomy): domain Eukaryota; kingdom Metazoa; phylum Arthropoda; class Insecta; order Coleoptera; family Cantharidae; genus Malthinus; species Malthinus seriepunctatus. Next base: position 14,794,716 of record OZ004601.1, on the reverse strand, counting down.
ATTTATTCACTTGTTTTATTTTTGTTTCATTTATTGGCATTTATTTCACTATTTATTCTTTTGTCAAACCTACAGTAACGGTTCTCGACTGTTACCGATTTAAGGGTGGTATTTATGCCATTAGAAATAAATGGGGTTTAGACACATTTTTATTCCGCAAGATCTTTAAAATTAGGAACTCCATTGGAAAAATTCCAAAAATACCTTAAAGGTATAGGTTGAACTTAGAAAATGGCCATCTTGAAATTTTAATTTTTGGGGCATTATTCTTCGAAACGAGACTTGGAAAATATGAAAAAATTGATAATGTTTAAAGTAATAAAATCAGCACGTAAAACAAAAAATTTTAAATTTCAAGATGGGCGAATTTTATGCTCACACCAAGCTGATTGATGGCTGACAGTAGCGGCTTCCACAACTCGCGGCTGGCAACCAGCCTAGTGTGACCCAGGCTTAGCATAAAATTCGCCGCTGGCCCGCCAGCCGGCGAATATTTATCAGCGGCTGGTAAAATTGAACATGTTCTATTTTGGTAGCCAGGCAGCGGCAACTAGCAGGTCACAGCCGTCAGCTAGCAGCGCAGTCTGACCACTCAAGCACTGTATCAGCGGCGAGTAAACTAGCACTTTACGTGGACCCACAGACGACATGCTTGCTGAAAGCGACTAAACAAAATGGCAAGTAATAGCATGCAGTGTGACCGGGTTTCTCGCCGCTGTTTGCTGGTGCTACTGACTGCCGCTGATCAGCAGCGGCTGGCAAGCAGCCTAGTGTGACCCAGGATTTTACACCAAGCTGTTTGATGGCTGACAGTAGCGGCTTCCACTATTCGCGGCTGAGAAGCAGCCTAGTGTGACCCAGGCTTAATTGAACATGTTCTATTTTGGTAGCCAGGCACCGACAACTAGCAGGTCACAGCCGTCAGCTAGCAGCGCAGTCTGACCACTCAAGCACTGTATCAGCGGCGAGTAAACTAGCACTTTACGTGGACCCACAGACGACATGCTTGCTGAAAGCGACTAAACAAAATGGCAAGTAATAGCATGCAGTGTGACCGGGTTTCTCGCCGCTGTTTGCTGGTGCTACTGACTGCCGCTGATCAGCAGCGGCTGGCAAGCAGCCTAGTGTGACCCAGGATTTTACACCAAGCTGTTTGATGGCTGACAGTAGCGGCTTCCACTATTCGCGGCTGAGAAGCAGCCTAGTGTGACCCAGGCTTAATTGAACATGTTCTATTTTGGTAGCCAGGCACCGACAACTAGCAGGTCACGTGACTCACTCGCACCCGCTGCTACCTGTAAATCAGCACTTTACGTGGACCCACAGACGACATGCTTACTGAAAGCGACTACACAAGTCGCATAAGTAGCATGCAGTGTGACCGTGTTGCCCGCCGCTGCCTGCTGGTGCTGATGCCCGCCGCCTATCAGCAGCGGCTGGCAAGTAGCCTAGTGTGACCCAGGCTATAGGTTTTTCAAAAATGTTTCCCTTTTCGGAAATAAACGTAAATGTAATAATTCTGTCAAATACACCAGACAACATAGTAATATTGAATAACCATAGTAAAATTGAATAATTTTAATTGGTTTTTTAATTAATTGGTGTGGTTTTTTCATCGCTCCTGTAAAACTTGCAAAAGTGCTAATACGAGGTTTTTCACAATCTCCGACGATATATTTCTCGAATTAATTTTTTAACGACAGTAAGAGATAATTCATGTGAACTTTTGACTTCAGATAAATCAGCAAATAAAATCAAATACAAAATTGGCCAATATAAAATAAATAAATTTGTTGAGATTGGATAAATGGATATAAGTGGCTCACTATCACAGAGTAATTACAAACATTAGAACTTATTAGTAGATAATAAGTAGTGTCTTTTCTCGATTGTTGCATTGTTAATTACGTATCAATTATTAATCTTAAAGGTTGGCAGATTTTATTTCCAACTTTCACTTTATAAAAAGGTAAGAAACTGAACAACAAGTAACTATGTATTGTTCGATTACGGAAAGAAAAGCTATAGGGTAAGGGAGCGGGGCTAAATTATTTCTATGATGAGTTCCGCTATTGAATTATCTGAGAGACAGAACCCACATTCCTGAAAAACTTTTCATTCCGTCACTGAACAGTAATTGTCTAATTGTAACGATATTAATACATTACGTACAAAAAAGAATTCTGTAAAATGCAGCCCACTCTAAGATTAAATAATGGACACTCCATTCCAGTGCTCGGACTTGGAACATACAAGGTATTAATTCGTTGAAAGGAAACATAATAAGAACAAAAGAATTTTAATTTTAGTCCGAAGGTGACGATGTTCCAGAAATGGTTAAATCTGCCATCGACATTGGATACAGGCACATCGACTGTGCTTATTTTTATGGCAACGAAAAAGAAATAGGCGAAGCCGTACGTTCAAAAATTGACGATGGTACTATCAAACGAGAAGATATTTTTATAACTAGTAAGGTATAAAGTATGTAGCATAATTTAAATGTACAAGGATCGTGTAAAAGAGTCGTTATAGCTGTGGAATACACATCATGAGAAGCAATCAGTTCTTCCAGCATTCAAAAAATCGTTGTCAAATCTTGGATTGGATTATTTAGACTTGTTTCTTATTCATTGGCCATTTGCTTGGAAGGTTTGCTTTATATTTTTAATATATAATTAACTTTTTCTGCAACCGTCTTAAATGACGTGTGTTTTAATACCATTTTTGACATTAAAAGTTGACGTTTGTGTTACTAATATAAAAATATCCGCGTTGCTAAGCAACACTTTTAATCCTCGCCTTAAAAGTAACTTTTAATACTAAAATCGTACAGATTTAAATAATATATACAGAAGTCAACTGTTGTATAAAAAATTACACAACTATTATGATACCTGTTTAATTCTAATTATCGATACAAAATTAAATAACCAAAAAATGGGTCTGTAGTCATTATTTTCTTTTTCTTAGAAGGACACGGAGTTTTGAAATTTTCTCAATATTTACCCAATTTTTTATATTTAGTGTTGCCTTCACTATTGAATATTGCACCCAGAGGGTAGAAGCCTTCATTTTAGTGGACAGAAAAGTATGCTAATAGTAGGTACGCTTTCCGTGTACAATTTTATGTTTTTCTCCTTAAACTAATCCAAAAATCTGTTATAGGCATATTCGTATATTTTTCTAGATTTATTGGGCAGAAGTTTCGAAACACCTTCTTTTGCACGTTTTAAAATTTCTGGTGGTGTGGCGATTTCATTATCATTATCTTCGTATTCAAACATTTTTGATGAGAATTCGCCAAAATTAACTGTAAATACGCTTAGATTCGTTTAACTGTCAGTTTGACAAAATAAAGAAAATTGCAAACAAAAACCAAGAAGAGTCGATTTTAGTAGCGTTTTCTGATTTCTCTCATCTTAATTTTTATTATTTTAAATTCGATTCTTTCGGTTGCAGAAAAAATAGAATGTCTCATTCGGATTAAAAGTGGAGCTTTGTTTGGCTAGCAATTTTTGCATTTGCAAGGCGAAGCGAAGCGTAGACGCGCGGATGCAAAAATTAGCGCAAAAATTACTAATGATACAATATACTATTTTAAATCATTTCTAATTTTAGGAATCTGATAAACTTTGGGCGGTGGATGAAAATAATCGCGTCGAAGTCAGTGATGTCGATTATTTGGAAACTTGGGCAGCTATGGAAAAATTGGTCGAATGTAAACTCGTACGAAGTATTGGTTTATCCAACTTTAATTCGGAACAAATTGATCGAGTTTTATCGATAGCCAAAATTAAGCCTGTTGTTAATCAAATTGAATGCAATCCTAACATAAATCAAAAAAAGTTGATTGCGTTTTGTAAAGAACGAGATATTGTTGTTACTGGATATAGTCCTTTGGGACAAATTTGCAGCTTAGGAAGGCCAGATTTTCCAAATCCAACTTTTTTAGACCCTAAAGTTATCGAAATGAGTAAAAAGTATGGTAAAACACCTGCACAAATTGTTTTAAAATATTTGGTAAGAGCTTTTGTAGTGATAATAACTAATTAACAAAAATCTATGTTTTATAGGTTGATTTAGGCATTTCTATTGTTCCCAAATCATCAAAAAAAGAAAGAATATTGGAAAATTTCAATATTTTTGATATTAAGTTAGAAGGAGTCGATGTTGATTACTTAGATTCCTTAAATTGCGGAAATCGAGTTGTAAAATTTAATGAAATGAGACAACACAAATATTTTCCATTTGCTATTGAATATTAAAGAAACGAATCTGTGTCTGGGTAATTCAATTCCATAATAGCGATTTATTAGTTAATACAAAACTCAGTCTTCCAAAAAGAATTAAACATAAATTATCTTAAAATTAAAAGTGTAATATTACAAGAGAAAATTTATTGAAGTATGTTAATTAAATTAATAAGTACTATTTTTAGTAAACTCGATAAAGAATTTTTAACCAAACTAATGCTATCTATCTTCCAAACATAAAGGTATAGCTTTACAGGGTTCGTATTCTTTAGGACGTATTGATCTATCGCAATATTTATCTTGCAGCGCCATCTCGTTACCGTCGACACACATGACGCTTCTACGACGCATAGGTTTTCCACCCTAAAATTTTCAAATTGTAAAAGCTACAAGTTACAGATAACTATACAAATACTTTATTTGCACAAGTTACTGGACACGATTGCCAAGGCCCAATCCACCAATGAGAAGGGCAGGTTTCGATATTACACGTTCTCATGAGAGGTTCCAATCTTTTAGTATCGTCGCACCAGCTCTCGTCCACAATGGTTGCGGTACCGTCGATTACAGATGGCATCGACGCGGCTATCGACTCTTGACATAAAGGCCTCCTAATTTGATTTCCTCCACCACACGTTGACGAACACTGTGACCAATCACTTAAAATCCACAAATATTGAACAGTTATAGGTTCGCGTTTAGAAATCGTGTACTGATACTTAACGCCTGGATTATACGCTTTACCACGAAACATTACCTAAAAAAAAGAAAAGAAATAAAAATGTTTAGCCGAGTATAAAGTTTCATGCTTTACGTATATTAAAATTGGTTCTTTAATAGGACCTGGTATACGTATTTTCTCCAATTCGTTATATCTCTCATATAAAGCTTGTGCACCTGCAACATTATATTCTCCAGCTAATTTAATGTGCCTGAAAGATAAAACTCGTTTACTTTTTCTCGTTTCTTTTATCATTTCGAATCCACTTACCTCTTGCCATTCAAGTAAAAGTGTTTTGACGACACGCTTCCTATTGCAATATAATTTTCAGTAATGTTCGTTTCTTCTATTATTATATTACGCGCTTCGATTGGTATTGTTATAACTTCTCTATAACCAGCTTCCGAACTTTGCTTGTCGTAAAAACCGCGAATAGTATCACATTTCGTTCCGTCTCCTTGACACGTACCGCAAATGTCTTCTTCGGCTGTTGAATCGACAACCCAATCACATCCGACTTTCTACAATTGTTATATAAGTTTGCCAATATTTGAAATTATCGATTATCCGCTTAATTGTAAACTACCCTACCTTACAAATTCCAGAAATACAGACGTCTCGTGTTCCCACATTACACGGCGTGCCGTCTAATGCATGTTCACCCCAAGGGATTATCATTGTATCATTTGTGTCGCTACAATAAAGTTCACAGGGTTCATCTGCAACAAAATAAACAATTAAAGTTTGCTAATTTAATTATTAAACAATAAGTACAAATTATAAACAGTATATTTTCAACTTATATACCAAAGGTCGTGGGTTGGACGCTTTTAAAACAAATAGACTAAACAATTTAGTTACGTTTTATGAAACTTCAAATGATGAACACATGTTACCGTATATGGTGAGCAATCCCAATATCAAAGAAAAAGAAGATGTTTACCAACAGGACCCCAATTAAATGTTTGGGAACCTCTAAAAGGGCGAAACCAATATGTTTAGGTCTAAAGAGCTAAGCTCTACAGCTACGAAAGAGATTCTTAGCTCTTCAAAAGCACTTCTGATGGCGAAGAAAAAACGTTAAAAGAGGATGAGATTTCAGACATAAGAGTGCCGAATAAAATACGTATAAACTGTCACCAGCTTAAGAGCACCACTGAAGGAGAGTGGGCAATGTGTGATGACCTACATAGATCCCTTAGGGTAGGTTATCTAGATATCCTCTGGGAGGATAAATTTTAAGCTGGTGATTACCTCCAAAGAATGATCAAGCAACAAACATATTAAAGGTTACCTTAAATATGTGTAGCGCTGTATAAAAGTAACGCTAAGTACCTAAATAGTACTGACACAAAATAAAAGAAAAACCTTCCTTAAAGAAAATACTTATTAATAGATGAAAACTAACAAAATATAAATCTCTTATGCATGACTCGGCCACTGTTCTCCCAGACCATCAGACCTATCCTCGAGACCTAACCAGACTTTAAGGACAGACCACCTGACCTGGAAGACACGGACGGGAGGAACCAAATCCCCAGACCACCGGACCTATCCTCAAGACCTAACCAGACCTTACGGAGAGACCAAATGACCTGAAAGACACCGACGGAACAGGTCGATGTCCTGAGCGGTACTTCTTACACAAAGGCTTACAGAAAAAGAAAAAAGTGACTACTAAAAATCAAGGGAGATTGCAACCAATACTCAAAAGAGAACTGTAACTGCTATGTACCCGAATTGAGGCTTGGACAGAATTCTGGACAAAATCCAAAAAATTAAGGGCAGCATCAGTAACCTGTACTAAGTGCTGGAGAGTACAGTGGGCACAAAACGAATTATCTGACGGGCACAAAACGAATTATCTGACGGACACAAAATTAGCTAGATCCGGCCAACAAAATGTAAAAAGTCCTTTTAGTTACATCTGAAGATCTGAAGTAATAGTTCTAACAAAATCATGAAAAAAATCATCACTAATTCTTTTTTTGTCAAAGGTAACTAAATTGGGATAAGGCTCCTTAAAAAGAAAGGAATTCCTTTGGTAATAATCAAAATCATCCAGAAGCTGAATACTGACAACAAAATTAAGAGAAGGGTGGGGAAGTAGATTGAGAAAATAGTCTTAGTCTACTAATGGATAGAAAATAAAGCGAAAAGATGTATAGACTGGGAAATAGCAGACTGAAGCTCTTGCGCGATCCTAAACGTGATGTCCGAATGGAAGGAGCAGATGAAATTCTAATAATCTGCAGAGACATAAACGAATTTGCCTAGACAACCAAAATCTCATAGGTCAATACGTCTACTAACTACAACAAGCTAGTCACGTGGGTTGAGTGTATTCCTGAAGGCACTGTATTATTATCTCAAGTGATCGTAATTTCTATAAAAATGTTCGAGTTGAAAAAAATGAAGTAGCTGCAATATCGAGTGCCCTACGAGATGTCTAATTGAATAGAACCGCTACGAAGTCGAACAGGGTTAACCCTAAGAGATAGAGTGAGAAGTGAGGACATTTTACAATAAAAGTCTATGCGCGAGTGGAAGACGTACAAGGGTATGTCAGCAGAATGGAGAACACCAGAATAGCGAAGCAATTGTAGAAAAGTCCTCAACAACAAGGCCTCTTGGTAGACCTTCCAAAATGTGAAATAAAAGCTAGGCATCTGCATTCCGTTCTTAGCTCATCTAAACTAAATTAACGTTTTATTCAAATGTTAGAGAATTCCATGCTTCGAAGGTCACGTAAAGACATAGAGTGAACGAGCTTAAACACCCCTCTGCGAAAATGTTTTAGGGTCTACCTATTTCTCAAATTTTAGCATCTTAAATTATGCTTAATAATTATTGGCGTTTAGGGGCTGGAAACTCAATTTTTGGCTCTCTCGTTGCTTAGAACCCCCACAACCCTTGCTTTGCGATATAGTAGCTACGGAATTTTAAACGGAGTACTGCTAGCTCAAGATTAGTTAGTCTAACTCTGCGTTCGTCTGAATGGCGATTTCAAGGAAGGGTCTAGATAAAGAAAACACATACCTTTATCAAAATAAGGAGTCCACGTGTAGAGTGCTCCTTCGAAAGTATGGTTGTTAAAACTAGCACATTGGACGGCTCTAAACGACGGTTCATTTTCCGGACAAGGATCTGTGTTACATATTTTATAACGCTTCCTTTCTCCCACACAAAATCGACCACCTGCTACAGGCGAAGGATGATCACACTCTCGTTTCATAGTTGACACTCCAGCACCACACGTGCGCGAACACTCACTCCATTCGCTCCACTCTCCCCAACTACCATCGATAGCCGACGGAGGCTCGACGATTAAAACACACTTTTGTTCTTGACACCACTAAAATAAAACAAAAATCAATTGCTTAACCAATTAAAGGTATAAGTAATTAACAAACCATGTGTTTTCCACAATGAGTTCCTGGCGCAGCTGGACGTAATTGTGATTTACAAGTGTCGTTTACTTCACACCAAAGTCTCGAACACAGTTCAGAAGGTTGCGAACAAACTTTAGCGTCTAAACCAAATTGTAAACGACATTGAAGTTCGGCATTATACATTGCACCAGCTGGTAAATCAGGATACTGATAATCGCCAACCTCTTGAGGCCTATCAGTTAAACAACTACCTAAACCCTTACTAAAAATAAACTATAAGGTAAACTATTAAAATTTAATTAATCTAAAACTAACTCGAGAAAATTTGTTACGTCACGCCTACTACAACGAGACCAACTAACACCAATTGTATCAGCTTCGAAACTCGGAGTCATAACGTGCAATTTATTTCCTTCTTTACCCCTACAACCAATTTTATCCGTATCGTGATACATGCCAAAACTACAAAGTAGAAACTTGCTAATTAACGATTTAAAAACAATTAAAGTTAATTACTTGTGTCCCATCTCGTGTGTAATTGTATGTGCTAACGTAATGCCATTATCTTCGTTTACACTACAACTTCGATTCGAGTTACACATTCCTCCAATATGTGCAACACCTAGCGTATTACACGGAGTATTTTGGTAAGCGCATATGTCTTTTCTCGTAATTAAAATTGCTACGTCGTGATGTTGGGGATCGGAATCGTTTTTTGGATTTAAACTTCTTTGCCATTTACAAAAATTTCTCAAAGTTGCGTCTGCGTTAACAGTAACATTTAATTCCGGTTCTGTAATTACATCCTCGAGAAGAATTATTTTAACTACAGCTACATTTATAAGATTTCCGATGCTCGGATCTAAATATAAAGATGAAACCTGCAAAATTTTAACTTAAAAAGGATGGGGTTATTTGTTATAAGTAAAAGAATACCATGTTCATTATCGTAAGTAAATATGTTTCGACGTCGCCGTCGTCGTGAAATTCGGTCATCGATTGATCGGCTACTAATAACGTTTCCACAAATCTCGGCGAACTAACGGAACGAATGGGACGTAATTTCTGTTTATGTTTTCTATCGAAAGGTCTCATTTTGCGTTTACGTTTAATTTTTTTTTCTTGGACCGATATTTTACCGTTACGACTTTGCCACTTTAATCTGCAAAAAAAAGGTTTAAATGGTTAATTCGATTTTATTAATCTTATACCTTGATGATTTTATTGGTTCTCTTGTACCGCAATTTTTTGAATGCTTTTTTTTCTTCTTTTTTCGTTTTTTTCCAGATTGAAGCGATTCGACTGCCGAACGTTTGAAAATGAGGTGTTTGTGGCCTGGTGAGATTTTTTTGATCGTATGGTGGTGAGGTTCGATCCAATATTTTCCATTTTCGGTATGAATGAGTCCACTCTAGAATTTAAATTTTTTTATATTTTTAATTTTTAGTAATGGCCCCTCCACCATATGTCACCGTATAATACAACAAATGATAATTAGGAGTAATCTTTTGGAGTTAACACCCAAATCAACTAATACCACTTGCAACAAAATAATAATTACTTATTACTAAAAAAATAACTACTACGGCAGACCTAAGCAGACGTAGCCTGCACAGGCAAACCGAAGCGTCTGTAGATCGTTCAGACAGCTTGTGCAGTTTTGAACACTAATATGCCTGCCGTAGTAAAAGTCTGCACAGTAGAGGCAAAATCATATAGTTCCAGCTTGCCTGCGCAGTTAAGCCCGGTACAAACGCTGAGGATTTGAATACGGCAGACCTAAACAGACGTAGTCTGCACAGGCAAACCGAAGCGTCTGTAGATCTTTCAGACAGCTTGTGCAGTTTTGAACACAATATGCCTGCCGTAGTAAAAGTCTGCACTTGTAGAGGTGAAGTGATATAGTTCCAGCTTGCCTGCGCAGTTAAGCCGGGTACAAACGCTGAGCAGACCTTAACAGACGTAGTCTGCACAGGCAAATCGAAGCGTCTGTAGATCGTTCAGACAGCTTGTGCAGTTTTGAACACTAATATGCCTGCCGTAGTAAAAGTCTGCACAGTAGAGGCAAAATCATATAGTTCCAGCTTGCCTGCGCAGTTAAGCCCGGTACAAACGCTGAGGATTTGAATACGGCAGACCTAAACAGACGTAGTCTGCACAGGCAAACTGAAGCGTCTGTAGATCTTTCAGACAGCTTGTGCAGTTTTGAACACAATATGCCTGCCGTAGTAAAAGTCTGCACTTGTAGAGGTGAAGTGATATAGTTCCAGCTTGCCTGCGCAGTTAAGCCGGGTACAAACGCTGAGCAGACCTTAACAGACGTAGTCTGCACAGGCAAATCGAAGCGTCTGTAGATCGTTCAGACAGCTTGTGCAGTTTTGAACACTAATATGCCTGCCGTAGTAAAAGTCTGCACAGTAGAGGCAAAATCATATAGTTCCAGCTTGCCTGCGCAGTTAAGCCCGGTACAAACGCTGAGGATTTGAATACGGCAGACCTAAACAGACGTAGTCTGCACAGGCAAACCGAAGCGTCTGTAGATCTTTCAGACAGCTTGTGCAGTTTTGAACACAATATGCCTGCCGTAGTAAAAGTCTGCACTTGTAGAGGTGAAGTGATATAGTTCCAGCTTGCCTGCGCAGTTAAGCCGGGTACAAACGCTGAGCAGACCTTAACAGACGTAGTCTGCACAGGCAAATCGAAGCGTCTGTAGATCGTTCAGACAGCTTGTGCAGTTTTGAACACTAATATGCCTGCCGTAGTAAAAGTCTGCACAGTAGAGGCAAAATCATATAGTTCCAGCTTGCCTGCGCAGTTAAGCCCGGTACAAACGCTGAGGATTTGAATACGGCAGACCTAAACAGACGTAGTCTGCACAGGCAAACCGAAGCGTCTGTAGATCTTTCAGACAGCTTGTGCAGTTTTGAACACAATATGCCTGCCGTAGTAAAAGTCTGCACTTGTAGAGGCAAAGTGATATAGTTCCAGCTTGCCTGAGCAGTTAAGCCCGGTACAAACGCTGAGGATTCTACTACGGCAGACCTAAGCAGACGTAGTCTGCACAGGCAAATCGAAGCGTCTGTAGATCGTTCAGACAGCTTGTGCAGTTTTGAACACTAATATGCCTGCCGTAGTAAAAGTCTGCACAGTAGAGGCAAAATCATATAGTTCCAGCTTGCCTGCGCAGTTAAGCCCGGTACAAACGCTGAGGATTTGAATACGGCAGACCTAAACAGACGTAGTCTGCACAGGCAAACCGAAGCGTCTGTAGATCTTTCAGACAGCTTGTGCAGTTTTGAACACAATATGCCTGCCGTAGTAAAAGTCTGCACTTGTAGAGGCAAAGTGATATAGTTCCAGCTTGCCTGAGCAGTTAAGCCCGGTACAAACGCTGAGGATTCTACTACGGCAGACCTAAGCAGACGTAGTCTGCACAGGCAAATCGAAGCGTCTGTAGATCGTTCAGACAGCTTGTGCAGTTTTGAACACTAATATGCCTGCCGTAGTAAAAGTCTGCACTAGTAGAGGCAAAATCATACAGTTCCAGCTTGCCTGCGCAGTTAAGCCCGGTACAAACGCTGAGGATTTGAATACGGCAGACCTAAACAGACGTAGTCTGCACAGGCAAACCGAAGCGTCTGTAGATCTTTCAGACAGCTTGTGCAGTTTTGAACACAATAGGCCTGCCGTAGTAAAAGTCTGCACTTGTAGAGGCAAAGTGATATAGTTCCAGCTTGCCTGAGCAGTTAAGCCCGGTACAAACGCTGAGGATTTTACTACGGCAGACCTATAAGACGTAGTCTGCACAGACTACGTGAACCGTAAAAAACCGAAGAGTCTGTAGATCGTTCAAGCAGCTTGTACAGTTTTGAGTGTTAATTATGCCTGCCGTAGTAAAAGTCTGCACTTGTAGAACCAAAGTCATATAGTTCTTGGTTGTCTGCGCAGTTAAGCCCGCTACAAACATAAAAGTTACTGTTTGCTGCCAAGAAAACCCTAATGGAGAAATTGAGTGCCTTCTCCACTGCATAAATTATTTATAATTCCCAAGAAGAACTATAGCACAAGCACCCTCCTTAATCATCATTGGTCGTTTTACGATTGCCAGTATTAACACCCAAAAACTTACCAAACCATTACACGTTGAAACAGCCACTCGTGAAAACATTTGATTATAAATCGTCCCTTGGTAATGACAATTTTTGGCAACATCACTAATTTTTGTCCTCGTGTGAACGTCTCTCTTGTGCCTTTCGACGATTGTATTTTTTGTTATAAAATTTGTATAAGGATGCAATATTAAGCGGTGACTTGTGTTTGAAATTGTTACGTCGAAATGTAAAGGACCTTCGTGATCGTTGTGGAAAGTTGTTAAATCGTGCGATAAGTGACTGCCATTAGGGAATACTTTTCTAGGTATTGTTACTTCTGCTTCGGATATAAAGTTTGAATAAAGACCTGCAAAAAAATTGAATTGAGTTAATTTAAAAAATAATGCTAAGTAGCTTTTGTCTTTAATTGTTTCTTGAATGACCCGATTAAGTGAATATAATAGTGATGGATATAGCGATAAAAGTAAATAAAGGCGCACTTAATGACTGCAATAAACACACAGGATATGAGTTACTGTACACATTAAACGTACAACTTTATAGTTTGTTAAAGACTATTATGATTTATGCTGTGAATGAAACGTAGTTTACGATACACTTCAAAGGAAGGTAAAAATATTTATGTTACCTAGAACCTACTTTTATAAGATGCTAAATGATAATAATTATATTTTGATGCTTGATTCATAATATTATTGTTGTTGTTCTAACAGTTTGCATACAGGAGGACTAAAGTAGACTCGGGACCCTTTTAAGTATTTCAAATTTTTCAAAACTTAAGGTAAGCGTTCATCTATCAGCATCGTAGGCATCGCACGCATCGGACGAATCGTATTTTTTATGTCGAGTTCGTTCATTTATACGGATCGTCGCAAACGGCTTATAACCAAGCGAGTATTTTCCAGCTACTGGAACTATCAACTGTGATTCTTATTACAAAATTCAAAATATGAGTGACAATGAAAGTGAAATAGTGATTATCAGCTGTTTGTTAATGGAGGAGGAAGAAAAGAAAAAGAAGAAACGTAAACAAAAAAAAATTTGGGTGCATAATATATGCAAGAAAAGGTTAGAGTATGGAGAGTTCCATACATTGTTCCCTGATCTTGTAGAAGATGATTCAAAATTCAACAAATACTGTGATTGAAAACAGGAAAAGTGCAAACATTGCGTCGAGCCGTTGCGATTACTAGAGCTGGGAATTATATGCACTAAAAATGTAAGATATATGCTGCATACATGCACGATAAAAATCTCAATATATGCTGAAAAAAGTCTCAAATATGCATTTAAAATTTTATGAAATTTTCGTTTGGTGTTTCCAAAAAACTAGAGAATGTTTTATTTTCTAGTTTGTTTAAAGGAATGTTAGCAGAAATTAGGGCTTTACATAAATCTTTCTTAAAAGTCTGTTCATCTGAATTTGAAGCTGGTGTGCTATTTATAAAAGTTTGTCTTGAATTGATAGTTCTTTCTGCGTTCCTTTTGTGCATTTGGGAAGCTAGATGCTGATCTAACTGGAACTTCTTATCGCAGGGTATCTATGTTAAAAAAGAACCAGAAGTCAGATTTGGACCTTATTTATAAAAATTTAAACTTACGCCAATATAAATAAAATATACAATGCTTACGCTTTTGCAGCAAGCCTGACAAAACACGACAGAGCCATTTGTTGTTATAGTAGGATTTCTCGCTATCCAAGCATTTAGTGCAGCACTTTTAGAAGTTTTAATTTTCGGCATGATCAATTAAAATAAAATAATTGTATATAGGTACTTAAATGCACCACTTCACTTACTAACGACTACACAATAATTGTCGACAATATGCCCAGATTGCCCAGTGCTACACTTTACGTTTTCACGAAGTTGGAATCTTGCGAGTACTGACTTCCAAACTTAAACAAACTAACTCATTTCTAAAATTTGAAAAAAAGTAAAGAGAGAAGGGTTAGAAGTTTTAGAATTGGAGGGTTTGAAAAGCTATTAGGAAAGTCCAAAAAGGCAATTAGTAAAGATTCTTAGAAAATGCAATTTAGGGTAGGTACAAAGAAACGAAAAAGGATTAGTATTTATTTTGAATCGAGGAGTCTTAGAGAAAATAGAAAGCTAGACAAGGTCAACATGCCCTTTTATACCCTGAATCTAAATTCTCCGAATGTCTTATCTCGTACCTCGCATTTCTTAAAAATAAACATTAAAATTTTTTTTTCACCAACGTCATTTTATGCATTTATGCAGCATTTTTTGAATTCTTGTAATATATGCAACAACGTGTCAAATATGCATTTATATGCAAAATAAGATTTGGTTATTTAAAGCCTTTTTGAACAAATCGTATACATTTTTAAAAAATATCCTTGTGCATATCTTTAAAAAAAACATGCACTTCCATACAATTCCCAGCTCTAGCGATTACTATCGTTCATTACTCGGATTTGTCGATGACATCAGCGGCACGCATCGTACTCATCGGAAAAGTTGCCTTCTTGAGAATAATGATCGGATTTACCGAGATCCGATGCGTACGATGCGATATAATGAACGATGGTTCATTTAAAACACTGTAAAGAATATTTTTTTCCGATTCGTCCGATGCGTGCGATGCCTACGATGCTGATAGATGAACGCTTACCTTTACTCTTCATACTTTACCCATACATTCGCGCCACACAAAGCAATAGCCAATCACTGCAAGAAATTGTCTAGCAAAACTTCCTAATTAGTGGCTCGTGGCTCCGATTCTAAATTAAACATTGGCGTCTTAACATTATATTATAAGGAGCATTAAATTGTAAATTAGGGGGTGACCTAGGTTGTACAAGAACCAGACACTCGAAGCAGGCGAAGTACAATAGTTAAGATACTAGCAGGAACGGACTGGCCTCGTTGGTAGGCCGACAATTGCCGATGGGGCCAAATGGTTTTAGAAGCTAAACTACAAACTAAAGCAGCCAAAAAATTTTTCTTAACCAACAGATACCGATTGCCAGCTAGCTCAACTAGTTTACCTTTTATTAGTGGAACAGGCGTTACCCCGAAGATTGCGGTTTTGTGTTTCTCGGTTCTGCTAGATAAATTAGGACCCGCAAACCTTGTAAAGGCTATCAAACTCTTCTTCTCATCTTCATTGATCTCAAACCGTTGCCCACTCAAACCTGACGTATATCCAAGTGAACAGGATGGTAATTAGTAATTACCAAATATGGAACACAAAAACTGCTTCAGAAATGACGAAGAGAATTACTCGGTCACCCGGCTTATTTGACCAATTTTGTATCACGATGGGCTTTATCATTACCATCTTTTACTCGAAGATTCGACACTCTGTACACAGTTTTGCCAAACAGGTGCGTTTTAATTTCCTAGTGATGTAATAGGCAGCACCCTCGGCAACATCTGTAGTTATCATCTTGGAGCATCAAAGCTACATAATGTAGTGCTGATCAAGAACTTGGTTTTTCTGTTAAAATATGACAAGAATTGCGAAATAGTCATCTTAATGGTCGGCACTTGATTGAAGGACCTCTTACGACAAACTATTATTCCAAAATTCTGGAAGAAAGTTTGTTGAAGTTATTATATTTGGGATTTTTTTAACAGTTTTCTGTTTTATTTACAACAACCTTTTATCGGATCCTAAATCACATAGGTGACGGTCCGTTCAATCCTCATCTGTTAGGTTTCTAACTCTCATGACCTCTCGTATCCCAACCTTCCAATTTTTCTCTGGTCTTCCTCTTCTTCTGTTTCCTGAAAGACTCCAATGTAGACCCTTATAAGGCCATCATTATTCTGCACATTTTTCACATGCCCATACCATAGTACATTTTTCTTTCGGTCTGCTGAAGAACATGGACAATGTTAATAAGATCGACGATCTTGGTAGACTAGACAAGTTTTCTTACCAAATATTTTCCCGAAAGGTAGATAGGAAGGAAAATTTTTGCATCTACTATGACTCTTTCGAGTTTTCCTCGTAGCGTCGACTTAAATCTCGTGTACACAATAATGGTGAATCCGAGAAGTGTGAGCAGTTAATTGTAAGAATCGTTGAAGTATTAAGTATCCGAAATGAGCTTGTTTGAAATTCACTGGTAGCCTTCCATAGTCAAAGAGTGGCAAGTAATTAGTATAGATTTTTAATAGCTTCTGTCGTCTTTGCCTGTTCTCAAAACTTTTCCTCTATTTAACTCTGTCGAAGCAATGTTTTGTTTTGTTTTGCAATTTTCTAGATCACTCTTACTCACTGCTCGCCTGATGTTCTTTCTGTAAGTTGTTCTGGGTTTCGTTTTTCCTGCCGTACCATTTCAATGCTGTTCTAGGCAAACGACTTTCGTTGATTTGCTCATTTAAGTGGACATGCCTTATTAGTTGCCTCTTCCGTAATATTGTTTTCTTTAAACCGATCATAGTGTTAATGTTCTTATTTCTAATCCTATCCGGTCTTGACACACGGCAAGATCTTCTTAACGCATGCCTATCCATTGTAGCCAGCCTCTTTATGTCCACTTCCATCCATTTCCACGCTTCAGATCCATACAGTAAAATACTCTTTACTACGGAATCTACTCAGAACAGACAAAAGCTGACTAAGAATCCATCCCCTTTCTCTTTGTCTTTTTTATGACGAGAATAGGGGGAGAGATTCGAGAAGTATGCCATTCAGGCCATAAATGGACCGATGATAGTGTTGTAAATGTTTAATTGTTGCTATTGTCACGCGTAAAAATATTGCGCAAATTATTTAATACAATTATTAAGTAGTACAAGAAGTTAATGTACACAGAGAGCCCACTTAGCTCGTGACTTGAGACCGGATTGAATGTACAAGTCTCTTGAGAAATGCTCGAGACAAATGGATTGAAACTTTCGGTTCAAGTCGCTTAACGAAGCGGGTTGGAATTTTGAACCCGATTGAAATTGTCGAGATAAACGGAAACGCAAAGCAGGTTTGAAATCGTCATGCGCGCTGGGTTTATAGTCACGATCGTTTACATTCGTGTATAATTTTAAGGGCGTTTTTAAAATTGACGAATTTTGACTACATTCCAATTTCTAGCCGATTGAAAGTCTAACTCAAGCCGACTTAACTCGCAACGACATAAACGAGTTTGAAAAATTCCACTTTCAAGCGACTTGTACTTTCAATCCAGTTTCAAGCCACGAGCTAAGTGGGCTCAGAGTTAGCAATACGTGACGATTGTCATGTTTTGGAGGAATGTGAGATACAGCATAAATCGCCAGTTTGAGCAATTTTAGTTGGCGCGTGTGCCAAGTTAATAAAAGGCCCCAAAGTAGGTTTTTAGAGAGAGTTGAATTACGAGTCAGTAAGTAGACTTACTTGCAGTCTATAATTCGGAAACGCGAAACGTTTGTCGGTTGTAATCATTTATTAATTATTATAATGACTAATGTGTTGTAATTGGATTATAATGCTAATATTTGGGTAAGAGAGTCTTTTAAATAATCTAACTTTATTCCAGCATTGTGGTTTTTGTTATCTTAATCTCAGTACACTCTGGAGAGTGTGGACTCCAGAGGTCATTCATGACTAACCCCTAGTCGTGACACTATTTATCCAAATTACTCAGCTCAGAGTAAGCGACACACTTTTACGACTAATATTGCTTTTGTTGATATCTCGAAAATGGAAAAGTTTGCCTAATTTCTGAATACTCAATTATTTAATTTTAATGTTTTGTTTGTTTGAAGAAACTCAAGTTTCGTGAAGCTTATCTTATAATCCCGTTTGAGTACACTACTAATAGTTTAGGGTATGTTACAGCTCTTTGAGTGTGTTATACGAGGGTTTAAAATTTAATCAATGAGTAGCAGCACAAATAAAGCAATGATAAATCGATAAAGTTTAAAGTGGTTGTAAACATTTGAGATGTACCTAAGTGTCAATATTGGCAAATTTTAACTCGAATATTAAAAACTCTTTTACTTATGAAAGTCAAAAGTGGGCAGTAGAGACAGTAGAGTGATGACAAGTTGAATCTCAAATAAACAAATGAGTCAAAAATTTTCCACATTTCCAAAATATGTTAAATAATTTTCTATTTAGTCAAAGTTATTAGTTTTTTACTAATTTAATTCGCATGAAATTTAATACTTTTCTAAATTAGTAATAATTTCATTTAATTAATAGTGTTTTATAAAGACATTAATTATATTAATGTACGAGAAAAATATAATGTAGTTAGCATTTATTTACAAAAATAGCATAAAAATTATTAATTTTATACAAATCAATAAATTAATAATTTCGTTTTAAACAACACTTAAGTAATAAATAAGTACCTACCCAATATTTCTTTGATTTAATGTTTTGATGAAAAGATAAGAAATTATTTATTTTATTGTTTACGAATTAATAATTTAAATAAAAGATCGATAATAGTACATAATAATATATTATTGAATTTAATTAAAAAAATATTAAAAACTTTATACAATAATACTATTTTTGTAATAGAATCTTACAACTTCCTACATTAATTTAAATTACAACTTTGGAAAAATTTGCAAAACTAGTCGTAAGCTACTACATAAAGTTTCTGATTAAGAATTTTATCTATTTTACAATCTGATTTATTTTTAACTGTTGTAAACAGACCAAAAAAGTTGAGAAAACAATTTAAGTTGAAGTGAAAAATATACTTTTCCAAAAGCGAATGAAAAGTTTTATATTATCCCAATAGAAACGAAAATTATTGTTTAACTCGTCCAACAGGCCTCAATAAGGACGATTAAAAACTATACTTCAAGATTTGGAGTTAGGGACATTTTTGAGAACTGGACTCTCTATGCTATGTTAGAAAGCATTCAAAATTACCTACTTTTGATAATTGATTTAGATCCAGAATTCCATCCCTAAATGCTTTTATTTAAAGCGTATTTGACCAATATAATTAGGAAAGCAAAGAATTACGAGGTTTTCCATCCAAATTGCAACAAACAGTCAACATCATCCTATGAGGTTTGAAATAACCGAAACCTAGAGCTAAATGAGTGTGGATATGAGTAAGATGTAACCATATTTTTCATTAACGAATAAGATTATTTTTAATGGCATTTTACACATCGTAGAGCATGTCTTACCTTCTGAGCGAGTTTTCATGAGCAAACTTACTTAGCTTCTAATAGCATTTTAGGGTATAATTGGAATTAGGCATAATTTTCCACTAGCTCTTCGTGAGTGTGTGTAACTCGTAAGCAATTTATTTCTACGTTTATTTCTTTAATTAAACTAAAGCAAGTTTTCGCAAAAAAATTCTCTAAGTTATTTAACACTAAACCGATTCAACTACGTAAAGGATGAAGTAGAAATATTTTTTTTATTTAAAACTTTTTCGTGTAAAGAAGGAATCTTATGGACATACACATTCGTGGTATATATTACACTTCATAGTTTGTTTTTCCTAAAGTCTACAAAAGCATAAAAATACTTTTCTCCCACATTTATATATTTCTCAATCACCTAACGTAACGCGAAAATCTGATCCGCACATTCGCTTTCAGACATGAATTTACACTTTATGTTCCATATTTTTCTTTCAGTTATCCTTCGCACTCTTTCAATCAAGATTTTTATCAAAAAGTTTTTGGTAAAAACGGTCAAATAGTATATACGTTATAAAATAAAGTTTCAATTTGAAAAATACGTTTTACGAAATTGCTTTTGCTGCCTATAATAACATAAAGAGGTAATAATCAGTGTCGGCGTGTTTTAAAATGCCTTTTGGGCTAAAAGTGGGTAAAGCTCACGTTTATGTGTTGTTATTTCAATTGTTTTTGCTCAACAAATATTTTAACAATGAGTTAGAGATCAAATAGTGCTTTGAAAAATTTAAGATTTATTGAAAGCTGATAGCTCTTTAGTTAGACCCTTAAGTACCCCGAATTATCTTTCTGACCGTTTAACGCTAACATCCGTTGTTTAGGTTTAGAGTCACAGACGGGGCACAAATTGCTAGCGTCTGCTACCCCTACTGGTAATGGCTAAGCAGTGGCTGAAGGTAAGTGGGTCGCTTAGTAAGTGGGACACCATTATCCATGAAACGGTGCATGTGTCCTTCTTGAGGGTTAAGTTCCTACCGACTAGGGCGATCTGTGACGTCTGCGTACTATCACAGCTCCTCAAGATTCGGGTCCGGCTCGAGCGGAACATCTCTCGATAATCTGGTCTAACATCAAGACCCCTGACCCGCGGTCTCCATTAGTCCCAATTTTTGACTCCTCAGCAGTACCGGGTGTGCGAGGTTGATTCTGCAACAGATTTCAGCACGCCCTCTGTATTCACTAATGTGACGGTACTCAGCAGGAGTAATCGTGGTGGAGTCACCAATTCCGCCACTAGCATTACAAGCTGCATTACACTTATTAAAATACTGATGATAGTCTCCGCTGGCTTAGCTTCGGATGGTAATTGTAACCTTCAAGATGCCTTAAGAACCCGCTTTTAGACGAGGAGGGTGTTATGACTGCACCGGAGATATCTTAGGACGGCCTGGGAGCCTGGGACGACTGTTTCTATGCTCGTGGAAGTGGCAGATGCATGCAATAAGAAGGAATGGTAAGTATCTTGCATTTTTTAAAAAGTTATTTACAGCCGGGCTGGTAGCTTGAGGAACCCTCGCCAGTATCCTCAGAGCTCCCTTCTGTTGCAGGAAGACTTTATACGTTTCACTTGAGGATCTCCAGAGAATGACACCATAAGTAGCCACGCTATGAAAATGAGCGTGGTATCTGATTAATGCTGTTGATTAAACAAGCGGTTGAGAGTCTTTTACACTGGTTGTCTACGTGTTGCGCGTCCAACACAGAGTGGTGTCGATCTGAAGCCCCAAGAGTGTAAGCTGGCTGGCTGGTTTGCTAGTTAATTTAGTAGTAAGCAACAATTCCTGGGTCTTATTGACACTCAACGTAAGGCCATTTGTTTCAAACCATATTTTTGCCTCATCTATAAGGAGGACTCAGACTTTGCTTTCAGGTCGCCGATGTTTCCTGCCCGGTTCATGAGTGTTGTGTCATCCGCGAAGACCTTTTGGCTGCCCGATTTTTTATTGTCCATGAGGTCGTTTGTATATGTATATTATAAAAAAGATAGGACCCATTATCAAGCCCTGAGGAACAGGGAGACCATAAGTAGCCACGCTATGGAAGTGAACATGGTGTGTAATTAATGCTGCTGTCTCTTCCACAATATGTTTGATTCTTTTTATTGCAAAACAAGCGGTAGAAAGCCTTTACACAGCTATCCAGGTGTTGCGTCTAAGACAGAGTGGTGTCGATCTGAAGTCCCAAGAGTGTAAGCTGGCTGGCTGATTAGCTAGTGAATTTAGTGGTAAGCAGCAATTTCTGGGTACATTCTACGTAACCCCATTCGCTTCAAACCATATTTTTGCTTCAGCTAAAGAAGACTCAGACTTTGCTTCCAGGTCGCCGATGTTTCCTGCCCGGTTCTTGAGTGTTGTGTCATCCGCGAAGACCTTTTGGTTGCCGATTTTATGTTGTTCATGATGTCGTTTATACATATTATAAACAAGATATGACCCATTATCAAGCCCTGAAGAACACCCTATAGTATTGTCCTATTGGTAGATTTTCCACCCTTTCAGTACACAATCTGGTATCTGTTTTGCAGGTAAGACGCCAACAACCCCAGTGTAGACCCTCTAATTCCATAGTGATCCAGCTTGTTTAGGAAGATATCGTGGTTTACACAATCAAAAGCATTTGACAGATTCACACAGGTAAATGTTAAATGTCTGTGTAAGTAATAAATTTTTGGGCTTAGTATCTGTAACAGCTCATTGCCGAGAAAACATGTACATCCGTTTTTTAGCCTTTGGCACTAGAGTACACCATCAAATGAACGCCTTCTGAGGTAGCTGCAACTAAAACCTCTCTCTAAAGTCCGCGCCACAAACACAGGCTATCAAGCCCTGAAGAACACCCTAAAGTATTGTCCTATTGGTAGATTTTCCACCCTTTCAGTACACAATCTGGTATCTGTTTTGCAGGTAAGACGCCAACAACCCCAGTGTAGACCCTCTAATTCCATAGTGATCCAGCTTGTTTAGGAAGATATCGTGGTTTACACAATCAAAAGCATTTGACAGATTCACACAGGTAAATGTTAAATGTCTGTGTAAGTAATAAATTTTTGGGCTTAGTATCTGTAACAGCTCATTGCCGAGAAAACATGTACATCCGTTTTTTAGCCTTTGGCACTAGAGTACACCATCAAATGAACGCCTTCTGAGGTAGCTGCAACTAAAACCTCTCTCTAAAGCCCGCGCCACAAACACAGGCTATCAAGCCCTGAAGAACACCCTAAAGTATTGTCCTATTGGTAGATTTTCCACCCTTTCAGTACACAATCTGGTATCTGTTTTGCAGGTAAGACGCCAACAACCCCAGTGTAGACCCTCTAATTCCATAGTGATCCAGCTTGTTTAGGAAGATATCGTGGTTTACACAATCAAAAGCATTTGACAGATTCACACAGGTAAATGTTAAATGTCTGTGTAAGTAATAAATTTTTGGGCTTAGTATCTGTAACAGCTCATTGCCGAGAAAACATGTACATCCGTTTTTTAGCCTTTGGCACTAGAGTACACCATCAAATGAACGCCTTCTGAGGTAGCTGCAACTAAAACCTCTCTCTAAAGCCCGCGCCACAAACACAGGCTATCAAGCCCTGAAGAACACCCTAAAGTATTGTCCTATTGGTAGATTTTCCACCCTTTCAGTACACAATCTGGTATCTGTTTTGCAGGTAAGACGCCAACAACCCCAGTGTAGACCCTCTAATTCCATAGTGATCCAGCTTGTTTAGGAAGATATCGTGGTTTACACAATCAAAAGCATTTGACAGATTCACACAGGTAAATGTTAAATGTCTGTGTAAGTAATAAATTTTTGGGCTTAGTATCTGTAACAGCTCATTGCCGAGAAAACATGTACATCCGTTTTTTAGCCTTTGGCACTAGAGTACACCATCAAATGAACGCCTTCTGAGGTAGCTGCAACTAAAACCTCTCTCTAAAGCCCGCGCCACAAACACAGGCTTGCCTTCCGGTTTGGCCTGTCATCGTTCAAGCGGCCTGCACAGGCCAAACCGGAAGGTAAGTCTGTGTGGCGTGACTTTTAGTTCGCACATCTGATCGCTTGAGAAGAATTTCCCGTGGAGCTGGAATTAATCTGGAATTAATGTATCGAGAAGTTTTTGTGTGCAACTAACTTTGCTGTAGCATTCAAAACTTTCAAACTGTCGTGGTCATTGTAACTGTCTAAAGACAAACGTGAGAAATTGGCTTTATTCTAGAGACCGACAATGACTAACAATGAAATTCATCAATTTTCTTCCTTTATTTGGTTATACTCCGGCCATCTTTATTTTCTGTAATTATAGAATTTACTCCATATGTAAATTTTATTGTGAAGAAAATGAAACAATTGTACACATTATATTAGTATGCGAAGCTCATGTTCACTCATGCTCATACTATTGAGTTAAAATTTCCGGCTACTGTTATTTACGAACTACTAAATTTAATCAACAAGATGGAGCTATTTCAAAATGACTACCGGAAACACAGGCACGCATCAGAATACACCATCAACGAGCATACAAAATCAAACTAAAGTGCTCATTTGTTCAATTTTATTTGTACGTATATCGTTCATTTTATAATTTTACACGTTTAAAACCGCCATCTTTGATATTCTGTCGCTTGTTGCACGTAAAGGCTACGTAGTAAACACACTCAGCGCCAACGCTGCTAATAAAATTATAATTTGATTAATGCTAAACATTAATTTATTATTATTGATTGATTAAGTGCATACTTAATTAACTAATTACTAAATGATTTTTATTACAATAAAATAGATGTATAAGGTAATTTAGTAAATGGAAATTGCAATTAACTTCATGTCCTTAATGTTAATACATAATTTTTATTACTTTTATATTATATACACGTTTAAAAATTATGCATTTATAATTTTTATATTTTGGAAAACAGTCATTTAATATTCCATTTTGTGTGCATATTAATAACTTGAGATCTTATCACTTTATTTATTATTTTATTAATTGGCAATTAAAATCATACAAAAACAAATTTAAATTTATAACTTTAATGGAAAACAAGTAAAAATACTAAATTTAAGACCGGAAACCACAACAAATTTTTTAATTAAAAAACAACGACTTTCAATTCTTTGAAAAGATCTAGAAAAAATGGCGTCTCAATCAACAGTTTGCAATGCGATGCAGCATCAAAATCTCTTGTGTTTAAGGCTCAGAACACACGCGATAGCAGCGGCAATAATTTAATCAGCCTTTCTAATCAACTATTAAAGCACAAAAATATGTAGGTACTGTAAGCCGAGTTCAATAGATGAAGAACTTTCGCTTCTTACAGCTTTCATAGACAAAAAAGAAGATCTAAACGTTTTTAATTGAGTAGCATGTCCATGTGCATTACTCGTTCATTCAACAAAAGCTATGGAAACCATAAGCGTGAGGCTTTTCGCTTAAACGCGCGAATGTTGTGTCTCAATAGCGAGCGGTTGACTGGTAAGCCTTTCTGGCTTTGAAAAAAAAACCGACTGTCTATGAAAAACTGCATCGGTCGCTATCAGCAGAATGAACTAGCAGTCCTAACCGATAAGAGACCTTCAGATCGCCGCCGTTATGTTCTTATTTTAAACGCGATACGAACGTGATGCTCAGATTTATTTGGAGGTATAGTTGAGTTAAACATTATTTGGAAAGTTTGACGAGACACATGGCAGGTAAACACTTGACAACCCTAAGTATCATAATCAACCATAAAGCTTAAAAAGGTTATATTTGCGTTTTAACCAAATAATATTTAACTGAACTATACCACGAATCAACGCCACCGCAATGATCGCGACCGCACATTTCTGCGGGAGCCTTAACAGATTCGAGAAAAATGACGCAAATTGAAATCTGTTTAAAATTCTCCTAATTGTTTATGTCTTAATTTTCTCATAAACACACTAAAGTGATTCGAATTAAATTATTTCATTTAATAAATATTCATTCACTACAAAATGAAACAAATATTTAATACATAACTTTACCTACAAACTTGATTACTAATTATTTATGTACATCTCATATACATAAGTAAATTGCAATTTGCTATGTGAATAAATTTATGTACGGAGGAAATTGAAAAAAAATTTAAAGTGGAAAATTTAAAGCCTCCTTTTTAATTTTGTACATTTTTTTTAATTAATATTTTATTTTTTCGAAACCTCTCATGTATTATAGCGGTTAATTTCCCGAAGTAACTATAAATCATCTAAATTCGGTTAGTAAAAAATTTTTTTTAATTAAATATTTTGATTTAATCAATCAAATGTGACAAAATATTAGATGTTAATTGTGTGTTATTGGCGTTAATAAAAAACATAGGTACGTTTTAATCACTTAAAAAAAGCTGTCGTATTATTAATATGGATACGTTAATTGATTTATAAAAAGTTGTTTGCTATAAACAATTGTATCTTTAGTAGATATAAGAACTCAAATTTTCAATAGAAGACAATGTTAAATAAATAAGTTTCCCGGTTTTCTAAGGGAAATGGCGTTCAGTTCAAATACTTGAAAATGTAGTGTTAAGTAATCGATGAGTTATAGATCAAAAGTTATCACTGTGTTAGCACTCAAATGTCATGGTTTGCCCTCTTTATAGAGGGTGTTAAATATCTAAAATACCACTTCGTTTCTAAAAACCCAAATTACAGATCGATGGAGCATCCCTAAAAGATGCTCAAAACAAATACAAACGTGTTTTTGTAAATTAAGATGCAATGTGTCTGATAACAAGTGAGAACAATGAAATACATAAAAAATATAAACGTGAAGAGACTTCATTAAAATAAAATTAAAATAGAGGTGAGAGTCTTGTAGCACACCAAATCTTATTGTCTAGTGTCACGCGTAAAAATATTACGCAAATTATTTAATGCAATTATTAAGTAGTACAAGAATTTAATGTACACAGAGTTTACAATACGTGACTATTGTCAGGTATTGGAAGAATGTGAGATAAAGCATAAATTGTTAGTTTTAGCAATTTTAGTTGGCGCGTGTGCCAAGTTAATAAAAGGCCCCAAAGTAGGTTTTTCGAGTTAGTTGAATTACGAGCGAGTAACTTTGGGTTGTATTTAAACGTCGGGCGTCCGGCTCATAACATTTTGTAAGAATTATGATAAACGTTTATAAACAACAAGATGTGTAGTTATTGGATTAACCTTATACTTGGGTAAGAACTATTTAACAAATAAATAAATTATATTTCAGCATTGTGGTTGTTATTATTATCTTCATCCCGGTACAACTCTGGAGAGTCTGGACTCCAGAGGTCATGACTAAACCCCAGTCGTGGCACTAGGATTAGTTGGTTATCTATGACTTGGTAATCAATAGGAATTCCTTTGAATACCTCGACGATTAGTAATTATATTTACAAAATTCCATGGTATAATTATTATTCTAGAGGTGAACCTCTCCCAAGTAATGCTTGTACAGCACCTTCTGCCTAGCCCCACTGTCAAAAACGTTGAAAGGACGATGGTGGAAGCGATTTAAAAAAAATCTTTTCTTAACCTAATAGAGTGGAGTGTGCAAGACCACTAGAATACGCTCTCAGCTAATGATCTAAAATCCTGATAAAGTTTCGCTATGATGAATTTTCTCACAACTTTGCAGGACAGGATGCGGTTAATTGTATGAGATGTGGACGTTAGAAAATAAGTACAGAATTCATTATAAATAAAGTACCAGCGAAACGATTCATTCTACCAAAAAATTACCATAAATCATCAAAGAGCTGTGAAAATACCGAATTTCACCCTATAGCGCTCAATTTGAGGAATAAGCTCAAATAAACTTAGTTCACTTTACTTACACTTCATCATGTTTTCCCCTCTTAGGTCAGTCGTCGACATTCGCTATGAAAATATTGAGTTCCAAATGAGCTATGACACACTCAATTTTAGCAATAAGCTCAAATAAACTTAGTTCACTCTACTTCCACTTCATCATGTTTTACCCTCTTAGGTCAGTTGTCGATGTTCGCCATGAAAATATCGAGTCTTAGGGCTATGATACTCAATTTTGGCAATAAGCTCAAATAAACTTACCTCACTCTACTTCAACTTCACCATGTTTTCTCCTCTTAGGTCAGTTGTTGATGTTCACTATGAAAATATAGAGTCCCAGGGCTATGATACTCAATTTTGGCAATAAGCTTAAATAAACTTAGCTCACTATACTTCAACTTCACCATTTTTTCTCCTCTTAGGTCAATTTTCGATGCAGCTAAGAAAATATTGTGTCTCAGGGCTATGACACTCAATTTTAGCAATAAGCTCAAATAAACTTAGTTCACTCTACTTCCACTTCATCATGTTTTCCCCTCTTAAGTCAGTCGTCGACATTGACTATGAAAATATTGAGTTCCACATGAGCTATGACACACAATTTTAGCAATAAGCTCAAATATACTTAGTTCACTTTACTTCCACTTTATCATGTTTTCCTCTCTTAGGTCAGTTTTCGATGTTCACTATGAAAATATCGAGTCCCAGGGCTATGACACTCAATTTTGGCAATAAGCTTAAATAAACTTAGCTCACTATACTTCAAATTCACCATGTTTTCTCCTCTTAGGTCAATTATCGATGCTCGCTAAGAAAATATTGAGTCTCAGGGCTATGACACTCAATTTTAGCAATAAGCTCAAATAAACTTAGTTCACTCTACTTCCACTTCATCATGTTTTCCCCTCTTAAGTCAGTCGTCGACATTGACTATGAAAATATTGAGTTCCACATGAGCTATGACACTCAATTTTAGCAATAAGCTCAAATATACTTAGTTCACTTTACTTCCACTTTATCATGTTTTCCTCTCTTAGGTCAGTTTTCGATGTTCACTATGAAAATATCGAGTCCCAGGGCTATGACACTCAATTTTGGCAATAAGCTTAAATAAACTTAGCTCACTATACTTCAAATTCACCATGTTTTCTCCTCTTAGGTCAATTATCGATGCTCGCTAAGAAAATATTGAGTCTCAGGGCTATGACACTCAATTTTAGCATTAAGCTCAAATAAACTTAGTTAACTCTACTTCCACTTCATCATGTTTTCCCCTCTTAAGTCAGTCGTCGACATTGGCTATGAAAATATTGAGTTCCACATGAGCTATGACACTCAATTTTAGCAATAAGCTCAAATATATTTAGTTCACTTTACTTCCACTTTATCATGTTTTCCTCTCTTAGGTCAGTTTTCGATGTTCATTATGAAAATATCGAGTCCCAGGGCTATGACACTCAATTTTGGCAATAAGCTTAAATAAACTTAGCTCACTATACTTCAAATTCACCATGTTTTCTCCTCTTAGGTCAATTATCGATGCTCGCTAAGAAAATATTGAGTCTCAGGGCTATGACACTCAATTTTAGCAATAAGCTCAAATAAACTTAGTTCACTCTACTTCCACTTCATCATGTTTTCTCCTCTTAAGTCAGTCGTCGACATTGACTATGAAAATATTGAGTTCCACATGAGCTATGACACACAATTTTAGCAATAAGCTCAAATATACTTAGTTCACTTTACTTCAACTTTATCATGTTTTCCTCTCTTAGGTCAGTTTTCGATGTTCACTATGAAAATATCGAGTCCCAGGGCTATGACACTCAATTTTGGCAATAAGCTTAAATAAACTTAGCTCACTATACTTCAAATTCACCATGTTTTCTCCTCTTAGGTCAATTATCGATGCTCGCTAAGAAAATATTGAGTCTCAGGGCTATGACACTCAATTTTAGCATTAAGCTCAAATAAACTTAGTTAACTCTACTTCCACTTCATCATGTTTTCCCCTCTTAAGTCAGTCGTCGACATTGGCTATGAAAATATTGAGTTCCACATGAGCTATGACACTCAATTTTAGCAATAAGCTCAAATATATTTAGTTCACTTTACTTCCACTTTATCATGTTTTCCTCTCTTAGGTCAGTTTTCGATGTTCATTATGAAAATATCGAGTCCCAGGGCTATGACACTCAATTTTGGCAATAAGCTTAAATAAACTTAGCTCACTATACTTCAAATTCACCATGTTTTCTCCTCTTAGGTCAATTATCGATGCTCGCTAAGAAAATATTGAGTCTCAGGGCTATGACACTCAATTTTAGCAATAAGCTCAAATAAACTTAGTTCACTCTACTTCCACTTCATCATGTTTTCTCCTCTTAAGTCAGTCGTCGACATTGACTATGAAAATATTGAGTTCCACATGAGCTATGACACACAATTTTAGCAATAAGCTCAAATATACTTAGTTCACTTTACTTCAACTTTATCATGTTTTCCTCTCTTAGGTCAGTTTTCGATGTTCACTATGAAAATATCGAGTCCCAGGGCTATGACACTCAATTTTGGCAATAAGCTTAAATAAACTTAGCTCACTATACTTCAAATTCACCATGTTTTCTCCTCTTAGGTCAATTATCGATGCTCGCTAAGAAAATATTGAGTCTCAGGGCTATGACACTCAATTTTAGCAATAAGCTCAAATAAACTTAGTTCACTCTACTTCCACTTCATCATGTTTTCCCCTCTTAAGTCAGTCGTCGACATTGACTATGAAAATATTGAGTTCCACATGAGCTATGACACACAATTTTAGCAATAAGCTCAAATATACTTAGTTCACTTTACTTCCACTTTATCATGTTTTCCTCTCTTAGGTCAGTTTTCGATGTTCACTATGAAAATATCGAGTCCCAGGGCTATGACACTCAATTTTGGCAATAAGCTTAAATAAACTTAGCTCACTATACTTCAAATTCACCATGTTTTCTCCTCTTAGGTCAATTATCGATGCTCGCTAAGAAAATATTGAGTCTCAGGGCTATGACACTCAATTTTAGCATTAAGCTCAAATAAACTTAGTTAACTCTACTTCCACTTCATCATGTTTTCCCCTCTTAAGTCAGTCGTCGACATTGGCTATGAAAATATTGAGTTCCACATGAGCTATGACACTCAATTTTAGCAATAAGCTCAAATATATTTAGTTCACTTTACTTCAACTTTATCATGTTTTCCTCTCTTAGGTCAGTTTTCGATGTTCACTATGAAAATATCGAGTCCCAGGGCTATGACACTCAATTTTGGCAATAAGCTTAAATAAACTTAGCTCACTATACTTCAAATTCACCATGTTTTCTCCTCTTAGGTCAATTATCGATGCTCGCTAAGAAAATATTGAGTCTCAGGGCTATGACACTCAATTTTAGCAATAAGCTCAAATAAACTTAGTTCACTTTACTTCCACTTTATCATGTTTTCCCCTCTTAGGTCAGTTGTCGATGTTCACTATGAAAATATCGAGTCCCAGGGCTATGATACTCAATTTTGGCAATAAGCTTAAATAAACTTAGCTCACTATACTTCAAATTCACCACGTTTTCTCCTCTTAAGTCAATTATCTTAGGGCTATGATACTCAATTTTGGCAATAAGCTCAAATAAACTTAGCTCACTCTACTTCAACTTCACCATGTTTTCTCCTCTTAGGTCAATTGTCGATGCTCGCTAAGAAAATATTGAATCTCAGGGCTATGATACTCAAGTTTAGCAATAAGCTCAAATGAACTTAGTTCACCCTACTTCCACTTCATCATGTTTTCCCCTCTTAGGTCAGTTGTCGAAGTTCGCTATGATAATATCGAGTCCCAGGGCTATGACACTCAATTTTGGCAATATGCTCAAATAAACTTAGTTTACTCTACTTCAACTTTACCATCTTTTCTCATCTTAGGCCAATTGTCGATGCTTGCTATGAAAATATTTTACTTGAGTTTACATGAGTAAACTTAGTCCACTCTACTTCAACTTCGCTATGTTTTCCCCTCTTAAGTCAGTCGTCGACATTCGCTATGAAAATATTGAGTTCCACCATTTTAGCAATAAGCTCAAATTAACTTATTTTACTCTATTTTCACTTCACCATGTTTTCTTCTTTTAGGTCAGTCGTCGATATTTGCTATGAAAATATATGGAGTCCCACCAGGGCTATTGAGCTAAATTTGTGCATAAAACTTAAACTACTTTAGTTCACTCCACTTCCACTTATATACATTTCCACTATACATTTCCACTATATTTTCACCTTTTAGGTCAGTTATCGTTAGGTCAGACAACAAGTACTTACAAGTTGCCTCTTTCCACGTACGCTGTCTTTCGTTGGCTTCTGTTCAGAAATACTCAGCAATAGCGACCGGTTCTTATTATTAAATTTACTTTTTCCATAAGAGTAGTATCAGATAGCTCGTGTTATTTACAGCAATGGCCTAGTGAGTCTATTCCGACATCTAGTAGCCGGTTGACACTTTTTGCTGCGAACTTTTCACCCTCAACAAGTTTTTGTCTTACGAAGGCTATTAGCAAGTCGAGTAGACTCATTCGCCTATTTAGGTCAACCTGTATTACGTTTAAAGTTTGTTTATCTTTCCTTAGAGTCGTTGGCCCTTGTTTTAGCACAGGCTTCAGTACCACTGACGCACTGTTCAGAAACAGTTCTTAAATCCGTACCACAGCTAGAAGAAGTTTGAGAAAGGTGTCGTGGCTTAGTAAGCTACGTGTGTAGATCCTTGTGCTAAGGACTTAGAGTTAATTTCCACCTCATAAAGTGATTTGTTTACATCCAATCAGAATATGAAACTACTTCATATAAGGAGTCATTTGAGTAACGGCTGATACAGACATCGAAACATTATAGGAGTGGAATAATCGCGAGAAAACCTATGTTGCGCGAAGTTAATTATTAAATTAATATGTATTACAAATGTCCAATATAAATAATGGTTAATTAAAATCGTTTGACACAACATTTATATCATTATCATGTTTAAATTGCACTAGATGTTGGCTAATTTGTTAATGTTCGTGTTGCTGCCATCTTGACACCTAATTAAATTTAGCCGCGATTATTGTACAGAGAGAAACGTTGGCGAATTATTCAACAATAGAGCAATTAGCGTATGACATGAATCCATTAAGCAATTAACTATTTCTTGCAAACAATTTATATGAATAATAGTACAAGCGTTTATTATAATACACCTAAGTAAAATTTTAGTTGTAAATTGTTGCATATTAACTCAGGTCGCTTCAGTAATAATTATAACATTGTTTATTTATTACCGAAAGCGTAGTCAATAGTAATTTGAATTTGATGCAAATGAGGTAGGTCATAATAATAAGCAATACGAGGATCGCCTACAGAAGTCACCCACGGTGCGATCAATGACCAAACAGGTTAAATATTCGATTTGTTAAAAAAAACTTATCAATTAATTAATATGCATAAAAAGGTTATTTTTAGAAGAAGACATTTTTTTAATGGCTTTTATTTTTAAATAAAAATTTACTAAAAAAAGAATGTAACGTGATAGTTATATTTTTCATGAATGATCTTGTGAATGATCGTAGTGCGTAGCGTTAAGAACTTTCACGTCCTTAGTACTTTGTCTTTATTTACGTGGGAATTGGCAGCTGAGCTTTTCTTTTCGAAACGTTGTCTTTATTATATTAAAATAAAGTGGAATAATAACCCCTAATTGTTGAGGAAAAATATCCATTTTAGTCAAAGATATCTCATCGAATGAGAATTTATTTATAATTGAAATTTTCACTTATACTTTTCTTAAAATATAACCCTTTTATTTTTTATAAACCATCTTGTTTTCAAAGAAAGAATAGTAAATTCAGTTTTTCTTTTAGACTTCTGAAAAACACTAAATCTATTTTCTTATTTTCTAAAACAAACGAAAATGGATAAAATATTTAAATTTTTCCTCATGAAATTTTTGTTTTCCAAAATCATTCAAGAATATAACCTACAAGTTTATACTTCAAATTTTAACGAAAGAATAAATAAAATTGCACATAAAATTGCAACTATGTAAAAAGAATTTCAGGTCAAAAAATTATAATTCAAGCAGGCTATGAAATTATATTTTTCTAAAATATCGGAATTAAGGGATGATTAATATTATTATTGAGGGTATGGAGATCAAACTTTCAAGTGCTTTGATCCTTGTAGTTGTAGGTAGGCCTGTCACTTTTAAAAAAAAATATCGAATATCGATAAAAGAAAATTATCGATATTTCCGATAATATCGATATTTCCGATAATATCGATATTTCCGATAATATCGATATTTTTGATAATATCGATATTTTCGATAATATCGATATTTCCGATATCGATATTTTTGATAATATCGATATTTTCGATAATATCGATAATATCGATATTTCCAATATCGATAATATCGATATTTCCAATATCGATATTTTTGATAATATTGATATTATCGATAATATCGATATTTACGATATAGATTTTTTTGATAATATCGATATTTTCGATAATTAAGATATTATCAGGAAAATATCTGAATTGTTTATCGATTTCATGTTCAGTAATAAATTTTATATACGTGTATTATTTAACTTTATTGATGTAAAAGTACCAAAAAATACTGCAAGAAATGAAAATGCTCCTCCCTGAAGTAATTAAAAAAATTTCAATGATTTATATAATATCGATAATATCGAAAATATCGCAATTATCGAAAATATCGATATTATCGAAAATATCGTATTATCGAGAATATCGATAATATCGAAAATATCGATATTATCGAAAATATCGATATTATCGAAAATATCGATATTATCGAAAATATCGATATTATCGAAAATATCGATATTATCGAAAATATCGATATTATCGAAATAACGATATATCGATATCGCTTTTATCTAATATCGTTATTCGTATTATCGATAATATCGATAATATCGATAAAATCGATAAAAAGTACCAGGCCTAGTTGTAGGTCGTATGGAATTGTAGGACTTGCTGACGCTCGTCCGCCAACCTCTGCAGACTCGTCACAAAAAGTGCCACTTTTACTCATTATAAAACAATATACTAATTTTTGTTAAAATATCGGAATAAAAAGGTGAATAATATTATTGAGGCTATGGAGATCAAACATTCGAGTATATTGATCTGTTGTGCTCCTTGAATGTTGTAGCTCGTCTGTAATTGTACGACTCGCTAATGTTCGTCCGTCAACCTCTGCACACTCGTCTCAAAAAGTGACACTTTTACTCATTATAAAACAATATAGTAATTCTTGTTAAAATATCGGAATAAAAAGGTGATTAATATTATTGAGGCTATCGAGATTAAACTTTCAAGTACTTTGATTCATTGTGCTACCTCTATGTTATAGCTCGTCTGTAATTGTAGGTCTCGCTAACGCTCGTCCGTCAACCTCTACAGAGTCGTCACAAAAAGTGACACTTTTACTCATTATAAAACAATACTATACTAATTCTTGTTAAAATACCGGAATAAAGGGGTAATTAATATTATTGAGGCTATGGAGATCAAACTTTCAAGTACTTTGATTCATTGTGCTACCTCTATGTTATAGCTCGTCTGTAATTGTAGAACCCGCTAACGCTCGTCCGTCAACCTCTGCAGACTCGTCACAAAAAGTGACACTTTTACTCATTATTAAACAATATACTAATTCTTGTTAAAATATCGGAATAAAGGGGTGATTAATATTATTGAGGCTATATCGAGATCAAACTTTTAACTACTTAGAATCATTGTGCTCCCTGTATGTTGTAGCTCGTCTGTAGTTGTAGGACTCGCTAACGCTCGTCCGTCAACCTCTACAGACTCGTCACAAAAACTGACACTTTTACGCATTACAAAACAATATACTATTTTTTTTCTAATTAACACATATATAATTTTATATTAGTTGTTAAATGTCCTTTAAACGAGAGTTCCAGCAAATAGCAATATAATGTTCAAAGAAGTTTAAATGATTCTGTTGGTGAAATTAATGTTCTGTTTCAGTTTCAAGTGTTTATATGGTAAAGCTTTGTAACTATACAAGTAATCACGTTGCAGTTGTTGTTTTCTTGATTGCATTGTTGTACTTTGTATCAACTAAATTAGCAATAGTTTTCGTTGTGTGTGTTGGTTTGCTATTACATAGTTTCACATACACATTACTGGTTGATGTTAAGTAAGCCATTCGAAACTTAACAAAACAAAACTAATTTTTAACTCATTTGTACTAACAGCTGTTAGTACAGTCAGCCTCACAATTATTAGCCACCCCGGCTGTACGTTTAGCACGAATTGTGGATGTAACCATCATAACACCCCATAGTTAAATTGAGGGTTAACTTTATTTTGCCAACAAGTAGTAAATTAACAATTTCCCCTTCTGTTCTTTTGTCGTTGTTGGCTAATAACCACTCTGGCGTATAGCCAGGGTGGCCAATAATTGTGAGGCTGGCATTTCAATGTTATTGCAATAAAGAATTCATGTGGACTCTCCTTTATGATCTTTAATTTATTTGTTCAACTCCAGAATCAGAGAATTTTGATATTACATCTTTTCAAATTTATTGGCTTTACACTAAAACTTGAGACATTATTGAAAAGAGAGTATAAAGGGGTTTAAAATGATATGCTGCTCGACTTTCTTTTACGATTGAAATTTTTGGGGTTGATTGCACCACCGCTAAGAGGCTCTGTAGGCATTCAAAGTAGAAAATAAAATTGCCCCTCTTCAAAATAAAATTTTGAGTGCAATTTCCCAATCTACCACCTGGGTATACCTCTAGTGTGTGTTTCGAATAATTTTGTAACCATGGGGATCTCAGAGTTTGTAAACGGTAAGAAACACATCAGTTAAATGGGACATAATTTACACATTTATGTAGACCACAAACATACAATAGTAACTTAGTTTAATTCGAAATTATATATTATAAACCTCCAATTATACTAATGTATGATATTATACTGTGTAAGTGCATATACAGAGTAGATGGATATAAATATTTATACAACTAATTCCTGATAAATTAGCTTGCTAGGAAATCTAAGTACGTCATAGTGGCATAAAGAGGAAAAGTGATAAATTAGGATGAAGTCGGTAAGTACAGTGGCGTATTTGGCTTACTAAATAGATGAAGTAAGATTTTTAGAAATTTGAATTTTTCATGGCCAGTAACATTTTTTTAATTATGAAAAAATTCTGTCTGTCGGTCTGCCTTATGTATGTATGTAACTTCCGCACCACGAAAGCTGTCAGTTTTAAATTTGGCATACCTAATACCTATCTACCCCCTAAATTTGGGTTTGAATATCTAAAATTACACTTCTTTTCATATTTTTGCGATTATCTCGAAAACTATAGAGTAAAAGAAAAATTATAAAGAGTCAAAAATTTAAGAGAGGAAAATTCTACGAAAAAAATCTTATTTGAGATTTTTCACAAAATTGAATAGTTCTTGAGAAAAATGTTATTGAAAGTTAACATGTTTTTTTGTACGCTCAGTCATTTTTAAGCTATCTACAGCATTTGTTTTCACGTCGGTAAGGTGAATTTACTAGTTGCTAAGATATAATGCGCGACGGTAAGTGTTCGTTTCTCTCAGCCTCCAAACAGTTGTCTTTGGCGGGTAAATCATCCTTACCATTCTTTCCGATCGTACAAAAACCGCTATAAGCATGTCCATGTCTAACGTTAAGGTAGCCACACATTGCGGTTTTGTTCGATAGATTTGTTCGACGAACAAGTCTGTTCGAACAAGAACGCCAACTGTGAGTTGGACACAGACTGCAGTCTTGTTCAACGATGTTATCAAGACAGAAGTCGTTATGAAGACAATACATTTGTGTGCAGTGGCGGCGGCATTAGCCATAAAATCTATAAATCATAAATTTTACGAGTAATTCACTACGCTACTGGTAAAACCGTCGTTTTTAAAAAACGTTTACCCTACACACTTCGGACTTGTTGCAACTTGCAAGTTCGTCGAACAAGTTCGACGGACATAATCAAGCTGAATCTGATTATAACCGTCGGATTTGCAGGCGAGCAAGAACGACAGACTTCCTGCCATACACTTCAGTTTTGCGTCGTTTTTGTTCGAACAGACTTGTTCGTCGAACAAATCTGTCGAACAAAACCGCAATGTGTGGCTACCTTTACAGTTGGCGTTCTTGTACAAACAGACTTGTTCGTCGAACAAATCTGTCGAACAAAACCGCAATGTATGGCTACCTTGAGGATTACAGGTGTCAGACAATAGTTGGAAAATTCGCTTCTCTCAGCCTCTAATCAATTGTCTTTGGCCGGTTAATCATCCTTACCGTTCTTACCCCTTACCGATCGTACAAAAACCGTTATAAGCATGTCGAACGTTAAGGATTACCGGTCTCAGACAATAATTGGGGGCTTTGCATCTCTCAGCCTCCGAACAATTATCTTTGGCCGGTAAATCATCCTTACCGTTCTCCTTACTTAATATACTATTGTGCGTACTGCAGTACCCGTGTAACCTGAATAACCTGAGCTCCCTATTTTACGTTAATTGGAAATTACTCGTTATCTATTAGATCTAAAGTAAAACAAAAAATACGTGGTTGAAGTGGACATTTTCAGCCTTTAAACTTCATGCACAATATTTTGGTTTTCGGAAATTTATCATGGACAAAAAAATTAATGAATGTAACAAAACCTAATTTTTCTAGAAATTTAAAAATCTGACAAAGTAACTGAAGAAAAATCCATATATGATTACTACCTTCATAGATTATACTTTGATGTTCTAATATTCAAAATTATTTTAGAGTTTGAAAAAAAATCTCACTTTGAGTTTCACTTCATACTTTGATGTTCTAATATTCAAAATTATTTTAGAGTTTGAAAAAAAATCTCATTTTGAGTTTCACTTTTTTGTTTATTGCCCTACCTGATTCGAATTCATTTTCCCCAAATTTATTTATAGGTTATGTTGTCAAGACAAGGAAATAGATTCTCATATAATCTTTAAATTTCTAGCCTTGTTTCGCTCTCGCAGAAATATTAACTCTATGCCTATTACACCAAATAAGATGCAGTGGCGAACTGATCTAACTAATAAACACCAAGACCTTCTATAGGGAATGGTATACAACAGAAGATCACCAGTGGAAACAAGAGGTATTATAGTGTGGTACAATGTACTCAAGAAGTCGAAGTACACGAGGTGTAATATAACCACCCACCCCAACATGAAATTAAGTATAATACGATATTGCAATAATTCTTTATGCTGACGAGCGGTGGGAATGCGCAGATACCTAAATTGGTATTTATCCCCACCAACTCAGAAGTCAAAGTATTTAAATTCTTAAAGGGGCGTGGCCAAACCTGGGCGAACTTATCCCTACCGCTCCTCAAGTTAAAATAATTTTGCTGTATCTGACAATAAATATAATGTTTCATCGGTAAAACAAAGAGGTTAGTAGAGAGCAAGATAGGTAGTTGTTGGAAGAAGACGAAAATGTTATCAGTAATTGAGTAATTAATTAATAGTTTTTCAAGAACATTTCGTTTTTTAATTTAAAATGTATGTATACTCTAATCTACTACCTTAGACTCAATAAAAAGAAATTCTAACTAACACAGAAGCGCGCTCAATTTGAACAGAGTCGATAGAAAATTAACCACCTTCAAGCTGGTGGCGTACTTGTGGCGACGGCGGCGTCGCTATATAATTTTATATTATACAAGATAATCTTACGCAAGTCTGCTTCTGTAGTATATTACTAATAACACAAACTCGACTAAATATCAAACACGAGCGATTGATTGTTCTTAATCAATCGCTTGCATCCCTATCATCGATTTGTTTAAACAACATACTCGCTGTAAATTATTGCATTGTTTGTTCTATTAAATTAAATTTTAAAATTATGGTAATATTAACATAATTAACTAAGTTTCAAATTACAACCAAATATTCTACTACTCGTATAAATAATATTACTACCTATTTTAAATATGTAAACAGTACTTGGTGTGCGTTGTGAGTGGTTGCTATTTTTAAACCTTTTGTATATTTTATTTCTAAATTAACCAATATTTTAGTAAATTTCACACAATTGTTAATTAATTGTTGATATTTAAAAATGCTTTCACGGTCATTCATAAGAATAACATTCTGTTCAAATTTAGAAGGATTCCTCTTGACGATGCTCACCTCCACTCCACTATTCCGATTCCTATATCAGAAGTGAAGTTCTAAAATTTATTCCAAAGAGATTTCATCCTTCACCTCTTTTAAACTTACAATACTTGAATAACTTCATAAAGAAAAAATGTCATTTCTTGTTAGATACCTAAACCTCCTAAACCTAAACAATTCGCTGCCTCCAATGATGGTAGACCGATATTAGAACCTGTGGGCCGGACTAATAGTCCTGTGTCCGAACTAATCTCGTGGCATCAATTTTAGTGATAAAGAGAGAGAAAGTACCCCCTCTCTTCAAATATACTTCGCAACATTTTGATGACGCCCGGTCAAGTCAAAGTAATCTCGTTCTATCAGTATCAGGGAAAAGATTTTGGTGCAATTACCAATTCATGTAACAGAAAAATTGAGGTGATCGTATTTAGGCCCATCTCTAATATTTGGGTGCAACTAAACAAGAAAATCCGGTTGGCGACATAAGGTACTGATGGCTTATTTAAGACTGGGGACTGTTGAAAATTAACTTCTAGATGCAGAACACACGTGCCGCTTTTATAGCATAACGTACTTTACTATAATTTGATCAAATCTTGGTAATAGAAGTGGATCCGAGTACGAACGACTGTCCATAATGCTGTACCGAAAAATCTCGATGTGATCACTATTCTTCATTTGATAACTGACACGACTATCTACACTTGTGGATTTAAAGTATAGTCAGTTGATAAAATCGCAATAGACACAGTCCTGTATCTTGATTAAAGTTTAAAATTTTAAAAGAAAACAATAAAATACAAAAATCATATGTTTTTGAGAAAAATTTATTTCTGAACTTTGGCAAAGTTTCAGAAAGTTTCAAACATCCTGAAAAGGATTTAATTTTAACTGCATTCAATTAAAATAAATATTTTAATCATTAATAAAACTGTATAAAACAAAATTATAAAATTAAAACTATTAAAATTTCTTCCTTGTAAGAATTAAATGCAAAATTCAATTTGAACTAGAGCGTTCCCAATTCCCAATGTTAAATTTTCTCACCCATATACGTATAATATGCACTTCTATACTTTTAATGGCTAAATTTAACTTTAAAAAGCATTCATAAAATTATAAAACTAAACTTTTTATTAAAATATGCAATAATAAACTTAGAAGGTGTATTTAAACTTTTGTTACACATTAAATTCAAGCCTTGAATAAAAAAAAGAGTTGTTCTTCCCGTTTAGATGACCTTTATTTAAGTGACGGATTTGAGTGATATTTCAATGTTACTACGTAAAATTCTTAATAACATAAGTTCGATTATTACAATTCAATTTAAATCAGGTGATTATGTTTTTTATAGAGTGTGACAACGAAAGTAATTTACACTTAAAGCTGAGCATTTTGCTGCTGTAAATCGATTACCAAGTAGTGCAATTTATTTTAAAGACTATGCTGTTCCGGGTGCATAGTTAATGGCGTTTTTCTTAAAATTAGAGCCCTAATCACGCATTGGCACTTAAAGTGCGTATGCGTTTTAACGAGATTTAAAAAGTGTTCAAACTAGTGCTTTAACTCGTCACCAGCTCCGGTTAAAGTATCGTAGCAAGAGCAACCTTTGGTTGTTTATTTTCCTCCCCCTTGAAGTTGGTAATTGGTTCTCAAATTCTATTCCGTATTATATTTAATTTCCGACATAATAGCCAGACAAGCACGCAAACATGTATGACTGCAGGACAGGAAAAATGTAGTCCTACACAGGAATGCAACCAGGCAGATATAATTATGTAAGTCTTCAAGAAGGCAAGTAGACACGTAGGCAGATATTGTAAGACATAACTATTTCGATTCCATCACTATACTGATATTACCCAGGAGGCATAGCTCGGGGAATGAAGTCCTCTGAACCACCCACCTGATGGTCGATCTATCAGACACGAAGACATTGTATGACAGCAAGCAAGCAGCCAAGGTAAAAGTTAATGTGTGTCTTCACGTAAACAGGCAGGTAGGCAGATCAGCAAGCAGGTAAACAGACTAGGTATGTCAGGCAGATTGACAGTCAAACAAGCAGGTAAGTAGAGAGGTGAACCGGTTCTCTAGCAGGTTTATAGGTTGTCAAACAGGTACCCTCAGGTAGGGTAGGCCTCAGGCAGGCATACACGTAGGTAGATATCGTAAGACATAACAATTTCGACTCCATCACCATACTGATATTACCCAGAGGGTTCAGGCCGGGGAACGAAGTTTCCTGCATACCAAGCCTGATGGTCGGTCTATCAAGACATTCTATGACAGCAAGAAAGCAGCCATAGTACGCCCGTAGGGCTTTACGTAAACAGGCAGGTAGTCAGATCAGCATGCAGATAAACAGGCAAACAGGTAGTCATCAGCCAGATTGACCGTCAAGCAAGTAGGTAGGTAGAAAGGTAAATTGGTACGCAAGCAGATTTATAGGTCGCCAAACAGACACCCTGGTAGGCAAACATGTAGGATAGGCCGCAGGCAGGCAGACACGTAGATAGAGATCGTAAGATATAACTATTTCAACTCCATGATCATCATTCTGATATTACCAGGGAACGAAGTTCCCTGAAAACCACGCCTGATGGTCGGACTATCTATAATCTAGACATTATAGGGCATTTAAGTCAGGTAGATTGACGGTCAAGCAAGCAGGTAGGTAGGGATATAAACCGGTAAGCAAGCAAGTGTATAAGTCGTCAAACAGACACCCTGGCAGGCAAACATGTAGGATGTAGGGTAGGCCGCAGGCAGGCGGACACGTATATAGATATCGTAAGATATAACTATTTCGACTTCATCACTATACATATTACCGGGGAATGAAGTTCCCTGAACACAACGCCTGGAAGAAATCAGCCATGGTGAATGTCAATGTAGACCGTCAGGTAAATAAGCAGGTAGGCAGATCAGCATACATAAATAGGCTAACAGTTATGTCAGGTAGATTGACAGTCAAGGAAGTAGGTTAGTAGGGATGTAAACCGGTACGCAAGCAAGTTTATAGGCTGCCAAACAGGCACTTTGGTTAGACATACATATATATGGATCTCAGGTAGGCAGACCTGTAGGTTGCAGATATGCCGCAGGCAGACAGACGGACAAACAGGTAAGCAAAAAAGCAGAGAGGCAGGAAGGCAAACGAGTTGTCATTACTATTTTTTGAAAGTCAAGCCTTTATTCTGAAAGGCTCAAATCAATTCACTACGATAAAATTCTTTTATCCCACTGCGTGTAATTATTTTGCTTTGCGCACACTTTAAACGAGCAATATGAAAGTTTGATTAAAATATTGAGAAGCTAGTTAATGAAGTTTTAACAGGAACTCACGTTTCAAAGAAATCAATTTATTATCCATTAATACACATAATATATCAAGAATGGTAATAAATATGTTTAGAATAGTGTCAGGTAATTGTTACTTTTATAATACACACACACATAACTATTTACCAAGGGTAGAATGTTATTA
Organism: Malthinus seriepunctatus; assembly: GCA_963924605.1. Taxonomy (NCBI): domain Eukaryota; kingdom Metazoa; phylum Arthropoda; class Insecta; order Coleoptera; family Cantharidae; genus Malthinus; species Malthinus seriepunctatus. The sequence goes on along the minus strand of OZ004601.1, from coordinate 14,751,546 downwards.
ATTGGATAATAAATAAAATAAGGTATTAATAATATTTCAATTACAGAAATTAATTAAAGTACGTTATGCTTGATTTATTTTTACTATTCATAAAATTGAACAAGGTTTTGATTGTCAAACACTTTGATTTAAATTATGCCATCTAATAATGAATCAATTATTAATCACGTTAGCTATTCTTTTCCCTACTCGTTTTTTTAAACCATATTTTCTTTTTTATGTAAGTTTTTACTTCCGTTTCGACCCCCCATGTGCTCTGGATTGAGATAACACTAGTTAGACTACTCAGAATTTCGTGACTCAGAAAAACAGACAGACTCACATCCAGCTACTTAGTCAGCTAGAGAGAGAAGGGGCTATCGGAAGGAACTTAATCAGCAGACACGAATGGCTGATAATTAGGCAGAAAATTGGTAGGTAACGGTAATTTTCTTATATTTATAGGTCAATAGGTTAAGTTAAAGCAGGTAAATCTATGAATAATAAGTCACAACTTAGGTAGTAGCCTTATTTATGGATAATCCGCTACTAGAGTAGTCCCAACGAAAGAAAAGCCTACTACGTGAACAAATTTGCGCAGGGCGTGGCTTCAGAGTCCAGTAGCGACAGTACAAAACTACTGTGCAACTTCAACCGTAATCACGTGATGGGATTTTCTTTCGTTGGGACTACTCTACTTCCTATGAATTAAATTTCAACAATAAAGACAAAACGGTATTCTTTCTGAAACAACCCTCGTAAGAAACCATGTTAAACGAAATGTGAGAGTTGTAATATTTAAAATAAAAAGAAATAGCTGTAATCATAAAACTTTAAATAGAAAACTTGCTTTGTTAATAAAATTTGCTGAAATTTTTCCTCCGTTTTACATTATTTATAAAACTTTTTCTAATTTTCACATTCTTGAAAAGAAAATCTTTTATACACCGCAGCGGTGTCTTACTTTAATTTAGTTTATCAGTTGAATTAAAAATTATTTGCATGTCTGTTAAAAAAGTTCTGCTTTATAATTGAGTTAAAAGAAAAAGCCTTAAAAGAAAAAGACTTATTAAAATGTTTCCATGGTGGGGCTCTACACAAAAAGTATAAAATATTTTCGAGATGTTCGTGTACTTTGAAGTTAATTGCATTTAACAAAAGTAATTTAAAATTTATTTTTTTAAAATTCTTCGTTTACAATTATACATTAAAAACAAAAATAATTTTTTTCCTTAATTTTAATGGTATGTTTTCGATACGAAAGAAAAAAATTTTTCCAGACACAACTCCCAGCACTTTGCGAAGTAATTTAAATTAAAAAAACTATATCAAGTACAATTATGTTACAATTTAAATCGTACTCAAGTACTTGTAAGTGGAAAAACAGTTGTAAATAATAATTATTTTTTTTAATAACCAGTTCAAGTTGAAATACCTATAGAACAAATAATTTTCCCACTTGCACCTAACTATGGCAAATGTTAAAACATTTAAACATTACAAAGGGAAATCGAAATATGACTTTGTTGTTTTGTTATACAGGGTGGAAAATATTTAATAAGCGTGGGTGTTGCACAACAATCGTGAAAAATATAATTTTTTATCTTATACCGCCGATGGATATGGCAAAAGTCTCAGACAGCTACCAATAATTACCTCCACAACTCTTAGGTTTTACATTTCTTGTCACCACTTTTTCTGTCGCTATTTTCTATCTTCTCTTTGGTGGGAGTCAACCTATACATAACAGTCACTGATGCCAAACATATTTTTTTTATTATAAATACAGTCAGAACTGAGGCACTGAAGGTGAGGCCAAGATAACAGAAAGACTCCGCTTATATTGATCTTTTTAGATAACCCCCATTAAAGCATTAATACTGGAGTTTTTGGAATTTATTCTAATAAAAGAGTACACTGGACACATATTTCATAAATTACAATTGCATAACCTGGACAGACCTCTTAACGTGCTCTCTAGCTCCTTAAAGAGTGATCTGACGATAAGTTTGCCTCTAATGAAAACTGTAGAGTGGTCCCAACTTAACCTGAGCACACCACGTGACCAAACCTGCGCGAGGCGTGGCTTCTGAGTCCAGTGGCGGAGCTAGTTATTTCTTCTGTCAAAAAAATTATTTTTAAAAGTTGTCAAAATTTAAAATAATTACTTAATTTAAATTTTTATTTGAAGTAATAATAATAATTAATTACTGATTTAATACTTTAGAAATGAGATCTTCACATTATTAAAATGCTTGTAATTATTTTGCTTCGACAAAAGTAATGTACCTTAATAACTATACGACGACACTGTCTACGTCGGTTTCTAAGCAACGACAGTACAAAACTACTGCGCAACTTTAACGGTCATCACGTGGTATGCTCAGGTTACGGTTTGCTCTAGAGTATAAAATTATCTATTCAATGAACGAATCAAAACAATGAAAATATTAGCTTTAATTGTCTTAAGTACTCTATGAAAAATAATAAAACAGCCATCTTGGACGCTATCTTGAATATAACGCTTCCGGTTAAGATTTGGCTTTGGTAACTGCAATTTTATTATTTATCAGAGTCGAAATATTGTGAAAATATTTATTGTTATATGAAATGCCGCTTGCATTGAATAATTTAGATTTTGATTCTGAACGATTATTGATCTAGAGTCAGGAGTGTATCCAACAGGTGGACAGGAATTAAGTCCCAAAAACAGTTTCACCGTAGAGTAGAGAACTGGAATGCAGAAAGGCAATTTTCTTACCGACTCATTGGACAGTTTCTGCCAACTTCTTCCTTCTTGGTTTTTAAATGACAATTGGGTTCCTTTGCTTTGGTTTCAAAGAAAAAACAACAACTTTCCAAACGTACAGATCGTTAGTCTTAGACAAAAGTTAGGACAAACGTTGATAGACCATAAGTTTAAAAGTTTACTCAGTGGATAGTTTCATTATGGTGGTTGAGTCGATATAGTTGTGTCTTTGGGAATGTGACATTATAAAATTCTGTGCTTAAACAAGAAGAACTTGTTATTTACCGATAAACAAGTTGTTCCTGAAGATTTTCCAAACCGTGCATGTATCAGACTATGTGACTTACGTAGCAAAATTCAAAATTATTTGTATTGTAGACAATGGAAGTTGCATGCAGTATAGTAGGAAAAACTAATAGGTGGAACTATAATAGCCATCGATCTTCTGGAAATGTACGGGGATTTCATAGATCCAAAGGGTCACGTGTTCAAAATATCTCTCCCAGTAGGCACAAATAAAATCAGACTCACTCTTTATATTGGTCATTGAAATAAACATCGATCCTGAGGCCACTCCTACAGCAGTCGGAGAATAACTTTTCCTGATTAATTCTCAATTAGTTCCATAATTCAGATTCATCAGCAATAGGTACCAATTTCATAATTTTATTTCTATTTAATTCAAATTAAATTAGTACAAAGGGGAACCAATTACAAAGCCTAAGTTGCTGCGATTACAATGGTCTAAAGGCTCATCTTCACACACAGGCTTGCCTTCAGGTTTGCCTGCACATACCAAATCGGCGGCCTGTACAGGCCAAGCCGGAGCATTTAGGTGGCCTGTGCAGGCCGACGGCACAGGCAAACCGGAGGCAAGCCTGTGCGTGAAGAGGAGCCTTTAGGTTCGACCTACATTTGGGTGACAAATTTAGAGATAGGCGTTTTTTCGGAAAAGATATGGTTTAAAAATAGACTTCTGAACGTATAGTATAAATAATTAAAAATGGATCTAAAAATAGCCATCTGAACGTATAAATGATTAATAGAAGAGACTCATATTATTGTAATGACAAAATTACATACGTTACATGCCAATTTAATTTGGCATTTGGCAACCTAGAGCAATAAACAATTTCCAGCATTTTAGCCTTGTGATGATTTACTGCTCAAAAATGGCTTTTTACAAAGTAATATTTTTAATTAATAGTTTAGCTAGTTGTACTCGCGTGCGAAGTAAGGAATTCCTATTATTTTTAAAGATTTTAAATCCACAGTTAGTAGTAGTTACAATCATTAATACCTTAATAATTTGAATTTTGTAACCTCCAAGAATATACCTTAGTGATGGATTACCGAACGTCTTCTTAAACTTTTTTTATTATTAAAGACTCTTAAACTAGAGAAAATTGGCGACCCAGGAACATACTTATTTACTTATACTCGAAAATTGGTCTGCAAAATTAAACCAGCTATTGATTGTGTTGTCTTTGCATGCCCAGAAAGTTTTAGCTCTTTTTTATACCCCAAAATTAAATTATCCTTTTCTATACTAATAGGGTCGTAACCCACGATTTAGGAATCCCTCAATTGTAATTGTTCATCATTGAATTCCTACCGCTCGGAAGACTATACAACAATGGCCGCATTCACCGGACGTAGCGCAAAAGGATACCGATGCATCTCCTATGTCACTAGCGCTACTATTGTGCGGTAATTTTGTTAAGTACAGGTATCGAGATAGTTCAACATGCACTCGATATAATAGCAACAGCTCCGCAACACGTTCCTAAAGCAGCGGCACGTCAATAAACGATTTGGTAACTGTTGCACAACTGTTACGTCCGGTAAATGCGGCAATGTGTTATAAACAATTCCGAGCGATCCGAGCTAAATGACGAACGAACCGAAAGGTTCACGTGGAATGGTTCAGAAAGTGACAAAAAGTTATAATTGTGTTGCTCTAACGCTTCAACTCGTATGAAGCTGTACTTGGCACACAATGAAAAATTTGAAAAAATATTTTGAGTGCCTTTGAGTATGCTAAACCCATAACCGCACTTGAACTAATCTACAAGATAAAGTATATAAGAGGTTTCCCAAGAACTGAGACCAATATCACTAGCAGGTACGATAACAGGGCTTTCTTTCCAGGTTAGCTAAGACACATGGCTGAACGTGCCTTTGAAAGAAGACCAGTTACGTTATTTCTAAGGCCCGATTGCATCACTTCCCTTTAAATCTAAGTTCAACTTGATGCTAAGAATGGCTTACGTGTGCATTACATTATATGAATATCAACAAAAAAATGTCACTTTTCAAATGTAAGTTACAGTTAATAATTGAGGAAAAGTGGTGCAATCGGGCCTAAGATGCTAATATCAAAGAAAAGATACCCTTGGAATTGTACGAGGGACAAGAAACGACACAGAGACGAAAAAGTTGATCTGTGCCTAATGCGCAAGCCTAATGTGCAAAATATGGCTCGTATTTTATGACATATACTTTGGCTGTGAGCAATTAATGACAACTCCAGCGGACATGCTCATTAAAAATCTATGCATAAAATTAACATGGGATTTTGAGCTCGCGTAGTTTCTTATTCGTTAGGGTATGTTTTCTTTGCTAATATTCCAAATAAAATCAGTATTGCACTTTGAATAGTGCTGGCTTATCGTCAAACGCTGCTCATTAGCAGTCGGATTTATTAAGCCCTCTAAAAAAGCTCAAGTTTTTACTACGAGAGGCCTGATCATGCCAAAACTGCATAATCCTCCTGAACGAGCTACAGATAGGTTTGTCTGTACAGATTAGGTCTGACGACTTGCTGTAATAAAAGTCTGAGCGTTTGTAGCCAGCTTTAAGTTGGGTGTGCGATAGGCAAACTTTATCGAGTTGCCCACGAGTCTATTACAAATCTTTAGGTGAACCCAGCACTCTACCTACTCCACAAACAAACGATGTACTAATTTAAGTTCTCTGACTAGCAAAAATATCTCTTTATGAGAAAAATAAATTCCTTTGTGTATGAAGATCGTATAGTACACTTAGGGCGAGTTTCTGGTACGTTATGGTTCCATAACATTCCATAATTTAACTTTACAATGGGCCGAAACATTGTTTGAAAACCAGTTTTTCGACATTCGGGAATTAATATCTATTAATTGGTGAAGCAATAACTATCTTTCGAAAATCTGGGAATTACTGGCCCATATACCAACAATATGAAGATGTTAGTTGACAGGCTTGGGCTTGCCTATTCAGAGTTATACTTTTCGAAACATTGAGAAAAAAAACTTTTAGCTGTCTCCGTTTAAAGGTCGCGTGACCTTAAAGACGGATTAAAAAAAGCCCAAGAAATGTGCAAATGAGCTGTTTTCTAAACACCTTGTATGTTACAAATATAATTTAGTGCGATATGTTCCGTAACTCGATATAAAATCGTTTAATTATTTTAAATAATACATCCGTAAGAATCACCCTGTATACAAACTGTAATTTAATTTCCTTTGGTTTTTTTATAAATCATAAATCACTTAATTATTAGATGTACGCACTTGAATCACTATTACATAAGACAGTTTTATATAAACATTATTAATAGATTAAAACAGAATCGTATTTGAAAAATTTTGGGAGTCAAAACAAAAAAAAGCTCTCCTCGACTAGCTCGAGAGACGCTCCAGTTGAAGCTCCTTTTTAGTGGAACAAAAAAATGATATTATTACAACTTACAACCTCATATATTATTACGGTAATTTAATACTTGTAATTAAAATCTTATCTATTACTTGAAGGTTTTAAACGAGTAACAGATCAGTTAACAGTAAAACTGGACTTTTAACAAAAAAATTTTTATTAACCTGATTAAGTGGTTGTAATTTAAGCTCTATTTACCTCTGTGCTTTCCAAATTGTGTAGTACACTCAATAAAACTATTTAATGTTAAAATTATGAATAATTTAATAAATTTGCCATCACTACTTCGGCCCCTTTTCATCAAGGGGCCCATTTCTGGTTTCACTACACAACACACTTTTATACGATGTCGTTTTAAATGACACTAAAGTGATTCATAAAAAAACAAGTTACTTGTTAATGAAATTTTATAGTTTTAGTACGAGCTACATTATTCAATGAGTTTTGCGTGTGAAATTAAAAAAAAATAATTTTTTAAAATTTTTTTCGAGTTTTTTGAGCTTAAAAATGGTATGCACTTGCACTTACACACCCGCACAGTACGCGACTTAAAATGCTTGTGCTTTTATGTCAAGAGGTTGTTTTCTTGGTACCGTGTGTTAAGATCAAGTCTTGTCCAACTCTGGACCAACAGAATGAATGACTAAAAAGGCGCCTGAGGTCCATTAGGCTGGCCCCAGCTTTATTATGTTATTATGTACACTTCTGTCTGTTAATTATGTTTATCATTGTCTGGCGATTAGTTTTTCATTGTCAAAAGCAATTTAGTTAATTATTTTATTAACTTTTATAAATAGATTTTTATAATTTATTAACTTTTAATGGAAATATTTGCTATTTTTTTAATTATGCAAAAATTATTAATTAAAGTGTTAGAAATTCATATACGTATTCGTGTACCTTCAAGAAGTACAAACAGTATAAATTTTATGTGTTTCTACAAACAGTAAAAGACTGTGTCAGGCCCTTACTAAAATATTAAACTTGTGCTGTAAACACAGGTATACATTAAACTTGATTTACTTCAAAGAAAGTCAAACTTACGTATGTTCTTTGCGTCTCTTAAAAAGTTACATATAAAATATTCACTAAATTACAAAAAGTTTTTGAGAAAATTTTCAATTAAATCCCTAGCGCATCTTTTATCAAAAATTAACCTTTTAGAAACAGGGTGTTCACCAGAGCTTCTACATAAAAGATATTAATCAATAAAAATTATTTTTAAGAGAAAGGGTTTCATCTGGTATAAGAGCAATCAAAGGTAGCCTAGACACCCTGTATACTTCCAAAAATTTGAATAAATTTTGTGATCAATTTTAATTTGTTTAAATGGGCACTTATCAAAAAGCATAAATAATTTTTTTATTATATTAAAAGCTAAAGCATTAATTTTTAGATAAGAAAATCGTAAAATTATTTAAAGACCTTAAAACATTAAAATTTGGGTAATAAAAACTTTTTATTGCTAAATGTGTATAATATATTTAATTTAAATTAAGTGAACTTGAGATGCGAAATTTTAATTTTTTAAAAGGAAAAATTTTCACCTACACATCCATACTATTTTTATAAATTTTTTAAATTTATTGTTACAAGGACACAAAATTATTTTTCGAAAACACACTTTTGTCGATATTACCAAATTTAAAATTTATGTAAAAGCGTCAAATGAATGTAATTAAAATTAATGAGGTATGATCCAAAATATAATCGACAAGAATTAATGAATTAAAACAGTTTTAGTTACAATTTGATGTAATTAACACGTTGATGTGCCATGATATCTAGCAGGGGCGGCTTGGGATTAAGTTACCGCGACCCAAACCATTTCTGGTGTGCTCCAGCTTAATTAAGTTAACCTTTGCCCCCATCGTATGCCCACAACTATTGCGAGTGAACATATGAACAGGTATACGAAGAAGAAATAACCGGAAGGACAGATACCAGATAGTCAGATAACCAGGCATGAGGTCAGACAGACATACGGACAGCAACAATAAATCGTTTATACTTAGTTACCTAAAGGCTTGTCTACACGCACGGGCTTGCCTTCCGGTTTGCCTGTACAGGTCACCTGAACGCTGACAAGACGCTACCATTTGGCCTGTGCAGGCCGCCTAAACGGTGTCCACACGCTCCGGTTTAGCCTGTGCAATTGGCCTGCACAGGCCAAACCGGAAAGCAAACCTGTGTGTGTGCGTGTAGACGAGCCATTATTCTTAAACATTTATACACTAATTTTACAATTAAATTGTAGGATTTGTTCTATTGACCAGGTATTGTAAGTATTTAAAAATTGAAGGTCATGAAAAATGACTAATATGCCCAAATATGAAAATTAGTGTACTATTATTTGTAGCAGGTGTATTAAACAAGTCATTAACTTTAGAAAAAATTATTAATAATACATAAGATATTATTTTTATATTTTCAAGTTCGAGGCCCTCCTTTATTTCAAGGTAGGCACCCAATAAAATGCTAGACCTACTTTTGATTGTTATTGTTTTGGCAATAGATTGTAAAATATGAAAAAATTAAAGTAAACTCACCTGGTGAATCTTCACCGCTTCAACCATTCAGAAACACAAAAAATAAAGGAAAAATTAAATTTTCCAGCCAAAAACACCCGAGTAACATCATCTACACGAAAAATTTATATGAAATAATTAACATGCGTTAATAACAACCACACCTTGCTGCGACTATAAATGCAATGGTATATCTCAAATTCAAAACTTTTCTGTTATCGAAATTGATAATTTTATTTATATTTAAAAATTAAACTTAACGTATTTGTAATGCCCTCTGTTGAACAGTTATTGTAATAGAAACAAAAACTGAAAGACGAAAGAAAAGACAAATTTTGATTTTGGTTTAAAAGATCACCGAAGGATAACCTTAACCATTAGCCAACCAGTGATAATCACTATATTCTCTATGTTTCCAAAATATTGACGATGGAGATATTTGTTAGTAGTAAGTACAGTCAGCCTCACATTTAATGGTCGCTCTGGCTATATGTTTAGCACTAATTGTGAATGCAACCATCATAACACCCTCTACTTAAATTGAGGGGTAACTTTATATTGCCAACAAGTAGTAAATCAATACGAGTCTACGCTAGTCTAAAACTAGAAGTTGGAGTGCTCGTTTCTTTATTTTGTAGTTGGACTTCAGTGACCTAAGACATAGGGTTGATGTAAGGGCCTGTTGAATAGAGTAGAACCCATCGCGTCATTCCGAAAAAGACTTAAATTGGTCCGGTGTGTCCAAATTACTACTAGAGGTACGGCCAGTCCACTCATGGGCGTACTAATGCATCTTGGTCGCCTTGTATATTTTACGTCGAGGCGCCAAGGCGCCTTAAACGATTGTCTCGTCACTATCGGTGCGTAATGACGTAGGCAGGTGGGTTCTTCTCTATTCTACAGACCTCTACAAAATCTCAGCTTACTAGCAAATTTTTTTGACATAAACAAAAATTCTGAAACATCCAGGCATTGAATAAAGAAATACCCTCTACTCTATCAAGAAAGAGCGTTTTAGCTAATAATATAGATCGCAATAGAAGAGGAAATATAGCTAATTCCGGTCATTTTCTCCAATAGAAACGGTTGCTTATACTCCCACTTATAAGGGAAGATCATGACAGCGAATAAAATGCTAGACTCATGGGAGTTTGCATCGTTTACATATTAACTGACAGATAGTTTAACTGGCAGATAAGTTGTCAAAATATTTGCCACTTATACTAAAATCGGTGCAAAAAGTCATATGTAGCAGGTACCTTTGTAGAAAATTCATCCATCATTTATTGGATTTATCCTAGAGTTAGAGGGCCGTTTAAGGTTTTTGACAACTTATCTGCCACATAAACTATCTGTCAGTTTATCTGTAAGCGGTGCAAACGAACATTAATGGAATAAATGAATCATCACTGGAGTTTGCAAATGTCATTTGCGTTGCATTTTCTTTTATAGGCAACGGTTGCCAACGCTATTTCCTGATGTTTTATGTTCTAAGTATCCAGCCTATAATTTAAATTAAGTAAAGAAAAACTGTTGGTGCTCTCTTAAGACCGTTCAGATCTAGAAGATAGGACTAGTGATCTGACTTTATCCCTCAAGTCCACAAGACTATTGATATCTGCCTTAGGATTATTCTAATCTAAAAGATATGACTGGTGATGGATGAGAGAGAACTAGTGATATGGTGGAAGTTTCAATCCGTGTCCTTCCAGTACTATTAATCTCTTCTCCTTTAAGACTATTTTACTTTAAGTAAGTGGACTATTCTAATTGATCAGTGGGCTCGTGTCGTACGTTATTGAAGTTATTGATCTCATGGAATCATTAATTCCGATCTAAGATAGAGAACCTCTCTGTCATCGCGTCCTTGTCCCCCCAGAACTAATAATTGATCTCTCTCTTTCTCTCTCTATCTTGGGACTCTTCTGATATAGGAGACAGAACTAGTGATTTGGTGAGAGAACTATTATAATCTAAGGGAGTAGACTATTGATCAGTGGACTACCTCGTCTCGTACATTTCTTTCCAGAACTGTTGATCTCTCTCTTAGGAATATTCTGATGTAAGATAGAGGACCTTTATGACGCCGCGTTTTTGTCCCTCCAGAACTATTAATTGATCTAGCTATCTTGGGACTCTTTTGATATAAGAGAGAAAACTAGTGATCCCTCTCTTAGGATTATGCTGATCTAAGATAGAGGACTTCTCTGTCGTCGCGTTTTTGTCCTCCCACAATTATTTATTGATATCTTTCTCTCAGGACTCTTTTGATATAAGAGAAAGAACTAGTGATCCGTTGAGAGAACTCACTTGTTCCTCCAGAACGATTAATTAACCTCTCTCTCAGGACTATTTTAATCTAAGAGAGTGGACTATAGATCAGTGGGCTACCTCGTCTCGTACGTTTCTTTCCAGAACTGTTGATCTCTCCCTTAGGAATATTCTGATCTAAGATAGAGGAGCTGTATGTCGCCGCGTTTATGTTCCTCCAGAACTATTAATTGATCTATCTATCTTAAGACTCTTTTGATATAGGAGAGAAAACTAGTAATCTACTGAGAAAACTTACTTGTTCCTCCAGAACTATGTTGAACTTTCTCTTACGGAAGTTTGTTGGTAGACGGCTTCAGATCTCTAGTAATCTTTATAAGCCTGCTTTCTGCTTGGCCAATGTGATTGTTTCATTCTTTTCTCTTTCTCTTTATAAACTTAACAACATCTCAAGCTCCAGATTGCTGTCTAATTTCTTCGTTTCGCACTCGATCCACTCTTGCCTTACTGGCGATGAATTTTATAATTTTTAACACCTGCTTTGTTTTGCACACATCCCTGTTCCATAAATAAGTATGTGGACTTTAAATGAATTATCGATTTTTACTACTAGGTCAAAGACCATTTGGTTCTTCTCGATGTAGCAGATCTAATGTGACTATGAAATATAGGAATATTACTAACGTACACCCTCGTCAATATTTTTATGCCAGCCCCCAAAAGTTGAAAGGATGAACCATTGCTTATTTAATGAATTGTTCTGTTATGCAGAGAGGCCGTGTAGAAGTTTCCACTCCAATTATTTTGGAACAGAGCAAGTATGTGGAAGAACGTAGTCGGGGAGCATTCATCGTATTCGTATGCCCCTTTCGGTAGCAAAAGTGGTGTTTTCCTAAAACGTTCTGATTTCAAAACAATTTGGGTAGTGACTGATTTTTTAGGGGTTGTCCGAAATAGAAAGAGACAGTGTTTTAGCGCAGCTTCTGTAGATTATAATACATTAATTTATCCAAACTCCAAACAAATTTACCCAAATCGAACTCAGTAGAAAGAATGAGAGCTTTTCGAATTTTTCTTAAAAATTTTTCTTCTAACAAAATCTTTGTAAAATGTAATTTATGAAAAAAAAATTAGATTGAAACACAATTTTAATATTGCATTATGTTTTTTAAATTTAATATACATAATGTATGTTTTATTCAACAGATTAATGATATTCTTCCGCATTTGGAAAAACGTTAGCGAGCTATTTCGGATAAATGAATGTAATTTTTCTTTTAAACTCACTTCATTAATCATTTTAGTAGTATAATAATTAACATTATTTGCAACAAAACCTAATACTTAAGTCTTTTTGTGTTATTACGGTCAATAATAATTGACACATTTAACATTTATATCAAACAAAACATTGTAAGAAATAATGTTCAATCATAATAATGTCAAGGTAAATTTAATTGCATTACATAAAAATTATTGCATTGTTTAATTACCTTTAATGATGCAAATTAAAGCAGTAAAATAGAGATGAACTTTGGATGGTGTGGTGTAGGTGTAGGAGGAAGTTTCCAAGACTCAAGGCGCCTGTACAATTTCCTTGTGATGTTTTGTAAAAGGTCAGTGCTCGAGTCACCCCTATTGATTGTCAGGCGAGCTCTAGAATGGTGGAGGTGGAAGATTCTCAACATGGGCCCATTTGGTGACATTGGGACCGACCTAGTGTTACTGTTACTTTGCACATCGAAGTATCTATCTTTATGGTTTCCCCCTAACTAGTGAGATTCTGAAAGGTTGGAATTAATAGAGAAACTGAATTTAGCTGTTGATAAATGTAATGGTGCTTATGGTTTAGATGAGGTTAGGTTACCTATGTGTCCTCAAGAGAAAGTAAAAATCATCGCTATCTTGCTTAGTAGCGAATGGAACTTTGGAGAATCTCCAGAGATTTAATTGATATCATTTTTGGTTTTAAATCACTTCCAGTTAAAACGAAATTTAGAACGATACCGTTATGCCCTGTTATGGCGACACTAGAGGTTTTTCTAGTAAAAGTCCTGTTCTGATTTTCCCAATTTGTTATAAATATGTCGAGATGTAAATCCTACTTACTATAAATTATATGAAATTTACAAGCATTAAATAATTTTTAAATCACCAACGCTTATTTACGCCTACGATAGAGCTGTTGAATTAAAACGACAACTTAACAACCACAATATAATAGTTATGTAGTTAAATACACCTAATTGTACGTTATAGCTATCCATTTATTAGAAATTTTCTATAATAATTATACGGTCGTATTACATAAAATTTAATGCGAGATACGTCTATAACAACTTTATAATCTTTTTTGCTAAAAAAATATAGGAATTGTGGTTCTCCGCAGGAGTTTCGGATGATTCACATACAGGTTAAATCTACCTTCATATCCATTCAAGCACGTAATTGAAACTTGGCTAGCGGTGGGCTAGTAGAACATCTCGTCTTCTAATGTAGAATATACATGGAGGTAAAACATTATGCAAAACAAGTTTGATAAACTATAAATTTATATCATAATATATGAGGCTGGATTGAAATAGTATTTGTTATAAACTAATATGTTTTAAACTACGTATTTTCGTAATCTATGTGCTTCTATTCCTATTGTGTAACGTATACTCTCTTTGTGTATATGAAACATGCTATTCAATTAGTGTGTTTACTGTTGAGAACTGCTACTTACTTGCTAATTGTCTAGACGTCAAAATAAAATCATGTCGGGCTAATAACACAAATTTTCTATAAAAACAAAGAAAAATATAAACCAAGCACGTAAATAAAAATTCTATTTCTTTGACGTATTTAGTACAACTTATTTTTTATTTATTTAATTACATTTATAGATTAACAACAGGCCTTAGGCTTCCGAAGCACAGTCAACTGTACGATGGCAATTACTTAGATTGCAATCCATTTTTAACTTTATTCGTTTACTTAAGTGATTTTAATTGTGGTCAAATACGTATTTTTGAGATCAAAGTAAACGCGCTAATTTTTTTTAAATGTTTCTGCACTAGTAAGAACCTCGAAGCTTCAGGGGTGGTTTATGAAAGAGTTCTCAATTATATTCAGGTATAAAATTGGTGGGGGCAATTTGCCGTAAATCGACTTTTTCTTCATATTTCTACTCTACTAAAAAGATTAAACGTGTTGAATAGTCCAGTCAACGAGCGCTATAAAGGGGTGCAGTGGACACTGGACATAGAAGAAGGAGAAATTTTTTTCTTTGTGAATGTGTTTGGAGTAGTTAGGACGTAAAAATACTAAAAGTACCCTGTCCTAGCAATATGGTTAAGAGAGTGAGGGAGTGGAGAGGTTCCGATTTTAAGGTTTTCACTTATATCACAAAAATGGCAAGTCCTAGGAGAAAAATTATTCTGAGCAAAATGAAAGGTTATAAAATTCCCTACTTATTTTCTGTAGACTTTTACTGTAAAATGAAGGGTTGAGATGTCAGAGGCAAATGTTTGACAAAAAATTATTTTTCATACTTTAACGATCTTTGCGGGCGAATATCTCGAAAACTATAAAGAATAGAAAAAATATAAATATTAAAAATTTTGTAGAAAATTTGATAAGCTTTCATTTTTCTCAAAAAAGTTTTTTTCTAGAATCAGCCGTTTTTGAGATATAAGCGAAAATCCAAAAAATGTTTTTTTCCACCCCTTCCCTTTCTTAGCCATATGGCTAGGACCGGGAACTTTGACTATTTTTACCTTCCAACTGCTTTAAACATATTCGCGAAGAAAAAAATTCCACCCTCTTCCATGTCCTCTATAACACATTCGTGGACTAAAGCCCCACCAACCAATTGTGCGTTACGGAAAATAATTTTATTTAAAATATTTTTATATAAAAAATATTCGTCCAATCATAATCAGGATTGTAATAATCAGGCGTGTATCTACACCTATTTTAGGTTATGATAAAACCATTGAATAAATAGATCCGGAAAGAGCGTCAGCAACCGTTACTTATAAGAAAAAATGCTCTTTCATTTCGTCGAGTTTACATTATCATTGGCTGTCATGATCTTTCCTTATAAGTGGGGGTATAAGCAACCATTTCTATTGGAGAAATTGACCGGAAATAGCTATATTTAGAAAACCATTGTGATCCATATTATTTGGTAAATGGCTCTTTCCTGTTAGAGTAGCGACTATTTATTCAATGGATAAAACCTTTTAAAATGACAATAAGTTGTACTTTTGAAATTCACTGTCTTAATATTAATCTATATTCAATTTTAGTGACAGTTACTTGTCAAATTTAGCGACTGAAATACTTTTAACTCGTAGTGTACTTAAAAATCTATGACAGCGCTGGCCACGCCCCCTCAGCTCGCTTATTAGGGTGGTGGGACTGTAGACTGGAAGTATTTCATGTCAATCGCTATTTCTGCTAATTTTAGAAATTTTCAAATTAAATTTCTAGCGATATAAAATATCCAAAATTTATTTTGTTTTTTGATTTATACGTGGAATTTTATGCTCTAAGACTTTTATTTGAAGATTTTTTTTCTAAAACAAATTGTGAAGCAGGAAATTACCAAAGTATGATTTTACATGTTAAATCTTATGACCGAGAGGTCCAATCACCACCAGTCTTAATAGAAAACTTATGTGAAAATTCAACTCTCTGGGAATTATTCCTATAAAGCGACTGAGTAAAAACATAATTTTTTGAGCTAAAGGGTATCGCAGTGTTTTGCATTTTATGTCAACATAAACTGACAAGTGTAAACGTTGTTATAATACTTTGGTAGCGCTGTGCCGCCTCACCGGATTAAGTATGCAAATTATGGAATAAGAAGGTATCGAATTGCATAATTCCTTTTCCGCTATTCCATGTTGAAAATGAGGTTATATGATATTTTCCGAAATATACGATTGCACGACGGTCCTCTAGAGCATTTTTAGCACTTAGTTTAGTTTCTTTTTAAAAATCATTATATCTATGACAATGACATAATGACAATGACAAGTCATGTTAAAATATAAAATTAAATTGTCAAAAACTAATGTTTCTCAAATACTACATTTTTTCAATATTTTTATACATAGTTTTTACTTTAGCTTATAGCTTAAATGGTAAGGCGCATCACTTTCTTAATATAAAAGTTTTATTTCAGTTTAAAATTCACAATCAAATAAAAACTCTTAAAAATTGCAAGGTAGATACACAAGAGACATAAGCGACTACGAGCTAGTTATACCAAGAAAATTACACCAAGATGGACAATTTAAGACATTTCAAATACCTCACTTTTTTGAGCACAAAATTAATAAAGCAAAAGAGGTAAAACGTTCAATAGATAAACCACACATTAACTACGGAATTACTTTTAATGGAGCTCACCATAACCTCGAATTATGGCCTAATCATAACTTTTTATCTCCCAACGCGGTGTTTGAAAAAAGTTCGCCAAAGACAAAAGTCCAACATAAAACAATAACCAAAACTGACGAAAACCTTTGTTATTATTACGGTAGACTTAAAGATAATCCAAATTCTCGAGTTGCACTATCGACATGTCATGGTTTGGTTAGTAAGAAAAAAATTCTTTTACAACCCTTTTTTTTTGATAATAAAAACTTTTGTTGCAGAACGGTTATCTTCTTGTTGATGGGAAAAGGTATTTTATCGAACCGTTAGCTAACCACACCCCTAATAAACGAGGACAACATCTTCATGTAGTCCACGAGGGCACGCCGAATTTTATTAAAAAAATGGATTGCGGAGGACGATGCGGCACTAACTCGTCGCACTGGGAAACTAGTTGGAAGAATAGATTTCGTCGCGAA
Source organism: Malthinus seriepunctatus (assembly GCA_963924605.1). Taxonomy (NCBI): domain Eukaryota; kingdom Metazoa; phylum Arthropoda; class Insecta; order Coleoptera; family Cantharidae; genus Malthinus; species Malthinus seriepunctatus. Next base: position 14,734,474 of record OZ004601.1, on the reverse strand, counting down.
TTTACTCATGATAAGAATAGGCACCATTTTCCTTTAACTAAACGAACTGTTAAAAGTGTCGAAAGATATTTAGAATGTTTGGTGGTTGCGGACAAGAAATTTTTAGAATATCACAAAAATACAAATCATGATGATTATATCTTAACTGTTATGAATATGGTAAGCCGTTATTTATATTTTCTTATTTTAAAATCTTATGATATTACGTCTTTGATGTGTATATTAAAAATATTCCTTTGCGAGAAAATTTATTCCTTTTCTAAAATGCACATTTCAACAACTCTCTACGTTATGTTGCGAACAAGTTGTTTATTTGCACCAGGCTGTAATAAATTGCACAAAGGAGACATTTTTCATGAAAATAATGTTACTTGTCAAGGTATTATTATGTACTTTATTAATTTTAAATTTATCGATCGGAGAATAATCATATTTCAGTAGAATAGTGCAATAAAAATTAATTTTACAAATTATATTGAGATTTAAACATAAATAAATACAGGGTGATCAAGTTATAGGATTGGATTGGTAATAAGATTTTCTAGTGTCTCGCTTCTCGTATTTTATTATTGTTTGGTTTTTTGACAAAATTTTGGGGCTATCCACGTCAAGACTCACGTATATGAAATGGGGTAAAATCTTCAAAGGTTAGTCATATTCTCAGACAATCGCACTTAATTAAGGAAGGCCCGGGGGTTCCTTTAATACCTGAGCTCCATCTTCAGAAAACCCTCAAACTCAAATTTTTATTGAGTTTTTTTGAAGTCAAGACTCGAATTGGCATAAAAAGTCTGTTCTAGAATGGATTCAAATCTAACATCTCTTTATATGGTGTGCTCTCTAACAAAAATAATTCATAAGGTAGCATCATGCTTCAGCTTCTGGAACCAAAGCTTCAAACTACGAAAAGGGCCCTCTTTAGAATACTCTCGGTCCAAAAATTTTTATTTACTTCTCTTGAAGCCCAGGCTCGAATAATGCCCGGTCTACAAGAGACTTGTGTAGAAGCCTAGATAACTTGTGGCTTGGCACAAGTTATGGGGCGCTTTACACTATGCTAGGAAATTTTAAGTCAGTATTATTGCAGTGACTAAAGTAAGAACATGCGCATCCGTCGGGAAAAATAAACAGCTTTCGCAGAAGAACCACAATCAGCCTGAAACAGTTGCTTCGGGAATTGAAGGGGCAAGTGGATGAAGGTGTTAAGTAAAATTTTTGTAATTTTTTTTTGAAAACTTGCCCCTTCAATTGTTTTGTCAAGTTGCATTAGACCAATTATTAAAAGAGTTGCTAGAAAAACGTATTTGAATAAGACCGCGGATTTTAAGAAAGAACGAACGTGGAGTAGAGAAGCGTATGCTGTATTGTCTATGTCAGAAAATACAAAACGCGTCATCACTGTACACTAGCCGATCATGTACTACATAGTAGCTTCCTCGTCCACACGAAGCTAGCATACAAAGCCAGGATAGGAAATTCGGTGGTGGAGGGCGCTACTAGTTAAAAAAATGGAACCCCTTTCTAGTAAACTATCCTTGCTTGAGATGTTAGCTTCCTCACTAGCTTATTAGCTTTAAAACCAAGCTAGTTCTGTTTACAATGAGTTAGAGTTACTAACTTGGTAGCTTACTAGCACTTGATTGCTACTACCCCAGCTTGAAAAATTAGCATCGTGTAGACTGGGCATAAGCATAACATGTCTATTCATGCAAGGGTGAAACTATATCACTTTTTTATTGTAGGGTGTGTTTTCTAACTAGGATAATGCATGTGCCTCCAGTACCATATTTTTACAGAGTCTTAGGCTGTAAAGCACGTCCAAGATTTATAGATGATTGGTTGGGTAACTGGATTGGTCGTGTTGGTCGTGGTATTTTTCTAACGTAAGGCACAGTAAAATATTAGTTCATTATGGTACAGTTTTCGAGCCAAATAGACCTGCAGTTTTTTGAATAGGAAATACTTTGACTCAGACTCATTAAAGATCTTTCAACCTAACCTCATTTTGATCACAATTTGGAAAATCTTCTGCTATTGTGGTGGCTTTCCGCAGTGATTTATGCTTAGAACATAAAACACTCGGAAGGAGGGTTAACAACCGTTCCTATAAGAGAAAATGCGACGAAAATGACATTTTAGAAATCCATGGATGAGTCATTCATTCTGTGGGGTTTACATTATCATTGGCTGTCATGATATTTCCTTATAAGTGGGAGTATTGTATTGCATTGTACCCAGGGGTCGATTGTCTTAAGCCTTAAGACTCGTCCACATACACAAGCTTGCCTTCCGGTTGCAGACCGCCTGCACAGGCCACCTGAACGCTGTCCAGACGCTCCGGTTTGGCCTGTGCAGGCCCCCTAGACGGTGTCCACACACTCCGGTGCAGACCGCCTGCACAGGCTAAACCGGAAGGCAAGCCTCTGTGTATGGATGGGCCATTACAGAACTGCGACTTGTATTTATGTTCTCAGGAATTCAATCTTGCCAGCGAAACATAGAATGTCCTTTAGAAGTTTTCTTTTCACTTCTTTAGTCGTCAATTGAGCCCACCCTAAGTGTTTCAGCCTACGCCGAGTCAGTGCATTGCAATTGCAGAGAATGTGTTCGGCGGATTCAATCTCCGATTCACAGAGTCTGCATATGTCACTTTCCTCCAGTCCCAGTTTCTTTAGGTGGTACCTCACTTGATAATAGAGCTTTTTATCATTCGTGGTCGAGTACTCAATGAATTTCTTCGACAGTGTTTGTCCTGGTACGTTATTTTAGTGAGAATTTTTGTTCTCAGTTACCAATATTTGGATCTCTACCTTTGTATGTGTTCTAGATAGTCCACAGAATGGTTCGAGTCCGATCGGGAGGGCTTTTGAGCCTGTCGTAGCTAATTCATCAGCTATTTCGTTTCCTTCAATTCCCTCGTGACCTGGCACCTACTGAAGGGCAACTTTGTTGTCTCTTGCCAGAGTTCTGAGGGATTATCTGCTTTGAGTGCCTTTATCTAAGTGGGAGTATAAACAACCATTTCTATTGGAGAAATTGATCAGAAATCGTTATAGGTTACTCCTCCATTGCGCTCCACATTATTAGCTAAATGGCTCTTTCCTGGAAGAGTAGGGGGTATTTTTTATTCAATTAATTTATGAGTATTAAGTGTCTTATACTTAGTGGGAAATAAGACAAAAGATGAAAACAATAAATTAGCAGACAATCTTTCTTGGCTTGGGTGAATGAAGAGCATAGCAAGTATGCTATAGCAACTGATCTCCCAGTACTTCAGAGCTATCATTTTGTACTTTCTATCCAATTGTTTTATGATTATCTAATGACCGAGTGTCTTTGTGTTTGTATCTTCCTTAATTCTTTCCTTTGTCTGTTTGCAAGAAGTTTTTAAAAGAAAACTTTCATATTTTGTTGCTCCTCAGTATTTTAAGTGAGATACAATATAACACCGATTTAGGTAACTTTTATGCTTGAACTAATAAACTAATGAATTAAAGTACTACAATTTATTGTAACTTAACACCCTGTATCTCGATTTAAAATACAATGTACGACACATTAATATCATGTAGCTACTTATGTAAATTGCTATTTACTATAGCAGAGTGCTATTGTTTAAAAACGATTTCCACATGAAGTTCACTCTTTTAAATTTTGAATAGAAGTATTAAAGAGCACATGAATGGCGTAGTAACATATCTATCATACAAATCTTTTTAAGTGGAATTAAAATAAAAAATATTATAGCAATACGTACTACGTACCTATAAACTGGTATGGGATTATCAAATTGCGTGCTTCTTGTACGTTACTAAAAACGGACGAGCTTTAGTTTAATTTTCTATTTTTAAAAAGGGCATGTTTTTTATAATCTATTTTGAAACCCAAAAAATATATCCAACGTTATTTTATTTACTATTTTTGTTCCTTTTATCACTATGGTCTTATTATTTCAACAACAAGAATTTATATCATGATCTTTACAACATCAAGAGGTGCATCAGACCCCCTGATCTTCTCAAGGACACGACATTTTTTTTTTAAAGAAATGGCATATCGCGTAGATAAAGACACTTGACACTTCATGGTTATCATAGAGGCTGATCTGTAAGATCTCCCCATCTATCAACATGTGATTTCACTCTGTGGAAATATCTGAAGAGTAGAATATATCAAGATCGTTCACAAGATCCTTAAGACAAATCTTCTCCCTATGGCTGTATGAATTGTTCTCTTTTTGCTTCTTTTATGCCCTCTCAGTAATTTTTGTTTTCTTTGATGCACCTGTTTGGGAGCCTCGAGCATGATTTAGATCTTTCGTTCCCATTGCTAACATATTAAACCTCTATTAACAATTCTGCCAAGATTACCAAATAGAAGAGACAAGAGACACAGCTGCTTACTTTACAATCCCAGAATTGAACCTTGAGGAACACCTCTTCCGACTTATGTCGGCTTTCTGTTGTGCAAATAATATTTTGAAACAAAATAATTATTAAAACTTTAGAATCGTCCTTTGAAATGTATCGATTCCTTTATTGTTTATTCAATATTGTATTTAGTGTTCTGTAACATTTCAATTACTTTATCCTTTCACAAAACATAATCACCATATACCCACTGGTTGCTTTATTTCGCATTGCATTCTAAGAAACCAATACGACTAGAGAAATAAATAATATATAAATAATAATTATTTATACTTTTTAAGCAAACATAATTATGTCTATAATGATATATTAATCGAAGCGTAAATGAATTTCTAGCGAAATAAGATTATTGCGTCTCATATTACAACTCACACACAGGTGTATTAATTTTTTTATTAATTTATAAACTTACGTAATTTATTATAGGTGTCTGATTTTTATCACGATGCAACTATAGGCCATCTATTAAATGTGGTGGTTGTTAGAGTTATGCATTTGGAAAAGGAGGAAGAAGAAATTGATCTTATAATAAATGCAAATGCGGATGAGACTTTGGCGAGCTTTTGTAAATGGCAACAGATTATTAATCCTAAAGACGTAAGCCATCCGAATCATCACGATATCGCTATTTTGTTAACAAGGTTAGTATTAAATAATAATTTATTGCCATTAAATTAACATTGCAAATTTAAAATTGACACTAATTGTCGCGAACATTAAATAACTCAAAATAAAATTAATGTAATGAAAGTTAAGTAGTTTGAAATGTCATTAAGGAATTAGCTAAGTTTTTTTTTATTACAAGAAAAACTTGTAGAGGTGCGGATGAAGGAGAAAATAATAAAAAAGTTTTTGCTTTATGGAGAAATTGGAAAATTTGTTTTTAGACATTTCCAGTTCTATGATTATTGTTTTTGCATTAAATTTTTTTTAAAGTAAAAAGAATGTATGTGACATATTTGAATCAATCAATCAATATTTTTAAAAGTTTAAATTATCATCATTATCATCCAATTGACCTTTGAGCGACAGTATAGGCAGCACGCTGATGTAAGTGCTCAAAATTAGGCCAAGCATGATCTCAAACCTTTAGACGATTATCTCACCTATGTGTGATAGAAAGTATGTGTATCACACTATCTAAGTGCTAAAAATTAAGTCGTCGATCAAAAACTCTAGACATTATCATCATATAATGGGAAGTGTTATCTTAAATATATGACCCACCCAGTTATTACGTGATCAAAATGATCTCATCGATTGGTTTCAATTTCTAGATTTTATCGTTATTATCAGATAATTATCATAATCATCTTCATCATCACACTGATGTATGACATAAGGTAGGTGTACCGCACTTTGATTAAGTGCTGAAAATAGAGTCATTGACCGACTCAAACTTTAGACTTTATCATCATCTAACACATAGTGCTACCAAAAGCATATGCTCCACACGATTACGTGCTCAAAATGATATTATCATTGTTAATTTATCATCACTGTGTTAAATAAGCTTTATTATTTGTTTGTCAGTGTACGCGCCAAGCTTGTTGGTGCTTTATATTCATCAAATAGCTCACAGTTCTAGGGATTGATCATATTTATCATTTCAATGACGTACGATAAAAGGAATGTATACTACCACGCTGTTTTTATTTTTTGTTTTTAATCATATTATCATTATTAGTTTATCATCGCTATGTCATAGATGTTTGATTTGATTGAAAGTGTACGTATAACGCCGTGTTTTGGATCAAAATGACCCATAAAATAATTCATAACTTTAAGGATCATCATGATAGTATTTATCATTTCACCGATGAATGATAGATGGAATGGATACTACCACGCTGTTTTTATTTGCTCAAAATAAAGTTAGCGACGGACTCAAAACGCTAGACGTTATCATCATCGTCAAAGTGTTATCAAAAATATATACCCCATCCAATGAATGCGTGCTCACAATGAATTTATCATCGCTGTGTAATAGATGTTTGATATGATAAAAAGTGTACGAACAACGCTGTGTTTTTGTTCAAAATAATTCTCATAATTCACAACTCTAGGAATAATCATGATCATCTTTATCATTCCACCGATGTATGATAGAAAAAATGTATACTACTACGCTGCATGTATTTGCTCAAAATTAAGTTTTCGAAGGATTCAAAACGCTAGACGTTATCAGCATCATCATCACCATCAAAGTGTTATCAAAAATATATGACCCATCCAATGATTACGTGCTCACAGTGATATTATCACTATTCATTTATCATCCCCGTGTAACAGATGTTTATATGAATAAAAGTGTACGAACAACGCTGTGTTTTTGTTCAAAATGAGTCGTATAATTCACAACTCTCGAAATAATCATGACCATCTTTATCATTCCACCGATGTATGATAGAAGACCACGCTGTTTGTATTTGCTCAAAATGAATTTTTCGGTCGATTCCAAACTCTTGACGTTATCATCTTTATCACGATCAAAGCGTTATCACGAATATATACACCATCTAATGATTATCATTTATCATCACCGTGTCATAGATGTTTGATATGATAGAAAGTGTACGAACAACGCTGTGTTTTTTTTCAAAATGACTCACATAATTCACAACTCTAGAAATAATCATTATCATCTTTATCATTCGAGCGATGTATGATAAAAAGTATGTAAACTACTACGCTATGTGTATTTGCTCAAAATGAAGTTATCGACCGACTCAAAACTCTTTTATCATCATCATCATCAAAATGTTATCAAAAATATATGCCCCATCTAATGATTACGTACTCACAATGATATTATCATCATTAATTTATCATCGCTGTGTCATAGATTTTTGATTTGTTTAAAAGTGTTATGCAAAACGCTGCGTTTTTGCTCAAAATGACTCTAAAATAGTTCAGAACTCTAGGAATCATCATGATCATTTTCATCATTCCACCGATGTATGATAAAAATAATGTATACCACTTCATTTCATCAAAATGTTATCAAAAATATATGCCCCATCTAATGATTACGTACTCACAATGATATTATCATCATTAATTTATCATCGCTGTGTCATAGATTTTTGATTTGTTTAAAAGTGTTATGCAAAACGCTGCGTTTTTGCTCAAAATGACTCTAAAATAGTTCAGAACTCTAGGAATCATCATGATCATTTTCATCATTCCACCGATGTATGATAAAAATAATGTATACCACGCTCTGTTGATTTGCTCAAAATGAAGTTATTGACGGGTTCAAAGCATTCAAAATTAGCAAAATCATCTTCTCAAAGTGTGAAACTGTCAAAATACAGGGCCTCCCAGCAAAAACTTTCTCCTCACATAAATCTCGAAGCGAATCAATATATTACCTTGGAACTAACGTTGTAAATGACACGAGCTTATTTGTGGAAATCATACTTTAACGATTTCTAGCTATAATTAGAAATAAACCGAAAGGAATGTGGAGTTTTCCGTTTTTATTTTAAACCTCTTCGCAGTGATGTATCGCGAAAGGAATGTTAGATGTTTAAGAGGTAATTGCTTACGCTTAGAGGTAATTGTTGAAATAATGGTTTCCACAAAACAAGTTTCTTTTTCGCGTCATTTACAACAACGTTTGTTCCAAGGTAATATATTTATTCATTTTTCAGATATTTGAGGTGGACGATTTCGCTGGAACACTCTGTATAAGCATCAACCAGTGATTGTGTGCTCAAGATACAATCTTCTACTGTCTCAAAACTCTAGATATCAGCAGCTTTTTATAGATTTTTGAACGGTAGCATGTGTACTACAACAGAAGATTTAGAAGTCGAGATGAAGTAATTTGTTGAGCCCACAGTTGGAAGTTACAATAAAATAAGATACATAAAGATATTTCTGCCTTAGGGATAGAAATAAGGTACATAAAGCTGAAGAAATTGCATATTTTAATTAAAAGAATATCAGAAAAAATTGATTTTGTAGAACTTTACAACCGCAGCACGTTGAATGAAGGGTTAGAATTGTACCAATGTCGAGAAACAATCATTTTCAGATTTTAATTAAAACTTTATCAAATTAATTTACTTATTAATTTTGGTAAAAATTGATAAATATTGCTTGACTTGAAAAAGAAAATCGGAAATTATTCTCAAAATAAAAATTCATTATTAATTACTCGACCTAAATTAACTCAAACGATTAATAAAAAAATAAGAGATTTAGCTCTACCTTAACACTCTTTTAAAATCGATACAGAGCTATAAAAAAGAAAAATGTTTTTTAAACAAGATAAATGAGACCCGACGTACTCAAAAGGTTTGGTTTAGTACTGATTTGCTCAATCTTAATTTAGGTACGACATATGCGCTGACGCCTTAGCCAATTGTGGTCTTATGGGGTTAGCTTTCATGGCTGCCGCTTGCACCCCCGATCAACCTTGCGCTATAAACGAAGATAATGGATTAATGTTAGGAGTCGTTATTGCACACGAAGTTGGCCACGTGTAAGGCACTGAAATTTGTGTGGACCCGTCTTCTTTTGATAATTATATTCAGTTCACTTTTTTTAGAATGGGATGCTCGCACGATATAGAACACGAATCGGGATGTAATCCACAAGCTGAAGATAAGTCCTATTTCGTTATGTCACCCTACGTTCATATGCATACCAACATATGGTCTACGTGCAGTAGGACATTTGTTACTGAATTTTTTGAGTAAGTTACAACTTTTGATAATAATAATAATTTACTGCGTTTGTGTTTTTCGGGGAAACCCCCCTGTAAGGTTAGATTTTTATTCGACAAAAAAAAATATTTATAATCATTAGATAAAGGTAAAATAAGATATTTTTAATAAATTGTCTGTAAGAATCGATTAAAGAGCATACGTTCATAATACTCTTGGATGTGAATGAAAACTGTTGTACAAACGGATGCTCGTAAGAGCAAGATGGTTTGAACCACATGCCGCGTTGTTATAGTTTACTGATCGATTTCTCATGTTTTGTAAAGTTTTATACGAGGAATTGCCTTTATTCAAAAACTCAAATTTAATGCCAGTATCGAAGAGAAATTATGTTCTAAAAACTGAGAAATTGAGGGTCGATTAGTTTAATCGCAACTAGCAAAAGTCGAGTGTACTACATAAATCGTATTGTATCTCTTTTTCTACAAGTTTTCTTTCTCTCTAGTGGTAAATTGATAAATCACCTACTACTATAATTTTCGAGTACGAATTGGATTAGATGTTGTAAATTGAAAATTTGTTGCAATACAAAAACAAAACTATTGAAACTTTAATTGAGTACACCTTTGTTTCATTTAGAGGAAGGAATTGCAGTATTTAGAGCGGATTTAACGGAAATAAAAATGAATAGTGTCGGTTTCTATAGAAAATGATGCGATTAATTGTACAAATTACACTGGAAGTCAGTAATCACGTATTGCAAAAATACAATAACAGCACAATGATGTGCTTGTATAAGCACAAAAATAGTAGTAAAACTTATTTAGTGCAAAACAAGTAGTAATAGGAGGTAAAAATAGTCCCCGGTTTTATATGACTATGGGTAAAGGTCCCGTTTTTGGTGGTTTTGGTTATATCTCGATAACGGTGGGATTTAAAAAAATATTTTTAGCAAAATGAAAGTTTATTAAATTTCCTACAAGATTGTATCTATTCATTTTTTCTCTATTCCTTCTAGTTTTCGAGATACTCGCTCGCACAAATCATTAACGTAAGAAAAAATAAATTTTGTCTAGTTTTTTTGTAAAACTTATACTATTACCTCTAGCACCTCAACCCCTCGTTTTACAGTAAAATTCTTTAGAAAATAAATTGTAGAGCATTAAATTACCTTTACTATTTAATTTTGAAGTGGTAATTTTTTTCACTAGATCATGAATGCGCGCTACTCGCCGGACCTATATTGTACTTATATTGGAACGGCAATATTGGTATAAAAAAATTACCCTCCATATTCAGCCAATATTGAAATTACATTTTTTACCCGCTCTTCTGTCTGTCTGTCTATGCCTCTTTTATCAACGAATATCATCTGTCAGTCTAATATCGTCTCATCTATTATTTCATCTCATCTGTCCATCGCTATTGTCTGTCATTTAACTATCAATCTTCTCTGTCATCTCTTCTCATCTGTCAATCTCATCTGTAAAATCTCATCTGTCATCTCATTGTTTAAATCAATCTCATCTGTCAGTCTAATATCGCTTCATCTATTATTTCATCTCATCTGTCAATCGCTATTGTCACCTAACTATGTATCCCCTCTGTCATCTCATCGTATCTCATCTCATCTGTTAATCTCAACTGTCATCTCATTGTATGTGTCAATCTCATCTGTCAGTTAATATCGTCTCATTTATTATTTCAACTATACTGTCAATCGCTATCGTCATCTAACTATCAATCTTCTCTGCCATCTCATCTTATCTGTCAATCGCATCTGTTAATCTCAACTGTCATCTCATCTCATCTGTCAATCTCCTCTGTTAATTTCAAATGTCATCTCATCGTATGACGTGTCAATCTCATCTGTCAGTCTAAGATCGCCTCATCTATTAATCCATCTCATCTGTCTATCGCTATTGTCATCTAACTATCAATCTTCGCTGTCATCTAATTTAATCTGTCAATTTCATTTGTTAATCTCAACTGTCGTCTCATTGTATGTGTCAATCTCATCTGTGAGTCTAATATCGTATCATTTATTATTTCATCTCATCTGTCAATCGCTATAGTCATCTTACTATAAATCTGCTCTGTCATCTCATCTCATCTGTTAATCTCAACTGTCATCTCATTGTATGTGTCAATCTCGTATGTGAGTTTAATAACGTCTCATCTATTATTTCATCTCATCTTTCAATCGCTTCTGTCATCATACTACCAATCTTCTCTGACATCTCATCTTATCTGTCAATCTGGTCTGTTAATCTCATTGCATATGTCAATCTCGTATGTGAGTTTAATATCGTCTCATCTATTAATTCATCTCATCTTTCAATCGCTTCTGTCATCATACTATCAATCTTCTCTGTGATATCATTTCATCTGTCAATCTCATCTGTTAATCTCAACTGTCATCTCATTGTATGTGTCAATCTCATCTGTCAGTTAATATCGTCTCATTTATTATTTCAACTATACTGTCAATCGCTATTGTCATCTAACTATCAATCTTCTCTGCCATCTCATCTTATCTGTCAATCGCATCTGTTAATCTCAACTGTCATCTCATCTCATCTGTCAATCTCCTCTGTTAATTTCAAATGTCATCTCATCGTATGACGTGTCAATCTCATCTGTCAGTCTAAGATCGCCTCATCTATTAATCCATCTCATCTGTCTATCGCTATTGTCATCTAACTATCAATCTTCGCTGTCATCTAATTTCATCTGTCAATCTCATTTGTTAATCTCAACTGTCGTCTCATTGTATGTGTCAATCTCATCTGTGAGTCTAATATCGTATCATTTATTATTTCATCTCATCTGTCAATCGCTATAGTCATCTTACTATAAATCTGCTCTGTCATCTCATCTCATCTGTTAATCTCAACTGTCATCTCATTGTATGTGTCAATCTCGTATGTGAGTTTAATAACGTCTCATCTATTATTTCATCTCATCTTTCAATCGCTTCTGTCATCATACTACCAATCTTCTCTGACATCTCATCTTATCTGTCAATCTGGTCTGTTAATCTCATTGTATATGTCAATCTCGTATGTGAGTTTAATATCGTCTCATCTATTAATTCATCTCATCTTTCAATCGCTTCTGTCATCATACTATCAATCTTCTCTGTGATCTCATTTCATCTGTCAATCTCATCTGTTAATCTCAACTTTCATCTCATTGTATGTGTTAATCTCATCTGTGAGTCTAATATCGTCTCATCTATTATTTCAACTGTTCTGTCAATCGCTATTGTCATCTAACTATCAATCTTCTTGCCATCACATCTTATCTGTCAATCTCATCTGTTAATCTCAACTGTCATCTCATTGTATGTGTAAATCTCATCTGTTAGTCTAATATCGTCTCATTTATTATTTTATCTGGTCTGTCAATCGCTATAGTCATCCAACTATGAATCTCCTCTGTCATCTCATACCATCTCATCAGTTAATCTCATCTGTAATCTCATTGTATGTGTCAGCGTTATCCGTAGTCTCATCTCATCTGGCGATATAATCTGTCATCTCATTTGCCAATCTCATCTGTCATCTCATCCTGTTTTTCAGACTATGACATATGACATAGACATAAGAAATGACAGATTTGTGACAGGTTTGATGACAGATGGGATGACAAAAATATTGTAAATTAGAGTATTTTATCCAACGAGATGGTAAAGTGTCTCATTACTCACGCAGAATGAATTTGCGACACTCGCCTGATAGATGAACTAACATACGGCATGACAGCCTATCCCCAATCTTTATCTTTCTAAATCAACCTCTAAAATGAGATGTGAGGTGACAGATGGGTTGACAGGTGCAATGATGGAAAACTCCTTTATAAAATAACAGTTAAAATTGAAAAATGGTGACAGATTGACATTTGACGCATGGTAATTATGGCTCTAAACCTATCTCTATCTTTCTTCCCCCACTTCTCATTTCTTAAAACAGTGGCAGGACAAATGGGTAGACAGATTGGTTGATAAAAAAATTGTCATTGACAGATGATCTCCTTCGACACTGACAGATGTGATGACAGATAAAACTGACCTTCACAGTGATGGCGTCCCTAACATGGTAACTACGGTGACAGACCACTACAAATTTCTCTAAACCAATCTCTATCCTACTTCTCCCACTCCACTTTTCTCTAAACCAATACTTATCATACTTTCCTCACTCTATCGTATCTTTTATTTTATAGTCTCCCTCTTTCAGACCTTACTGCGCATTTTCGATGATCCATGTGTTTTTTGTTATATGGAATTATTAGCGATTTTTGCGAGTGGATATCTCGAAAACAATGAGGAATAGAGAAAAAATGAATAGAAACAATCTTGTAGGAAATTTGAGAAGCTTTCATTTTGCTAAAACTACTTTTTTTCCTGGGACTCACTGTTTTTTAGATATAAGCAAAAAAACAAAAAACAGGAACGTGAAAAAGTGACAGCGTCGTTACAATATTTTTTGCTTTGAGTTGACCTCAAAGTCGCTTGACAGAAATTTCAGCAGTGAAATCTGTAGATTATAAGAACAAAATAGATTCGACATCTTTAAATAAAAAATGAGAACATTTTCGAACCTGGGGAGATTGAAATATGTAGTGTTTACTTTAAATTATTTATGTCTATTTGAAATAAAAATGCCATGTTAAACTGTTTACTTACATTAAATTTTTATTTTATTAAAGTAAATAAAAATAAATATCTTTTCTGTAGACTGTCCAACATTTAAAACATGTTAATGTCAAAGTTATATGTTCTAGCAACAACTTAGGAGAATGTTTGAACGATCCACCGGAAGATTCTTTATACAAAGAAACCGGAATGCTACCAGGCGTCATGTACGACGCAAATTATCAGTGCAACTTAGAATTTCCGGGCTCTACAGAATGTCTAACAGACGAAGATACTTTTTGTGAACGTCTAATGTGCAAAACTAGCCCTACTCAATGTTCGTCAAATGGCGAACCACCAGCTGATGGTACCAAATGTGCCGAAAATATGGTAAAAGATTTAAAAGTAGCTAAACTCATGTAAAGTTAAAATTTTAGTGGTGCTACAATTCCAAGTGTATCGAAATGGGTGAACGGCCTCTAGCGGTGAACGGTGGTTGGGGTACTTGGGGATCTTGGTCAAAATGTAGTAGGGACTGTGCGGGTGGCGTGAGTTATTCGGAAAGAGAATGCAACAATCCGGTTCCTCAATTTAAAGGACGTTATTGTTTGGGCGACAGAAAAAGAATTAAAATTTGTAACGCACAGGCACGTATTTAAAATTTGCAAATATTTTTTACTCATTATAGTCGTTAATTACAGCCGTGTCCGCCAGGAAGCAAAGGTTTTCGTGCCGAACAATGTTACGAGTTCGATAACAAACCGTTTAACGAAAAAATGTACAAATGGGAACCTCATTTTGTTGAAGGTGAAATTTATTTAATTAATAAATTTTAACTTAATTTACACTATAATTTTGCACCATTATAAACTCTTAAACATTATCAAAAGATTTAAACGAAACTTCAAAAAGATATTTTATTTAATTTACTTAAAAGCGTCGTAAATACGCTAATTAAAAGTTATGAAAGGTGTTCACTTTTTAACTTGTTCGGTGTGCCTTTTCTTAAATGAGATATTTTGCAAATTGCAGAAGAGCCCTGCGTATTGTATTGCATAAATACGGATAGAGTTTACTCAAAGTTGGCAGCTCGAGTTAAAGATGGAACGGATTGTAAACGAGGAACGAGAAATATGTGCATTGCTGGAGTCTGCAGGGTAAGACGAATTAGTTATTTACGAATCGAGTGCTGGAAGACAATTTTCCTGCGTGAATGGGGATTCGAAGGGGGGATTTTATGCCTTTATGCGGGAAAATTGTCTTCCCGCATGAGGCTTGTGCAACATTTTTGGTACTCTCTGGTTCGAAAGAAACGCACTGTGTTCGACCGGGAAACACTGCTTCCCGGTCTACTACACCGGGAGTTCAAACCCCACAGTTTGCTTCCCGGTGTAGTAGATCGCGAAGCATTGTTTTCCGGTTGACCAGAGAGTGCGTCAAACGTCACTTTCGAAGCAGTGAGTACAAAAATTTTTTTACGATTTCGATTGCTCAAACGATATTTTGTAGATAGTAGGCTGCGATTTCGTACTCGATTCCGAAGCCGTCGATGACGATTGTGGAATTTGTAAAGGAGATGGAACTCAATGTAAATTGTGGGATCAAGTGTACAATGGACCTAGCGGACATGGTAATTATTTTCCTCCATTAGAGCAAATTTAAAAAAAAACGTGTTTTAGGTTACGTTAAAGTGGTAACAATACCTAAAGGTAGCCGGAATGTATACATTGAGGAGGTAGCATCTTCGGAAAATATAATAGCGATTAGCGGAAAGGACGAAAAGAAATTCTATCTAAATGGAGAGTTGTAAGACAGTCGCTTCTCTATTTGTAGTGGTTATAAATGAAAATCAAATGAATTACGAACGGTTTCAATTTCAGTACAGAAAAGCAAGACGGTGACTACGAAATAGGCGGAGTAGAGGGGGTGTATAGTCATCCGGAACCAAACAAAGAGGAGCTCGTGATCTACGGACCCCTTAAAGAAGATATCGTGCTATTTGTAAGTCTCGCCGCTTTTAATGCAAAGTAACTGCTATTTTTAACCCTTTGTAACAATTCGTAAAGATATAATCTTGCTTTATTCGAATGGATCTTTCTATGAACTTTGCTAGCAGTTGTAGTTAAGTTCATACGCGCTCTCAATGTACAGTTATTATGTTATACAATAACACTTGCCTCAGAGCAATTAAGCAAATAAGTCAGGATTATCTAGATTAGGAGTAGCAAAGGATGTAACAGAGATGATAAGGAGCTTTAAAAATAAATTATGTATGAGATTTTCGAATCTAAATACGTATGGTTTATAAATTGTGATGGATGAGGGCATAACTTATATTACAATTTATGCCCCGACTTATTATTATTTTCCACAATAATTTATTTCGCTGTTTTTATTGCAAATATTTAAACAAATTTATTTTCATATATTCGCAAATAACTTCTTTGTGTTGTGTATTGCAGCTCATATCGTTGCATATATATGTATTTATATTATTTACTGGTGCTCGC
This sequence comes from Malthinus seriepunctatus, assembly GCA_963924605.1. Taxonomy (NCBI): domain Eukaryota; kingdom Metazoa; phylum Arthropoda; class Insecta; order Coleoptera; family Cantharidae; genus Malthinus; species Malthinus seriepunctatus. The sequence goes on along the minus strand of OZ004601.1, from coordinate 14,718,219 downwards.
CAACTTGAATGCACCATTTATTTTTCGGTAACATATTTTGCCTTTTATCTGAATGTTACTCCTCTTGTCTAACTAAGATGTTCTAATATTTTTCTCTGATAACTATTCCATTACATTATGCACTTCAAGTATTAATTATTTCATTAGCCTGTTCCGATTCCCATCTCATTCTCGCTCAATTCTGGCTTCGTCAGTCTCGTGGTGAATAATAGTTTGTTCCTCCGGACCAGTGGCGTAACAAGGGGCCACGAAGCTCCAGTCGAGGTGCCCATGTGCAAAGTTACTGGTGGGGAAACCAACTTATTAACTGTCTTTTCATTCATATTTTTTAAACGCAATAAATTTGAAAAATTAAGTTGAGAATTCAATCAAAAACCCTAAATTATCATGCCTTTTGTTTCTTTTGGTTAGTGTAGCACAAAAAAGATAAAATTATCTCAGGACAGGATGAAGCTCAAATGTCTGTTAAAAATACCCACTGGTAAAAATGGACTACTCTCTACAACGGCTTTAATAGCGTGGCAGCTAGACTGAAGTTAACGTCTTATACCAACAACTCGTCAGCAGTATTTGGGTTGTCCACTAACAAAGTAACTTTGACATCCCTCCGAAATGGCTTTCCCGCCCTTCTTATCAATTTAAAGTTACTTAACTGTTAAAAGTCCTGAGCTCCTGAGCTCCTGAGCCCTAAAGCTAGTGCCCAATGTGCCAACTAGAATTTCTCGTTCAGTGGCACTCAAATAGCTGATCCCCAAGAGATGAGCCTGAATACTATCACCTCGATTTATATGTTTTTTATGTTTTATGTTAGTCGATTACTTTTAAAACCAGAAAGGTAAAAAAACTCAAAATTCTATTTCTATTCTTTGAGTAGTTAACAGTAAGAGATTTAAAATCAAAAAAATTGTAGAAAAATCAAAAATTCTCAACTTTGTGAGGCCTTACCTTTGATGAAGATCCTGTCGCTACAGCAAACAATGCTCCACTCATCTGAAACGAAACGAAAAGATGTTAATATTAGTCAATAATTTTCGATCTTTTTAAAATAAGTTCAAACTACAAAGCTTTGTTAGATACGTCGTTAAAAACGTTTTTCCGTCGATCGATTGTTAATGGATGTCATTAACCAATAAGAAATTGATCGTTAATAACCCCTATTAACGATCAATTTTCTATTAACCATCAATTATGGTATAGGCAACCAAATCACACCAAAATTGCATTAAAATTGTGACATTAGTTGTCATTTTTGTTTTCAATGGTACCTTTGATTGTAGAATATTTTTGAAAACTTGCATTTATGTCATAAAATAAAATTAGATTTTCTCAAATTTAATGAAAAGCGATCGACGGAAAAATTTAGTAATCAACTCTTGTTTTAATTATCGATTAATAATCTCAACAATTAACGCGCTCGCTACTCTCGCGCGTTAAAATGTCTCGATTATTAATCGGCCTTATTAACACACTAGTTGATTAAATAACTATTAATATTATCCATTCACTTTTTATTTATTTGCGCTATGGTTGCCCATGAAATTTTGTTTTTTGGTTTGCCAAAATAAAAAATCCCTATTAAGTTAACTGACGGCTCTTGACAGTACCAAAAAAAATGACAGACCCTTGACAGACCAACTATTAACACAATTGAATAAAAGCCGCTACTCTACAATTAATACTTAACCTAACTGATTTTTTTCTAATTTATACCGGGTGGAATCTGTCACCCTAACATGGCCAACCATAGCGCAAATAAAGAGTGAATGGATTATAGTAAAGACACTCCAATAATTCCCATATCATAGCTTAATTAAATTCACGTAATGAAAAATAAAAATATTTGGATTTTTACACTATTTAATCCTTAAACAAGCAGTTATTGACCGACACATTTTCCCATTATAATTATTACAAGTGTTAACTGATATGCACGTTAGTATAGAAATTGTGGACTGCAGAGTGCAGGTGTGAAGATAAACTTATAATTTTATTCCAATAGCAGAAATTTTGATAAAGTTTAATTTGGGAGAAAATGATAGCTGTCGGAGACCGCATGCTGCTCTGGACAGTCAGAGAAAAAAATTTTATAGTGAGACGCCTCCTCAAAATGTTATCTTGCTGAATTTATGTGCTAGAGATAGTTTCCTACAGACGTGAACAATTCTCCTTTTATAGGGTTTGTTTAAAAAGTATCGGGAACAATTTTTTCCTGACGTAACTCTATGCGGGTTCGGTGTTAGGGGGGGGGGAAGGAGCCTGATCTTCAAAACGCGGCAAGCGTCAGTCGCCTGCTAGCGTTTGTTCACGTTAGATCGAGTTTCTAGTGGATCCCTGTCGAGTGATTCGGTGCAAGCTCAAAATACGGCGAACGATTGAACAGCGGTACGTCATCAAATTTTGTGTTCGACTGCGGAAATCTGGTACGGAGACGTTGGGCATGATTGGCCAAATGTTCAAGGATGGGAGCATGTCAAAGACTGCAGTTTTCAAGTGGCACAAGCTCTTCAAAGATGGCCTAGAGAGTGTAGAGGATGAATCCCGCGCTGGACGGCCGTCGACGTCAGGAATCGACGACAACGTGCAACGTGTGCTTGAAGTGCTGAATTTAGACCGTCGGTTAATTGATAAAATGGCAGTGCACACCATTATCATTGAAAATTTGGCGATGCATCATGAATTTGCTTCACGACAATGCACCTAGCCACACCTGCTCCAAGGTGACCGACTACCTGACGCAAAACGGCGTTGCGACGATTCCCCAAACCCCGCAAAGTCCCGACTTGGCCCCAACAGACTTTTTGTTATTCCCAAAAGTGAAGTCCTTTCTCAAAGGACACCACTATGGGACCCTAAGTTCCGTCAAAGAAGCTTGCCAGCGTACCCTTAGGGACCTTCCGGAATCCGCCCACCATGGAGCCTTCGAGTCGTGGAAAAGCCGCTGAAAAAAGTGTGTCGACGCTCAAGGGATGTACTTTGAAGAATTTTAAGGTTTTTTAGCAATATCTGAAATAAATTTATTTTTCCGAAACTTTTCCCAATACTTTTTATACAAACCATGTAGTTCTAAGAAGTTGCACACTCTTTTACAAGTATAAGCACAAGCACTTTGTTGATGTGTTGGAAGTAGGGATATTGTTTAGATGAAAAATTTAAGAAAGCATTGTAATTGTTACTCTCTTCAAGTATAAAAATCTACACCGTATCAAAATTGCAGCAATATTGGTAATAATCGCTTTCAGATGTTTAAATAGGAAAAAGACAACTTAAAGAAGAAGAGTAAAATGAAACATTCGCTACTTAGGGTGAGAGCATGAACAATTTTAGATCTTAAGATTAAGCTCTTAGAGCTGGTTTTTCAAACATGGATTGATCCTGTGGTGGCAAACCTTTTTCAAAAACTCCCATATTATTTATGGACTTTCTGAGGCGCTTCTGGGGAATCTTTAATAGGAAAAAATCTAAGTAATAAAAATTAAGTTTAGCATAGAATTTCATAAAAATCAAGGTTCGAGTTGGTTTAGGATTCTGACCCACGGAGAGTCAGCGTCGTTTTGGCACTCAGATGGTTCTTTTTGGGGTAGCTCTTACACAGTAGTCGGCGGCTGTGGGGTTCTTCGGTTGGAGTAATTAAGTTTTACTTATTGTTTGACCTTTCATCATGTTTCAGTCGCCATAGATGTTCATAGTTGAAAGAGGCTGGAAGTAAAACTAAAGGAGGACTGTTGTGAGTTGTCTAGGACTGTCAGGGTATCTAGCTGCGAGATCTTGGAAGATGTTATCTTTCGGGGTCACCATGCGTGTACTCGAGCGTGCAGGTGATGCTAATTTTCCCAAACGCAGTGTCAAAATTTTAGAAATTCATCTTGACGGTTACGTTCATGTGTCAGCAAGATTTTCGAATGTCTGGGACAGTTTTGTCACCACTGTGCTTAACAAAACCTTTTTTTGAATCTCTATAAAAGCTCTAGGATAATACACGTCTTTTTTGATCTCGAGGGGTGCTCGAAGGTCGCTGGTATTGCCTCGTATATTATGTCATCTTTCCAGCTTCTTATACAGTAACCTAAATTTTATTTCTTCCCATTAAATTATCTCTTTAAACGTTTCTTCTGAAAACAGTTTGTTTCGTTGGAATAAAAGCAAATTAAATAATTTTAGCTCGCGAGAAGTTTAAACTTCATCGAGATTTTAATATTGTTTGTGGGACTGTGGGATAAGATAAGTAAAGCGCTTTCTTAATGATGGTAAATTTTCATTCCCATATAAAATCAAAACTATATACAACAAAAGGCGCTATTAAGAATGTTTTAAGTGCTTTTCTTGGTTTTGATTGCATTCGTGAGTTTTATACACTTTTTTTTGAATTTCTAATTGGTAATGTTTTTAACGCATTTACACAAAGTACACATTTAAATATTTTAATCTTGGTAAAGCTTTACGAGCATCATTTATTTTAATCTTCCAAGAGCAACTATTTTTTTTCTTGTCAGAAAAACGTATTTTCTACTTGATACATTGTAATTTTACATTTTTACGTAAAATTATAAATTAACTCGGGGTGTGAATAATTATTATTAGGTAAAATTATTATGAAAGGTTTTTCTATCGGAGTAAACAAAGTCATCTACAAATTTCAAACATTTAAGTTTTAAGCTACATTTAAATCGCTTCTATTCTTATTCAAACATTAATTAAAATTTAAATCCAACTTGGTTCCAATCAAGTGCAAACGCAAACTGAATTTCATACATTTTAAAATTTATTTTCTAAAAAATTCCATAAGCGTAAAGCTTAATTTTCTATTTACCTCATCAAAAATTTTTAAAGCATATTAACTTTAGAGGCACGAAAAAAATTTATAATTTTTTAACTAAAAAGTCGTTAGACGTATTAAAAAAATAAAGTTTACAGTTTACAATTGATGTTTATAATCAAAAGCATTTACTTGATTAATTAAATTGAGTACTTACACAGACCTTTGTGTCAAGTTTATAATTAGTGACCACTTTAGTTAATTCACTTTAACGTTAACTAAATCGAGTTGACAGTTTCGGTTTAAGCCTAGAACTATTTCATAAAAGCTTATTCAGGTGTTTATTTACTTATTTATCTCTATTTACTAGTCATTTCGAAATTATTTACTCGAGCGTGTTACGAATTGCAATAATCAAAATTGAGCACAAAAGTATACACTGTGCTATTAGTTATTGTAAGAAATTATAAAGACGATCAAGATTACCGTGCCTCTAGAGGAGAGGTGATGGTAAGTCTTATCTTAGAGTATTGATAATCTATGGTTTATTATCTACTAGGTCATGAAGGCGCGCTACCTTTTCTCGGCCCGTCTCTGTTAGTTTATGTCTCTTAGATCTATAAATATGATCTATTAATCTCATCTGTCAATCTCATCTGTCAATCTCATCTGTCAATCTCGTCTGTCAGTCTCATATTACGTCATATCATCTTTTCTGTTAATCTAATTTGTTATTCCTTTTCATCTGTCAATCGCTTCTGTCATTTAACTAACAATTTCCTCTGGCATCTCATCTGTCAATCTTATTTGTCAACATGTGTGAGTTTTATCTGTCAGATGGAATGGCAGTTGATATGACAGATGGAATGACATATGAAATTACATATGGGATGACAGATGGGTCATTCACAGATAGAGTGAGAGATGGGATAACAGATGACCCCCCTGACATGTGAAATTGAATTGCATGACAGATGAATAATTAAGACTTGACATATAGTAAACTATGGTGACAGATTATTTCCACTCCCCATCTCCTTAAACCAATCTCTAAATTGATAGATAACTCCACTTGACATGAATTGACAGATGAAATTGACATATGGTGTCAGATGACGGCATTGACATTTGACACTGAAGCGCGCACAGGCACAGGCAAACTTTGATTTTTAATAAGGTTCGAGGTACATACAACATTATACAAAATCAAAAACTGCACGACCTTTTGTAAGGTAACCCACCCTTCTCACGACCCGGCCACTGGGCTAGACATAATTATATCACTAATTATTTGTATTTTGGATCTGATCAACCTTGGTTTATTGAGCCAGCCGTAGTCTACTATTTAGGTTAAAGAGCTTACAGACTACATATTTATGTTGGTAAAGCTGTAGGACTAAGGCCCAGTATTATAAAGCCTAGTTAACGGTTGAAATTAGAAATAAACGTCAACTTCACTATTTTCTCCAATTATGTCAAACTAAAATGACAGCTAACCTTAGGTCGAGTTTCAATCTTTGCTTATAATACTAACCCTAAGGGCCAGTATTATAAACGAAGGTTGAAGCTGAACCTAAGGTTGAAACTCAGCCTAAGGTTAGCTGTCATTTTAGTTCGACATAATTGAACAAAATAGTGAAATTGGCGTTTATTTATAATTTTAACCTGCGGTTAACTAGGTTTTATAATACTGGCCCTTAGTTCCACCAAAGGGTATATGAATTTTAAATCCCCAAAAAAATTCCCTCCTCTGGTTAAGTAACAGCTTCTGGAAAGTATAAAACACACTATTTTTAGTTTCATATTTTTTCCTAGCCTAAGCAGATTTTGATTTAACTTAGGTTAAGTTATTATCTTTTTTCTTTTATTCTACGAATGTTCGTGATCTAACGTATGTTATTTTCTCTTCATTTTTACCATACGCAGGTCTTCGGCCTAACGGAGGATATTTTCTCTTCTCTTTTGTCCTTAGCCTACGCAGATTTTTAACCTCGTATAGATGGCTCGCCATTGATGATTACAATGAGTTTAACAATCTGACAACAGTTTAGTTGTATGGATATGAAATTATTGTTGACCAGGAAGGGACTAAGCCGTCAAAGTCTAAGGCTCAGTATTATCAAAGACTATACAGTGTAAGACTGGCAAAGCTTACGGGCCGAATGTGACCAAAAATCCCCGCTACAGAAGATGTCGCTAGTCACCGGGGCATTTTCGAGTGAATAAGATAGCATGTCGAGGTGGGAGCAACAAAGAAAGGGGTAAAACAAGTTTACCCTTCGAGGGATTTTAAGCGATTTTGACCTTTAAAAGCCTTTCACATTTTTTAATATAGGTTTCGGTAGTCTCTTGTATATGGTCTTTGGTATTATTAAGCCTAGTCAACCCAACCTCAGGTTGAAATTATAAATATGTCAATGTCACTATTATGTCCAATCATGTCAAACTAAAATGACTTTTAACCTAGTTGACTAGACTTTTGACTTTTAACCTTAGGTTGATCTGTCATTTTAGTTTGACGTAATTGGACAAAATAGTGAAATTGACGTTTATTTATAATTTCAACTTACGGTTGAGTCAACCTTCGGTTGACTAGGCTTTATAATACTGACCCTTAGTGTAATTTTTGTTAATTTAGTCTGAGTTGGAATTCAAATATATGCCTAAAATTGGGCTGCTGCTAGTTGCTTTCGAAGTAACTTGAGCTTATAGTAGATAGTTTTTGATTTGACCTTCAAGTGACTTCTAATACTATCTTTGGGCTTCTCAAGACTTATTCCGCCTTTAACCTTCGAAAAAGTCCTTAATCTGTTTTGAACTGCATTTTTATACCTGCAGAGATTTTGGAATTCTATTAGAATGCCATAAAAATAGATAATTATTTGCATCTTGCTATCTTCACAATAATACGTTATATTCCATTTTATGTCTCGATCTATACTAAAACCTTCATTTTCAAGTAATTATTTTTGTCAAAATGGTTTCTGTGACAGATCAATTTGCTCACCAATTATTCAGTTCTTCTCTAATTCTGGGCTAACGAGTACCACATTTTAAAGTGCCTTTTTTTGCTCGACTATAAATTCGATAAGCAACTAAAAAACCACCGTCGTAGAAAATACTAGTTGTTTAAAGTCTGATAAGTTTGAAAAGGAAATATAACATAAATTCCTCATAATAAAGAAAACATTGAAACTAAAAGAGAATCATAACATTTAAAAGTCGTAAAAATAAATAGGGTGCAAAATGACGCCATTTTTTGGTTTAAATGTAGATAATGTTTATATAGAAAGCTATAATCTTTTTTTGTAGAATTACTTTCTTTTATTATAAACTTTTTATGTGGTTAAGCAATTAAGCTTAATGATTAATTTACTTTTTTATTTATTTTTCAGGTTGTTTTTTTCAACAACGAAAATGTCGGTTATCATTATAAATATGCAGAACCTGCCGCACAATCTGCTTATCAACCTCATTACCATTGGGAGTTTATCGAATGGGCCGAATGTTCGGTACGGTGCGGTGGTGGAGTAGAAGTTGCCTCACCCGAATGTGTGGAAGAGAGAGATGGTAAAGTATCGAATTGTTTTTGTCTGGCAACAGACAAACCAGATATTAAAACGAGACAATGCAACGAACAACCCTGTAAAACTAAGTACACGATATCTCATTTTAACTTTTAAAAATTATTCGTGGATGTTTAATAGGTGGCGCGTTGGTAAATGGACCGAGTGTACAGCCTGTAAATTTCAATCGGGGGTAAGGACGCGCGAAGTCGAGTGCGTTAGAGAAGCCCAAGAATCGGGCAAAGAAGATATTTTAGTTGACGACGAAAAGTGTCCGAATGAGAAACCAGGAACTCGCGAACTGTGCAATTCTTGTAAAACTTGTGGGAAAACTAGAAGAGCGGTCGATAATATTTCACCAGAAATATTCCAACAAGTTTGGTTTCAAACGTTCGATAACTATCTGCGATATGCTCCTGTGGTAAATATTTTTGTTTAAATTTAAAAATTGTCTAAACTTTTCCACTTAGGCTTTTGAAGATTTATTATCGAATCCAGGATTGGTACGTCGTACACGTCGTAGTTTGATTAAAACGAGAGTAAAACATGAGAAATGTAATGATGGCAACCGAAACGGCCCCAATGGTGGAAGCCACAGCAATAGTGGCATAGGTAACGGTCTTGGCCACGCCGGTGGTGGTGAGAGCCGTGGCGGTCATCCTGGTGGTGACGGTCATAACGGTATCATCGGCGGTGGTCACATCGGTACTATTGGAATTGCCAGCGGGAGCAGCGCTCAACATAAAGTAGATTTAAAAAAAGGGACGATAGTCGACGATAGAGTCGATCCTGAAGAGCTTAAAATTATACACGAACCAATCAAACATGCCCATCAAGCTTTGCAATTAACCGACACTGCTTTCCAAACGATGGGAGATAAAGTTCCTGACGATCTTGATTCTGCTAACGCGAAAGTTTTCACAGGCAAAGCAGCCGCCGATGTTAAGAAAGACTTGGTACACAAAAATAATACGTCAGGATGTGAAACAGATACAAAGAGGTGATTTATTAACTAAATAAGAAATGTTATAAACTTTTTTTTATACAATATAACTTAAAATATATAATAAATTTGATCTCAAGTGTAAATATATAAGTTTTTATCAAACCCGAGTTTTATTATAACTATAGTCTTTCTGCATTCTGTTTAAATACCTAAGTGCTGCCATTCCATAAACTACCGTAGTCGATTTACGAGTAGGATAATTGAATTCTTCGTCATTTTCTTGATGAGCTATCAACACTAAATCTTTAGTATCTTCCTTATCAACTATCAGCGAGTTTAACTGACCAAGGCCTCCGCAATCCATATCTGTATCGTTGGTCTGAAAAAATTATAAATCTAGATTTTATAGAAGACAATGGAATTAAATTGGCAATCGAGTAAAAACTGGTCAAAGTGCAAATTAAAAATTGTTTAGTTATCAATAATTATCAAGAGAGGTGCAATTGGGCACTGTCGTTTGAGCTCAGCCAAGTTGGTGCCGCTGGATGAGCACCACAAACTAAAAAATACTCATTTTTTATTTGAAACAGCATTATGTGATAAAGAGAAAGAACTGGAAAGAATCAAACAATACTTACAAAATGACTACATGAAAGACCTATTGGAACACACTTAGATTTATCCCTGAATTTCTCCCTTTCTCTGTCAGCAGGAGTACATGTGCATTGCTCTATATATCTAGGTTTAGGATTTGGACAGTCGATTTCCGAAATAACTGATATTTCGCCTTCTCCTTGGCCTGTCGGCCTAATACACTTCACTATACGTTGTCGCGTCTCTGCGGTGCATTTACAACTTTGCCAAGTTCCAATATACCACCTGTAATTAATTAACATGCCTAATAATTATGCACTTAAATAAAAACCAACTATACCTTGCTATACAAGGCGCAAGTTCACAAGGTCTTATGTTTTCCTTCGGTTTTTCTATATGAACACAATTACTATCATCAACAAGACCAGCAACTCTTTCCAAACACTTAGGAATTGTTTCTTGTATACCAGGTCCACATACAGTAGAACACCTTGTCCAATCGATATAATTCCAATAAAAGGAAGGTGTACGAGGTGTGCACTCTTTTACTCCAAAAGAATATTTAATAACTCCATTATCTATAGTTACGATCTACATGTTTTAGATTAGATAAAATTTAAAAAAAATAATTTTACGTACCCAAATAGATAATGCAACACGAATAGGTCCTGGTATAATTAAAGCTTGCTGTTTGGTTCTAATCGATCCAACCCAAACTTTACTTCCGGGCACATCGAACATACCCAAAGAGTCTCTAAACGATCATACTGTATAGTGTACAGGGTTTAATTAAATAATTTTGTGAAATTTACCCAACTACATAAATAATGTCGCCCTTTTCACTTCTAACTTGTATTTGAGATTCAGAAGGTTCGGCTTCTTCAATATTAATTTTAACCGACATGGCGGGAATGGTTAAAAGAAACATGTTAACTATAAAAATTATTTTAAAATGTTTTTCGTTAAATTAAAACTGTTTTACCATCGTTGCACGTGCTCTCTTGTACCGTTACCTGCCCTTCTACTACTTTACAAGTAGTACCATTTCCACGACAGACTCCACACCAGTCTTCGATGGCATTAGATTCCAAATCGAGATCGCAAGGTATTTCCTGGTAAAATTGATTTAAAAATTGAAAATTTAACGACATGTTAATTAAAACCTTGCAGAATCCTTCTACACAAATATCACGCATGCCTCGATAACACTTGGTTCCATCTATCACCCTAGGTTTTAGAGCTGCAACGTCCCCATCTTCGTTCTCACAAAATAACACACATGGATTTTCTAAAAATAAATGAAATTGATATTTCTAAATCGGAACATTTTAAATTTAAACCATCTGCCATGTAATAAGCGTTCCAGTAATGACCCTTGTTGTCTTCGGGATAAAGCCAATCGTTAAATTCAGCACATTGTACGTCTCTAAATTTTGGTTTGCCTAACGGGCACGGCTGTAATTGTAAATTGTAACATAAAATTTTATATTATAACACAAAGTTATCTAAAAAAAATAAATAGCTTAAGGCGTCTCCAAGCGAAACGGGAAAATTTTTGAAGAAATTAGTCAAGACAAACGAAGGGGAAGGTGTGAGTAATATTTATGTAGGTTGAAGCAGATCAAAATGGAGTGATGACCTCACATAGGAAAAGTGGGTGAATGGGTCATGTGTTGCGAAAGAAACCTAAATTCGGAGTTAAAGTAAAGGAGACTTCGTTTTTTGGAGTTTGAGCTTATATCTCGAAAAAGGTGGGTGCTAAGGAAAAAATTATTCCTAGCAAAATGAAAGCTTATTCCTTATTTAGCTAGAGGAGAGGGCTATTTTTTTTCCTTCAGGAGTGTGTTTGGAGTAGTTAGGAGGTGAAAATACTAAAAGTCACCGGTACTAGCTATATTGTTAAGGAAGAGAGAGGGGTGGGGGTAAGGTCTCGTTTTTTGGGGTTTTTGCTTATATCTCGAAAAAGGTGGGTGTTAAGGAAAAAATTATTCTTAGCAAAATGAAAGCTTATTCCTTATTTACACATTAGCGGTTTTTGCGGATGGATATTTCAAAAACTACAAGGAATAGAGAAAAAATAAATAAAAACAATATGGAACCCACAGTTAACGAGATAAAAGCGAAAACCTCAAAAATGGGATTCCTCTCATATAGCTAGGACTGAGAACACACACAGGCTTACCTTCCGGTTTGCCTTAAAAGTGTTAAAGGTGTAAGCCTTCAGGCTTACCTGAACGATGTCCAGACGCTTCGGTTTGCCCTGTGCGTGTGCAGGCCGTGTGAACGATGTCCAGACTCTCCTGCACAGGCCAAACCGAAAGGCAAGCTTTTTAACTGCTCCAAACACATTTCTGAAGAAAAAAATTCTAGCCTTTTCCATGTCCTCTATAGCTCCTTCGTGGACTAGAGTAAATAACACAAAACCACGTCACTAAACCATCTAGTTAAAAATGTAGAAGATTTTTAAACTGAGTGTGTTCGTGAATTAATTTTGAGATAACCCTCTTAAGTCTAAAAAGTACCTCAGTGTTGCACAATCTGTGTACTCTAGTATTTCCTAAGCAGGGCATTCCACCTTCAGATGGAGCTGGATTAGTGCAGGTTCTCGATCGACTGGAAACTCCCGAACCACAACTTCTTGAGCACGCCGACCAGTCAGACCAATTTGCCCATCCACCATGAATACCGAATGGCTGTTCACCAATACCTACACATTTGTCTCGAAGGCACCACTGAAATTTCCTGGTAATAATTTTCTCAGAAAGAAATTCGACTTTTTACCTTTCTTTCGCCACAATTTGTTCCTGGAGCGGCAGGAGTGCGAGTTTCGACGCAACCCTTATCTTCGATATAACATATCAAATTGTCGCACTCCTATTATAAAGGCGATTGTTGTTTAAAATAAATTTTACAATACAAGAACGTTTCTAAATTAATGCAAGTTTATAATAAACGTTATTTAAAGAAAAAATTGATGCAAACGCGTCTGTTCGAGTTTACATGAGCTCCTTGCGAAAACATCAAATATGCAAACCTAATATTATTTTGGGTCGGTGAAAATGTTTCTTCTAGCGAATCACCTATCTCATAAGTAATCTTAAAGGAAACTGCAATCGTTGCTATAAGAAGGAAACTCGTATCGTTGAAAATAATGGCGTACTAGCACATCTCATAAATTTGCAAAATATATAAACCAATTTCGGAGATTTATATTGGAAGAACTATAATCTGAAGATTTTATAAGCGCGTTCACTTTATTTTAGACGCGCTTTTATTTAGAAATTTTTTAATTTTAAAATTTTAAAAATTCATTTCGGTTATTAAATTCGTTCCGATATGTTTGAAAAATTGAAAAATAAAATTTAGCTTTAATGCGACGGGCGTTTTGATGTAAACGATTATTGTTGAATTTTACATTCAACTCTTGATGGTTTTTAATGAAAAAAAAAATAAAAAGATAAACGTAGATAACAAAACGGACCAGTTAGAATTTTATGGATAATGCGCATTGTAACCTCCTTTGGCGTGTGCAGTAGGTCGAAAAAATTTGTAATTAGAAGATTCTTTAATCTCAACACGCGATGTTCTCGTTACTCGTCTTTTGTTCCTTCATTGTAAATTCATCTAACAAAACTTGTGACTTACTATTCCCGTATTACAGAGAGCAGCATTCGGTCCGAAAAATTGCCTACACTGAAAATCTCCTCCGTACATTACTCCAGGAAGAATGTCGGGTAGTAGGAAAGTATGATCGGTTGGTAGATCGGCCAAACATGCGGCCAGTCCTTGACTAAACTACAAAAAATTTACTGGAATATTCCGCATTAGTAACATTTCAATAACATACTCGATGAAAAGCGACAAATATTTAGAACTACACGTAGACCATCCGCTAGTTTTTATGTTAACTGAAGGATTCATGACTGTTGAAAGGCCTCCTGGTAACGTAGCTTTACAACCGGACTCCTTAGGGGTATCGTGGGGAATCGCTAGCCTGCAAATTGTGGTTGACGTCACATATGTCGGTAATGAAATAGCGTCCATGCGTGAGAATTATTCAAAATTTCAATATGTCACATATGCGGTGGACAATTTAGCACAATGCTAGCCACAAAAGCAAACAAACGTATGTTTACTATAGCATAAACTATGCGTAAAATTGCTTTTTGGGTTGATGGACTTTGAATAAAGTTTAATAATAAATAATATGTAATACGAACGTATGGGCAATTTCGTGCGCTATTATAAAACCAAGACGAAGTCCATTATCCTGGCACAATGCAACCGAGTATTTTGCGTCGCACATTCCACCCAACTTAGAAGTACCTAATAGACCACAATTCTTATCGCCACATATGTCGATCCTTTAATTAAAAACAAAATTTTTTTGTAAAAAAAAGTATCACTTTTGCTTGCTGCATTTTAATAAAAATTAATTTGCATAATTGCCTTTTTATACACGTTCGTTAGTTACTTTTGAAAAAATTTAATTAAATTTTTTTTAATAATTAATGTATTTCTGCCATACTGTTCTTATTCGCATCTCTATTTAAAATACCTAGCACAAAAATATTTAAAAACTAAGTTTACGAAGCCCAATACAGATCAGGGCTCAGGGGCAGGAATTTACGGCGTAGAGCCAAGAACAAAACTTAGACTTGCACTATGTTCATACCCATCCTCCTTCAAGGCGGAGATCTTCGCTATATCCACCTGTGTTAGGTTAAGCCAAGAACGATCTTACTATGGTAGGAAAATTCACATCTCCACCGACAGCCAGGCAGCTCTGATGGCTCTTCTCAATAAATTGTAAAAAACCCTCTAAGCTTGTACTGGAATGTTGGCAAACCTTACAGAAACTATGGATACATTACAATGTGTCATTGCACTGAAACAAGATTTTACCAAATGGATTTCCAGGGAATACAAAATACAGGAGAAACAAAAATGTCAAGAATGCGATGTTTTTATATTAAAGAACCTTGCTCTGCTCTAACAAGGCAAACACACTGCTAAACCTAAGAGGGCTTCAACTGATGACGGTCACAGGTTTACTAGCAGGGCACTGTTCCTAAATAAAAACTTACACATTATTGGAATCTGTGATGACCCTAGATGTAAAAGTTTGTGTGGAAAAAGATGAATCCACCCAACGTATCTTATGTGACAAGAAACACTGGATGCTGCTTACCCGGAACCAGCAGGCATACAAAGAATCAAGCCCTGTAAGCTAGCAACCTTCTTTGAGAAAACGGGACTAAGGCTGAATCGGGCACGTAACTACGGGAGGGCCAGGGTGGGCCCAGAACCACCTAAAATTTAGCTGGCCCACCCTTGTGCCTACCCTGAAAAATGACAACAATAAGCGAAAATTCAGATTTTTACAGTGTAACCTGAATTTCACATACAATATTTCATCTGTAAAAAGTTTGATCGGTCTCATATTAGGTTTGTTCCAGCAAACAATTCTGAACGGTTACAGGTACTGTTTTACTGCGCATGCGCGGTTCGATTCCAAGATCGAATCAGTTCTGAACTGTCAATGCTGGAACGGGACCAGTCATTTTATTTTCTACAGAAAGCGATAGATGCCCTCACATAAGTTTTTTTGTACTGTCCTTCGCTTCTAATTCAAATAATTTAAGCGCTATGATTTAAATTCAGTTTAGTAACCATAAGTTCATAATAAAACTTGATGTTCTTGAGCGTTTGATCATTTTATAACTTGGCCAGCCATGTTGCTTAAGAAAGCAGTTACACGTCCAATCCCTGGATGTAACGAACTTATCGTTATATCGAAACGATCTCCCACGTCTGGTAAAAAAAGCCGTTTGATGTCCGGCAAATCATAAAAAATTAACATATGTTTTAAGGGAGATATTTTCCCAAATCCACCCGAAGATTCAGCTTGATAATAGTCGTTCGTTCTAAACTGCTCCGCTAGATTTTCCAAAATTTCTTTAGAAACCCGAAAGTGTTCCAAAAACTCCTTGTAGTTGCATAGTGGCACGGTTTCTTCAACGTATCCCTCTATTTTAGGGCTACTTCGGTTTTCCCCAAAAGAAGTTCTAGAAACTGTTCTTGAGCTTGATGATGAGGAAGACGAAGAAGATTACACAAAAGTTCATTAAAAATGAGTAAACTACTATTCTGTTGCTAAACTAAACGCGCGAAGTCGACAGATTCAATTTGCACATAATCGGAATTATAAATACTTGCTTCGAACCTAGAACTGCTTTTACAGTTCTAAAACCGTTCCGAATCATTCCGAATCAAAATTCGTTTATGCTGGAACGTCAAATTCAGAGTGACAGTTCGAGATTTGTATTGCTGGAACGCGTTGTTCGAACTGCGTATGTCTAGAACAGTTCTGAACAGTTCTATTACCGTTCGAATTGCTGCTGGAACGAACCTATTATGTATTTAGCCCACCCAAAAAATTTGTGGCTACCAAGTGCCCACCTGATTTTAGGAAGCTAGTTACGTGCGTGGGCCGAATCCATAAGCCCTCTGGTTAACACAATGGGTCGCTTTGGCCTAAGTGTTGGGGCTTGTAACAGGTCCTCCAGGAAGGAAAAGACCTGCACTAGAGCATCATGTAATCTCATCCTGGAATTATGTCAAAGCATTGGGCTCAATTAGAAAAGGTCAGCATCTCAGCCGCTGACAAATCACAACACAGTAAATAACTCAAAATCGCAACCGCTGCCATTCTCTAAATGGACCCATTAGGTACCTTTACACTAACATTCCATCGCGCGCGAATGGAACGTGACGTTCTGGCGCGCGATCCCGCCCGTGCGTTTAAACCGTGCCGTTCCAAACCCTTTTTCTAAAAAGTAAGGCGCTCCAGTCGCGGAACGTTGCACGCGTTCTTGAACGGGAACGATAATCGTGTGTGTGTAAATGCAAGAAACGTCCTATTTCCCGCGTTCTTGGCGTTTCTCGTGGCGTGTTGAAAATTCTAGCACGATAAGTGAAAGTTTGGAGTTATGTCATCTCAAAGAAGACGTAAATTGAAAGTTGCGTTATGCTTCGCAATGTATCTGCAGTTAAAATCCACTGGGAGGAAGAAAAGAATGTGGGTGAAAAAGTGGAGAGAAAATCGTAATAAATTTGGGCACATGGCCCTTATTAGAGAACTGCAAGAAAGCAACCCTGAGGACTACAGAAACTACATGCGCATGGATTACGTAACATTCAATAATTTGTTAGAACTTGTATCGCCACTTATCGCTAAAGAAAACACAAGAATGAGAGAAAGCATTAGTGCTGAAGAAAGATTAGTGGTTACCTTGCGGTATTTGGCTACTGGTCGTTCTTTTGAGGACCTAAAATTTTCAACAGGAATTTCTACATCATCTACCTATATCTAAAATAATCCCAGAAACCCACAGATCTATAGTTTCGAGTAAAACGCATTTCAAAGATAACTTTTTAACAAACTCTAGTAACGCGCGAAAAGAGTGTGTAAAAATTGCAAAACTTTTGGAAAACGCGTGCTAAAACGTTCGGATTTGAACGCGTTCTCGAACGCGCTCAAACATGTGAGAGGCCGAAGCTTTTAGACATATGCGCTTTCGCGCGCGATAGAATGCTAGTGTAAAGGTACCTATTGTTTCTGAGGTATGCAGAGTAGAAGTTTCGGTTCGGTAGTCACTTTAGTTATCACTTATAGTAATTTCGAAATTTATCAAAGTGAGTAGGGATACTTAAAACATCCATAAAGACCCATAGAACTAGAACTAGAGTGGCTTTGTTTGTTGCGTTGATTGGTGGTGTTTTAACGCCAGTTTCACTTTCTTTTTTGCGGCACCAATCAGAGCACAGTAAAGTAAGTAAAAACACCTTTCAATCTCATCTCAACTTCTGACTTTCCCTGATTTCGTCTTATCTTACTAAGGGTCCATGTCGATGCACGACACCTAGCACTGCCTCTAGTACCGCACTTAAAATTCTACCGAAAAAATAATTAAATCACAACACAGTAAATAACTAATCATATCAGCTGTTGACCTTCCCTGAATTGGTCCACTATTTTATATGAGACTGGCTACATTGAAGCGCCGAGTCTCGCCTTGTTAATTCTCATATAAAATAATTTTATATTTACTTTGTTGGTGTCATGCTAAGTACGGTACTAGGGGCATTGCGAGGTGCGGTACGCCAACTAGCCCATTCACTTAGTGAGCTTGTATATTTTGATGTGACAGAGCTGCAGATGGAAATAAGTACTAATATGACTTACAATGGAAGCCTAAATATGTAGATGCAAAGGCTTCTAAAAAATTGAGAACTGAAAACTGAGGGTGACAGAAAATTTACAATAATGAGTAAATAGTGTAAATAAACATGTTCAAGTCCTAATTTAATATTTAAATTGACTGTTCTAGTAGGTAACGATGTAATTGAAAACTTAAATTAATTAAAGCTCATGACGAATGGCGTTAAAAAATTTTTAATCATAGCTAAGTGCGCAATTATTTATAAGAGAAAAAGAGAAGTTGTTTATTTTTAACAACGTGTGTATAGTTAACCTACTTTATGATCCTCAATATCCTTAATTTTGAGGGCGTCGGTTTTTAAAGGTTGCGACCTACTTAATTCTGAAATTTTTGTCTACTTTTACCTCATGCAATTCAGCGGCTGTCGTAAAAACTCCTGTATATCTTAGACTTTTAATCAACACTCGCTATCCACATTCCCACGTAATCAACGTGGCTCATCGTTCTTTCATACACCTTTTTTTGCATTCTTTCGCCCTACTTAGATCGTGCGAGCGTTGCAATTTATTGTAATGGATATTTAAAAAAAGAAATATTTATGCATACCTCGTAAGTAAAATTGCAACGTCGTGATGATTAGGATGAGCATCATCTTCTGGGTTCATTCCATGTTGCCATTGACTAAAATATTCTAAAGTTTTTTTTGCGTCTTTGTTTATTGCCAGATTCAGCTGAAACATTTAACAAAAAGGTGTTTGTTTGCTTTTTACTCAAGAGGAAGAAACTACGCTGCTAATAACTCAACCTCGTTGGTTTTATATACGTGTTAGTTATCGAATTACACAGAAAGTTACAAAAACAGGTGAAAATGAATTTTGCGGTTACAAGTTATGAAAAGATGAAAAATGTTCAATCTAGTTAAAAGAAGTTTGTGTTCGAGGCGTCGGTCGTATAAATTAATCTTAGTAACAATTAATAATACTCGCGGGATAAAAGGAGTTTAGTTTTTATAGCGGTGTATGTTGTTTATTGAAAATTATGAATTATGGTTGTTTACCTCGTGCTCTTCTTCTTCCAAACGGATAATTCTAACAAGTGCCAAATTGATGTTTGTTTTTAGGGTGGAATCGTGAAATATACTTCGAGCCTAAAAATTTAATATCGAATTTATTAATAAATGAAATCGCCAAAGACTGATTTCTCAAGAGTCGTATTAAACCATCCCAAGAGCCTGCTTAGAATAATGAAAAGATGAATGAGTAGGTGAACGGATGAATGGATGGATGGAGGTACGGATGTATGGAAAGACGGAGAACAGAATGATGGATATTTGACTGTCAACGGACAGACGGACAATTCGATAGGAAGATAGACAGGCAGACAGAGAAATAACCATAGAGAGAGAGATAAGCCAGCTAATTAGCTAGATAGATAGAGAGACAGAAAAGTGTATGATCCAACAGGAAGACAGACCAGATTATCAGTCATAATTTTTAACCAATTTGTCTCTGGAGCCGGTTCTGTTTTGAAAATAAATTTCCGTTCATTTTAAACATTTTAAACGATTTAAAACATCCTTTTTTGCTCAAGCAATTTTTCACTAAAACTACATATCAAAGTGACTTGGTGGTATAAAGAGCAACAAGTATTTTTAAGTAAATTGAATTTCAAAACTTGAACTCCATTTGTGAAGTACTACACTATCTTGTTTGTACACGGTTTGTAGTATTTTGTAAATTCAAGTTAAAACAAATTAAAACGAATTTAAACTTGTATTTCTGAATTAAACCCTTAAACTAATACCAAAATTCTTTTAAAATTAATTTAACTAATTAATTCATAGTTAATGAACTTATTTTGGTTTGTAGAGGAAATAAACCACTGTAGGGACATCGACAAACCTAGAGCTTTCAGATGCAAATTTAATAAAGTGATTTTACAGCAGTCTGGTAGGTACAATTAGGTGTCATTTTTTCCATTGAAATTAGATACTGCATAGACACATTTTTATTCGCTTTGAACACTAGCTCTATTGTGAAAATTCAAAAAACATCTAAAAGGCAAAAGTTTAACTTAGATACTTAGAACTTAGTGGTGGTTTTGGAAAACCTATTTCTAAATGTACTGTTGTATTAGACCACCCAAAAATTGTATGCTCTTCGTGTATTACTATGCTAGCCCAAGAAGGCACATACTGGTACTGTACCAATCTGTTTTCAACATATAACCTCCAGTTTACTATAAGTTCACAGATTGATTTCAAGAGTCTCATGAAGTACGAGAGGACTCCAACATTCCATATCACCCATTTGACATACGCCTTTATTGCCTAAGAAGTATGAATGGAGGCACACAATTGAATACAAATTCCTCGAGTCTGAGGTTCCATCTCGTGTAGTTAGAAACTCAACAGGATGCCCAGGTTTTGTACAGAAACATTGATTTCAAGAGTCTCATGAAGTACGAGAGGACTCCAACATTCCATATCACCCATTTGACATACGCCTTTATTGCCTAAGAAGTATGAATGGAGGCACGCAATTGAATACAAATTCCTCGAGTCTGAGGTTCTATCTCGTGTAGTTAGAAACTCCACAGAATGTCCAGGTTTTGTACAACAACATTGATTTCAAGAGTCTCATGAAGTACGAGAGGACTCCAACATTCCATATCACCCATTTGACATACGCCTTTATTGCCTAAGAAGTATGAATGGAGGCACGCAATTGAATACAAATTCCTCGAGTCTGAGGTTCTATCTCGTGTAGTTAGAAACTCCACAGAATGTCCAGGTTTTGTACAACAACATTGATTTCAAGAGTCTCATGAAGTACGAGAGGACTCCAACATTCCATATCACCCATTTGACATACGTCTTTATTGCCTAAGAAGTATGAATGGAGGCACGCAATTGAATACAAATTCCTCGAGTCTGAGGTTCTATCTCGTGTAGTTAGAAACTCCACAGAATGTCCAGGTTTTGTACAGAAACATTGATTTCAAGAGTCTCATGAAGTACGAGAGGACTCCAACATTCCATATCACCCATTTGACATACGCCTTTATTGCCTAAGAAGTATGAATGGAGGCACGCAATTGAATACAAATTCCTCGAGTCTGAGGTTCTATCTCGTGTAGTTAGAAACTCCACAGAATGTCCAGGTTTTGTACAGCAACATTGATTTCAAGAGTCTCATGAAGTACGAGAGGACTCTAACATTCCATATCACCCATTTGACATACGCCTTTATTGCCTAAGAAGTATGAATGGAGGCACGCAATTGAATACAAATTCCTCGAGTCTGAGGTTCTATCTCGTGTAGTTAGAAACTCCACAGAATGTCCAGGTTTTGTACAGCAACATTGATTTCAAGAGTCTCATGAAGTACGAGAGGACTCTAACATTCCATATCATCCATTTGACATAGGCCTTTATTGCCTAAGAATTATGAATGGAGGCACGCAATTGAATGCAAATTCCTCGAGTCTGAGGTTCTATCTCGTGTAGTTAGAAACTCAACAGGATGCCCAGGTTTTGTACAGCAACATTGATTTCACGAGTCTTATGAAGTACGAGTGGACTGTAGCATTCCATATCATCCATTTGACATAGGCCTTTATTGCCTAAGAAGTATGAATGGAGGCACGCAATTGAATACAAATTTCTCGAGTCTGAGGTTCTATCTCGTGTAGTTAGAAACTCAACAGGATGCCCAGGTTTTGTACAGCAACTATCTGTACAGGTGTTAGCCTTATGTCTTCTTCGATGGATGTATTTAAACAAGAAGAAAACCAAATGTTGGCACCATTTTTCACCCACTTTCAATTTTCATAGCTTTAGCACAGTTAAGACCATGCTCTATTACTTCAGGACAAGAAAGTCCTTCAATTCTGTAAGCAGAATTATCTTCGAGTTATCGTGTATAGATATTCTTCACAGAAGTAACGTTGTTATGCATTGTAATCAAGACCGGATTAATAACTTGGGCACCCCTACGTCATAAAAGATTTCCTTCCATGACCTTTCAAAAGATATTTACATCTCCAGGTCAATCTCAGCTGTTTTTGCACAAATAAAAAAATTATTTTCGATTTCAATGAATTCCAGAGGATCCAGAGGTTATCCACCCTTGTTTAACGAGAAAGATGGTTTTATAATACCTACCACTTTCTATTGTAATATCTTTAGCACAGTTAAGATCATGCTCTATAACTTCAGGTCAAGAAAGTCCTTCGATTCTGTAAGCAGAATTATCTTCGAGTTATCGTGTATAGATATTCTTCACAGAAGTAACGTTGTTATGCATTGTAATCAAGACCGGATTAATAACTTGGGCACCCCTACGTCATAAAAGATTTCCTTCCATGACCTTTCAAAAGATATTTACATCTCCAGGTCAATCTCAGCTGTTTTTGCACAAATAAAAAATTGTTTTCGATTTCAATGAATTCCAGAGGATCCAGAGGTTATCCACCCTTGTTTAACGAGAAAGATGGTTTTATAATACCTACCACTTTCTATTGTAATATCTTTAGCTCAGTTAAGATCATGCTCTATAACTTCAGGTCAAGAAATTCCTTCGATTCTGTAAGCAGAATTATCTTCGAGTTATCGTGTAGATATTCTTCACATAAGTGTAACGTTGTTATGCATTATAATCAGGACCGGATTAACAAGTTGGGTGCCCCTACGCCATAAACGATTTCCTTCCATGACCCTTCAGACGATTTTTACATCTCCAGGTCAATCTCAGCTGTTTTTGCACAAATAAAAAAATTATTTTCGATTTCAATAAATTCCAGAGGATCCAGAGGTTAAAACCCTTGTTTAACGAGAAAGATGGTTTTATAATACCTACCACTTTCTATTGTAATATCTTTAGCACAGTTAAGATCATGCTCTATAACTTCAGGTCAAGAAAGTCCTTCGATTCTGTAAGCAGAATTATCTTCGAGTTATCGTGTAGATATTCTTCACATAAGTAACGTTGTTATGCATTATAATCAGGACCGGATTAACAAGTTGGGTGCCCCTACGCCATAAACGATTTCCTTCCATGACCCTTCAGACGATTTTTACATCTCCAGGTCAATCTCAGCTGTTTTTGCACAAATAAAAAAATTATTTTCGATTTCAATGAATTCCAAAGGATCCAGAGGTTAAAACCCTTGTTTAACGAGAAAGATGGTTTTATAATACCTACCACTTTCTATTGTAAGATCTTTAGCACAGTAAAACCATACTCTATAACTTCAGGTGATGAAAGCCTTTCGATTCTGTAAGCAGAATTATATTCGAGTTATCGTGTAGATATTCTTCACAGAAGTAACGTTGTTATGCATTGTAATCAGGACCGGATTAACAACTTGGGCGCCCCTACGCCATAAAAGATTTCGTTCAATGACCTTTCAGACGATTTTTACATCTCCAGGTCAATCTCAGCTGTTTTTGCACAAATAAAAAAATTATTTTCGATTTCAATGAATTCCAAAGGATCCAGAGGTTAAAACCCTTGTTTAACGAGAAAGATGGTTTTATAATACCTACCACTTTCTATTGTAATATCTTTAGCTCAGTTAAGATCATGCTCTATAACTTCAGGTCAAGAAATTCCTTCGATTCTGTAAGCAGAATTATCTTCGAGTTATCGTGTAGATATTCTTCACATAAGTGTAACGTTGTTATGCATTATAATCAGGACCGGATTAACAAGTTGGGTGCCCCTACGCCATAAACGATTTCCTTCCATGACCCTTCAGACGATTTTTACATCTCCAGGTCAATCTCAGCTGTTTTTGCACAAATAAAAAAATTATTTTCGATTTCAATAAATTCCAGAGGATCCAGAGGTTAAAACCCTTGTTTAACGAGAAAGATGGTTTTATAATACCTACCACTTTCTATTGTAATATCTTTAGCACAGTTAAGATCATGCTCTATAACTTCAGGTCAAGAAAGTCCTTCGATTCTGTAAGCAGAATTATCTTCGAGTTATCGTGTAGATATTCTTCACATAAGTAACGTTGTTATGCATTATAATCAGGACCGGATTAACAAGTTGGGTGCCCCTACGCCATAAACGATTTCCTTCCATGACCCTTCAGACGATTTTTACATCTCCAGGTCAATCTCAGCTGTTTTTGCACAAATAAAAAAATTATTTTCGATTTCAATGAATTCCAAAGGATCCAGAGGTTAAAACCCTTGTTTAACGAGAAAGATGGTTTTATAATACCTACCACTTTCTATTGTAAGATCTTTAGCACAGTAAAACCATACTCTATAACTTCAGGTGATGAAAGCCTTTCGATTCTGTAAGCAGAATTATATTCGAGTTATCGTGTAGATATTCTTCACAGAAGTAACGTTGTTATGCATTGTAATCAGGACCGGATTAACAACTTGGGCGCCCCTACGCCATAAAAGATTTCGTTCAATGACCTTTCAGACGATTTTTACATCTCCAGGTCAATCTCAGCTGTTTTTGCACAAATAAAAAAATTATTTTCGATTTCAATGAATTCCAAAGGATCCAGAGGTTAAAACCCTTGTTTAACGAGAAAGATGGTTTTATAATACCTACCACTTTCTATTGTAAGATCTTTAGCACAGTAAAACCATACTCTATAACTTCAGGTGATGAAAGCCTTTCGATTCTGTAAGCAGAATTATATTCGAGTTATCGTGTAGATATTCTTCACAGAAGTAACGTTGTTATGCATTGTAATCAGGACCGGATTAACAACTTGGGCGCCCCTACGCCATAAAAGATTTCGTTCAATGACCTTTCAGACGATTTTTACATCTCCAGGTCAATCTCAGCTGTTTTTGCACAAATAAAAAAATTATTTTCGATTTCAATGAATTCCAAAGGATCCAGAGGTTAAAACCCTTGTTTAACGAGAAAGATGGTTTTATAATACCTACCACTTTCTATTGTAAGATCTTTAGCACAGTAAAACCATACTCTATAACTTCAGGTGATGAAAGCCTTTCGATTCTGTAAGCAGAATTATATTCGAGTTATCGTGTAGATATTCTTCACAGAAGTAACGTTGTTATGCATTGTAATCAGGACCGGATTAACAACTTGGGCGCCCCTACGCCATAAAAGATTTCGTTCAATGACCTTTCAGACGATTTTTACATCTCCAGGTCAATCTCAGCTGTTTTTGCACAAATAAAAAAATTATTTTCGATTTCAATGAATTCCAAAGGATCCAGAGGTTAAAACCCTTGTTTAACGAGAAAGATGGTTTTATAATACCTACCACTTTCTACTGTAAGATCTTTAGCACAGTAAAACCATACTCTATAACTTCAGGTGATGAAAGCCTTTCGATTCTGTAAGCAGAATTATATTCGAGTTATCGTGTAGATATTCTTCACAGAAGTAACGTTGTTATGCATTGTAATCAGGACCGGATTAACAACTTGGGTGCCCCTACGCCATAAACGATTTCCTTCCATGACCTTTCAGACGATTTTTACATCTCCAGGTCAATATCAGCTGTTTTGGCACCAATAAAAAAATAATTTTCGATTTCAATGAATTCCAGAGGATCCAGAGGTTACCCACCCTCGTTTAACGAGAAAGATGGTTTTATAATATTTACAGTTTTAAATTTTTATTCCAATAAAATTAACCATGTTAAAAATTTTAAATTCTTTGCACAACAAATTTTATAGTTTACCGAGACGACACTTCAGGGATGAAGCTTACAAAAGCATACTTCATCTCTTATAGTTTTAGAGAAAACTTCAACTTCTGAAGATTATCGTACTTAGTTTTAATTTATACAAGATACACGAAACTATGTAGTTTCATAGTCATCTAGAAATTATCAGAAAGTTTGTCAAGATTTTCAACTTAAATAAATAATAAATAAGCTAAATTTCAAATTTATACAAACACCTTTGGGGTTGAATTCAATGTTATGTTGGGTACTTTTCAATGCAGTTTACGTTTAGTTCGTGTTTATAGTAAATATAGTTTTAAACATTACTCTCTAACGCTTAAAACTATTAATAATAAATTTCGCAGTTAGAACTATTTAAAAGCTCAAACCACAAGGATTTGATTCACTTTGGTAGATAATTTCTTACATAAATATGACCTAGTAATGTTGAAGGAGCTTTATTGAATTAGGTAACAAGTATGATGTAGATATTTTATATATTGCTCACCTAACGTTATCAGTGACGCTTTAAAACTAGTTGAAGTGTTTTAATTAAGTTTGTTAAACTTGAGATAAGTTTGCTAGAACCAAGAAATTGAATAATAAGTTAAAATATCACCAATAAAACTAAAGAGTTGTAAATTGAAAACTGAACCAAGAAATCAAATGTTTAATTAAAACGTTCGTAAAATTTTCAGTGGATTGAACAACATAAATGTCTGTAATAGAGATTGTAAGTAAACTGCAGAGAGAGTTGACTTCCGGGTAATCTAGGTCTTTTATTTGGACTCATTGTAGAACCTCTAAATTGAGAAGTCGTCTCTAGGCTAATTTGAGTCACCGTGTTTGTAGGATAAACTGCTGAATACTGGCACTCTAAACTCTGGAATATATGTTCCCAAAAATTCATACACATGGATCATCTTGTAGATTTTAGAGCTCAACAGTTAAAGAGTACATTATACATCTGTTTAGTCTTCTATGTTACATCCATGACATTTGACATCTCGACTTTTATATGTTATGTTTTCTCACCTGGACTTCTGATGTTTCTGTGGAGATCATGGGTGCTCTGAAGGGCCCGTATTCTTGAATGTCAGATTTCTAACCAGGAGTATTCCTGTCATTTCTCAAATCATCCCACACGTAGCAGACAATTCTCCACTAATTATGCACATAGTAAGTCAAAAGTAGTCTCACTGATTTCCGTGAGAGGGTGGACATTTATTACCCTACTGTCTCTCTTGGACTTTGGATATTTCTGTAGAAACTCACGGTTGCTGTCATGATCCTCTACTCTTGATTGTTGTTCTTATAACCAGGACTGTCACTCTTCAAAGCACCTCAAACGTAGCAGACAATTCTCCACTAATTAAGCACATAGTAAGTCAAAGGTATTATAACTGATTTCCGTGAAAAGGTCGACATCTCTTACACTGCTGTCTCTTTTGGATTTTCGATACTTCTGTAGAAGCTCAGGGTTGCTGTGATGATCCTCTATTCTTGATTGTTATTCTTCTAACCAGGATTATTTCTGTCACTTTTTAAATCATCTAAAACGTAGCAGACAATTCTCCACTGATTACGCACACAGTAAGTCAAAGGGATCCTAACTGATTTACGTAAAAAGGTCGACATCTTTTACACAGCCGTCTCTCTTGGATTTTGGATAATTCTGTGGAAGCTCATGGTTGCTGTGCGGATCCTATATTTTTGATTGTTATTTTTCTAATCAGGACTGTCACTCTTCAACACACCTCAAACGTAGCAGACAATTCTCCACTAGTTAAGCACATAGTAAGTCAAAGGTATCCTAACTGATTTCCTTGAAAAGGTCGACATCTTTTACACCTGTGCCTCTTCTGGACTTTGGATACTTCTGTAGAAGCTCAGGGTTGTAGTGATGATCCTCTATTATTGATTGTTATTCTTCTAACCAGGAGTATTCCTGTCACTTTTTAAATCATCTCAAACGTAGCAGTTAATTCTCCACTAATTGCGCACACAGTAAGTCAAAGGGATCCTAACTGATTTACGTGAAAAGGTCGACATCTTTTTCACTGCCGTCTCTCTTGGATTTTGGATAATTCTGTGGAAGCTCATGGTTGCTGTGCGGATCTTATATTCTTGATTGTTATTTTTCTAACCATGACTGTCACTCTTCAACACACCTCAAACATAGCAGACAATGCTCCACTAATTAAGCACATAGTAAGTCAAAGGTATTCTAACTGATTTCTGTGATAAGGTCGACATCTTTTACACTGCTGTCTCTTTTGGATTTTGGATATTTCTGTGGAAACTCATGGTTGCTGTGCGGATCCTATATTCTTGATTGTTATTTTTCTAATCAGGACTGTCACTCTTCAACACACTTCAAACATAGCAGACAATTCTCCACTAATTAAGGATTAGGACAAGGATTTCCACGTGATTTCCAAATCACGTGACTGTAATTAATTATGTGTAAACCCACCTTTAACGGTGAAAAATTTTAAAATTTCGTTCCATACATGAATACCTTTTCGTTTGAGATTAGAATTTCAATCAAAATTTTTATGGTTTTAATGGATTTTGGTTTACTTTAGTACGTATTGTTATTTTAAAGGCAATTTCTAACAAAGTAAAATAAGGTAGGTACTTTGTGAAACCATAACCTTTTTGAGATAGCTTTTATCAAAATCAAAAAGACGAGAAACTAATAGCAATAAAGACAAACTTACCATATTAAAAACAGTCATAACATAATTTTCAACATCAACGTCCTTATGATAATTTAGCATCATTTTATCTAAAACAATTAAGGTTTCCACATGAAATTCTACTGGGAATTTTTGATTTGGATCATCGTAATGGGGGTCATAATTTTCGCAGCTCGATCTCTTGGATAAAATTTTAGCCAAATTTCCAACCGTGTCACAATTTAATCCTAAAGAATGTCGATCACTTCCATCTTGATATAGTAAGTGCTTATGGTATTTATCTACTAATGGATTATGATCTTGAGTGGGTTCGATGAAAAATAATCCTCTTTTGGTACGAACATAACCTGTCTAATCAAAAATTTAGATGAAAAAAGAAACTTTAATTAATTTTTCTACATTTTCGCATTTTACGGTTATAGTGATGTGGGTTAAGTTAAGGAAAATCCTTTTGGATTAGAGTAATATTGAAACTTTAATTTAATTTTAGGAAAGTAAGCCTTTTTGTTTATGTAAGGTTTCCTTCGTCCCTCCTCATAAGCGATTCTTTCAAACTGTTTTATCGATATCTTTTATGTAAATAGGTTTACTGTGTTAGTCTATTCGACAAATTTTATTTTTCTCATGTAAAATTTAGAAATGTATCAAGCAATACTAACCAAGCCGTAACATGTGGATAGAGCGACCCTCGAATCCTCTTGACCTTTGACTGAACCGGTGTAGTGACATTGCTCGTTTCTGAGCTTACGTATTTTCCTTTTCGATATTGGTTCGTTATTGTGGGTTTCCACAACCACACCAGGACTTAAAATATTATTACTAGGATATAATTGCAAGTGGTGATTTTCTCCAGCTATAGGAACAATATAATTTAACACATGCCCCATTTCTCTTTTATTAGTTTTTTTGTGAAAAAAAGGTTGGTGACGATGAGGAATTCTATGCGAAACAAACTCTGCGTTTTCATTTACTTTAGTCGGAACTACAATTTCGTAACGATTTGGCCCGTGTCCATATTTTCCTATACGATCAAAATAATAATAATTATATTTAAATTTCAGACGTAGAGTGTCCATTTATGAAACAAACTTAGTATGCGATCGCTGTGGCTTGTATGGTGTTACTAACGAGCTTTTAATATGCTTTATGTAAAAATATCTCGTTAATTTACTATGTAGATGTGCATTGAAATAATGGACCTATACAGCGTTAGCTCATCTGTCATCGTTGCGAACGTTGAACGGGATGAATGGAATTCAAAACACGTCGTGTATTGTCTACACATCGCGTTAGTCGGCGTTTTATAATTTACCTTTGTATCCGTCGGTAGCGTCGTTACTGCCGCAGCGTCCAACAACTATAGGCCAAATAATAAAGTACGAACACAAACAAATCGAAATTCTGCTAAAATAATACTCCATTAAGTGACAAGTCACTTGTTTAACATTTGGCAGTAACTTGCCGTACTATTGTTGTTATAATCCCTTCTCAGATTAACTGACAAAGTGACGTGTGACGTTTAGTAAATAGTAAAAACACGGTTAAAACTTTAATTTACGTTTTGTTTATGTATTTTAGTAATGGCCCTCTAATAACTAACTGTGTGACGTGCATTAATCAAAATTTGTAACTTTCAAAAATGTTTAGTTTTGTCAATTTGTCATATATTAACCCTTAAAATATTGCAATTAATCCTTATTTTAGATAAACTATACTTTGTTAGTTTAAAGCTTGTAAGAATATATTTTCTACAACTACAAACCTTATAAGTACCTACAGAGTGATTTTTTTAAGTGGTACTAACATTGGGATCTCGGAAACCGTAAGAGTTACGAGATTGGTTAAGTTAGCAAAAAGTTGCATACTTTGATGACCTTTAAGAAAATTTCAAGATTCAAAATAGTATCCGACATAACCCAGTAAAACTAAAAATTGACAATTTTATTTTTTTACTGTAGTTTAAAAATGGCTTACTTTATAAAAAAAATTTAAGAAATATTTTCAGGAGGTCAAAAAAGCTATCAAACGATACCAAACTCGACTTTTTATTACATCGAAGCTAGGCGTCGCGACGTTCAACTTGAACAACCATTTTTTTTAGGGAAAACCCATGGAAAACCTATCTTTTATTTTGAAAAATCGCTTAGTAGGCTTGTCTAATTTCGGAGACCAATTGAGAACTTCCTATCTTGTAGTTTTTTAATTTACACAATACACATTTTTTTTGTTATGTTTCGTTTTGTTAATATGTTACTTTATGTTATTTTTTACGATGAAAAATAACGACTAAAACTTAGTTTTTAAAGTCTTAGAAACGTAAGTTAATCATGAAATAAAATGACATTACTAAGAGTTAATAAATAATAATTTGATTTATTTTTATTTCTTGATCTACTTACGTTTCTACGTTATTTTTCATTGTAAAAAATAACATAAAGTAACATATTAACATAACGTAACATAACATAACTTGAAAAGTTGTGTAAATTAAGAAAGTTCTCGTTAGATATCCGAATTTACACAAGCGTATCTATTGAGTAATATTTGCAAAAAAATTATAGATCCTTCACAAGAAAATGAACAGTTAAACGTCGCGACGCCAAGAGTCGTTATAATAAAAAGTTGATTTTGGCATCGTCTGATACATTTTTTGACCTGAAAATTTGTTCCGGGAATTTTTTTCTAAAGTAAGATAAATGAAATTTCCAAATTTTAGTTTTTCTGCTTTTATTTGTCTCGGACACCATTTTGAATATTAAAATGTGATCAAAATATGTAACTTTTGACTAATTTAACCAATTTCGTTACTGTTACAGTTTCCGAGATCCTAATGTAACCGAGAGATCACAGGGTCCTGATGATTGAAGCAATAAGGACGTCTTCCAACAGATCCCGAGTCGTCTCACGAAGAGAGATCAAAGGGTCCTGATGGAAGAACGGAGACTTCGTCTAACAGATCCCGAGTCTTCTCACGAAGAGAGATCACAGGGTCCTAATGGAGGAAGGGGGACTGCGTCCACCAGATCATGAGTCCTCTCACGAAGAGAGGTCACAGAGTCCTGTTGAAGGAACGGGGACTTCGAGCAACAGATCCCGAGTCCTCTCACCAAGAGAAGTCACAGAGTCCTGATGAAATTAGGGGGTTTTGTTCACCAGATCCCGAGTCCTCTCACGAAGAGAGGCCAAAGGGTCCTGATGAAAGAGTAGAGACTTCGTCCACCAGGTCTCGAGTCATCTCACGAAGAGAGATCACAAGGTCCTGATAGAACGAAGAAAGCGCACGGACTTGCTGAAGGCAACACAAATTGAAACTGAATAAAATGGAATACGATTTAAATTAAAATAAATTAATTAAGTGAGTACGGACGATAATTAACTTAAGTGAAATGACGCAGGGGAAAATTGAATGAAAACGCGCGCTCTCGCTCACCACCATGGTGAAGCGAGGAGTCTTCTTATCAAAATGGAAAAGAGGATTTTATTAAAGATCCGACGACCAACTCGGATCCACTCGACAAATAATAGGAACGCTGTAATTTGAATTGTACCATAGAGTAATTAAAGGATTATCACTTAATGCATTATAACTTTTACTAATTAATAACTTTTTAATTAAAGGGCGAGCGATGGTAAAACTTGGCTCATTGGAACCGCACAAAAATTACAAGCACGTAGGCGTGGGTATTAAATTTATAATTATCAATTAAAATTTCAACCTTAAAGTAATTAATAGTAATTAATTAAGGGCTGTAAAATACTTAAGGGTGCTAAATAATTACTGAGGTAAAAATTAAAAACACTAATCAGCTCCAACAGCAATTTTGACCAATCCGTGTGGTTCTAAATGAATTAAAAACGTTTCTATCCTATAATTAAAAACAATTAGATAAAGAAATACTTGAGCAATAAAGGTGAAATAATTTTTATAAGGTTAAAAATAATATAAAAGTAAAATTAAAAATTAAACGGTAGCGCTAGCACTTATGGTTGCCTAGCTACAGGGAAATCACTGGTTATCGCTGATAACGCTGATAATGTAATAGGGAAAATGAAACTTAAGTAATTCTGGTCAAATCTGGATGAGATTGGAGTTAAATGAAAGTGCTTGAAGAGCTGACCATGGGAATGTAAAAATTATCTTCATTTTGATCTTAGGAAAAACTAGAGAAAAAATGACAAGTAGTTGCTTTAAACGATACAAAATATGAATATGACATTTTATTTTTCGCCTCGAGTTTTGAATCACCCTGTATTTATGGAAAATTACGTCCAAAAGCTCACGTTATCGCTTTGCTAGCATTTCTGCTGGAGATGTGATCTAGTCTTAGTTAAACGAACTTTAAAACCACCTTACCTATTCTTGTTTTGTCTATTAATTGCTAGACACCCCAGTACATCAAGGTTTGTGGTTTAAAATTCATCGGAGAAGACAATAATCGCCGATGCTCATATTTTCCGCCACAATCGATTAAAAAAGTAAAATTCCAAGAAGATTCAAAATAATTTAAATTTTTAATCGCCAATTATAAAAAATTTTTGATTTATTAGGTAGAAAGGAAGAAAAAGTAATTTAAAAATCATCGATTAGAAACAAAAAAAAACTAATGTAGCCATAAAACAACATTAGACTTAATATCTTCATCATTTTAGTCGAAATAAATTAGAAATATGCAAAGATGGCAATAAGCTGAAAGTTTGACTTGCTCCCGGTAATTCGGGGCGCTTCTTATCAGTTCGTTTCAGGCCGCACGATTTTCCTGAAAAACTACTTAATTGTCGTCCCGTTATACGTCGTTTCTTTTCATTTATTACCTTATCTCTACTAAATTTAACAAATTGAATTATTAATATCTTCCTTAATGTGTAAATTCGTAATGTGTTTGATATAAAAATAAATTTCGAGGTTTAAAATTTACTACCCTTTTCTTATTCACTTTACTTTATTATATCGTTTATTTAATATTCCGCCATCTGATATTCTTATCAAAATTTAATTTAGGGAGTTCGAATGTAATTACATCGAATGTTTGGAAATCTCTTTTAGAATTATAATATTATATTCGCTAAAAATCGTTATGATTTTAAAGAGCGCCCCGAAATCGATGAAATTTTACTAAAATAAATATTTGATTTCGTTTAAAATTAAATGTTGCATTACCAACTGTTGTTTTATGCAATAATTTAATCCTGTGGGGATTATTACGTAATTTGCTCTTGATATATTCACGTATCACCAATTAATGATCAATTAGTTTAATATTGGTGATATTAGTTTGCTTCAACTTTAGACTAAACCACTTAATACAAGGAAATTAAATATTATTTAAAAAAAAAATTTTTTTTGAAGAATTTTTGAGCTTGTTATCAAAATGAGCTTTGTTTAAGTTATATTTTTTCAAAATAAAAATTTAATTTATGAGTATGATTAAGAGTAGGGTTGATCATTAAAAATGAAGTTTATTTCTTTTTTTAAATTGCTTTAATAATTAATTGGAGGGTTCCACCTTTCCAGATCTACCTGGAATGTATAATTTAGAATTCTATTTTCGTATATTTCCAATTTGTGATATTTAACATCGTCGTACTTTATTTATCTAAGTTTAAAAGACTTTTATAACGCCTTTCTGCATTATAAGAGAGGACCAGTAAGGAAGTCAAAGAAGTTAGTAATTTATAACGATGTATTTAGGTGGCAGCACAATCGAACTTGATGACAGGTCAAGTAGAAGTCGTCATGTATTGTTGCAATTTAAGAAAAATTCCAAATATAGTGACTAACTTAGTATTGCTCCAGTACGATAATTTTAGCGTCGTACAGCTCCATTAACCCAGGACTGAACTGACTGAACTGATGAACTAGGGCTGTAATTCCAAGCTCTTTAACATTCTTTTTACAGGGATTTTCAGTTGTTTGGTTCAATAAAAGCATATCGTAGCGTTGTTTGCCATCGAACACTCGTTTAGCAAGTCAGAATTAAGTAAGCGAACGCTGTGGCTCTTTTGCACCGGATGGAAAAATTTGTATGTCTGATACCTACAGTAAGAGAAGCAATAAAAACAACCTTCATTACAGCATAAACTTAAAATGGGTAAGTCATCAAATATCAAACATTTATGAAGGGTTATTCCAAAAAATAAGATAAATTCGAGGGTCGAGGGGTTGGGGTTGGACTCCTGCGCCACCCGCCCATAAAACTGCCAGTAGGGCCACCCGATTGCGGGCCTCGAGGGGAACGTTCACAAGGGTGTCCCTGGCAGTAGCAGGAAAGGAGTAGAGTGTCCGTCATTCAAGCGTGACGTGAACTCGGCGGTCCGGTCAGCGTGCTATATGCAACTTGAGTGCACACTCGTACTAGCGAGGTGTATTAAGTTGCTTACGTGCTCAAGCCCAAGCCCCATCTCGGGTGGAAGCGAGCAACAGGCGTGCATGTAGGTCTGCATGGTAGGGCTTGTGGCTTGACCACTTGTCCAGCGCTAGTGTCCCGTAAAGAGGGAGGGGGACGGGAAGGCCGGGTGGTGGGAGAAGTGCTCCACACACGCCTTAGCCTAACCTAACCGAACCTCGAGGGCACTTGTATAATCTCTTGACCGAAGGAGTTATTATGTAGGTCTTATAGAGTTTCTAATCCCAGCCTCTGGGCAACGGGAACGTTTATTCGATTAAAACGATTTGGTATCAAAGTGTAGGTTAGAGAAAGGTTCCAGTCCCCACCACCACGGTGACGACCTTCCCTCCTCTTCAACCATCGCCTAACCTCTCCATCTGTACAACGGCGACCGGCGTGGGTTCCACCCTCACTTGGAACCTTTCTCTAACCTAACCTAACCTAACCTAACGGTAGAATGAATAAGACCACCAGGGTGCTGTTCTTAGCTTCTGCTTGATTAGCCTCAGCTTGGCGTAGAGTCAGGTGAGTGTGAGGCTGGTGCACCAGTTGCACGTTATATTTATATAACATGGTTGGTGGGAAGAGTCTGGTACTGTACCGGGGGCGGGGTGGAAGTGGGGGGATATGGTCATTGGTTGACAGTGACCTATCTCAGGCCCTAACCTAACCTAACCTACGGACCAGATTTCCGACCGTTACCGATTATGGTCGCTGAAGGTACTAACGATCTCCTCCGCTGGCCGATCGAGGCATTAATGGGGTATCACCCCATCTGACAATGCACAGGATAGGAGGCTTAAATTCGGTGCTGCGGGAGGAGTGGGAGCCCACGCACAGGCATGGCTAAGTCTGCCCACTCCATTGGTGCCGGACTCGCAGTGGCTGTTGAAATGGTGCCTGTTGGTAAGTAGGGCAGCTCGTTGGCCACGAATGCGCTGCATCGCCCATTTAGTGAGGAGTAAAGTTTCCCCTGGTAAGGATGAACTAGCATGAGGCACTACTCATCCTATTCCCTGCCGTGCCCGCATTGGCCGGAACACCTGCCAAAAAACTGGTCGCTTGCGACTCCAGACACACGGTGTCCAGTAGTCCTCGTCTGAGCACTGAGTAATACCGGGCTAGGATGCGCTTCCGAGCTGTGTTGGGTTGTAACAGGGTGTGGTGAGTTTTTGAAAACCGGCGGTATTCAGTGTGAGCAATCGTGGTGGGGATGACCGAGCCGCCACCGGCGCTGCCGAGATTACATCAAACGTTTGGGAAGCATCGACGCTCCGCTGGCTCAGCCACGGCGCGCGATGGTAATCTAACAAGATCCTCTCACGCGTCAAGACTGGGTGTTATGATTGCCGCGATGCTTTTCAGACGATAGTCTTGGGGTGGCTGTTGAATGTCTGAGCGTTAATTACAAAACTAAAGTACAGATTTTTGACACTTTATACCTTGGCCCTTAGTATTATTTATTCTTGGTATTATCTCAAAAATCAAAATTTTGTAGTTAACGTTGTTTAACTCTAAGCCCTCGAATTTTAGTTCCATTCAAATATTACTAGCGCACGTCAACGAGTTTAATTTTTCAGAGAGAGTTGGAAAATTAATTTATATGATAAAACTATCGCCAACATTTGCTTAGAATAGAAGTAATGAATTTTAATGAATTTAATTAAATTAAAATTTAAAAAAATGGAACATCATCAATATGCACTCTACATTTATAATTTCCAATTTGTTAGTTTATAATTTTATATCAAATATTAATTAAAGTTTCCAAACAGACATTTCGATACAATATTTTAATTAGTTTGCTAACGAACTGAATTAAATAATGTTGATTTAAAATTTTTTGGTTTCCAAAAAGTTTCAATTTATTTCAATATAATTATTTAATGTGGAATACTTTTGTATAATATTAAATAACAAATGTTGTATCCTTACAAAGCTTTGTTAACTAATCTTGTTGATAATACCACTACCTAGTGATGTTTCGGTTTTTATTTTTTAAGCTGCAAAACTTGACATTAATGATACCCTAACTTTTTTTCCAACCACCGTCTCACCGTTTTCATTTTTGTGGGTATAAAACTGCTCTATAGATTTTATGCTCTATATTTTAGTAATATCCTCAACCCATGTTATAAATGCACTTGGACCAACTCTATCAACCACAACAAGAAAATTGATCAAACCACACAAATTCAAAAAGTTTATTTTTTTCAAAAAGTAACCCCACCCTTCAACCGTATTAGTGACCTATTGATGCTAAGAGCTCATCGATCGGCAACTCTTCAGATGACAATGTTTCAGTTAATACTAGCACCTCAAATTGACAGTCACTAGTAGGGCTCGTGTAAGAAGTATCTGGTGGGGACTTTCCCGCCCTTCTTATCCATCAAAAGTTAATTAATTGTTAACAGTCCTGAGCCTTAACGCTAGTACCCGATGTGCCAATTGGGCTTTCTTGTTCAGTGCCTCTCAAATAGCTGATCCCAAGAGATGGGTCCGAATACTATCACTTCTCAAAAATTCTATTTCATTCTTTGAGTTGTTATCGGTAAAAGATTTTAAATGAAAAATCCTCAACTTTGAAGACTTACCTTTGATGAAGATTTTGTCTCGATATCAAAATGATGGTCCACTCATCTGAAACGAAACGAAAAGATGTTAATTCTAATACTATCAGTTGATGGTTTTGATCTTTTTAAAGTAAGTTAAAGCTACAAAGCTTTATTATGGCCCGTCCACACACACACACACACACACAGACTTCAGGCGGTCTGCACAGACCAAACCGGAAGGCAAGTCCTGTGGGTGTGAATGGGCCTGTAGATACCTCGTTTAAAACGTTTCAAATGCAAGAAAATTTAAAAAAATTTCAGAATAACAAGATGAACTTACAATTTAATTCCAATAGCAACCCAATTTTGTTAAAACTACGATAAAGTTCATCGAAGCTTAACACAATTTTATTGTACCTTTTAAGGCCGAGCCACAAACATAGGTTTACCTTCCGGGTGAAGGAAGCGTGAACGATGTCTAGACGCTCCGGTTTGGCCTGTGCAGGCTAAATAATTAATTTGGGAGAAGATGACAGCTGGCGGAGCCCCGCGTACTGCGCTCCCACAGCACCCCGATGAGTACGCCCCTCTGAAACGACTAAACTATTAGGGTTTTGAGATTGTTAATGGATTGTTAGGTCACCTGATCGGTCCATTGTGCTGCCTCCCTTTAGAAACTCCTTCTGACCTTTCAGTCTTTGATCTATCTCAACCTTTGGATGAACTCAAGGATACTGGCGGGCGAAGTGTCGCTGATGCTGTTTATGTTAGGCTAGTATTCCCCTAGCATGGATCTTCGAATTAGCGCTAACACAGGGCAGTGACAAAGCACCGTGTTTCATTATTTCATCCGCTTCGTTGCATCCTCTACAATTCGGGCTGTCAGCAACACCCATTCTCTATAGATTCTTGTTCGACTAAACTGTTGGAATGAACTAGTCTTTTTGTTCGGTAATCGTAAGATCAGTTTTAGTATGTTTCTTCAATGATTCACGACTCCTTATGAGAGATAGGTGTTGTCATGTGGCTCTCAAGAAGAATTCTATCCTTCTTCATAACCACAGAGAACAAGGTTTCACAGCATTACCCTTCTTGCCGCCCAGAAGAGGGATCTTGGTTAGGGGAACTATGAGGTCATTATGTATTGCACCCACGGCATTCAGCACCTCAGTAACTTGGTTATGGTTATGTCTCCACAGGCATTATCGTCGTTTCAGTGACTTCTGTAGCACGACCTCTGATCAGTTTTCATAGCTAAAGGAGATTCTGCTCAATGTGACTACTAGATTCCCATTTATTAAAGCTCGTGCTATCTCGCAATCTGAACTGTCGACTCGACAGTTTAATTTGGTTGTCAGAGTGAGGCTGTTGAGCCGAGTTACAATTATGAGCTTTCCTGTCTAATATTTTCAAAACAAACAACAACAACCAACTCAAAATGTTGAGGCGACAGCTCAGATTGTGTAATAGAACGAGCTTCATACCTGTTCATCGAGAAGACACATTGAGCAGCACCTTCTTCAACTTCGCAAATTGCTCAGACACCTTCCTACAGAAGTCACAGATGAATATAATTCCTTATGTACGTTGACGAGGGATTTTTTGACGTTAGTAGCGTATATTTTAGCTGATATGGACAAATGGACATGGACATGTTACCTACAGCCAACGTCGCCCAAGAGGGATGATTCATCATTATGTTTTTTTATATGTCTTAGATACAAAAGATGACTTATTCAGTTCATTCAGTATAAACGAACAAAATAAATATTCGTCAATTTCCAGACAATACTCGTTACATCCTTATTATAAGAAGGGTGTTGTTTTCACTCTAAAAAAATCTTGAATTAAGATTACACTTTATTCAGCCCTGTTACGTCTATCCTAGAACACCACAAGTTTAGATGCAATTCCGTTCTATTACTTTCAGTTGTTAGCAGTTATTTTATATTATTTAAATAATGGGTTTTCAAATTGAGCTTTAAAGCTTAAGTTAATATTTTCTTTTTAGAGCTTGGCTCACTTATTTTAACTAAAATCAGTATAATGGTCAAACTTTAGCTCTATAAAGTACATAAAAGCTAAATAGTCTAGTGGGAAATATAATACGTCTGCATATCCTCCGGTATTAATATCTTGGGTAAGCAACGTAAAAATATGTTTTGTAATAATTTCTACAATACAGTAATTAATAGACATGCTATTAGTTTTAGGTCAAAATTAATAGCATAAACTATCTCCGAGGCAGTTGATTAGTATTTTACTTGACTCGGTCGCTACATTTTAATCCGATAGCTTATAGCGTATTTGAATTAATTTCAACGATTATAAAATACTGTACACTAGCACGCGTTATACAAGCAGCCTAACAGATTTAAATCATGTTAATAATTGAGGACTCTTATTTTACAAAATATTAAAGCAGTTATCAGTGTTCAGAGTAAGAGATTATCAGCGTACGATAAAACAAAAATTTTGAAAACTATTCAGATCCCCATTTTCTTACAATTTCAAAACCAAATTTGCTAATACATAAATGGACCAACAGAATGGAAAACACAGGGGACATTAAAACACATAGAAAAACAGTAGTAGAAAATTTGAAAATCAAGAATTTTTTTCTTGAAAACCCCTAAGAAAAGGTGCAAATTTTGAAAACCATTTAGATCCCCATTTTTTTATAATCTCAAAAACGAATTCGCTGATAAATAAATCGACCAATAGACAGGAAAACACATAAAGACTATAATACATCGAACAGAAAATTTGAAAACCAATAATTTTTTTCCTCAAAACCCCTAAGAAAGGGTGCAGATTTTGAAAACCATCCAGATCCCCATTTTTTTACATTTAAAAAACGAATTCGTTTACTATTTAATACATTGTTTCAAATTGTATTACTTGATTACTAAGGGTGGCTTTTAGTATTTAAATTAGCATTTCTTTTACTGCCAACTATAAAAATCACGATAAAACCATTAGTTTATTTTAGCACCAAATAAAAAGTAATTAACGTACCCTGTTGGTTTTTAATATTAGAAAAGTTCATTTGTGAAGATTTATCACCGCAGAATGAGGAAAAACAAAAACTTTCCTTGTCAAGATTTTATTTTAGTGTCTAATTTTTAAAGCTTTAGAACGTTTGGCCACTTTTTAAACTCATATTATAAAACAATTTTGTTGAAATTATTAGCCCAAATTGTAGTAAACATGTCATCGAGTTTTAACTTTTTCTTATCGATTAATATTAGTACTTATATGTAATGATTGTTTTATGAGGTTTTGATCAATTTTTATTTTACGGTAAGGGATTCATTTCGAGATATTGAAATCTGAAAACGTACATAAGGGGCTATTCGTGAAACTTTTTCATTAAATTCCAAGAGTCTTTAAATTTTATTACTTTTTTAAATCGACGAATTCTATTCATTCAGTTTTTATTCGGAAACGATATTAACATAATAGAGTAAATAAATATTACAAAAATAGTGAGAATTTTCACCTTTCTTCTATAAATTGAATTTTTATGTTCTTTTTTTTCAACTATTTATAAGGGTTTTCTTTACATTTATTTTTTAGAATGGAAGAAAATTCAAACAGGTCGGCCTTTGGGACCTTCAATAATCGAATGTTTGTAAAAATTATTGTTATTATAGTTTTAAACACTGTTTTGGCTAAGAAAAAAATAATTAAACTCACCTGGCAAATCTTCTGTTCGACTTAAACTAAAAAGGAAAAAAGGAAATTTTCAAACACAACCAAACCCACCAAAACGCTAGAGTCAAAATTACTACACACAAAATTAAGTTTTAAGGATAATCTTACTACTATTAAATTCTGTATGTAAGGTTAAACAAAAACTGAAGGTGAAACTTTACTTATCATCAAATTGATAATTTTATTGTGTTTGAACGAAAACTAAACAAAAATGACCTTTATTGAACACCTGAGTAGTTTATTTTCAAATGAGTCGATAATATATAATACGGCTAAATTGCTATTAAATTTATTTCTTGCAATTTTCCATTTTAAAGAGCACCGATGAAAAATGACTCGTGTGAGAACAGCATAATAAAAATAAATAAGACGCCTGTAGAGATGCAACCATTTATGCACCAAGTTGTAGTTTAAATTCAACAAGAGTAACTTTTTCATGATGACATTAGTTTGTTGTATATTCAACACTTTGAAGAATACATTAACTTGCACTTGTATTTCTTTACGAGATTGCTTTACTTTATTTAAGACGTTAAAAAAAATGTTTGTTTTCTAATCCATAAATTTAGATTTGAGCAGGCGAACAACAACTGTTGATAAAAAGAGGGAATTGGTGATTTAAAAATTTTTTTGGTACCATTTCCAACTCCCTACTTCTTGTGGGGCTAAAATTTTCTACTCCTACTCATCCCACAAGACAGAAGATTCAATTTATTCATACCTATAGTTCATTCATTCAAAAGAAATAGTGAAGCCACGCCCCAAAAATTTATGATTGCGCAGAACGATGAGCGCAACAACCAGTTTCACACGATACAAAACACACGGGAATGAAATAGATAAGATCTGTCAAATAAGTTTGACAAATGCGATTTCTTTGGTGACTATTGTAAATCGGATTTTCAAAATTCGACCAATAGAAAAATTCTATTCGAATATCGCGCGTTTTTTGTGGGAGTGGCTTCACTATTTCTGTTGGATGAATACCGTATAGGTCCTTTGATTTATTTCTGATCACCAAAAGAACCAAGGTACAACTTTTAAGAATAGTAATTCGACGTCCTGTTACCAACAAATCGAAAAAGTAGATGGCAACTACTTGGGGTTGAAAAAATAGCTTGAATGTTTGAGAAACACACCCCTTCTAAAATTTGCTGCTGCGGTCAACACCAAGGAGTTCAGGGAATCCAAAACATTATAAAATTTTAATTCTTACATCAGCACCTGGATTTAGTGACTGAAATCAAAATAAAGAGACTGTAGTGACTAGGGCTAGTAAGCTCGTATGAGAGATGTCAAACAATCAAATGGCAAAGGAAAACAAACGAAAACATGAGAGACAAAGCAAATCTGGAAAATCTAAAAAGAGCTGGCTAAACAAATGGAAGGTGAGTGAGGTCCAATTGTGAGATCTTCCTAACAATTGAAGGATTTAATATATTACACTTGTGGACGTGAGACGTTTCGGCTTACAGCGAAGGATCTTGAGCCACTGCCAGACCAGTAAGCACATGACACAATATCGAATTTTAGCTGAGTTCCCAAAGCAGCCGAAATCAGTACTGCTCAGAAACCATCCCTACTGGACTAATATTCTTACCACCAACTACAATACTACTGGCTCGTCTGCACCCGACGTTAGGTCCAAATTGGACCAAAGAAGCAGCTAAGAAAGTGTAAAAAACAGTTCCAACGTTTATGACGGCAAACGTCGTGGACGAAAATCTATCAGATATGGACACTACAGCTTGTTCTTTGCCTGGAAGACATAAAATCGCGTGCTCACGTGGCCTACAAAATACCTGTCTACGGTTGAGAAAGTACTCGATAACTAAAGGGTTAAGTTATGTTACTAAAGGAAATTCATCCTATACCAAATTCCACTTAGGATGGAGTAGCTCCATGTCAAGTTAGGTGATCTCTCTCTTGGTACATCATATAATTTTCAGGCCCGCGAAGAGTGGGAAAGTAACGCTTCTAGTCAGATGCACAAAGGCCTAATCTGGTACACTGATGGGGCTCGATCTGCATCGGGCTCAAGAGTAGGAATTTACGGCGTAGAGCCGAGAACACTCGTCTTGCACTAGACTCATAATCATTCGCCTTCCAGGCGGAGATCTTTGCTACATTCACTTGCGCTAGCGTAAACCAAGATCGATCTTACGATGGTATGAAAATTCACATCTACATACTCAGAGGTAGCTCTGAGGGCTGTTTTCAATTGCAAGCAAACTAAGCTAGTTCTGGAATTGTTGGCAAATCTTACAGAACCTAACGTCACATTACAATGTGTCATTGCACTGGACTTCAAGTCATAGAGGAAAACGAGATAGCGGGTGGGTTAGCAGAGATTGGAACCCGTAGTTGGAATCCCTTAGAGATTCATGAAACAACACTTTGCCATGTTGATTTCCAGGAAACACAAAAGACAGTGGAAAAAACTAAATTTCAGGCATGCGAAGCTTTCTAGTAAAGAATCTTGCTCTGAGAAGGCAAACACATTGCTAAGCCTAAGCAGGCCTCAACAGAGAGCGGTGTTAAGTCTACTAACAGATCAGTATCCCCAACTAAAAATCAACACACTATTGGAATCTGTAATGACCCTAGATTAGAGGCAGATGAATCTGCCCAACATATTTGATGCCAGTGCCCTGTTTTTGCGGCACTGAGACTCAAAACGCTAAATGCCGCAACCCGGAACCCGCAGACATACAAATAATCCACCCCTGCAGACTAGTAACCTTCTTCAAGGAAACGGGACTAAGACTGGATCCATAATCCCTCTGGATAACAAATGAGGAACTTTGGGCTAAGTGTTTGAAAGGAAAAAATTAAAAATAGTTTTCAGGGTTTACCCCGAACTTTCTAGTTTTCAACTAAATATCTTCAGTGCCTGTTGAGTAGTTTTTTTTATTTAGATACCGATACATACAAAAGGAAGTAAAGAAATAATACAAAAAAAATTATTTTGTGAGTACTGCAACTTTAACAAAATTCTCTTATTCCGCTACTGGTTAGTAGCTCAGAGGAAATTAAGCTGTAAAAATGTTTACCTTTCTCTAAGATTAAATTCAACAAATAGTACAGAAAAGCTTTACAATTTACTATTTGCGTTGAAGGTTAGCGAAATCGAAAACAGTATTCCCTAAAGAAATTTCAACACATAAGAGATCTAGTTTTCTAAATTGTTTGTTCAGCGGCGCGAAGATTTCTCTAAGTAAGTTTTAGTGTACAAGGCTAACTTGGTACTACTCCACAGATTCTAAAATCAAATACTCCTTCAACAACATAGTGTTCC
Source organism: Malthinus seriepunctatus (assembly GCA_963924605.1). Lineage (NCBI taxonomy): Eukaryota > Metazoa > Arthropoda > Insecta > Coleoptera > Cantharidae > Malthinus > Malthinus seriepunctatus. Next base: position 14,673,797 of record OZ004601.1, on the reverse strand, counting down.
AACAGTTTTATTATGTGTTTAACTCCCTTTGACATCACTTTGATTTGAACAATATATCAGATGCTTTTAATGTTGCTTGTTCACGCTGGTTGAGTGAAATTTTAGTTGGCAAACTATTAGATTTAGAAATTATTAATGGAAGTACTTAAAGTTTGGTATTGTAATTAACTAATTATTAATAGTTACACGCAGTATTTTTAAAGGTGAAGTTTAAATTGGCTGTAAAGTTTGGATGAAGTAAACAGGCCCTCTAATTATAATTGTGCAATGTACAGTGTGCTTTGTTCGTATAAGGCGAAATCAAGATTGTGTTTCAGCCTGTTTATTGTTGACAGGTTACACCACAAGTACGCTCGTGTGCACAAAACTTGCCTAAATCTAAATATTGTTCAAAGTAGGTTCGGTTCCACAAAATGTTTGCTCGCTATATAATATTAAAATTAAGGCACTTATTTGCATTTACTATAATTTCTCTAATCTAAATGTTGCAGGTTAAACAAATTAATAGTTATCTACCTCAAGTGTAACCTACCACGTATCTATTTTTGAAGCCGTTTAAATATTTATAGAATATTAAACTTCGACATGTATGCTTACAAAAGTAGTTAACGGTAATTTTAGTGTAGGGTTGCTCTTATACAAATTTCATAACTTTGACACAACTAAATTGATGATAAAATACGCTCAGGCGTAGATTTATATTTTAAATGTTGGCAAACAAGCATCAATTTTAATTCTAAAGATTCCAAAGTACTCGAAATTATTTATAATAAAATTGACGCCTCATCGGGGCGGCGGGAAAAGATTTTCGTTTGTAATGGTATCACGCGAGAAACACTTTAAACCATTTGTATTCAGGTTTACAACAAATTATAAAATTACAAAATTTCCAAGACGATTTATTGAGAAATATACGCAGCCATAACTTGTCAAATTCATAGATCAATAGCAAATTATATACTGAGGCGGAGTTTCCTTTTTGCCGATAGTCAAACGAGGCGCGAAGCGGCAAAGTCAACTAGTGTTTGAAACAAAAATTAAACTTTCATAGATCAGGCTCTCAATAATTAAATGAGATACTAGTGGCGGTAATGGCAAACTTACACAAAGACGACTTTTAAGGCTTTCCCATGAACAGACCAATGCGGCCTAGGCCGTGATCGCGATAGCGGCTGCGATAAGTAATATTAGAGTCTTATATTTGCGTGTTCAGACAAGCATGATCTGGCGTTCAATAACTAGAGATGATCGCTTGATCGCGACCGTGGCCGCTTACGCGTAATTGCATTGATCTTTATTCAGTAAGAACCTTTAAGGCTTTCACAGACCAATGCGGCCTAGGTCGTGATAGCGATAGCGGCCGCGGTCGCGGCTGCGATAAGTTAATACTACAGTCTTATATTTGCGTGTTCAGACAAGAATGATCTGGCGTTCAATAACTACAGCTAGATCGCTTGATCGCGATCGTGGCCGCTCCCCTGTAATCGCATTAATCTGGAAGAACCTTTCAGGCTTTCACAGACAAATGCAGCCTAGGTCGCGATCGTGATCGCGATAGCGGCGATAGCGATATTTGCGAGTTCAGACAAAAATGATCTGGCGCTTAATAACTACAGCTAGATCGCTTAATCGCGGCTGTGGTTGCTACCCTGTAATCGCATTAATCTGTAAGCACCTTTAAGGCTTTTACAGATAAATGCAGCCTAGGTCGCGATGGTGATCGCGATAGCGGCGATAGCGATATTTGTGAGTTCAGACAAGAATGATCTAACGTTCAATAACTACAGCTAGATCGTTTGATCACGGCCGTGGTCGCTACCCTGTAATCGCATTAATCTGTAAGAACCTTTAATGCTTTCACAGACAAATGCAGCCTAGGTCGCGATCGCGATAAGGGTCGAGATCGCGGCTGCGATAAGTTAATACTACAGTCTTATATTTGCGTGTTCAGACAAGAATGATCTGGCGTTCAATAACTACAGCTAGATCGCTTGATCGCGATCGTGGCCGCTCCCCTGTAATCGCATTAATCTGGAAGAACCTTTCAGGCTTTCACAGACAAATGCAGCCTAGGTCGCGATCGTGATCGCGATAGCGGCGATAGCGATATTTGCGAGTTCAGACAAACATGATCTGGCGCTTAATAACTACAGCTAGATCGCTTAATCGCGGCCGTGGTTGCTACCCTGTAATCGCATTAATCTGTAAGCACCTTTAAGGCTTTTACAGATAAATGCAGCCTAGGTCGCGATGGTGATCGCGATAGCGGCGATAACGATATTTGTGAGTTCAGACAAGAATGATCTAACGTTCAATAACTACAGCTAGATCGATTGATCACGGCCGTGGTCGCTACCCTGTAATCGCATTAATCTGTAAGAACCTTTAATGCTTTCACAGACAAATGCAGCCTAAGTCGCGATCGCGATAAGGGCCGCGGCCGCGGCTGCAATAAGTTAATATTACAGTCTTATATTTGGTTGTTTAGACAAGAATGATCGCGTTCAATAACTACAGCTAGATTGCTTGATCGCGGCCGTGGCCGTTCCCCTGTAATCGCAATAATCTGTAAGAACCTTTAAGGTAAGGCTTTCACAGACAAATGCAGCCTAGGTCGCGATCGTGATCGCTATAGCGGCGATAGCGATATTTGCAATATACTTGTTCAGACAAGAATGATCTGGCGTTCAATAACTACAGCTAGATCGCTTGATCGCGATCGTGGCCGCTCCCCTGTAATCGCATTAATCTGGAAGAACCTTTCAGGCTTTCACAGACAAATGCAGCCTAGGTCGAGATCGTGATCGCGATAGCGGCGATAGCGATATTTGCGAGTTCAGACAAAAATGATCTGGCGCTTAATAACTACAGCTAGATCGCTTAATCGCGGCCGTGGTTGCTACCCTGTAATCGCATTAATCTGTAAGCACCTTTAAGGTTTTTACAGATAAATGCAGCCTAGGTCGCGATGGTGATCGCGATAGCGGCGATAGCGATATTTGTGAGTTCAGACAAGAATGATCTAACGTTCAATAACTACAGCTAGATCGTTTGATCACGGCCGTGGTCGCTACCCTGTAATCGCATTAATCTGTAAGAACCTTTAATGCTTTCACAGACAAATGCAGCCTAGGTCGCGATCGCGATAAGGCCCGCGGCCGCGGCTGCGATAAGTTAATATTACAGTCTTATATTTGGTTGTTTAGACAAGAATGATCGCGTTCAATAACTACAGCTAGATTGCTTGATCGCGGCCGTGGCCGCTCCCCTGTAATCGCAATAATCTGTAAGAACCTTTAAGGTAAGGCTTTCACAGACAAATGCAGCCTAGGTCGCGATCGTGATCGCGATTGCGGCGATAGCGATATTTGCGAGTTCAGACAAGAATGATCTGGCGTTCAATAACTACAGCTAGATCGCTTGATCGCGATCGTGGCCGCTCTCCTGTAATCGCATTAATCTGTAAGAACCTTTAAGGCTTTTACAGATAAATGCAGCCTAGGTCGCGATGGTGATCGCGATAGCGGCGATAGCGATATTTGTGAGTTCAGACAAGAATGATCTAACGTTCAATAACTACAGCTAGATCGCTTGATCGCGGCCGTGGTCGCTACCCTGTAATCGCATTAATCTGTAAGAACCTTTAATGCTTTCACAGACAAATGCAACCTAGGTCGCGATCGCGATAAGGGCCGCGGCCGCGGCTGCGATAAGTTAATATTACAGTCTTATATTTGGTTGTTTAGACAAGAATGATCGCGTTCAATAACTACAGCTAGATCGCTTGATCGCGGCCCTGGCCGCTCCCCTGTAATCGCAATAATCTGTAAGAACTTTTAAGGTAAGGCTTTCACAGACAAATGCAGCCTAGGTCGCGATCGTGATCGTGATAGCGGCGATAGCGATATTTGCAATATACTTGTTCAGACAAGAATGATCTGGCGTTCAATAACTACAGCTAGATCGCTTGATCGCGATCGTGGCCGCTCCCCTGTAATCGCATTAATCTGGAAGAACCTTTCAGGCTTTCACAGACAAATGCAGCCTAGGTCGCGATCGCGATAAGGGCCGCGGTCGTGGCTGCGAAAAGTTAATATTACAGTCTTATTTTAGCGTGTTCAGACAAGAATGATCTGGCGTTTAATAACTAGAGGTAGATCGCTTGATCGCGGCCGTGGCTAAATAAGTTAATACCAGAGTCCTATATTTGGGTGTTCAGTTCACAAGAACCGTGGCCGTTACCGTGTGATTGCATTGTTCTGTGAGAGCCTTGACTCCAGTCCTAGTTCATTTAGCATTGGACCCGGGACGAAATCGTTTAATGCTGAAACCTTCGCTTTTGTTGAGTGCTTTTAGCCCTTATTAAATTACTAAAAGCCCGAAAATTCTTTCAAGAATTTTTCTCTTGGACATTTTCTAACTGTACTGGAAAATTGCAATTGGTTCTGTGTATGTCAACATACGAAGACAAATGACATTTGATATCACAATTCGGATGCCACCCTCCATTAAATTACGATTTAAGAATATTAGGGGTCTCGGAGACCCGCGTTGTGCATTCTAGAGTTGAATTATTCACACGTTGCAAAAACCGCTGTACTAAAACACTAAGTTTTAAAAAATGTTTGTTGAAAAAATAAAATTTTATTTGCAAGCAAATAAAAGCATCATCCAGAGAAAAAAAAGAAAAACTGGAAAAACCATAAAATTTTAAAATTTTTGAAATTATATTTGACATAATCTCTTTATTCAAGACTTAGAATGAAACATTCAAAGTTAAACTATTTCAGCCCCTTTGCATGCTCGTCAATTATTCAAATATGCTAATGTACTCTTCATTCTACTCACTCGTCCTTATCATTTTATAATAAATATTTAAAACTTTTATTAAATTATTGTTTTTCACAAAAGCATAATTTTAAATTTTCATTTTGTAATCCCCGAAAAGATAAGAGTGTCGAATTGTAAAATTTTAACCCCCTAAAGTAAGATTTTAAGATTAACTGTTCGTAAAAGTTTCATCTTGAAAAGGAAAAGCGAATTTAAAATGAAAAATATTAAATCCGTCTGTTTGATTGTTGAGAAAAATTAAAAATGTAGCGGTAAAACGTGACGTCAATGCAGTTTAGATGCGGTATCTCTACTGCAGGCTTTAAAATTTATCTTCTCAACTTTAGGTAGATAGATACACAATAACTCTTGTATATTTTGTATAAAGATAATATCTTTAGACACCTTCTGTCAACTTGGGTTTGCATTTCGGTTAATAAGCAGACTCATGGGAAAATTAAGGGTTTTAGGATCAAGAAACTTTAGGGTTAGCTCTTATTAAATTTTTTTTTTCTTTTATTTTTATTCTCACCGATTTTATTTTCTATCAAGTTATATCGAACCACCAAACGTACTTACGTACACAAAGGTTAAAAGCGATATGCAAATAAAATCAGAAACAAAGATTAATCAATAGTAAAACCGCTGACAAAGCAAGCGACCACTTTCAAGTCATTTTGGAATTTTTCCGCTTCACTGCGTTTGCTTAATTGCACTACAATTGGTTGTAATTAACACTCGATTCAGTAAATTTTTTGGCACCGTAAAAACTCTAATAAAAAAAGAGCGGACTTGATATTTTTTGTGCTTTAAATTAATTTGTTTTGCTAAATATTGTATAATAAATTGGTTAGCGTACTTAACTGTTTCTTGCAACAAAGGGAAAATTACTGCTGTTGTAAAATTATACTTTTTAAGTTGTGTTTAATTTTTGGCGAATAAAAATCTCTACACTTTGAGTAATACTTTTTCTGTAGGCCCTCTACCCAACAGAAGTTTTATTGGGGCTCCTAGTGGTTATTTTATATAATGCACATGGTATTATGGAGTTATAGGGCTTATTTCGAAAATGGTGATCAATTCAGCAGACAGAGATCAACTGATAATAAAGGTCAAATTAGGGTAATTGTAGTCTTTCTTAATTATCTTTTTAATTAACCTCAATAAAGGTTAGGATGAACTTAGGCCTAAAGTGTCCTAATGACTTTTTACTATGGGGCAGCACAGTTGGCCTGCTTAAATTATTAGTGATTGTTATTAATTCCATTAGAATTATTTGGTGCGCCATTGCAATACATTATTACAATTATATTTCAGTTTTTACATTTTAAATAATATAGCAAACGAGTAATTCTCTCTTGTATTTAACAGCTTTTGTTTTGGGCGATTGCTTATAAGTTATTAAAGAATCAATCGAAATCATTGAGTAGTTACCTTAAAGTTTAATGATTAAAAAGTTTAAAAAGTTATTGTATAAATAAATGTATAAATATATAATGGAAAGTGTAAATTGAATTTGTCTACCAGGGCGTGGATATAGTCAGTTCTAGTTATCGAAAGTCGCAGTTAATAGAAATATTGCAGATAGTCATTACTTTACAAAAATGGCAAATATTAACAATTTAACAGCAAGTCAAAGAATACAGTATGTAAACAAATGTCGTCACTTTATGTCTATGATATGCGAATCAGTAAAATTGAATCACATTTTTGGCGAATTAGCTGGAGTTTTTCCCATTACACGTATAAAGAACAAAGATCAAATTAACTTACAATTAAGTGGTCGGAATTTGATTTATTCCACGATTTTTGTGATTATTCATTTACTGATAATGGCGTTAACGACATTACTGTTTTTACGCGATGAGAATTTTAATTTTTCCAAGACTATTCCAATAGGACTTTTATCGAGTACTGGAAGTGGATTCATTTGGTTAATAATTCTTGCTTATATTAAGCGCAAACCAACACACAGTTATTATAAAAAATTAGCTGAACAAGATTATATTTTGGCAACTATAAACGCGCCAGTTCCTTACAACAGGATAAGAAATACAGTGAAAAGATACATATTATTTATAGCAGGTGTGGGGACTCTGAAAACTTTGGTACTAATTAATCTTACTGAAATACCAATTTATATAAAAATCTATTTTCTTATTTCTTCATTTGAAATTTTTGCAACGGCAACAGATTTGGTTATTTCATGCACTCAAGTGAGCAACCGCTTTGAACTTATCAATGATACTCTACAAGGTTACAAATCTACAATTAATATGGGTTCTCGTATGTCGGAAAGTATATTGAAAAATATTTGTACGTTATGTAATTGTCAGTATGAATTACGACAAATAGCAAGAAATATGGAAAAATTTTTGAAATATAAAATTTTAATTAGTTTGGTACTAGGCGAATTAATTGCATTCGGAATGATATTTCTAACATACACTTTAGTATTTAAGCACTATTTTACTCAAAGAATTCTTAAATTGTGCTTTTGTTCCCTTTCTATGTTGCTATATTTTATGATGGCAATACTACCCATATTAAGCGTTGAACAACTTTATGAAAACGTAAGTTAAACTTGTAGCAATTACTTAATATTCTTCATAGTGAAATTCGGTGTGATATTTAATTTAAATATCAATTTTAATGATTTTCATCATGTCTGTCGGCTACCTGCATCGAAAAAAGCTCCTCACAGGAGTAGACCAGACCGTAATCCTGTATAAAATTGAGTTTTATGCAGAAAAGTTTCCTTCCCTCATTTCAAAATAGTTTTTAGCCGTTCTGATGTCTAATCTTATATATTTAGCCTTTCTGGCCCTCTTTTAAAGAATTTAAGTGTTGCCGTTGTTCTCGACAGCGTCTTTGTTAGTTCGCCCCCACCCCATTTGTTTAGAACCTATCCTTTGATTAAATTGTCTTCTTGTTTAATTGTAGGTCGATAATTTCGGAACATGTATTCAAGAAATTGACAGGCTTGTTGATGATAACTTGATTAAAAAAAAGGTAAAAGTTTAATCATCTAAAGGCGGAGCCACACACATATACATACAGACCGGCCTGCATTGCGAACGTCCACCGGCCACCGGAGCGAACCTGCATATCGATGGTTAAATTCTAATATGTCGTATCCCCATTAGACAAAAATTTACAGGAGATACAAATAAGCATATTGAGTAAACATAAAAGTAAAGTTATTGATGTAATTAGTAATAAATTATAAGACGTGTTTCCGACATATTAGAATTAGCTCGGAAGCACTGTAAGTACTTCGAAATTGATGTAAACGCAAAATCTTAAATATTGTGGGTTACGACATTATAGAATTTAACCATCGATATGTAGAGGCTCATGTAGAGACATGTAGAGACATAGCTAAAACTATGCAGGCAAGCTGGAAAAAAGCAAGTGTGCGAAAAAAGCTCCTTCTTTGTACTTGTATATTAATAAAAGATGAACCCTAACGTACGAACCAAACTGATAGAGCGCCTAGAGGGAACCAAAATATATATTTTTTTAAATCAACTTTTATTTAAAATCGTATACCAAGAAAGTTATAACGGTTATAACGTTATAAGTTCTTATACACCTGAGCATTTCTTATATAAAAAGAGTAATAACATACGTTTTGAATTCAAAGAAATATTTGAGAACAAGTTCGCTACCGACCGGCTCATATATGAGCCACACGATTATTCGCACAAACCAAAGTCTCATATGAGCCACGACAAAAAAAATGTAGTTTTTATTTTTGTAAAAAATTTGATCGGTCTATGGTGAAAGGTCACTTTTTCACATTGGTAGCGAACGTGTTAAAATACACAGTTGTGGGTGTTCACTTGTTGAAAATCGCTAATTTATTAAATTTAATTACCTACATTAAACTTCAGAAATTAAATAGGTTTATATTCTAGCTCAGATGTAGGGGAAAGTTGGGTAATTCCGACCACCATTTTACAAATGACTATATCTCTTTGATATTAAATAAAATTATAGAAAAAAATCGTCCATCACAGTCCTTGACATATTTTGTTTTTAATATCTACTAAATAGTCGAAAATGCTTCTCATATTTTGGCAATATGCATAAATTTAGAAAATTCCACAGTCGGGTAATACCGACAATAGGAGGGTAATGCCAACCACGCATGCCTTAATTACTACCACATTTAAAATGCTATGTAAGACATTTACTAATATTATACAACACTAATATTATAAAAGACATAAGCATATAAACTATAGGAACTAAAAAAAGTTATACAATTAAACTCATTTATGACTCTTATACCTATAAATACCTATAGCTTAACTCATAAGGAAAATACCGACCATGGTGGTTGGGAATTGCCGACAAGATGTTAATAAACAAACAAGATGGCCATTTTCTAAGTCTATTCTTTCTCTTTCATATGACACCTTATTTGTAGAAAAATATTGAATATTTTGAAAGATCTTGGGGAATAAAATTTGTAAATTACGTTTTTCTACGAAATTTTTTATTCGCTGTCTTATAGGAATCTAGTAACACAAATTAACGACAAACGTCATATTTTACTGTACTAATGTTGTTGTAGTTGGCTGACTTTTTAATATAAAATGCGACTTGGCAAAACAGAGACGCTAAACCAGCTAAACTACAGTCCCACCAGCTTTAACCAGCTTTCCTATTGGTGGAAATTGAATGGAATTTCGAAATTCCACAAATTTGACAAGTACAACTTACTCGAGGTCCATAAAACATTATAATATAAGGTGCTTTCCATTTGTCGGAAAGTACAGCTCGGAACAGTACCCTACTGTATTTTTATACACATTTATACAGTATGGTACTGTTCAGAGCTGTACTTTTCGACAAATGGAAAGCACCTATAATATAATGTTTTATCGACCTCGCAACTTACTGTCATTTTGAAAGGTTTTATCATAACCTAAAATAGTTGTAGATACACGCGACTTTTAACTATGCCTGTACCTAACCTGAATTCTTGATTATGATTGGACGAATCTTTTCCCGCAAAAAATATTTTAAATAAAATTATTTTAGTTGACATATTTTCCGTAACGCAAAATTGGTTGGTGGAGCTTTATGTATGTAATATGAGTTGCCATGATAAGTCATAGCGTGGATTTTTACCACTTTGAGTAGTGAGAAAAAAGTATAGATGTAGTATGCGTTCACTTTTCGAATAAAATTAAATAATTTATTTTTGTTGTCATGGTAACATTTTTCATCACTTTCTATCGAAACAGGGAATTTCTTTTCTAATAAACGCCAATCTTAAAAGTTTATTTAAGGTTTGTTCCTACAAATAGTCGAACCAGTTCAGAACGGTTCAGAACTGAACAGCGCAAGCGCACATTGAAATTGGCAATACAAATTTCAATTTGCGCATGCTCTGCCCAGTTAAGAACTAGTTCGAGCTGTGTAGGAACAAACCTTTAATAAAAAAACATATTTTGGTCCCCTGTAGACGCCTTATTAGTTTGGCCCGTACGCAAGGGTTCACCCTGTATAAATAATACTTAATTGTTTGTAGATTCACGGATATGCACTACAAGCTTTACATAATAAATTTCGTTTTACAGCTGGTGGATTATTTATTATAGACAATTCATTAATATATGGTGTATGTTTCATTTTACAATGTTTGTAAATTAGTTAATTTTTCTAATCTTTTAGATTATTGGTTTGGCCTTAACTCTTCTTATGCTTATTGCCGAATCTGATATCAATGCAAGAGCAGAAACTAATAATTTTTAAACGTATACATTTATCACTATAACTTATTTTTTGTCCAACTGTCAAAAAAACGACAAATTTTAATATCATTTACAAATCGCGAAGTTTGCTATTTTTTAATAGTAGCATTTTTTAGTTTGTTATCCTTAACAACGTTAAAAAGTGTTTTTCATTTTCGTTAAAAAGCGTTTTTTCACTGTTTTGCGTTAAAAATTGTTTTTTTTTTTAATTTAAATTCTCCTGTCAGTTGAATGATTTTGATTAATTTTTTTATTATTGGATGGTTTTTTACAGTTGTACAAAAAATATTGTTTGTATCACGAGCGCGAAGTGTTTTTAGTGCGCTCGAAAGACTTTTTTCATTCGGCAAGCCTCTCGAAAAAAGTACATCTCGCGCCTAAAAACACTGACTTCGCGCTCTTGATACAAAAATAACTATTTTCTTAAAAACGTCAAAAAAAGTGTTAATTTTGTTACTGACTAAAAGTAAGGTAGAAGTGAATGTTTCACCTCCTATGATGAAAAAGTAAATTCTAACCTTAGTTATTTACAACAAATTGTAAAAGTAAACTGATTATTTTTAAGCATTTTTAATGTTAAAAAGTTAATTCTTTTGTAATTTGTTTATTACGTTTGATAATTGGCTTCTTTTTAGAAGTCACAGTTTTAATTTTTTTTGACAATTGAACTTCAAGTAATTGACAAGAGATGAAGCAGTCTTAAAATTTTCTATTTTTAGTTTTAATTTATTTTAACGTTTGAAGAAAAAACTAAATGTTTCATGCGGAGTAAAAGTATCCTTTTTTGGCTAGTTAATAGTTGGCAGCTCTACTGACTCGCTGAAAAAAGTGACACTTTTACTCCTTATAAAGCAATATACTTATACCTACTATATTTAATGCTTTGAGTGCACAACAGCTATTTCATATTATAAACCACTACAAAAAAAATTTTCTACACAGTGTGGCCATTTTCATCTATGGGTTTTTACAAATAGTATAGTAGAAGTAATAAAAGAGGTGTACCTAATTCCCACAGTTTCCTGTAGGAATACAAGCGTGCCGATTTTGGATATATTTGTTGCCACAGGGATGCTTTTCGGCACGCTTAATTTTCAAATTTAAAATACAGATTTTTTCTCTTTTATAGAGGTTTTAGTTGCAATTATAATAAAAAATAGCGTATAATACTCGTGTATAAGTAGACTTTATCGCATACGCGCCGTTATAAGCACGAGCTTGCGAGCAAGCATTTTGGTCACTAATGCGATAAAGTCTTTCTTATGCGGCGTTTACATTTATCAAGTTACTTGAAGCAAGTCGATTTGAAGCCAGCGACTTGAAGCGAATTTTGAGTTGACACATTTTCAAGAAATTATTTTGTTTACTGGATTCTAGTAAATAATAAAATGGCGCCAACTGAGGTAACACAGAAAGCAGTCAGTGCAGTTACTTATTTTATGCAATATATTGATAGATAAATTAGAGAAAAGAATGAAGATAACAAAAAGAGTTTAATTCGAATTGATTCCTCGCTTATCTCTTGGTGGAACATGATTAAATAATTAATTATTTAAATTATTATTATTAATTTATTAATTAAAAAATTATTGTCTATATTTATGACATTAAAATTCTCTTCATTTAATTTAAGTAATAATTTTTTAAATGCGGAATCCCTGATGTTTTTATCTCTATGTGTTTTTTATCACGTATCCCACAGGATATCAAAATGCTGGTAATTTTCAAAAAATTAATAATGTCATCATTATTTTTAATTTAATTTTTTTTTATTTATTTATTTTTATTAAATTTAAATTTTAATATTCATTAATTGTAATTAACAACTCTCAAATCAAAAGTAATCTTGATTCAACTGCACTTGACTCGTTGGCACTACTCACGTTTTTTTTGCGGCGTTTACATTTATCAAGTTATTTGAAGCAAATTGACTTGAAGCCAGCGACTTGAAAGTTGTTGACAAATGTAAACAGTGTTTCAAGTAGTATCAAGTGAAGCTTGAATTCTAGTTTTAACTTGAATTCAATAGTCAAGTGAAGTAGACGGGTCGTCTACTTTTCTTGAAACTTGAAATCATTTGTATCCACTTGAGTACAAATTGTGTAGTGGCAACGGCCACAGTTCAGTCAAGTTTAGTGGACTCAAGTGCAGTGACGTCAAGTTTACTTTTTATTTTTTATAATTGTTATTGATTGTTAATTAAAATGAATAAATGGATAAAAATAATGATCAGCCAGGAGTTAAGAAAAATCGCGAAATCCAAATAATCGGGAGCTGGATTCTTTGGCTACATAATTAAAGTTAGTATGAACATATTTCTAAATTGGCATAGTTATAAAGTTGGAGAATAAAAAAAATTCACAAACAATTCACATACAAAAAGTACCTGAACAGACAGAATTTACATAAAAGGCATGCTAGAAATAATACAGGTAGAAAATGTACATTTGAAAGGATTAAAAAGGGTCAAATTCAGTAACAAAATCTTACAATAAAGATAAGCTTTTTGTTGGTCAATGGTAAAAGGTGTAATAAAAACTAATTGACCATGTGCAAGCAAAATACTAACAATGCTTCTGAAGTGAGAAGTGCCGACAGACCACATGTGAGAATTTAAAAAAAGGGCCAAAACATTAAATCTTTAATATTTATTAATTATTAACTTGTTATTCTATTTTTAATTATATAAATAAATTATTAAATAAATAAATAATTGGAAAAAAAAACTTGTAAATATTCTCCAAATATAATTATTAAATCTTTAATATTATGAATAAATTAAAATAGGAAAACGCAGTGGCGTAAATAATTTTTCTATCAAAATATTGCATAAAAGAGGTATAACTGCACTGACTGACTGCTTTCTGTGTTATCTCAGTTGGCGCCATTTTATTATTTACTACAATCCTGTAAACAAAATAAAACGCCGCATATTTGTACGCATGACAATGCAAATGATTTCAAGTTTCAAGAAAAGTAGACCGGTCGTCTACTTGACTTGACTATTGAATTCAAGTGAAAACTAGAATTCAAGCTTCACTTGATACTACTTGAAACACTGTTTACATTTGTCAACAACTTTCAAGTCGCTGGCTTCAAGTCGACTTGCTTCAAGTAACTTGATAAATGTAAACGCCGCATTATACACATGTAATATAATATACTAGAATGATATTTGTGTTAAAAGTGATTTTATTTTGTTCGTTGAGTTACTCAACTCGTTTCGTAATCTTCTCAAACTTACAAAATAAACCGTCGCTTTTAACACGCATATCATAAACTACTATTACTTGTACATATAAAACGGTCTAAAGTCAAACTTTGGGATTGAATATTTTTGAACTCAACGACAAGTTAGGATGGACTTAGACCTTAGTAGGGGGCAGCAAATTTAGTCTGCTACAATTATTAGTGGTTGTTACTAATTCCATTAGAACTGTTTGCTACGCCATTGTATTATTATTACAATTACATTTCAATTTTTACATTTTCAATAATGTAGCAAAGAAGTCATTTTCTATTGTAGTTAACAGTTTTTATTTTGAGTGATTGTTTATAAATTATTAAATATTCAGTCACCATCATTGAACCAGCAGTTGTGAATTTAATGGTAGATTTAAAATATTATATATAAATATGTAATAGAAAGAGTAAAGTGTATCTCGTCTACTACTGCTTGGTTAGTCAGTTCCAGGTTATTATTGTGCTTAATAGAAATATCGGAGTTATTTGCTACTTTACAAACATGGAAAATATTAACAATTTAACAGCAAGTCAAAGAGTACAGTATATAAACAAATTTCGTCACTTTATGTCTATGATATGCGAATCAGTAAAATTGAATCACATTTTTTGCGAAATAGCTGGAGTTTTCCCCATTACACGTATAAAGAACAAATATCAATTTGACTTACAATTAAGTGGTCGAAATTTGATTTATTCGGCCACTTTTGTGATTGTTCATTTATTGATAATGGCGTTAACGGCATTTCTGTTTTTACACGACGAGAATTTTACTTTTTCAAAGACTATTCCAATAGCACTTATATTGAGTACTGGAAGTGGCCTCATTTTCTTAATAATTCTAACTTGTATTAAGCGTAAACCAACATACAGCTTTTATAAAAAATTAGCTAAACAAGATTATATTTTGGCGACTATAAACGCACCAGTTTCTTACAACAGGATAAGAAATACAGTGAAAAAAAAAATGTTATTTATAGCATGTGTGGGGACTCTCAAATTTTTGGTACTAATTAATGTTACTGAAATACCAATTTATATAAAGATCTATTATTTTATTTCCTCGTTTGTAATTTTTACAAACTCAACAAATGTGCTTATTTTATGGACTCAAATGAGCAACCGTTTCGAACATATCAATGATACTCTTCAAAGTTACAAATCTACAATAAATATGAGTCCTCATCATATGTTGGATAGTATACTGAAAAATATTTGTACGTTATGTAATTGTCAGTATGAATTACGACTAATAGCAAGGCATATGGAAAATTGTTTAAAATATACAATTTTAATTACTTTGGTAGTAGGCGAATTACTTGGATTCGGAACGTTCTATCTTACATACACTTTAATATTTAAACACTTTTTTACTCAGAGAATTCTTAAATTGTGCTTTTGTTCCCTTTCTTTGCTGCTATATATTGTGCTGCTAATGCTGCCCATTTTACGCGCTGAACAACTCTATGAAAACGTAAGTTAAGCTTGTAGCAATACTTGATATTCTTTAAATTTTAGCGAAAGGTGAAAAAATTTCAAAAATTGAAAGCGAAAGGTGTTATTCTATTTAAAATTAATTTTATCGATTTTCATCATGAATCGGCCACCTCCATCAAACAAAGTTCCATATACCCCACAACAGTTATCTGTATAAAATGGAGTTTATGCAGAAAAGTTTCGTTTTCTTATTTCAAAGAGTTTTGCCGTTTTGATCCCTAATCTTATTTATATAACCTTTAGTTTGCTGTTTCAAAGCATTTGAGTGTTGATGTTGTTTGTTAGTTAACTCCTACTCTCTTGCTTCGTTTGGAACCTATCCTTTGATTACATTGTTTTTTGGTTTAATTATAGGTTGATAATTTCGGAACATCTATTCAAGAAATTGACAGGCTTATTGATGATAATTTGATTAAGAAAAAGGTAAAAATTTTAATTTTACATCTAAAGGTGGAGCCACATACACATACAGACCGGCCTGCACGGCGACCGGAGCGAACCTGTATAAGTAGAGGCTCATATAGAGATATGAACAGGCTAAAACTTCGCAGGCAAGCCGGAAAAAAGCAAGTGTGTGAAAATACTCCTTCTTTGTACTTGTATAGTAATAAAAAATGAACCCTAACGTACGAACCAAACTGACAGGGCGCCTAGAGGGGACCAAGATAGTTTTTCTTTAATACATTTTAATTAATATCGTATACCACGAAAGTTACAACGGTTTTAAGTTCTTATAAACCTGAGCAGTTCTTATATAAAAAAGAGTAATAACTTGAATATATTTTGACTTCAAAGAGCCACACGAGTATTCGCACAAACTATGGTCTCATGAGCCAAAAAAAAATCAAAATGGTATAGGAAAAATGTAGTTTTTATTTTTGTTAAAAATTGAATCGGTCTGTGGTGAAAAGTCGCTTTTTCACATCGGTATCGAACGTGTTTATAATACTCAGTTGTGGGTGTTCACTTATTGAAAACCGCTGATTTATTAAATTTAATCATCTACATTCAACTACAGAAATTAAATAGGTTATATTCTATAAGCTCAGCAGGCTGTGCTCAATAGGTGACCATTAATTTATAAGAACTAAAAACCGGAGTAACTTTTACGCTATTCAATTGTGATTTAAAAGTTTATTTAAAAAAAGTATATTTTAGTCCCCTCTAAACACCCTATTAGTATGGTCCATACGTAAGGGTTCACCCTGTATAAATAATACTTAATTATTTGTAGATTCGCGGATATGCAATACAAGCTCTACATAATAAATTTCGTTTTACAGCTGGTGGATTATTTATTGTAGACAATTCATTAATATATGCTGTATGTTTTATTTTACAATGTTTGTAAATTATTTAATTTTTCTAATCTTTTAGATTATTGGTTCGGTCTTAACCTTTCTTATGCTTCTTGCTGAATCAGATATTGATGCAAAATCAGAAACTCATAATTTTTAAACGTACACATTATCACTATAACTTATTTTAAAAGTTTAAATTTTGGTACTGTCTAAAATTTGGTACTGACTAAGGTAAGGTAAAAGTGAATTTTTCACCTCCTACGATGAAACAAAAAAGTAAAATCTAACCTTACTTATTTACAACAAATTGTAAAGTAAACTAATTATTTCTAAGCATTTTTTATGTTAAAAGTTAATTCTTTCATAATTTGTTTGTTACGTTTGAAATTAAATTAGCTTCTTTTTAGAAGTTAAAGTAAAATTTTTTTTTGACAATTGAACTTCAAGTAATTGGCAAGAGATGGCGCTTTCTCAAAATTTTCTATTTCAAGTTTTAATTAATCTTAACGTTTGAAGAAAAAATTAGATGATTAATGCTGAGTGAAAGTACTTTTTTTGGCTAGTCAATAGTTGGTAGCTCTACTGACTCGCCAGAAAAAAAGACACTTTTACTCCTTATAAAGCAATATACCTATACGTACTTTATTTAATGCTTTGAGTGCACAACAGCTATTTCATATTATAAATTATTAAAAGTAAAAATTATATACACTGTGTGACCAATAGGCCAGGAAACATCCGATTTTGCTTTCAATTAATTTGTAGAAAGCTGGATATGGCTTTAATCTCTTTATTTATATGTGAAAAGAGTTATTTGAAGTTTGCACCAATTTTCTGCTTGTGCTCGAAAGGGGGTGGCACAAAAACCTCGTAATTTTCGCACTTTTTTCATCTTCTTACGAATAACTTACAAACGACGGATTTTTAAGAAAATTTGCATCACACATAAATTAAAGTACATAAAATTCCACGTCTAATGGTTTTTTATTTCTAAAACTACGTAAAGTGGTATAGATGCTGCGAGAGTTCAAAAAATGTTTTTTTGCGTGTAGAAAAATATATTGTCTTTCATATTTTTTGAAATTTTGCAAATGTATTGGAAAAAGAAGATGTTCTCCGACTTTCCTGTTCCAGGCTTCATCAAAAACCTTGAATCGCTATCAAGAACTCACGCAATAAGGATCGCTAGGAGCTTTTATGTCTTCTCCCACTACAATCACGCAATTAGAGTGACGGGTCTTACTGACGATTTTTGTGTCAGCATCTCCTGCAGCTTGCTCGACAAGGATGTTTTCATCACCTAATTTCTGAATCAACATCGAAATGAGGTACAAAATTGGTACCTTGTTCTTAAGCTGATAAGCAAAAGTGGAGGCTACTTTTGATAAAAATCGTTGAAATTTGTACTGTATCACATTCAAAATAGAGGTATCTTCCATGTGATGCATTTTAAATTTCAAATATGAGGTACAAAATCCATAATACCCTATTGTTGATAATTTCCAAAAAATGGAAAAAACATTTTTTGAACTCTCACAGCATCTATACCACTTTACGTAGTTTTAGAAATAAAAAACCATTAGACGTGGAATTTTATGTACTTTAATTTATGTGTGATGCAAATTCTCTGAAAAATGCGTCGTTTGTGAGTTATTCGTAAGAAAATGAAAAAAGTGCGAAAATTACGAGGTTTTTGTGCCACCCCCCTTCGAGCACAAGCAGAAAATTGGTGCAAACTTCAAATAACTCTTTTTACATATAAATAAAGAGATTAAAGCCATTTCCAGCTTTCCACGAATTAATTGACGGCACAGCCTTATTTCGATCTTGGTTTCCTGGCCTACAAGTGACCATATCAATATAAAAGATAATTATTGTTTTATTTTCATCTATGGGTTTTCATAAACTGCAGTGCTAATTCCTGTTTTCAATACTTTATAAAATAAAAGCATTTTGTCATTTTGTTCTTTATTCTCTTATCTATAAAATTCGTTTTACAAAAAAGTGGAGTCTCTATTAGATCGGAAGTTATTAAATATTTTCGAGCACAAGAATTTGTAATCGAGCAATGGTTGGGTCTGAGATCTCTGACGCTTCCGCATGTAGAGCGCGCTGGGTGACTTGCGCTCGAAAATATTTAATAACTTCACATCTAATAGAGACTCCAGTTTTTTCTAAATGAGTTTTATAGATAAGAAAATAAGGAACAAAATGATATTTTTTCCAATTAATTCAAGTTGGGAGGCGAGCTAAAACTATTTAAACAATTAAATTGTTATTATGTTTCATTTGTTCACTATAAGGTAAAAATTTTTTAATAGACTTCGAAAGCTAATGTAATAAAGTGTAAAATAAAAATAAAAAGACATTGATCCAGCAAGTGATGGAAAATTCATATGTAAATATTTTCGGAAAATTTGCAAAAAATGACGCAATATAAAATCATTGTGCTTTTTTTAAATAAATGTACAATCGATTTCTAACCATGTAACTTCGACAAATAACCCATAAGGCACAATTTCCGTGAACAAAAAGCTTTTAAAATAATCCTTCCCACAAAATATCTTTTACTGTTTAAAAAATGGTAAATGAAAAATCGTGCAAAACTTCATTTGTTGTTTAATTCTGCAAGATGTAACAAAAGTAAACTTAAAAAATATGAAAATATAAGCTGAAGCCTTCAGCTTTGAATTCATATTTTTTTAAAATTTTATCGTTGTTCATCACGGAGTAAAACAGTTTTTTGTCCATCATAGCAATCGCCTGCTTAATATTATTTTTGAAAACAGCTCTTTTAAATCTCATTTTGTGAGAAAACCACTGCTCTAACATCGCATTTTGTAAACACAAAAGTTGTAGGAAATTCTATGATCTAAAAAATTTGTTAAGACTATTTTAGTATAATTTGCATTCACAAGGAGATGTAGACGAAACTACATTTTCCTCTGTTCTTTTCAAGATGGCGGCACGCGCACAAGCTCATCAAGGCCGAAAACTCGAATTTAATATTAGGAGACCAGTTTATAAAACATATTAAAAAATTGGAACTACCGGAATAATTATGGGCGAAAAATTCTTCTGAAAGATTATTCTTCAGTATAACGTACTACTCCACACCCTTTAATCGTAGAAATGTGTTCTATAACTTATTTAATAGATAATTTGATGCTTAATAAAATATTACTAAGCTACTTTTACGATTAAATGCAACCTAGTGGAGTAAATAGTGAAAAACTGCACTTGAGGGACTAAGATCCACAATATTGGAGGAAGCTCACACGGGATTCTTGGGGACTACTTTTAGTATGTCGTTTAGGACACCGAAGGCAACGGGTATACCAAATTTCAACTTGACTCTAACATATGCAAGGTAACCCTGATTTTAGGGTAATTTGCCTGTACTATATTAGTACAATTACATTTCAATTTTTATATTTTGAATATAATATAGAAAGGAGTATTTCTGTGTTCGAGATAATAGTTTTTGCTTTGAGTGATTGTTTATAAGTTATTAAATACTCAATCAAAATCATTGAACAGTTAGCCTCCAGCAGTTAAGTTGAAATTTAATGATTGGTATAAATAATTATTGTATAAATATATATAATGGAAAGTGTAAATTGTATTTCGTCTACAAAGTGCGTGGTAACAGTCAGTTCTGGTTATCGAAAATCCTGGTTACTGGAAATATTGTAGTTATTGTTATTACTTTACAAACATGGAAAATATTAACAATTTAACAGCAAGTCAAAGAGTACAGTATATAAACAAAGTTCGTCACTTTATGTCTATGATATGCGAATCAGTAAAATTGAATCACATTTTTTGCGAATTAGCTGGAGCTTTTCCCATTACACGCATTAACAACAAAGATCAAATTAACTTACAATTAAGTGGTCGGAATTTGATTTATTCGGCCACTTTTGTAATTTTTCATTTATTGATAATGGCGTTAACAACGTATCTGTTTTTACTCGAGGAAAATTTTACTTTTCCAAAAACTATTCCAATAGGCCTTATATTGAGTATTGGAAGTGGAATCATTTTGTTAATAATTCTAATTTATATTCAGCGAAAACCAACATACAGCATTTATAAAAAATTAGCTGAACAAGATTATATTTTGGCGACTATAAACGCACCAGTTCCTTACAACAGGATAAGAAATATATTGAAAAGACACATGTTATTTTTAGCAAGTGTGGGGACTCTCAAAATTTTGGTACTAATTAATCTTACTGAAATACCAATTTATATAAAAATCTATTATCTTATTTCCTCGTTTGTAATTTTTGCAAACACAACAAATGTGCTTATTTTATGGACTCAAATGAGCAACCGCTTCGAACATATCAATGATACTCTTCAAAGTTACAAATCTACAATAAATATGAGTCCTCATATGTTGGATAGTATACTGAAAAATATTTGCACGTTATGTAATTGTCAGTATGAATTACGACTAATAGCAAGGCATATGGAAAATTGTTTAAAATATACAATTTTAATTACTTTGGTAGTAGGCGAATTACTTGGATTCGGAATGTTCTACCTTACATACACTTTAATATTTAAACACTTTTTTACTCAGAGAATTCTTAAATTGTGCTTTTGTTCCCTATCTTTGCTGCTATATATTGTGCTAGCAATGCTGCCCATGTTACGCGCAGAACAACTCTATGAAAACGTAAGTTAAACTTGTAGCAATTGCTTGATATCCTTCAAATTTTGGTGAAAGGCTGTGTGTTATTCAATTTAAATGTGAGTTTTATTGATTTTCAACATTAATCGGCCACCTCCATCAAACAAAGTTTCATATACCCTCTATAAACAATTATCTGTATAAAATAGAGTTTATGCAGAATAGTTTCGTTTTCTTATTTCAAAGAGTTTTTCCGTTTTGAGCTCTAATCTTATTTATTTAACCTTTCATTTGCTGTTTTGAAGGATTTAAGCATTGTTGTTGTTTTCGAACGCGTGTTTGTCAATTAACCCCTACTATCTTGCTTCGTTTGGAACCAATTCCTTGATTACATTGTCATCTTGTTTAATTGTAGGTTAATAATTTCGGAACATCTATTCAAGAAATTGACAGGCTTATTGATAATAATGTGATTAAGAAAAAGGTAATAATTAAATTTTACATCTAAAGGCGGAGCCACACACATACACTCCGGCTTGGCCTGTGCACTGTGAAGACCGGCCTGCACGGCGACCGGAGCAAATCTGCATATGTAGAGGCCTGTGCATGCAAGCGTAGGGAAGCCGGAAGAAGCCTATGTTGTGGGTCTCCGTCTTTGTACTTGTATAGTATTATAAATAATTTATCAATTAGTAGGTTTTCATAGCTGCTTTATTGGTTGTGGTAGTGAAAAAAAAACACAAAAAAAGGTTACATTGAAGGTCTTCTTTATTGAGATCCTATTGTCATTGGTTTTTGACGTTTCGGCATTATTTTTCAGCCATTTTCATATATACTTTATTTTTACAATTTATTTTCTATATATACAGATTGAATAGTTTGAGTTAGCATATAGGAATATAATGTGTGGGAATAGATAAGATATATTTTTAAGTGATTACGAGAGAGAAAGAGTTATTTTTAGATAGGAAATAGGAGTGCATTTAATTCATAATCTAAATATTTTCGTTTAAATCAAGAACCATTTTTAAAATCTTCGCTTTAAAACACCAATAATAAAATTTAAATAAATTGTAAAAGTAAATCCTTATCACTTATCAAAAATTGCAGGCGTTTAATTCAAATTTGAAATTAAAAATTGACGCCTTCCTTCTAACTCTTTCTCTCTTGTAATCATTTAAAAATATTTCGTACTTGTTTCCACTTATTATAATTCCTATGTGCTAACTCGAACTATTCAACCTGTATATCTATATATATATATAAAATATAATAATAATACAAAAATAAAACAAATTATATAAAAAGTACAATTATACAATTTAGTGATGTCACACAGTATGTAATATTTATAATGGGTTCCCTTAAATATAAGAATAAGATGATGTATATGAAAATGGCTGAAAAATAATGCTGAAACGTCAAAAACCAATGACAATAGGATCTCAATAAAGAAGACCTTCAATGTAACCTTTTTTTGTGTTTTTTTTTCACTACCACAACCAATAAAGCAGCTATGAAAACCTACTAATTGATAAATCATTATTTTTGGTTATGATAAACAATATATAAGAATTATAAATAATACTTAATTTTTTGTAGATTCACGGATATGCAATACAAGTCCTTCATAATAAATTTCGTTTTACAGCTGGTGGATTATTTATTATCGACAATTCATTAATATATACTGTATGTTTTATTTTACAATGTTTGTAAGTTAATTAATTTTTCTATACTTCTAGATTACTGGTTCGGTCTTAACCTTTCTTATGCTTGTTGCTGAATCAGATATTGATGCAAAATCAGAAACTCATAATTTTTGAACGTACCCATTACCACTATAACTTATTTTTTCTTCATAACGTCAAAAAAAGCTAACATAAAAGTAAGGTTAAAGTTTTACTTTTACATACTAGGACGTAGAAGTGAACTCTTTACCTACTAGAATGTAAATGTAAATTCTCACCTTATTTATTTACAATAATTTTATTTATAAAATTATTGTATAATTTACAATAATTAATAAATAAACAATAATTAATAATAAACAATAATTTACAATAAATATTTCTAAGCATTTGTTCTTATAAAAAGTTAGTTAAAAAATTTTGTTTTATAATTTGTTCGTTACGTTTACTAATAATTAGCTTGTTGTTAAAACTTAAAGTAAGTTTTAAAAAATTTTGACAATTAAACTACAAGTAGTCCGAAGTTTCCCAGGAGAAAGATATGAGTAGAACCTTTAACTCGCCTTTCGATGCTATACAAAACAGTTATGAATTGAAAATAATTATTAAAATAATTCCCAAGAGATTGCGCTCTTTAAAATATTCTATTTTTAATTTTAATTACTTTTAGGGTTTGAAGAAAAAATTAAATGTTTCACGCGGAGTAAGAGTACTTTTTTTGCTAGTCAATTGTAGGCAGCTCTACCGACTCGCCGAAAAAAGGTGACACTTTTCCGTTTTCCTCCTTATTAAACAATATGCCTACCTACTATATTTAATGTTTTGAGTGTGCAACAGATATTTCATAAAAAGTACTAAAAATAAAAATTGTATGCACAGTGTGACCATAAATTCAAAATAAAAGACAATTGTTTTATTTTCATCTATTGGTTTTTACAAACTGAAGTGCCAATTCCTGTTTTTAAAACTAGGTATGTGGTAGAAGTAGTTCACTAAAGTACGATTTTTATAACTATACCGGCACGTGACTTTTCGACTACTCAATAAATAACTTACGTTTAACATATTTGTAGTACTAACCCTGAGTCCTATAAAGCTCTGGATTAGCTTAATTCGACAACTAACCTTAAAATGGAACTTTGTATTTGTTCTTCCGACTGTTACTGCCTTTACTATAACACTTTACTGTCGAATTACAATTAATTTAACCTTCTCACAGCTGTTTTTGACAAAACAGTATTGATTACTATTAAATAAACAGTTCCATTTTGAGGTTAGTTGTCGAACTAAGCTAATCCAAGCTTTATAGGACTCAGGGTTAGGGTAAGCAAACAGACCCACCAGCTTTATTAGTGAGCTGAGGCAGCGTGACCAGTGCTGTCATAGATTTTGAAGTACACTACGAGTTAAAAGTATTTCAGTCGCTAAATTTGACAAGTAACTGTCACTAAATTTGAATATAGGTTAATATTAAGAGATTGACTTACTTTTCAAAGGTTTTATCATAACCTAAAATAAAGGTTGGTGCGTTAATATTGCGGACTAGTGTATAAGTAACAAATGATTTGCAGAACTTTCAAAGCGATTTATAATAATATGAAAATATTTTTACTTGTTAATACACATCTAAAATGGTCTTACGAGTAAGTCAAACTTTGAGATGGTATTTTTAAACTTAATCACAGGTTAGGATGAACTTAGACCTACAGTGACTGAGGACTTTTTACTAGGGGGCAGCATATTTAGTCTGCTAAAATTATTAGTGATTGTTAATAATTCTATTAGAACTGTTGGGGCGCCATTGCAATACATTATTACAATTACATTTCAATTTTTACATTTTAAATAATATAGCAAACGAGTAATTTTCTCTTGTAGTTAACAGTTTTTGTTTTGAGTGATTGTTTATAAATTATTAAATATTCAATCATCATCATTGAACAGTTCGTCTTCAGCAGGTGTTAGAATTTAATGATAGATTTAAAATATTATTGTATAAATATGTAATGGAAAGAGTAAAGTGTATTTCGTCTACTAGTGTGTGTGGTTAGTCAGTTCAGGTTATTATTGTGGTTAATAGAAATATAGGAGCTAGTTGACACTTTTAAAAAATGGAAAATATTAACAATTTAACAGCAAGTCAAAGAATACAGTATATAAACAAATTTCGACACTTTATGTCTATGATATGCGAATCGGTAAAATTGGATCACATTTTTTGCGAAATAGCTGGAGTTTTCCCCATTACACGTATAAAGAACAAAGATCAAATTAACTTACAATTAAGTGGTCGAAATTTTATTTATTCGGGCCCTTTTGTGATTGTTCATTTATCGATAATGGCGTTAACGACGTTTCTGCTTTTACTAGACGATGATTTTACTTTTCCTAAGACTCATATTGATTACAGAAAGTGTAATCTTATATCTTAATAATTATAATAATTTTTTTAATTTAATTTTTGTTTTGGTTTAGATTAATTATTTATATTTTAGAGTTTTAATAACCAAATTAAATATATAATATAAGTGAAACGTAAAAAATAAAATAAATAAATAAAAATTTGGTTATTAAAACTCTAAAATATAAATAATAAATATAATTTACATTAAGCGTAAACCAAAATACACCTTTTATAAAAAATTAGCTAAACAAGATTATATTTTGACTACTATAAACACGCCAGTTAGCGCGGGGATATTAATATGATAATTTTTTTTTCAAACACAAAGCCAATCATATTTTACAATTTTCAGTCACATGTTCATTTTTACCCAATCACATAAAACTTTAACTGACAATCACCCTAGGGTAATTTTCAATTGCTCTGCCGACGCGATATCGTATAAAATTTAACGAATTGTCACTTTTGACGTTAAATTTAAATTTTAAAAAAATTATCTCGTTGAATATCCCTCGGGCATTGATGAATCCTCATAATTTTGTCTATCTTTCAAGTACATTTTTTTGGAAAAACAGCCCTCCGCTTCGCGTCGGGGTGTTTTTAAAAATGTACTTTCAAGATAATATGACAAAATTATTTCGGTTGTTATCAATGCTCTAGGGTTATTACAGTTGAAAATCGTCAGTAACTCGGACAAATTTACATGAGGCAGTTATCAGTGGGAATGTGTTCCTTATACCCATATGTATAACATACTAAAAGTCCCCTATCATAGGGGTGCCGGAACCCCCCCAAATTTGGCTGTCATTTTTAAATTTTTAACATTTTAATTTTTTTCTGGCTTACGGTTACGTTGACGAAATTTTTGAAAGACATGGAATTTATGCAGAATTAAAATGCGAACAAAATGATGTATTTAAATGTTTAAATAGTTAAAGTGGTTGCAAAGAGGCATTACTTTTAATGATTTTGGGAAAAGTTAAATAACAGCAATTTTTTTTTCTTACTTGGTCGAAAACATCACTGTGCGTGTGCAGATGAAATATTTCATCCCAATTGTGACCGAAAGGCACTTTTTCTTCGACTTTAGTGTAAAATTTTGAGTTTTTATCTTCTACGTTCACTATTGTGTGAATAACTTTGCTTCTGTTGGTCGGATCAGGGGGAAAAACAACTCATTATGTTTGTACTGAGTTTCTCTTTAAAAATGGCTAGGTTAAACAAGAAATAAGGCCAAGGAAATGTATGAAAATGTGTGAAATGTACCTATGTAAGAAAATTATGAAAATTGTCAATAAGTTGAACCACCTTAGGTCAAATTTACATGAGGCAGTTATCAGTGGGAATGTGTTCCTTATACGCATATGTATAACATACTAAAAGTCCTCTATCATAGGGGTGCCGGAACCCCCCCAAATTTGGCCGACATATCTAAATTATTACACTTTAATTTTTTTCTCTTTAACGGTTAGGTTTACAAAATTATTGAATCATCAAAATTTTATGTAAAATTAAATACAAACAATGATGCATGTAAAAATGTTTAAATAGTGAACATAGTTGCAAAAAAAGCATAATTTTTCATGATTTTGAGAAGAGTTCGACAACAACAATTTTTTTTCTTAATAGTTCGAAAATATCGCGGTGCGTGTGTGGATAAAATATCTCAATCTAAGTTTGACCAGAAGGCACCTTTTCTTCGTCTTTAGTGTAAAATTTTGAGTTTTCAATTATCGGTTCACTAAAAAATGTCTTTCGGTGAATATTGGGTTGGGATATTTTATCCACATACGCACAGTGACCTTTTCGACCGATTAAGATAAAAAAATAGACTAAACTCTTCCCAAAATAAATTAAAACTATGCTTCTTTGCTACCTATTTTACTGATTAAACATTTAAATACACCATTTTGTACGTATTTAAATTCTGCATAAATAAACTCTCTTGCAAAAATTTCGTAAGCCTAACCAGTTAGTAAAAAACATTAAAATGGGAAAATTTTAAAAGTGACAGCCAAATTTGGGGGTGTTCCGGCACCCCTATGATAGGGGACTTTTAGTATGTTATACATATGGGTATAAGGAACACATTCCCACTGATAACTGCCTCATGTAAATTTGTCCTAGTAAAAAACGTAACTTCCCCGAGCTAAGTTCTTTACAAAAGGATAAGAAATTCAGTGAAAAAATGTATAGTATGTTGGAAAGTATATTGAAAAATATTTGTACGTTATGTAATTGTCAGTATGAGTTACGATTAATGGCAAGGCATATGGAAAATTGTTTGAAATATCAAATTTTAATTACTTTGGTAGTAGGCGAATTACTTGGATTCGGAGCAATGCAATGTTCCTAACATAAACTTTAGTATTTAAACACTATTTTACTCAGAGAATTCTAAAATTGTGCTCTTGTTCTCTTTCTATGTCGTTAAATATTGTGCTAGCAACACTGCCCTTGTTACGCGCAGAACAACTCTATGAAGAGGTAAGTAAAAATTGAAGCAGTTACTTGATAATCTTCAAATGCTAGTGAAACACTGTGGGTTATTCTATTCAAATATTAATTTTAAAGATTTACGTCATGTATTGACCACTTCCATCGAATAATGCTCTATACAGGGTGAGTCGGGAGGATCGCACCAAACGCCAGGGGCGTATCTTACACGTAAATATAAGAGGAAAAAACCCAAAAGTTGTAGTCCGATTTTTATTTGTTTTCAAGATCAGCGTTTTCACAAAATAACTTGCATCCATCGTGCAGTTGTGCTGATACTGCATGCGTATTTTACTGTTTGCGGGAACATCGTCTAACAGTCCTTGTAAATCATTTTGTAAGAATTCTAAATATTTATCTCCTCTTAGGCGAAACTATAGACGATATCACATCACACGTTTCCGAAAAACGATGCTAAAAATTTGTTTCGACTTTTATGTGAAGATTTTCGTCGAACCATAAGTGGGAGTTGCGGGTATTGTTAAAGTCATCATGGGTGAATTTGGTTTCATTGTTATACAGTATGTTCTTCTAAGTTAATGAAATTAATTTATCAAATATTTCAACTTTTAAGACGCTGTAACTCGAATACCAATAAAAATCGGACTACAACTTCTGGGTTTTTTCGTCTCATATTTACGTGTAAAATACACTCCTGGCGTTTGGTGCGGTCCTCCCGACTCACCCTGTATAACCTGCAAAACTATACAGAACCGTACAAATCCTTGTATAAAATGAAGTTCATGCAGAAAGAAAAGCTTTTTCATTTTAAGAGTTTTGTCATTTTGATCTCTAATGTTATTTAGCAGTTCTGGTGCTTTTTTAAAGAATTTAAGTGTTGCCATTGTTATCTACAGCGTCTTTGTTAGTTCACGCCTCCCTCTCTTGCTTCGTTTGGAACCTAGGTATTCTTTTTTACAATGTCTTCTTGTTTAATTGTAGGTTAATAACTTCGGAACATCTATTCAAGAAATTGACAGGCTTATTGATGATAATTTGATTAAGAAAAAGGTAAAAATTTCATTTTAGGTATATCCACAGTGTAAATACAAACCAGTCATTTTACTCGGCCAAAATCTTGTAACATAAACTTCTTAGCGAATTTCTACTCCTAGCCGAATCCGTTGTAGCATTAGTCTAAAAATTCAAATTGTTTATACCGTGTATTGGTGTATTTAAATAACGCGCTCGTAATAATTCCACCTACTCCGCCCAATTTGACTCTCAGTATAATGCGCTCCTGCAATAGCTGCTACAAGCTTTTCAATGTTAAATCAGCGAAACGAGCGACTGGTTTGTGTATAGACTGTGGTATATCTAAAGGCGGAGCCACACACACACACGTACACTGCGGCCTGGCCTGTGCTGTGCATGTCGACCTACACGGCTAGCGGAGCGAACCTGCGTAATATAGAGAGACCTGTGCATAAACTTATTATGTTATAACCAACCTAACTTATAAGTTAGGATGCAGTTGTATTAGTACGAGCGTGATAGTTCGTCTTACTTCGTTTCTAAGCTGATCGTTACAATGTTTAGAATAACAAAAGGTGTTGGGGACAAATTTGTATGTAGATAACGATGTCCATCTAGTTTATTGGTCTGATGCGCCAAAATTACGGATATAGAAAAAGTCCTTCTTCGCCTTTCTTTCTTGTTCTTCTACTATAATTTCATAACCATTAACAACCATACTATTATTGGTATGAACCTTTTTTAAATTTTTAATTATCAGACTGGCTTCAGAACGGTTTCTGTGGTGACTGATCGCGCAGCATTGACTTGCTGTATTCTATTTTGAAAGAAGTTTCCAGTTTTGAAAACGTTTGGATGTAGACCACCTGTTAAATTCTCTCGTCTAACGTGCTTCATGAAATATAATATGCGTTTTGCACGGTAAAGGGTTTAAACGTAGAGATGTGTCGGATACCGAATACCGGATAATGGACGGATAGTAAATGTTACCGGATACCGGATAATAAATGCCGGATATCCGGCCGGATATTTTTATTTATTGATTGATTTACTTATATTTATTGAACAATACAACTATTTCCTGAAATTTTTTAACATACATTTATTAAGGTGCCTTTCTGCCTTTACACAACTTAATTCTTATAAACTAGAAATTCTTTGTATTTCATCTAGACTTTAGTTATATCATTACCGCTCCTGCAATGTTTATTCAATATGTATTATTTTATTCAAAGGAAATGAAACATGAAACGTCTCACCTCTCACATTCGACAACAAGCGTTTAAAATCATTTATAATTCGATAGCAAAATAATTTATCTTATCCAAGTTTTGAGAAGGCGTTAAAAATAATAGTAAAGATAACATAGAAGAAGAAGCCCGAATTTTAATTTTAATATTTTTAATTTTTCTTTAATACCGGTATCCGGCCGATATCAGCCGGATACCGGTTACTTCATTATCCGGCATAGCCGGTTATCCGGTTACTTCATTATCCGGCATAGCCGGTTATCCGGTATCACCGGTCACTGAAATAACCGGCCGGATACTCGGCACATCTCTAGTTTCAAGTCTTTTTTTTTCAAATTTATCTTCTAATCTAGCTTAGATAAACGTTATGTTCGGATACCTAGATTAGTGTCGTGTATTGTAAGGGTCGTGTATTGCCAGATCTTTGAAGCTATTTAGGCAGTTTTAGAGAATTACTGATACGTTTTTAAAATGATCTGACTATCAGAGAGAATTCTGACGAGTTGTTGGTCTGTTGGTGCATGTGCTATTTAAAAATCTATTCAAAATAGTCAAAACCATTGAAAACAAAGGTACATGATGTTTTCGTTCTAAAAAGTTGTAGCGGATGCTCTTCTTAGAACTAATTATTGTACCTACAAATAGGAAAAATACATTTCTCTAACTTCGACTCCATTTGCTTAATTGCACAATTTTTTGTTATTACTTTGAACCACTCAGTTTAGTTAATTTTTCCCTAACTATAAAAACTTTAATTAAAAATGATATTTTAAAAATTTTAAATTAAATTTTCACCAAATAGTAATAAAAATATACATGCATAGTTAATTTTTCACTTAATGGCATGTAAATAACCGACAGTTTTAAAGTGCATTTTTCGCTTATGTTGGAAAAAAGTCTAATAAAGTAGAGCACAAAAAAACTAACACTTTCATTTTTCTACAGTAAAAACCTTTTAAAGAGTTTCCTGCAACGCTTTTTAGCTGCCTATTGTTTATATCAAAACATTTAAAATCTAACTAAAACTTTGAAATGTTAATTTCCAACTACTGAAAAAGAAGAAAAATGTTTTTAAAAGGTATGTAATTAACTTTAAATACATTTTCTCTTTTAACTAAAAGTTTAAATGCATTTTAAACTAAGTACTTCTTCCTCTTATATAAACTAACCCCTTATAACTATATGTATGTAGCTAGCAAAACGTAGTTTTATATGAGATTAACTTGTTCGGGGGGATAATAAGTTAACGGAGATATAGAAGGAATGAAGTGCTGAGGTTCTCAAATTGAATTGCTCGAGCTCGTTTTGAAGTTTCCAGATATGCTTTAACATTAACCTATAGATATTATCAAAACTGCATAGTCGGCAAAATAGCCTTTCAAGATTAAATAAATTCAATTGCGTAAAATGTAAAGATCTAAGTAAGTTGCGGTAAAATGTTTGTACACTGTACGTTTAATAGCATTTTTGTATAATGTTGCAATGAGCTTTTAAAACTTTTATTGCTTACCAAAATGTTTTAAAAGTTAACAGATAATAATAAATGTTTATTATTTTCTTATTTCATAAATATTTATTAATTTGTTTTACTTATTCAACAAAGACCTCCGGATTAAAAGCCTAATATCATCTATTTTTAAATTTTTAGGAATTACAAAATAGCCACCCTCGTTTATAAATTTTGTATCTCACCATGCGTAATTGCATAAGCACTGTGAGGAATAATATATGGTATTTAGTAATTTTTTTGGGATACGCAGAGCAAGGCCTCATACTGAACCGAACACACCTATAGTCAACGTTAAAAAAAACATTCCTAGAGGAATACAAAATCCTCACACTCGGTATAAAATACAGTATTCTCTTTAGATATTACCCTCTTTTAGCTATTTGGTGAACAAGATTCAAAAACTGTTTCTCAAAAAGCTGTAGCAAAGATGTTCTAATGGCCAAAGCCTAAAGGTCGAAAAAATACAAAGAAGACCTGCAAGACATGCTAAGCCAGCTGAAACTAAGCTTTTGCTTCAATGTTCAACGTACCATCTCCAAGCACTTGTGCCTAACGCATCAGTTCTCCACCTGACTTGTAGGACGTACTCAAGGATTCTGGTCGTGGTGGAGCGCTTATTATGACAATGTCGAATCAAAATGCACCCACACGGACCCTCTTATGGATGTTAGAGCTAGACATTGGCAGAGAACTTGTTCACTTCTCTCGTCTTTTAAGCAGCAGTCTATAAGTCTATAAAAACGACGGTTGTGAGACACAGCACAGCATTGAGTCATCCACGATAACCTGGGTAGAATCAATGCTAGAAAGTCGAATAATAACGCATTCCTTAAGAGGAGAAGAGACTTCGATGAACACTGCAAGGGGATGCTCATTAAAGTGGGTTTTTATGACCCCTGCATGTTTGGGTATAACAGAGGTTATGAGCATAATCCCAACTATAACTATAAAGGCGCTTTTAGACCTACCACTCCTTCACCTACCGGTGAAGATGGGGGTCTTCAAACCGCCATAAAAAGTGCACAGAGCAAGATATTCAAACAAGTCACCTAAATATTCTGGACTTTCTACAGCCAGAATTGTTTTAAAAAGCCTTGGATATCATTCCAAGAGTGTTAGACTTGTAGACACCGTTCGAGGTGGTCATTCAGGACCACAACACAGCTAGAAGTCAATCAATACAACTGGAACAAAACTCCTCCATCTGGTATTCAGATGGATCTAAAACTAAACAGAGAACAGGTATAGGTCTATATGGCCCAAAATATAGGACATAAATAGCATTAGAAACCTACCTCACAATTATGCAAGCTGAAACTCTTGCAATAGATCTATAGATCTACCCGAAAATATCTACGAAGGAATTTAAAAGACAAAAAAGTCTACATAATGTCTGACAGTCAAGCTGCAATAAAAGCACTTAAATCCAATAGATTTGAGTCCTTATCCACTTGGGATTGCAGACAATCCTTCAAAACTCTGGCAAGGGACAACAAAGTTGCCTTTCACTGGGTACCAGGTCACGAGGGAATTGATGAAATAGCTGACGAATTAGCTAGAACAGGCTCAAACGCCCTCCCGATCAGACCCGAACCATCTGTAGACTATTTGGAACACATAGAAGGGCGGAGATCCAAAAATGGAAGAGCCCAAAAATTCTTACTAGAACAACGCACCAGAACGAAGAGAGTCGAAAAAATTCATTGAGTAGTCGACCACGAATGCTAAAAAGCTTCTTTATTATCAAAGAACGAAATCAGACTCATCACGGGTACCCAGCGAGGTACCATATGAAGAAACTGAGACTAAAAGATATTGACATATTATGCAGACTCTGTGAATTGAACATGAAATCCGCCGAACACATTCTCTGAAATTGCGATGCATTGGCTCGGTTTAGACTGAAACACTTAGGGGGGGGGGGGGGGGCTCAATTGACGCCTAAGGAAGTGAAAAAGCAAACTTCTCAGGGACATTCTATGCTTCGCTGACAAGATTCAATTCCTGAGAACGAAACTACTAGTAGGGTTATGAACAAAAGATCAACACTGGTCGCAGTTCCGTAAGGCTTAGAAGACAATCGACTCCTGAGTACAATACAATACAAGCAGCAGCCACGACAACGTACAGGGATTGTCTGCATAGAGTTTGAGTAATTTTGACTTGCACAGAAAAATGGTAGTTTGTGTACTACTCGACCACTGCTAGTCGCTCATTTTAATAACAATTTTAAAGTCTACAGATTAATTTTGTTAGTAGAACTTGAATCCATTTAAAAAGAAAAATATGTGAGGAAAACTTTGGAAAAACTTTATACTTACATACCACATACCTACGTAAAAGTAAGTTCAAAATGTCAATTTTTAAATCTAGTTAATGCGGCGTTTACATTTATCAAGTTACTTGAAGCAAGTCGACTTGAAGCCAGTGACTTGAAGCGAATTTTGAGTAGCCGCACTACTCTGCGGCCACGGCAAAATGCGGCGTTTACATTTATCAAGTTACTTGAAGCAAGTCGACTTGAAGCCAGCGACTTGAAAGTGGTTGACAAATGTAAACAGTGTTTCAAGTAGTATCAAGTGAAGCTTGAATTCTAGTTTTCACTTGAATTCAATAATCAAGTGAAGTAGACGACCCGTCTACTTTTCTTGAAACTTGAATGAAGAAAAGAATTTCAAACAAACACAATGTTCCTCAAAAATTTTAAGTAGTAATAAATATAACAATACCAGTAGGGATTTGACAGGATAGTGATGTATTTATTACAAACACATGTTTGAAAGCAATACTTCGAATGATCGGCCCGTTTGTATCCCTTCCGGTCATATACTCATATTTTTAATTTTGTTCTACATACATCTTGTCTAATTATTTCAAGAAATTAATCTACAAATTAAATGAAGGGGGGCATTTCAATGGCATAAATATAGATATTGTGAGGAATAAAATGAAGATGATAAAAACAATTTATTATATAAGCATAATTAAAACATCAAAGTACTCTGGCAGTACCATAAAGCTTGTTATTGACACCCTTAGAATACTCCACAGGTAGCAAAGCGGGTATCTCTTGCAATTGGTGATGGCTCGTATTTAAACATTTTTGTTACCGTTTTTAGTAAACTGAATTGTGGTGTATTTGTGATTTTTCTGTGATTATTTTTAAATATGTTCTGACCATGGGAAGAAACCTTTGCGCTAGTATAAAAAAACTTAAAAATTGCTTTTTAAAAATCTAAAAATCATAAATAAATAATTTAAAATTTAGTCCGGCTCTGTTTCTTTGCTTATACTTTCACCAGCTTTGTGTACTTATCGGCTTATAATTTAGGATACTCAGGTAAATTTTTTTATGGCTTTTCATTTATGTCTACCAGTACTATACAAAAGGTACATTTGAAAGGATTAAAAAGGGTAAAATGGTAAAAGGTGTAATAAAAAGTAATTGACCATTGAAGTGCCGACAGACCACATGTGAGATTTTAAAAAAGAGGGTCAAAACATTAAATCTTCAATATTATGAATAAATTAAAATAGGTAAACCCAGTGGCGTAAATAATTTTTCTATCAAAATATTGTATAAAAAAGGTATAACTGCACTGACTGACTGCTTTCTGCGTTACCCCATTTGGCGCCATTTTATTATTTACTAGAATCCAGTAAACAAAATAAAACGCCGCATATTTGTGCGCAAGACGATGCAAATGATTTCAAGTTTCAAGAAAAGTAGACCGATCGTCTACTTGCCTTGACTATTGAATTCAAGTGAAAACTAGAATTCAAGCTTCACTTGATACTACTTGAAACACTGTTTACATTTGTCAACCACTTTCAAGTCGCTGGCTTCAAGTCGACTTGCTTCAAGTAACTTGATAAATGTAAACGCCGCATAAGTGATGGATAGAGAATTTATTTAAAATTTCAGACTACCCTTAAATAATAATATCAAGAGAAAATTTTAGTAACCACCAAAAATTGAAAGATCAAATAAAAAGAAGTTGTTGAAAAAAATAAGAACAGTGAATTTAATTACACTTTTAAATTTAATTTAGTATGTAATTTAAAAAAAATAAAATTTGAGTTTTTCATTTTGAAAATTAAACAAAATTAGTGTAAGAAATTAGATTTCGTTATAAGTCCTGGAGCCCTTAACAGAAAAATGGGGTGATCGTATTCAGGCCCATCTTTTGGAAATAAGCTATTTGAGTGCCAGCGAACACGAAAATCTGGTTGGCTTCCACAGGCAGTGGCTTAAGGCCTCAAGATCCTTCAATGAAATTCTTAAAGAAGGAAAAAGTAAGAAATATGACAGCATTCGGGATGCAACTTTGACATTTTATCATTCTTATAAAAAAATCGACCAAAAAAATTGGCTACTCTCTACAATGTCTCTGAGAGCGTGACAGAGCTGGACTGAAATTAACGTCTTTATGCTACACACCCGCAAACATTACCTCGTGACTCATAAACGGTATTTCGGTTGTCCACTGGCAAAGTAACTACTTTTTACATAAAAAGTAAGATTTTACTTTGCCATCCCTCTCAGGTGGGTTTTCCGCCTTCCTCACCAATTAGAAATTTATTATTAACAGCCCTGAGGCCTTAAGCCACTGCCTGTGGAATCCAACCAGATTTTCGTGTTCGCTGGTACTCAAATAGCTTATTCCCAAAAGATGGGCCTGAATACGATCACCCCGTTTTTTCTGTTACCGGCCCCAGGACTATTACGTTTAATTGAACGTTTTAAAATTTTCTTTTTGTTTGCTTCGATAACAAAAGGCAGAAATAAAGTACTTTTGACATCCGTGCTCAACTTTCAAGGGAACAGTTGCATGGTGTAAAGTAAAATTATAGACTAGGCACGTTTCGAGAAACAGCTCTCCTTAACTATGCAAGCGGCAATTCAATTTCAAATAACATCTTGGCAACCGATGTTTTCCAAATATTTTGACCTCTCTGAATCCAAAAATTTCGGTTGACCGAAATCTTAACCGGAAGTGCGATATTCAAGATTGCGACCAAAATGTCGGCTTTATTATTTTTATTTTGTTTTGATAAATTAATTATTATGTTAATCAGGTAAAATATATTGACTTTGATAGATGACATATGCAGTACAATTTTATTAGAGGTAGAATTAACCTAAGATTACTTTTTAATGACCTACAATCAGGAAAGGTATATCCTATGTCGTAAAAACAGTCCAAATATTTATTTATTCGTATTTATTTATTTTAAATAGGTTAATTATTATGGAGACTAGGACAAATATTTTGATTAGCTCGGATAGATAATTTTATGGTCTACAATTTGTATTAAAGGTAAAATTACCGTAAGGTCGCTCCTTAAGTAGCTAAAGTCGCGAAAGATACAACATGTTTTCAAAATACGGATGGGATTCTTTAATTATTAGCGTATTGATACGCACACTAAACTACTTACTCCCTACCCCTCTTCCACAAACTTTTAGAAATTGATTGGAGAAGGGTAAAGAGTAGGTAGCTTAGCGTAGCGTAGCATACGCTAATAATCACAGTATCCCAGCCCAGGAAGACAAAGAGTTTTATATATGGCGGACGTTATGGACATTGTTCTTTTCTCTCATGATGTTTTAGATATGCAGCCGGAATGGATTCTTTTGCTTACTTTATATTATTTTACCATCATGAATAAAAATGTAGGTTTCATTTAGAATTTCAAACTCAAGAAGAATTTTATATTCAAAGTTAATTTTCTTTAAGTATTTTAAAGTTTCTACCTACTTCATTTATGCTTTTATTAACTCTGTATACTTAGTAAATTGTTAGGAGTAAACGTAAAGTTATAAGTTGATGAAATTTTCAAGAAATAACAATTTTATTTGATTAAGCTTACTTTAAGAGGGATGCGTATAGGTATATTAAGTAAACTGTAAGTTTCCCCATCACTAGTCTCATTTGAATATCACCTACTGGAGGAGTGTATTAATGATGCTTTCAGTAAATAAGAGAATGAGTTGATTTCACCTAGTTTATCCTGACATGCCTACACTAACCAAGCCTCCAGAAATCTGGACTTTGTTTAAATTTTGTACCAATTTGTAACACCGAAAACTGGGTGTTGTATTAAATCTCTCTATGTGTCGCTCAGTTGGAGACTGAGGGATTCGTAGCAAGAAATAAAATACACTATAGATGGAATAAAAAAATAAAGTATTTATTACATAATACACACGTATAAAATAAAAAAAACCTTTTTTAAGAAACAAAAATATCAATAGGTTAACCAACCAAATACAAAGCTCTTACATTATAACTCAGTCCTCTCCTCAAGACCCATAAGACCCGTTAGGAAAGACCACCTGGCCTGGAAGACACGGGAAGAATGAGCGTATCCCCAGACTACCAGACCTGTCCTCAAGCCCTCAAGGCCTATGAGACCTTTAAGGAGAGACCACCTGACTTGGAAGACATAGGCAAGATATGGGCATATGGGTAATTCCTCTTATAAGACCTATTCAGACCTTCAAGGACATATCACTACACCTGGATGAACCAGGACACATGCGTTTGCTGAAAGCAAGGGAAAAAATCACAAATCAATAACTATATTCAATTAATTAGTTTAACACGAGGTAAAATTACGCAGAGAGAAAATTG
The DNA here is from genome assembly GCA_963924605.1 of Malthinus seriepunctatus. Classification (NCBI taxonomy): domain Eukaryota; kingdom Metazoa; phylum Arthropoda; class Insecta; order Coleoptera; family Cantharidae; genus Malthinus; species Malthinus seriepunctatus. The sequence continues at coordinate 14,635,552 of OZ004601.1, read as the reverse complement.
ACACTGAACGCGCTCCCGCTTACCACGATGGCCAAATGAGAAGTCCCTTATCAAAATGGAGTAGGACTTTATATTGGAAATCCGGCGACCAACTCGGATTCACTCGACAACCAATAAGAATACAGTCAAATAAATTGAACACACGAGCAACTATCAATTAATTGTTATAAATTAAAGTAAAAACATTTTATATAGCGCGAGCTCGAGGATAAAAGTCTATACTTAATTAAAAAGTTTAGATAATTAATGAACTGATAGGGTTAAACTAATTTATAAAGGAGTAAAAATGACAACATAGTTACACTAAAAGTGAAAAATAACGGAAGCTCTAGCTCTTATGGTTGCCTAGTTACAAAGAATTCAGTTGGTATCTGTTATAACGCTGATACAAAAATTAAAGTTAGTTAATTTTGGTCCAATCTTCTCGAGATTACTCTCAAGTGACACTTCTTGAATAGCTGAACACAGGTATCTAAAAATTATCTTTATTTTAATCTCAGAGACGGAGCTAGAAGAAAACTAAAGAAAGCAAAAAAATGACAAGTATAGCTGCTTTGAACGATACAAAATTTCCAGGATGCTGTAAAATTGTACAGTATTCTGGTCCAGCATCCACCTAAAATTCAGCATCGTTACAAATTTACAAACTTTTTTTGCAACACGAATTTCTTAGTGTTAAAGAACAAACACGATACATGACAGAGTTACAGATGAATCGTTGAGGCAGTTAAAGTAGAGAAAGTTAAGGTTTTAAGAGCCCACGGTTACCAAAGCTAGGTTGCAACACACTCCATGTACAGTCAGCCTCACAATTATTGGCAACCCTGCTATAATTCTAGCACAAATTGTGGATGCAACCTTCATAAAATCTCCTTCCTAAATTGAGGGGTAACTTTATTTTGCCAACAAGTAGTAAATCAACAACCCCCCTTCTATCTCTTGGCTGTTGTTGGCTAATAACCACCTTGTCGTATAGCCACAGTGGCCAATAATTGTGAGGCTGACTGTGTACTCCACGACTGAGGATGAAATGAAAATGGGCAACAATGCTCTGGTCATCACACATCACTGGATTAGGGGAAAAAACTGAAGCTAGCACCGGAAAAGATGGAAGCGATGCTAACTATTGTAAGCAAGATGCGTGTAGGTGTGGGTAAAAAATCATTCATCTTGTATAAGCTGCTGAAAGAGCAAATGGTGAAAATAAGGAACATTAGTGAAGCTGCAGTGTCGTCTGATTGTCGTATGTGTTATCCATAAGGCGAAAAGTGTTAAAAAAGCCTTGTCCAGTACAAAATACTATGACACTATGAGTACCTATAAATAAAGATAAAGGTGAGAATACGTAGGAGCTGTGGAAAGATATTGTTAGATGGGGAAAAATTATAGGCAGAATGATATCAGTGGACCTGATGGTAGATGTTTAGAACAAAACAATAGCTTAGCAACAAGGGGGTATCACAATAACAACTACTGTACTCTATACAGAGACGTATAGAGTACACAGAGAAGCACAGAGCCTTATCCGACATAGGTACTGAAGTTTCACGCAGTTTTTTTGCTATGTCTTTTGCTAGATGATTTGCCATCTCATTGGCTTCAGTAGGTAAGTGATTATTCTGTCACCTTAGTGATTATTAGCGAGTAGCCTTATTACCTTTTTTCTGTTTCTTGGTGGTAGAGTTTAGTAGAGTTTAGACTCAGCAGTATAATCTCTTAGAGCTTTACGAGTTGGTTTTGGCTGTTAGAAGACATTCTGACTACGATTGGCCTTTTCGAGTCTATATTTCTCCTTTATTCTGAGTGGTAATGAAGAAAGAGATGGTTCATGCGTTAAGACTTCACGGTGGTCAAAGCTGGATTGGGATTGTCTGGAGTATTAAAGCAAATTTAATGTAAAAAGCTGCTTTGTTGTAACCGGGCATCGAATCATATACTTTCTCTTAAAGGGGAACCCCCACGTCACTTAAAATGTTTTAGAAAAGAGATAATATAATTAAAATTTTAGTTATTATTCCACTCAATGTTTGAAGTTAAAATAATACGTTGTATAAGAGGGTGAACTATCTGTGTCGAACAATTTTAGAATAATTTCATCAGAACAGAACCGATGATAGTATTACGTCTGTCGCAAGGAGTTTATGTAAATAGGTTTTGTGGAAAATAAACCGCTTTATTAAGAGGATTTACCTGTTTGCCGTGGTAAAGTTTTGCTGCGGTTTATTCAAGGTTCTCTAAAGTGTTAACTTCAAACTTCTTTAATTATTACGCTAGTAAAGCGTTCTTACGAAATGAATAATCGAATCTAGTATGAATTTGAAAACTATTCAAGTGCTTATCTTTATTGAAAGCTCTTTTTTTTTGTTTTATGTTGAGCTAATGCTGTGGTTAATAAAAGGGTTTAGTTAATAGTAGTAGTTGTATACCCTTATCTATTACTAAAGTACTTAACTGATTAGATGGTCTCATCAGTAATCATCACGGTGACTATGTTTTAGTGTCGAGATAATGTTGGTGTGTTGCAAGTTTGCTAGTTAACAAAGCCGAGCTAACAAGGATTTAAACTAAGGGTTTTGAAAGTGTCTTCGTTGAACGTCCGTTGAAATTAGGAATTTACTTGGTCAGTAATGGAGGGTTTTTGGTGGACGAATTTGTTTTACATGTTGTGCGCGTACTGTTTAGGATGTTTTGGGTTTATAATGTGGACACCAAACCAGAACCGAATGTATAAGTTTATTTCGTTTTGGCTAATCTATTTATTTTGTATGCCATCGGACTGCTTTTGTGATTTAAGTTGGATGAAATTGAATTTTTATTGCCTTATTTGCTTTAACATTAGTACACAAATGCATTTACTAGTGATGCAGATTCAATTGTGTTCGAATAGCTAAAACTATAAAAAGTAATTCTTGTTTCATTTAAATTTGTGTAATCAATTTTCATTTTTTTGCCTTCCCGTTTTTTTAAATTCACTTTAGTTTGGTAAACATGCAAAATAATATCAGTTATATAGCTTTTGTGTGTAACTCGTGTTTTTTATTATGTCTGATAATAATACAATCAATTTCGTACTAGTTTTAATACGAGCTAAATCTACTAGCGTTTTGCTCTTATTTTTAATTGAAAATTGTAATATGAATTTTTTAAAACCCAATTTAAAAGTTAACAATATTTAATAATTCAATGTACAAACGATTTTCATGTAGGTACATACCTGAAAAGTGAACAATTCGAGCAAATATTTAAAAAAGTTGCTCATGGTTTAATGTTTCATTTATATGTGAAAGGTTGTTGTAGTAGAGCACTTTTCGAGATTTTAAACGCCTAAAAATCACTTTCGTGGGAGTCTCGGGGTTACAAACTGAAACCTAAACAGAATTAACCCGGAATTGTTATCGTCGTTAAACGCTAACATTTCTTAGTTGTTGCTAATATCTATCTTATTTATTATTGCCAAAAGCATGGCTGTAGAGATTTGAGATATATATGCTTCCCTCCATGGTATTGTCTTCTTAGAAGATGCCGGGTTTGAAGCTAGATGCACTGTAAAACAGCCTTCAATGAGTATTTTAGTTGAAAAGTTTACGATTTACGTGTTGACGGGTGACATAGAGACTACTTTCGCATAAGTTTAATAGGTAATAATAGTAAGATTCTAGTTTCATTTGCTTGAAACTCTTAAATCCGAGCTCTGCAGCAGCTATTGAAAAAACAGAAATTAAAAAATTTACAAAGCAAGATGTTTCTAGAATAATAAACACAGAAATAAACCGACAAAAGTACCCGGATTTGACTTAATAACCGGAATGGTACTAAAAGAAGTATCAAGAAAATGTATAAAAGCTATAACTCAAATCTTTAACGCCATTATCAGAATAAAAACTTCCCTAAAGCTTGGGTTTCCTAGGAAAGCGGTACCGTCAAATAACGGCCGTAATATATGACGACCAATGACGTCACAAAAAGCATTTACATATATTTAAACATACATGGTTTCCTAGATAGCGGTGCTATCTCACCGCTTTTACGGCTGGTTTTAGACTTCACCGCTACGTGACGTCAGCACCGTCATATTACGGCACCGCTATCCTAGGAAACCGAAGCTTAAACCAGGAAAGAAACCTGACGACGTAAAATGATATCAGCCAATTAGCTTACTACCCACTGTATCCAAGATACACTTTTTATTTACACTCCTGTAGCGGTGATCTGGACTTACGGACAGACAGTCAAACTCTATCCACTAGTTTTACTTTATCTTATCTTTTGCTCTCACTTCTCACACACCTACTCGATTTCCACAGTCAGCAGTGCTACTATGGAAATCCACCCTCACGATGCGAGGATTTGCTTGACCAAACGGATTAACACTCCGACTCAGTCCATTGACATCAGCGGTAATGAGACCAAAATATATCACTCTCTACATCCCGGATCTCGGGAGAGCACGGGGTTGGTCTGGCAGGCTTGGTGCGTCCAAACAGGGAGCTTAGACTACCGTCAGAGTAACCTGCTAGGGCAAGCCTGCTTGTTAGGCTTTCTCCTCGTGCCCTTCACGAGACCTCTCATATTATAAACATCTTGCTTAGTGATAGGAGGTTCAGTCGGGAAGGCCAAACTTGTGACGTCGCAGAAAACTTAGACTACCGTCAGAGCGGACTGTTGCGGCACCTGTCTAACCTCTCGAACGAGCCACCTCATCACTCCTCTCACTCTCTTCTAGAGTAACACCCCCTTTTAATCTCTGAACCCTACTTGTATAGGTAACTGAGTTCTTCAGTACCCATACAGGTCCTCATATCGCCCACAGGGCTCTTCATTTTTCGAACAACAGGCTCTGAATCACTAGTTTAAGCTTATCAAGGTCTCTGGTGACGAAGACTTGTCCGGTTATCTCTTAACCAACTAACTTTGCAATTGGACTAGCTCAGGATTATATCTGACAAGGCCTCGGCTGCTGGTTGTGACACATCGCATCGGTTTCATGTTCTTTCTCGAAACCGCAACTTAATTCTCAAGCAAGGCGGCAGAAACGCGACTGGGATAATTTTAGAGGTTAGGACTTGATCTAGAGTCGCTCCTTTCTCTAATCGGGTATACTATTAGTACGCTTGGCTCTACTAGCTATAGCAAAGTGGCTAAAAAGGCCTGGCAATATCGTCTTCTCCATGAACACGGCATGCACAGTTGGCAGACTCAAAGTAGGACCTGCTTTAACGAAGTCCGTTAAAGCAGGTCCTACTTTAGGTTAGGCTGCTAATTTGCATTTTTAAGTTCTTGGACCAAAGATTGCGATAGGAGCAATTGACTCAGTCGAATATCTGCTTAGCCGAACTCATTAGTAATTTCGCCAATAATTAACACTTCCTCACTAATTTTTGGAGTGTGGAGGATGGTGGTGTTCCTCTTGCCTGTGGTTTCCAAAGAAAGAACATAAATCTTCGGTGATCGGTGGGCTTAGACGAAAGTCAGAGCGGGCTTCCATCTCATTGAATTGTTCCTCAAGGGAAGTGAGGGGGGCTTCGCCCCCCAAGCAACCTGGAGCGACTTCAGTATGATGGTTGTCGAAATAGTGTTGTATCCAAAATATTTGAAAAACTCTTTCTCGAAAGATTAAAACCATAGACCAGACCTAACCATAGAAAAACGAAAACTTGTTCCTGGTCATTAATTTGGATTTCGAAATCGGCACGGAACAATCGAGAAAAATCATCGAGTCATACGAAAAATTAATAGATACATAGAAGGCCGAAAATACTGCACGACAACCTTTCTTGATATAAAAGTCAGGCATTCGATAAATAATCGACATTTCCTAGTAAAGTATCAAAGTGAAATCACTGACTTTCATCTCATCTAGGCTGGAGTGCTGCAGGGAAGAATCCTGAGTCCAGTACTCTACCTGTTGTACACGTTGGACCTGCCAACTTCCAGGTGTACAACAGTGGCTACTTTCGCCGATGCTACTGCGACTGCCGTGATCTCATCACAAGCGGACCAGGTGGTCGCTTAGGGAAAACTGCAAGATAGCTTGGATGAGGTTCAAGACTGGCTTGTGACGTGGCGAATCAAAGCCAATGAAGTTAAATTTGTACATGTAACATTCACAATGAAAAGAGTTTCTTGCCCTCCATTTAAGCTGAATGGGTGTCAGCTGCCACAGGTAGAGGACGCCAAGTATCTTGGCATTCGCCTTGACCGACGACTCACTTGGAAAAGACATATACTTGCCAAGAAAATGCTAGGACTGAAATTCAACCAAATGTACTGACTAATCTGAAGAATCTCCAAACTTTCTATCGGAAACAAGCTACTGCTTTATAAATCAATCCATAAGCCCATCTGAACATATGGTATACGCCTCTGGGGTTCCGCAGCAGACTCTAATCTAGAGATACAACAGAATAGAGCTTTCAGAACAAAGTGATATGGACCATAGTCAGCGCACCGCCATATAATATGCTTAATAGTTACTTATAATATGTAAGATGACATTCATATTCCCTCTATTGGAAGTTAGAAAACAGTTCAGTGAAAGTTACCGCGAAAGACTCACAGTGCACCCTAATGTGCTCGCCACACTGTTGCTAGACGAAGGCAGTGAAATGCGCAGAATTAAGAGATTTAGACCTGCGGATTTGTGCGATAGATCTTAGTTCAAAATTGTGCATTTTTTTTTAAAACAGCGACAAATTACGGCGGAATTTAAGTTGGCCGAACCCATTAAAATTACTAGCGGAACTTACCCCCTTATAATTTTCGTATGTAAATCTGTGCCTTATTTCAAACGGCTAGGGAGTTATCGAAGCCGGTCGCTTCAATGAATCACCCTGTACGCTAAAATAATCGCTATATTCGTTATTTTAGCAACACACTGTATGTAACGCTTTTAGGCTGGTTTATTATCGCCGGTTGTATCTTAATTTATAAACATTTTCTATAAAAAAAACGAGCGATAAGCGCTAGCTTAACCCGACCTGGCGCATGTTTCTTTAAAAAAAAATTTTTAGAGGATAAGTTGATTGACCCTCTAAACATTCTTATTTTAATTGCGTATGCTTAAAATTAGCTTTGATACGCACTAAAAAGTCCTGTTATGGCCACATAAGTGTACGTGTACATTGGAACATTCGATGTTTTAATCGATTGTACAATTAATCATTGTAAAATCAATCAATTGTTCGATTTATCGATTGTTCGATCAATCGATTGTTTGCATAAGTGATTGTTGGATTAATTGGATATTTTGTAAATATGGTTTTATTAAATTGTACCTACTCTATGAATTATCAACTGTATTAATATTTGTTATAATGATAATCCTTATCTTTAGTGACCTATAATAATAGGGCTGTAACAAAAAATCGATTAATCGATGTTTTAATCAATTAATAGATATTGGATTAATTAAAAAAAAATCGATTGTCCAATTAGGTAATAGATTGTACTGTTAATATATTGTTCGATTAATCTTTTGTCCGAATAATCGATTGTCCGATTAATCGAATATTTGATTTAACAATCGACCAACCCTAGTTAACCATTCGTATCTAGTTTGCTGGTTTTTATTATTATGCTGACGTGCGGAAAAACGCCCGCACCCGGTTCCAATGTAAACGCACACCAAGAGTTTTTTATTTTAACATTTTTTAACAGTTTGTCAGGTAGTATATTCTTGTTTTTTACGCACCTCAAACCTTACTGTTTACTCTTTGTAAACATATCTCGTAAATGAGTGGTTCATATTTTGTCTTACGTAAAAGTATCTTGTCAACTACTTACATCATGCAGTTGTTTATCGCTTTAATTTCACTATTTATCGGCCTTACAGGTAAATTAATAATTACAAAGTATTATTTCTTTTTAAAGAAAATATTTTTTAGCATCGTCAAGTATTCGACTTCGTAAAGACGTAACTGAATCAAACGCAAGAATTATTAATGGTAGAAATTGTGACAGGAACGAAGTTCCTTATCAAGTTGCTATTCTTCATACTTTTATAATAAATGGTCTTCCATCTTATATATGTGGAGGAGCTCTTATTTCCAGAAGACACGTTTTAACAGCAGCTCATTGTAGACAAAGGTCAGGAAGGTACACGGCTGTTTTGGGACGATTGGTCAGGGACCCACTAAACTTGGATGGAACAAACATGGATGTCAACAGGTTTGTCATTCACGCGAGCTTTGCAGGGTAATTGCGAATTAATCTTTTAATTTCGATTAACTAACTTTCATTGACCTACTAGGGGTATTAGTGGATACGACATAGGTATTTTGGTACTGAATAGAAACGCTCAACTTTCATCTGCAATTCAACCTATTAATTTACCCACGGGAGATTCGAATTGTGATGTGAGTCAAGGTTTACTATCTGGATGGGGAGACACTGGTAGTCCTGTTCCACTTCCAGTACTTACATTACAATGTGCCGAACTTCCAATTATAAGCGACGAAGGTAAAATTAATTGCTTTCTTTACTACTTGGAATCGATTATGTTTAATTTTAGAGTGTAGTAGCAATTTAACTAGCCTACAAGGAAGCGCAGGACCTTTGGATAATAGCATGATATGCACTGGCACTGCTAAACGGCGAAATCCTCAATCTGGTTGTAATGGAGATGATGGAGGGCCTTTAGTTGACAGAGAGAATGATATTATTATTGGAATTTATTCGTGGGGGGTTCAAACATGTGGCACTAGAGGAGCTCCTTCTGTATACACTAATGTTTGCAGTTACATAGACTGGATCCAAGAAAATATGTCTTAATTTTAGCTATTTAATCTTACTTAAGTTAATTGGTTTTGCTTGATGTAATCGATGTACCTGTATTATTGTATTTGCTTTAATAAAAACAACGGATGTGGCCATACCAAGAACTTTTTCTTGACAGCTTTTGAAATATTAAAAAATATAAAAGGCGTTTCATTTAAATTAGTTCCTATTTCCAGTTAAACCGGAAGTGAAAATATAAAGTGTTTGGTACCATAATTATAACAGGTAATTTTACGAGCTTTCAAAATATTTAAAAATAAACAGGGTGTTCCTAAAAACTTTTGACATTTATGTAATTTCCGGTTTAAGCGTTTTGTATATCGAAAATAGTGTCAAATAATTAATATTATGTGATTGATACATACAGGGAGAAGAAAAAATAACGCAACAAGGCTATAATTTTTTTATTACAGATTTTTTGAAAAAGTGTTTTAAACCAAAGTTATTAGGCTAAAAGTGATTCACTTGTTTGTGATCTGTTATGCTGCTTATGCTTATGCGCAAATGATGATTTTTTTCACACTTTTGAAATCGCCACATGTTTCTGCCTCTGGTAGCGTAAACATTTTGGTAGGTTACATAAGAAAATTTTTGGCAAAAATTTATTTGACAAACCTAAACAAAGAAATTAATTTAATAAAGGCTTAAACTGTTACTGTTTTTCATTAACTATTAAACAGTGTCGTACCCTATCTTTGCTATCCTATCTTGTACTTTTCTAATAGAGGTCGATAGCTCTCGAAAGGGGTGTCGGAGGAGGTCGGACCATAGAAATAAAGTTGTAGATCTCAACAAACTACCTCTAATAGGTACTTTATTTTTTGTCCTAGCTTGAAGTTTTATTTCGGGGTCGATATCTCCCGAAAGGACCATCAGAGGAAGCTGTGTGATAGAGGTAAAGTTGTAAGTTCCTATTTAGATTTGTCAAATAGCCAAATCAAGTTTTTTTTGCATAAAAAGGAGTTGTAATCTTAATTACAATTAGAGTTGAAAATTTAATGTCGATTTTATCAAAAAATTTTCTTATGTAACCTCTATCAAAAATTTTATGCTACCAGAGGCAGAAACATGTGGCGATTCCAAAAATGTTAAAAATCATAGGTTGCCATTTAAAAAACTCATTATGTGCTGCTGTGCCTAACACGTGAAGCACTTTTAACCTAGTAACTTTTATTTAAAACGTTTCTTTCGAAAAATCGATAACAAAAAGATCATAGCCTTGTCGCGTTACTTCTTTCTCACCCTATTTATTAATTTCCAAGTTTTCATTTTTATTACACAAGAAATTACAGATTTTTTAAAATTTCAATATTCAAAAAAGGATAACTCCGGTCCTGCATCATACCAGTAACCAAAATACAGAAATCGATAGAGAATTACGTTGTAACATACCCAAAAATGAATAAAACGGCCGGACAAAATTTTGAGAAAATGAAAAATAAAAGCGTGACACTTTGTTTGTGTGAATGTACTGAGTATTAGGTAATCATCTAGTTTTGTCATTTTAGCTCTATTTGATTCAAAATAAGTCCCTATTCAAAATGAACTTAAATCTGTGGAAATCAGTAACAACATATTTGTGGAAATGTGAATATTAAAAATTTCCAAAAATGTGTACTGATTTCCACATACTTACGTAAGCTCTTACGTCATTATGAATAGGGACTCATACGCACTCGTAAAGTGATGGTAGCACAAAAATTAGACGTTGTCTCGTTTTCTAAACTAAACAAGCGAAGTAATATTTTGATTTCCTCTCGTTCGCAGTTATCACTATACGTACTTCTCTTATAAAGATAGTTTTACTACTTTCAAAACTATCTTCGAGTTTATCCCAGATTACTTGACTGTTCACAACTTGCCAAAAGCTTTAAACCGTATTACAGAGTCTTATCAGACAAAACGTTGTCTTGCAGTGCTTTCATCATGTTATATTTTGCCTCGCATCAACCATTTTTCACTACCAACTAGGTTTCATAGTAGTTATACCACGACATTTGCGACATAACGAGAAATAAACAAAAATAAACACAAATTCAGAAGTTGGATTTTCATAAAAATGGAAGATTTTCAAAATTATTAAATTAGATATGTTTTGAATAACATCCACTTGTCGTATATCCACTTCATTTTTTTGTAAAAAAATTTAAAATGTCCAATTTTTGATGTATTCAAGTTGATATTAAAAATAAACTCAAGAGTCAATTAAATTTAGAGATGAATTGATTGCGGAAACTCGCGAGTGACAAATGAGAAAGGAAATCTTTATACATTTTAAAATTAGATAGAAAGCACAGATGACTTTAATTTATAGGGGAAAGTGGGCGAATATTGACCACCTAAGGCATTTATTGTACAGAATTTCTAAATTTCACTCATAGTGTAGTCAACGAACCAAATTTTATCCTAACTTTTGGACTTTTTTGCAATAGTAATTTTTCTTGAACCGATAAATGACGCAGTATGCTTTATTTTCTTTTTTTTTACGCTTACGCTGATCTATAGGGCACTGGTCGATATTGGACAAAGGTTCATATTCACCCACTTTCCCCTAGATTATTATTCGTCAATTAGTCAATTATATTCGTCATCACTCATCAGTATCACTTCTTTTTTATTAAGTTAATATTATTTAAGATTTTTCTCTTTATATCTGTCGGTCTGTCTAGTATTCTGCAGTCAGCACGTCCGTCAGTTTATATGCCTGAATGTTAAATTGACCTAAGACTAAACGAAGAAAAATTAAGATAATGATCATATAGCTATTGTAGGCACTGGACTGACAGTTGAATATCGAATAGACCTGTAAGCTGTAAGCCTGTTGTGTTAATAAGTGGAAGATGGAGCAGAAGATACGTAATAACTCTTTCAAGGGGGTGTAAAACAGTATTTTTTAGAAGTAAACTTGCAGTCAGGGGTAGCACTGATAGCAGTATTTTGCAGTTGTTTTAGTAATTAATCTCAATTTAATAAAAAGTTAAAAATATTCTCAAACTTTGAACCTTCCTAATGAAGGCACATCGGTTAAATTTGCAACTATTATCAGACATGGTCTTAAGTTAAATGTTTAATATGTGCCGGGTCATTGAGGGACATATAGGACCCTAATAGCATTTAACTTTTTACCACATCGATTAATGACGTAATAATACGAACAAAGTTACAATTTATATTAAAAATAAACACATTTTCTGTTAAAAATAAAATATTCGAGTTTTGTTTTATTAAAACTCAACAAATTTAATCAACGCCCTCGAAGAACCCCAAGTGCTCGACTTTGGAGTTTCGTAAGCGGATGACTCGAGAGCTTCAGATGTTAATAATGTTTTAAAGAACGTATTCATATCTTCGTCAAAAAACCGATAAATTAAAATTAGAAATATTAATTAGAATTCTGTAAATATTTAATTTTTATCACAAATATTTGCTTTTAAAATATCCTGCAATAATTACGATATAAAGCAAATTGATTTTTCTTTCGAGAAAAAATAAAATGTTTAATACATCACGTAGGTAAATTAATTTTAGCTAATGAAGATTTTTTGGGAAAAATTTCAGATTTATAACAACCGTCGCGAGTAATAAATTTTATTAAATGCAACGAACTTTATTACTTTGAATTATAATGAAACGTGTTCAGTAGTAGATGAAACTGTATTACTAATTAGATTTTGTACACTTTTAATATCAAATGCATGCTTTCATCATTAAACACCTCTAAAATAAAACCGTCCTTTAGATGTCGCTAAAATTTAATTTTAGAGGAACCGTCGGTGTCACTTATAAAATAAATTTTCAAGTTAAACTACCCAAGTATTTTAATTATTTGATTTCGGTATTAAATTTTATGCTTTTCGCCATTTTTCACTAATATATCTTCATATTCATAAAAAAACTACCCTGAGCGACGATTCAAGAACTTGGACAGCCAGGCAGCTGTATCAATGTCCTGTAGAACTTGAAAATAAATACTATAAAGTAAAAAAGATCTGAGAACAAAACATACAATAACAAAAGGACAGGGCTGTCTGCATGACAGTAAGAAAATTGATTTCCAAAGAACACATCAGTTAATGGAGAAAAACCTCTTTTGTATAAAACACTAGAAGCCAATTCGAAGGTTTTTGAAAAAGGATATATCAAATTTTGCAACTTTTTAATCACAAAACTATTGTTAGAGTTAAAAATTATTATTTTTAATAATTAATTTTCAAAAATAAGTGAAAAAAATATCTGTTGTGTCAACACAAGACTTTCCGATTGAGTTGATTATTTTAAGACCAAAACAGTTAGAAAACAAAAGAATACTGAACATTTTTATAATCACTGATTAAAAATAAATAAAAGTCAAAATTTTTTGACAAATGTCAAATTTTTTGACAACTGTCAAATTTTTTGATAATTGTCAGAAACGTCAGCTGCCAAATATTATTAGATATTTGATTGCGTAAAAACTCTTTTAAAAACAAAATAATTTTAAAAATTTTTATATCATTGAATAAAAAAAAAAGTTCTCTATCGGATGATTTAAAAAAAATTATATAGTTCCATTTAAAAAACACAAAATTTCCTTAATTGCACGCCCCCTAGCGGACCGATTTTGAACAAACTCCTTTCAGCACTCCGTCGTTATCTGATAAGACCCTATACCAAATTTCAAGTCAATCGGTTCGGCCGTTTCAGAGATTTCGTGGGGAACTACATCCACACATACATACACACACACAGACTTTTTTCTAAAAATGGTCTAGATCGACTCGGGGGACCTCAAAATACATATATCCGGTGTTATCTCAAAAATTTTTTTTTACCCCATTACAATACTTTCCTTTAATACCTTAAGGTATCGGAAAGTAATAGAACAAACACTCGACCACTAAAATTGATCCAAAAATATCCAAAAAAAAACATTTAAAACCAAAATCCAAATTTTGGCCGTCGTTTTTAATATTTCTGGACAATACTTGCAATACGGATTTGTTACTAGGTACATTAGCTACAAGTTCTTTTCAGTTTCATGCCATAACGTTAATTACAATTAAGTTATTTATTGAAACTGCGATCCATAAATGACGGCAGTTTTGAATTTTTTTTAGGTTAGGCAATTATTATAAATTATTTTACTTTTTGCAATTTGAAAGAGAGATTTATTACAAACAAATCAATATTTTTTTGGTCCCGATTCGACCAACCCAAGCGAAGTTATTCAAAAAATACCGAAACGGAAACTTTATAATTTACATTTAAGTCGAAGTATTTCTGACCAAATTGGGTTGAGGCATTTTATACACAAACTCACAGGGATTAATTTTGATTAATTAAAATTGCTGTTATAAAATTTATCCTAAAATCAGGAAAAATTTTGTTTCGTTGACTCTACTTTAAAGTGTTATCGAGTTTTAAACGTCGAAAAGGTGTACCAACAACCACGATACTCGAAGGGTTAAAAACAAACTTTTTGGGTTTATTAAGTCACTTAGGTATAGAAAATGAACCGAGAAAAAATGCTCTTCAAAGTGACTTTGCATTAATTTCCATCGTTAACATTTACAATAGTTTGCAAGTTTTCTCATGTTATTTCTAACTTTTATAAATTGGCGAAATAATTAACTTTTAGGGTGTGTTTTGCTACACTTGTTAATCACAACCCAAAGATGTTCTTGTTACATAAAATTAAATTTTACTATCAATTAATATCAGTAATAAAAATTAACATAGATAATCCTAATGACTCATTTACAAATCATGATCAAACTCAAGAAGCAAAATTAACGATTTATCAAAAAATTTTAACTAACCTTAATAGAAGATAGTCAAACTGAAAAACTTGAAACACCATTTCAAGAATCCAAAAGGCACAAATAAGGTCTTTAGTTTTAGAAAAATAACACAAGCACTCGCTAACAACGCGTTAGAAAACATACTGAGACGACTGTTGTAATTTTTATCACAACAAAACAACCAAATGTGCAAAAATTTCTTATCGCATTAAACCAAATTCGTTTATTTTAATTTATCATTTTTAAATGAAAATATTTAAAATTATAATAGTATATTATAATTTATATATATAGGACACAGGTCTACTTCAACTTATATAAACTTTATTGTTATACTTTAATCTGTAATCAAACTATCACTGCTAATGGCGAAAGTCGATGCGTGACATATATGTACTAAAAAATAAAAAAAAAAAAAAATAGTATATTAAAAAGCAAGTATCATTACTCATTAGGCATCTTCTTAACGTATGAGTCCAAAGGTTGTTGAGTCCAAACAAGCGCGCAGCGCGCGTTTTCTAAAGGGACGAATGCGTTAAGGGCCTAATGAAACGTGTTTCTTATGCTATTTTTTCTATTTCGCTGCATTATTTTATAAAAATGGTATTAAAATTACGTCAAAACATAGTTTTTGGGATTTTGATACCTAAATTTATTTATGTTGGCAGTACTTATTCTAAAGTTTGACGTTCGTGTTTGAAAGTTAGTTTAATCTGTCCAATGAAATTAATTTTATAATTGTCAAATATAATTGATCTGTCAACATGCAGTGCTGCACATTGAAAAAAATTCCCTAGAAACAGTGCTGTTATAGACTCTATAAGCGTACCATTATGACGTCAAAACAGTATTCTTATTCTTAACGTACCGAAATAGAAAAAATATTAAATAGGTAGCAGCGAGTTTTTTCTCTTAATCGGTCGAAACAATTCCTGTGAGTTTGTGTATAAAATGTCTCAACTCAATTTTGACCGGAAGGCCCTTATTCTTCGACTTTAGTGTAAAAGTTTGACTTTTTCAAGTTTCCGTTTCACTATTTTTTTAATAACTTCGCTTGTATTGGTCAGATCGGGACCAAAAAATTTTCCTTTTGTTTGTAATGAATCTCTCTTTAAAACTGCCTAGGTTAAAATAATTTATATTAATTTCCTAACCCAAAAAAAATTCAAAACTGCCGTCATTAGTGAGTCGTAGTTTTTTATAGAGAACTCAAGTAATAATTAATATTACGGTATGAAACTTTAGGAAGTTGTAGCTTATATAGTTACAAATCCATATTGCAAATGTGGTCCAAAAATATTGAGAACAAAGACTAAAATTTGCATTTTAGTTCAAATTTTCTAATTCATATTTGTTGTGAGCAATTGGTGGTATCGTAACAATTCTTCCCTTGAAATGTTGGAAATTTAATGCTCTTTTATATGAAACCAAAGACAATCACATTAGACCACATTTTCTTCCGATTTCGTTGAAAAGAAAAACAAAATTTTTCAACTGTTTACCCACAAAACCAATTTTCGTGGTCGAAATGGTTGACTTTAAAACCAGTTTTAATGATCAAAAATAGTTTATAGGAGTTCTTTATGATTAATTTTCAAAAATACGTAAAAGAAGAATTAAATTTCATCAATTAAACATGATTATATTATATTAATTTCCATCAAGTATCGGCCTCTTCGATCAATCAATTAAATTTCATCCACTAAAATTGGTTTTGTAGACAAACAGTTAAAAGATTTTCTTCTTATCTTCAAAGAAATCGGAAGAAAAACTGGTTTGATGTGATTGTTTTTGATTTCATCTGAAAGAGCATTAAATTTCCTACATTTCAAGAGAAGAATTATTGGAATACCACCAATTGCTCACAGCAAATATGAAAAAGAAAATTTGAACCAAAATGCAAATTTTAGCCGTTGTTCTTAATATTTTTGGACCCAACTTGTAATATGGATTTGTTACTATATCAGCTGCAACTTCCTAAACTTTCATACCATAACATTAATTAAAACTCAAGTTCTCTAGAAAAAACTACAACCGACCAATGACGACAGTTTTGAATTTTTTTTGGGTTAGGAAATTAATATAAATAATTTTAACCCAGGCAGTTTTAAAGAGAGATTCCTTACAAATAAAAAGAAAATTTTTTGGTCCCGATCCGACCAATACAAGCGAAGTTATTAAAAAAATAATGAAACGGAAACTTGAAAAAGTCAAACTTTTACACTAAAGTCGAAGAATAAGGGCCTTCCGGTCAAAATTGAGTTGAGACATTTTATACACAAACTCACAGGAATGGTTTCGAGCGATTAAGAGAAAAAACTCGCTGTTACAAAAAAAGTCCGAAAATCAGGATAAATTTTGGTTCGTTGACTACACTATACAGGGTAATTCAATCATAAAATTTTAGTATAGAAAAATTACAATGTTAAAAAAATGCCGTTTTTGGGCCATCTACATACATGGAAATTTAATGCTTTACAATCTTCTGACCACCTAAAAATGTGTCAAAGCTATAAATTAAAATAAGCAGAGTTACAACACTTCTCAACCTTGGGTCTCGTTCATCAGTTTGGCAAACACTACCCCACTTTCGGCCTGGTCGTTCAATTTGCCAAACACTTCTCGTCCTTCGGCCTTGCCCTTAGTTCTCCAAATACTTCTCGACCTTCGGCCTCGTCCGTCATTTTGCTAAGTACTTCTGGGCCAGGCCGGTTAATTTACCAAACACTTCTCGGTCTCGAGCCTTGCTCATCAGTTTGCTAAACACCTCTAGATCTTTGGCCTCGCCTGTCAGTTTGCCAAACACTTCTCGACTTTCGGACCCGCCCGTCAGTTTGTCAAATTGTTCTCGGCCTTCGGCCTTGACTATCAGTTTGCCAAACGCTTGTTGGCCTTTGTCCTCGCCTGTTAGTTCGCCAAACATTTCTCGCCCTTTGACCTCGCCCGTCATTTTGCTAAGCACTTCTCTTAAAATTTACCTCCTAACTACAACTCTATACATTTTCTTCCATGTCCTCTAAAACCCGTTTCTTGACTAGAGTTGGACAAGAATTAAAGTTAACATTTTTTTAAATAACTTTTTTGGACATATTATCTGTATTGCTAAATAATTATTAACCTACAAATAATTGTAAGTGTAAAGGGGTCCCTATGTATCAATAATTATGATTAATTAAGAATTTTTAGGTATCCTGTAGGAAATTCATGCGAGCGTAGATCATAATATCCTAGCTGGAAAGTCCTAAAAGAGTCTGCCTTTCCATAAAACCTCTTGTAAGACCTAAAAATTTTCGTTAATGACAGTTTTCTAGGTCTCTCCAGGTTATGATCTAACCTAACCTGGTACCAAATTGAATAAATTACATGTTCGGTTCTACGTTGAATTGGCAATACTTAGGACACATAGAGGTGATATAATGTTTTGACTAAAGTCTTTAATACTAAGATTATAATACTTTCGTATTTATTTATGTAGAATTATTGTAAGTAATTTGTTTAGTAGACACTGAACAGTATAAAAGATGATGTTTGGTAATTGGCTGTAGAAGAAAGTCAGGCCAGACTCACTTCTCTTCATTAAACCAACAGGGCTATGAAGTCTTGGATAATTTCAGTCCGGATAGAGTAGAGACGAAATAGTAAGCATCCATAACCAATAAGGCCTTTATGTTTACTAATATTAGCGAACATTATTTGAGCCTGTTGATCACAGAAGGACCCACTCTCATACGTTATAAACACGCTTAGAGGACTCTTCTATGATTTAAATGAGCTATATTGTGTCTTTGGGATTCTAGAAAATAAAATTCTCAATAATCTATAACAAATATCACAATCAACTACCTAGCAGATGAGACTATTACATAAAATTAGGCAAACCAGCAAATTCTTTTGGAAAAAAACCTTTCCAAATTAAAAATAAAAATATAACTTTTTATGTGCAATGTTTAATGTACTTTATCGTAATAAATTTTTAACTAACAAAAGTTTTTATTTTGGTCCAAAAATCGAGTAATTAATGTAATTTGTGTCACACCTAGAAATAATATTATTGCCAGAATCCATTTAGTAATTAGGACGACATATTGCAGGTCCACTAATTACTTTTGTGGCTTTTATTCATACAATGAACCTCTTGACAATCAACATAACTATTTAATTATTTATCTTTCTTTACTCAATTTTACTTACTAGCTTATACAATATTATAAAATTTAATTAATAATATAAATAAATATAAATTTTAATTTATTTTTAGATTAAAGAATAATAAATTTATCTCAATTTAGGAGCTCGTTTTGTTCCACTTTTCTTTATCCTCTGTATAAATAAAGACCTTTTTTGTTTATTGTATTACCAACTCTAAACATCCAAAGGGAGCTTTTAATACAGTGTGCAAATTTGAAATTTCTATTACTATTGTCTCAGGTGGACGTCACAACATGTAAGCTTGAGCTACTCCATCAGTGCATCGATTATTTTATAACATTTAAAAAATTAATAGATTGTCTGAAAACAAGGGCAGTAAAGGGAAGGTTCTATTAGTAGCCATTGCAAATATTATTTCAAATATTATCAATAAAAAAAATACCACCCTTAAAAGAATTAAAAAACTTCTTTTGATTGAGTCTAAAAATTATTCAAACGGCAAGCGAATCAAAAGTTGAAACAGAAAACTTGAAAGAGGCAATGAAAATAAACGTTTTTCAAACAACTTTCTAAAGTTTGTACAATTGAAAAAACTAACACAGTAAATACATTTCAGTTTTTCCCTTTTTTTGTGTTTTCAAGTTAAAAGTTTTAATGAGGAAGAACAAATTGGCTTTATCAAAGCTAATTAAAATTGCAATGGAAATGGTTTTTTTATTGCTGGTGCAGTGTAAAACTAGGACTTGATAATTAAGTAAATGATTAACTGGAATGGGCACTTAATTTTTTTATAGTAGGTAAATGTGAATAAACAAAGAAAATTATAAGGATTTGAAAAACTGCATCACGAAGGCGACGTTTTCATTAGTTGCAGCGATTGTTCTACGTTGGAGCTTGACAAATGTTTTAAAGAACTTTTTCTACTTTCCATGCATTTCCATATACAAACATTTTAAAATAAATGAGTTCGTACGTGTTTATTTATAGTAGGTGTGGGTTAGTCGAGGAGGTGTGAAAGGGATTAATTACTAATTAAAATTTCTACAATTACAATCAACTCATGACTTGTTGGTGGAACGAAAATATAATTGTTTTACTCTAGTTCCTGATTTAGTTGCAACTTTGTAACTTGCCTTGACTGTTAAAAACAAATAAAAGAATGAAATAAAATGTAACTTCACAAAGAAAATAGTTAGGTTAGCTCTTACCTTACAGAACGCCGACAGAGAAGTTCAGCTAAAGATGGTTGTTTTACGTGGTCTTTAGTTGAGTTGTGATGTACCCGAGGACTCGATTGTTGGATCTTTCCTATTTTTACTCTTACTTACACATTTACTTACGTGAGAGCGTGCATTAATTATTATTTGTAGTTCTAAGGCTGGCCCCTAGTGGGTCCTTGCATCGCGACTACTAGGATCTATTGTGCACTTCGGATTTGGTCTTCCCTTATAGGAGTTCTGTGCTTTTGATGAAGTCCAGAATTTTCCCTATTGATAAGTTAGGCAGTTCTCTTTGGAGCATCTTCTCTTTCCCGAGAATGCTATAACGACTTCTTGTAAAAGTCTCACAGTGTAGCAGAAGATGAATTGGAGTTTCCTCCTCCACTGCACATCCTCCCATCGTATGCAAGAGCTTTTTGAGCTGACAATGGCCCGTTATTATTGCCGTTGCCAGTTGTAGTTCATCTCTGCTCATTCTGAATAGAGAGCGAGTTCTTTTGTCAAAGGGTTTCTTCAGTAGGGCTTTAGAATGTCCCTGTCCTGGAGTTTTCTCTCCAGTGTTTAAAATGCCACCCCACTAGAAGTGACTTTATTTCTCTATTTGCCATTTCTTTTTAATGGGTCTTATTTTGCTGCCTTCTTTAGCCAGATTATCCGATTTCTCGTTCCCTGGTATGTTAAAATGATCTGGCATCCATACCAAGTTGACGATATTTGTCTCCGCTAGCGCATTCAGTCTGCGAATGCAGTCCGTTACTAGTCAGGAACTCACCTCATAGGCGTTCAGTTCTTTGAGAGCTGCTTGGCTGTCAGATACTACGAAGATTCTTTGGCTGTGATATCCTCGATCTAACAGCATTTGCGCATATGCTAAGATGGCGTAAATTTCTGCTTGGAAGACGGTTACATGCTCATCGAGGCTTAAGATTACCTCTTGCCTCAAGTTGCTGCCCCGATGATTCCAGCTCCTGTACTTGTTGGGTGTTTAGACCCATATGTGTAGAATACAATTCCATTAATTTTGACTCCCTTGCATATCCATTCTTCTCTTGTCGAAATGTTAATTCCCTAGGTTTTTTTGATGGTATAGGCTTTGGTTATTCTGTCAGAGACCATACTAAGTATGGGGCGTTCTTCCATCTCAGTGTGCAAATAATGCACTGGGAGTTCTTGTCTGACCCAATCACCTATAAAGCTAATTTAAAAATTTCAATTACGTCTGTTACATGACATGACATATTTGCTAACAAATATGCAGTTTAAAAGAAACTTATAGTCAAAACAAAATTGGCTGCATTTGGCGTCAATTTAACAAAAAATAAATTATTTACTTTAAATCAACTCTTATAATAAATAAATCTTAAATAAATAATAAATTAACTTTCCAAGCAAACTTTTGGGAGACAAGTTGAAACTTCCAAGTCAAACGATTTGAATAATTTGTAATAGCGATATCACACTGTAAAAATAACACAAAATATATTGACAAAAATATTCATAAAACTGGTTTTGACAGTGTGCTCGGCTATATTTACGAAGTTTTTATAAAAACTGTATTTATGAGATTATGCGACTGCACGTAAATATTTTGACGTGACGTCACATAAATACAAACCATTCTAAATTTTTTTATGAAAGGACGAGTTCCATTGGTTGCTGATGCAAGCGTGCGCCTTGCTTTGTTGTCTGGTAGGAAATGTTTTGTATGTATTTCTTGGATCTTGGAGTTTTACAGCTTATGCAACACATTCTACAATCCATAAATTTCCTTTAGCAAATTATGACAGTGTGGTATACTTAAATAAAGACAAATTTTTATAAAAAATTTTATGAATATATTTAAAAACTTTTTATTAAATATTTACAATGTGGGACTGGCTTTATTTATTTATATAAGATTTATAGTACTATTTAATAAACTAAAATAAGTACTGCACATCATTTAATTAATATTTTTGTTGAACTTAACAATAGTTTTGTTATTCTGGTTTAATAAGAAACTTGAAAAACTTTATAGTGAAAATTTCAAAGTACATATTACTAATTAAGTTATGTTTACGTCTTAACAATAGACAAAACTGAAGAAAAAGCTTCAAACGTAGTGTATCTTTAGCGACTTACTACTTAATAGTCTCGAGAAAGTTGGAAACCTTTATGTACTTATAGAATACAATGGTTAATGCCTAGACATATTATGCTACATAATTCATTGTAAAGTTTCAAAGATCAACGTAAGGGTTGAGATTTTACATGAAAATTATTTTCTTATTTAAATGGAAAATGTGATTGATTAGCTCGAGTTTTGTTCATTTTGTTGTCTAATTATTAATTTTCTTCTTGCTCTAGTTTTTAACACAGTCAGACTAAGAAAATACTACGTAAGACATTGCGATAACTTTTTTAAATTTAAAATCCAAGAAATTCAAGGTGCTCTCAACTAATAAAATCTAGAAATCTCTTGAGAGATGACACTATGTACTTAAGTTTTTGTTAGAAGCTTTTATAAAAATTTTACTATTTAGCTGTTATATTAACGAGCAGAGCTATCTCTCTCAGATCATTAATCAAATACGATCCCCAAACCACTTCAGTTGGTCCACTCAAAATAAGAAATCCTGAATACAAGTACGGTTTATACTTTTTTATTCCATAAAAAACGTAAACAAGCTACTAAAATTCGAGAAAAATCACTAAACGTTTTAAACGCAGAATTTTGAACTAGAGGATGTAGAGGGTTGAAATTAACCATAGGAGTAGCTAGTAAAAAGATGCATTTTAATTAAATTTGAAATATGTACTCTCCTAATTGAAGTTATACGGTTATACGGTTTTTTACGTTTAATTTAAAATTGATTTGAATGCCATATCGTTCTTCTGCAATTCCACTATCGTTTAGTCAAGGAAGGAAGGGATTATTAAGAACATGTAAGAGGGTCGAGATTTTTTCTTTAGGAATATGTTTGGAGTAGTTAGGAGGTGAAAATACTGAAAGTCACTTGTCCTAGCTGCAGGGCTAAGAGTGGGAGAAGGTGAAAAAGTCTTGTTTTTTGGTTTTTTAGGTTTTTGCATGTAGCGAGACAGATTTACCTCTGGATTAGAGGAGTCCTGAATCATCCCGATTCTATCTTTAAGCTAGTGCAAAATATATTTAACTTGACGACAGATAGGACTGCGTACAAACCTAAATTGGTATTTATCTCCACCAACACAGTAGAATTTTATACGTATTTAAATTATTAAAGGGGCGTGTCCAAATCTGTGCGAACCGCTCGTCAAGTAAAATGTGTTTTGATTTAAGTAACATCTGTCTCGTTCAACCCCTATTCTCTCGATCTGATGGTTCTAGAATGTAGGTCCGCTAGGCCTGAGCCCCGACTTCCTATATTTTTAACAGTGCTCCATTATGGACGTTATCCATCTAAAAAGTGAACTAATTATTACCTAAGGTTGTCCCGTGACTACGTGCTACAACTGGCACTCTCACTGGACACGGTCGACTAAACAAGCATCTATACAGAATGGGCGTTACTGACAGCCTCAATTGTAGAGGATGCAACGAAGCGGACGAAACAATGGAACACGTGCTTTATCACTGCTCTGCGTTAACGCTAATTCGAAGACCCATGTTGGGGTAATACTGACCTAACATGGTCAGTATCAGCGACACTTCACCTGCCAGTATCCTTGAGTTCATCCAAAGGCTGAGATGTTGGAAGTTGGGAAAAAGTTGCTAAAGGGAAACAGCACAATCGGCCCCATTAAGTGACCTAAGTGTGCGTAAACATCAGTTTACCCTCTACCCTAACAATCCTAATCCTAATCTTATGAATGTTATTTTGGTCAACAAATACGACTTATCCAGCCCTTATAAATTCCTTTGCTACCGTGTATGCAGTTAGCAGTCATTATTTGGCTGCTTAAATTTATTTTGTCCTAATTAACTTCCCTGATGATTCTGCGATAGATTCCCGTGTGGTAGCTCTTCCTTGGTGGCTCCAATAGCCACTATTGAACGTAGGCCTCCGCATTTCCCCAGTATGCCCTTTAAGGATCTTCCCTAGTGGTAGATGCCCCGCAGTGGCCCCAGGACTGCTGTGAGGCGTAGGCCTTCGCTTACTCTCGTAATTTTTCTAATGAAATTGGTTGGATGTTGCCGAAAAAGAAAAAGAATTTTTTGTCAGTGAAGAAACCTAAGTGGCTCATTTTGTTGTACTTTGGTGTATTTTGACTAATATAATTTTTGTTTTTAATTGGTGCATGTACTTGAATTCAAATCTACCCCTGCTACCTCTGAGCTACGTCTATAGAACACTTTTACGAATACACCAAGTTTGGGTCTTACACGCTTACATCTCAAAAACACTGAGTCTTTAGGAAAAAATTACTCTTAGTAAAATAAAAGCTTATCAAATTTTCTACAAGATTGTTTCGATTCTTAAAAAAGAAGGGCTGAGGTGCTAGAGGCAAAAGTTTCACGAAAAATGTGAGGTAAATTTCTTTTTCATATATTAACAATTTTTGCCGGCGGATATCTCGAAAACTATAAGGAATATGGAAAAAATAAATAGAAAATGACTTAAAGGAAATTTGATAAGCTTTCATTTTGCTCAAATAATTTGTTTCTATGACTCACCGTTTCCGATATAAAAGCAAAAACCCAAAAAACGAGACCTTTCCAATCCTCTCCCTCAGCCATGTAGCTAGGACAGGGGACTTTTTGTATTTTTACCTCTTAACTACTCCAATCACATTCCTAAAAAAATTCTACAATTTTATTAGTTTTACATTTTGTATGACTTTTTCGTAGAATTTGGAAGAGGTCACAATGTTCTACTGTGGGCTGAGTTAGAAAACTGAATAATTGTTTAGCATTAGATAGCCAGTGCTAGTGAGCTTTCCTTAATTTTTAAACTCATAGATTGAAGAGCGAGGTAGACAAGGGATAAAAGTTGCTAATGGACAAGAGACCGTATGTTCATATATAGAAGGAAAGAATAAGGTAAAACCATTGGATTTGGATTGATATGGGTTAGTAGTGTAAGTAGAGAAAGAATAGAAATATTTTTAATACAAACTACAATGTGAATTAACTATAAGCAAAATACGTAGCCTTTTGCTAATAAATAATTTCCAACTTTACAACAATCCTGGATGTTGCTAAAATTATAAAACAAAAATACGACGATATTAGGTAGAAGTACTTAAGTGATAAATTTTTAATTTGAATAATTTTACTTTGGTGGTTTTCAAAGTATATTTGTAAATTATAAATTATAATTCCAAGTCTCTTCAAATTTAGTCTTTTGATCTAAAGTGTTTTAAAATACAATGAGCGTGAGATTTTGAAATAACAAACCTTTAATAAATATTTAACGATTTTCACCAAAGGGCACAATTTCTTTACGACACTAAAGTGCCAAAGTATAATAGAAAGCAACAAAATTTTAATAAGTTTTCAAATATTTGTCGCCAAACAGATTGTCAAAATTACAATATTCTGAAATAATATCCACAAGTACAGCCGGCCAAAAAGTTTTTGGCCACCCCCTGACAATTTTAAAAAGCAACCAACATTACACGCCGTGTAAATTAAACGGCGTGTAATGTTGGTTGCTTTTTAAAATTGTCAGGGGGTGGCCAAAAACTTTTTGGCCGGCTGTACATCCAGTTAGTAGTGTATGGTTTGAACATTATTCTCGCTTAAGAGCATTAAAAATACAGAGTGTCGTTTAAACGAGCGTTAATATTTGAGGACTTAAATTGGAAAAGTTGACGTTTTAGTAAATTTAATTCTTTAAAATGTCTACAAATTTAAAAATTCAGTACACATATATTACTCTAAAGCGATTAAAGTGTCTGGCAGCAAAGTTGTGTGCCAATTTCCTACTTTAAAGCGGTTTAGATAGTTGAAGTTAAAATATGTTCGTATTTACAATGATGCACTTTGTAAGTAAGCTTTAATCTTGTTATTTCTTATACAAAAACAAAATAAAAATTTTGCCTTTCAACTGTGCCAAGCAATAATAATAATAATTTTTGTGTGTGGTACTCGTGTGGTTGTATATAAACTCGCTCGTATTTTGAAGAAAACTAATACTTTTTATACTTTTATATATCAAAACGTCAAAGGGATAAACGAGGGTAGAGATAATAGTAGCAATGTCAAATTGGAAATGTAAAAAATAGTCCCATTTTTTGATATATGCTTATAGTTACTTGTGTTTCAAATAAATATCGAATTTAAAGTGGAATTTTATGTTTAGTGCAAACTTTTCTTTAGTAATAGTTTACCAACTTCCACAAACATTACATTTGGGGGTTTCTTAGATTAAAGTTACTAGGTCAAACAATTTTACTACTTGATGTTTATTAAATTCCATGATAATAAAGTAATAAATAAGCCCAAAATCCACCATTTCCATTTCTGTTTTGATTTGAAAAGTTTATCCATACATAATGAATAACACTATTACACGTTAGAAAATATAGCAGACAGGCTTGAATAAATGTCCTTGGAGATTGGATTCTTCCTTATATAAACTAAAAGCTGATGCACGTTGGTGAAAAATGATGCTACAACAGCTGGAGTAAAAGCAACATCTTCTGCAGTTTTTGAAGCAGTCATCTGTTCATGGTCATATGCCCAATTAGTCGAGTCAAGGAACGTTAAAAAAAGGGGTGTAGAAGAAATGGAAGAGGGTTGATTTTTTTTCAGAAATGTATTTGAAGGGTTAGGACGTTAGGAAGTAGAAATACTAAAAGTCACCACTCCTACCTGTAAGGCAAAAAGAGAGAAGTCCCGTTGTTGAGAATACTGCTTATATCTCAAAAACAGTGAGTTCTAAAAAAAATTATTGAAAGCTTATGAAATATGAAAGCTTATCAAATTTCCTTCAAAATACTGTTTTTACATTTTTTCTCTATTCCTTATTGTTTTTGAGATATCCGCACGCAAATATCGTTAAAGTAGCGTGAAGCAAATTTTTTTTCTTACATTGATAATTTTCTTATGGAATCTTATGGAAACATCAATACGCTTTCATTTTGTTAAGGATATTTTTTTCTCTAGGGCCCACCGTTTTCGAGATATAAACAAAAACCCTAAAAACGGAACCCTTGTAGTCATAATAGCTAAGACTGAGGACTTTTAGCATTTTTACCTCTTAACAACTCCAAAAACATTCCTGAAAAAAAATTCCACTCTCTTCCTTGTCCTCAATAACCGCTTCGTTGGCTAGACTAAATGGAAGCAAGACAAATTAATTATCAATAATTAATAGATTTACCAAAATCGACAAATTGGTCTACGTGGCAGATGCAGAAAGAAAGAATTATTCACAATCAGAAAAAAGCTAGAGGAAACTATGTGTTAATTCACCTATACTTG
Source organism: Malthinus seriepunctatus (assembly GCA_963924605.1). Taxonomy (NCBI): domain Eukaryota; kingdom Metazoa; phylum Arthropoda; class Insecta; order Coleoptera; family Cantharidae; genus Malthinus; species Malthinus seriepunctatus. The sequence continues at coordinate 14,608,241 of OZ004601.1, read as the reverse complement.
ATGCTTTTGGGCTGATGGTGCAGGTTGTTGTTGCGGAGTGACCATTTTGAATTAGGAGCAATATCATCTGTAGTTTTTGAAGTGGTCATCTGGTCATGGTGATATGGTCAATTAGTCGAGCCAACGAACGTATAAAAGGGGTTGTAGAAGACATGGAAAAAGGTAGAATTTTTTTAAAGAAATGTGTTTAAAGAGTTAGGACGTTAGGAGGTAAAAATGCTAGACGTCGCCAGTCCTAGCTATAAGTCTAAAGGAGATAAGGGGTAAATCGGTCTATGTTACAGATACAGAATAGAAGAATTACTCACAATCAGAAAGGAGCTAGAGGCAACTGGGTGTTCACTCACCAATACTTGGCGTCTGGGGATGATGGTGCTGGTTGTTCTTGAAGAGTGGTCATTTTTAATTAGAAAATTTTCTAACTTTCGTTTGAGGACCTGTCATTCAACGCACAAACGGAAACCAAGGGTCATCTAGGAAAATCAGTAACAATTTCATAAGCTTTCATTTTATTTAGAATATTTTTTTTCTCTAGAACCCACCGTTTTCGAGATATAAGCGAAAACCCCAAAAACGGGACCCTTGTAGTCATAATAGTTAGGACCGAGAACAAACACATTTTTTTCCTGAAAAAAATTTCACCATCTTCCATGTCCTCTATAATCCCTTTGTTTACTAAAATAATTAGGAACAAGATATCAATAATTAATAGACTTACCAAAATCCATAAATCGGTCTACGTGGCAGTTGCAGAAGGAAAGAATAATTCAAAATCAGAAAGGAGCTAGAGGCAACTGGATGTTCACCAATACTTAGTGCTATGAGGTTGATGATGCTGGTTGTTACTGAGAGGTGGTCATTTTTAATTAGAAATTTTTTGAAAGTGTCTCTAACTTTCGTTTGAATACCTAGCTGCCATTCCACGCACAAACGGAAACCAAGGACCATCTAGGAAAATCTCCACTAAAAAAGTAATTATAATAGTAAAATTCATAGTTAAAAATTTAATTAGTATTAAAGGAATTTAATTAATTGTCGTTATTTTTACAAGAGCTCATATTTAATTAATTAAAAATGTTTATTAAGCGTTTTTAAACATCACTATTAAAGAATAGCAAATTTAATTTTGTTATAAAAACATTTTGTGTCGCATATTTTTGTTAATGGATTATTCATTGAACTTAATTACATAATAGTTAGTTTACGGTTTCATGACATGTAAATTGAGAAGGAAAATTAGTTAATGATTACAAAACATCATTATCTATTAATATAGTATTAATATAATTAAATATTATTTTATAATTTCAAAAAAATTATTATTTAAAAATGTCAAAGTCAATATTTTGAATTTTGTAAAAAGAAAATGTTTGTTTACCACAAAAAGTTTAAAATGAATTTCGGTTGATGTAAATTTTAAAATGGGGTAAAACGTTATTGCAAATATATGTTTTTGATGGGTTTAAAAAAAGTTGAAAATGAGAGGAAGGGAAAAAAGAGCACATTATGAGTATAATTTATATTTTCTCTCTTTAACGGCTTTTTTTAAAGAGTTTTTTTTGGTTGCAATTTTAATGCATTTGCTTATGACTTGTTGAGTTAAATTTTTAAGTTTGTTCTAAAGTAGTACTTACATTCGAAGATAAAAAAATTTATGATTATGTAAGCTTCTAAAATAAAAAAATTTATTACGTTACAAAGTGCTACTTACAATTTTTAGATCACATATTATTGAAATGAGGCAAAACATTGATGTATGGTAGGAACGATTTACTGCTCCTTCCCTGGGAAACTGTGGAAAAATACATCTATTTTATAACATTATCTATTTTCTTCGAAAAAAGGTTTTCTTCAGTTAACTATAATTTGTAGGTATTTGTAGTCCGAGCGATACAGTCTTTCCAAATTGCTAATTTACAATCAATATAAGCCAAGCTTTATTGTGAATCAACTGTAAACTTCTATCTTATCATAACGGTTATGGTTATACTCCAGTCAATGAACGCTCAAAAAATGGTGTGGAGGACATGGAGAAAGTGGATTGTTTTCAGGAATGTGTTTGGAGTAGTTAAGAGGTAAAAATACAAAAAGTCGCCGCGCCGGTCCTAGCTATATGACTAAGGGATGTGGAAGGTCTGGTGTTTTGGGTGTTTGCTTACATCTCGAAAACGGTTGGTCTTAAGGAAATAATTATTCTAAACAAAATGAAAGCTTATAAAATTTCCTACAAGATTGTTTTAATCATTTTATTTCTTATGGTTTTTAAGACATGAGCCCGCGAACATGCGTGAAAACTCCGTACCAGTACTAGAAATAGAAAATTAATGCTCTATAGTTCTTGCAATATAAGCGTTCCGAAAAAGGCTTAAAAAGTCAAAGATATAAACCAACAGGGGGTAAGTAACACCCGGTTTGTCTATTTCTCTCTTTCTTAAACTTTTGTATATACCTGTCTTTATTTGCTTTTAAACATAATATTTAACAGGTAAATATGATCTGCAGTTCTCAAACTGTGCGCTGACAGGATTAAAATAAAACTTTTTAAGGTAACAAAAAATAATGAATTAAATACTTACTAAATAAAGTACGGTAAAATCTGCGTTTGTGTAAGTTCGCCACAAAAATTATTTGACTTCGTTAAGTTTTAAAATACGTTAACAATAAAAAATAATAGTTTTATAATTAAGTTTTTCACAGTTTTAGTGGTTTTATCCTGCCATGAACGCTTATTAGCCCCTCTTGCAAAAATCCACTTTTCATCCGTAAATACTATTGGCTTAGGTTTATCCGAATTCATAATATCTACGTATTTTCTTAAAAACCTGGACCGTTGTATCACGACATCTTTTTTTTCACATGTTATCGGTTGTCTTCAATTTAAAAGCTAAATTATGCAAAAGTTTGCCTAAACTAGACGACGAAATTTCAACCACATTGCAACAAGCACTATCCAGTTCACACTCACTAATTATAATTACGTCTGTATCCTTGAGTAGGCAATACAAAACTACCCTTATTGCACTTACATCTCCAAAATTAAATTTACTTAACAGTTATAATAACGGCACTTTTTAACCAAAAGAACTCTAACGGTAATTGCAAGGATTATTTCTTGTTACCTAGATACTAATGTCTTTTTAATAGGGTGTATTGTTGGATTTAGTTAAATAAAAATTATTTGAATACTCTCAAAAAAAAGAATTTTGAAATTACTTAAGTAAGAAATAAATTATAAATTCTCTTAAATATTTAATTTCTATTATCAATTTAAAATTTTCATTTTTTATAGTAATTTTAGACCCCACTTACTAACGATAGTTACTACTGTTAATGTATTTTAAAAAATTAAAATATTAAGTACGTTTTTAATAAATTACTCTTCTCAATTTAAACTGTTTTAATAATTCTAATACAGAACAGTTTGAGAACTGCAGACCATACTTACTATTGTTAAATATTATGTTTAAAAGCAAATAAAGACAGGTATATACAAAAGTTTAAGAAAGAGAGAAATAGACAAACCGGGTGTTACTTACCCCCTGTTGGTTTATATCTTTGACTTTTTAAGCCTTTTTCGGAACGCTTATATTGCAAGAACTATACAACTTATCTTCTGAAGACTTTTACTGTGAAACAGCAACATTTTTTTGCAGGTGCATATTTCGACACACGGTTTTTGAAATGTAAGCAAAAACTCTTGAAACGGGACTTTTCTACCTCCCTCTTTCCCTTAGCCATATATGTATAGCTAGGACCCGGAACTTTTAGGATTATTTCTTCATAACTACTCCAAACGCAGTTCTGAATTCAGTCCTGAATTCCACCTTCTTCCATGTCGTCTATAACCTCTTCGTTGACTTCTAGACTTCTTAATATCTAGGTGACGACCTCGACTATACATGCTGTATGCGACATTAATATGAAGTCCAGCGATGAGATTTATTAAAAAAAATTCCTTCCTATAGCATCTGTATTCCTATTATACTGCTTTTAGGAAGAACATTACAAATCTGTTAGGATGAACAGAACAGCATCTGGTGGTGTTATACAATAAGCACTAAGCAGCCTGAAGTGTTTAAAGTCATAATGTTTCTAGTTCTTCTACACATACGATTTCCTCGAACGCTTATGGTAAGTAGCGTTTTGTTTAGAAGACAGTGAACATGACCAGCGACTACTATCGTTCTTAATCGCAACTTGCTTAAATTGAGCAGCACATTGGAGTTTTCGAGACAAAATCACTTAATGAAGAGCCGATCATGGTCTGAGAGACGTTGCTCATTAACTTTTGTATCCTTTGAAAGACCGACCGTTGTTTGTTTAAACTGTACATGACCCATCACATTCAATGAGTCTATCAACTCGCTCCCTGATGGCTAGTATAACTAGACTTGCCTCTGCACCTTAACTTAGGGACTAATGGCATGGTCGTAACATATGGTAGAATCCCCTTGACCTGATGAGCCAGACTTAGAGGAGTTCCGGATAGAATTTAAACTTCCAAGTCTATCCGAAACTCTTCTAAGTCTGGCTCATTAGGTCATGTATCTAAGTGTCACCCTTGATCATAAGCTAGACTGGAGAATCCATCTCGACAACAAAGCGGAAAAAGCAAAGGTCGCATTCTGGCAGTGTCGCAGAGCCGTAAAACAGTCTTACTACATAACAGACTATGTTAAGCTACGCGGCCATAGTGCGGTGGCCAAGAACCACAATAAATACCGCAAAAAACAAATCCCGACAAGTGCAAAAGTTAGCATGCCTATCAAGCACTGGAGCTATGAGAACCACGCCTACCACAGCTATGGAGACGCTTCTATGCCTACCTTCACTTGACTTACACGTGGAGGAAATGGCACTGAGGTCGGCTTTAAGACTGCGCGATTTAGGGCTGTGGATAACCAGACGAGGGAGTACAGGTCATACAAACATCATAGAGGTCAGTTCTTAAAAACTGCCTCTACTAGATCTAAGTTCTGACTTTAGCTCACCAAAATACATATTTAACAACAGGTTTGTAAGTTTGTTAACAACATCAGACCCCGGTACTGCTAATATACATATCTTTACCGATGCATCAAAAACTGAATCTGGCTCAGGGACAAGAATCTTCTCCCCTGAACTAGAAATAAATATCAGTATACCATTAGGAAGATTCACCTCGGTTTTCCAAGCTGAACTTGATGGCATACTAGAAAGTGCCAAAATTGTAAAAAAGAGTCTAGTAACAGGACGGCACATACAAATATTGAACCGCCACAGAATTACTTTGAAGCTGGTTTCGGACTGCATAGCAGCACAAACGACATTTGGACGAGTAATGCTCTTCAAATCTGCTAGATCAAAGGGCGCCAAGGTAACGAAGGTAACTCACATATACATATGTGGTCGAAAGAAACGCACTGTAGACAAGGCAAAGCAGCAATTGCTTCTTCTTCGATACGACATGCAAAATACTACCTCAACCTGTCTCGATTACATCTGCGAGTACTCACGGGCATCGTTATAGGACATTGTAAGTTAAACAAACACCTTCACACTCTGGGACTAATCGATAGCCCTAGATGCAGAGGCTGTAACCAGGAAGATGTAACTGCGGAGCACGTGGTTTGCTCGTGCCAGATACTCCACCGGCCAAGCTGCTCGAGTTCATCTTAAAGTTGGGATGGCTCGAGGAGTGACGGGGAATGAGGCGCCTTTAAGGAGGTTGCACAATGGGTCCGATCAAGCAGCCTAAGTGTAAGCTGGCTAAAAGCCAGCCTTCCCGCTAGTATTCTAATCCAATCCAGCAATCCAATGGTTGAAGGAGAAAAGCGTTTGAGATATTGTTATAGAAGATTACGATAATTAAGATTTCAGCGAACTCATCCATTTATACGATCCTACTTTACCATTCTGGTACGTTATTTGACGAAAGAGTGGTGAAAAATAGAACATATGAAGAAAACCTAATTACTAAAAGGTACAGATAAACCAACCTTAGCTGAGAAAAAGTCTCACTTGCGCAGGTCTTTTAACGACTAGGGATGAGCTTACGCTTGCGCACAAATATCTTAACAGAATAGCCACGTCTTGTGATTGGTTCAAATCAACGAGTGTATACGATATCTGCGCAATTTTTGTTAGCTTACGCTGGTTTTCCTATAACGAACACAAAGAGGTACATTCGTTTCAAAAAATTTTATTTAAAATAAACTTATAACATTCGAGTTCTTTTTTTTAATAAACAAACATTTAGAGTTAATTAATTCACATATTAATTACCGATAGATTATGTACATACTAGTTTTTCTTTGTTATTTTTTCTTTTTAAATTTATTTCACTATTACTTCTTAGACTTAATGATAAACGACTAAATAAACTAACAAATTTGGTCAATTTATAACTTTTTAACAATATTTTTCTTGCAAATTACTATTTTTAAAACATTTATGTTATCACACAATAAATCACTTACAAATTTTATAAAAACTCTTTACTTATAATAAATTATATTTTTAAAAATTAAGTGGAATTAAAATGTTTACGAAACATAAAGAGGTTTCACTCTTCTGGGAGAACTATCGGTTTTCCGTATTAATTAGGGAAACCTATTTAAGTTTCTGAACAATTACAGTCTTCAAAATGTAAAACTTTTTCCAAGTGCTTAAGTTTTTCTAAGACCGTTCAAATCGTTAAAATCTGCACGCCATACACCAGAGAGTCGCCCTAGACCCATTATTATAGTCTTCGTCGACTGTACAGAGTCTTTCTCGGGTACCAAAAAGGTATTAGGGCTTATTCGTAGCCTTTGGATAGGAGACAGTGCTTGAAATGGACTTTTTTGTCATATATTCGTATCTTAAATTTTAAGTTGGTAAAAAATTAAGACTATACTGCCAGCTACTTAAGACCTCCTAAACATTTCTATTGATCTAGTACATGGAAAAAGTTTCAACATTTGGATGTCACCAAGAGTAATTAAAAAGAGATAAAATGAATTTGATATTAAGTAAACGGTGCGTGTAATTTTATTGTGCATTAATTAGAACTAATAACGTGATAAGTGATGATTATTAATCGCGTAGCACACAAAGTGAGTATTAATACAAATTCGAAATTTGTGGTATAGACAATTCTATTCGATTAAACGTATTTAGTAACCTACAATTAGGATATGCACGTCGAGACCACAAATTTCAAATTTCGCATATTACACCTAAATATTGATTTTATGTTGAAGAGAAAGTAGGGCGTACATATATAAAGTTTGGCTTATTTTAAAGTTTATTTAGTATTATAGGTATTGTAAAGTATGTTTATAGATAACTTTTTTTAATGTGTAAAAATCTATGAGTTTACAGTTTAGATACGGTGAACGTAGGACTTGACAAAAGACATTCCGATAAGGCGCCAACAAACAAGGATATCCTGGGGATGAAAACTCAATGAGCGTCCATCTGATAGAAATATCATTACGCTATCAAAACGGAAAGAGAAATTTTAAAAATTAATAATACACAGCAGCAGGATATTAATGTGGAAAACATATCATAAAGAAGAGTTAGCAATAATTTTAAATTAAGTTTGGACGTGTACTTTTAATTTTTATTTATAATTACAAACTAAAAAAAATTAATTCGACTGTCACTAAAATGCACTAGCTTTACAACTTTTTGATTAGTAATATTGGTGATTTTTGTTCAATTTAATGAACAATTTCAAATGTAATTGGATTTCTTCGGGAAGCTTAAGCTCCATACACTTTTGCAAAAAATAAATTTTAAAATCAAAATTGGATCAAGTACGAATAATAAACTTAAAAAAATTATTTATTTAAATTAAGGCTTTATAAATAAATTTCTAAAGAGTTATTGGCCGTGTCGTAGGCTCACAGTGAGCTAAGAATTTGGGATTTTACTCTGAGTAGTTGGTTGTAATGCCAATTCATATGCAACGAATTTTTATGCCTAACAACAGAGGGTAGTTTTTTAGCACAATAAATTATTCTAACGTGAGAGATATATTTTCATAACCATTGTCATTTGTACGACATTTCCTTCCACCACTACAGCGGTTTAGAGAACTGTGCACAGTGTGCACGGTTTTAAATATTTTTTTCTACTTGAGGGATTATATGAGCTTATAGTTTTTGATTTAGATAGTAATAAAAAGAGAAACAAGCAGGAACTTATCACTAGTCTCGCGTGATCTGTTTTAAAGTTGAAATAGATAAAGCACGTTAAGAATTCCAATTTGATGCCAAACGAACACTTTTCAGAATGCATGAGTGGTTAACGGAGTCGAAATTTACATGAGTGGCTAATCTAAATAATTCCGGTTATGCTTATGCACATGCAGCTCAGCGTAATTTGGAAAGCATGTTACATCGTCAGTCCAGATTGCAAGCCTCTCTTGTAGGCTAAAAAGTCATAATAAATATATCAATTTGGAAGTTGTTTCCTAACACTCGCATAAATAATAGAAAATTACTTTCGTAGAAGACAGTAATTAATAAAATTAACATCTGAATAAGAAAATATATATTTTGAGAACATTCATACATTTGAAGAATATTTTTAAATAATAAAAAAGTTCAGACGTCTAGGAAGCGAGGAAGAAGTAAGAAGTAAGCAGGAAGCGCTGAAATAAAACGGTTGATAGCAGCTACAGAAAATAAAATACAAAGAATAAGATGAGGTAGAATAAAAAATAAGACTGCGAGACATTGCTACTTTGTTAACTTGAATTTTTAAGTATTCGTTCTATTTAATATCTGATTTAAGGTTATGTGTTAACCACAAGAAACATATTTGATAAGCCTTAAGGGTTCTAAAGAGCAAGATTGCTTGATATTCAATAATTAATCCTCTAGCGAAAATGGGCTTGGGAAAGACGATTTTCCGAGTGACGGTTTGGAAAATTTGAAGAACAGATATTGAATTATTGAATAATATTAGATGGAGAAGACATCAGCGATTAATGAAGCCATACAGATTAAGATAGCTGCTCAATGCTCTGGTAGCATTGAGAAGCATGGTGATAATTATGGCAGATGGTAAAATCAGGTTATGCAAGGTCTTACAACAATCATCTAAAAAGCAAGAAAGAGAAAGCAAAAGACGACACAAAGACTAAGAAAACCGCGCCATGTTAAGCTAGCCGTGAGGATCATAGACCATTATGATTATGTAACGATAAAGAAGTGACAAGAAAACACAAAGGAAGGCAAGATTGAGACGATGAGATTAAGTCATGCAAGATACACAACAGTGATCTCAAAGGTAAGAAAGAGGAATCGAATGAAGACAAAAAGACTAAGACAGATGCGTTCCATTATACTGGCCAAGCAAAAAATTCAAGGTGGGTCAGGCCATTGTCACGCTACTTAGGACGCTTATTTGGAGAAGTGGAGCAAACTCATTTACGGTGAATGATCTTCTTAGTCGACTCTCTTAGTATTGAGACGTTTGTTATTATGACACCCCGTCAAAGTACCTCATGGCAGCAAAACATAAAATTCTGAGAAAATGGGCAGTCACTGCATGGTAACCTCTAGAAATGTTAATGCAAGCAGTATCCACAGCGTAGGAATATACATGATAATAAGGTTTAAAAGAAAGGCTTAAAATTGTAGAAGATGAGCAACGCTTGGGACCAAATCAATGCCTATCGTCTTTTTTGACTTTCGAAGTATGTTCAATAAGGAATTCGTACCAGAAGTCCAGATAGTATTTTCTCCAAAAAGTCCCAACGCAAGCTCTGAACATCTTCACAGTTGCGGATGTCCAGAAATGCTACCAAGAACGGAAGAAGCGCTGAAAACGCTCAGTTATCACATCTTGAGAGAGACTATTTCGATTAGTAAAATTTTTCAATAAAACCTCATCTGTCGAATGCAGACAAAGGAAACCAGTAAGATATGGAGAGAGGAAGTTGTCCAACTTTGAAGATGAGAGATCTAAAAGAAAAATCTAAAGTGGGAGATGAAGAGTGCAAATAAAAAGTATGATGTGAAGAGTTGATTATAGACCAAGAGAACTAACCCACTGTGCTTCGGTGAGTATGTTAAGGGTGGAAATACTCTAGGTTAGTATAAAAGACCATATAAATCTGCCCACTGGAGTTTTAACATTCTTACTCATGATTTTTTGATGACATAGTAGCTTCCAACACCTTATTCCTAATATTTTTTTAAATGCCCTCTACGCAACCCTTTTGACCGGAAGCACGCAGATATCGCTTAGATGAGAGATCTAAAGGAAAAATCTAAGGAGAGAGATAGAGAGCGCAAATAAAAAGTAATATATGATGAGTTCCTCATAGACCAAGAGAACTAACCTATTGTTCTTTGGAGAGTATGTTAAGGAAATGCTCTAGGTTAGTCTAAAACACTATATCTGCCCACTGAAGTTTTAACATTCTTACTCATGCCTTTTTTATGATACACTAGCTTCCAACACCTTGACCTTATTCCTAATATTTTTTCCATGCTTTTTACGCAGCACTTTTGGCCGGAAGCACGCAGTGTAATCTCTCTGCCACGTCCTTCAGCGCTACCCTGTAAGCCACTGATCGAGAATATAGAGACACGATCGCATAGTCGGCCAACAAGTGTTAAAAGATTTATTCCGACATCAAACCAGCCATTCAAACCCGCGATGGCCGTCTCTACAAGCCAGACTTTATCGTAATCAATAGGACTACGACCGTCGTTACGAACGTCACAATCATGTGGAAAGACCCGTCTTTAATGAACGTTGCGTATGCCAATTAAAAGATCCAGTCTTGTTTTGTCATGTGCTGTCCTTTCTGTCTCTTACGCTATGTGTAATGGCCCTTCAGGCCTCCATTTTCCAACAGCCCCTCAGTCAATGCTTTACCTCTCGCTCTTCATACCTATTCACTTGTCTTATCTCGAACCCTTCAGGTTCTAGATCATGCATTGATTGTTTGGCGTCATATGCCCTTCAGGCTCCACTTATGTGCTCTTCAGGCCTATACTCCTCAGGCACTTGATCATCTAGTAAGAACGCCGATGAACTGCTTCTCTAGTGGCGTCACCCCTAAGGACTCATCCTTACTACCAATCGGGCTACACCTGCCGATACATCCCGCGCTTGTGGCTAATGATAAGAGAGTAGGAAGTTTTCGAAACAGCTCTTACGATCCCTAATCGTAGGTCTTATTGTGAGCGGTTTCTGTAGCTAAACACCAGCAGTAAGAGTACTCTTATGTAGTTTCTAGATCGTGCTTCTGAGCTTTTAGTTCCGATAGTGCCATCATCTACTGTAAAGCTCTCTGCTCACGTGCAGTCTACCAGCAGGCCATCTCCGGGAGGCCATGAACAGTTTTACGACGGTCCAAAACCTGTAGTCTTTTTTCATTTACCAAAAACTTAACGTGTGTACGTTTAGTGTTTTGCAGAGCGTTATATTGGACTGCTTGCCCTAAACGCACGCCAAATTGATATTAACTAACACCTGATGTTGATGATTTCTACCAAAGTTCAATACTATCTTTTGGTACAGGTATATTTTTTAAGATGAGGAGCGGTAGGGAGACGTTCGTGCAGGTTTGGCCATGCCCCTTTAATAATTTAATACGTTGACTACGGCGCAGGAGGCAAAAATACCAATTTAGGTATCTGAGCATCCCCTCAGCTCGCCATCTTAAAAAATTATACCTGTACCTTTTATTATGATCTCCATTTGACAAAGTTTTTTATCTAGAATTTGTTTAGACAGATTTGCAATTGCAATTACAACCTATGATATGAATTAATCTCAAATTCTAGATAAATTTTGTATTGTTTTATAAAAATATGTGGCAGGAAAGACGCTTTTGTCATAAATAGAACATTTTAGTTGCCCGACTATGATTTTCATTTCCTGATATTTACACGGACACGTTACCTGATTCTGATTCAAAGTCTACGTGCTCTGGTAAATAGACGTTAGACGTGTAAGACGTTACAGGCAAGTCTTTAGAAAGATACGGCACTATCGGAAACAAAAAAAGTAACTATTTATACCAACGTGGCCTAGTAATTTTCCTAAAGAGAAAAATAGTTCTATTTCGTATTCTATTTACATAAATTTAAAGAAGCTTATCTATTTCGTGAATCTTATACCGAAATTCCTTTCAGCAGCCATAGTAGTCCAGAGGAAAAAAACATTAAAATTTGTGGTGTACGCAGAAAAATAAATAAGAGTTGAAAGACATTTTTAGATTAATTTAGCATGATGAAAAGCGAGCTTTTAGGAAAAACTTGTTATGTGTAATAAAAGATTTTAAAAATTAATTTTTCTCTTTAATACTCATCCTTCATGTTAATAAATACAAATCTTTCTTCAATAAAAATTTACTAGTGGACTTTAATGAAATTTTTACAAGAGCAATCTAATTTAAACTGTTACAAACTCTTATTCGCTCGAATACACAAGTAAAATTCTTTTGGATTTGATAATGCGCGTATAATGTGCTTATATTTTGAATTTATCAACGAGTTTTGTTGTATTATTCTCCAAAATCCATTAGTTGACACACCGTCAAAGCTTTAAAACCCTTTCTCTCTTCTATACAGAGATCACACAAGCATCAAAATTGCTTTAAATTTGTTTGTTTCTGTATCCTTTATTAAACTGCAAAGACTTTATACACCGTTAAACTTTGTTTATAGTTTAGCTTTCTAATTTAAATTTTATTAGATACGGAGAAAAATAAATATTTTAATTAGAGATTTGATACGAGCTCAAATTAAATCTACACGAGTGAAATACTTCTTTTTGAAAACAATTCGCTTTAATAAAATAATTAGCGACTCAAAAGGACTAACTTCAAATATTTGCTTAATAATTTGAGTAATTTACTTAAATACGAAAGGTATTTTTGGATTTCTATAAATATCAAGAATGCTATTATTAGAAAGCAACATTTCATCAATGTCCTTTTACGATTTCTTTTTTTATATTTTTTTAGTCTCTCGATTCCTTTTTGAAGTAGCTCTAGCTTTAAGTTACGATGTTCTTTTCGTACTACAGTCGAAATCCGGAAAATTTAAATAGCCAAATCAGTTTCAGGGAAACCTTCGTAAATTTATATTCAGTGGCATGTCTAGTAAGAATATTTTTACTCATAGAATTTGTTGTATTTTGCATGCCTAGTGGGCCTGTTGAGAATAAGAATTTTATGTAATTTTAAGTTACAAAACAGCCTAAATAATTTGTTTGTAAGTTGTACAAAGACGCCGAAAATGACGTTAATGAATTGTGTTGAGTTGTCAGATTGCTTTGTTGTACATCAGCGCATCCGATTTGTCTTGGTGTTGTAAAGGGTTTATAATAAGGTCTAAAATTAGGTTAAATATAGTTATCTAGGTCTATAGATTAACTTTTACCATCACCGGAAATACTATTCTACTTACCTAACATTGCAGAATGATGATTGATTTTTAATATCATTGATTGTGCGCTTAAAGCACAGTGTATCCCCCTCAAGTGTTACATAAGCTCAGTATATCATAAAGCTCAGAATATCATCAAAGACTATACAGTGTAACACATAAGCAATAAGCTATGCTTATTGAATGTGACCAAAAATCCCCCTTAAAGAAAATGTCGCTAGTCACTACAAGCATTTTTCCAGTGAATAAGATAGCTTGTCGAGGCGGGATCAACGAAGAAAGGGATAAAATAAGTTTACCCTTCAAGGCATTTTAAGCGATTTTGACCTTGAAACTATGGTCTTTGATGTCATGAAGGACAGGTCCAACAAATTCATCTTAAATCCTTCTTGAAACACTCCAAACAAATAAAATCAAAAATTGCTGAACCGATTAAAGTAAAAATGAAGCTGAAGGTAAACTTTAAAGGTTCGTAATGTCTTCACTATGTCAAACAGCACCTTTATGCAGTTCACTGTTCCTACGAGCGTTTTTAAACCTCGCGACATCAGAGATCTTGTTGGCGCCGATATTATCGCACACTAGATCGACCTGATGGCTGATGACTAGAATCAGCAATTTATCAAAAAATTACTTGAGCGTGTGAACCTTCTCAGTAAAGGCAGAAACTTTGCCTAGTGCACAAGTCCATATTACGATCTTTTTTATGGGCTTGGTTGTCTCTAGATCTCTTATCTTTTGTTGTAGGCCCGGTATTACTCAGTGCTCAACAGACGAAGACTACTGAACACCGTGTGCCAGGCGACTAGTTTTTCTGAGAGCTGTTCCGGCCGATTTGGGCCCGACTATGAGGATCAACGAGGTAATAACCTACGCTGATATAACCCTCAGCCAGGGGAGATTTTAGTCCTCACCTAAAGAGCGAAGCCGCGCGTTCGTGGCCAATGGACAGTCCCACCTACTTAGCGGGCACCTTTTCAACAGCCACTGCGTGACCAGCACCAATTGGAGTGGGCAGACGTAGCACATACCCCGCCTGAGGCTCGCATTCCTCCCGCAGCACCTTAATTGTCAGCGACCATAATCCGCAACGGTCGCGGAATCTGGCCTCTAGGTTAGGTTAGGTTAGGCTAAGATAGTTTAGTCCCAAACATGTGCAACTGGTACCTCTCGTACCTGACTCCAGGTACGAGAGGAAGAGATACTAAGAAGAAGCTAAGAATACGCCCTGGTGGTTTTATGCATTCTGCCGTTAGGTTATCCAAAATCGTGCACGTACCACTTAATCTAAGAAGACTACCAGTAGAGGTTTGACTATAGGATCATTAATCAGTCCTCAATCTAAAAATAATTTGAGTGCTTAGGTCTTCTCAGTAAAGACAAAATCCATGCCTGGGTGAACAAGCCCGTGTTACGGTCTTTTATTTTCTTTGGTTGCTTTTAGATCTCATATCTTTAGTGGTCTCTGGATTTAATTTCTCTGCCTGCCTCGTTTTCATGGTAAATTTAAAAATTATGTTTTTATTGCGTTCTTCGTCTCCATTTTATGATTATAAGCGTTGACCCGCCTCACCCAAAATCGTGCAAGTACCATCTAATCCATGAAGATTGCTAGGAGACGTTTGACTATAGGATCACAAAACAAAGAGTAATCTGGGTGCTCAGGTCTTCTTCTTGCGTTCTTCGTCTCCATCTGTGACTATAAGTGTTAACCCGTCTCACCTAAAATTGTGCACGTAGGACCTAATCCAAGAAGAATGTCAGAAGACTATTGATTAGAAGCTCTAATCAAATAATAATGTGAGTATGCTCAGGTCTGCTCAGTAAAGACAGAAAGCTCGCAAAGTGTACAAGGTCTTATTAGAATTTTTTTTTGGCTGTCTTAAAACCTCTTCTATACCGGTCTTGTTTCTACAATTACTGTGGCTATTAGTGTTAACTTAGAACTTAAATCTAGGAAAAATTTAGTTGTCGAAGTCGGTGCCTGTGCTTCCAGAGTTTAGCTCTACTTCTTCCTAGGGGGTCCCACTCTTTTTTTTCATCTAAGGTGTGTTTTTTGCTATAATTTTCTTCCATTCTATTCATAATGTGTATTGCCTAGAATCCTCTATACTTTGTTACTTCGTCGTAAGCACCAAATATCTCTAAATTTACTCCCATTCTTTCATTTAGTCCCTTATTAAAGTTTTTCTGTTCTTTTCTTAGGTAGCGCTTCTCCAAAAGTCTTTATGCTGGATTTTGTGCTAGCCTCTATATTTTCAAATGTGTTGATGACATGTATTTTTAGATAATAAACTGACCCCAGAAAGAAAAAATGGCTCACATGCACCTACACAGAGTATGTTTTTCACAAAATCAATGAGTGTGGGAAAAACGGTTAACAAACAAACAGATCAAATTTTGTTTTTCCCAAATTTAATTTACAAAGAATATAGTTATATAATTTGAAAATTCATTAATTTAATCGTACGTGACATCCAGCTTTTAATAAAACTGTTAAATAAGAAAAATATTAATCAAGTTCTAAATTGAAAAAGATATTTTCTTTTAAAAAGTTCATATTTCTTACTTAGATGCAACTCAAATCCCTTTTACTTAACAGTTTTATTTATGTTTTGAAACTATAGGGCAAAATACATTGTTGGCCAGCAGTAAAACAAATTAACGAAAAGTTAAAAGAACATAAAGTTTTATTTAATATCATGTATTTATACAAAAATAATTTTATTTAAAAGAGTAAAAAATAACAAATTAATTAAAAATGAAAAGCTCAAGTATCTTCTTTATTATTCTATAGAAATTGGTGTATAAATGAATACCTGAGGGTTGTAATTAAGCTTCTTATGCTATAAGCTCTTTTATGAGTGCATCAAATTTTCTTTCTTACTGTAGTTATTTTAGTTTAAAATTACGTAATTTAGTTGAAGAAATTCCCACAAGCAAGGCATGTGATTTGGTTACCGGACTAACATATTAAAAGTCACCGGAAAGTAACTACCACTGCCAGCTTGGAAAGTAGTAACCAAAATATGATTTCTCACACTTATCTCAAAAACTCTAAATGTTACCAAAAAATGTTTTAAATAAAAAATATTTATCATAAAATTTTCTACAGTTTTTGTTCTTAACATTTTTTTGATATAAGTTGTCGTTAAGCTATAAATTTAATTTTTTGCTAGTCAAAAATTTTAATCAAGAAATTCCTTACTTGTGAGTTGTATAGTGAGGCGTAAGAGGGATATGCTACTGGAAAAAAGACTTTTTTTAAATCTTAATTTGTTGTTTAAATAATTAATCAGGTATTAAATTATATTTTCAGCCAACACAAAAAAAATTCAGTTAAAAGCTCATAAAAAATGAAATTGTGGAAAATTTTGCGTATTTTTGGGGTTCAAAATGAAGTGGATATGAAAATGTGTACCTAAATTATACAAAGAAGGATATTTATGTAAACCGTAAACATTTCCAAATTTTCACAGGATATAATTAAATTTGTGTGCTACCGATTAATTAAAAATAAAATTATTTTAATTCAACGTTATTTATTTATTTTCGAATTAATTAAAACTATTTAAACAATAGAAATCGCATTTGTTATACACAACTATTGGACAGATATTGAATTATTTACAAAAGTCAAATTATGTTGATTATTATTTTAATCGGAAATATATATACACGTACAATAAAATCGTTGGTTTTACTTCATGATATGTACAAGTCCCTTAAAAATATTTTAAATTTTTGAGGGCGCTGATGTTATAAAATAATTTTTTTAAACACCGTATTTTCTAATTACGTGTCGTAATGTTTATTTATCACTCCCACACACAGTTAATTTAAATCGTGTGCACATATAAACAAACGAAAAAAGTTTTTTTATTCGTAAAAAATAAATAATTTGTTGTCTACCGCTAGGTTATTGGAGGTCGAAATAATAGAAAACACGAAATTAATAATAGTGTGAAACTTGAAGGCGCCACAGAAGAATCTCCTCCGTGTTGCATTGCTGCCGGATGTTCTCCTGAAACAATAACAAATAAGCTACCCTTTAAATTCAACATAATGAACAAGATACTACAATACATTCAGTAAGCAGTGGCTTACAATTTTTAGTAAACTCCGATTATTATAAGAGAGTTATCGTCGAGATGGTGCTTTATAAACTCTTTGATACTACCGTAAAGATACAAACAAATTCATCTAATGTCCCAGAAAATTGTATTTTAACGCGTATTAATTTAAAATAGTTTTAAATATTAAGGCAAATAAAGATAGAAAACTTATTTTACCAACAGAAGTTTCGAGGGTCTTAGATGACGAGAATGATGATGGATAGATGGCCACAGATGGCGTTGGTGTTGGATACCCTGGGAGAAAAGGACAAAGATCACTCAGAAGATGGCAAGATGATATAAAAAAAGTATAGAGAGGTAGTGGGTCCTAGATAACGAGAATGATGAGAATATATAGATACCACTGATTGTTTGGTGTTGGATACCCTGGAACAGAAGGAGAAAGATCACCCAGAGGATGGCAAGATGATATAAAAAAGTATAGCAAGGTCGAGGGTCCTAGATGACGAGAATGGATAGATTGTTCGGTATTGGATACCCTGGGAGAGAAAGGGACCAAAAGACAATCTAGAGGATAGCAGGATGGTATAAAAAAGAATAGAGAGGTCGAGGGCCCTAGATGACGAGAATGATGAGAATAGATAGATGGCCACAGATTGTTTAGTGTTGGATACCCTAGGAGAGAAGGAGAAAGATCACCCAGAGGATGGCAAGATGATATAAATAAAGTATAGAGAGGTCAAGGGTCTTAGATAACGAGAATGATGGGAATATATAAATACCACTGATTGATTGGTGTTGGATACCCTGAAAGAGAAGGAGAAAGACCACCCAGACGATGGCAAGATGATATACAAAAGTATAGAGAGGTCAAGAGTGCTAACGAGAATGATGAGAATAGAGAGATGTCCACAGATTGTTTAGTGTTGCATAACCCTGGGAGAGAAGGAGAAAGACCACATAGAGGATGGCAGGTTGGCATAAAAAAGTATAGCAAGGTCGAGGGTGCTAGATAACGAGAATGGATAGATGACCACAGATTGTTCGGTATTGGATTCCCTGGGAGAGAAAGGGACCAAAAAACCATCTAGAGGATAGCAGGATGGTATAAAAAAGAGAGGTCGAGGGTCCGAGATGACGAGAATGATGAGAATAGATAGATGGCCACAGATTGTTTAGTGTTGGATACCCTAGGAAAGAAGGAGAAAGATCACCCAGAGGATGGCAAGATGATATAAATAAAGTATAGAGAGGTCTAGGGTCCTAGATAACGAGAATGATGAGAATATATAGATACCAAAATTGTTTGGTGTTGGATACCCTGGAAGAGAAGGAGAAAGACCACCCAGAGGATGGCAAGATGATATAAAAAAGTACAGAGAGGTCAAGAGTCCTAGATAACGAGAATGATGAGAATAGATAGATGTCCACAGATTGTTTAGTGTTGGATACCCTGGGAGAGAAGGAGAAAGACCACATAGAGGATGACAGGTTGGTATAAAAAAGTATAGCAAGGTCGAGGGTCCTAGGGGCCAAAAAACCACCTAGAGGATAGCAGGATGGTATAAAAAGAGTATCGAGAGGTCGATGATCCTAGATGACGAGAATGATGAGAATAGATAGATGTCCACAGATTGTTTAGTGTTGGATACCCTGGGAGATAAGGAGAAAGACCACAGAGGATGACAGGTTGGTATAAAAAAGTATAGCAAGGTCGAGGGTCCTAGATGACGAGATTGGATAGATGACCACAGATTGTTCGGTATTGGATACCCTTGGAGAGAACGGGACCAAAATACCATCTAGAGGATAGCAGGATGGTATAAAAAAGAATAGAGAGGTCGAGGGTCCTAGATGATGAAAATGATGAGAATAGATAGATGGCCACAGATTGTTTAGTGTTGGATACCCTAGTAGAAAAGGAGAAAGACCACCTAGAGGATGACAGGATGGTATAAAAAAAGTATAGAGGGATCGAGGGTCCTAGATGACGAGAATGATGAGAATGGATAGATGGCCACAGATTGTTTAGTGTTGGATAACCTGGGAGAGAAGGAGAAAGATCACCCAGAGGATGGCAAGATGATAGAAAAAAGTATAGAGAGGTCGAGAGTCCTAGATAAAGAGAATTATGAGAATAGATAGATGTCCACAGATTGTTTAGTGTTGGATACCCTGGGAGAGAAGGAGAAAGACCACATAGAGGATGACAGGTTGGTATAAAAAAGTATAGAAAGGTCGAGGGTCCTAGGGGCCAAAAAACGACCTAGAGGATAGCAGGATGGTATAAAAAGAGTATCGAGAGGTCGATGATCCTAGATGACGAGAATGATGAAAATAGATAGATCGCCACAGACTGTTAGGTGTTGGTTACCCTGGGAGAGAAATAAAAAGACCGCTCAGAGGATGATAGGATGATGTGAAAGAAAGTATGGAGAAGCAGATCTAAAGGAAGGCGACTGGCAGGACAAACAGAACTGGTGCTTAGGATGCGCTTAGCTCGCCTATGATGATGAACTGTTTTCTGGGAAGCTGAAGCAGTCTTGCTTATTGAAGATATGCCGAAGAGGGCACCAAAAATGAAGAGGTCTGCAGAATAACAATTCGAAGTGTGAAAACAGCTCTTAAGGTAACAGTTATCAGCTTCGTCAAGCTAAGAGAGATCAACAGGTATTCAAGGTAATCTTTATAGCCTTAACCTAGCTCCACTAGACGTCTTTTAATTCAAAAAGACTCTCAAAGGGAAGTCTCAAATAAAATTCTGAGCAATATTTTAGAGGAAAAGATTCTTACTGATAGTTTGAGACAATTGAAAAAAATGGAATTTGGAAATATATGTCTATATGTCTGGAATATATATGGAATATATGTCTAAGTGTTGAAGGCAGTGACCGTGTTGCAACTAGCCCCAGGAGTGTTTTCAGTTACCATAAATATTACACAAAGCGATTTCAATAGCCAGAAAGTAAAATTTCGAGTGAGTAGAGAGAAAAGTAGCCCAGTCTGCTACTAAACACCCTGAACCAAATCTAATGGTACGTTAATTAGCAAGAAGCGAGAAGATTTGCAAACGTAATATTATCCAGTCTAATTGAGCCTTTATGGTGCATTTATATTACTGCGGTGTGCATCGTGCATCGCTGCGTCGCGGGTGATGTGAATGAGTATTATTCGTTCTAGCAGCGTGAAAAGCTGCTTATCTAAGACATAAATCCTAAGTAATAAAATAACCATCTTTTGATCCTATTTTTACTCTTTTTACAATTACTTACATTTTCTGCTCTGCTATTGGATAGGTCTTTCTTAAAAGCTTTTTTGGGCGAAGAAGCAAACAGTTCGAGAAGCACTGATTTAACTCAATAATAAAAGAGTTAGAAGTTTAATAGTGGGCTACCATCTTGATTACTCTTGTTTGAAGGGAAGTGGTTAATTTGAGTCTATGCGATCACCTTAGAAAGTTTTGGTTGTAACCAATTATGTACCTTTCTTGTAATAATTAGTTTGCACACCGCTTCGACTATTAATGATATTAGTTTAGAAATGATTAGTTGACAAGTATTTTACCACAATGAACAATTGTAAACTTTATAGTTAATAAATCAATTTTCTTGCAAATGCCATTAATTAACCTTTCGAATATTGTGAGTATCTTTAAAGCAACAAAACTACTGTGAACTACCTAGTAGCAAAGTAGTTAGACATCGTGTAATTTGTAATAAATCAAATCGACGTTAATATTGATGATATAAACTAAAATTTCTAGCAATTACAAGCACAAATTAATTATCATCTCCTTTATAATTTATTTAACGATTTTCGTATTAGTTTCATAATCCACATACACTCATCCCCTCTTGCTCTTGCAATTTCCAAATAAATCAGGGAAGTTAGAAAAATTTAATTTTGGTAATAATCGTAATGGCACAAATGATTGTGGAAATTAATAAATGACTTAATATTTCATATTGAATATTCATTAAAAGATACTATAATGAATTATTACTAAAAAAGTAATCTATCATTGATTTAATTGAATTTACATTTAAACCAATTGGTTATGCGTTTATTTTATCTTTTATGTATTATTTAGACAATGATACATACCCTGTTACTTATCATTTTTCCAAAATTTTTATCACATCTCTACGATATTAAAGTTTACGTAAATTATGAGTTTTAATTTCAACTCGATTCGCTATTTTATATCGAACGCGATAGTTGGAATTTTTTAACCCCATCCCTTGGCCTAAAGCTGAAGCTGTTATTAATTAAAGATTTATTATCCATTACTAAATTTAGCACGCGCAAGCCGGTAGTTTATGTAAACAATACCAACAATTATGCATTTAACGATAGTTTATGTCATTAGGCTCGAGCTTCCGAAGCTCAACCAGAGGTTTTAATTTTAATGTAAATTCTTTTACTTTTTCTAGATAACATTTTTAGAGCTTTTACAGGTCGTCGGCTTACTGCTAAAACAAGATAAGTGCATTTTTGGCTAAAATGAGTTATATGCATGGTTCGATGCAAAATATATGAAAATATGTATGTATTTTTAATATAAGTATGGTAAAAATAGTAGCCAATTTTAGACAAGTCTATTCTGATCGTTTTTTATACTGCAAAAATAAGCTAACTGCAAGATAGTTTGTTTTAGACGGTTTAATATACAATTTTGTGTTTTATTCTTCTGCTAAAACCAGATAAGTGGTACTTATCTTCTTTTTCCTGTATTATATAATGTAACTATTAGGAATTTGATCGCTCCAGTGTTTAGGTTTGGTTTTTATAATAAATGTCTGAAGATAATAAAGGAACAGGGAAGTATTGTTCTATTATTTAATAATTCTTATTTTAGTTTTGTATGCTTGTAAATAAATGTAATCCAGTGCGATTCTTCATTTCATGGTGGAAGCATCATTTAATTTAGTTAAAAGTTTGTTTCAAATTATTTTCTAATTTTCGTTTTATTAAAATTATGTCGTCGCGTGGTGCTCAAATGGTTAAGATGTCATTGCAGAATGAATCTTCTACAGGTATGAGTATGTTTTATATTTAAACAGTTCGTTTTTATTATTTTTGTATTGAGTAGATAAAAAAGATGCTAAAAATGATGAAATAATTATCCAAGATGATGATTTGGCACTTCCTGGTACTTCGAAACAAAATCAGAATTTAGACGACGACGTGTCGTCAGATCTAGATTCCGAGCAAGAGCTGACTGTAAGCAAAGTAAAAGAATTTTTCGAAGATTCGGACTGTTCCGTTAAGGATAAGGATTACGTTCCTGATGAATCTAAAAGTTCAGACGATGGTAAGTTTACGAAAATGATAGTGATCCTATCTTGAGTCAGTGTGATTTTTTAGATATAGCCGAAAATGCTTTAGTAAGCCCCGAAAAATCTGTCAAGCGTTGCCAAAAATCTAAATCAAGTCGTTGGAAAAAATCTTATCCAAGCCGTTGGAAAAAAAATCTAAGCAAGCTTAAAAAAATTGAAGGTAAAGCTCACACAACACCTACTATATAAGTGTAAGTGCCATGTTAAAAAAAAAAGCACTGTTTTCAGAGCCGCGCGTAATTTGTGGCGGTACTAAAGGTTGAAAACTCGGCTAAATGTTTAAAACTCGGCTAAATGTTTAAAACTCGGCTTAAAGCCCGCGAAATTCAAATAATTAATTAGTGCATTACTAGCAATGCAGTTGGTTAACTTCCACGTAATTTAACGACCAAAAAACTTAGAAATCAATTGAAACTTTCTGTGTTTTAATAGTCAATTAAATTTCGCTTGGAATGAAAATCCAACTCTAGAAGAAAAACGAGATATATATACACATACACATATAACAAGCAATGTATTGAGGTAATGGGTATCCTTACATATTTTACGACTACTTATTTGTGATCACAAATGTATTTATGTTATGAATTCCTGAGAAACACAGGGTTTTGCCTCAAATTTTTCGAAATATTTTAATTCGTTTTCCAGTAGAAACTGAAAAGTAGAAAGACCTAAAGTATTTCATGTCCTTTGAATCAATAAATTAACTGCTATTTCTTCTAGAAGCGAAACCAAGTATTTTTCTTCAATTCGTTACACATTATCAATTATCATCAATAATCAATACCAAGAACAATTACAATAACAAAAGGATATCTGTTACCAATAAGGTAATTTTACATAACACTTTTTCTAATTCACAAAGCAGGACTTTTTGTCAACATCCCCCTTTTAGAAACAGCATTTACTATTGTAAATATTCTCTAAAAGCAAAAGTATAAAAAACTTTTATAATTAGCCCAAGGAATTATAAAAAGAGTTATGTTTACAATAAAAATAGTTAAATTAAAATTTAAAGAACAACTTAAAAAAATTAATTTTCAACACCTTCATTCACCAGTCATGAAACTCTTGGGATCGGTCGACTTCACATTGCTCGATGCTGATAAGATAATCATTATTACTTTTGAATATGTACCAAAGTACAGAACACGATTTTCAAAATTCAATCGATCACAAGTTAGGTTGTAATCTTAACAGATCGTCTCGTAAACTATCCAATTTCGATTGTAACGAATTTTATTTATCATGTGATGAATGGTTATTCACGATATTTATTGGAGGAAAGGACAAACCTCTGATGCATTTTGCATTTGAGTAACTGACACAATTAGCCACCATCGATAGATTCTTAAGAAAAGTTCACTATTGCCCCAAAAATTAAAAAAAAATTAATTTAACACTTATTTTGTACGATACTTGACAGTTAATAAATATTAGTGAAACAGATGAATGTGACAGAGGACTAGACGTGACGTTTAAATTTTAAGCAAGTGGCGGGTGACAGAACGGTAATATAGATTTCTTTATCTGTACGAACGCTAGTGACACGAGTAATTTGTGGCGGAACTAAACTTGTGAACGTGAACATATCTCCATGCCTTCCCATTAAACTTACACTTATATAGTAGGTGTTGTGTGGTAAAGCTCCACAACCTGTAAATTGTTTGAAATGTCGTTTTAAGTGCTCTGATAAAATTTCACAAGAGAATAGGTTATTAATTTGCAAGAGCTATTGGGCTTGTGATTTTAACCGCCAAAAAGATTTTATTTTAAATAATGTGGAAAGCACTGTTCCACAAAGGCCTAAACCAATACCGGACATCAAAACAAAGTCACGCGCGGATTCAAAAAAATATTTTCTCCAGTCATCCGACAACAAAATTAGAGTGTGTAAAGGCTTTTTTATTAAAACACTTTGCATCAGCAAAGAAGTAGTAGAATACGCTTTTAAATATAAGGGGCAGAGTGGATTATTTTCTGGTGACGATAAAAGAGGAAAGAAAGAGCCTTACAATAAAACCAATTCTATAGATGTCGAGAAAGTAAAAAAACATATTTTGAGTTTTCCTGTTGTAGAGTCCCATTACACCAGAAAATCAACAAAACGGCAGTATTTAGATTCTAAGTTAACTATCTCAAAAATGCATTCTCTCTACAAAGAAATGTGTGAGACAGAAGGTTCAAAGTCGGTTTCTCTTATCACTTATAGAAGGATATTTTGTAATAACTACAATTATTCATTTTATAAGCCGAAAAAAGATCAATGCCAAATTTGCATGACTTATAAAACCAAAGAGAAAGATGACGATGCGCAATTAGAGAACAATTACACGAGTCACATTTTTAGAAAGGAAGATTGTTATGCTGCCAAATGCAGAGACAAAGAAAGAGCTTCTAAAGTAGCAAACTTCTTCTGTTGCACATTTGACTTACAGGCCGTTTTGCAAATTCCCAGCAGTAACGTGAGTCCGATGTACTACAGCCGAAAAATATGTGTTTACAACTTGACCGTTTATGAGATGGCAACACCAAACAATGCTTTCTGCTATTCTTGGACTGAGTTAAATGGCAAAAGAGGCAGCTTAGAAATTGGCACCTGTTTATATAATTATATAAATCAGCTACCTGATGCAATTACAGAACTATCATTATTTTCTGATACTTGTAGTGGTCAGAATAGGAACCAAAATATCAGTGCTCTATTGCTTTACCTAGTTCAAAAACATCATAATATAGAAACTATAGAACAAAAGTTTTTGGAAAGTGGCCATACTTACATGGAAGTTGATAGTATGCATAGCGCAATCGAAAAAGCACAGAAATTCGTACCGGTTTATACTCTTCACGACTGGCTTACTATTTTTCGTATGGCGAGAACAAGCAGATCGAATAAAAAGCCTTATACGGTTACAGAGCTAAAATTTCCAGATTTTTTAGATTTAGAAAAACTTTCAAAACTCGCCATGAAAAATAAATTAAAAAATACTCTTGGTGAAAAAATCAATTGGCTAAAGGTGAAGTGCTTTAAGTATCAAAAAAGTAAGCCTTGGATTTTACAATATCGCTATGATCATACTTCTGAGTACAATGAAATAAACGTTTTTGGTAAGGGTCGCCCACTGAATTTATCAGACTACAAAATAACCAAAGCCTACACCAAACTTCGGCCGATTACAATTCAGAAAAAACAAGACCTATTAAAACTCTGCAAATCTGAAGTTATTCCCGAAATATTTCATCATTATTATAAATCTCTACCAACATCAAAAGAGGCACAAGATGTGGTTCCAGAACCAGCTGCGGAAGATAGTGATTCAGAAACTGATGTTGAATGATTAAAATCTTAGAATTTAACTGATTTGTATACTGCTAAAATGAGATAAGTGCTAATTTTTTATTTTGTTTTGTTCATAAAACGTTTTTGTTATAAACTATACTATTAATTCTAAAATTTATCTTCAATTAAAATGTATCTACAAAATAATCCTTGTTTTTTTGAACGCTTTTTTCATTAGACCGTTTTTTAGTTTAAACCGGAAACTTAATTTTCATTTTTCTCGAAACAATAAAAATGCGAGTTATCTGGTTCTTGCAGTAAGCCGACGAGGTGTTAATCTACAGGGTATTTCAAAACCAAAATTAGATGAGAAAGGCAGGAGGTCACTACGTACGATACGAGTGCGATAATCAACGCAAATGCCAGCAATCTGTCCATAGGGGTAATAGATACCTATTATAAAGTGCACTAATGAAAACTTCAAGAGTTGAGTAGACTAAGGGTGGGTTTCATAAAGGTTGCTATGCACGTGCTGAGCACTTGCCCAACTTAAGTTCGAGATCGCGGACTTAAGTCCGTTTCATAAAGTTTTCTCAAACTGGAACAATTACGTCGCCGCTTTCGGCGTTTATCGGTTGAAAACAAACGTAAATAAAGAGTAAATGCGCAAGTTTCGAAAAGGTTGGCATTTTGTATATTTTCAACCGATAACCGCCGAAAGCGGCGACGTAATTGTTCGAGTTTGAAAAAACTTGCAATCTCGAACTTAAGTTCGGCAAGTGCTTAGCACGTGCAAGCTTTATGAAACAAACCCTAAGAGTCAAGCGATGAGTGCAAAAAAGCGTAAAAGATCTGAAAAAAAGAGATCTACCATACACAATGACACTAAAAAATAAATTAAAACGACAGATAAGAGCAGAGAAGCTATAGAATAGAGCGGAGCGGAGCAAGCTCCGTGTCTCAATTGTCTATGATGATTTCGTTTCGTTTATAAAATAATCTGCCTTCACAGGCCAGGTCACCCGATCTAAAGTGCCTAAAGAGACCTTAAATGATCAGAGATTTCTAATTAACTATGAATACAAGAAGAAGAATGCGCTCTTCTAGTAGGAAAAGATATGCTGCCTTTATGCATACGTTAGTACATTATTATTAGTCATTAGACAGACACCTGGGGCATTAATGCAGAATATTTTTGAAGCCTGGCTTAAGTGCAAGTGTATAATATAGAAAAATTTATGCATTTTAGGGCTTAAAGTAAATTCCAAATTTAATCTCAATAGCACTATTTTAAGCGAAATTATTGGCCACTTTAATTGTTTCCTGTAGAAAGGAAGGAACCCATTAAGCGATTAGTCTGTTCGTGAGCTAAATATGATCGGAATTGTTTATAGACTGCAATTTTTAAACTTTTTTTACAAAAAGGTCCTTTTTAGGTCCTTTAAGAAATATCGAATCGATTAGCGTTTTTATAGCCTTTTTGTTAGAAAATTGAAAAATTTAGTTGATGAGGATGGTGTTATGGCATGTAGATAGGTAAACGAAAAAACTAAAAGAAGGAAATAAATAACTTGGGAAATTTCCTTTATAAAATATGCACTTTTATTATCCATGATGGATAACATCAAAAATGCAGTTCAGTTGCAGTAGGTACATACTGCCTCGAAAACTCAAGCGTAATAGATACTGTGTTTGATATGAAAGATGACTACAATTTTTTATTTCAAGTGCATATTTTACTTTAAATTTCACATTTTAGCTTTAGAGACGAAAAATGACAAAACGCTAGAAAAGAGGGCTAAAGTGATAAGGCTGGAGGAGATGCAATCAAAAAAATGAACTAAAAAGAGAAATACATAAGAATAAATAAGAAATGTAATCATACACACTTAGTTTGGAGATTTATTTTAAAAATAGGCAAGTATAAGAGTTTACTTTAGGGAAATACTCACAATTTTCTAAAGTAGGTAAGAGTTTTCTGTGTTTTCTTTTACAAAAGAATTAAAAAATTGATTACATTTAGCGACCTCTAAAAGCAATTGGAATAAAACTGGGCAAGATATCTGATTTGAATCCTGGACCTGTCATAATATACAGTTGACATTGTTTCGACTCCAGGGTGCACTTAAGCTCATAGCACAACGACCTAAGGGTTGAGTTGTAATCACAATAATGGTAATCCAATAAGAGTAAAATTGCCTTGTAAAGATTCCTAATTAAGTGAGTTATAGAGGGGCAAATAAAATATCCGAAATCCACAGGAAACATCTGCTCAGAAAACGTGGTTTCTGAAGTTTTGTTTATCAGCAGTCCGTCTGTATATTTGTTTGTGTCTTCTCTGAAGCCCAGACGATTTAATTATTGAGTTAAAAAATCAAATTTAAACTTGGATTCTAGTGATGGCCCTGATGGTCCTGGCGGTACTAGGTTCATGGAATTTGACCTGTAAATCGAGATTATCGTCTGTTGCATATCTGAGCTTCAGTGAAGAACTTTCTTAGTGAAGCTTTCTAATTAAGTGGGTTAGATAGGGGCAAATAAAATTTCCGAAATTCAGAGAAAACGTGCGTTTAGAAAACGTGGTTTCTGAGAGTCTATCTGTATATTTGTCTGTGCCTTCTGTGAAGTCCAGACGATTTAATTATTAAATTAAAAATTCCTAATTTAGTTTGGGAAGTTCTAGTAATGGCGTTGACGGTACTGGGTTCATGGAATTTGACCTGTGAATCGAGATTATCATCAGCTGCATATCCTAGCTTTAGTGGAGAAATTTCCTAGTGAAGGGTCCTAATTTAATGGGTTATAAAGGGGCTAATAAAATTTTTGGGACTCAGAGGAAAAGTCCGTTCAGGAAACGTGGTTTCTGAAAGTCTATCTGTTAGCTGTTTGCCTGTATATTTGTCTATGCCTTCTGTGGAGTCCAGACGATTTAATTATTAAATTAAAAATTCATAATTTAGCTTGGGAAGTTCTAGTAATCGCCTCGACGGTACTGGGTTCATGGAATTTGGCCTGTGAATCGAGATTATCATCAGTTGCATACCCTAGCTTTAGTGGAGAAATTTTCTAATGAAACGTCTTAATTTAATGGGTTATGGAGGGGCTAATAAAATTTCTGGGACTCAGAGGAGACTCCGTTCAGGAAACGTGGTTTCTGAAAGTCTATCTGTTAGTTGTTTGCCTGTATATTTGTCTGTGCCTTCTGTGAAGTCCAGACGATTTAATTATTAAATTAAAAATTTATAATTTAGCTTGGGAAGTTCTAGTAATGGCCTCGACGGTACTGGGTTCATGTAATTTGACCTGTAAATCGAGATTATCATCAGTTGCATACCCTAGCTTCAGTGGAGAAATTTCCTAGTGAAGCTACCTAATTTAGTGGGTTAGAGTGGAGCAAATAAAATTTCCGAAATCCAGAGGAATCGTGGGTTTAGAAAACATGGTTTCTAAAAGTCTATCTGTTAGCTATTCGTCTGTATATTTGTATGTGTCTTCTGTGGGGCGTAGACGATTTGATTATTAAGTTAAAAATTCATAGTTTCGCTTGGGAAGTTCTATTAATAGCCTCGGAGGTATGGGTTCATAGAATTTGACCTGTGAATCGAGATTATCATCAGCTCTATATCCTAGTTTTAGTGGAGAAATTTCCTAGTGAAGCGTCCTAATTTAGTAGGTTATAGAGGGGCTAATAAAAATTCAGGGACCCCGAAGAAACGTCCGTTCAGAAAACGTGGTTTCTGAAAGTCTCTCTGTTAGCTGTCTGGGTATTTTTCACCCACAAGAACATTCAACTTCAAGTTACAGCCTCATTTTAAAAAATTCATTAATATGCTCTTAAAAGTGCCTTCTTTGAAGTGTTGTTGAAGTTATTAATGAGTCAGTAATAATTATTTGTTTATTCAACTGAGAAATTTCTGTGTATAAAAATCTGCGAAAATCCAGAGAAAATCCACGTAAAAATGTCGGGTATTTTTTACCCATTTATGTAAACGTGTAGATCGTGAGAGTCATGCATCCTAGGGTTAAATTAAAAATTCATAATTTAGCTTGGGAAGTTCGAGTAATGGCCCTGGCGGTACTCCGTTCATGAAATTTGACCTGTGAATCAAGATCATCATCAACTGAATAGTCTGTGTCCTCTCTACAGCCCAGATGATTTAATTATTGAGTTAAAAATAATCATATTTAAGTTTGGGAAGCTCTATTGATGGTCCTAGCGGTACTGGGTTCTTTTAATTTAACCTTAGAATCTAGATTATCACCAGCTGCATTTCCTAGCTTCAGTAAAAAAACAGAAATTTTTCGAAGCTTTCTACGTCTAAAAGTTATCATTTGATTACATTACGTCCGTCGTGGGTTCCACCAGAGATTTAGAGACGCCATCAGGAAATAAGTGGAAAAAGCCATACAAAATTTCCTTGAAGGAATAAGAAATTTAGAGAAAAATTGAACGTGCAACAAGCAGTAAAATTTCCAAATGTTTCAAGTCTATTTATGAAGGTCTTGTTCATTATATTCCTTGTAGCATAAATAATTCTAGGGCACACTATATTTATGTATTCCATAAATTTTCCAAAACTAGAGACATTAGATCAATATCAGCCGCCTATATTGAACAAAAGCCCTTATATTCTTAAATTAAGCCGCGTGCAAGAATAAGGGTAGAGCGAGAGAAGACAAAATCCGCATCAAAATAAGGTTGAATCGCCAAAGCTTAGAAATGTTTATAATGTGAAAACAGTGATACCGCATATCGTGTAGTTTTGCTCAGCTACTTTATAACCGTTACTAATCCCTCATGATATATTTCAAACCTCAAATTCAGACTACGAACCAAGTAGGATCTAAATGAATATATTATTATTTTCAAAATTAAACACGGTATTTGAACAATTTATAAAGATTACAATTGGAATACGATATAAAACGACTCAACGCTTTGTCAAATACAAGGAGCAGATGGATGGGTTCCAAATGTTTGTTAATGGTTAGCGACTTAAAAAAATTCTTCTTGTGATTAAACCGACTAAATAAACTCTTACAGAGCAATTAAGTTTAGAATAAAAAATCAAACAATGTCTAAAAGCGCACACCCTTAAGTACCCGTATTATTTTATTATTTAAATGTTTAAAGTTTCAAATGCCATCCCATAAGTTAAAATGAAAGACAATTAAAGTTTCATTTAAAATGACACTTGGCTAATAAGACGATTTTAAATCAAATTAAATTTGAAACATAAAAATTAATGTTATTGCCACGGTTTGTTTTGTACTATCCTTTATTTTTCTGTTCAATTAAACGGCTAAATTAGAATCGTTTAGAAAAATGAAGATAAATTGAATTTTTGTATTTGAATGGAACAATTGGATTAAATGTATTTTTTTTCTTTTAATTTTCTTTTCAAAATTAAGAATTTGTAATTTTAATAAAAAGAGTGAGAATCAGTAATGGAGAAGTGAACGAAAATAATGGATCGCAATGGTTTTCTAAATATAGCGATTGCCGGTCAATTTCGCTAATAGAAATGGTTGCCTAAAGTCCCACTTATAAGAAAAGATCATGACAGCCAATGATAATGTAAACTCGACGAAATGAATGACTCATATGTAGATTTCCAAAATGTCTTTTCCGTTACATTTTCTCTTATAGGCAGCGGTTGCTAACCCTTCTTCCGGATGTTTATATTCTAAGGTCTCAGGTCACACCAACTTTCGGATGAACTCAAGAATTATGAAAAGTTATGTGCTGCTAATTCTGATCACGTCGAAATGAAAAATTTGGAAAGTACACCAACAACCTACAGGATTCTTGCTATGGCTGATTCTTAAGTTAGCTAAGAATTGGTTCAGACGTTTAAAGTGCTAGTCATCTGCATATCTGCGTTGGTGAGAGGTGGGATCGAGTCCCACCAAAAGTATAGTATAAATTCCAAAAAACTTTTGTATAAGTTCACCTATGCTGTCTTGCAGGGTATTTATAGTTAGGAGTGCGGTAACACCAGTTTTACCACCCTGGGTAGCTTAGTGAAGAAGGGAGGGTTCGTTGTTAATAAAACACACGGCCAACAATGCAAAAAAAATATTTATTAAAAATAAAAGAAATAATTCTAAATACCCTTAGGTACAAGTACAAAATAAAAATTAAAAAGAAAATACAATATCTATGACTCGGCTATTGTCTTCATCCACCAGATCCCGAGTCCTCTCACGAAGAGAGGTCACAGGGTCCTGATGGAACCAGGGGTATCGTTCACCAGATCCCGAGTCCTCTCACGAAGAGAGGCCACAAAGTCCTGATGACACAAGGGCTTCTTTCACCAGATCCCGAGTCCTCTCACGAAGAGAGGTCACAAGGTCCTGATGAAAGGGCAGGGAATTCGTCCACCAGATCCCGAGTCCTCTCACGAAGAGAGGTCACAAGGTCCTGATGAAAGGGCAGGGAATTCGTCCACCAGATCCCGAGTCCTCTCACGAAGAGAGATCACAAGGTCCTGATGGAACGAAGAAAGCACACCGACTTGCTGAAGGCAACACAGAGAATTAAGACTGAATAAAAAAAAATGGATTTGAATTTAAAATTAATTAATTTAAATAAATTAATTAATTAATCGCGGACGATAATTAAATAAATAAAGAAGGGGAAAGGAGGACGCAAGGGAAAATTGTTGAATGCGCGCTCCCGCTCACCACGAGGGTGAAGCGAAGAGTCTTGGGGAAATTGAATGAGAGGGGAAAATAATAAAAGCGCGCTTCCACTCACCACGATGGTGAAAGTGGAAGTTCGTTATCAAAATGGAGTGGGAGCTTTTATTGGAAACCCGGCGACCAACTCGAATTTACTCGACAACCAATAGAAACGCTCTAACTTGAATTGTACTCGAAGAAAATTATCACTTAGTACGTTATAAATTTTACTAATTAAATTAATTACTTTTTAATTCAAGGGGACTCGATGGTAAAACTTGACTCATTGAAACCACACAAAAATTACAAGCCCGGCGATATAAAATTTGTAATTTTAAATTAAAATTTCAACCTTAAAGTAATTAATAAAAATTAATTAAGGGCTGTAAAATATTCAGGGGTGTCAATGAATCACGAAAGTAAAAGAAAAAAACCACTAACTACATCCTATCAGTAATTATAACACTTCACGTGTTTTAACAATAAATTTAAATTTAAATATTCAATAACTTTAGAAACCTATAATTAAAAAGTTTAGATTACCAAATAATTAAGTGATAAGGTTGAAATAAATTCTAAATGGTTAAAAATGACCCCAGAGTCCTACTAAAAATAAAATGATATCTCTAGGTAGTCTGGATCGGGAGTTAAGCGACATCAGCTGTTTTATGAATGATAACTGTCGATAATAAAAATATAAAAATTCAAATTGAGTAATTCTCATCCAATCTCTTCGAGATTGGGCTCAAATTAAATCCCTTGAAGAGCTGAACAAGGGCGTATCGAGTTTATCTCCATTTTGATCTCAGGGGCAGCGCTAGGAAAAAAATAGTTAAAAAATGACAAGTAGCTGCTTTAAACGATACAAAATTTCCAGGATGCTGTAATACTGAACTAGTATTTAGGTCCAGCATCCGGATAAAATTCTGCATCGTTACAGTGCTTGTTGCCACGCCCTCCACAGCTTGGTCTCGTTTACAGGTTGCCATCGTTTGGTTTAGTAGCATCAGTATTCAACATCCTGGTCTGGTACTTCACCATGGAAGCAGAGCGGTCGCTAGATGAGGATCCGCCCATTATCTAAATCTCCATTCGGACAGGTTCTAAGGTTCCGAGCTGTAGTTCCGTAAAATTTTCTGAATTTGCACTCACCATTTTGTTCTTTAGTTGCTCGGGTACCTCGGGTTTGCAAAGCCCGTACCAACCTATTGTTGGTCCCTGAGGGGTAAAAGGTTGAAATGTGAAATTTTCCGGAACAGCAATGCTAAAACCGATTCTTACAGATTATTGGGCGCTCGCTAAATGTCCATTTTCATTGGTAAAACAATTAATATTCAGGAATATTATGATTAATCTTTGTTTTCTGGAGCTTTAGAAAGAACTTGAGCCCAACCATGTTTCTGTAGGTTAATTAGGACCTCCACAATAAAATTTATACTAATTTTATCCAAATTTGAGCATTTTTACCACTCTTACACTCTCCAAGTCCCCGAAAGAGCTGAAATGTTATCAAACCGATGTCAATTGATTCGTTTTGGAATCTGCAAAAATATTTAATCTTATAATATTACCCATCCAAGTTTTAGTTTCTGAGTTTTTACCGTTTGCACCATTTTTAGTAGTAAAGCTCCTCGTCTCACGGGCACGAGAGACGTTCAATGCATAAAAGTTTATAAAAATCAACTTTAAGATTGTTGTTGCGGAAAGTTTTCTATCAAAATGTCTCATTGGCTAGACCAGTAGGTAGGTATGTTTTGATCAATTTGAGTTTGGAAAATGAACGTTCAGCTGCCTGAACTGCCATTGTATCAATAATGATCAATTAAGAAAGTTTTTGCTCGCGCCTACCTGCTGCACCTAACTTACGCTCTAAGCGTTGGCTTGTATGGGTTGCACCTTCCGCAGAACCTAGTTTGAAGCAGCTTGGACTTTATTTCTTCATCATTAATCATTATCAACAATATTTAAGTATAATATGAAAGGAAAGAAAGGAAGAAAGGAAATGTAAGGTATGCACAATACGGCATTTACGACAGTTGTAAATAGGAAGTTAAAAATTAATAAAAAGTCCAGAATCAAGACACGAAAGGAAGTTGCTAACTGACTAAGTTTACAGTTAGAAGGTCAGTTGGGATTGAGAGGGCGAGGAGCCCTAGCTAACGACTGATCGTAATGGACGCGCGATTTCGTAAGTAAGTGAAAATGTCAAATATCCTGGTGCAACCTAAGAGTCCCACAGGAGTCACGAGCCCAGTACCGAAAGAACCCGTACGTGTTAATACAAATTATCCCCGACCAGAAACCAACATAATCATCAATTCATCATGTAAACTGCATTTTGAAAGACGATCATTTCTCACGTAAAAGTATCTACTAACGTATCCACATACAGATAATCTAATAAAAAAAATCTCCTTGGATTTTGAAGTGTTTTTGCTGTAATTTAATAATTTTTATAAATATTTATCACCGCCTCTGCTGTAAATAAATAAATGTTCATCGAACTGTTATTGGTAGAAATTTTTTTGCTAAAAATGAGGATTCGGGTCGAAACAAAATAAGATGTTAAAATTGACGTCGCGTAAAATAACTTTTTTTTCGCAGTTAAGAAGTGTACCATTATATAAAACTCATAAAATCAAAAGACTTTTTCGTTATGATACGGTTATGGTTTTCTCGTTTCTTAAAATGAATCGATATTTTACAGCCACGTGCTTTAAAAATAAATTATAACGATGTTAAATTTTGCTTTAGTTTCGTAAGGGTGTGCGTAAGGGTGTTAATTTAACGTTTTATCTTTAATATCTGTATAATATTTGCGGGTGAGAATGCGTCGTTGATGTAACAAAACTTGTTGCCTGATTTAATAGTTGCAGTGTTGGTGCTTGCGCTTGCTGAGATAATTGCTTTTTAAGGAACTATAAATTTAGAGCGTTTACCACCACCAGGGTTTATATTACCGCAACAATGTTAAATTTAAGTAGTTACTTTGCTCTTACGTCGCGACACCACTCAAAAAAACAGAGTGGAAAAACTATTGCTTTGTAAGAAACTATCGAGGTAAAAAGAAAAAAGTCAGAGAAAATATGAACTACCCAGGTGTAGAGAAAACTCTCAATTAAAACAACTTTTCGTATAAATTCAAACCGATGCGATGTTAAGTTTTAAATGCAAATTTAACTTAAAAAGGTTTAAAAAAAGAGAGACGTTTAAGAAGTTTTAAGATAAACTCCAAGTCACGCCTAAACTTTTGTTTTATAAAAAAGAGCAAGAAAATTAAGTTAATTATTTTACTCACCGTTGAGGATGTGTACTCTGACGTTTGCAGGATTGGCGTTTGATGGAGTACACGTATATTTTCCCGAGTCTGTTACTGAAGCTTTTTGTATTAAAAGTCGACTCGTTGTTATGGCACCTTTTTCAGTTACCAAACTTATTCCGCCACGAGGTGAATCGAAATTAATGCGTTCCGAATTGTGTGACCACTGCATCGTCGGTGGAGGCTCCGGTGCGTACTGGACCAGACATGTGAGATTTATAGTTGACCCTTGGTTAATGAATAAATCGGGACCACCCAATATTTCAGTTATTGGTTCTGCAATCAAAAACGTAATTATAATAAATAACCTTACATGACAAGTTATGGTAAACATCGAAAGCTTGTGTGAATTAACATCCAAACACAAAGGGCGCTAAATTCACGCTTTAACTATAAAACTAAAAGCAATATCTGTCAAAAAACTTTTATTATTTAAATTTTCTATTTTTTGATTGAATAGCGTGTTAATTAAACTCTTTGCTTTGCACAACTAACTAGTAGACGATTGTTTAAATTCGACTGGAATTTTCGTAGTTGTGAATTTAAAATAACTGGCTTTATCCGTAACTGATATTTATTGACAGCTCATAGAAATGCCAGATGGTGAATTTCTCATGTTAGTCTCGTTCTCTATATAAAGTACAGGAAATATAAAGAAGATGACTTTGACAGTAGATTGCAGTTATGTGAAAATATTACAACTTTTTATATTAAGAATTCCTATGCATACTATACTAGTTTACTTTTACTTTTTATCTTATTGATTTGATTTTACTTCAATTTTGATTTGAATATTTTATTACATGTAAAGTAGGTATCTAGAGTTCTTGCTCTTATTTTCAACTTTTGTAATTTTAAATTATTTATTAACTCTACAGCGAATATAATGCATAGGAGCGATATATTGGATTATCGTGGTAGACGAGAAAACAATTGCTTGTTTGCAGAAAGCGGGATTAATAATAGCTTCTATGTCTTAAGTATAATTTATTCCTAGAAATTCAGAAAACGAGACAGAAAACCTAGAAGAAAAATGTCATATTGTAGGTCTTATTCCTCACTGAACACCGTATAAAGTCCTCGAATTTTCTTATCGATGTCACCATGACAACACACTAAATGGATTGGCTCAAACGGAGCTAAAAACACCTTTGAAAAAGAACCCAGCTATTATCTGCGGTTGTCTCGTGTTGGACTAAGCATGAACTTTCTCTGAACATTAATAATGGGTGTGGACGTGTGGGTTACAGCTCCAACTATAGAAGGTTTAATAAAGCACTATATCTAAATTAGTCCAAATAAGAGGTTCCAAGTTAAAGGAATACAGTCCTCACAAGGCCTAACAAGGTTAGTATTTGGAAGCACTATCTTTAGCATCCTTCGGTTCACTAAGAGCTTCATGTGGATTTGAGACAAATAAGCTACAAGCTGAGAGCTATTAATTATTACAGTAAACTCGACAAATTGATTAACACGCAGTGCCTCAACTTAAGACTACGGTAGGCAGGAAATCGTTGAACCGATCCGCAGAATCGACGCCATGGGCTGCATCAAAATCAACTTGATGAGAGTGCTGACGGTCCGCTAGCCTGGCCTTGGATACGAAGGTAACTTGAAAGAACCCGCTCTCTGAAGGCAGCTTGGATAGACCCGCTCCTCTCTTGGACGAGGTGTTATGATTACAGAAGTTGTTTTCGGGGCGTGGCAGTTTCCAGGGTGGTTGTTGAAAGTCGGTCAGAAGGACAGTCACCTTTTTCCAAAATACTGGCCTGATGGCCTCGCATAGGGAAGGTGACCTGAAGGGACCCGCTCTATGAAGGCAGACTGGATCAACCCGCCCTCTCTGGAGCGAAGTGTTATGATTACAGAAGCTGCTATCAAGTAGCAGTTTTAAGAGTGGTTGTTGAATGTTCACCTTTCTACAACCTTTCTCTAAATCAAGTAAATTGATCCACAATTATTTTATGGAATGTCATATATTTTTTATTATTAACTAAAATAACGCTGATATGAAAATTTCAGAGATTTATTTTCTGGCGCTTCTCACAAGACCGCACCACACACAGAGACTTACCTTCTGGTCTACATCGGTTTGGCCTGTGCAGGCCGTCTGCACAGTGCACAAGTCAAACAAGAAGGCAAGCCTGTGTGTGTGGCGCAGAATTCAGAGCGTTTGAGATGCAATAATACAAAAACTGAAGCATTCCTAATGGTCGCGTCACACACACAGGCTTATCTTCATAGGCCGACTTGTAGAGGCTAAACCGGATCCTCAACGATGTCCAGACGCCAGGTTTGGCCTGTGCATGCCGCTTGAACGGTGTCAGATACGCTAAACCGAAAGGTAACCTTGTGTGTGTGGCGCAGGCTTCATAGTGTTTGACATGCAATAATACAAAAGCTGAAGCATCCCTAAAAGCCGCGCCACACACAGGCTTACCTTCACAGGTCGACTTGCAGAGGCCAAACCGGAGCCTGAAAGATGTCCAGACGCTCCGGTTTAGCCTGTGAAGGCGACATGCACAAGCCAAACCAGAAGCCAACCCTGTGTGTGTGGCACAGACTTCATAGTGTTTGAGATGAAATAATACAAAAACTGTAGCATCCCTAAAAGCCGCGCCACACACACACACAGGCTTACCTTCACAGGCCGACTTGTAGAGGCCAAACCGGAGCCTGAACCATGTCCAGTCGCCCGGTTTGGCCCGTGCAAGCCGCCTGAATAATGTCGAACTCTCCGGTTTAGCCTGTACAGGCCGCCTGCACACGCCAAACCGGAAGGTAACTCTGCGTGTGTGGCGTAGGTTTCATAGTGTTTGAAATGCAATAATACAAAACCTGAAGCATCCCTAAAGGTCGCGTCACACACACATCAGGCTTACCTTCACACGCTGACCTTTAGAGACCAAACCGGAGCCTAAACGATGTCTAGATGCTCCAGTTTGGCCTGATCAGGCCACCTTTACACGCCAAAACAGAATACAACCCTGTGTGTGTCGCGCAGGCTTTACAGTTGTTTCATTGAGAATCTTTTTCATTAACTCGATTGTGGCTTTCTATCATTTTACTTTTGTTGCAAAAGTCTCTAAATTAAAATCCCAGTCAAAAAAGCTTGCTTTGCCTTAGTATCAGCTTATCACGCCGTGACAGCATTCTGTATACATAATGCTTTCTTACAGACTTTTTTAAACCGTATCGTGCTCTTTACAGTTGCTTAAAAACCGTACATTTTTATTTTACTATTCTCCAACTACTTTATACTACACTTATGCAATATGCAATCAGCAGTTTTTCAATTCCACATAATCATTTCTAGGTCAAACGTTTGTAATGCATTCGCGACTGCATTCAGCGCTCAGAATTTAAAACATTCATTTTGTGAGTCAAAAAAGCACCACATATTACGTAAACGGGTTTGCTAATTTAACCACGCTTGGTTATCTCTAGTTACGTTTCTGAAGTATATTTTATACGTTTTCCGTGAAACTATAATGTATTGATTTAAGCAAGAGTCTCGAAATTTGATGCTGGGAACTATATTGTAATTGCACTTCAAGATGCATCGAGTTAACCTGCCTTTGTGTGCCGATCAATATACTGATTGAATTATTTGAAGTATACCTACTAATTAAAGCAAGGTACCTACTGGATTAAAAGTTATCGACCTAAGAGAAAAAAAATCTCAAAATTATGACTTTCAGAGCTTGTTGTTAAAGGCAAACATTTTCTTGTACATTAACAATTTTTGCGGGCAGATATCTCGAAAAATATAAAGAATAGGAAAAAAATTTATAGAACCAATCTTGTAGGAAATTTTATAAGCTTTCATTTTACTAAGAATAATTTTTTCCGTAAGACCTACCATTTTTGAGATATAAGCGAAAACGCTAATAACCATATAGCTAAGACCAGGATTTTTTTAGTATTTTTATCTCCTAACTACACCAAAGACATTCTTAAAGAAAAAAACTCCACCCTCTTCCATGTCATTTTAAGACATCCTGTATAAAAGCTTCTTTGTAGAAGTAAATTATATGTAAGAATATTTTATAAATAATTTGTGTAACTTCTGTAACTTCCCTTTAACATTAGAAAGGTACATAATCTATTATATAAATTGTTTGGTCTTTATTTTATATTAGAAATTCAAGACATGTCAAAGAACAAAGAACATTTCCACAATTTTGTGGATCATTTATGTTTAACGGATAATGATAATTACGGGCTGAATTCGAGTCTGAATTGTAATGTCTTTTGTTATAATGGGAGTCGAACAAGTAGTCGTCTAGTTAGTAGCATGTGCTCAAAATCAGCACGTTTGAGATCACAGTTTGACCAAGTCATTATGCGTTTGTGCCCTTTTACTAATGCGATAACCTATAGCTGTCGTCTTAACCGCGTAGAATTAATGAGAGTCCGCATGCAGAATGCGGCATTGGGTTTTCAGTTTCCACCAAATACTTCGGTTCGTTGAGTCTCCTTGATGACAGTACGCGGACCTCGCGGTTTGAATTCACAATATAACAACCTTATCCTTATATAACCATTCTAATGTTAAAATATATTTTCCCAATACAAAATTGCCCTTTTTAGTTTAATATTTTTTCTTTTCTTCCTTTATTCGTGATTCATGCTCGCGCAACATAAAAGTGGACGGATAATTAGTTTTTTTTTATAAAACGAAAGTGATTCTTAATCGCTTTAAAGATCAAACGTTACTTTGATGTGACAATTTATTCATTTATTTCTTTTAAAATTCAACTTTCTATTTTTTTCTATTAAAAAAGTTTTCACCTAAGTATATTTTCTTTTTTCGTGCGCCTTTTCGATATAAAATTAATGTAAAAGTTGACGTCCAAGTATCCGTCACTTCCTGATTGTATAGCTCCTTTAAACAAACTTTTTATAAAATTTGTCACAGTAAAAGTACTTGAGTAAATCTTTTAAAAGGTATATAACATAACGGAGTTCTGTCAAAAACAGAATTTTTGGTTTGTTTAATAAGGACTTGGAAAAAGAAAAGATAACGTGATTTAACTGTAAAAGGCAAGTATCTCTTTTGATAGACATTTATTTACTTCGATGTAAAAATTTTTATACGTTACCACAAATCAGATTGATACGGATTTACGGATAGTGCATATTGACTTCGTTACATCACCTCCACTATCATAAATTTAGTTAGAGCTACGTACCTACTGCATACATTCAACAGATCGTTAAAATGGTGTTCCAAGTGAATTTGTCAAAATCTAGAACCTTCAAAGTCAATCAACATTTTCTTTTTTTTTTACTGTTTTATATATCCAACTTCTTTTTTCTCCTAGATTTTAGTTTCTTGCTATCAATAATTCGTCTGGTAAATTGCAATATATTTGACATTTGTTCTTAGTCACGAGTTTTGTCTGCATCAACGTCTTTGGATGATTTACCTCTTACAATTCATGTTTAGTTCGCCGGTGCCAGCCACTAGACATTCAGTGCGCTAGTGAAACCCTGGCCGGTCGGCTGCTCATAACTAAACATGAACAGTTAGACGGGGTTAAGCGAAGGCCTATAGTAGTCCCGGGTCCACTGCGGGGCAGCTACCACTAGGGAGGATCCTTAACGGGCATGCAGAGGAAATGCGCAAGCCTACGTTCGGTGGCGGCTCTTAGAGCCGCTAAGGAATAGCTACCACAAGGAAACACCTCTGATGGTTCAGGGAGGAGTCATTCAGGTGTACGAGGAACGACCTGCTTTGCTCGACGATCACGCTTTCAATCAAGTCCAAGCAGCGCTCTCGTTGGTTCTCCGCCTTAAGTGGTGGCGAAGCTATAAGTAAGCTTCCAATAAATAAGAAAGTCTGATGTTAGCATCAAGTACAGCGTGATCGTAGAGCAAAGAAGGTCGTTCCACCTAAACCATCAGAGGTGCCCTATGTGGTAGCTCTTCTAAACGTAGACCTCCGCACTTTCCCACATGACCCTTA
This sequence comes from Malthinus seriepunctatus, assembly GCA_963924605.1. NCBI lineage: Eukaryota > Metazoa > Arthropoda > Insecta > Coleoptera > Cantharidae > Malthinus > Malthinus seriepunctatus. The sequence goes on along the minus strand of OZ004601.1, from coordinate 14,566,187 downwards.
AGGATCCTTCCTAATGGTAGCTACCCCGCAGTGGACTCGGGATTACTGTGGGGCATAGGCCTCCGCTTATGCCCCGTCATTTTTTTTTATTAGATTTAGTTAGATATCTCAGGCAGAGAGCAGAAGAGTTATTTATTTCGTTTCAGGGAAAAATCCCAACATATTTATTTGGATCCATGGAAGAACCCTAAGTTATTTATTTCGTTGAACTTTTGCATTATGTATTTATTTACAGTAATTTTTGAGTAAGATAGTACGAGTATAGTTCGAGTTAAACTCGAACCTACCCCCTTCATATCTCTGAGCTTTGCGAATAGAGTACTTTTCCGAAGACACCAAGTTTGGGTGTTAGAAACCGCCGACCGGATCGGCAAGACAGCTCAGTAAATGCACAACTTTAAAAGCAGTTTATTTTTTTACCTAGCAAAAGATATTCTGAAGGGTGTTAAATTGACCCTGCAGGTATAGTAAATTATTCTTCATATAGAGATCTGCTCTATATCCTGCAGCTGAAGACTTACCCCTTAATCCTGAAACTGTAGATTATCTTAGCAGTAACCCCTTACTTTAACCTGGAGACCCTGCATCTTTACGTCTACCGACTGGATGTAGTTCATGTCGACCTGACTCATCTGATGAATCTACATCTAATAAATTTAAAAAAACCACTATAGTCGACATATCCTCTAATCTAATCCTTTTGTTATCCTCTAAGAAACTTCATTTCTAGGTCTGTTTTTTTGCCTGTCCATTTGCCTGTCAGTCATTATCCTGTCAATCGGTCCATCATTCACATGGCGCAACAAAAATTAATTAAAATTACATTTGGAAGGTAGCTCTGCAGCAAGGCAAGCACTGTCTTGTCTAGGACTTATATGCCTCGTCAGCTCTACCTCTCTCTTACATCAAGCACTTAGCACATAAGCTCGAACGGAAGGTTTTTGCTAGAAAGCTGGTTGCATCACCCCTGTCGGTGTCGGCGGATCGCTTCTTTGTTCAATTTCGCTACCAGGAAACAGCTCGGTCTTAAGGAGGTAGACTTTATAACCCAGCACCTGTTTGTTGTATCTCCTTACCGGTCAATGTCTCTTTCTAGCATAGGTTAATCAGGATGGGTCTGGTCGCTACCCATGCATAAGTCTGTGAGCAGCGGCAAACTTCAGCGCGTATGTTTCTGTGGTGCTCCCGGACTGTAACTTTAAGGAACTGATATCGCATTTATTGTAAAGCCAGATAGCAATGGAGAGTCTGTGCGCAGGCGTCTGAGAGATCTCGAGACGTGACATCTTGGCTTTAGCCGTCTATGAATACCTCAACTTCCATGAAAACTCACGGATTCTATACTATACCTTTCTATCCCCTTACCCCTCACTCTGTTATTTCTGTACTATATTATTCTATAGCTTTTCTTTCCATACTATGCTAAGTAAGCTCTCACTAGCTTTCAATTCTATTCAAAATTCTGTCAACTAGCATTCTTGGTATCTGAACCGTTACTACTTCTTCGAAAAGTAGTTTTAAGGGTAAGAAACCCACATTACCACCTCGTACCGGGCGATTTGATGTCTTTCAAAGATTTCCAGCTCTCACGCCGAAAAAAAGCACTGTCGTAGTGTAAGAAGTGAACGTCGGTCTTCCTTGCCACTACCACTGCAAATAAATCACTTGTTCGCTAATAATATTACTTCTTTACTGTCTAATGCTAATATTAGCTTTCCAACAGAAAGTGGATATTGGTATCCTGAAAAGTGTCTAGTGGGCCAAGAAACTATAGCTTCAGAGGCAGATATAGAGTCTTTTCCTACAGCTAGAAGTACTGCTCTCTACCTTACATTTGATAGCTTCATCCCTTATCCCGCAACTGCAGATTATCTTATCCTTATCCTGAAGGTTCTGCAGCTCCATATCCTCCAATAACAAAAGATTCTGAAAAATCAGCAGAGTAAACCAATTCTATATTACCTTCTCATGATGTGTTGAAGTACCAACTATTTAAAGCACTCCTGTGCTGTAACCCTCTATGACCCTCGAACTATTTTTACATTTTTTTTATATTAGAAAAGGTTTAGTTAAGTGACAGGATGAGCAGATATTTCTGAGGATGAAAAATGGTCAACATCAATTATAAATAGAATTAGTTATTTAACCCAACATCGTCGTTAGGGGTATTCCTTGTCGTTTTGGAACAACCTTACTACTGTAATAATAAATTTTTAAAACGACGACATAAGCGTAAAAACCAAACCGTGATGCGTGTTAAATAACTAAAAGGGTCAATCTTGTAACTTGTTCAATAACAATGTCAATAAAATAACAAAGTGTAAAACTAAAATGGAATCCAAGTTGATTGGTTTAAATTTGGTCAATCGTTAAACATGTCTAGATATCTGAATGAAACGAGTGTCACGTTAGGAAATGCAAATTTAAGTGTCCTTTTGTATGCAGACGATGTCGTTATTCTGGGTAAGTCGCAGGACGAGTTCTAGGACTAGGTGATCGATCGAAATAACGTGACTCGAGCTGTATAAATACTAATGAAAGGGTAGTTTTGTTGTAAGTAACTGAAAAAAAAAGTTTTTCAAACAAACAGTTTGTATGTAGATAAGAATGAAAAAGAGAAGTTTTTTTCCGAGGGAAAAAGTCGTAATGGGTGGTTGAAAAAATAAGTTTTATGGGGAGAAAAAAAATCGTTTGGGGGTTAAAAACGTGATAATGAGGGACATCTTGAAAAAAAAGTGAAAAATTTTCTTTATTTATACTTTTTTCACCAATTCTAGAACTAAAAGTAATGACACTGTGAAATTGTCTATCATCAATTTTGTTTTTGTGTTTTGTTTTTATTCTTTTGGGGTGGTAATTATGTTTCTTTTGGTAGTTAGGTATCTTAAAATATAAATCTAAAATTGAGCTTTAACTAATTAGTAATTATGCCAACAATCTGAGACAAATTAAACTATTTCTTTTTTGTTCGTTTTAATTTATATAATCTAATTAAAGAGCGAAAAGAGCGCTTCAAGACTTAACGTAAAATTTTTAAGATTCACGGCGTTATAAATTAAAACTTTACGTCATTAAGTCTTGATGTATAATTAAAAGTTAAACAGAATTACCAAGATTCAAAACTGTAATAAACATCTGCGTACCTACAAGACGTTTGCTTGCTTTGAATGAAAATTGTGATTAAATTTCATTTTACAATATTTTTATTTAAAATTTCTATTATAAACAAATTTTATAAAACTTTCGAAAGCAATTTTATTTATTTTTCGCAAAAATATTCTCTTTTTTAGCCTACATTTTTACAACTTAAGTGTATATTATGTTTTGTTTTAAAATTAAAGTGTTGGTTGGTAGAAAATTACAATTTTAATATATTCATAAACGTACAAGTAGAATATTTAAAAACATATTTCCTTCTTAAGGGTTGTTTTTTTTCCTTCATATTTTCGTTTTTCAAAAGAATATTTTTTTCACGACGAATACATACAATGAAAGAGGATTAAAACTACTGGTCATTGTTTAGAATGAATAACGACTTACGTGCTTTATGGTCAATGGGGCTCATTTAAATAAAGTTGAAATTTGCAACAAGTTGAAAATATTCTTTAATATTAAATTCCAAGTCCGGTTTTATTTATTTTGATAGAAAATCTGAGTCTTTTACGATATGGGTATAATATCTTTCTAATAATTTTCCATCAGTAGGAAATCGCCTAAGCTTCAATTATGTATGGTAGTATGGCTTTTTATACTCTTTCATACCAAATAATACTCTGAATTATAAATTGAGATAGGAAGGATAAGATTTACCCCATACAATTAGGTCGCCAAAATCTGAGCCATTGAGTACCTCTTGCTCACGTTAAGAAGGAATTTGGGGATTTTAGTTGGCTTACCTTGTAACGATGTAGAATTTTATCCGGATGCTGGAATCAAATACGGGTATAGTATTACAGCATCCTGGAAATTTTGTACCGTTTACAGCAGCTACTTGTCATTTTTCTCTTTAGTTTTCCCCTAACGCCGCCCCTGAGTTCAAGATGGAGATAATTTTTACATTCCCGTGTTCAGCTCTTCAAGCACTGTGAAAATTACCTAATTTTAATTTTTGTATTTTCATTATCAGCGTTATGAGTGATAACAGCCGATTTTCCTGTAACTTGATAACCATAAGAGCTAGAGCTTCCGTTTTATTTTTAGTGCGACTCTGGTGTCATTTTTACCTTTTTATAAATTAGTTCAACCTTATCAGTTGATTAATTCTTTATCTAATCTTTTCAATTATAGACTTGTAGAATTACTAAATGTTTAAATTCAATGTAAAACAACACGGAGGGTTATAATTAGTGATAGGAGTTGATTAGTTTTATTTCTTTTTACCTTCGTGATTCATTGACATTCTTGAATATTTTAGTGCGATTTCATCGAGCAAACTTCAATCCTCGAGCTCGCCCAAATTAAAAAAAAATATATTCTTATTACATTTACAACAATTAACTGATAGTCGTTCTTATGTTCAATTCTATTTGCTGCGTTCTTATTGATTGTCGAGTGAATCCGAGTTGGTCGTCGGATTTCTAATAAAAGCCCCTTCTCCATTTTGATAAAAAACTTTTCGTTTCACCATCGTGGTAAGCAAAACCGAGCTCTTATTAATTTTCCCCTTGCCTTTAGCAAAGTAAAGTTAATTACTTAATTTAAGTTAATTAATTATTATTTTACTACTTGCTAAATTTCAGGTGTTAAATTGATTAAATGATTTGATTTAATTAATTAATTTTTATTTTCCTTTTGCCTTCAGCAAATCCGTGTGTTCGTGCTTTCTCTAAAGTCTAGTGGTCTTATCTTGAGGTCTGTTTTGGTCTCAAGAAAAGGTATAGTGGTCTGGAGAAACACGCAACTTCCGTCTCTGTCCGTTAAGGTTGTTGGTCTCACTCAGAGGTCCTTTCATGGTCTGGTAGTCTAGCGATAAGAATCGTTGGTTTCTTTTTAGGTCAAGTGGTCTCGCTCAGAGGTCTGTCGTGGTTCTTAGAACGAGGTCTAGTGGTCTGGAAGGAAGGCAAGTCTGTGTTCTTTTTAAGTCTGGTGGTCTCATTTAGAGGTCCTTTTTGAGTCTTAGAGTGAGGTCTGGTGGTCTAAAAGGAAGCCAAGTCAGTGTTTGTCTCAGGACTGGTGTTCTGACTCAGAGGTCCTTGTTAGGTCTTAAGGCGCGTCCATACCAATACAAATTTGCGGCGCAAATTTTTACGGCGCAAATTTTTGCGGCGCAAATTTTTACGTTGAATGTTGTATTTTGTATTCAAGAAAAATATTTACGGCGCAAATTTAAACAATTTCGCACGTACAAAACACTATCGGTGGGGATGCCGGCTAAACGGTAAACTTCAAAGAGATTTGCGTCGCATTGTTGCTGTGGACCTTTTTTGGGTGCACTTGTTGAACTTTAGTCCGTAAATTAATAAACTGTAATTTATAAATGTCTAATTTAATGAAAAAAAAATGTGCGATGTTGATAATTTTGTCAGATTATTTAAAAAAAAAATAAAAAAAATAAAAAAAGGCGTTATTGGACATCCCAGCTTTTTTTACAAAGGGCACAAAATGGAGGTGAAAATTTAATAAAAACTCTCGGTAGTGATGACGCAAGACAATTTTTTAATTTTTTTCGGATGTCTCGTGCAGATTTTGAAGTTTTATTAAAACGGCATTGTTGACAAACTGCATTAACAATTAGGAAAGTCCAAAAGTACAGGTGGCAAAGTTTCGCAAAAATGCATTTAAAAGTACATACAAAGGAAGGGAAAAGAAGTATTTAAATAAAAGAGGCTTTTTTCCAAAACATATATTTTAACACCAATAAACCGCATTGTTGAAAAACTTCATTTAAGTGGTAAATGGATATTTCATTCATTAACTCTAAGTAATACTTCAATACTTTTTTAAACCCTTTTAGCCGCCCATTTTGTTCAATATTGCCCGTTTATTATGATTGTGTGGACTTAAGTTACTTAAATAAAATAAAACTACTTTTAAATCAATAGCTCAATAATTAAAGCAGACGAACATGCATATATGGGAAATTTGCCGGAACAGCAATGTTATGATTGAATCTTATAGATTTTGGGGCGCTGAATACGATAAAAATAACGCGCCCGCGTGAGATGTGGGGCTTCACCCCTAAAAATAGGGTTAAAGTGTCAAAATCGCACTTTTCCACCGTTATTTCGTTTTTTCTCGACAACTAAATGTTGGAAAAGAATTACTGTGATAGAATATTATTGCTGACACCGAAACGAATCGATTGACATAAATTTTATATAATTTCTTTGAAACTCAACCCCTTCAGGAAGCGAAGAAATCGTTATAATGCTCCATTTCTGATTAGTCGGTTAAAATGTTATTACGGAGGCTGTGAACGACCTACAGGAACGTACTTGAGTTTAAATTCTTCCTAAAGCTCTAGAGAACAAGTACGAACCATAATACTGTAGAATACTAATAGTAGTAATAACGAAATTGCCTAATGTTTAAAGGGGTGGGTCGACAATGTGTAAAAAAATTGTATTTCACCAAAAACTTAATAAAAAAATCAGGGTTTAATATTTTTTTACGAAAATTGCTGGATAAGTTCTATTTGTGTCTGCGAATATGACCTTAAAGTCAAAAAAAAAATTTACTCACCCAAACGCTTATAAATCCGTATCAAAGATTGTCGAGTCGCGTTTTCTTCAATAAAATTACAAAATATTATTCAACGTGTATATATGAAATCACAACAACAAAACACATGTGTATGCATTCATATTCACCCATAGTCACCCACATCAACCGAGTTAAAAGGGCAAAAGAAATTAAAAGTTGTTGTTTGCGTGTTAGTGCAGTTCATTGTAAATAAACCATTATGAACAAAAAACAATGAGAACTTTTACGGAACAGCAATGTTAATATTGATTATAATAGATTTTTGGGTGCTGAATACGGAAAAAAATACGCGCTCGTCCGGAGGGTGGGGCTTCGCCCCTAAAAATGGGGTAAAAGAACGAAATTAGTTTTATTTCATTTTTTCTTTTTTTCCTCAATAAGTTAATCTTGGAGGAGTAATAAAATATGATTAGATATTATTATTGGCACTTCAGCAGAATAAAGAACTATACAGGCTGTTTCAAACGAAGTGCGCACTATTGCTAACTTTCTTATTATTAGAGCTACAAAGCTGGTTAAATTAGCAAAGAAGCATAATTTTTACTACTGATTACGATGGTCAACACAAAACAACAATTGAACATCTAGTTTGTAAGATATTTATAAAAATAACTTTTTTTTAATGGAACACCCTGTATATATTTTTATGTTTTCGAAAAGAACAATGAATTTAAAGTGTAAACTGTCATACGAGTTTTGTCCTAAAATGAAAAAAAAAATTACCGTTCTCGTATCTACAGTATTAAACGGATACGGTAATAATGGTCTCTTGGTAGGAACACCCTGTATTTCTATACAGATTTGGATTACTGGTAAAATATAGATACTAAACTAGCAAAAATAGAGGGTGTTCGTGCCAAGTGACTAATACTGAAAAATACTGAAAATACCAGAACGGTAATTTTTTTTTCATGTTAGGACAAAACTCGTATGACAGTTTATACTCTAAATTCATTGTTCTTTTCGATAGTGCCAATAATAATATCTAATCATATTTTATTACTCCTCCAAGATTAACTTATTGAGGAAAAAGATAAAAAATGAAATAAAACTAATTTCGGTTTTTACCCCATTTTTAGGGGCGAAGCCCCACCCTCCGGACGAGCGCGTATTTTTTTCCGTATTCAGCACCCAAAAATCTATTATAATCAATATTAACATTGCTGTTCCGTAAAAGTTCTCATTGTTTTTTGTTCATAATGGTTTATTTACAATGAACTGCACTAACACGCAAACAACAACTTTTAATTTCTTTTGCCCTTTTAACTCGGTTGATGTGGGTGACTATGGGTGAATATGAATGCATACACATGTGTTTTGTTGTTGTGATTTCATATATACACGTTGAATAATATTTTGTAATTTTATTGAAGAAAACGCGACTCGACAATCTTTGATACGGATTTATAAGCGTTTGGGTGAGTAAATTTTTTTTTTGACTTTAAGGTCATATTCGCAGACACAAATAGAACTTATCCAGCAATTTTCGTAAAAAAATATTAAACCCTGATTTTTTTATTAAGTTTTTGGTGAAATACAATTTTTTTACACATTGTCGACCCACCCCTTTAAACATTAGGCAATTTCGTTATTACTACTATTAGTATTCTACAGTATTATGGTTCGTACTTGTTCTCTAGAGCTTTAGGAAGAATTTAAACTCAAGTACGTTCCTGTAGGTCGTTCACAGCCTCCGTAATAACATTTTAACCGACTAATCAGAAATGGAGCATTATAACGATTTCTTCGCTTCCTGAAGGGGTTGAGTTTCAAAGAAATTATATAAAATTTATGTCAATCGATTCGTTTCGGTGTCAGCAATAATGTTCTATTACAGTAATTCTTTTCCAACATTTAGTTTTCGAGAAAAAACGAAATAACGGTGGAAAAGTGCGATTTTGACACTTTAACCCTATTTTTAGGGGTGAAGCCCCAGATCTCACGCGGGCGCGTTATTTTTATCGTATTCAGCGCCCCAAAATCTATAAGATTCCATCATAACATTGCTGTTCCGGTGAATTTTATATCAAAATGTTTCATTTATTGAGCTACAAGGGTTTTTCCAAATTTCATAATGGTATTCGTGTAGGTACTTTTTGGTCTCTGTTTAAATCGTCTAGCACACGTCTGCTTTAAAAGTCGCTCATTGTTTACGATTTGGTCATTTGGACTAAAGTTATTAAAATAGGGTTTTCTATTTAAACAAAATTTTTATGTTGTAAATGTGATAAGATTCAATTCATTTATTTGCTTTTCCTAAAAGTCAGGTGCAAATACCTAGTCAAAAAACTTAGTTCTTTCAACACGCAAAATAAATATTTACGTGGAAAATATTTTGACCACTTTTAAATTTGCGCCGCAAATATTTTTCTTGAATACAAAATACAACATTCAACGTAAAAATTTGCGCCGCAAAAATTTGCGCCTTAAAAATTTGCGCCGCAAATTTGTATTGGTATGGACGCGCCTTTAGAGTGAGATCTGCTGGTCTGGGAGAACAGTGGCCGAGTCATATAATAGTCATACCATCGGAGATTTGTATTTAGTTTGTTTCCCTTTAATAGTATGTTTATGTCTCCTTAAGAAAGGTTATTTTTTATTTTTGTACGTATCATTTCGGCCCAATATTAGTTTTGTTTTTAATTTTGAATAAACATATTTTATTTTGGTTATTTCATCACTAGTATGTTTTATTTCTTGCTACAACTATTTCTACTTGCTATTTCGTAGCTAAGACGGGGGTTCTCCAACTGATCGACGCTTAAGAGAGATCTAATGCAACACCTGGTTTCCGGTGCTAGAATATGTACTGCAAGAAAGCCAAGATATCGTTTTCAACTTTTTGGTCACATATAATTTCCATATACTTCACTTGATAGTTGATAAGCTAGGGGACAGAGGTACTAAGTCATGGAAATTTGGAATATGTTGCACACAGTCCTTTTATCGGTAAGTAGAATGCAGTTTTTATAAGATAAACTAAAAAAGAATGCTTCCGACGCCATTTGTCAGGAATTTAAATCGCCTTTTTCATTCACGAGACAAATAGAGGTATGATAGGTATTCCAAATCATAAAAAATTAGAAATTCCACTAACAGAAGGATGTAGCACGTAGCTATTGAAACTGAATATTAGACAGTAGTCCAGTGGCTGCATAGTGCATAATCTGCAGTTTAAGCTTTCGATGCATAGACCTCAATAGGTTCTTCGAGAAGACGTTCAGTAAAATGTCTTTTCAGTTCACTTTTATTATACAATAGCTCTCCAATTTCGAGTTTTCCAAGTTCTTGTTTTTTTGCTTCAAAATTTTCAAACTTTTTGCTTTGCCTTATAGCCCAGTTTCCAAAGGTTTGAACCTCAAAAAATTAGGAAAGTGCAAAAAAATTCGGTATTCAGATAGATTAAGATGGCGAAAAAGATGCAACAAAGTTTGCATTCAATATAGGGGCCGCTTCATCGAAAAAAATGGACCTGAAGAGGAAAAAATGTGTTTTTTTAAGAATATCTCAGAAAGTATGCGATCTAGAGAAAAATGACTAGACCGCCATTTTATAGACGAAGCATTTTTACAAAACATATATGTCCTATAAAAGTTTTCCGTTAGAGTAACGGTTTTCCCGAAAAAAATGTCATAAAAATGCCATGTTTTCAAAAATATTATTAAGCAGGCGAGCTGAAATATTGCTAAATACGTGCGAGTTGATGAACAAAAAACTATTTTAATCCAAGATGAGCAGTGATTAAATTAAAAAAATCTATATGAATGGAAACCTAAAGATTTCAGCTTGCACCTCGATGTATTATCGTTTAGTTCTGTTACATCTTGTACTATTAAACGACAAATGAAATTATTTTTCTACCATATTTTAAAGAATTGATGATATTTAGTGGAAAAAATTGCATAAAAAATTATTCCGTGATGCAAATCGTTCCTTATGAATTATATTTCAAAGTTACATCATGATAAATTGATTATACATTATTTTATAAAAGTACAAGAAATTTATATTTCTTCATTTTATGTAAATTTGAATTTTTTGAAAATTTTTACTTTAAAATAGCTGTAAAATCGTTAATATTAAACGGATTGAAAAAAAATACATACTAATTTTGAAGGAAAATATGTCTACTTTGTGATGCATTAACGAAAATTTATCTAGAGTTTCCAGTTTTCTAGATCTATTGCTTATAGTTGATAAGTAGAGAAAGTGGCGATTTTTTTAAAAAACCCTTCATAAATCTAAAGCACTGTACTTGTTTCAACATCCCTTTCTGGAAATGAAAGATAATAACTTATACTTTAAATATATGAAGCTAGAAGTTTCTCGGATTTACTGGAACTATAGGAGCGGCTGTTGAATTTAAGTAAATCTGTGGAAATATTTGAACTTGAAAATTAGTCTCACGAAACTAATTTCAAAAACAAAAATTTATCCGGCTAATAAAAAGCTCTTGTCGGTAATGGCCAAAAGCCAAAAACATGCAGTTGGTCCGTTTGACCCCACTCGGTATTACAATGGTTAAGAAAGCTTAAAATGTCAATTCGGAAAAGCCTGAAATGTTCTATATATTTTCTTTTGAAACGCATTGTAAATCTGATGTTCTGAATTTGTCACAAAAATTGGTAATGAAAAATTTGTCTCATCTAAAACTTCCATTGTCTTCAATTAATTACAACTGCAAACTTTTGAGTCTTGCAAATTATTTTCAAGTTGTTGATAGTTGATTAAGTGAGTAAGTATTACGCTTTATGCAACTTTTAAAGATACAAACGTACGAGCGTATTACATTGTAACCCTAGTCTAAATTTAGACCCATTCAAATTAAGTTCAGTTCAGTGATTAGTAGCGGTTTGTGGCGCCTCTAGGTATTTCTTCTCTTGTATCCGCCCATTCTGAACAAGTAAACTAACAGTTATTATCAAACATCAAAATGTTTGCCAACGATTACAAATTTTAAGCTTGTCAAAGCATTCTATTTAAATTTTCGCCCTTAATTAAATCAATTAAATAATAGATACGTATTGAATATACAGGATTCGTTTGAAGTATAACTTTCTGGGAATGTTTCAAAGGTGGATGTGATGCTTGAGTGCATGAACACGTCCAATTTTCGATCCCAAACAAACTTTTGGATATGTAAGTCAAGCTTCCTTTTGTTTAAAAACAGAAGTCCATGATGAGCTAGTTTTGGATAGACATAATCTGCTCAATTAGTCATAAATTTGGGATTATTAAACAATTTCAAGTCTTCGACTTGTGTAAGCGATATAAGCAAATCCAAGAAAGGAAAAAATTAATATTCAATCTATTTAAAAATAAAATTAACATCCTAAACAGCCTTCTAACTAAACAAAATTAAACTTCAAAGAGGCCTACATTAATTGGTAGATTAAAGTGGCAAGAAGATTTTGATATTTTGTTATTTAAAACGAGTAAAATATTTCGCAGTTAACCACTTCATTTGTGGTTTCTCATTGAAGTAATGTTTTAGTAGCGAATTTCTGAATTTAAATTTATTCTCTAAATAATTTGAACCAACATTGACTGACTCTCAAAGCTCCGAGGAATCTCTTCTATATTAAGACAGCGAATTAAACAAAACCGAATAACTTCTGTGGCTGCAGTCACAAATCTTTAAGAATAAATAATTATCAAATAATAACAATGAGCTCGAGAATTTCAATAGATTAAAATAAAGATCCTAGAAATTTTATTATTAAATCACGTCAAGCTTGAAATTAACAGCTAGAAGGATTTTATAGCATTTAAAACTTTAAAAATTATTTTACGAGAATAGAAAAAATTTGTTCTGTTCTTTTTAATATTTGAGAAATTTAAAGTCAGTGTAAGAGTGCTGACTTGCGATCCACAAGAGATGTAATCCCCCTACTGAACGCCAATAAATTTCTACTCAGTGTATCCGGTGTTTTGGATTTCACCTTAAGCTCTAAATCACCAGGGGATTCTTTAATTGAGTTCGTAATGTTGTGTCCATCTCAAAAGTTTAAAAACAGTGAATAATAAACATTTATTGATTTTTACGTTGTTAAATTTACTTTAGACGATGATTTTAGATTTAATTAAAGCGTAGGGATATTTTTTGCTGTAGTAATTAGCTCTACACTGTCTTTTTGTGAGTCAGAGTGGGAATCTTTGCAAGACACCACATCGCCCGGTACTATGTGGTAGTGTGGGATTCTTACCCACTAAAATCACCACTCCAAAAGATAATAAAGGTTCGGTACATGGAATACCGGTTGACAGAACTGAAATGATCACATGGTGGAGCTGAAAGATAGGTAGGGCTTAGCACAGTATGGAAAGAAAAACCGGGTGTAGAGTTATTATAATAGAGTCAAGCAGAGTAACAGAATAGAATAAACCAGCAGAATATACAAAGTTATAGTATAGATTCAGATCAGATTTCATTCAAGGTGCCGCCTGGATCACCAAAGCCGAGATGCAGCGCTGCCACCGCTTTCAAATTGTCCATATCCGGTGGTCACGACTGCCATCCCGCGGCCTCACGAGAAGCGCGATACTGATCCCTCAGATTTAGCGTCCGGGGACACAACAGAAGGAGGTGCTCGGCGCACAGGGATCCGTATCAATGGGAGCCAGACTCATCCTGTTTAAATATGCTAGAAAAGAGTCATGACCCGTGTCGAAGTAAGAAAGATGTCGGCTCCTCAAGGCCGAGCCGCTTCCTGACTGCAAAATCGTCAAAAAAACGACGGCGAAGGGGGTAACGCTGCCAGCTCCTCAGCAAAAACCTCCCGTTCAAGCCGGCGTGCCAGATGTTTGCTAAAAGACGACGGCAAGGTTGATGAGGCGTATGTGCTAGATAATCGCACGGCCAACCTCCGTCTCGCCACCAACGCCTGGTCTGCCCCCACAGTCACCTGAACAGGCATCGCCAAGTTCCATAGTCCATCACGTACCTCTCTGTGGACCTCAGTTGACTTCCACGCGTCGCAGACGGTCGTCACAGTTGATACTTCCTGGAAATCCAGGATCACAATGTTGCAACGCGGCACCCGCGCAAGAGCACCCACAGCATCCCTCAGTGCCAACAGCGCCGCCTGAAGCGTGCTGCAATCGACCGGCAGTTTGTAAATTCCAGCCGCTCTTTTCCCAGCCCTCACTGTCTCCCGAGTAAGCCGCAACTGTCACGAGTGCACAGTTCTCTGGAAGAAGGTCCGGAATGGTGTCAATACGCTCGAATGGCAGCCGGTGCCCGGAATGGTGTCAAAAAGGTTCCGGCACCAATTTATTGTAACCCGCCAGCTCGACAAGATCCCCATCCCACTCGCTGAGTCTCGCCTTCTCCCTGAGGAAAAGGGTTCGCAGAGCAAGATATAGAGGAGGACGACCAGTCAGGAGCATCAAGGTCGACGTCTACAGAGTCGAAGTCTACACTGGTGATTAGATACTTCTAACATCTCGAAATCTCTACAATACCTGGATAACTGATGAAGTGAGAAAAAATAGTCTTTCGAACAGTGCTGCTTCAGAAGAATATTTAAAATTAGTTAGCAAAGTTGAACTATCGAACTGTGGTTCCATATCAAAGGGCGAAAAGGCAAGGGAATTCAGAAGATAGAACAGTTGAGTGAGCACGGGCTGAATGATATACTTTTCCCTATTAATATGGCGGATCTCTTATTCTCTATCTCTGTTTACGTGCTGAAATAGGCAGAGATAGAGAATGAGCCATCAGTTGAGCCGTTGGTAGTTACTTTACTGTCTGAAATTTCTTAAAAATTTGTTAAAATTCAGAGTCGATGTCAGGCTATTTAGGATTAGGATTAAGATTGTTAGGGTGAAGAGTAAACCGACGCTTACGCGCACTTAGACCACTTAGTCGGTTCCATTGTGCTGTCCCCTTTTACCAACTCCTTCTTCTCTTCAGTTCTCAATCCAGCCAAACCTTTAAATAAATGGAGGGTGAAGTGTTGCTGATAGTGGGTATGTTAGGCTAGTATTCCACTAACATGGATTCTTAAACTAGCGTTAACTCAGGGCAGTGACAAAGGACGTGTGTTCCATTGTTTCGTTCACTTCATTGCATCCTCTACATCTGAGGCATTCTGTTTAGATGCTTGTTTCTTTAATGGACAGTATTCAGTGTTTCAATATTCTCGTTTCCTTAAAGACCCGTGGACCCAGCAGAGTTTTAGATCATTACTTGTAGATATCTGATTCAGAACTTTGATGCATTCTAGCACCAAACCAGAGGTTACTTTCTGACTTTTTCGTGCCAGAGGCTACCTATTAGAATTAAAAGTCGTGTAAAGAATCACCAGTCCAACAAGGCTGAAGTCACTGTTTCTCTAAACTACAAGTTACAAAGCATCTTTTTATCGTATTCTACCGGTTTTGATGGTGGTGACCTACCTTTCCGGCCAGAATTACTTAAAGGTAGTAATTTTTCCATTAAAAATAAATTATCTACAGACCCAGTGGCTCTATTGCCAAAATTCAAAACATATGTTGAGGTTGAACTTTGAACACTTGAAGTGGCTTCACGCAGTATAAGTGGACCACTGATTGAAAACAAAATTAGACATTGCAATCCGTACTGAGGTAACTGATTTTACTTCAGAGAGCAAATTAAACCGTTGGTCGAGGTTTTTGAACATTTAGTGAACGAATAAACTTGTAAAGGGGTTTATAGTTTTTTAAGTAGACCATCTACAGCACACCTGTATAAATAATGTATTTTGAAGCCAATTTAAAATATCTGGGGACAAATATAGTATAATTTAGTTTAATATATTACACACTCTCTGTAATTTATGTATCTTAAATCTCATTTTGCTTGCACCTTGCACTACTTTGCATGAATTTTGCGGTAACTCAACAGAGGATAACAAAATTGAGTTACATAATTTTATACTAGAAGGTTATGTAACGTTGTGGCTTTTCAAGTAGTTAAATAATAGCTCACGTCTTCTTATTGTTATCTACGTTGTTGTAAGTGGTTATTCGATCCAAAAGCATCAACGTTATGATAGAGGAATGAGAATATCTTAACAGTATTACAAATTCTTAACAAATATAAAAGAAACTCATAAAAACTGAATTGTTATTGCCTTGCCAGCAAAGAGTCACAATCACTCTCAAAAAACCAAGACTTAATTTCAATTAATATTTTTAACGCACCCTGTATAAGCACAAAGGAAATAAAAATGTAATACAATTATGTATTACACTAATTTCACCACAAAATGGATTTAACTGTAGAGAAGAACCTCTTTATTTGATAATATGTCTACCTCTTCGACGTAATATATCTTCTTATTTACTGCCTTTACAACAACGTAGATCTTTTGAAGTCAAAGGATATTTGTTAAACAAGACTAGCGCGCTTGAGGGTGCTATGTATGCTTCTGTTGATTTCTATGGTGATTTCTCTCACGCTTCTCTGAATAGTGAAGTTCAATATTGTGCATTATCAGGTTCAGTGGTACACCACAATGTCTTTCGTCTCGCAGATTTTCAAATATTAATTTAAGATTCAACAAACATTAGTATTATGTATAACAATAATTGTTTATAATTATCATTAATATTGTAGGCAAATCAGCACAACTAATCAAACATTTTGAACTAAAACGATTTGAAAGCTTATTCAGTGCATTTTAGATTAATATTTTAGTAGATGAAATTAAAATTAGGTACGAATGTTAAACAGCTACCTAGTAATTTTAAGTTAGTCAGTAGATGTGCTCAAAAATTACTAATGAGCACTAATGACGTTATTAAAATTACTGTAATACAATAGCTTTTCCTGTTTAAAATATCATATTTCGAAGCGCTAAGTACAAAATAAATAGGATTTTATTAATTTATTAAGATTTTAAGAGGCACTATCCAGGCATTTGAGGCCCAAAAAGGCTTTAACTCTCTATTTCCTATTTCTCTATTCTCTATTTTTAAATGCCAAAGATGTCTGTCTTGCCAATCACTTTTCTGCAGATCTTGCCTCCCTATGCTTTCTTTAACGTTGTCTGACCATCTTTTGGGTGGTCTTTCTCTCTTTTTTCCACCACATCATTGCACAGCCAATCTCCTTCTTGTGCAGGCCTTGCCTAAACGTCGTCTGATTATCTTCAGGTCGAGAAGACTTTCATTTAACGGAGAATTCATAATATTTCAGAAATTCTCTTAGTGATGCTCCAAATCCTTCAAATGGCTCATAGGCTCATCTATCTATGTATAAACGAGTGCTAAGTACAGCTAAGACCGTCTCTTCTCTCCTTTTAAATGCCAACGATGTTTGTCTTGCTACTCTTCTTCCTATAATAGATCCTGCCACTCTATGCTTTCTTTTACATTGTCTGACCATCTTTTAGGTGGTATTTTTCTCTTTTTCCCACCGTATCGTTGCACAGTCAATCTCCTTCTTTTGCAGGTTTTGCCATAACGTCGTCTGATTATCTTCAGGTCTTTGAGGCCCTAGAAAGCTTTCATTTATCTGCAAATTCTTAATATTTCAGAAATTCTCCCAGTAATGCTCCAAATCCTCCAAATATCTCATAGGTTCATCAATCTATCTATAATCGAGTGCTAAGTGCAGTTATGACCGCTGCTTCTCTTTTTTTAAATGCCAAAGATGTCTGTCTTGCCAATCACTTTTCTGCAGATCTTGCCTCCCTATGCTTTCTTTAACGTTGTCTGACCATCTTTTGGGTGGTCTTTCTCTCTTTTTTCCACCACATCATTGCACAGCCAATCTCCTTCTTGTGCAGGCCTTGCCTAAACGTCATCTTATTATCTTCAGGTCGAGAAGACTTTCATTTAACGGAGAATTCATAATATTTCAGAAATTCTCTTAGTGATGCTCCAAATCCTTCAAATGGCTCATAGGCTCATCTATCTATGTATAAACGAGTGCTAAGTACAGCTAAGACGGCCTCTTCTCTCCTTTTAAATGCCAACGATGTTTGTCTTGCTACTCTTCTTCCTATAATAGATCCTGCCACTCTATGCTTTCTTTTACATTGTCTGACCATCTTTTAGGTGGTATTTTTCTCTTTTTCCCACCGTATCGTTGCACAGTCAATCTCCTTCTTTTGCAGGTTTTGCCATAACGTCGTCTGATTATCTTCAGGTCTTTCAGGCCCTAGAAAGCTTTCATTTATCTGCAAATTCTTAATATTTCAGAAATTCTCCCAGTAATGCTCCAAATCCTCCAAATATCTCATAGGTTCATCAATCTATCTATAATCGAGTGCTAAGTGCAGTTATGACCGCCGCTTCTCTTTTTTTAAATGCCAAAGATGTCTGTCTTGCCAATCACTTTTCTGCAGATCTTGCCTCCCTATGCTTTCTTTAACGTTGTCTGACCATCTTTTGGGTGGTCTTTCTCTCTTTTTTCCACCACATCATTGCACAGCCAATCTCCTTCTTGTGTAGGCCTTGCCTAAACGTCGTCTGATTATCTTCAGGTCGAGAAGACTTTCATTTAACGGAGAATTCATAATATTTCAGAAATTTTCTTAGTAATGCTCCAAATCCTTCAAATGGCTCATAGGCTCATCTATCTGTGTATAAACGAGTGCTAACTACAGCTAAGACCGCCGCTTCTCTCCTTTTAAATGTCAACGATGTTTGTCTTGCTACTCTTCTTCCTATAAAATAGATCCTGCCCCTCTATGCTTTCTTTTACATTGTCTGACCATCTTTTAGGTGGTATTTTTCTCTTTTTCCCACCGTATCGTTGCACAGTCAATCTCCTTCTTTTGCAGGTTTTGCCATATCGTCGTCTGATTATCTTCAGGCCTTTGACGCTCGAAAAAGCTTTCATTTATCTGCGAATTCATAATATTTCAGAAATTCTCCTAATATAGTATAGTAGATCTAATTCAAATAACACCTTAAGCTGAAACTAATTGTCACAGAAATGATTTTTGTGGCAAATTGAAGGTAACTATTTTGAAAATAACGTTGCCCAAAATTATAGATTCGGATTTTCCAACTTTTCGTTGGAAACAATTTTTTAAGCAATTTTTTTTATTTTGTGTTTCGTGGACAGTGTCTTATATGTTCTGTGTAACAATTTTTAAGTTTTTAAACTTTTTAAGGGCTTTACGACTCATTTTGGCAATATTATCACAATTTAGTACGTGTTTTTATATTTATACTTTCGACGGGCGCTATCAAAAGGGGAAGGTTTGGGACACCCCCTCGAGACAAATAACCCCGACCTTTTTGTCTTTTGTGTTGGCGGCATTGAAAAATTACATATTTTTTAGTTCTTCGCCGCCTAGCGCCCTAATGGTACGTTCGCAAAAAAATGTCTCTCTAGCGAAAAGTTCGCGAACGGGAGGCCAAACTAAATGAGGCAAAAATTTTTTAAATCTGAATCTAAATTTTTGGGCAACGTTATTTTCAAAATATAGTCCGAAAAAATGTATTTCGCACCATAGTACGAATGTATATTTTTAGTATGTTGAATAGAAGTATGTTACCTTAAATTTGCCACAGGAATCTGTGATAATTAGGTCCACCTCTTTCATTACTTCTCCTGTACTAATAATGCTCCAAATCCTCCAAATGACTTATATGCTCATCTATCTATCTATATCGGGCAACAGAAAAACTAGGGATGGTTTACTGATGATTACTGAGAATTTTGAGTTCCCAAAATCTATTTGCTATTGGGCTATTGCCCATAAATTTACTAGTAGCATCTATAGTATGTAATCTCTTGTAACTAATACAAGAGGAATAATTTAACACTAAAGATCAACATAAATTGTAACTGATAAATAAATTAATATTAATAATTAATAACTAATTTGAACCTCACACGCTTATTGTAGGCTAAAAGTTGAGAGTCCTCCAGGCCATTTACTTTCACTAATCTGCTCCTGACGTTACCAAAAACAGAAATAAATTGTTTATTTCAATTAGAAACTTTTGTAAAACCCCCTACAGAGTACAGATATTTATGTTTTAATTATTAAAAAAGTTATTTTTTCTTCCATTTCATAATTGTGTTCATGACCACTACCTACATAACCTCAAACTTCTGAAAAGTAGTTGCAATTAATTGCTTTTGTCTGTCATTGGTTTCAGGATAAAGTTAGCAGGTAGCAAGCACGTTTTCTTCCCTTGACAAAAAGAATTAGTTGTAACTAACTTAGTTGTAAAGTCACCTACTTACATTGAGATAAATTAAACATTTAGTCCTCTTAGGAAAAGTATAATGGTATTAACAAAAAGCCACACATGTGTTTTACCATTTAATTTAGGTGTCAGACAGTTTAACATAACAACCTAATGTTTTTGTATTTAAGGGTAGTTTACTTGAAATTTTGTAAACAGGATGAAATATAATCGTGGCGAAAGGAGATATAACCCTTTTATTGATAAATGTATTAAAATGAATTTAGATGTAATAACAGAGGTCACAGGTGTTACACTTAAAATTTGGTTAATTTGAAAGGATCGTTGATGTAGGTATGCTTGGTTTGTATTTAAACAAAACAAAATATTACAACCAAACGTACACTGAAAAAGTTTTGCGGGAAGCAAAGTTTCTCACAACAACAATAAATTGTAAGAAAGAACCATTGCGTTTTTAGTGTAACATATTTAGGAAAAAAGTGTGAATAAGCACTCCATTTATGTCTAAATTGCGTCAAATCAGTTTTACACCTTAACTGAAAGTTTCTACATTTTTTAACCCTAATATGCACCTAGAAAGCCCACAGGTGAACGTTAAAATTTCGTGTTGGGCTTCAAAAGCCTGGCTTATATGTAAATACGATTATGCAAGAGCTCATTGATTTTAGGGCTAATAAATTCTCTGGCTAACGAACAATTTTAGCTTTAATTATTCTCAAGGAAGCTCTTTTAATTTTTCTACAAGCATCATCAATTGTAGGCGACTATTTTTCCCTTTCAGTAACCCTGCTGTATTTTAATTTTTAATTAAACAGTTGTTTGTTTGTTTTGTAGATGTAACAAGACTCATATGGTAGTGTAAATTAATTTAAAGGTAAATACTAAGCCTAGTGAACATGAGTAAAGATGTATATTATGCAAAATCAAACATTGACTATGGTTTCCAAACAAGACAAGAGTACAAGGCAGTAGGAAACTTACACAAGAGTTACAAGGTATACCAACAATTCCACATACACAAGAATTTATTTGGAGTGAACAACTGTTATTTAACAATTCCTAAAAGTTTACAACTTTTGCAAAGAAAAAATCTATTTTATGATTAGATCTAAAAATAGTGAAAATTCTACAGCTGAGGGCTAATTAAAAAAATAAGCTACCTCTTAATAATAACACATTGTGACTAATTTTACTTGATATAAAGTGTAATTAAAACTTTGATAATTAGATTTAATTTGTTAATTTTTTTATATTAAAAATATACCTAATGAACTTACCTACACGTAAAAATTCACACCATTAAATCAAGATAGCGTCACGCAAAATAAGGTCGCACGTAAAATTATTAATTAGGGGTTTTGTGGGTGAATTTTAAAAATATTAGAAACTTATTCCTATAAAATATTAAATAAATGGAAAATTTTTGATATATGTGTAAATAACAATTTCAAAACTTACAAGAAATCGTTTTTTAATGAGATGATGCTGGAAGGAATAAAACACCGACAGCCTTTCTAACTCGAAAAATTTCCGTACTGGTTAACTGGTTAATATGTGCCATCATACCTGCCTAATGCACAAATTAAAGTAAAATAATATTATTTATTATATTGGACTGTAACCTACAAGAGGATGATCTCTACACCGGCATCATATTGTATCGAAACCTGCGCTATGCACTAATTCAACTCAAAATACATCCGAAGCAATCTGTAAAATTTATTTAACAACAGAACAAACCAACTGGAAACATCAATCATCTCATTCCCCAAATTATACTAAATTCAATCCAATATTGTAATTTTTGTCTGGGGAATAGGCCATCTCTAGAAGGACGTGATGGCCATACTCTGCGGACTGTACATGAATAGTGAGCGTTAGTTTTAGAATTAGAACAAACTGTCCATTTAAATCTAACCCATTATAGCGCATCATTGTAGCAAGGGTCTTCCTTGCCACACATCCCCAAAAACTGCCAGTTAGGTCACTTGATTCCGGAGGTGATTCATGTCAGAGGGACGTCATGACGTCGCTGGAAGTATTTAGAAACAAGTAGAGCTATAAGCTCTGCGGTGAGGCCAGCTTGTCTTGTGCAACTGGTCGGTGCACTTCTAGTACCAAGGACGAGTCGCATCTAGCTAATAAGCTACCCCACTTCAGGTGGGACTAAGCAAAAGGTGCAATATAAGCGAGGATAGACAGTTGGGCTAAATTTTACCTGAGGTTCGAAGAGACGCTAAGGGTTTACTTAATCCTATCGAACAATTGGGCAAAAGGATCGGTTTGAAAAAATCCACGTTTATTTCTCTATTTATTGTCTTCTATAATTCCATTTTTAAATTTAGCTTCTTGTTAAAATAATTGAACTACACTGAGAAAAATACAGCCTGTCCTAAAATTGCGGGGCACAAAAAGATCCACATATACTAGACATAAAATAAGGTCGATCTAACCCAACTTGCCTTATACAAAAGTCTTCGGCTACAAAGTTACAGCCCCTGAAAGAGGGGAAAAAATAATTAATTTTTTTATTTTAAATGAAACGTCAATAACCTAGGTGTCCGATTCCGAAGGCAGCGGAATATCTCTGTCCCAGCTGGTTGCTTGCGATCCCTGAACCGCGGTCCTCAGAAATCCCATTATTAGCCTATTGATAATTACCGGGCTTAACAGGCCATCCGTACCTGTCAAGCTGTAATCAGGTTAACTGGCGGTATTCAAAAGGATTTATAATGATTAGGACACCGATTCTGTCACCAGCCCATGGGACTGCGTCAACGCTTGATGAGAAGGCTGAAGTTCCGCTAGCATCGTTTGCGGAGTTTTATGATTATGGAAGTTCTCTTCGAGTGGCATAGTTCAGGGCAGATGTGTTGTCAGGCACAAAGTAACATTTCTTGAATAGCTCTCTATTATTAATAAAGTCTGTCTTGTATTTATGTTTAATATTCATATCAAAAGATTGATGAGATAGCACTATGACAGAGATCAATATAAAGCAGGGGCGGCCAACCCAAATGATCTTGCGGGCCACTTTGGAAATGTATTATAACTCCGCGGGCCGCAAATAAAATTATAATCCGCTCATTAGATTTAGATACACTATATAAATATAAATATTTATAGGGACTTAGGAACCCTAGGCCGGTAGCCGGTAGGGACTTAACCCTCAAGAATGGCGCATGCACCGCTTTTGGGATAACGGTGTCCCACTTACTAAACGAGAAGCCTTCAGCCACTGCGTGACCAGCACCTATAGGGGGGGCAGGTGCTAAAACTGGTGCCGCACCTGGGACTTCACCCCTCCCATAGCACCGAAATGTTTGCTAACTTCTGAAAGCAACTTGGATCGGTAACGGCCGGGCACTTTCGCCCCTTGGTTAGGTCAGATTAGGTTCGAGATAGATTACGGTCAACCGATAAACATATCAAGAATTCACATCTTCACGTCCCCCGGTCTAGAACCAGTGTCCCTATCACCAACCAAGAGTTTAAAAAACTCAGTGCTACTGGTGCGTCTCGTACCTGACTCTACGCTAGGAAGAGATAGCAAGCCGAAGCTAAGAAACACACCCTGGTGGTCTTATGCATTCTGCCGTTACATTAGGTTAGGTTAGATGTGGGCTAGAGTCTCCACAACTACTGTCACAACTCATGACACAACATGACCTACATCCTCTTGATCCCTCCACCAGACACTGAGTCGAAGCTCTCCCAACTATAAGCGCTTACGAGCCGTCCATTCCTTGGATACCAATACGAGATTGGGTAGAGTCACATAAGCTAGTCATACTCCATTGGTCCGGTTTATCACCGCGGTGAGCATGCCAGCGGCCAGTTTTGTAATGCTGCTCACCCGCCAAGCCCGCAACTCCTTTCATGCTGCACTCTACTCATTTCATTCTACTGTCAGATGCACCCTTTTCACCCTAGGTATCCTCCTAGGAATCAGAGTTCCCTACTGGCAGTTTTACGGGTGCATCGGAACAAGTCCAACATACACCCCCTACTACCCTTGTAGTTCAAAGGCCAGTTTTGAAACGCTGGTCACCCGCCGAGCCCGCAACTCCTTTCATGCGGCACTCGACGCATTTCCTTCTTACTGTCAGGTGCACTCCTTTCACCCTAGGTCCCCATAGAAAAATAGAAATCAGAACTGCCCTACTGGCAGTTTTAGTATTTTTTTAATACATTGTTTTTCATTACTTTGGCCATTATAAAATAAGTATATTTTGTAAAAGTGTGATGAATCTCGCGGGCCGCAAAAAAGTTCAAAGCGGGCCGCATGCGGCCCGCGGGCCCGGGTTGGCCACACTTGATATAAAGGGTAAATCACATCTGGACTTTTCAGTAGTAGCATATCGATAGTACTCTGCTCGATGAACCCTCATCATGCTGTTAAACTAGTAAAAAACTCGTGATGTTAATGTGGAAAACGATTTCTGCATCTCAGTAGAAACCGCTCCACATTTGTCTCACGGTTGTGAACCCGTATTAGAAACGAGTCACTTATAACCATTTGAAACATCTACTAGCTATTTACATCTATTCAGAAACTAATTGGCATCATCGCCAATTCAAAAGCGTCAGCATGTCACTACAAATCAGAAATATTACAGTTTTCTTTCTTAAGCAGAAACTTAATATAGCCTCTTATTCAGTGTTAAAAAAATTTAATAAGAAAGAAACTCGCAATCGAACAACTTAGTAAGTTTCAATATTAATTCCTTGTTCAAACAATGTCTAAAGTGTCTAGTCTAATTAAGTTTATTGTTAACAGGTTGTAAAGTTTGAAATGAAACATAGGGAATGCATATAAGACATTTAAATGAAGTTAAAAGTTTCTAAAATAAAGCACCAAGTACCAAGCACTAAAATTGTGCATCCAGGTACATAAATGAAACAGTCACAATTTTGAAAACTATTTGCTCTATTTATTTATTTACTAAAAATTCATTTTTAGAGCTGTAAGCTACTTATTTTAATTATTTTAATATGTATATTTTTAGTAAAAAAAGGAAGAGAAATGACTTACCTACTACAGTAAGATAAACTGGATGTCCTATTGGTGGAGTTGTGCTGATTTGACATTCGTAAATACCGGAATCCTTCTTTTGTGGATAACGTATCTTTAATGTCCAGTCTTCTGTGTGAGGTGAATGCATAGCTTCGAATCTTTGATCAGACGTATATGTATAGCGTCCCACAGTTAACAGATGTATATCTCTGTGTCTCACCCACGATACCTGTAAATTCAAGAAAATCTTTTATCGTAAATTTCACTTTAAAGGGATCATTTATTTAAACCTCAATAATGGACGTAAACTTTAATAAAAAAGAATGTTGTTTTATAAATTTTTGTTTTCGTAATTTGTATGTTTAGTATTGTAAGCCGTTCTGTATCCAATTTTAGTACAATGGAAAAGCTTTTTTTTCAAAAGAACCAGGGATTATCCCCGTTTACCGTATATTGAAACACAAAGCTCGCTTTGCAAAGCAGGTGGAAACTTCAAAAATGATAAATAAATCCGGATAGGATTCGTTAGAGAAAGTTCAAGAAAAAATTGCCATTTCCATACGTACGTTTTAATAAAATATTATACACTTGAAATTCTTTTAATTTTTAACACCAATCCTAACTCATTTTTTAAATGAATTTATAACTAAGGTGAGATTTGTTATAACAAGACGGTGTAAAATTTACGAGCACTTTGGAATATGCGTAAGGTACGTGTTTGTGACAATGGGCTGTGACAACAAGATAGGGAGTCACTTTTAAATATAAGGAAGGAAAAAATACGAACGGCAGGAAAAGATTTGAATTTTGTAGCAGGAGGTTAAGAAAGCGACGAGCTGTGAGACACACGCGCTCAGAGGTCCTGTTTAACTTTTATCAAGTCCACTTGAGTATAAAGCTATTCTTGTACAGGCTGTTTTCTAGACGTGCGCCAATGAATTTGTATTGTAGTTCAGTATAAGAAATAGCCTCAGCGTCGAGAAAGATCCTGCAATAACTTACCCGGCGAAAGTGATTTAATAGCTACACATTTTCTGAACAAATGTTTACGTTTTTTACTTTTATTTTGTATACGAGAAATTTCAAGTTAATCTTCATTGTTTTTTTTTCTTATAAGAAAGTGCGTTCATATTTCATGAAAAGGTTCAGAAATGGAAAAAATAATAGTTTTCTTTCATTTCACTTGTATGGAAGAAAATTAAAAATTGGTGCTATTTTTTCGAAAGGCCAAAAGCTAGCGAAATATTTAAAAGTTATTAATGTGTGTCGAATTAAATTTTTAATAAGGGTAGAAACGTAGTAGAGTTGTTCAATATTCATACTCGCCCCTGAAAAACCTAATCAATCATTTCAACTCGCCGTTGGTGAGTTGTCAATATTTTAATGTCATCGAATGAAAATCAGGTTGCTACTGAAAATTTTCAATAGTGGATTTTCTACTATTGGTTTAAAAGGGTGGGTACTTTCCGAAGCACCTGAGTGCTCCAGAGATAGTCGGTATACAAGAACAACTGCTGTTGAAATTAATGA
The DNA here is from genome assembly GCA_963924605.1 of Malthinus seriepunctatus. Taxonomy (NCBI): domain Eukaryota; kingdom Metazoa; phylum Arthropoda; class Insecta; order Coleoptera; family Cantharidae; genus Malthinus; species Malthinus seriepunctatus. The sequence goes on along the minus strand of OZ004601.1, from coordinate 14,539,798 downwards.
ATTGCAGACTCGCGATATAACCGGTGGAATAATTTCATACTGAAGTCTTACAGTTTTCTACAGTAGAGAGAGGTGCACGAGGATGTACCTACTCCGTCATGGACTTAGTGAGGTAACCGACTCCTATGGCGAGGTGCCATCCTAGGAACTGGATAACCTGACCACGTATGGATGTCTCTAGTATAGGCAGGAAAACGTGGCTTTTGAGAGTCGTACAGTTGTATAGGACAGTAGCAGAAAATACGCTACCGATACTGAGAGGGCTTCCTTCTAATCCGACTGCTAGCAAAGTGTGATCTTAAGCAGGCGCCATATACAAGGCTTGCCTTCCAGTCTGTACACCGTTTAGGCATCGTTCAGGCGGTTTGTACATCAGACCAAGATAAGTCTGTGTGTGTGTGTGTGTGTGGAGCGACCTTTAGATGCGTTTGTACATGATGGTGTCAAATGATCAGGGTTAGGGGTTCTTCTCATGAGCATGCGGATAGAGCTAAGTGGTTTTTTTATATGACTTCAGATATTGGAGGAACATAAAACTGCCAGAACAAGACATTAATGCCCCAAAAATACTATAAACACAACTACTAAAAGATATAAGTTAGCGGCTGCATGGCGAGCGGTCAGCGAGCTTAACAACCCTATCCTATATCCACCCTTAAGAATCAAAATTGATAGTTTTACTTTTAATAGTCAAATGATGCACTGCCAGGGTTAGGGGTTCTTCTCATAAACCTGTGGATAGAGCTAAGTGGTTTTTCTTATGACTTCAGATATTGGAGGAACATAAAATTTTTGGAACAAGACATCAGAGCCCAAAAAATACTATAAACATATCTACTAAAAGATATACGTTAGCGGGTACATGGTTAGCGGTTAGTGAGCCGAACAACCCTATCCTATATCCACCCTTAAGAATCAAAATCGATAGTTTTACTTTTAATAGTGAAATGATGCACTGTCAGTGTTAGGGGTTTTTCTCATGAGCCTGTGGATAGAGCTAAGTGGTTTTTCTTATGACTTCAGGTATTGGAGTAACATAAAATTTTTGGAACAAGACATCAGAGCCCCAAAAATACTATAAACACATCTACTGAAAGATATAAGTTAGGGAGTGTATATACTATAAACACATCTACTAAAAGATATAAGTTAGCGGGTGTATAGCGATCGGTCAACGAGGTTCTCATAAACTGTGGATAGAGCTAAGCGGTTTTCTTATGACTTCAGATATTAGAGGAACATAAAATTTTTGGAACAAGACATCAGAGCCCCAAAAATACTATAAACACATCTACTAAAAGATATAAGTTAGCGGGTACATGGTTAGCGGTTAGCGAGCCGAACAACCCTATCCTATATCCACCCTTAAGAATCAAAATCCATAGTTTTACTTTTAATAGTCAAATGATGCACTGCCAGTGTTAGGGGTTCTTCTCATGAGCCTGTGGATAGAGCTAAGGGGTGGTTTTTTTATGACTTCAGATATTGGAGGAACATAACATTTTTGGAACAAGACATCAGAGCCCCAAAAATACTATAAACACATCTACTAAAAGATATAAGTTAGCGGGTGCATGGCGAGCGGTTAGCGAGCTTAACAACCTATCCTATATCCACCCTTAAGAATCAAAATCAACAGTTTTACTTTTAATAGTCAAATGATGCACTTCCAGGGTTAGGGGTTCTTCTCATAAGCCCGTGGATAGAGCTAAGTGGTTTTTCTTATGACTTCGGATATTGGAGGAACATAAAAATTTTGGAACAAGACATCAGAGCTCCAAAAATACTATAGACACATCTACTAAAAGATATAAGTTAACGGGTACATGGTTAGCGGTTAGCGAGCCGAAAAACCCTATCCTATATCCACCCTTAAGAATCAAAATCGATAGTTTTACTTTTAATAGTCAAATGATGCACTGCCAGTGTTAGGGGTTCTTCCCATGAGCCTGTGGATAGAGCTAAGTGGTTTTTCTTATCACTTCAGATATTGGAGGAACATAACATTTTTGGAACAAGACATCAGAGCCCCAAAAATACTATAAACACATCTACTAAAAGATATAAGTTAGGGAGTGTATAGCGAACGGTTAGCGAGCATAACAACCCTATCCTATATCCACCCTTAAGAATCAAAATCCATAGTTTTACTTTTAATAGTCAAATGATGCACTGCCAGTGTTAGGGGTTCTTCCCATGAGCCTGTGGATAGAGCTAAGTGGTTTTTCTTATCACTTCAGATATTGGAGGAACATAACATTTTTGGAACAAGACATCAGAGCCCCAAAAATACTATAAACACATCTACTAAAAGATATAAGTTAAGGAGTGCATGGCGAGCGGTCAGCGAGCCGAACAACCCTATCCTATATCCACCCTTAAGAATCAAAATCCATAGTTTTACTTTTAATAGTCAAATGATGCACTGCCAGTGTTAGGGGTTCTTCCTATGTGCCTGTGGATAGAGCTAAGTGTTTTTTTTTATGACTTCAGATATTGGAGGAACATAACATTTTTGGAACAAGACATCAGAGCCCCAAAAATACTATAAACACATCTACTAAAAGATATAAGTTAAGGAGTGCATGGCGAGCGGTTAGCGAGCATAACAACCCTATCCTATATCCACCCTTAAGAATCAAAATCGATAGATTTACATTTAATAGTCAAATAATGCACTGCCAGTGTTAGGGGTTCTTCCCATGTGCCTGTGGATAGAGCTAAGTGTTTTTTTATGACTTCAGATATTGGAGGAACATAACATTTTTGGAACAAGACATCAGAGCCCCAAAAATACTATAAACACATCTACTAAAAGATATAAGTTAAGGAGTGCATGGCGAGCGGTTAGCGAGCATAACAACCCTATCCTATATCCACCCTTAAGAATCAAAATCCATAGTTTTACTTTTAATAGTCAAATGATGCACTGCCAGTGTTAGGGGTTCTTCCCATGTGCCTGTGGATAGAGCTAAGTGTTTTTTTTTATGACTTCAGATATTGGAGGAACATAACATTTTTGGAACAAGACATCAGAGCCCCAAAAATACTATAAACACATCTACTAAAAGATATAAGTTAAGGAGTGCATGGCGAGCGGTTAGCGAGCATAACAACCCTATCCTATATCCACCCTTAAGAAACAAAATTCATAGTTTTACTTTTAATAGTCAAATGATGCACTGTCAGTGTTAGGGGTTCTTCCCATGAGCCTGTGGATAGAGCTAAGTGGTTTTTCTTATGACTTCAGATATTGAAGGAACATAAAATTTTTGGAACAAGACATCAGAGCCGCAAAAATACTATAAACACATCTACTAAAAGATATAAGTTAAGGAGTGCATGGCGAGCGGTCAGCGAGCCGAACAACCCTATCCTATATCCACCCTTAAGAATCAAAATCCATAGTTTTACTTTTAATAGTCAAATGATGCACTGCCAGTGTTAGGGGTTCTTCTCATGAGCCTGTGGATAGAGCTAAGTGGTTTTTTTATGACTTCAGATATTGGAGGAACATAACATTTTTGGAACAAGACATCAGAGCCCCAAAAATACTATAAACACATCTACTAAAAGATATAAGTTAGGGAGTGTATAGCGAGCGGTTAGCGAGCATAACAACCCTATCCTATATCCACCCTTAAGAATCAAAATCGATAGTTTTACTTTTAGTAGTCAAATGATGCACTGCCAATGTTAGGGGTTCTTCCCATGAGCCTGTGGATAGAGCTAAGTGGTTTTTCTTATCACTTCAGATATTGGAGGAACATAACATTTTTGGAACAAAACATCAGAGCCCCAAAAATACTATAAACACATCTACTAAAAGATATAAGTTAGGGAGTGCATGGCGAGCGGTTAGCGAGCATAACAACCCTATCCTATATCCACCCTTAAGAATCAAAATCCATAGTTTTACTTTTAATAGTCAAATGATGCACTGCCAGTGTTAGGGGTTCTTCCCATGTGCCTGTGGATAGAGCTAAGTGGTTTTTTTTATGACTTCAGATATTGGAGGAACATAACATTTTTGGAACAAGACATCAGAGCCCCAAAAATACTATAAAAACATCTACTAAAAGATATAAGTTAAGGAGTGCATGGCGAGCGGTTAGCGAGCATAACAACCCTATCCTATATCCACCCTTAAAGGGGGTGTAAACCAAAAAAACTTTTTTTCGTAGAAATATGCTAAAAAATATCTTAAGAACAACGGTGAAAACCGCACATCTTTAACCCAAATATTAACCGAGATATAAAGCATTTATGTTTCAAACGTTTCAAACGTGTGACGTCAGACAGACAAATACATGCAACCAGCAAGCGCATAGCTGACATTGAACTGAAGTTGACAATTTTGTTCATATGAAATTAGTCTAGGAGGTTAGCATGCTGCTATGCGACCGATGCATCGATAGCGAATTTGTTCGTGTGACGTAGCGCATTTTTGCTTAAAAACCTTTTATCTTTTGAACGGCTCATCACAGCGATGTGCGGTTTAAAAATTTGTTCTTAGAATCCCCTGTACTACAACTCTAATTTTTGGTTTACACCCCCTTTAAGAATCAAAATCCACAGTTTTACTTTTAATAGTCAAATGATGCACTGCCAGTGTTAGGGGTTCTTCCCATGTGCCTGTGGATAGAGCTAAGTGGTTTTTTTTATGACTTCAGATATTGGAGGAACATAACATTTTTGGAACAAGACATCAGAGCCCCAAAAATACTATAAACACATCTACTAAAAGATATAAGTTAAGGAGTGCATGGCGAGCGGTTAGCGAGCTGAACAACCCTATAATATTTTAACCCTTAAGAATCAAAATCGATAGTTATATTTTTAATAGTTTTATAAATCATATTTGTAATTTTGAAGAAAATTACTTTATATTATAAAGGTTGGATTACATAAATCTTAATAACGTTACTAGTTAACTGTCCTATATACGGTTTTAAGTTATATTTTATGTTTAGTTTGCTATTTCTATAATGAAAAGTTGGAATAAATATAGATTATACGGATTATTGACTTTTTTATCGTTCAATTTATCAATGGTCGAGCTTAACGAACCAATTTTATTAGAGTAGGAACTAGATCAAAAAACAAAAATACATATAAAAATATACAACTCTTTTAACCCCTTCTTCATTATGTCAAATATTTTAAACAAATTTATTTCACGCTATTATTATCAATTTAATTTGATATTATTCTGCACGCGTATTTATATGAAGTTAATTATCACTATGATAAAACGAAAGCTTGAAAAATTACTCGAGGGTTTGTTATCTGGAACTTTGGAGGTGATTACACACGCAACGGATTGTTTAAGGGTTGGAGTTTAAAAATAAATTTGTACTCAACTTGTAACACACAAGTTTACTACTAGGGCTCTTTCAGGGGGCAGGTGAAGGATTATAAAAGGTTAACAGTTTCAAGTTTAGTCTGCGATTATACGAATAGAAAATAGAATAAAGATCAAGATCAACTGGATCTTGACGTTAGTCTTTTAATAGCTAAGCATAAAATTAGTCACTGAAAGTATTCCATTTTTGAAAATTAAACAGTTCTCACGGATCACCCACTGGCACGGAAATAGATAAAGAAGGTATGTCAACGGACGTTCAAAGTTGAAGCAAAACTTGAACACTAGCGGCGAAAGAGAAAACATATTAAGAAGCTTTTAATTAAATAAATTAGTATTAATAATTAATGTCCTTTCCCTGTCTTATAAAGTCGTTCAGAAGTGGCCTTAGTTCACTACGAATGGTAAGATGGCCCGTCGGCGTACTTTCTATATCTATTACAGTGTCCACGGGTGATAGTTGTTAAGTTGTTTAACCCTTTCGTGACGATTGCCGTACTTGTACTTTTTTCATTCTCTACATTGATGACCTACCGCCGTACTGACGTTATGAGTCACATGTTGTTCAAGCTGTCACCGTACGCATTTATCAAAAAAATGACTGTTGTGAGACGGCCACCGCACATGAACGACAATACTTTTCCATTTTTAGATCGAGTGTCGTACATGTACGGCGCTCCTTCCTGCTTTTGAGGCCGAACGCCGTACATGTACGTTCCTCTGTTATGAGACTTCTAGTCACGACTATAGACGTACATGTACGTTAGGATTTTCAACCAAAAATAATATAAAACTAATAGATTCTAGATTTATAATCACTTGTCAATTGCTAATAGATTCTAGATTCACAAATCACTTGTCAACTTGTTGCGACAAGTTAAAAGCGTGCAAATTCCTTACGCCGGCCACGGTCGAGTAGAGTGCAATAAATCGGCCGTCCCGAAAGGGTTAAGGTTAGTCAAAAAGCCAACTCAAGAGCTTATAAGTCTTAAGTCGTATGCTAGTGGGTCTTCTCACTTGAAGTTATCGCTACTTGACGCTTTTGACAACTGGGACAAGCACTTCCAACTATTCGATTTATTTTGGATAATAAAATGCAATTAGAATATAGGGACAACTTAAAAAAATTCACCTTACTTGAGCCCACTTTATAAAAAAGATAAAAATAAAAACTGTGAGAAGTGTAGGTACAATAAATCACTTAGAAGGTGTAATTACGCTAGATTATAAACTACTGGCACGGAAACAACGTCATGTACTTTAAGAACGTTGTTAAATTGTAAACTATGAAAAATAACCCTAGATGAGATCTATAGAAATTTAAAATTCTGACATTAACTATCTGCTCGTGTGAAAAACAGTCTCACTATTTATACCTCGCGTATTGAAATAGTAATAGGGCTTTCGGAAAATCGCCAATCCGTAGTGGAAATTTTAATATATTTCAGCAGTAAATAAGGAAGCATCAGAAAGTTACATTCGATGGCAATGACGTAATGAGTTATGATGATGGGTAATACGTGAGCTACTTCACTACGATCTTGATTTGTGCATTTTCAACATTTATTTCAAAACATAGCCGGATAGATCAATGGCCATAATTACAGTCACTAAAATGTCGTAGAGCACATCAGTGACTGCTATTGAAGTTCGAGCTTTATAAATAAAAATAAAAATATTGTTCGAGGTATCATAACGAGAGGAAGTATTCTGAACGATGAATAATAAGTAAAATTTAAATAAATATAAAATAATTAAAGTGCAGTTTAGATTAAGAATGTTGGAGGAAAATTTTCCGATTGTTAGGAGTTATAGCCTCAAGTGTCTAAAAATATAAATGAAAAACTCTTTCCTCCGTTTTCTTTAACTTAAATGTAGTGGGACGAGGGCATAAAGTTAACGAGAGATTTCGAAATAAAAGACGATATTATACATTGCCTTTGGTGGTAATTTCCTGAAAAATGCCGGATGCTAGTAAGGAACGAGGAATATTTCTTTGTAGCAGGCGAGATGAAGTCCAGCGAACAAATTGGAGATAATTCAACGAGGAAGCTTTTGGATTGTTTATGCATTACTTGACTCGCTAGAATCCATGCTTATTCCGCTAGTAGCGGTTTGTACGCATTAATCTCGAATTTATAGAGTGAAACGTTACGTTTCCATTAGGTTCCATTTATATTTTACGATTCTCCTTTGAACGCCACTTCTCTATAATGTTTTGAATAAAACTATATCGCATTGTTTTACAGCTTCCAAATAAAGCTAAGTAAAAGCGGCGGTTTCGTCACATCATCGTTGTCGTTATTATTTTTTTATTTATGTATTATGTAGACCATGTATTTATTTTTCGTTCCCATGTGGATTTTCAAAGAAAAATTACTGCTTTTGGGGATATCTCGTTTTTTACATATTTATGAAATGTAAGTCGACGTAAAGCACAAAGAATTACAGTTGCACAAAAGAAATAAAATTGAAATTGTTTTAGTTTTGCAAATAACAAAAAATATTGAATTTGTAGAAAAATGAAAAACAAATACTGGCCTTTGAATGAAATGTAAGTTTTATTTTGAAGTTTCTATTTGAAGCTCGTTTATCGTTTTATTTTTGGCATAAAACATTATTTGTACTAAAATAAATACCAATTTCTTTTAAACATGTGGAGATGTGGACGTCTTTTACACAAATGCAGATCCTTACTTTGTTTACTTTTGACGTCAAAACTACGAGGAAAATATGTTATAGGTCAAGGTTCGTTTGGTATTTTGTAATCACTAATTTTCTGCTAGGTAGAGGTCTAATTTCAGGTAGAGGTATAATTTCCCTCAGACGACTGATTTTAAGGAGCTGGAGCCTGCGAGAGGAACACTGAGGTGCAGAATTTAATCTATTATAATTTTTACAATTTTATTAATTTTTATAAATTAATTATAAGGACAGCTATAGGACAAATAGTTTTAAGAGTTCCGATAGAGAATTTTCTGCTGTATAATTTCTATTTGAGGTATAATTACTTTCAGGCAACCGATTAAGGAGCTAGGGCCTCAAGAGGCACAGTGAATTGTAGAAATTCGATTTATATAATTTTTAAAACTTTTATAAATTTGTATAAATTAATTATGACAGCTATAGCACAAATATTTTACGGGTTTCGATAGAGAATTCTCTGCTCCATAATTTTTATTAAAAGTAAAATTACCGTCAAATGACTCTTCGATGAGCTAGAACCTTGAGAGCCGCAGTGAGTTGTAGAGTTTGACTCATTATACTTTTTTCAAACAATTGATTAATTTTTGCAAATTAATTATGACAGCTAGGACAGATATTTTGAAAGGTTTCGTTAGAGAATTCTGCCCTATAATTTCAATTATAAGTGAAATTACCGTCAGACGACTCTTTGAGGAGTTAGAGCCTCGAAAGGCACAGTGAGTTGTAGAGTTCGACTCATACTTTTTTCAAAAAGGAATTAATTTTTGTAAATTAATTATGACAACTAGAACTGATATTTTTAAGGGTTTCGATAGACGATTCGCTCTTCTATAATTTTTATCAGAAGTATAGTTACCGTCAGATGACTGTTTGAGGAGCTAGAGTCTCGAGAGGAACAATGAAGAGTAGAGTTTGACTTATTAAACTTTTTTCAAATAATTGATTAATTTATGTAAATTTAATAGGACCGCTAGGACTGATATTTTTAAAGGTTTCGATAAAGAATTCTGCCCTATAATTTTCATTATAAGTGAAATTACCGTCAGACGACTCTTTAAGGACCTAGAGCCTCGAAAGGCACAGTGAGTTCGAATCATACTTTTTTCAAAAAAGAATTAATTTTTGTAAATCAGTTATAACAACTTGGACTGATATTTTTAAGTGTTTCTATAGACGATTCTCTCTTCTATAATTTTTTGAGAATTCTGCCCTATAATTTTAATTATAAGTGAAATTACCGTCAGACGACTCTTTGAGGAGTTAGAGCCTCGAAAGGCACAGTGAGTTGTAGAGTTCGACTCATACTTTTTTCAAATAATAATTAATTTTTGTAAATTAATTATGACAACTAGGACTGATATTTTTAAGGGTTTTGATAGACGATTCTCTCTTCTATAATTTTTATCAGAAGTAAAGTTACCGTCAGATGACTGTTTGAGGAGCTAGAGTCTCGAGAGGAACAACGAAGTGTAGAGTTTGACTTATTAAACTTTTTTCAAATAATTGATTAATTTTTGTAAATTTATTAGGACCGCTAGGACTCATATTTTTAAAGGTTTCGATAGAGAATTCTGCCCTATAATTTTCATTATAAGTGAAATTACCGTCAGACGACTCTTTAAGGAGCTAAAGCCTCGAAAGGCACAGTGAGTTGTAGAGTTCGAATCATACTTTTTTCAAAAAAGAATTAATTTTTGTAAATCAGTTATAAAAACTAGGACTGATATTTTTAAGGGTTTCGATAGACGATTGTCTCTTCTATAATTTTTATCAGAAGTAAAGTTACCGTCAGATGACTGTTTGAGGAGCTAGAGTCTCGAGAGGAACAATGAAGAGTAGAGTTTGACTTATTAAACTTTTTTCAAATAATTGATTAATTTTTGTAAATTTAATAGGACTGCTAGGACTGATATTTTTAAAGGTTTCGATAAAGAATTCAGCCCTACAATTTTAATTAAAAGTGAAATTACCGTCAAAAGACTCTTTGAGGAGCTAGAGCCTCGAGAGGCACAGTGAGTTGTAGAGTTTGACTTAATATACTTTTTTCAAATAATTGATTAATTTTTGTAAATTTATTATGACCGCTAGGACTGATACTTTTAAAGGTTTCGATAGAGAATTCTGCCCTAAAATTTTCATTATAAATGAAATTACCGTCAGACGACTCTTTAAGGAGCTAGAGCCTCGAGAGGCACAGTGAGTTGTAGAGTTCGACTCATACTTTTTTCAAAAAATAATTAATTTTTGTAAATTAATTATGAAAACTAGGACTGATATTTTTAAAGGTTTCGATAGACGATTTGATAATTTTTATCAGAACTAAAGTTACCGTCAGATGACTGTTTGAGGAGCTAGAGTCTCGAGAGGAACAATGAAGAGTAGAGTTTGACTTATTAAACTTTTTTCAAATAATTGATTAATTTTTGTAAATTTATTAGGACCGCTAGGACTCATATTTTTAAAGGTTTCGATAGAGAATTCTGCCCTATAATTTTCATTATAAGTGAAATTACCGTCAGACGACTCTTTAAGGAGCTAAAGCCTCGAGAGGTACAGTGAGTTGTAGAGTTCGACTCATACTTTTTTCAAAAAAGAATTAATTTTTGTAAATCAGTTATAAAAACTAGGACTGATATTTTTAAGGGTTTCGATAGACGATTGTCTCTTCTATAATTTTTATCAGAAGTAAAGTTACCGTCAGATGACTGTTTGAGGAGCTAGAGTCTCGAGAGGAACAATGAAGAGTAGAGTTTGACTTATTAAACTTTTTTCAAATAATTGATTAATTTTTGTAAATTTAATAGGACTGCTAGGACTGATATTTTTAAAGGTTTCGATAAAGAATTCAGCCCTACAATTTTAATTATAAGTGAAATTACCGTCAAAAGACTCTTTGAGGAGCTAGAGCCTCGAGAGGCACAGTGAGTTGTAGAGTTTGACTTAATATACTTTTTTCAAATAATTGATTAATTTTTGTAAATTTATTATGACCGCTAGGACTGATACTTTTAAAGGTTTCGATAGAGAATTCTGCCCTAAAATTTTCATTATAAATGAAATTACCGTCAGACGACTCTTTAAGGAGCTAGAGCCTCGAGAGGCACAGTGAGTTGTAGAGTTCGACTCATACTTTTTTCAAAAAATAATTAATTTTTGTAAATTAATTATGAAAACTAGGACTGATATTTTTAAAGGTTTCGATAGACGATTTGATAATTTTTATCAGAACTAAAGTTACCGTCAGATGACTATTTGAGGAGCTAGAGTGTCGAGAGGAACAATGAAGTGTAGAGTTTGACTTATTAAACTTTTTTCAAATAATTGATTAATTTTTGTAAATTTATTAGGACCGCTAGGACTGATATTTTTAAAGGTTTCGATAAAGAATTCGGCCCTATAATTTTCATTATAAGTGAAATTACCGTCAGACGACTCTTTGAGGAGCTATAGCCTCGAGAGGTACAGTGAGTTGTAGAGTTCGACTCATACTTCTTTCAAAAAATAATTAATTTTTGAAAATTAATTATGACAGCTAGGACTGATATTTTTAAGGGTTTCGATAAGGAATTCTGCCCTATAATTTTTATTATAAGTGATTACCGTCAGACGACTGTTTGAGGAGCTAGAGCCTCGAGAGGCACAGTGAGTTGTAGAGTTCGACTCATACTTTTTTCAAAAAATAATTAATTTTTGTAAATTAATTATGACAGCTAGGACTGATAATTTTAAGGGTTTCGATAGAAAATTCTCTGCTCCATAATTTTTATTAAAAGTAAAATTACCGTCAAATGACTTTTCAAGGAGCTAGAGCCTTGAGAGGCATAGTGAGTTGTAGAATTCGATTTATTATAATTTTTCAAATTTGATTTATTTTTCACAAATTAATTATGACAGTTAGAAGAGCTAAGACGAATATTTTTAAGGGCATCGAAAGATAATTTGTTGCTCTATAATTTTCATTAGAAGTCAGACTACTTCTTAGGCTGAGACTTTATAATTAATTATGAAGTAGAAGAAGAAGAATTTATTTCAATAAAATACCCTATAGAGAAAATCTTTTTATTGAAGTAAAAACTGCAATGTAAGTCGAAAAAGTATGTTGAATTGTATAAATAAAAGAAAATTTTGTGTTAAAGATAAGACGATTCAACATTTTTTTATCCCAACTCTATGAACTGTAAGAAAATGAATATTTGGATGGACTACTAATTCTCACAAGACAGTAATTCGACTGGAAGACTTTTGAAGATTAATGTAACGTAAAATGTGCAAGTGAACCTTCTGCATTTAATCTTTCATAGATAAGTTAAAAGAGTTTCGTTTTAAAATTACCGTGAAAGAAAAAAAAAGTTTTGTTTTTCGTCATTTTGAAATATAATTTTGTTTGGGGGTAGTAATTTTACCTGCTAAAATAATAAAGGAAAGCGCAAGAGGCGAAGCTGTCTGAAAAAATTTTAATCTACTAAGATAAATGAAGAAAAACTGACAACTGCAATCTAATTAAGAAAATAAATTTCATTGCCGTTTTGTTTGTAACTTCCTGTTTTTTATATCTTAAGCGGCAGTGAGGCGTTTTATTTAGTTTAAAAAAGGAAATTAAAACATTTTCGCTTGAAAGTAAAACGAATTTAATAACAAAAGAGCGTGACTACAAATGATAACAGATCTTTCCGACGTTTATGGGAAAGAAAATGCTAAAATTTATTTCAAAGCTTCTCGAATTTAACTGATGTATAATAATTGAGTCATTATATAGACGACCATCATTAACAAAGATATTATTTTCAATGATGTTAGCTTTTATGAGATTAAACTTAATGCTCTTGACATAAACCTCTAACGTTTGGACTATTTCATGAAATGTGAAATTTCACTTTCACGAAATTAACTTCTAAAACTCGAAACTAATCCGCCCTTGCTATAAATTAAATGCCTCCTGTTGCTAATTTTACTCAACAACTTTTCTGAAAACTATCAATATCAATTTTTAACAATTTTACAGAGCAGTCTTTCAGGGGCCAAAATATGGTTTAATGAGAGTCTATAGATAGTAACGTCAAAATTTATAGAATTTTTGTCACGTTAAGTTCCTTCGTGCTGTAAAATCTGCCTCAGTCACTCAGCATCCACAAAGTGCACAAAATTAATAGGATCATCATGAGTATCTAATAGGAAATAGAGAGAGATAGGTTGTTGGTGAAGTTATCGGATTGTTCCACATTAGGAATGATAATATTCTGCCTAATAGCTTAAAAATTCTTTTGTCTGTAAAAAGTCTTTGATGTCTCTGTGTATAAGAAGTATCAAAAGATCTACTACTACAGTTTAGCGCAAAATTTCTACCTTCAGAGAGTTCTGACAAGACTTTGATTTAACAAAGCTCGCATGGTACTGTTATTGCTTTGCATTTAGTTTGGCAGAGCGACCTCAATTACTTTAACCATAAGATGGATTCCTCAGTCTTTGGCATCCTTTACCGACTAAGCCATGTCATCCATTCATACTAATAGACAAAAAATTGAGAAATCGTTTCCTCGTTTTGTTTTTTATGAAACGTTTTTGTCATAAAGTCATGAATTTTCTTTGTAAAAATATGCGGTAGTTGTAAAAGTAAAAAAATAAAATTTTATTATAAAAAAAAGCAGAAAGAAGAAAAGGCTGAGATATGGCGAAACGTAAAAGTAACAAGACGTTCGGAGAATACAACATTTGAAGTAGTACTCAACAGGGAAATGGTTGCATCAAGATGCAGCAACATAATATTGTAATACTAAAGGAAATCTTTAAAATGATGGATGTTTGTAGTTTTTGGTGAACGATGACAAAATTAGAATAATTTTTGAAATAAATGCTTTAAGCCACTTCCAAAAAATTGGTAAGGAAATTTAAAAAGAAAAACGTGTATTAAATTCCATGCTCATAACATAAGACAGTCATTTACGTTAAATGTAAGTAAACGAGTAGCACAGTAACTTCTACAAAAGATAAATTTTAATCAATGACTTCATGTAAAATTTATGTCTAGCTCAAGAAAACTAACTGTACAAGTTACTTTAAGAATTTACTTGAAAAGATTTACAGAAAGAAAAGAATAACTTAGACAAAGCTTTTTTAAATTCTCGTTAATTAAATGAAAATTTTATAAATCTAAACCTAAGATATTAATAAACAATACCTTACTTCCAAAACTTTATTTTAACTGTCGTGAAAGTTTTAAACTGGATTTTGTTATTATACTTGGAAGGAAAACGAAAATGCAAAGTTATTGAAAGTTTAAATAATTTTACACTTGAAAAGAAAAATCTTTAATTCGCAGTGTTTCGTGCAAAACATGGGAAATTTGTTGAGTAAAGTCGATTTGATAGTATTAAGTGCTTAAACCTGTTTTCTAAACAAGAACAGCGGGGTTGTTGATAAAAGTGGTGCACGTAAACCTTTATAAAGTTGAAACGTTTTTCCTAAAATAAATATCTGAATTTTACTTTAATTCCTGATAATGAACAAGTTCCTTAAACTTTCATGAAGTTTACTCCAAAAAGCTTGGCTCAAATACTATCACCTATTTTTCTGCTGTATCTGCACAATTTGTTTTATTCTTTTCCCTCTTGATAATAGGCCTACTGCCTACGACATGTCCCTTACTCAAATATAGGGCACTAATGAGACACTATTGATTAGTTAATATTCTAAAATCAGCCCATGCAACTTTTCGCTAACTTTACACCCTATTTGCGTATGGTGGTGACCAAATCTCTCGGTTATAGAAATTTTACTGATTTCCTGTTTTCCAATTTATTTTAGAAAAAAACTCTTCAAATAAAATTTTTAGAGCATAAAATTCTACATATGAATCAACAAACAAAATTAATTTTGGCTGTTTTATAACGCTAGAAATTTAATTTCAAAACAGAAATAGCAATTTCGTTAAACAAAAATAAAAATTCTCAAATGTTTTAGCAGTATCTGCTTTATTGAATTATTATTGAATTTATTTTATGGCAATCGCCTTTTCTGCTAATTTTAGAAATTTTAAAATTAAATTTCTGGGGTTATATAGCATCCAAAATTGATTTTGTTTATTCATTTAGATGCAGAATTTCATGCTCTAAAACTTCTATTTGAAGATTTCTTTTCTAAAATAAATTGGGAAGCGGGAAATCACCAAAGTATGATCTTACATGTTAAATCCCTATGACCAAAAGTTCCGGTCACCACCCTGTAAAAATTGTAATGGGTACGGGTGTAACCACAATCGTTCGAAGGATGTATTCTTTTAAAAACCAAAAAAATGTTTAAACACATTAAATTGCTGAAATTTTTAAATTTTGTGGAAAACATGTTATTCTAAGATGTCACAAAGGCTCTAAATTGTAAGTGTTTCAGAAAAGAAGTTATCGAGCTTTAAGCTGCAAAAAGTATATAAATAGGTCTACCCCACACAACGGTACTCTAAGGGTTAAAAACTATGTTTTTGGGTGTATTAAATCCAGTGGCGTAACAAGCACTACAGGCCGGCCCTTGTGTAAAGTTAATGGTGGCGGCCTCTTTATTAATAAGACTAGATGTTAATTGGCGTCTCTAAAAGTACGTTTGTAGGCGATCTCTGTGGTTTACTTTCTAATGCGCCGCAGACGAAGGTTTTTCTCATCTCAAGGTCAACGCGTTAGTCATACTGATCATACTCATAATTTATAAACAAAAAATTAATTTTCTAAAACTAAAAACCTAACTTGTAAAGAAAATAATGTGGAACTATACAAATTTTCGACTAAGGGTCGAAAAAAAATTAAAATTGGGAGAAAGTGACAACGGTCGGAGGTCCCTCATGGACGGGCGCTTGTGTGCATTGCACTCATCGCACCCCGGTAGTTGCACCCCTGATTAAGTTTCTTAGCTATAAAAAATAAAAATGAAATAAAATTTCCATCATTTACTTATGTTATTTCTAATTTTTATTGGCGAAATTAATTTTTAGGGAGTATTTTGCTATACTTAATCACAAAATCATATTATCTACTATTACATGAAATTTAATTTTGCTATCAATTATATAATGACTCATTTAAGCAGGCACGTAACTACGGGAGAGCCAGGGTGAGCCCTGGCCTACCTAAAATTTTCCTGACCCACCCACCCTTGGGTTCATTCTGAAACTTAAGAAAAATAATCGAAAATCCTGGTATTTACACTACAACCTAAATTCCACACAAAATATTTCATTTTTAAAAAGTTTTATGGGTCGTAAAACTTGGCTCTTGGCTCACCCAAGAACATTTGTGACCACTATGTGCTCACCTGATTTTAAAAAGCTAATTACAACAAACTTGAAGATTTTACGAAAAAATTTTAACCAACCTTAAAGTCATGAACTTGAAACACAATTTCAAAAATTCAATAGGCACAAAAGGTCTTTAGTTTTAGAAAAATAATAAACACACTCGCTCACCACGCGTTAGAAAACTTACTGAGACGGTGAAGACGATTAATGTAATTTTTATCACAACTAAACAACAAATGTGCATAAATTGCTTATCGAGTTAAACCAAACTCGCTCATTTTAATTTTTAATTGTAAATTTTCTACAGAATAATTCAATCATAAAATTTTAGTTTAGAAAATTTTTTTTAAATAAATTTTTTGGACTTATTGTAAATGGATTGTGAAACATCTCTAATTTATAATAAGATAAATAATTCGTAAATAATAAGATAATTCGTCACATTTATCATTTTTCGTAATATAAACAAAATATTATTTTCTTTATCTGAAGAAGCCAGAGGTGGCGAAACGTTATAAAACAAAATTGACTACTCCTTAATCAATAAAAGGATTGACAAAAATATGTCTAATCTGGCAAACCGGGTACCAAATCTAAAGCTTTTAAAATGACTAGAAGTGCTTCAATAATAATTGATAAGTAACATTAATGGAGCACTTCTAGGCATCCTAAGAACTTTAAATTTCGGCACCAACGTAAATGACATTCTTACTAGAGAGTTCTAGAACCTACCAATGCATCTTTAACTTTAAAATTAAAACCAGCGTAGATCACATCCTAGCTTGAGAGTCCTAGAAGAGTCTGGTTTTCCAAAGAAACCCCGGAAAACCTAGGACCCTGGTATTTTTCGGAATGTCGCCTTTCTAGGATTATCTAGGCTGTAATCTAATCTGGCAAACCTGGTACCAAATCTAAAGCTTTTAAAATGACTAGAAGTGATTCAATAATATTTAATTGATAAGTAACATTAATGGAGTACTTATAGGCATCCTAAGAACTTTAAATTTCGGCACCAACGTAAATGACATCCTAACTAGAGAGTCCTAGAACGTACCTATGCATCAATAATAATTATTAAAAAATTTCTAGGTATCATAGGAACTTTAAAATTAAAACCAGCGTAGATCACATCCTAGCTTGAGAGTCCTAGAAGAGTCTGGTTTTCCAAAAACCCCCGGAAGACCTAGGACCCCGGTATTTTTCGGAATGTCCCTTTTCTAGGATTTTCTAGGCTGTAATCTAACCTGGAAGACCTGGTACCAAATCTGAAGCGTTTAAAATGACTAAAGTGCTTCAATAATAATTGATAAGTAACATGAAATTAATGGAGAACTTTTAGGCATCTGAGGAACTTAAAACTTTGGCACCAACGTAAATGATGCCCAACTAGAGAGTGCTAGAAAAGTTTGGCTTTCCCGAAAACACTCTGGAGAACCTTACACCACGGCGGTTTTCAGGAAGGTCAAGTTTTGAGCTTTCTAGGCTCTGATGTTTGGCACTGTTTTACTGATATATTTATTATTCCCGGTATAAATTAGGTAGGTAAGTAGCATAATCGATGCATTCCAGTATATACTATTTTGATGCATAGTAAAGTTATTCCGGGATGGATGCTTGGTCAGCATCAGCAGTATTATGCAGTAAGGACAGTATGCAGTTATGCCTCCTCGTGGTCGAAGTGACCTATTGTTAATAGCAAAATTTCTTTAGAGCAGCATCGAACCGTTATTAAATTGTTTGTTGGTTTATTTGAAGAAGAAATCTTTAAATAGCTGAGTCTATTCACTAACCAGTAATTAGTAAGAGAGCAAATTCTACCACGAATGTGGAAGGGCAACTACACTTATTAATAAATTCAACTCTCCAGTTTTGTTTCTTGTGCAAGCTCCCGCGGTTAGTTATTATACTTTAAATGAAAATGTTTCTAATTAAAGATATAATTTATCACCAATTAAACATAATTTAATAAAACAATAATAGCCTTAAGGAAGGTAAGAGAGTTAAAACAAAAGGAATTTGTATTATTGTTAGCGAGGGGAGTTAATTGTTTAAAATCTAACTAAAAGTTCTTAGGTGTGTGTAATTATATAAGTTATTACAGTTAGGAAAACTTAAATAAGCTAAAACTAAAATGAACGATACTGCAATACAACACATTGCGAATTCTCTTAATCTAATTTATATTTTTTGGAAAGGATAGTGAGCAGAACGGTTGTTGTAGTAGGAGGAGGAGGTTGATTGATTGATGAATTTACCCAATATAAATTGTAGTCTATTGAATAGTATTTGGTTTTATCCCGAAAATTTCAAATTATAACATCTGACTGTTCAGTTATTGATTTTGTTTGTAATGGACATAAACATGCACATCGCTCGGAATAAAAAAAAAGGGAGACGAATGCTTCTGAAAGATGATTTAAAATGTATGTTAAACTATTTTTATTTAATTTATAGCTTAAAAGAATTTTCATTATGGAGAAATAATTTTATAGAAAAAAAAGTATCTACAATGGCATTTGTTCAAAACGAATAAACTAGCTTTTTTTTTCTTTTAAACGTTCTTATTAGTATTCTAGATAGTCTTAAAATTGCATTGCTATAGATTTGAATACAAATTACGTGCTTTCATGTAATTTTCCAGCAATTTCAATAATAATCAGTTGCGAAATGTATAATAATGAAGTTAAACTATTTTTAAATTAAATTCTTGTCACTTATCGAACCAAATTTTCTTCTTGTCGTAGACTATCACGGATACCTTCAAAATATCTTGTATTAATTGTTGTGTCAAGAGGTCTGTTACAATGGACAATGTTTAACTTTCTAAACTAATTTTCATGCCATAATAAGATGCACGACCTTGTATTAGAATGAATCACAGGAATAGTGGAGAAAACTCCTCGCCTGTCCGGAAAAATTCATCACAATATATTTTATCGCCACTTAATCGCGCAGTAGTGGTCATGAAAAGAAAAGAGGGGGGGTGTACTTAACAAAAAGTAATGTGTTTTGGATATGTTGTATGCACCTAGGCCTATATTAATATTCCATGTTTTTTAATTTGGCGCGCCAGTAGTCAGTACGACCATATTTATGTCACTTTCTTCAGTTTTTGCTCGATAACTCTTTACTAGTGCGTCCTACAAAAAAATTATGCTATAATTTTTTGTAGAGCATAAAATTTTCTACAATTTACTCTAATAATATTTTTTTCTAAACCTCAGTCACCGAAATACAAAGCCTCAAATGTAAAAAAGTTTTCTTAACCTAATCTAATCTTTAAACGGCCGATGCAATCTCTACAGAATATTATCCATAGGCCACTTATTGTACAGGGTGATTCATAACTCAAGGTGAAAAATGCTGTTATGCTTTTCAAATTTTTGACGGTGTGAGGATGTTAAATAGAATTTATTGGAGGAGGAAACGTAGAAGTTGAGGCAATTGCATTTAATTTTGTATAGACTATTTAAGATTTTTATAGGATGTCGTATTTTTGACTAGAAAATCAACAACTGTTGAATTCCTGAATTGGAAGTAGAGCTCGATTGAATAGAGAAGAACCCACCTGTCTACGTTATTGCGTAAAAAAATGATGAGACGATCATAAAAGATTTATAAGTAGACTGGTATCCAATAGAGAAGAACCTACCGCGTCATTGCGCGAAAGCCGGTTCAAATTGGTATTAGAGGTACGGTCGCTACACTCATATGCGTACTGTTGCATATCGACCGCTTGGGTCGTTAAATAAGTATATTTGACGGCGTGGCGCTCCTAAATGATCGTCCCACTATTTCTGTGCAGTCTCAGACAGGTGGGTTCTTCTCTATTGACTCGTATGAGTCTTATACTCATGCGTCTAGTGATTGCACCTCAAATAGCAATTTGGACACGCCTCACTTACTGAAATTTTTGGGCAAGACGCGGTGGATTCTTCTTTAAAAAATTCAATTCTATTTTGCTTCAAAAATTCTATAGCTACGAATTTTTGTTACGTTTTCCAAATTTTGATATCAGCAACGTTTATTTATTTGTTTTATATTTTGGGTGTATAATTTCCTAAGTTGTTACAAAAATTTAAAATGAAATTTAACTACAGAAAATTATAAGTAAGGCTAAGGTGTCTTAATTCTTAACGTCCAAAAATTTGAACGTAAAAATTAAATCCTTTGGAAGGTCCTGTAGAATATAGTCGAATAGTAACTTGCCGAAAACCAATTCCACCATTTACTATTTCTGCATAACCACCAGTTCCATTACAGTGGCTATCTTGAATTCTAATTGCAGTTATAGTTTCATTACGCACAAACCCAACTGGTAGATCACCTGGATAATAAATATATTTTTGACGACTCGAATACCACCTTCCTGGTTTTATATACGCCTAAAATATTATTTTAGTGACTAATAATTAACAAAAAGAAAAAAAATTATACCTGTCTGAAAAGCACTTTATCCATCTGTGTTAAAACTCCGAAAGCGCGACTATGGCTACCGTTACATTGATAATATTCTGGAATTGTACCGTACGGCTGGTAAGCAAAGCTGTTGCCTAAAACGCGTGGACGAAACTGTCCAGTCGAATTAATAAAATTTGAAAAGAGCGGAATTTTGTTCCAAAAATCCCAATAACCAGGTGCGCTCGGATTCACATTACTTTGAGCTTGTGATGGTCGTATAAAGTTAAAGTATGGATTGTAAGCTGTAAAATTTCTTGGAGGAACGACCGCATTTAAATTTTGTGGATTAAAATACGGGTTCCATTGTACACCTGGAGGAAAAAATCCTTGCGAGTGAACGGCACTTATGGAAACGACCACCAACACTATTGTTGCAGCGCTCATTTTTAACCTTTTCAAACAAACTTTTGAGAGGAGACGGCCTACTAATTCTAAATTTTATCTAACGGTAGATCGTGTTTAAAACTTAAAAAAGTGATAAGAAAAGCAAATTTATTCATCAGATTGTGTTTGTGATGGAAAATATATGAGAGGATATGCGTCACTAGATAAAGTTATTGTTTTAATTTCTTGAATTGTTTATGACTTGTGAATAACCCAGGTTATGATTTGTGATATTGTTTCGTTATTCCAAGAAAAAGCCCTGTTTTAATAAACAATGAAACTGAGGTAAGGAAACTCCCATTACTTATTTGCGTCACAGAGTGTTGTGTTCGCTTATGTTTAGACTTGATGCATTAGCATTACCCTGAAATATTACGTTTAAAAACTCTTTCTGAGAATATGTACTCGAAAGTGGAAACATCCACCTAATTGAATATTTGCATTTATTAGATTATAGGCCTTTTTACGGATTTAACAATAAGATGGTTCGGATGTCTAAGCAATATAAAGAGTCTTACGTGCATTTTTTATATTACTCACTATCTAAAATTAAAATAGGCCAAGAACTGGCTGAGAAGGAAATTAGATAGTCGTGAATAATGTGTTAACATTCTACAGTTTTCGATTAACATTTGAATCCACTCTTGGAGATAAAGTAGAGCCTAGTTTGTAAATAAATTTGTATCAACCGTATCTTCTTATTCTTCGTGTGCCGTCTCCTCTAAAGACGTCAGTGACATCTACAACTCATCAAGGCTCCTGCGTCCTTACATGAGCTACTTAGTTCTTTAGACCTACGTATCGAGAAATCTTGCTCTGTACTGTGAGAGAATCGCTTAGGTCATCAGCGATCTGCTAGGCCCCTGCATCTCTATATGAGCTACTCACGGTTTTATGAAATCAATGACCTGTGTTCTTCTTCTTAGTTCATCGTTTTTTATCCCATTTGGTAGTGTTAATCCGATCGATTGGAGACCTACGTATCGAGAAATCTTGCTCTGTACTCTGAGAGAATCGCTTAGGTCATCAGCGATCTGCTAGGCCCCTGCATCTCTATATGAGCTACTCACGGTTTTATGAAATCAATGACCTGTGTTCTTCTTCTTAGTTCATCGTTTTTTATCCCATTTGGTAGTGTTAATCCGATCGATTGGAGAACTACGTATCGAGAAATCTTGCTCTGTACTCTGAGAGAATCGCTTAGGTCATCAGCGATCTGCTAGGACCTTGCATCCCTATATGAGCTACTGACTGATTAATCAAATCAATGACTTTTGCTCTTCTTCTTAGTTCTTTGTTTTTATTTCATATTTAGTAGTGTTAACCCTATTGATTGAAACCCTATCACGTGGTAGTGATTAAGGGTTTCCTGTTCGGTGGAAATCTATTTTGAAACCTACGTATCGAGAAATCTTGCCCTGCACTGTGCGGGTGAATCGCTTAGGTCATCTGCGATCTGTTAGAATCATGGATCCTTATATGAGCTACTCACTGTTTTATGAAATCAATGACCTTTGTTCTTCTTCTTGGTTCATCGTTTTTATCCCATGGGTTAGTGTTAACCCTAATGATTGGTACCCTGTTCTATAGTAGTGGTTAAGAATCTCCTGTTTGGCCAGAATCATTCTTGAGACCGACGTATCGAAGAATCTTGCATTCACTGTGGGTGAATCGCTTAGTTAGACGATCTGCGATCTGCTGGGATCCTGCATCCCTACATGAGCTACTTACTGTTTTATGAAATCAATGACCATTGTTCTTCTGCTTAGTTCTTCTTTTCTATCCCATTTGGCAGAGTTAACCTTAACTATTGGTACCCTGTTACATAGTAGTGGTTAAGAATCTCCAATTTGGCCAGAATCATTCTTGACGTATCGAAAAATCTTGCCTTGTACTGTGGCCGAATCGCTTAGACTATCTGCGATCTGCTAGGATCCTGCATCCCTACATGAGCTACTTACTGTTTTCTGAAATCAATGACCATTGTTCTCCTGCTTAGTTCTTCTTTTCTATCCCATTTGGTAGTGTTATCCCTATCGATTGGTACTTTATTATATGGTAGTGGTTAAGAATCTCCTGTTTGGCCGCAATCATTCTTGAGACCAACATATTGAGGAATCTTGCATTCACTGTGGGTGAATCGCTTAGACGATCTGCGATCTGCTGGGATCCTGCATCCCTACATGAGCTACTCACTGATTTATGAAATCATCGACCTTTGTTCTTCTTCTTAGTTCATGTTATAGGAACTCTATCACGTGATAGTAATTAATAATATCCTGTCTGGTCCGAATCATTCTTGAGACCGACGTATCGAGGGATCTTGCTCTGTATATTGTGGATGAACTACTTACACCTGGAGAATGCACTCTCCAAAAAAACTGAGTAAGGCAAGGTACATAATACTCAACTTATTACACAGGTCTACTAAAATAATGTTTGATCATAACTTGCTACAATTAGCTACAATTAGCTACTAAAAATTGTGTAAAGAAGGCTCTAATTGTAGACTATTGCCTTAATCATTTCAATTATTTAAATCAATGTATGTATGCAAAGGAAGGCTTTAATTGTAACGTGTTGGCTGTTGGCGCTTCTATGAAAGAACAAACATTTAAATACACGTTAGTGAACCTTTTGAATAATAAGGTTTCATTCTAACTTACCCACATGATAAAATAAATTAAATACGACGCAAATTACGAATTTTGAGTTTGTTAAGCTCCAAGTACAATAGAATAGAAATTATAATGATCGTTAAATATTTTACAACACGAGTTAAGGCAACATTAAAAATAAAAGACGAAACTTTGTTCTTTAATTTTATGAGCCGTTAAAACTGAGCATCTTATTATTCTAGTACTGATTACTGAAAAGTTTGAGCCGCGATGTGGCCTGAATAATTCTCATGTGGGTGCTACTTTTCAAAAGTTTAATCCAGTCTTGGATAATGTTTGCATAACTTGTATATTAAGAGGTAAAAATAAGACGGATATGGTTTCGTGAAAATTAAGGTTTTCTCCTCCTTTTTTACTTATTAAAATATTGCATTTCTTGCCACACTTATTAATATATTTTTTTAAATCAACTACTCCAAATTATCCACACTGGTAAAAGTAGCAAAAATTTATTTGACAACTTCTCCCAAGGGAACTAAACAGCGAGCACAGATGAAATTGTACTTTTTATAAGTGCTATACTTATGGAAACTTTTTTTTTTGGGTAAAATACTTCTTAATTTATGTAGTTTTTTGAAAATGAAAATTTGTTTTATTACAATTTCCTCGGTTTTTTAGCTTTTACGTTTCAACCTTTGATTAAACCTTATAAATATGTATGGTATAAATTAAAGTTTTGCTATTTTTTTTATTTAACTGACCTGTGACTGGCAACTAAAAAGTTTCGCTACTACTCGTGTGTGAGAGTTGCTGTTACATTGGAAAATGTTATTGCATGAAATTACTAAAGTTAGATGAGTTAATATTGGGAAAATACGCTCAAATTTTGCACAAATTAAAAAAAAACACCTAGAGATAGTACCTATTGATTTACATAAAATGTTGGATATACAAAATAAAATTTTATGCAATAGGAAGCATTGCGCTAAATACGTTTTTAAACAGAAACCGTGACCAATTAACTGAATAAATTATGAACAAAGTTATAAAATACGACATAGTTTATAAAATATTGGAATTAGGTATAGAGAAATCGCCTAATAAAATCAATCGATATACAGTCAAATTTTATATGCAATATTCCTAAGAAAAATGTGCTATGTGAGATAACTGCACGAGCCCGGTTGCATAAAAGAGAATTTTATTTGAATCCGAGAATTAGATGTATAATTCTTAGATATGGCAACGTTGCACAATAAATTAATAAATAAAAATGTCAAAGTTTGACTAAATAGATTCGCTAGCAAACTGCTTTTACCATTGAATAAATAGATCCGGAAGGAGAGTTAGCAACCGTTACCTATAAGAGAAAATGCTACGAAAACGACATTTTGGAAATCTATGAATGACTCATTCATTTCGTCGAGTTTACTTTATTATTGGCTGTCATGATCTTTCCTTATAAGTGGGAGTATAAGCAACCACTTCTATTGGAGAAATTGACCGGAATAAACCGTTCTACTACAAGACACACATCCACCCAAAGCCACCGTCTTATAAGATACATCCGGTACAATCATAACACCCGCCCAGAAATGGGTGCGGGTCCTCAAGGCATCTTGTAGGTTACCTTCATCATTCGAGGCTAAGCCAGCGGAGACCATCATCAGTATCTTATTAAACGTATTGCGGCTCTGTTTTGCTGGCGGCGGAATCGATCGCCCCACCACGATTACTTCTACTGAGCACTGTCATAGGTGATTAGTACAGAGGACGCGTTGGCATCTGCTGTAGAAGCAACTCTCGCAAACCCGGTATAGCCCAGCAGTCGATAATTGGGTCTACTGGAGACCGCGTGTCAAGGGTCTCGATATCAGACCAGATTATGGGGAAGATGTTCAGCCCCAGCCGGGCTCGGATCTTACAGTTCTGTGATCCTACGTAGACGTCACAGGTCGTCCTAGCCGGTAGGGACTCAACTCTCGAAAAGGGCGCATGCACCGCTTCATGGATAACGGTGCCCCACTTACTAAGTGAGAAGTGTTCAACCACTGCGTGACCAGCACTAGTAGGGGTGGCAGGCGTTAGCAATTGGTGGTCCGCCTGGGGCTTCACCTCTCCCGCAGCACTGAAGTGTTTTGCTAACTGCCGATCCCGCAACCAGGATCAGTAACGGTCGGGCACCAAAAAACCCGCCATATTTACAAAACCATTGCGATCCAAATTATTAGCTGAATGGCTCTTTCCTGTTAGAGTAGCGGCTGTTTATTCAATGGTTTTTACAATTCAACACAAAACCAAGTTAAGCTCTATTTTAATATTTAATTACGAACTTCAAAGTTCAAACTTTATTACATTGTGTAACGTTGCCATAATCAAAGGATCATTCATCTAATCATCGCATTAAAATATAATTCTCTTTTATGCAACCGGGCATATATTAGCTATAAAAGCGCCATCGAAGAATAATAAATTAACATAACCTAAGTTTTAGATAAGCCTTCAACCACGACGAAAGCGTTATTGGAGAATCAGTGAATTTAAATAAATAAAATGCCACATTCCATTTTCATCACGACAGTTCCAGCCTGTAGCTGCTAAATCAATAGCAACAAGGGCCCCTAATCACGCAGTGAGAGAAATGCTCATTTTCGAAACACTAAATTAGATTTTTCGAATTAAAAATGACTAATACGCTAGGTGGGTACCAGTTGAGGTGTCTACCACTTGAAAATGTTTCTCAGTCATCTCGAGAAAATTAGAAATTTTCGCCTTCATTAACTTAAGTGGTTCGTACCGCTTAATTTCTTGTAGAAATTTAAGAAACGCGCCATAGTCTAATTTTTTTTAAATAATAAACTTTTTTTGTTCTTCTTGAATAACAATTTTGTTAGGCGATTCGATGAAAGGATAAGTTTGGTAGACGTAGCTTTTAGTTATTTTCAGTACATTAACTTTGTGAAAAGCTCTTCTTGTAAAACGTTTTTCTAACTAATTAACACAAGACAGTGCTTTGCTTAAAAAAATAACAATAAAAAGACTTTAACCTTATTAAATAATATTTTAGAGCAATTTCTTATAAAATTTTCACTTTTTTTTTTAAATTTTCTTTACAAGTTTAGAAACTTTTTGTTAGCGTATTTATAATTTGGATTAAATTTATAGTCGTAAGAAGCAAAATGACAATCTCATATTTAAAAAAAAAATCATTTGTAAAAGTGCCCTTTAAAAAGGGAAAATTTTGTATTGGATAAACTTTTTTAATTTCAATATATGAAGACACAAAAAAACTTTGTAAATTTGCTTAAAGAACATTTTTCATGAAAATTACTTTTCGGTTAAGTTATCAGCGGTTACGAGTTGAATTTAAAAAAAAAATTCTTTTTTCATTAAAACGCTTTAATTCATGTACCTACGATTAATAGTTAATTAACTTCACAGATGGTTATTTTCCTACTGTAACGTGTAAATGATTGGAAGCTTGTTCCAATAATTAATTTATGCTTGATGGGAAAATGATAGTTAGAGCTGCCATTGTAATTTCCTTTCAATCAATACAAATATTATTTTAATAAAGCATTATTTATGTTAATTAATGTCATATTTAAATAAATGGACAATTAAAATAATTTACTTGACGCGAAAACAATATAAAATTGATAGACCGTTACAATGTTGCTGGTGGTTGCTCCAGTTTAGAGCTCACTAGGGGTTTACAACAGGTCTGAAAATTTAAAATTTATAATTGGACTATTCAATCACGAAAGAAGTGTCATACCTTTATACAATGGAAACCGCCATGGTGTACAGACGATTAAAACATAAATCTTGTCACCTTTCGAAAGGCAATGACGAACTCTCGAGAGTACAACGGACACATAAAGCGCCCCAATTGAGATGCTTTAACTAATCACTTCTTAACGCATTTCCTTCTTAAAGGGAATGCGCTCATCGCAGAGATTTTTAGCTTATTTCGCATCTCGGTTAAATTTCTAATGAAGTTCGTTCCTTTTTAAAAGTGATAAAAGTAAAAATCTCGAGGTATTTTAAGGTTTCTTTAGGAAAGTCAAAGAAAAATAAATGAGGTGATTACGTAGAATCAACAACTACACCAAAATTACTGTTACATTTATAAAGCGAAGCTTAAAACTTGAGAAAGCAACGATTAAAAGAAAGATAATTTTCTAAAGCAACTGATTCAAACACTTTCTAAGCAATTACCTATAGTACAGTCAATTACTTTTTAGTTAAAATTTGCTAAATTAACGAAAAAGTAAATTAAAAAGTAATGGGAAATATTGAGCCATTATTAAATCAAAGTAAAGTCTGGAGATTTTAAAAGCGAGTCGTAGAAAATTATAGTTTCTTAAATACGCCAAGAAAATGCGAATTATATTAGTTATAAGTCATTGTATTTTATGAGAAGCTCTTTTAGTATTTTAATTAAATTATAAGTACATTACTTAAACTGGCAATGTTCCTATTTAATGTCACCTAAAATTTACCACCTCACCAAATATCATGCT
Organism: Malthinus seriepunctatus; assembly: GCA_963924605.1. Classification (NCBI taxonomy): domain Eukaryota; kingdom Metazoa; phylum Arthropoda; class Insecta; order Coleoptera; family Cantharidae; genus Malthinus; species Malthinus seriepunctatus. Next base: position 14,511,460 of record OZ004601.1, on the reverse strand, counting down.
CAATTTAACTGCTTTAAACTATTCATAAAATTAATTCATTGGGCGGAAAAAGTAGACAACTTTATAGTTGTTACTTCGCTTCATAAAATAGTAATTGTTAAAACTTTCTTATAAGAAAATAACAAGACGTTGACAGTTTTTACTAATGCGGAACTTTTTTAAAGTTTTTTCCCTACAAAAATAGCTCGTATTATAAAGAAACTGTTAGTGGTGGTCTTTGTGGGTGAAGATTTTCCCCTTCCTTCGAAAAAATAAGGTATAATAGGTTAGGTTAGCTTCGGTTAAGTTTAGTTAGGTTAGGAAACCAACTACTCCGACAAAGGCCCTACAGTAATGCTGAAAAGTCTCCCGGAACCTTCAAACCTCTAAAGATTCAGAGGAGGTATTTTAGCTGGTTGGTGTCTGACTTAGGGTACCTTCTCAGGTAAATCCAGCGCTACCTAGCAGCCAGAAGGAGTTACCCTTGTTAAAGCACTGATTAGCCAAGGTTTTTCATGATTTTTCACTATAAACTAAGCATGTAAGTAAGGTTACATCATAGTGGGGCAATAACCGCCAAGGAAGAAAATCTTTTAGCATCTTTGGAAGAAGGTTGGCTTTAACTTGGCAACCGTTATACGTAGAAGCTAAGAAAAAGACCACCAGAACGCCTACAAGCCAAAAAGAGCAAAGATCTCTTGACTAAACTACATCGGAAGAAATGTGAAAGCGGATTCCTCAGTAGATTGTAGAATTACGATAACATAGGGGTTGTTAGCCGGTAGGCGTCTGGGCTAACTTCCCAGACGAATTCTGTACATAGATCTAGAGCCAGGTACCTATAAAAGTTCCTCCCACTAAAAAAGATTAGTTTCGGTTAGGAAACCAACCGCACTCCGACGAAGATCCTATAGCATGGTGATAACTGATAATATACCACCATGCCCTATAGTAATGCTCAAAAGTCTCCCGTGCCTTCAACCCTCTAAAGATTCAGAAAAGGTGTTTTAGTCGGTTGGCATCTGGTCTGGGTATCCTCCCACGCGAATTCGACACTACCTGGCAGACAGTAGAAGTTACCTTTGTTGAAGCACTGATTATATCACAAGCAAAGGTTTTTATGATATTTCACAATAGGCATATAAGTAAGGTTACATCATGATGGGTTTCAAGATTTTTGACTACCGAGCAATAACTGCGTAGGATGAAAATCCTTTAGCATTTTTAGAAGAAAGGTCAGGCTGGTCTTAAAATCATCTTCTCAGGCAAATCCTGCACTTATAAAATTCCAGGTTTCTCTAAAAGATTCTCCACAACAAAAAAAATGGTCGGAAAAAATTCACAGTCTGTCAACCTAGGCAGTCTCGTTATTTGGAAAACAGCCATCACTATTTCTGTAAGAGTCTCGGATTCAAAGCTACCATCCAAAAAAATTAGCTTATCGTCGTCTTAGCTTAGCGTCCAATCCGTTCTCTGCAAGTACAAATTATATAATTCTATTAACCCTCTCCGCGGCACCTCGTAGGCCAGAGCTAGCTCCGCCCGACTGCTTTTTATTATTAGAAATTAGCAAAAACAGCTCCAAGGGATGCTAGTTTGCCAAGGACGGTCACCTAAAAGATACTTAAATTTTAGAGGTCGAGCGACCTCGAGCACTTGTCCCCCTAGGTGGGACAAGTGCATTGAAAATATTAATTTTTCTTGTGTGTGATTGGTAAAAAAATTTTCTAGTGACCGTCGTTATTAGTCTTACAAAAATTTTTGTATTAAGTTTCATTGATAACCCTTATCATCTTTAATAATCTAAAAATTTCAACCCTTTAACTCTGAAATGAATAAAAAGTGTGCCAAAATTGTCAATTTAAGATACATATTTCGAGTGTTCAGAAGTCAATCAGTGTAAGTCATTTTATTATGAAATTGACTTTACATGGCTCCAAATCCTCTTCTTTTTTAAAACTTGCAGTTGACTAAGCAGGAAAGTCACTATTGTTATGTAAGTTCTTGATATGATTTACAAGGATTGGTATTTTAGAAAAAACACAAAAGTATCTCAAATTTTGTTACTATTTTTTTATTGACTTACACTGATTGACTTCTGAGCACTCCATTTATAGGATGAGAAATATTATAAGTAAACGAACCAGGTGCTGGTGGATTTTATAAAATAAATATTGAACATATTCATTGATAAAATCTTAATATGAAAAAATTCCCTTAGTCTACGTATTCTAGGGTTAAAAACAAATCATATCGACTACTGTATTTGAGTGTTCATCCGAGTAGGCTATTAAATGCTCTAGAAAACACTTTGAAAAACCCACAAGCAAAAAGCAAACACTAAAACACTTCACCACAATTTCACTCCAAACAAAAAGAGGAAGGTGAGGCACATGCCATTACAGTACCTATAAGAAGTATTTAAAATATATTTAAAGCAACCCCCGAGGGTAGGTAAAAATATATTTAACAATAATATTTAGTTTCAAACGTATTTGAAGATAATGGTCCTAATTCTAGACAGTTGGGGCCTTAAAACAACGTGAAGAAAGTTGTCGAGACCAAAAATCGAAAAAAATTACAGAGAAAATTACTAACGTGCTTTATACAATGTGATGTTTGCGGAACAATTGCGGCTTTATTTTGTCCCTTCGGCAACAGTAATAATTTGAGCTTTTCTTCAATTCAATCCCTTAGAAAAATCAACAATTTTCAGAATATGAAAAATTAAACTACTTATACGAAAGTTAAGTTACGTTAGGCGCTTGAGCCAACTTCCCAGGTGAATCCGGCCTTACTTGGCCAGAAAAGCAAGGTGTATTTAGAAGAATTCCCCTTTATAATAAAAAAAGGTTCCATTTTCTAGCTTAAAAATAAGAAAGAAAAGTTTAGTTGAGGTTGAACTTAGTTATACGAAAAACCTTGTACTCTAAAAACGATTGACCTCGTCGACCTGACCAGTCCTACCCTGCCTTATTAGTCGTGATCTATAAAATTTTATTCGTGTACAAAATACATATTTTTTTTATTTTTAAAGTGCATATGAAAGTTTATACCCTTAATAATATTTTACAGCTTTTTTGGTATAAATAATAGACACTTTGACAATCCACCAAGTAGAGAAGAACAAAATGGGCTTCTTAAAACTAATTGTAGTTTTGATTGGAATCTCCAACACCATAAGTAAGTTTTTTATTTATTTCATTAGTATTTTATAATTTTATTTTTCTAATAGGTAAACATTTAAACATACCTTTTAAGAAATCGTCCATTGAAGAGAGAATTGTTGGTGGGCACGATACGACTATTGAAGAACACCCTTATCAAGTATCTATAACATTTGATAACTATTTCATATGTAGTGGTGTATTAATAAGAGAAAACGTTCTTATAACTGCGGCTTGGTGTTCGATATGGTGAGTCGATCAAAAATAAAACCCCCTACCCTAATAAATAATTACCAATTTAACAAGTGACAAATTATAAAACAGTATATCATTGCGGTATATTATCTATAGCAGGGGTGGCCAACCATGCGACCCGCTTTGAACTTTTTTGCGGCCCGCGAGATTCATCACACTTTTACAAAATATACTTATTTTATAATGGCCAAAGTAGTGAAAATCAATGTATTAAAAAAATACTAAAACTGTCAGTAGGGCAGTTCTGATTTCTATGGGGACCTAGGGTGAAAGGAGTGCACCTGACAGTAAGAAGGAAATGCGTCGAGTGTCGCATGAAAGAAGTTGCGGGCTCGGTGGGTGACCAGCGTTACAAAACTGGCCTTTGTACTACAAGGGTAGTAGGGGGTGTATGTTGGACTTGTTCCCATGCACCCGTAAAACTGCCAGTAGGGCACTCTGATTCCTAGGAGGATTCCTAGGGTGAAAAGGGTGCCTCTGACAGTAGAATGAAATGAGTAGAGTGCCGCATGAAAGGAGTTGCGGGCTCGGCGGGTGACCAGCATTACAAAACTGGCCGCTGGCATGCTCACCGTGGTGATAAACCGAACCAATGGAGTATGACTAGCTTATGTGACTCTACCCAATCTCGTATTGGTATCCAAGGAATAGACGGCTCGTAAGCGTTTAAAGTTGGGAGAGCTTCGACTCGGTGTCTGGTGGAGGGGTCAAGAGGAAGCAGATTTCCCAGCATAACCTAGCCATGAACTAACCTAACCTCTGAGTGTACCCGGGAGTTTGTTCGACCGAAGGCAAAAGCCTATAGGTTATGTTGTGTCATGAGTTGTGACAGTAGTTGTGGAGACTCTAGCCCACATCTAACCTAACCTAATGTAACGGCAAAATGCATAAGACCACCAGGGTGTGTTTCTTAGCTTCGGCTTGCTATCTCTTCCTAGCGTAGAGTCAGGTACGAGACGCTCCAGTAGCACTGAGTTTTCTAAACTTTTGGTTGGTGATAGGGACACTGGTTCTAGACCGGGGGACGTGAAGATGTGAGTTCTTGATATGTTTATCGGTTGACCGTAATCTATCTCGAACCTAATCTGACCTAACCTAGGGGCCTAGGTGCCCCGCTTTATCCATAAAGCGGTGCATGCGCCCTTCTTGAGGGTTAAGTCCCTACCGGCTACCGGTCTAGGGTTCCTAAGTCCCTATAAATATTTATATTTATATAGTGTATCTAAATCTAATGAGCGGATTATAATTTTATTTGCGGCCCGCGGAGTTATAATACATTTCCCGTATAATACAGTGGCCCGCAAGATCATTTGGGTTGGCCGCCCCTGATCTATAGTATCTAATAGGTACCAATATTTTCCAATTTGTTTCCTTAAAGGGGGTGTAAACCAAAAATTAAATTTGTTGTACAGAAAATTCTAAGAACAAATTTTCAAACCGCACGTAGCTGTGATGGACCGTTCGGAAGATATAAGACTTTTGCGTTAAAATTCGTGACGTCATGTAGACAAAATGTCGAGACATGTCGCAATCGGCCAATTAGCAGTTTAGAAATTAATGTATGAAAAGTATATCCCTAAGCAACCAGGGCAAATCATGAAATTTTGTCTATCTGACGTCACGAATTTTGAACTCAAGAGCTTATATCTTAGTTAATATTTGTGCTAAGAAAGTGCGGTTTTCACTGTTGTTCTTAGATATTTGTTTAGCATTTTTTAGTGAATAAAAGTTTTTTTGGTTTACACCCCCTTTAAACCCCATATCTACTGAAATTATCTACAAAGAAGCAATAACTTTATTTTTAGTAATTGTTAATAATTCTCATTGGTATAGGTTAATTAGAGACATTTATCAAGATATTTATTTTTAGGTCCGACTATAAGGAATATTATGAAGTACGTGCCGGAACATCTAGTTTAAAATCGGGAGGCTCAGTGAGTTCTGTATCTAAAATTTGCACCCACCCTGAATTTGTCTCTTCATATATGGACTACGACGTTTCAGTTTGGCTTTTGAAAAATTCTTTTGATTTAAACAACAGTACAATTAGAACGATAGACTTACAAGCTGCAAATGAAGAGGTCTCTACAGATACTTTAGGTACAGTTACAGGTTGGGGTAGTACACGACATCATCAAACATCCAACGTTCTCCAAGAAGTTGAACTGTCTAAAATGAACAATGAGCTATGTCAAAAGTATTATTATCCGTATGTTGAAATAACGGAACGTATGACTTGTTATGGATCTGATGAAAGTGGAAAATATGCTTGTTGTGTAATACATTTATTTTGTATTTGTAAAAAAGTTAAAAGTTAAATTTTAGGGTGATGCTGGTGGTCCACTGGTTGTTAATGATACATTAATTGGAATTGTATCTTGGAGCGAGAAGTGTTGCTTGAAAGGATTTCCAACAGTTTTTACCGATTTAGTGAATGAAGAAATTCAAGACCACATTAACTCCTGCATAGAAAGTTTTAAATAAATTTTCTATCCCTGTACTATAATTGATGTATTGTTTTGAGAACTACTGCAAGAATTTAATAATAAACGATTTCCAAGCATTATTTATAGGTCTTTATCAGCATTTTATTTTTCTGTTGCTATGTCCTGAGGTGGAAGCACTTCCAAAATGGCATACATAATATTATTTAGAGCAATGCTCTAGAACTCATAGAGAGAGGTTATCGAATTCCTCTAACAAATATTTTATATCTGCCACTACGTCAGGCGATTCTATTCAGGGGTTGCATGCAATATTTTATCCAGCACTGCTAAAAACACTAAAAAAATCAGTTTATTTTAAAATTTTAAATTTAATTTCACTCCTGTAATGTACCGTAATGTTTAAGAATAATTGTCGTCCTGGTGATCATATGTCACTATCGTTCGCTTGATTCCAAGAATCGGTAAGTTGTAAAATCGGTAAAATTGGTAAAGTCGGTAAAATCGGTCTCCCAAAATGACATACACAAAATTATTTAGAGCAATGTTCTAGGATATCCAAAGAGAAGAGTTACCAAATATCCAATTTTGCTCACCCTGTATGTCTTACTCGTGCTCTTCTAAACTTTATTCGTGTAGTTTATATTTTATTTTTTAAAGTCACATATTAAATTTTATTTGTTTAATAAAACTTTTGTAGCTTTTTTGGTCTAAATATTTGCCACTTCAACAATCCGTTATCAGAAAAAACAAAAAGTACTTTGCTAAGAATAATTCTAGTTATGTTTGGATACTCCGCCACCTTAGTAACTCTTTTTTTAATTTATTTCATTATTTTTATCCTTAAAATTATAGTTTACAATAGCTAAAAATGTAAATACCTGTCTTACAAAACTATGGACCTAATTACTTGGTGGAAAAAATACAACAAACTATTAAGTACTTAACACCCTTTTCAAGTATCTATAAAAAATCGTGGCTCTTACTGTGATTGTATATTTAAATTAAAGACGTCGTTATTTAAGCTTCTGTACATTATTCCAAACAGTAGAGTAGGTTAAAGAAAAATTAAAACCCGGCTGGATGCCACACAGGCACTCACTACAATTTTACTTACATCAGTGTACCATAGCAGGTATTCAAACAAGTTGTTACTTTTCTTGTTAGCACTACTAGTGGAGAAAGACTCTCCTCAAAATTAAAAATAACAAGTTTTCTTTAGACTAGCACCACCCAAGAGACGTCGGTTTACTTGACTTTTCTAGCAATAGAAAAGAGGTATAATCAATGCCCGAAAAAAATATTACCACAAATATTTGACAGTCATTTATTTCAAATTAATATTTTTTATCCGCAACCGTTTAGTAATACATTCATTACATATGTGATTTTAAACAAGTAAACATCTGTATTACACATGGGCTGACATCACCCATAGGTATGAAAAAAAATTCATGCATCTGTCACTGTCAACTTTTTGCACAAAATTATTCAATTTCAACATTTAATGGTCACAAACAAATTTTTAAAAGAGCGTTTTTAAATTTTTTCGCTCAAATTAAACTTGCATTGCAAAATCTAATCAAATATGTGTTGTTCAAGCAACGTTAAGGTTAACCACAGACAGGTTAACATAACCTAGAAATAAAACAAGTTTATTAAATTCAGTACTACCAACTTAATTATTTAATTCTCATCGATTAACGTCATACATTAAAAAAAATTAATTTTAAATTATTTTGAACACAATTTGTAATATTTACGGTCGCGGATAAAGTATAGTATCCTACTCGCGGGTAAAGGTCATTACTCACCGAATGGTTACGAAACTCGGTCGTTTCACTCCCTCGTTCCGCAAATTCACATTCTGTGTGAGTAATGACTAACTTTACCTTCTCGTTGGATAATATACTATTATTGCATTAAATATAGTATATTGTTTTATAAGGGGTGAAATTAACACTTTTTTCATCGAGTTAGGTGGTCTTATCAGATATAACAGAGTTGAGTTCTCCAGACACGTGATATAGATGTTTCTCACGTTGTATAAGCGGTATGTTCCATTAATTAATCAAGCGGTAGGATAAGTACTTTTTAGTTACCTTAGCGCCACTTCTAGGTGTTATTTCGTTTTTGGGTCTTCTGTTTGTAGTGGTTCTTTTGGTTTTGATTATTTTGGCTATGATTCTTTTGGTTGTGGTTTTTTGTTTTGGGTTTTTTAGTTGTTGGTCTTATGGTGGTGGATATTTTAGATGTAGTTCTTTGGGTTGTGGGTGTTTTAGATGTCGTTCTTTGAATTGTGGGTCTTTTACTCGTGGTTCTTTGGGTTGTGGGTTTTTTAGTCGTAGTTCTCTTAGTAGTAATTCTTGGGTTTGTGGTTGTTTTTGTAGTGGCTTCTTTGGTTGTAGTTCTATTGGTTGTTGGTCTTGTGCTTGTTGGTCTTCCGGTTGTTGTTCTTGAAGATGTGGTTCTTTAGGTTGTGGATCTTTTAGCCGTGGTTCTTTGGGTTGTAGGTTTTTTAGTCGTGGTTCTTTTAGTAGTAGTTCTTGGGTTTGTAGTTGTTTTTGTAGTGGTTATTTAGGTTATAGTCCTTTTGGTTGTTGGTGTCTGGTTGTGAGTTTTTAGTCGCCGTTTTTCTATTTGTGGTTGTTTTTGTAGTAGTTCTTTCGGTGGTGGTTCTTTTCGTTGTGGGTGGTCTGGTTGTAGCTCTTTTCGTTGTAGGTCTTTTAGTTGTGGTTCTTTTGATGGTGGTTCTTTTGGTTGTGGGTCGTCTGGTTGTGGTTCTTTTGGTTGTGGGTCGTCTGGTTGTAGTTCTTTTTGTTGTGGGTCTTTTAGTTGTGGTTCTTTTGGTGGTGGTTCTTTTGGTTGTGCGTCTTTTAGTTGTGGTTCTTATGGTGGTGGTTCTTTTCGTTGTGTGTCGTCTGGTTGTGGGTCTTTTAGTTGTGGGTCTTTTGGTGGTGGTTCTTTTCGTTGTGGGTCGTCTGGTTGTGGTTCTTTTCGTTGTAGGTCGTCTGGTTGTAGTTCTTTTCGTTGTGGGTCGTCTGGTTGTAGTTCTTTTTGTTGTGGGTCGTCTGGTTGTAGTTCTTTTCGTTGTAGGTCGTCTGGTTGTAGTTCTTTTCGTTGTGGGTCTTTTAGTTGTAGTTCTTTTGGTGGTAGTTCTTTTCGTTGTGGGTCGTCTGGTTGTAGTTCTTTTTGTTGTGGGTCGTCTGGTTGTAGTTCTTTTAGTTGTGGTTCTTTTGGTGGTGGTTCTTTTCGTTGTTGGTCTTTTAGTTGTTGTTCTTTTGGTTGTAGTTCTTTTCGTTGTGGGTTTTTTAGTTGTAGTTCTTTTGGTGGTGGTTCTTTTTGTTGTGGGTCTTTTAGTTGTGGTTCTTTTCTTTGTAGTTTTTTTTCTGATGCGACTTTTTGTTATTGATGAATTTTCATGAGCGAAAAGTTTGGATATGATCGTGTCAGCAGTTGTGCTTTTGAGTGTGGTTGAGCCATCACAATCTTTAGATATTTCACATATATTATGTTCGTGAATAGTTGCATTCTGTCCATCAGCAATGATTTCTTCGATCGATAATTCTTTAAGAAATTTGTTTACATTTCTACCTAGTACCGAAACAATTTTGCATATTAATTATATGCATAGGGACAAATAACTAAATAGGTAACTTACTTAGAGTGTTGGAGAATCCAAACAAAAGTAGAATAATTTGCAAAAAATTCATATTTTTCTCTAGGGGGGGATTGTTGAAGGAACAACTATTTATACCAAAATAAGAATAAAAATTTTATTGAACGAATAAAATTTAATGAGTACTCGGAGAAATAAATACCTAGATCACGACTGTGAGATATAATTGTGCGCCTCTGTTTTGGAACGTGAGTTTATACTGAAAATGGAAAAAAGCCTGCCAATCATTTCATGGAATTTTAGGAATCCTCAAGTCATTTTCTATCTTGAATATGCTTACGGTTTGAAACGCTGTAAAGCACTCATAAATATTTTCAGAAAGAAAAAATAATGTTCTGATCTTAATTGTTCTTATCTGAGTTGAAATAGAGACAAAAGTGTTCAACTCTGTTCCATTTCAGAATGATCTTTGGAAGCATATAGTTTGCCTTTGAAAGGGCCCTACTGTCTGAGACTATTTATACAGGACAGCCATTCTTGCGGACTGTGTATTGTGTAAGTAGTACTAAGAACACAAAACCTCTGATACCGTTGTCGCAGTTGATCTCATGGCTTAACTACAGTATGTGGTAGTTTTGAGCAATTACTTATTTTTTTTTAAATTATTCTAACCTAAAGAATATACTAGATAAGGAAGGTATATCCGAGGATAGTATCTTAAGCCGTGACCTAATAATTTAGAAAAAATATATTATTTCTATTTAATGTTGCATATTAAATTTTATTTCTTTGATAAAATTTTTTTTTTTCAGTATAAATATTTGCCACTTCGACAATCTACCATTAGTACTTTCAACCATAGTACAAGCTAAAAATGAGTTTGTTAAAAATAATTATAGTTTTGATTGGGATCACCTACACCCTAAGTAAGTTATTTATTTCTTCGTATTGTATTCATTCTGTTATTGATATATTTTTTATTTTTTGATTACTAGGTAAAAGTATAAATATACCTTCCAACAAAATATGCATTGACGAAAAGACTGGTGTGGAACATCCATGTGGAGTATCTATATCTGTTAATGTAAATATCTCTTTGGGAGGTGATGGTGGATGTGGTTGTGGTAGCACTACGCCACCCGGCACCGCAGAATATCCGACTTGGACGACTAGTTGGAAGGGCTTGGTTGGAAGGGAAGGGGGAAAATAAATGATAAATAAGTACAATTTAAATAAATGAAATTGTAAATGATTATTTCAAAGTTTTATTTTGATCGCCGATTGCATCGTTCTCTACTGCTAAAATAGATAAACCACTTTATCTTGGGAGATGCGATTCCCAAGAATTTATATTATTTTTTTTTACTTGGTGAAGGATTTGTCTGCTCTGGCACTCTCTTAGTGCCCAAAGATAAAGTATGGGAAGCGACTATTATTAATTCCTTATATACCACCTCTGACGTGAAAAAATGGCTGATCATAAATCTATAAAATCCTTGATACACACTAATAGCACAATACAAATCTATCATTAAGTTTCTATATTGAGAAAATATATCATAACTTCACATTTTCAATTTTATTTCCTTACCAAAGCAATATTTAATTAGAAAAAGGAAAGAAAAAAAATTATTTTGAAAGGTCTATTTTAAAACTCATTGAAAGCTCTTAGAACGTTGCAATATTAACAGACGTTGTGGTTTTATTTGCCAATTACTCAAGAAAGCCCGGACCCTTTATTATGACATTTTTCACGAAAATCAAATAAATACGTTTTTATTTGTTTTTGCTGTCAAAATAAGAGCTTTTAAAAATATTACTTCAATTTTTTAATAACTTTTTTTTTAAATTGGATGGAAGCTTCTGGTCATTAATATTTTTTTTGGATTGTACCACTAATGCAGAGATTATAAAAATTCTGACAGTCATTTGTAATGAACAAAATGCTGGGTGTCGAGATAAAATTGTTTACTAAAGAAATTTTCTATTCAAAGCACGCTTTTTAATAGCCTCAACTTTATTCGTTTGCTTTATTGATTGTTAATAATAAATGAATGTGCGGTCAATCGTTCGATTGTTAATAAAGCATTTGATCATTATTAAAATTTTTATTTACATACCTATACACGTTATTTTTTAATTAAATGTTCTCTTTTATTTGTAGGTATTTATTAAATTCCTTAAAATTCATATTTTATGGCTAACTATAGCTATAGCTTTTCCGGATTGAGCCTTTGATTAATGTTAGCTCTGCGGATCTTATATCAGCCAGACACAACCTATTTAAGGATTTTTTTTAAAGACGTCACCTTTTGTTAGTTTATCTGTATCTGTATATCATCGGCTGCCAAAATTTCCCCTTTTGGAGGTCGTTTTTGATAATTTTTACCTTTAGTTAATATCTGGTTGACCGTAGAAGGCCATAGAGAGTGTGGCCCACATGAAAACTGTTTAAGTGTTTTGTTCCAAGCTGGTGCTTCCATACAAACCGTATGTCAGCGATTCTCAACTTATGGGACGCGCGTCCCTTAAGGGGCGCCAAATATCTGAAAGGGGAGCGTGAGTAAAATGGAAATAAAAATAGAAATGGAAATTGTCTTTACTACAGGGCAATAAGTCAGGGCACCATACTTCGCACTAGCTAAATTGCGAAATTGGCCTCACTGAAGCACCGACGCTCACATTGAATAAAAAATACACTCACTGCTCTTTCAGGAAAGAGCTTTTTAGCTGATAATATGGATCGGAATGGAAGAATAAATATAGCTATTTCCGGTTAATTTCTCTAATGGAAATGGTTGCTTATATTCCCACTTATAAGAACAAATCATGACAACAAATGACAATGTAAACGCGGTGGAAGTCCAAAATGGTATTTCCGTCGCATTTTCTTCTATAGGCAAGGGTTGTCAAACCTCGTTCCTGATGTTTTACGTTCTAAGGGCTCTCGCCCCCACACACGCTCGTATAAAACCAGTGACGGCGCCAGATGAGAGCCTGAGTGGGCACGTGCCCACCTTGTTAATTGGAATGCCCATTCAAAAATTCAGAGAGCACCTTGGGAAAAAAATTCGAAACGGATATGTGCACATGTGCACATGCATTAACCAATGAAGTAACAAATAACTAAACTTCCAAAATTCGAGCTTGACGTCCTAGAGGTAGTGCTTGTTATTTACTCTAAGACAACAGCACATTTTTAATTTTGAATTGTAAACTGAAGAACTGAAGAGAGTACTGAGACCAATGATTCGGGGCCATTATATAACCTACAAGTGCCTGCCTTGGTCCATCAGTTTTCGAGCCACTCTACTATGGGACGAACAGAATTCTGGTTCTGCAAGTGGTGTTTATCTGACCAAGTCAGAAGTCCCCCAATTGGATTCTCTTATAGACTGGGGTTGTTTACTTTTTACAAAGTGTACAGATGCTGATGATCTGTCATAGTTTTTTGTTCTAACGACAGTTTGTGTTACTTTTGTCTTACAGCGTGTCATAGATGAGTGTTCTTCTCAAAGAAGACTTAGGCAGTTTTTATAGCTGGTTTTATGCTTAGCTCAGGCCCACAAGCACAAAGTGAACTACTTGACTTTTTTATACACAACTTTCTAATATTTCCTGATTCTCGCGACTATGATGTCCGATGTCCTTTAATCCAGCTAAGTGTGAGAACATTGGATATCTGGTTAAGCAGTTCTATGCACTTCTGTACACACTATCCAACGTTCTGAAAAGTTATGTTTCCATTTATTCATTTTCAAAAATAGCACGTAGCAGAATATTTTTAGTGTCTTCTAAGGTGGATGGGGTTGTTATAGATTAAGCTAAAGATTTATAGTCACACTCTTGAAAGAATATTTTTTGCGCTTGCTCTTTTCTGTGAGGAAGTAGACATTGAGCCAGGCCAGTAGCTGATGGGTTAGTAAATGGAACTTACATTAATTTCTCGAAGTAATAGCTCGATAAAAGTGAACTGCACTACATTATAGATATGTTGTGCCTACGGCAGCATGAGAGCATTACATAAATATTTGTACTCTCGAGTTTAATTAGCATTTGATTAAAGCAAAAATAACAAGAGCTATGGTAGGAACAAGTTACTATGGTAGCTTTTTATAAAATTTAATTAGTATAAAATATAAAATATAAAATATTTTATAAAATATATTAAAACTTTTCTATCCAAATACATAAAATGTATTGTAAAATTATTCATAGTATCGTATGTGTTGTAAAGTTGTAGATAAAGTTTTGATAATTTAATCTGAAAAGTATTTTTGTATATTTGCTTGCTTTTTCAACCAAATGTAATGACAAACATAAGCAACATTTATTAACTTTTTAAGCAAACAGAAACTTATACAAGACGTCTAAAACTCAATCTTATAAAAAGTTCTTGTTTTATTTGTACTTTTTATAATAAGCACCGTCGTAAACATTTTCATTGGAAGAAAATAAAATATAAAAAAAAGAGAAAACGTGTAAAGTTGGTTATTAAATATATCAGGACTTTTTTGGCCTGTTTAAAAGTATAACTTGTATGTGAAGTCACGTCAGAAGTAAACTTAATGTTATTACTTGTCTACCCAATTGGTAAGGGTATGAAGTTTTTTCTTCTTTATGACCTACTCCAAAATGGTGCCACATATTATATAAGCTCAAGATGTCGTGAGTTTTAAAACCTAACCAGATCCTACATACTTTATTGTTTTATTTTTTTATAAAACGACAATTTTGATTTCGTTGTGCTTGCAAATATATGACTTCACAAAGGTCTGCGATAAAATTAATGTTCCTTTTAGAGAAAAGCTAAAGTTTGTAAACGGATTAAAGTGTCTAGCCGTTTGTAATGATGCACTTGCTCGTTTATTATTAACCCTCTATACAAGAAATAACAATACAGATGCCCAGTTTATTAAAACTAATTGTTGAAAGCACTTGACTCTTATTAGATGAAGGCACAAATAGCTTGAGAATGCTTAAAACAATCTCAAACGTGTGTCAAAAGGCAAGTCGGTGATGTCGGTATACTAGACGAAAGTTGAAACTCATGAACAAGAAGGTAAACTCGCAAAAAGATGATCTGAAGCAAGATAACCTCAGAACTCCTATTGGAGTGCGTGGAGACGCTGAACCAGATATCCAAAGATAATGTCCTTAGCTTCAGCTGGGTCAAAAGACATCAAGGACATGAGGGTAACGAAAAAGCAGATGAGCTGCCCAAGAAAGGTTCAAAAAATCTTTCCTGTGGCCCTGAATCAATCATAAAACCAGCCCTAAAAACTCTCGATGCCTTCCTTAAGAACCACACTCATATAATTAACACTGCAATATGGACAAATAATGCAAGCTGTCGCCAGAGCAAAAACTCCAGACCAGCCCCCTCCATAAGGCTTGCAAACTACTATCTAAAGTTGTCCCGAGTTAATCTACGAACAATTGCAGGAACACTCACTGGACACTTTCGGCTAAATAAGCATCTTCACACACTAGGAATAGTAGATATTAGATAATCCCAGATGTCGAGCATGCGATTACGAAGACGAGACCACTGAACAGGTGCTTTGTCAGTGTCCAGCTCTAGCGTCTACAAGAAGATCCGTGTTGGGGGACTTCTGGCTTGACATGGTCAGAATAAGCGCCACTCTTCCCGCCGGAGTTCTAGAGTACATCCTAAAAGTGAGATGGCTTGGAACCTAATGGGCCTGGGGAGGCTGCTTGGAGGTTGTATAATGGACCCAAACAGGTGGCCTAAGTGCTGGGAGCTTGCTCCCTCTCCATTAATAATCCAGATCCAGATGTTGGTACACTGAATGAAAGTTTAAAGTCATGAAGAAGGAGAAGGCAAAAAGAGTATCTGAAGCATCTTTCTGAGTTGGTTCGTTAGTTGGAGTAGCATAGAACGCTATAAGGGAGGGTTTTGAAAGATGGACGTCATGAAAACATCTTGATTAGTGGAAGCGCTTTGACCATGTCTCCATAGATCGAATCTCATAACAAGAGTATTTTGAAGATATCATTTGAGAAAATTGAGAGCCGACATTTAAAAAGTTAGAAAAACCAATAATAAAAAATGATGAAGCTCTTACAAGAAAAGCGTTGATATTACAGCAAAATCAATGTAAAGCAGCTACCCCACTTTAAAAAAAAACTAGAGCAGGAACAAATAACCAGTTCGTTTCAGACTTTTGTTTTTAAAGTTAAAAGTTGGAATGTAGCTGCAACAGTTACACCAACCATAAGTTGTATTAAAACGAACTACTAATTGCTGTTATATAAAGTTACATCGTTTTCACTCACGCTTCAAAACATTTTCAACTAGTAAAATTTCAGTTGTGCAACACGTTTTTATAAATCCATAAATTTACAACTTGAATTTACAACTTAAGTTTATTTACTTTTCTCTTTTTGATTAGTTCAATTGAAAAAGTGCTATAAAAAGAGATTTTTATTGATAAAAAATACGAGGAAAATGAAGTTTTCAAGAGGTTCTAGTGAATGAAAGAATGAAAAGTTACTTGTTGTAAGAAAACGTGAGGTGCTAAAGGTAAGTCTGATAAAGAAAAGAAAGCTATAAAATATATCAGCTTAAAGATATGCGTTATACTAAACAGTTGTAAAAAGTTTTATTACAGAAAAAAAAAACGTTTATTTTTACAAAAAGAATTAAAATAAAGGAAAGCCGTAAGTTGATATCCTAAAGGAAAATAAGTTGTAAAAAATAAATTGAGAAGAAAATTTGGGGTTGCTGTATTAAAAGGTACCTACTCTTACTTAATTTGGAAATAAAGTTAAGACTGAAGGTATAATCATAAGAAGGGTTTGAGATAAAAATATAAAACAAAGCATGTTTTCTTCTTCATGTTACTATAATGAACTTAGGCTATGAGTCCACGACGTATATTAGTTGAGAATGGGGTTAATCTAACCCAACATCAGAAGACTTTTTTTACCATTTACTAGAAAATTGCTATCTGCTAGGACTAACTGCTGTAGTACATGCCTTACAAAGCATGAGTGTGGCAAAGTTAAGAAAACGAATGATTATTTTTCAGTGGTCTGTGGAGATTTTCAGAGTCAAGCTCTAGTGACAGAATTCCATAAAAAATATTTACAGGACGAAATTCAGTAAAAACTCAACATCAAAGTTTAGGAGTACTTCAAACAGTAAAGAAGTACAAAGATATAAACAGTAATAGCTCAGTTGCAATATTCCAATCCTTCCTCTTTAACAGGTAGTATTAAAGTTCATAGAAGACACGTAACCGGAATTTCCATGGCCGAATTAGAGGTCAATATCAGTGTATTGCTTGGAAAATATACCTCGGCCTTTCAGGCGAAACTTGCATAGCATACTTTATTGAATAAGATCAGTCGCTGACAAGCACATTATAAAGAATGGGGTCATAAGCTCACTAATCTACTGATTTTCCAAAATATTCGAGAAAAGAGTTTTTTGATATAAATAATTTCTTAAGCGAATCTCAACACGGTTTTCGAAAAAATCGATTAACTAAAACAGTCCTTGTACAGATGTACAGTCGGTCTCACAATAATTAGCCAACCTGGCTATACGTCTAGCACGAATTGTGGATGTAACAATCATAACACCCCGTACTTAAATTGAGGGGTAACTTTATTTTGCCAACAAGTAGTAAATCAACTACCTCCCCTTCTGTCCTTTTGTTGTTGTTGGCTAATAACCACCCTTGTGTATAGCCAGGGTGGCCAATAATTATGAGGTTGACTGTACAGGTCATGGACACAGCCATAAATAGCTTCGACAACCGAGATGGTCTGCTTGCGAGTCTTTTTGACGTTAGCAAAGCATTTGACAGCATATCCCATCAAGATCTTCTATGCAAACTAGATTATTATGACCTAAGAGGAAAATAGCGATAAACCTCATCAGCTCTTATCTACAAAATCGATCTCCGTGTGTCCAATGGAGGGAAGAATTTACAAGCTCAATAAGTATTATACGAGGGGTACCTCAAGGATCGATTCTAGGACCTTTGCTTTTTTTGATTTATATAAACGACCTTCCTTATTTTAATTTTCGTAATAATTTCCACTTATATGTCGCGTACGCTGATAGGCTGGATAAACTCTTGCATCTGTATCTCAGCTACCAATGAAATAACACGATTTTGGTAAATGTAAAATTGGAAAACGACGATGATACGTTGATAAACTCTTCTAATTGAAACGTAGATATTAAATATAGGTAAATTAATAACCCAAACTTGAAACCCTAGAGAGAAAAACACAGAATAGTACAAAACATGGACAACGTACCTGTAGATAAGGGTTTTAAAATCGAAGGCACAAAAATCCCTCGAACGAGGTGAAATGAACACTAATTCCAAATAATAACTTAACTCGTCAAATTCCCAAAACGGGTATAGTCGGATTTTTTAAAAACTACCGATAAATAGAGATGAAAACGACTTATTTCGTGAGTTTAATTATTTAATTAAGTTACTACATTGTTAGTGTTAAATATTATTAAATATTTATTTAGAAAATTTATAATTGAATTAATTATTTATTGAATATTTTAAAAGTCACGTGTTGGTAGTTTTTTAAAAATGCGACTATAGCATAAATTCGTGCAAAAATAACTAACAATTTACAATCTATATCAACTATAATACGATATTAAGTTTAAGGCTTGACTTTGTTCGAATTAATAATTTTTAATAATAAACTAATAGGATAGATTATAGGTATGAGAGAAGAAGAAATTATAAAAAATTCAACATTAAGAAATAAAAGTACAATAAACAAACTACAGAGGTGCGGACAAGTAACAAAGTTAGAAAATACATAGAATCAAAATAAAAACGTTACAAATCACTGGAATCACCTTGTGTGTGTGAGTTTCTTAGGTTTCTTGTAAACTATCAAAATTGCAAATTTTGTTCTAAAGAAGTAACAAAATGATAAAGTGTAGGAAAACCCAATATTAGAATATATGTAGATAAATGTATTTACATTTCAATATCTGTGTTTTGATCAATGCTCATATAGGACATTATAATTTATTGTAATGTCAACGACTAGACCAAATTCAGATGTTATTCCGGTATATTTACGAGTAAGACCATACGAATTTAACAGCGTATTCAAAAAGATATGTTGTTCAAACAAAACATATAGGAGACACAGGCGACAGCACTAACATTTATTTAAATTATACACTTTTTATTTCACTGTTGTAATAAAAAGAAATTAATTCAAAACTGTTTTTAGTATTCCATAATAAAATGATTTTAATTTCTAGATAAAGAAACACTATATGACTATATGACACACATACGTAAAATTTTTCGGTTTCAGGCGGTTGCGAATCTTAGCTTACGCCTCGATTCTCAAGGCTCCGCTTTCGGCATAAAATATCATTTTACGTCCTTGCATCATATCGATCGGATCTTATTTGATTTAGTTACTGTGCTTGTATTCTGTGAGTAACAAATTTTAATTAAGGTAAGGTGGAATTCGTCAGTAATGACAGATGAAACAGTGAGGGACTGAAGCAATCGATTTTGCTGAAGTTGAATGAACTTACAATTCTATGAAAAGGATATTGTAAATAATGTGGTAGAGCATCTTGCAAGCTTTCGGCATTAGTCGTAGCAAAACTCTCTCTGAAAAACATCTATACTGGACTGACGACTATCTGGATATTTTTTGGAATACAAAGGTTATGTTAGGTTTTAAATTTTGCGATTTTAAAAATAATTTATTTCAGAAGTAATATTAGTGACACTAGCACAAGAAGATTTTCGTATCCGATAAGCTAAGAGTTTTCTTGATAGTTACACAACTCTAGATTATTATTTACAAATAAAATTGTCACATAGTTCAGTAAATTTCGTGAAAATCGTCCCACACAAGGTGGAGTGTAATAATCCCTTTTGATGCCTAAGCTAAATCAAACACTTCCAAAACAATGCAGTTTATATGTAAATTGGGAAAATGAAAACTGAAAGTGGTATTACATGGAAAGACACTTTAAGCCAGTATTAGAAACGAATCTCTAAAGGACTAAATGGTAACATAGAAAATGTAGTCGGATATCAGCAAGCATTCGAACCATGTTATTAGAAGACCCAGGTGAGTAGAATGAACAATAAATTACAAAACAGTAGCTTTTGCTGCACATTATCATAATAGATGCCAAACACAAAATAATACAATTGATTTCGAGTTTGATCATTTCAACTAAAAACAAATAAATTTCAAATTCAACCTGCTGTTAGAGAAGTTTAGTGCAAGTACCTAATTTAATGTTAGCTTCTGTTATTGTTTTACCACTAAAACACTTTTGGCAGCTTATCAATAAGAGAATTGGCATTTACAGCGGTGCATTTAATCCATTAATTTACAATTGCTTTGTTGCTTAAATAGAATAAATTGCTAGAGCAGCTAACATGATGGATTGATTTAGTAATCAATTTGTATTTATGCATTCAGTTTAGTTTTAAGCAAAAAATTCGTTTACTTTACCGATATTAAATTTGTATCTTTGTGATTGTGGTAAAACTATTAATCTAGTCCGTAGTTCTACGTCTATTTAAACCACAAAGGCTTTAGATAATGATTTTCATATTACAACTAAGCATGGGAAATAAGCTGTAGTGTATAGTTCGCCTCTTCCATTACTGCAAGTAAATCTCAGGCTACACTAGCATTAACATATGTTTTTCTGTACTACGAAGAGCATGTTAAGCCGTCGTTACCGGTCGGTAACGTTCAACCAGACCTGATCTAATGAGGAACTACTACGTCGAAGAAATTCAAGTACCAGTTCTCTTAAGAGACACCGATTCAAAGATTTAAAACGTTAGAGATAAAAATAAAGTTTTATTACCCTTTCTAAAGCACCAATGATTTTGGAACTCACCTGAAAATAAAAAATATATTAATAATGATAATTGTTCAACTTAATAATTTTAGGTTTTGTAATAAAAATTGGCAGCAACCACCATACTCTTAAGACTTTGTAATTAGGTGATTAACTTTGCAACACGATCGATTGTGGAACTCTCGTTCCACAGTTTGATGTTATAGATTCTTAATTAATAAGACTGTGACTCTCCAACACAATATTACATTTCAAAGACACTCACGAAAACCAACGACTTCTAATTGAACCAAGCAAGTCTATAGTTAACAAAGACGCGAGAGAAAAAGTCCTAATCAAAAACAATATATTTTTAGAGAAACCTTTTATTTCTAATTTGCTGTGATATCAATTGTTGGTATTGAAACTTTATAGATTGTTTTTGTTTTAGTAAAAGATATTTTTATTTTATAAAGTGGCAGAAATGTAATAATAAATATCGTTGTCACCAGCACATAATAGAAAATGTTGTCATAACTGTCTGCGTTGCAATTATGGATTAAGAAAGATTATTATTATTTATTTATTATTGGATTTAAGTCATTATAATTCTTCAAAAGTATTGTTTTATGAAAACACTTTACACTGTCGTAGCAGTGGGGAGCGCTGCTGTGAAGCATGTAAAATCAAGGTCAAGTTTCCGTCGCACCTAAAGAGCAAAATACAGAAAATATTTGCTCGTTCTGACTATTCGACCCTTCAACTCAATACTGATCAGTCGATTATTGACTGTTGTAAATGTTACTGCTCGCTCGTGCTCGCTTACGCTCGCTTTGTGACACTTCAAATTGAAATTTTATGGATTGGTCTTGCTCGTCAAGCAAAGCCCTCGACTGCACTTTATAATGTTTGATGCTAACAAAAAGCAGCTACACAAAGCAACATTTACAAAATATGCTGGAAATGACTTTTGTACGTTGAGACGATAGTACGAGCTCACCGGAGAGACCCTCTTAACCACTTGATTAGCGTCAATTGCTAACTCACGTTTAAACGGATATCTGCTGAGAAAATCACAACTTTGTATTTTGATTAATTTGTACATAAAAGTGCCTCTTTTTTAATAAGAAAAGATAGCATCTGAATTTTTTCCCATTTTGTACATTACCCAAGCAAATTTTAAATTTTCATTTCAACATTTATTTTTGGCGTATCGACAAAGATAATCAAGATTCAATTCTTTCCCTTTTACTCGTCTTCTAAAACTGAAATGTCTTTTGAGTTTTTGCCCTTTAACAAATTAAATTTATTTTTTAAAGAAGCCAAAAGCACAATTTCTTTTTGAGTGTTATCTTTTACTTTTAACATTTAATATAATTTCAAAGAGAAGGATATTAGTAAGTCGATGTTTTAAATTGTACAAAATTAAACTATATTCAAATTTCAAGTGTATTTCTAAATAATTTATTACTTTAAATTCATTATTTTAAATGTAAAAGGAAAATGTAACGATAAACCATTACAAGCAAAAATATGGATATTATTACACAAAGAAGGAGCAAAGGGATCAAAGTGAAACCCACTTATGCCACTAATTAAAAAAAAACAATCCATATCCGAGGGTTATTTACCGTTTATTTACAAAGGAAAACAGACGTATAAATAAAATAAGTGAGAAAAGATTGGTGCAAATTACTAGAAACGAAAACTCGTTAGATTACACCCAGCTTACCGACGGAGGTCTGACAGTTATCCTGCTGTTATCCTAATATGTGTCAACCGGAAGTAACTGATGATTTTTTAGTACCATAACAAGTTAGTAAAAGAACACAAGTCAATAATTTGTCCTGTCTTATGTAATTTTGGAAACCTATCTCACAAATTCTCGACTCTTTCTTATTACGCTTATGAGCGATACTGATAATGTACAGAAATGAAAGTTTAATTTACTGTAAACTTTCAATACATAAAAATAAATTATTTATATGTCTTGTCTCTAATTCAATAAAACAACCTCTCCAGTTTGTTAGCAAACGGGTTATGGAAGAGGGCATGGAAGAAGGAGTTTGGACTTCTAGTTAAGAGGCAAAAATACAATGTAGGTCAAACAGCAGTGAATTAAATTAGCCTCCATAACTTAAAAGAACTTAAAAAGAAAAACAAACTCTTGACGGATTACCTTTCGTTACAGGACGATCGGCTGCCGAAGGCACCATAGCAAAACATATGATTGTTAGACAACGTAGGTCAAACGACAGTGGATAAATGACCTTCACAACATCAAAGAACTTGGAATACTAAATGTCACCGCTAGTAAAATATCAAGAAGAAAAAAAAAGCTTTCGTCACAGAGCGATCGGCTGCCGAAGGGAGCATAGCTTTATTAGACAGCGTAGATCAAACAGCGATAGAAAAATGGTCTTCACAACTTGAAAGAACTAACTTAATGTAACCTAATATGAAGAAGACAAACAAACTATTAACGGATTAGCTCTCGTCACAAGACAATCGGCTGCCGAAGGCAGAATAGAACTGGCTATCCCTAGAAAAAATGGCCTTCAGAACTTAAAAGAACGTAGAAATGTCATCTGTAGTGAGATATCAAGAAAAAAAAAGTATTGACGGATTAGCTTCCGTCACAGGATCATCGGCTGCCGAAGGCAGCATTGTTAGACAAAGGAGGTCAAACAGCGGTGGACATATGACCTCCACAACTTGAAAGAACTTGGAATACTAAATGTCACCGATACTGATATATATCAAGAAGAAAAAGAAAATCAAGAAAAAGAAGAAGATTAGCTTTCGACACAGAGCAATCGGCTACCGAAGATAGCATAGCATTTTTAGACAACGTAGGTCAAACAGCGATAGACAAAAATAGTGTTCACAACTCGAAAGAAAAAAAGAAAAAGAAGAAGATTAGCTTTCGACACAGAGCAATCGGCTACCGAAGATAGCATAGCATTTTTAGACAACGTAGGTCAAACAGCAATAGACAAAAATAGTGTTCACAACTCGAAAGAACTAACTAAATGTTACCTTTAGTGAGATATCAAGAGAAAAAACAAATTCTTGACGGATTAGCACTCGTCACAAGACGATCAGCTGCCGAAGACAGCATGGAACTGGTTCGGAACTGGAAAAAATGACCTTTATAGTTCGTCACGGGATCATCGGCTGCCGAAGGCAGCATTGTTAGACAATGGAGGTCAAACAGCGGTGGACATAATATGACCTCCACAACTTGAAAGAACTTGGAATACTAAATGTTTGTATGTTAGTGGTAAACTAAATGTTACCTTTAGTGACATATGAAGAGAAAAACAAATTCTTGACGGATTAGCACTCGTCACAAGACGATCAGCTGCCGAAGGCAGCATGGAACTGGTTTTGGAACTGGAAAAACTGACCTTTATAGTTCGTCACGGGATCATCCGCTGCCGAAGGCAGCATTGTTAGACAATGGAGGTCAAACAGCGGTGGACATATGACCTCCACAACTTGAAAGAACTTGGAATACTAAATGTCACCACTTACTGATATATCAAGAAGAAAAACAAACTTTTGAGTGATTAGTTTTCATAGGGGTTAGACAACATAGGTCAAACAGCGGACAAATGGTCTCCACAACTGTAAAAAACTAACTAAATGTCACCTTTAGTGAGATATCAAGAAGAAAAACAAACTCTTGACGGATTACCTCCCGTCACAACGATCGGAACTGGTTATCCCTAAAAAATGAGTAAGATCCAAAACTAAAGAAATAACATTCGACGAGTAAGGAGTGAATGAAACCTGAAAGACCAATATTGCCTGGATGGAAGAAATTGAAGAAAGAGTTGGGACAACATCGATAGACGTTTCAGAACCTTTTAATGATGAGGAAGAAGCTTTCTCATCTTGTTCGTTAAGATGTCCCCAGTCTTATATCTTATATCTCATATCTCAAAAACGGTGGGCCCTAGGAAAAAAATTATTTATAGCAAAATGAAAACTTTTTTCTATTCCTTATAGCTTTCGAGATATCCTTCCGCAACATTTTTTACCTCACGTTTTTCGTCAAACTTCGTTTTACAGTAAAAGTCTTTAGAAAAGAAGTTGTAGAGCATTACATTTGCTTTACTATTTTATCTTCAACTGCTACGGAGTTATAGAAATTTAAAATTTTTTTTTGCGTGCTTACATCGGTTCGCAGTCATCTTTTTAATTTTTATGATAAAGAGCCCAATCTAATCCCTGATTTCGATATCATCCTGTGTATTTTGAGAAATCTAGATGCATTAAAAAATTACTTGAGACGTTCAGCAACGTTAGTCTCAAAATCTGGACTTAGCTAAAACTTTGGTTTTGGAGAAAAAGCTTTATGTGACTCGAAATAATTTAATACCTGCTCCAAAGTTGCATTCAAGAGCGCATTATTCGTCTGCGGTTTCAATCTCTATGGTAGATTATTTAAGTTTATAATTTATAATAAATATATTACATAGTGTATCTAAATAATAATGCAAAATAAGAAGCACACAAACGGCAAAAGTGTAACTCGAGTGTCAAACTTTATAAGTCTTAAAACCTCATCTGCATATCCTAATAGTTGTAATACTTCTACGTGGCGAAAGCTTCGAAAGCTCAGGTTGTTTTTAAAGTACTTACTTAGAAGTGATATGGAAACCTTATTGCTCAAACCTTTGCTTGTTAAGAGTTATTAAAGTATTATATTACTCGACGAAGTTTGAGTTTTAGAAAAAGGTGTGCATTTAGAATAAAAATACAAAATGGATTGGTATCAGAAGAAAACTAAGTTTGCCATGACATGAAATTAATAATAAAATTTAAATTTTTTTATTTTTACACGCTGATGTGTAGAATATAAATTTTTTTTATATGAGACATGGTCTGTGTAGTGGTGGATCCAGGTGTTGTTTGCGGCTTCAGAATATTAAACAAATACTGATGGGCGTAGCTATGTACAAGCTATTTTCCTGGCAATTTATTAAATGGTAATATGTCTGCCTCTGTCTAACTGCTGGGGGAAAGTGAAGGTTTTAAGCTTCCGTTATGCGCAGTTTCTGGACGTTCCTGTTAGTTATTCTGGATGTCGCAGCACCTGCGCATCCCACATATCTGCATTATAAGTTATTGCTGCACTGAATATATCTGTTCACGAGTAATCGTTGTTTCAAAAACTTTTCAGACTAATTTATTATATCAAGAATAAAAATAAATTTAAATATAGTGCACGGATTAAAACATTGTTTATTCAATTGATTGATTTAACTGCTCTATAATTGATATAATTCCGCTAGAATCAAGTACTTTTTTAGATTTTCTCATCAAAGCATATCCTTGTATATTTAGCTTAAAATTTTTTAATTAACTGATTAAAATTGTCAACTGCAGATTTTGTAAATTTATCGAACGTTACGTCGTTACGTTAACTCTTTAATCTTAACGAGTTGATATTTTAAAGATAAATTGACATAATGTACCTTATTTCCAGCTCGTTTTTGCAAAAATCTTTTTATAAATGACCTGCTAGTAACACTACTGGGAAATATTAGTCAACCAATGTGATGCTTTTTTCCAATTTATAAATTATTGTAGTAGGTGCGATGTGAGTTGCGCTCCAATCTTATTTAGCTACTCTTTTTTTACTTCGATTTTTGTTGGATATAAAGCTTTTTGAACTTCTTATGAGCGACTTTTTTTCACTAACTTCAAATATTAGTTTCAGAATTTGATTGATTTCTGACCTTGAGCAACCTGCAGCGATTAAAAACGCTATCAAGGTCTATAAAGTTAAGAACTTAAAAAAAATCGTTTTAGAGCACTATATTGACTAGGAGAGGAGAAAGAACAAAGTACAAACAGTTATTGTGAAGAAAGCGACCGCCACGATAGGTGATTATTAAAAGTATTAAGGGAAAATGGATCAGTAGTAATACTATGTGATTCTAGAGCAAAAGTTACGTCATAGCTATTAAAAGTGGCGCGTAATTCAAAATTGGCGGTAATGAGGCGTGTAATTTAAAAAATTTAAGATGGCGCTTAAAACTAGATGGGAAGTAGACGTACTAATTTAAAAATTTAAAATGCTGCTCAAAGATATTGGTTCAAATTTGGAGAGGGAGATGTCAAAATAGCTGGAAATGAGGCGTGACAATCTGGCGTGACGTCACAGCTGGGGGAAATGGATCTCATGGATAAGTGTCGTCAAAATCAAAGAAATACTGCGGTATATGGCTGTTCATTGTCATTAAAATAAAGAGGAATAAAAGGAAAAAGTACAAACAGTTATTATTCGAGCAAGCAGCAGCCATGATAGGTCAGTAAAGATCTCAAATTGGAAATGTCAAAATCTTTAATTTTGGTAATATTTTCTTTAGCACTCTCTATTAATATTTTTATCGCACACTAAACATGATTTATGCTGATTATACATTAGATCGGATTATTATGTGGTTCTACCTTTACATAAGAACGAATGTTGTATTCGTAAACCGATGCTATCCGGCCAGAAATCAGGCCACTAGTGTGGAATCACAGTCACTATGGCTTGCTTAGTTTGGGCATTTCGTAGTGCTAATTCTTACCGCTTAGTTTGGTAATTTAGTAGTGTTTACAAGTCGTCTAGCTAGAATTATTCTTTAAATAGACATATCGAAGGCTACTGCTGGGCAATAGTTTCCTGTAGCATCGGGGACTCCTTAACTTGTTGAAACAACCACCATTTAAAGACCGATTGGCAAAAGTCGTTGTTTTCCATGAGAAGTTTCACCAACTGTAGGCAAAGAACCCGGATAACCAGGCTAACACTGGCCAACTTTTGAACTGAGTGACAAGTCGACGTCACTGGCTATAGTGACCGGGTCTTCAGCGTTTTGGAAAGACACTAGCCTGTAGTTCTAGGAGAACCCGTTCAACTGGTAATTTATCCATTGCTTAGGTTGGTAATTTAGTAGTGCTTACAAGTCACTAGTCTAGCTAGAATTATTTTTTAAATAGGCATATCGAAGGGTATTGTTCGGCAATAGTTTCCTGTAGCATCGGGGACTCCTTAACCCATTGGAAAAATCACCATTTAAAGACCGAGTGGCAAAAGAGAAGGACCTACTTCTTCTATGAGAAGTTTCACCTACTGTAAGCAAAGAATCCGAATAAACTAGTCTACTTTTGAACTGAGTGACAAGTCACTGGCTAGTGACCGGCTGTTCAGCGTTCTGGAAAGGCACCAGCCTTGATTTTTAGGTCACCTTCTTCAACTGACGATTTAACCAGTTGGCATTTGGCGAGGACAAAATTAGTGACCGCGAGTAATAATTTATACGCTAGCTCGCACAAATTTAACTACGTCTTTGGTCGAAGTGGATCTTAAGTAGTGGTTTATACCTTGAATTTGATTAAAAAAAGGTTATAGGTGATAATGGACCAAGAACCAACAACGGCAACCGTTCCCGTAATCTTTAGCTCTTACAACTGCAAGGAATCGTCACCTACGTTCTCCAATATCAATAAATTTCTCCGTTGTGGTTTACCATAGTCATCAGGATAATTCTATACCTATTGTGTATGTTTATCGATCCTGGTTAGTTAAGTTATTTATTAACTATAACACCAATCATATTATCATATGGTCAATGGTCATCTGTAAATTGTCAAAAGTTCCTTCCCTGACACAAATTATTCTTGAATTCGACTTACAGAAAAATTTCACTGTGTTAAAGCACCCGAAGCTCACGATCCTTTAGAGCCATTTTTGCTAAAATCGAAGTGCTAAATTATACATTGCTCTACTGTTCCACGCTTTCGTTATATCTAAATGTTTATTTGTGAATTTTTCTCGTTTTTCCTTGTTGTTTCTTTAATCCCTGTTGCATTTAACATCAGACTTTGCCTATCTAAAATAGTAATATTTCACTTTCTAGCTTATTTGGTTAAGCGTTTTCTTTTGTTAGTCTTAGATATTTCGTGTAAAGGGAGATTAAACACACTAATCATTCGATAATCCTCCCCTTTCCAACAGCTTTTACCGCTTTAGCCGCAATTATCCTTCCAATTCTCTTATTTTCTCCTTAGTCACTACTATTTTTCTTATTTTCTCCATTGCGTCCAATAAATAGAAAATTTGCAAATTAACGTAAACAAGCATTTTATTTTTTATTTCTTCAGAAATTGAATGCGCTCCAAATTACCCCACTTCACCATTTTTGAAGTTTTGTGCTTGCTCTAAAATTTATTTCTTTTCTCTTTACGTTTCTTTACGAGAGTGTGTACTGTGTATTTTGAACGAGACGTTATTTAAGGTAAAACTTAACGTATTCCTCTACTTATTACTTATTAGAGCCAAGTAAACCTTTCTAAACCACCACATCAGACTTAAACTTGTCGGTTAAACAGTAAACATTAAAATAAACAACGTTTCACCCTACATCTACCCTGGAAAAAGTACTTAGTAACCACCTAATTATTAACTTCGAAATTGCTAACGTAGTCAAACGTGCACCTAATAATTTACAAAACCTATAAGTTTATTATTGGTTTAAACAATTTACTTCTTCTTTTTAAGTCAATTAATTTAATTTAAAAAGACATCTCGTAAGATGTGCAGGAGGATTAACAAAATTGCTTATAAACGGCAACCGTTATAATCTTAACCATTAATAATTTTATTTAACTGGTAAGTTCTTTAAAATCTTAAAGCGTAAACTTTATTTATTGGTTTAAAAGTACTGCAGATGCTTAAAAAATAAAAGCGATAAAGATGCGCTCAAAAGATTTATTTTTACTAGTTGCTAAGGAATTTGTTTCAAGTATTGAATTGCTAATTTTTCTAAAAGCATTGCTTTATCAAGGATTAAAAAAATTTTTGAAATTCTAATCGTTACATTTATTTAATTAAAAGTTTAAACTTTGCAACAAATGGAGTGGGTGTGGGACGATTTTTGGTACCTATAAAATGGAAATAGCACGTAAAAATGCATTAGATTCTTATATTGCATATTATTTAACTATCGATTAACTTTGGTTGAAATTTTGTTGGTACCACCCTCCCTTAGAACCTTTTTTGAGTTTGAGCCAAAATGTGGATCTTAGTTGTAGTTAAATATAGTATGGTTTTAGGACCGGTTTTACAGTGTCAAATTAAGTTCTGGCTTAGGGCCGATTTTACAAACACAAATTAAGTTACAGTTTAACAAAACTTAAGTTTTATTTGCCTTGAACTCAGATTTAACTGGAGTTTAATTTGAACTGCTGTTAAACCTCTATTGTAAAATCGGAGGTAAAGGTCTAAGTCAAGATTTATGAATACTGTAATGCTTGTTATAGTTAATTTTGTGTTTTATTCATTTTTCATACTTCTGCTTCCATCTAGTGTTTGTTTGTTAAATGTTGTTGATTTAAACAAAATGTTACAGAAATAAAGCAATACTAATAGAAATAGAAGAAACAGTAAGGACCTATTGTAAAATTGAGGTTTAACAGTAGTTTAACTGAAAAAAAGTGACAAATTCATATTGTAAAGTACAATCAGGCTTATACGTAGTTTTACGATGGTAAAACTCAAGCTCTGTTAAACTCTAACTAAGTAGTTATTGTACAATCGCCCATTATGCATTAAAATCTTTTACTGCGCTTTGAACCAATGTAGACTATAACACCACGTCATAATTCTCAGCTTCAAAGCCTGCGAACTGTTACGAAGCTGTCACAAATGTTGTGAACAAACGATGTATGGTTTTGAACCAACCGCATACACCCAATTAGTCATCATGTGACTTTCGTATGTTAGGTTTTAAGGAAAATCGCTTTCAGAGTGTTAGGATGGATGCAGTATGACAGTCATTCAAGTCCCAGACACAACCATTCTTCGAGGAAGGTTTCCGAAGGCTCCTTTCCTCCTTAGAAAGTCGCATTTGTGTCTGAAAATTTATGGAGACTTCTTCTAAAGACTTCTAGTTTCTTCAAATATTAGTTTATCTATTTCCGCAACAATTTTCATTCGATCACGCCTCGTAGAATAAGAAGGAAAGAGCAGACAAGACCCAGACACAACCAGTCTTCGAGGACGGTTTCCGAAGGCTCCTTACCTCTTTAGGAAGTCGAATTTGTGTCTGAAAATTTATGGAGACTTCTTCTAAAGACTTCTAGTTTCTTCAAATATTAGTTTATCTATTTCCGCAACAATTTTCATTCGATCACGCCTCGTAGAATAAGAAGGAAAGAGCAGACAAGATTCAGATACAACTAGTCTTCGAGGACGGTTTCCTAAGGCTCCTTACCTCTTTAGGAAGTTGAATTCGTGTCTGAAAATTTATGGAGACTTCCTCTAAAGACTTCAAATTTCTTTTAATATTAGTTTATCCATTTCCGCAACAATTTTCATTCATTCACGCCTCGTAGAAAAAGGAGGAAAGAGCAGACAAGACCCAGACACAATCATTTTTCAAGGAAGGTTTCCGAAGGCTCCTTACCTCCTTAGGAAGTCGCATTTGTGTCTGAAAATTTATGGAGACTTCTTCTAAAAACTTCTAGTTTCTTCAAATATTAGTTTATTTATTTGTGCAACAATTTTCGTTCGATCACGCCTCGTGGAATAAGAAAGAGCAGACAAGACCCAGACACAACTTGTCTTCGAGGAAGGTTTTCGAAGACTCCTTACCTCCTTAGGAAGTCGAATTTGTGTCTGAAAATTTATGGAGACTTCTTCTAAAGACTTCTAGTTTCTTCAAATATTAGTTTATTTATTTGCGCAACACGCCTCGTGGAATAAGAAAGAGCAGACAAGACCCAGACACAACTTGTCTTCGAGGAAGGTTTTCGAAGACTCCTTACCTCCTTAGGAAGTCGAATTTGTGTCTGAAAATTTATGGAGACTTTTTCTAAAGACTTCTAGTTTCTTCAAATATTAGTTTATTTATTTGCGCAACAATTGTCGTTCGATCACGCCTCGTAGAATAAGAAGGAAAGAGCAGACAAGACCTAGACACAACTAGTCTTCGAGGACGGTTTCTGAAGGCTCCTTACTTCTTTAGGAAGTTGAATTCGTGTCTGAAAATTTATGGAGACTTCCTCTAAAGACTTCTAATTTCTTTTAATGTTAGTTTATCCATTTCCGCAACAATTTTCATTCATTCACGTCTCGTAGAAAAATAAGGAAAGAGCAGACAAGACCCAGACAGAATCATTCTTCAAGGAAGGTTTCCGAAGGCTCTCTCCTTAGGAAGTCGAATTTGTGTCTGAAAACTTATGGTGACTTCTTCTAAAGAGTTCTAGTTTCTTTTAATATTAGTTTATCCATTTCCCCAACAATTTTCATTCGATCACATCTCGTAGAATAAGAAGCAAAGAGCAAACAAGACCCAGGCACAACCATTCTTCTCAGACGGTTTCCAAAGGCTCTTTAATTCCTTAGGAAGCCGAATTTGTGTCTGAAAATATATGGAAACTTCTTCTCAAGACTTCTAGATTCTTTTAATATTAGTTTATCCATTTCCGCAACAATTTTCATTCGATCACGCCTCGTAGAATAAAAAGGAAAGAGCAGACAAGACCCAGACACAACTAGTCTTCGAGGACGGTTTCTTAAGGCTCCTTACCTCTTTAGGAAGTCGAATTTGTGTTGGAGACTTCTAGCTTCTTTTAATATTAGTTTATCCATTTCTGCAACAATTTTCATTCGATCAGGGCTTTAAGACCAAGGTAGCTTTAAAACTATGTCCATTCTGACACATTGTGTGTTTTCCATAAATTGACTGCAAAATATTTGGCACTTTCAGCATTCCAAATACAGAGAGCTTTCTCATCAGCAAACGCCTGCCTAGCCCGGCCAACATCTTTCCAAAAGTAACTTGAAAGGTAGCTCTCTTATGTTCATTTCACCATGGAGTTAAATGGACCAGTCACTTAATAGGTACCAAATTTGAGCAATTTTTACTCTAATTTAATGGATTGATTAAAGATCCCTTAAAGCCTCCTGCTTGACCGTTTTTATTGAATAGACAACCGCGTCCCCTTCATATCAACTAATCTGATTAATTACTCACGCGATATTCATGATGTATTGTATTACGTTTTTTGGTTTCCCTACTTCCCTACTTCCCTACTTGAAGGAGATTAAAATAGGATCATTACATTGCTATGTTAACTGTAACTAAACTATATTTACCATCACCATTCTGGCAAATTCAGACATTAAGTAGAGGTTAAAATGGCATGTATTTATAATAAACCCCTCTTTACGCGATTATTTATATAATTTCTATAATATGAACCACTTAAGCGTATTGCTGTCACGCTTGTTAGTATTCAGAAATTAATCGCTCTCACAGTTAAATAGTCTAAGTAACTCAATTTTCTAATGGATATATTCATGACTACATTTACATATTAAAGTCATCATAATATTAATTAGTTTTGTCTCTTTAGTACATACTTCTTACATTTAATGAGAAAATATTACTTTAGATTATTCCCTAAACTATTAACACGTATTTATTACCCTTGCGAAAACTATCGACTCTATTAAATCGAATTAAACGACCTCTTTTAATAATAAAAGTTAAAACGTCAATATTTGAAATTAACACAACAATAATTACGTTTTATGTCTGTTATATCGTAGAGATATTTAACTTCGTTTATTAATCGAAAGAATGAGATATCAGAGAACCGTAAACGAACACGGCTATATGAGTGCTATAGCGACCCTCCACTCTATCGCCTCATAACGCAAAGCCATCCATTCGCGTCGTTTCTCGCCCCGAGCGAAATAAGTTAGGATTTTCGATTTCCGCAATGATTATTTGGCACATGGCCAAATGGAAAGCGAAATACTACTCTAAGTACAATTGGTTTAATATAATATTGTCTAGGTCTTTTAGAAGAAAAAGTGCACTAAATAACCTCCATTAGATATTACTTAAACAATTATAAGTACATTGTTTAAGGTTGTAGTTGAAATAATTATGCCTCTATGTTATATAAGTTAAATAAAGTTCTCGAGATTTCAAAATTTATTTATGGTAATGTGGAAACTATATTAAAGTTTGTAATTTGTAAAGTGTATTATACAAATTTATAAGCTTTCCTCCAGATATTTTTGCAAATTTTAAATACTGCCAGACACAGCTACTTAAATCTTCACGAATTCAATTTTAAGTTTCGTTAGCTCAACTTGTGGATGATTAATACTGTCTACTAATACGAAACGTTGTGTAACTTCAATTCTTTTAATTTGAGATAGATTGGTTTGAAAAGGCTTTAAAACGGGTGATTTTATAGACTTTATTACGAGCAGTATCTCGAAGCAACTATTCTATCGTTAAAAAATTTTAATGGACAATGAAAAGACTAATAGTCGAGTTAACTGATTTTTTAGTTTAGAAATAAACCAATAAAAGGTTAAAAGGCTTAACGTGTTCTTCAAAAGCATGAAAATTATTTGGCTCCTCACGTCGTCACCTCCATTCAAGTGCTATCCCGATAAACGTATGTTGCACAGTGGAAAGCGATTGATAGCATCGAAAGCTGTGTTCTAAGTAGACAGGTATGTAAACAGAGAGGCAGCGAAACCGACCAAAATACAGACAAACAGGCAGATGGACGAACAAACAAACCAACTGTCTTAATTTTCTTAAAATCGAAATTACAAAAAGAAATAGTTTTAAATTTTTATAAATCGTAGCTTTCCATATTTTGTATAAAATCGAATTTCGAGAACGTAATAACGTACTAGTACATGCACTCTCAGCTAATGTGGAGAATAAAAATTTAGAAAAAAAACCCAGAAAAGATAAAGAGAGAAAGAAAAGAGAAATAATAACAGGAAATTGTCTGATCACGCTTCTTTTAAATAATTTAAAGTCTAATTCTCTATTTTACGCGATAATGCCTTAGGCGGGCTCTTATTATTGGAAAAGAAAATAGTCTTAAATTATTTACGAGAAATAGTGGCGATACATGTTAAAACAGAAACTCGTCAAAATAGATTTATAAATTTGTATGTATCGATGATAACATCGTAAATCAATTTATAGCGAGATTTATAGTACCTTAACTCTATCAATGACACCTGAATGTTATTTTAACCCTTGTACTACTAGCAAGGGTGCATTCCAGCTTCGATTTTTTCTTAAAAATATATTACGATTTTTCTTTATTGCTTTTCAGGTTAAATTGCTGAAAATATCAATAAAGCGTATGGTAGTAATGGTAGTAATGGATGATTTATGAAAAACGTTATTTTTGAATCTATCGACGAACACGTGTTTAGCTCTATTTAAAGTTGTTTTAAACGGCCAATAATGTTAATGAGGGTCAAGAAAAAATCGATGGTTTAATATTGTTTTTTTTTAAATGACCAAGGCGAAAATGCGACCACTTGTTTATACTGTAAAGAAATACGTTGATGGGCTACTTTTACAAATACATACCTGGCAGACAGAGACATGCAGATAGAAACAAACAGATTAAAGGCTCGTTCACACACACATACTTGCCTGTGCAGGCGGCCTGCACGGTGTCCAAACGGTTGGCCTCAAACCGAAAGGCAAGCCTGTGTGTGTAAACAGACCATTACAGGTAGCTAAACAGATAACCATTAGAGAAATAAATGAATTAAAAAAAGAGAAATTAACATTGTGCTGTCATGTTGTAACACAGTCTCAGTTAGGGTACTCATTTCGTTTCTGAGCGGTGAACCTTGGATAGAAAGACTAAAAGCTCGTCTTCACACACAGGCTTGCCTTCCGGTTTGTACACTTGAATGCTGTCCACACGCTCCGGTTTGGCCTGTGCAGGCCGCCTGAACATTGTCTACATCTTCCGGTTTGGCCTCAAACCGAAAGGCAAGCCTGTGTGTGTAAACAGACCATTACAGGTAGCTAAACAGATAACCATTAGAGAAATAAATGAATTTAAAAAAGAGAAATTAACATTGTGCTGTCATGTTGTAACATAATTTCAGTTAAAGTACTCATTTTGTTTCTGAGCGTTGAGGCTTGGATAGTAAGACTAAAGCCTCGTCTTCACATACAGGCTTGTCTTCCGGTTTGACCACCTGAATGCTGTCCACACGCTCCGGTTTGGCCTGTGCAGGCGTCGTGCACAGACCAAACCGGAAGGCAAGCCTGTGTGTGTAAACAAGCCTTTATAGGCAAACTGACAAGTAAACAGATACCCAGGCACACATACAGTGTGTCAATTTAAAAAGGAGCGGTAGGCTATATCTCTAAAAATATCAAAAGTCACCCGAACCGTTTGGGTAGCATGGAGAGGAAAATATAATAGTAGGAAGTGTTGCACCTCTACCTACCCTCTACCTACCCTCTACCTACTCCCTAAGCTCAAGAGACTGCAATTTAAAGATCTTAAATAGCACTTAAAAATGCTTTCTAGTGATATATCACAAATTGGTACTAAAGAGTTTTCAATTGGGTTGACTAATCTAAGAATTTCTAAAAAAATCTGATTTCCTCTAAAAGTACGGGGCGTCCCCCCTCTTCCCTCCATCGGCTCTCAGAAGGTTTTCAGGACTTGACGACTTTTTTGACATACACTGATGCCAAATTTAATGATGAGGCAAATGCACACTTCTTTACAGTATAAACTTTGATCTTTAGGTATTGAGGACTCAATAAAATTTCATCAAAATTTATTCAAGGCGTGGGTTCTTCGCAGTAAAACCCTCGTTCACTTCACTACATCGACTTTTCTCTTAGTCCTGGTAACCGAGTTCCTCTATGAAAAAGTTCAATTTTTTCCACCCTTAAATATGGTTAAGGTAAGCAGATAGATAAAATTATCTAAATATAAAATGTAAAGAGACAAACACAGAGCCACTCGTAAGCTATATTACCTACTTTCAGAACTAAAGTGTTAAAAGCACGCAGGTAAAAATGAAAAGTGTGAAGTTTTCTAACTATACTTTACACAAACATCCCATCATCTACAAACAGCGGTGTCTGGTACTACAAATATTAAAATTTTATTTGCTGAATTTAACACCATCCAACTGTCATTTATGAGCAATAAAACTGCTATATACAAAGTAAATACTTGAAGATGTCAGGATGCTCTTGGTAAAAAAATAAAAAAAAACATTTTTTTAAGTATCGAAAAATATCTAAATAGACGGAAAATTCGCAAAATTTTATCACACTTTTATTTACATAATGTCCATAATCGTACTTTTTGGGTGTTATAAAAAAATACGAATCACAGCAATTAAAAGCTTCATGCAAATCAAGTGAACCACGTCCTAAAAATATTATACGGAGCAAAATTAATTTAGTAATTTTTAAAAATTACAAAAATTTTAATCTTATAAATATTTATTTTTTGTTAATTGTGACAAGCTTAGAATAATTAGCGAGAGTGGAAGAAATACAAAAATATTGCAACTAGAAATTGATGGTAACTGGTAAGATAGAATTTACATAAAAGAATTTTCCAGCGAGTTTATTTTGGTACGTGGCAATATTAAAAGCTTCACATATTTATTCAAAACATTTTCTTTTTGAACAAATACAACAAACTGTTGAAACAAAAGTAAGATTATTTTCATATTATTTATATCAGTAATATCTAAAATTTCTCTCGAGAATTAAGCAAATTTAAATTTCCATTCATTTTCGAATAGGAAATAAACGCTAATTGCTGGGGTTTTAAAGAGGCACAAACCCAAATTTCCTATAAATGAAATATTTTTAATTTAATTTCGTTTTATAAATTAATTGCTTGTAGATTTAATTAAAAGTTTTTGGATAACCCTACTATTTCCAGTTAAATACAGAAACAGAAGCTGTGTTGTATTCCATCTTTGGTTGTCTCAAAGATGTACTCAACAAAAACTAATTTACTTGCTAGAACTTGAATAATGATCCAGATGTTTCGACTCCCCAAAAACCAACTTGACAGATTTTTCTTCCTTAAAATCTCGACCTACATTTTTATGTTCATTACGCACATAAAGGATTGTTTTTGTTTATTCTAACTCTTTTTATTAAAACGGAAGAAATTCACCATTCTAAGAGGGTTTCTTTTAAAATATTTAAAATTCACTTGTTTACTCGTCCTTGTCGAGATTTTCAGCAAATATTTATACAAGTCTACTATACAGGTGCCTATTTTTAGTCCTTGTCTTTCCATATTTTGTAAAACCTCAAAAATCGTTCATGATTGTTTCAAAAACTGTATCCTAATTCTATATGATCTTACAGACAATTTTTTGAAGACCATCTATCAGAAGAACGATGACGTCAAAATAGTACCAATCACGTGGCATGAATAGGTAGGTAGATGTTGATTTTGTAGAGAATTTCTAGGCGGACTCAACATTTTGCAAGTACAGATGGACGGAGCAAGTACTCGCTCTCTCTCTAAATATCACTGAAATTGATCGTATGCCATCGGTTCCATTTTCGTCTACACAAAAGGCTGGAATGAGAGAATTTTTTCCCTTCCTGGGGGTCCTGTTACATAAAAACACTTAGGCCAAAGAGACCCTATGTGTTAGCCAGAGCAGTTATAGATCCAGTCTGAGTCTCGTTTTTTTCAAGGAATGTTACTAGCCTACTGGGGTGAATTTTTTGTATGTCCTCTGGTTCCGGGTAAGAAGCATCCAGTGTTTTAAGTCTCAATGCAACAAAATCAGGACACTTACATAAAACATGTTGGGCGAATCCATCTTCCTCCTCACAGCCTCTACATCTAGGGTCATCACAGATTCCCATAGCGTGTAGGTGTTTATTTAGGAGACAGTGGTCTGTTATTAGACCTGTAACCGTCTTCAGTGGAAGCTTGCTTAGGTTTAGTAGTGTGTTTGACTTTTCAGGACAAAGTTCCTTAATAAAGAGCTTGGCATGTTTGAAATTTTAGTTTTTCCATTTCTTTTATGGTACCTGGAGATTTGACCTGACGACCTGAGAAACGAGCCCAAGTCTCGTTTCTTGAAAGAATGTTACTAGCGTACTGGGGGAATTTTTTGTAATATGTCCGCTGGTTCCGGGTAGGAGGCAACCAGTATTTTAAGTCTCAGTGCTTCAAAAGCAGGACACTGACATTAAATATGTTGGGCTGATCCGTCTTCCTCCCCACAGCCTCTACATCTAGGGTAATCAAAGATTATTTAGAAGACAATGACCTGTTAGACCTGTCACCGTCTTTAGTTGAAGCCTGCTTAGGTTTAGAAGCGTGTTTGCCTTCTTAGGGCGAGGTTCCTTAATACAGAGCTTCACATACCTGAGATTTTGTTTTTTCCATTGCCTTATGTGTTCCTTGGAGATCCATTTGGCCAGATCTTGTTGCATGAAGTTAATGGGGATTGCAGATGCAGGTTTCGGTCGGCAGAAAAAAATCAAATTGCCCCTCACTGTTAGCCCTTCCGCTATCTCATTTTCTTATATGTCAGAGGGGCTTAGAAACCAGTGCAATAACACATTTTTATGTACCGTTTTATGTACCGTTTGGTTCTGTAAAGTCTGCCAATGTTATAGAACGAGCTTAGAGGTTTTCTTAAAATTGAGAAGATCCCTTAGAGTTGCCTGACTGTCGGAGTAAATGTGAATTTTCCTACCATGATAATATCATCGTTGGTTTAGCCTAGCGCAGGTGGATATGGCGAATATCTATGCCTGGCAGGTGGATTAATATGAACCTAGTGCAAGACTAAGGCTCTAAGAATGCATTAGAATGTTCCCCCTTTTACACACCCGTAGTAACCCATCCCACATCCTCGACTCTCCAGGTGTCTGTGTTTATAAACTGTAGGACCACCATAAGAGAATTGGGAAAGCCCGATTTTTTGCAGTAGAACAGAAGTGACTAAATTAGAAAAATAAGACCTTTTGATATTACTCAATTATCACTAAGATAATTTCAACTCTTAAGAAACTTAGATAATCTTTTGATTTCCGAATTAATATTAATATATTTAATGCGTAGTTGGTTGACTATGAGCTGGGAATGAATAATTTTGGCTAACTAATTTTATTCTCCTGAAGAAGTATTACTACAAAATTTCTCATTTTATACATTCCAATAAAACCTCCCTCCTTGTCAATTCATGAGGGTGAAGACGTAAACCATCTAAGCTCATGGCACATTTCACTTTGCCGAAGAGTATTACGTCTGCTAAGATAGCAAAAGTCCATAGTTCAAATATAAATTACAATAATTTAAAATAAAATCGCTATTATAACATTAGAGCCCTGTCCTGGACGTTTATAAGTTTTTAAGTAGAGATACCATTATCACAATTCAAGAACCGACTTTAGCATATCAGACTATGAGGATAAACTTTAAGAAAAGCAATTTGAAAAAAATCACATTAAAGAAATGTTATCGTACAATTAAGAGAAACAGCGTTCTTACTGCTTAGATGGTTATAACGTTATAAGGGTGTGCGTTATAAACCCTTTTTCCACCGCAAAGTAGCCTAACCTTTTTTGGTATCTCGCTTCGTTTAACTCTCCAGTCTCCAGATGTAAGTAATAATTGTAGTTCGTAATACCCACATGTGGTCACTACATTTAAGCGAAATATTGATAAAAGAATCTTTTTTTCTTTAATCAACTAAATGTTTTTTACACTAAAAAAAGGCATTAACCCTGTATGTTAATCTTTACACCCTTAATAGCGTACGATGTAAAATTGCGCTAGTCGTTAAATTTCGATTTAAAACCATCTCAAGACATAATTCTTCCATAAACACCTCCATTTAAATAAATTGCCAACTTAGCTATTTTAATACAAAAAATATATTTTAGGCGTAAAATAATAATAATTTACGAAATTTCAGTAGACATCAAGAGGATATTTAATTAAAAAAAATATTTACGTATCCTAAATTCTTGTAACAGAAAACAACACCCTAAATTTAATGTATTAAAGGGTTGATGTACGTTTTTTTTTAAAAAGCTCCTTTGATAATAATTTCTTGTTGGTATTAAATTAAACTCGGATGTTGTGATGTGATGTTGGATGTCGTTTACCTAATTGGTTAAATTTTTTTTGGAAAATTTATATTTGCGAGAGAAATTATGTAGGTCGACGGCTAACTTTGAGCAGGTAGGTTGCTACTTAAAGTGCCGTCAATTAGCAATCAATTTTAGCTAATTAATTGACTGCAACTACATCACAAAGAAGAAAAGCTTTTGGTGTAATTTTAGCAACATTTACTTACGTGTAATAAATTTGATGTAAAAAAATTTGTACAGTAAACTGGAACTAAGTTATTTAATGAACGTTTTATGTGTTTTATACAAAAGACCCTTCTCTGCGGTAATACAAATGGTATAGAAAGTTGGATGTTGTGAGACGTATGGTAAGAAAATTGGTAGGCCTTAACGGTAAGCAAGAAAACAATGAAACAAACAGGAAGTAAACTTGGTAAAGTTTATACACAGTGTTACTTCTTCTTTAGTCACTTTGTTTTCTATTGCATGACAAATACTCTTGTACGAGAGGCTATACACTAATTATTTATAAGTTAGTTATTATTAATAACGACATCAGTTGTCTTTTTACACTCTAGGACACTTTTAAATGTTAGTTGCAAAAGGCAAA
The DNA here is from genome assembly GCA_963924605.1 of Malthinus seriepunctatus. Lineage (NCBI taxonomy): Eukaryota > Metazoa > Arthropoda > Insecta > Coleoptera > Cantharidae > Malthinus > Malthinus seriepunctatus. The sequence goes on along the minus strand of OZ004601.1, from coordinate 14,470,585 downwards.
GTTGTGAAATATTTATCATTTTTGTCACATTTGCTAAAATTATGCTTGAGTTTTAACGAGGTTTCTTCATGATCTACTTGACATCTTTAGATCCTCAACTTTATAAATTTTAAATTTTGTAGTGAGTTTTCAGTAAAACGTCGGATTATTTTTGTGAGATTTTGCCAAGATCGATGATACAAAAATTCACAAAAATACTCAGTGACTACTGTTTTTCTTGGATAAGTGGTGAACCATGTTATTATAGTTATAGGTTACGGATGGTTAGACTTTCAGATCGACTCCACTAAAAATGATTACAATAATTACCCACTAACGACTGCTAAATGTCAAGAAGACTGAATTATTTAATATCACTATACTTTAGTTTACAAGTGAAAATGTTCAATAGGAAAAGTAAAAGGATTGAGAAGACCTAATTTGGTCAGAACATCAAGTAAATTTGCTCACATTTAGCGTAATATGGTTAGGATTTCATATTTTGTCTAAGTGCGTTATCGGACGTATTATGACGTCTAGTCGTCGAGTGACCGATTACCAAACCACCACCTAACCACCTGAACAAATCGTTTGTAACCTTGTCAAGTGGTTGGCTCTTCAGAAGTGGCAGGTTTTAAGCCATATTGTCTGTAACTAATGCTACATTTGGTCAGGTCAGTTGTCGAAATAGTTAAACCAAAGGTTGTTCAAAGAGTCTAAAAATTAACTGTCACTGATCTATAAAAACATTAGTAAAATAAAAAGCATCTACGATCTGCAAAAGTCTTAAGTAGCTTTCTACCTTATCAGACACTCTGTATACATGTATACATGGGGATCTCGTAAACCGTAAGAGATACATTTGGGGTCATTTAACCGACCTCGTATCTCTTACTTTTACGAGATCCCCATTAGGTGGCTTACGATATCGCTAACATAGTTGCTAGAACAACAAAAAAAGGTTAAATCAACATAGAATATAACGGCCGAATATGCTTAAATATGGCAGGTCTTAAAAGGAATAAAATCAGGATACAATATCAGGGTCGGATAAAGTAAAATAAGACACACCTTCAAAGGGAAGCGAGGGTAATGATTAATGAAAGAGCTGACCTGACCAGTTGGCGAGAGAGGGCTCAGCGATTTTGCCTATTGGTCCTGAGCCCTCTATTACCCCCTCAATCAGCACCCTCGACAATTTACTGAAAAGTAATACGCTGATAGCCCATAGGAAATGTTGGACTAACTGTACCAGCTGCAAGTTTGCCAAAACAGCTATAAAAGCGCCCTCTAAAACGTATGCTAATTATTACCTACGGTTGTTTCGTGAAAACTTACGTGCCATCGCTGGCACTCTCACTGGACACTGTCGACTGAACAAGCATCTATACAGAATGGGTGTTGCTGATAGCCTCAGTTGTAGGGGATGCAACGAAGCGGATGAAACAATGGAACACGTGTTTTTTCACTGCCGTGCGTTATAAAGCTAATTCGAGGATCCGTGTTAGGGAAATACTGGCATAACATGACCAGTATAAGCGACACTTCGCTCTCCAGTATTCTTGAGTTCAGTCAAAGGTTAGGATGGATCAAAGACTGAAGGGTCAGAAGGAGTTGCTAAAAGGAAGCAGCACAATGAGCCCGATTAAGCGACCTAAGTGCGCGTAAACCTCGGTTTACCCTCTACCCTAACAATCCTAATCCTAATCCTAACACCTTAAAAGGGTCAAATTTAGGCAAAAATACAAAAGTCGGATAAATCGACATAAGATCCACCTTACAAGGAGCAAAATTCGGCAATCATATCTGAGCCGGAATGTGTAAATAAGGGCCACCTTGAAAAGGGCTAAAGCAGGATCGCATATCAGGGCCTGATATGTTTAATAAGTTTGCTGCTATGAGAAACACCCATGTTACTCAAATAATAATTAGCTCTGTGCCACGAGTAACACCCATGCTACTCAGCTCGAGTTCTATTCAATGCACATCCGTTTGTTGTGGCTTATTCATAGAGAAGATTTCTTGATTTCTAGACAATCCTACATGATAAGGGTTACTTAATACTTAACCAAATGAAATTAATATATTTTCCTGCCCATTTTGACTCCTGGGGAATGGTTTACGTGGTCTAATGGTAGCAGCGAAAGTGTTAAATATGGCGCACCTTAAAATGGGTTACATCAACATAAATTATCAGGGCCGGGTCGGGTATGCTTAAATATGGCATGCCTTAAAAAGAATAAAATCAGGATACAATATCAGGGCTGGATAAATCAAAATAGGACACACCTTAAAGCCGGATAAATCTAAATAGGATCCACCTTACAGAGGACAAATTCCGACAATAATATCAGGGTCGGAATGGTGTAAATAAGGCCTGCCTTGAAAGAAGCTAAATCAGGATTGCATGTCAGGGCCGGATTTGTTTACATATGGCGTTCCTTTAAAGGGGTTAAATCAACACAGAGTATCAGAGGCTAATAAAGAAAGCTTAATAAAAGTTAGTATAGGGCTAGCCTTTACCGCGCCTGATTAGTGATTAGAAATGCCCTAACATGCCCTTATTTGAATCTGATCACGGCCACCTAAGAATATACTAATACGGTATGCCTTTGTAATGCCGATCAGGTCCTGACTACTAGGGTTTACCTTAACAAATTTCTGCTCGGGATGGTGAGCATGCTAAGTGGGACACCCTGTACATAATAAAAGTATGATCAAATGAGACAGAAAAACCACCAAAAATGCTTGTAAATTTTTGAACATCCAAGTTAATTAGAGACCTCATCAATAATTTTTACATTAAGCTCATTTTGAAACTTTGTGATTATTTATTGAAAATCGATATAAAAAAAATTGTATAATGAAAATGCCAATTATACGCTCTCAAGAGATATTTGAATTACAATATGTACTTAAAGGCTTTAGAGATTTTCTAATTATGATTTCTGTTTATTTTTACATTCTGTTGCTATTAGGAATTATCAGAGGGCTTAGTATTTTAATTTTTGTTCACAATAACGAAAAAGGTAATAAAAGGCTTAAATGGCTTAAACGTTATAAATTTGACGAAGATTATTGGCATTAATGGTATTTGCTTTCGAAATGAAAATTATACAAATTGAATTTTAAAATCACAGGGAAGGGCTCATTATTGCAAGTTTTGGTTTTTACAACCCGTTACACAACCACCCTCATAATTATGCATGGGTCGATCGGAGATGTTACATCGTGTGCATTTACCCTTAAAGTAGTCTAAAGGATCAACCCCATTTTAATCTTCTTGTTAATACTAAAATTCATATATTTTTTCTAAAATTAAAAAGAACAATTCAAATCACACTTTCCCCAAATTTTTGTACAAGCACGACAATGTTTGAACAACTTTATCCGCTATAATTGGTTTCCGTCTAATTAAAACCTTTTATGTTAACGCATTAACAAGATAATATAATTTAGAATAAAATTTTCAACCAATTTTAAAATTAACAACTGAGAACAATTATTTGAGAGAAAACGCTATTACGTTTTCGTTTATTATAAGAGGTGCAAAATATTATTATTGTGGTACCACCTGCTGGGTCTGTAAATTTGAATCTTTTACAACAGAATATTTTTTACTGTTGGGTAGAAAATAAACCCCTTACAATATAAAAAAATGTTTTTTCATTGTTCCAAACAGTTTCTCTTGTAATTAATTTACAAATTACGTGTATTTTCAGCAACAGAGCTGTTGTCTACGTTTAAAGAATTAAAAATTAAATTTTAAGTAGCAAATTTTAACCTAAACGAGTCCCAAATAAATATAGTGCAAACTCAGAATTTTATTTTTGAAACTCGAATAGGAACATGGCATTACAAAAATTTACAGTTGGATTATGTGACCATGGCATTATAGTTCATCTCAAATTTAGTGGTGCATGTTAAAAACAATCTTTTAAAAACTTTGAATCATGCCAGTAAGGCATTGTTTATCAATTTTTTTTTCTCATCGTACAGAATATGGTTCCAGTAAACTATCTACCAAGTTTTATTTCATTAACCATAGAGGCAGTATCATTTTACTGGACCCCTTTTAGAAGAGGATTTTTACAACGCCGAGGAGGAAAATAAGGGTTTTGCACCCAAGGGATACTCAAACGAATTCAGTATGGTCACAGATCGATTCAACAGCCCTGAAATATACGGATTCATCCAAAATACTCAAAAAAATAACGGCAATTCCATAAAATATAATGTATTTATATGTACGGGTTCGTTGGACCCGGCTGGTACGCGGCGCTGCTTTTTTTATTACATAGGGAAGGAAGTTGATTAAATGAGAAAAATGAGAAATAGTTATTCAAAATAGGAAGTTAGAAAAAGTCACAAAATAACAAGTTATAATTTTCAAATATGAATGAGAAAAACTGAATTGAAAGTGCGATTTGGGTCCGATGGACCCGGCTGGTACTCTAAGTGTTAATACCTGTTTTGACGGTTATTTCGGTTATTTGCACATCGTACTTTGGAAGGCACGATAAGCTGCCAGTTCTGGTAACTAAAAACTAGTTAAATTAATACCAATTGCTAATTCCTAACAGGGCTGATAGAACTCGATGAATCACCCAATGGATGCTACTCGACTAAAGAACAGGCCAGAGATCTATAAATAAAGGTTGATAGAAATTAATCTTTATCATCAGTTGTGAAAAATAGAGCTTCAAGATTTCCCTTAACAATCAAATGGTGCTTGTGGTCTCCATCGGCTCTCTGTCGGCTATTTGTCGGCTGATAGAACTCAATGAATCACCCATTGTGTAATATTTGACTAAAAAACAGTCCAGGGGTCTATAAATAAGGTTGATAAGAATTAATCTTCATCATCTGTTCTGAAAAACGGAGCTCCAAGATTTCCGTTAACCATCAAATGATGCTTGGTCTTCAGGAACTCTTGGAATCACCCATTGGGTGCTACTTGAGTAAAGAACAGTCCAGAGGTCTATAAATAAGGGTTGATAGAAATTAATCTTTATCAGCAGTTCTGAAAAGCGGAGCTTCAAGATTTCAGTTAACAATCAAATGATGCTTGGCCTCCATCAGCTCTCTGTAGGTTCTCTGTCGGCTATCTGTCAGCTGATGGAACTCGTTGAATCACTCATTGGTTGATACTTGACTAAAGAACAGTCCAGAGGTCTATTATAAATACGGGTTGATAGAAATTAATCTTTATCATCAGTTCTGAAAAGCAGAGCTCCCATATTTTAGTTAACCATCAAATAATGCTTTTTCTCTATCAGCTTTCTGTAGGCTCTCTGTCGGCTGATGGAACTCGTTGAATCACTCATTGGGTGATACTTGACTAAAGAACAGTCCAGAGGTCTATTATAAATAAGGGTGGATAGAAATTAATCTTTATCATCAGTTCTGAAAAGCAGAGCTCCCATATTTTAGTTAACCATCAAATAATGCTTGGTCTCTATCAGCTCTCTGTAGGCTCTCTGTCGGCTGATGGAACTCGTTGAATCACTCATTGGGTGATACTTGACTAAAGAACAGTCCAGAGGTCTATTATAAATACGGGTTGATAGAAATTAATCTTTATCATCAGTTCTGAAAAGCAGAGCTCCCATATTTTAGTTAACCATCCAATAATGCTTGGTCTCTATCATCTCTCTGTAGGCTCTCTGTCGGCTATCTGTCGGCTTATGGAACTCGATCAATTACCCATTGGGTGATACTTGACTAAAGAGCAGTCCAGAGGTCTATAAATAACGGTTGGTAGAAATTAATCTTTATCATTAGTTCTGAAAAACGGAGTTACAAGATTTCTTTTGACAATCAAATCATTTTATTTGTAGGCTATCTGTCGGCTATGTGTAGGTTCTCTGTTGCCTCTCTGTAAGCACTCTACCAGCTCTATATCGACTATCTGTAGGCTTTATGCGCGCTATCTGTAGATTCTCTAGCAGCTATCTGTGAGTTCTTTGTAAGCTCTTTGTCGGTTACTTGCAGGCTCTTTGATGGGAAGCTGTAGATTCTTTGTCGGCTATCTCTATGTCCTCTGCTGGCTCTCCGTATCGCTCGGTCAACTTTTTGTCGGTCCTTATAGAAACTCCACCTGTCCCTCAGTCCCGAATCAATACCAATCTTTAAATGAATACAAAAACACTTGGAGGTGAAGTATTGTTAGAACACTGGCCATGATAGGACAGCGGTGCCTTAACATGGATCTCTTAACTTACCCTAACTCACGGTAGCAGCATAGATCATATTGAATTTCAAGGGCCGTGTCCATTCTGAAATCGAGAAACGCGAAGCTAATTCGGCAGATCAGAGCCAGGATTAAAACCAGGCCAGGTACGTACTTCGGCGTACAACGCTTTATCACTGCCAGTCACTATCAAGAATAGATGATATTTGTAGTTATAAAAAGACGTTATAAAAAGTACATTTTCTGAAGAAACAATTCAAAATAAATTTCCAAAAAAGGGAAAGTGTACAAAGCTAGCATGAGGGCTGCTTGAGTTGCCATGGTAACATCCTTAAAGAAATATTGGCCAGCACAATACAGTAATAATTATAATGACAATTTTTTTTTGTACATAATCACGTTACCTTTTTAAAAAAAAATTGTCTTATCGAATATAATTCGACTTCATTTTTCAATCTACAAAAAATTGACATTTGCACTCAAGTGCCAAAATGCCTAAGGTAATTTATTTCGACCTTTTTGAGCATTATTAATACAAGAAAAAAGGTCTCAATAAATGTACATGCATTTTGACACTTTCATGCAAATGTCAATTTTTTATCGATTGAAAAATGAGGTCTTGTGATATTATAATTGACAATTTTTTTTTGTACATAATCACGTTACCTTTTTAAAAAAAAATTGTCTTATCGAATATAATTCGACTTCATTTTTCAATCTACAAAAAATTGACATTTGCACTCAAGTGCCAAAATGCCTAAGGTAATTTATTTCGACCTTTTTGAGCATTATTAATGCAAGAAAAAAGGTCTCAATAAATGTACATGCATTTTGACACTTTCATGCAAATGTCAATTTTTTATCGATTGAAAAATGAGGTCTTGTGATATTATAATTGACAATTTTTTTTTTGTACATAATCACGTTACCTTTTTAAAAAAAAATTGTCTTATCGAATATAATTCGACTTCATTTTTCAATCTACAAAAAATTGACATTTGCACTCAAGTGCCAAAATGCCTAAGGTAATTTATTTCGACCTTTTTGAGCATTATTAATGCAAGAAAAAAGGTCTCAATAAATGTACATGCATTTTGACACTTTCATGCAAATGTCAATTTTTTATCGATTGAAAAATGAGGTCTTGTGATATTATAATTGACAATTTTTTTTTTGTACATAATCACGTTACCTTTTTAAAAAAAAATTGTCTTATCGAATATAATTCGACTTCATTTTTCAATCTACAAAAATTTGACATTTGCACTCAAGTGCCAAAATGCCTAAGGTAATTTATTTCGACCTTTTTGAGCATTATTAATGCAAGAAAAAAGGTCTCAATAAATGTACATGCATTTTGACACTTTCATGCAAATGTCAATTTTTTATCGATTGAAAAATGAGGTCTTGTGATATTATAATTGACAATTTTTTTTTTGTACATAATCACGTTACCTTTTTAAAAAAAAATTGTCTTATCGAATATAATTCGACTTCATTTTTCAATCTACAAAAATTTGACATTTGCACTCAAGTGCCAAAATGCCTAAGGTAATTTATTTCGACCTTTTTGAGCATTATTAATGCAAGAAAAAAGGTCTCAATAAATGTACATGCATTTTGACACTTTCATGCAAATGTCAATTTTTTATCGATTGAAAAATGAGGTCTTGTGATATTATAATTGACAATTTTTTTTTTGTACATAATCACGTTACCTTTTTAAAAAAAAATTGTCTTATCGAATATAATTCGACTTCATTTTTCAATCTACAAAAAATTGACATTTGCACTCAAGTGCCAAAATGCCTAAGGTAATTTATTTCGACCTTTTTGAGCATTATTAATGCAAGAAAAAAGGTCTCAATAAATGTACATGCATTTTGACACTTTCATGCAAATGTCAATTTTTTATCGATTGAAAAATGAGGTCTTGTGATATTATAATTGACAATTTTTTTTTTGTACATAATCACGTTACCTTTTTAAAAAAAAATTGTCTTATCGAATATAATTCGACTTCATTTTTCAATCTACAAAAAATTGACATTTGCACTCAAGTGCCAAAATGCCTAAGGTAATTTATTTCGACCTTTTTGAGCATTATTAATGCAAGAAAAAAGGTCTCAATAAATGTACATGCATTTTGACACTTTCATGCAAATGTCAATTTTTTATCGATTGAAAAATGAGGTCTTGTGATATTATAATTGACAATTTTTTTTTTGTACATAATCACGTTACCTTTTTAAAAAAAAATTGTCTTATCGAATATAATTCGACTTCATTTTTCAATCTACAAAAAATTGACATTTGCACTCAAGTGCCAAAATGCCTAAGGTAATTTATTTCGACCTTTTTGAGCATTATTAATGCAAGAAAAAGCCCTCGCGCTGCGCGCTCGAGCTTTTTTCAGATTAATAATGCTCAAAAAGGTCTCAATAAATGTACATGCATTTTGACACTTTCATGCAAATGTCAATTTTTTATCGAATGAAAAATGAGGTCTTGTGATTTTACAGTTGAATAATTAATAGTTAATTATAAATTTTTTCACACTTTCAAATATTTAATTTATCTCCTTGATCTCCTTGAAGTAGATTGACAAAGTTACGCAGAAGAGATGTTATACCTAAAAAGGTAATTACATAATAACAGAATTTAATTTGCCATATGTGAAATTCGCACAACTTTCCATTTTAATAAAAAGCTTTTAAGCTCATAAAAGCTTTTCCTTTCCATTTCACAAAAATAAATAAATAAAACTAGTCCTTTTATATCTATTAATAATCTCTATTTGTTCCTTCAATATTAATCCTTTAGTACAAGGAATTTATTTCAAGAGTTTGTGGCTTTAAAAGTGCCTTCCATTTAGAAAAAAGGAAAATACATTTTCTCTTCTTTGAAAAATTTAAATTGAAATTATCAATTTAAAGCGTTTCTTTTTATCAAAAACGTACATTTCTTTTAATCACAAAATTTCGCTTATTAATAAAAAATTTTTTATAAATAATAAAATTAGACTTTAAATCTTTTCAAAATGAACCAAATAAGAAAGTATAAGACTAAAAAATCAAGTTAAGAAAATATAAAAGAGAATACTGAACAGAATCAAGTAAAATGTGCTGAAAAGGTTTTTATTTTCCCGCAACGCTTGTCGTATGGCATTAGTAATTTCTTTCAGTGTAGTTTCTGTGTAAACATTCTTTTACGTAGACATATGTAAGTCTTACAATTTCGTATTGGCTTTTTATCGTACGTTATCGCTTTTTTCTTTTCTACAACCATCTTTTTGTCTCACGACAAACCTTTTAAAGCTTTACACAAAAACCAAAAACTTACACCTATTGTTTAATAACAATTGTTTTGATATTGCGACTTTTTGTATTCAACAAACAAGAAACAAACTTTAATTAACAAAAAGTTTGACTGGAAGTTGACGTACAGCGCATAAAATAAAAACGATAGCCTCTGATGTGGGTAGTGTCTGCTAAAACAGCTTTGTCTATGGAATATACGCAGTACACATCAAACAGTCCTGAATACGATCTAAAACAACACAGTCCTAGCATACAAATTTACCAAAGGTAAATGGTGTCAAACAATAAATAAATAAATACGGTTTCCCTGTACTTGAGAGGGGGGGTCAAGAAATTTCGTACATACAGAATATTCTATTACATCAATGAAAACTCAAGGTAGTATAGTGCTGAACTTTTATAAACGATATGGCAATGACGACTAGGGCTGGGAAATATATCGATATATCAATATTTTTATCGATATATCGATATATCGAAATATCGATATATATCGATATTTTTTTAAAAACATATCGACTAGTCGATATATCGATAAAAATATCGATATATCGATATTTTTCCCAGCCCTAGTCGTCATTGCCCTATCGTTTATAAAAGTTCAGCACTATAAGTCTTGGGATTGTGTGACTCCCTTTCCTTTTTTTTCTAGAGAAACTAAGACTTGTCTCTTAGTTCAACGAACAGATCCAACTAAGCCACTCCCAGAAAAAGCGCGCGATATTCGAATAGAATTTTTTTATTGGTCGAATTTTGAAAATACGGTTTATAACACCCACAGGAGAATTGACATGTGTCAACCTTATTTGACAGAAATTTGTGGGAAGTGCCTTAGCTGCATCTGTTCACTAAACAGAGACTAGGGATCTCTACGGTATACTTACTTATATAATCCAGACTTTACAAGCTATGTATATGATCTCTTTTAATAACAAATTTGAAGTTAATAGGAAAGGTACCTCTAGAAGTGTTTTAGTAATTCAATGTATGTCCCCTCCATTCATAATTCAGGCTTTTTTGGGGATGTTTAGCGTATGATCTACTCTGGTATCGAATTTAAACTTTCTAGGGTACCCTTTTAGGAGCTGAATTTTGAAAAATTCTTTATTAGTGTCTGCCTATGTCGTCAAGAGAATTATAGAATGCTAATTTTTTTTGCTAATAATACTATTAAAATTTTCAATACCCTGTATATCCTTTTAGAAATGACACGTGGGGTGTGACAAACCCCAGCGCTCGAAAACTGCATAGCAAACATTCAAATATCGCTCCAATCGACTACAGGGTCTCAATAGCTTTTAAAAACACATTATTCTACATATTAAAGCACACGCCGCAGCTAAAAAATTGAGATTGTAGCAATAGTACTGTTTCAAAACCGAGTTGGGTTTGTCACACCCCACATGTCGGAACTCGTGAGTTTTTTTTCTTTATGTTTTGGGTGAAAATCCCAAACCACTCCCCAAAAAGAGAAGGTCTAATCAACACGAGAGGATTTCATAATGTCCTTGGGCTCAAAATTGAAAAATTAAGTCCGTGTGTGAAGTTTTTGACGCATTTTTATATATTTGTCTCTCTCACACACATGGTAAACTTGTATTAACTTTAACAACTAATAACTTTTTTGCTATTGAATTAAATTACATGCGGATTTTTTTATTGAAAAATATAGAATTGCCTTTTTAATTTTGTGTTTTTTTAAATTATTTGTATGTTTCAAACATTTTATATAAAATAAATAGTTAACTGCTTTGTTTCTTAGCGAAAAAAATACGTTATAATTTGCAAATTGTGTTATGAAGCCAAAGTAAAGTTTTTTTGGCAAAAATTTTTGTTTTACTGATTAATATAATCTGACGATAAAAAATACTTAGACTTTCTAAAAAAATTGACTATAGATAACGAAACGGTTATTTTAAGTTTTGGGTTTGTCACACCCCACGTGTCAGAACTCATAACACATATTCACCTGTCGGATGCCGGGTTAAAAATCCATTCTTGGTGGGTGCTTACAACCCTAAAACAACATACTCCTAAAATTTGTTGTTTCTAAGACCAGCACTTTCGGATTTCTTCAAGAGTAATATAAACATTTTCCACACTTTATTCGAGTACCTATATTGCTTAAAGCAGAGTTTCCCAAACTGTGCTCAGCGGAAAGGTAGCAAGTGCTCCGTGAAAATCCCGTGACCCTTAAAGTGTTCCATCAGGGGAATAGTTTGGGAAACCCTGCTTTAAAGGAATAAAGTCTCCAAATTCCATGTTTCTAAAACCAACGATTTTGAACGAGGCAGGACGTTGATGAGTCATCATGAGTCAGTCAGGATTCCTGACTTTGAAAACTATTTTGTTTGGCCCTAATTTCGTACTATAGTTTTTCTACTGTTCTAAAAGATAATATTTGGGGTCATGCGTGAGGGAGTCCTGTATTAATTCTTCTAGAATATAAAATATTATGTCATATTTCGTCGTGATCTGTTAAATTTCAGTCGTGCCCAAAATATTTATTTTTTATTTTTAACATTTCATATTAAATTTTATTTCTTCGGTAAAATTTTTATAGTGTTTTTGCTATAAATATTTGGCTCTTCTTCTACATTATAAAAAACAAGAAATGATTTACGTAAAAATATTTCTAGTTCTAATTGGACTCTCCAACACTCTATGTAAGTTATTTATTTATTTTTGTATTCATACAATATAAGAACAATATTTTTATAATAGGTAAACATGTAAAAGTACCGCTTGTGAGATTGACTGAGGAAAGAATTATTGGTGGACACGACACGACTATTGAAGAACATCCATATCAAGTGGCTATAGAAGGCCCGGATGGCTGTTTCGGGTGTGGTGGTATTTTAATTCGAGACAACGCTATTTTAACTGCTGCACATTGTTCTCAAGGGTAAGTTAATCAAAAATACACACCCGTTACCTGATAGGGAAAAAATTGTATGCAAATTTTTCACAACCTTCTTAAGATTGACGGTTGAGCAAGCTCAAATTTTAGGCCACCGTATCAAGTTCGTGCAGGAACTAATATTTTAGAAACGGGAGGGGTTGTCATTCCTGTAGCTGAATTATGCACACATCCTAAATACGAAGATTCCTTTACCTACGACGTATCGGTTTGGCGCTTAAGCACTGCTTTTAACTTAAGCAATACAATTAAACCGATCAAGTTGCAACCTATAAATAAAACAGTTTCTACAGGTACGTTAGGAACCATTACAGGTTGGGGTGGTACAGAAGAATATCGTGGATTACCGAGAATTCTACAAGAAGCTCAAGTGCCTAAGATTGATGATGAGGATTGTTATGTAAATAATGAACGTCAGACATGTTATGGATTCGAAGAAGGTGGAATATCTGTTTATTTTGTAAAGAATTAATTTTATTTTAGTAGAAAAGGTATATCTTTTTTATCGTAGGGTGATTCTGGTGGTCCCCTGGTTATTGACAATACATTAATTGGAATTACATCTTGGCTTTCTGGCACTGCTACTAAGCGAAATATTGTTTCAGGTTTTACCAAAATAGCTAATGAAGAAATTCAAAACCATATTAATTGGTGTTTAAAAAAATTTAATTAAATTTCCTGTTTTATTATGCAGTTATTTTTTTGTGAGTTATTGGAAAAATTATACAATAAACCGCTTTCTTTATGCATCTACAAAAGCGTTACTTCTCTGTTTCTTTTATATGAGCTATAGGTACTATCTTTGGTGTCCACAAAAACTGAGCCACTCCTTAATAAAGACTTATTTATCGAGATACTAAACTGAAACGTTCGTCAATGCCGAAGAAGTTCCGCGTTCAAAAATCTGCTGGAAAAGTTTTTGCCTTAGTTTTTTGGGATTTTCGTGGAGTACTCATAATAGATTATCTTGATAAGAGATGAACTAGAACTCGGCAATATTATTATACTTTATAAAGACGCAGAATGTTGGTTAAAAGTGTCTTGTTTTTGCAAGTCAATGGGCCAGCCTACAAACCGGGCATTGCAATGAAAACAGTTGGTGAGTTGGGGTTTGTACTGCTTAAACCCTCCCTTATTAAGAGAAGATTCTATAGAATAATAAATTATTTGAAGTTTAAAATTTTTGATGTTTCTAGTAGGCTAACTACATATCAATAATCCTTCTAATAACTCAATTTTTTCACGACCTTAGTCGTGGTCTATTAAACTTAATTCGTGTCCTGCAATAATCTTTTTTACGATGGCGAGCACCGAGCAGTGGGGATGCGCATTTAAATAAATTTGTATTTAACCCTACCAACGCAGTAGTAAACGTATTTTAGTTATTAAAGAGGCGTGGCCAAATCTGCGCTATGGCTCTCGCCATCATAAAAAATTATTGCAGTACATATGTTTACAGTGAGCCTTTCAATTAATGGTCACCCTGGCTATACGTATAGCACGAATTGCCGATGCAATTATCATAACATCCCCTACTTAAATTTAGGGGTAACTTTATTTTGCCAACAAGTAGTAAATCAACAACCTCCCTTCTGTCCTTTGTCGTTGTTGGCTAATAACCACCCTGGTGTATAGAAAATATAGCCAATATTGGGTGGCCAATAATTGTGAGGCAGACTGTACATACTATATTTTTTATTTACTTACATACGTTACGTATCTATTAAATTTTATTTGTTTAATAAAATTATTATAGCGTTATGGGTATAAATATTTGGTACTTCAACAATTTTCTATTATAAATAACAAGAAATGCGTTACATAAAAATACTTCTAGTTCTTACTGAAATCTCTTACACCCTTAGTAAGTTATTTATTTTTATTCGATTTGATAAAATTATTAACATTATTTAATTTCGACAATAGGTAACAATTTAAACATACCTCTTACGAAGTCATGGAGTAAAAAGAAAATAGTGGAGTCTACAATTATTGAAGAACATCCATATCATGTATCTATAGAAAGGGGCGCTAAACACATTTTCAGAGGGTGTAGTGGTATATTAATTAAAGAAAACGTTATTTTAACTGCTGCACATTGTTCTCAAGAGTAAGTCAATCAAAAATAAAATCCCGTTACCTTGTTAAAAAATAATTGGTTGCTCAACATTGAAAACATTGCTTAAAAAGTGTTTGGTTGCATTAATTGAAATTTTAGGACCATGGATTCTTATCAAGTTCGTGCAGGAACGAATGTTTTAGAAAAGGGAGGCGAAGTAGCTTCTGTAGTTAAAGTATGCACACACCCTAAATATGAAAATTGGCTTGATATAGATTACGACGTATCGGTGTGGCTTTTGAGCAATGCATTTAACTCAAGCACTAAAATTGGAACGATCAAGTTACAACCTATAAATGAAACCGTTTCTAATAATCGAGTTGGAATAGTTACAAGTTGGAACCGAATTTCAAGAGTTCTAGAAGAAGCTCAAATATCAAAAGTTGATGATAAAATATGTCAATGGTATTATCCATTTGCTAATGGTACTGAGCACGTGACTTGCTATGGATTTGTTCAGGATAGAAAATCTGTTTATCGTGTAAATAACTCGTATTATTTTCGTAAAAAAATTAAGGTTTTTAAGGGTCATCATAGTGTTCCACTGGTTGTTGACAACATATTAATTGGAATTTCAAGTTTTATGAATTACAGTGAGCCACATCAGCCTGCAGTTTTTATCAAAATTGCTAATGAAGAAACTCAAAACCATATTAATTCATGTTTAGAAAATTTTACTAAAATTATTAAGGAGTGATCCGACAACAGTCCAGTGTACAGTTCTAGTATACCTATTACCTACAATAAAGCTCGTGTATATTAATTTACTAACATTAGCTATTAGTTATTACTAATAACTTATTAGTTATTTACATTATATTATTATTAACAATATGCTAGATACCTACTAGATGTAGTTGTAATGATATTAGCTTTTGGGTGGGAATTTTGTTATAAATGGAAAATTGCAGTAGTCAGATACATTCACTTTAATACATTTGAAGGAAGATGCTCTAACAAACGTTTCTTATCGCATTTAGAACTAAAAGCTAATTTGATTACGACTCTAGTTACAGGTATCTATTTGTATACTAATCAAACACTTTTTTGGCTACAAGATGTATTCAATCCTACAAAGCGAGTTAAATGCTATCATAGCTCTCAATGGCTCAAACATAATAAATAATTATAATAAGTAAATGATTACAACATTTCTTTAACACAAGAAAATACAAAGGGTATCGCCATAGTCCATGAATGCCTATAGGCTAAAGACGATGGCACTGCTGTCGTGATACTACTAATGGTCGCAATAATGACACAAAATATCAAACATTTTACTTTTGTGACAGCATAAACGCTCGTGTGAGGTGTGTCTTAATAAGTCTGCTTGTTTGTCTTGCACTAACTTACTCCAACTTGTTCCAAGTTACTGTTCCTCTTGACGAGAAGTAAGAAGTCTGTTCTTTTGACATGCACTGGTTGCTCGCTCGGAACCGTGTTCGTTTCTACATTTGCAACTCCTCGTCAAGAGCAGGAGTAAGTTGTAGGAAGTTGGAGTAAGCTAGTGCAAGACAAACAGACAGAGCTAGAGCTCTCGCAATATCTCCGCGACTATGACCGCCTACTTCAAGCTAGCATTTAACCACGTTTTATGCCGGTCTCAAACGAAATATTGTGCTAAAAATGATACACGATAAAGATCATGCAAACTTAAAAGCAGTTTAATATTTTTAGATCGATCATGTGTCCGAAGTAGATATAAAACGTGGTTAAGCGGTTGCTTGAAGTAGGCGCCCATAGTCGCAGAGATATTGCGAGAGCTCTAATGTCAAAATACTCAAAATAGCAGTGTCGTGACTTCAGTGTAATTATTAGAACAGGTTTTAACAGAACTCAAGAATAGGTACGACTTTAGCACTTTTTAATGAATGATCGCACTTTTGTCGTTTATTCTAATCGTGATCTACCTATTAACTTTCACATACGTGCAAACTTTATTTTTATTTTTAAGGATGAATAACTATTAAATTTTCATTGTTTAATAAAAATTTTATATTTTTCTTGGTATAAATACACGGCACTTCAACAATCAACCATTAGAAAAAACAAGAAATGATTTTTTCAAAAATATTTCTAGTTCTTATTGGAATCTCAAGCACCCTAAGTAAGTTATTTATTTGTTCGTAATGTAATTAATTAAAATTCTAGGTAATACTGCAAATGTGCCTCTTATGGAATTACAGACCGAAGCAAAAGTTTTCGGTGGACAGGACACAACTATTGAAAAACATCCCTATCAAGTATCCATACAAAAAGATGGACAACCCACTGGTTTTAGTGGTATACTAATTAAAGAAAATGTTATTTTAACCACTATACCTTTTTCTAAAGAGTAAGTCGATTAAGAATAAAAAGTTAAAGAGTAATTTGGTTACTTAATAGACGAAGTAGGTTAAAGAAGTTGGAAGGCCCGAAAATTTTAACGATGATAATAATAGACAATTTAAATTTTAGAAATTCGTTATTTGAAGTTCGTGCAGGAACTAATAGTTTAGGAAAGGGAGGAGTGGTGGTTTCTGTAGCCAAAATCTGCAAAGACCCTCAATATAAAACTTCACATGCTATAGATTATGGCGTATTCGTTTGGCTTTTGAGCAACTCATTTAACTTAAGCAGTACAATTGGAACAATAAAGCTACAACCTATAAATGAAACTGTATCTACAGGAACGTTAGGAACAGTAACAGCATGGACGCAATTTTCCAGAATTCTTCAAGAAATTAAAATACCTAAAATTGATGATGAAGTATGTGAATGGTATTATCCATTTGGTCCCGGTCGGGTGACTTGTTATGGATTAGTTCAAAGTAGAAAATCTACTTATGTAAAGAATCCCTCTCTTATTTTAGTAGAAAAGTTAAAATTTTTATCATAGCGTGGTGGTGATCCATTGGTTATTGATAATAGATTGATTGGAATTGCACCTAACACTCCTAATAGTGAGCCACAGTGGCGCCAACCTTCATTTTTTATCAAAATAGCCAATGAAGAAATTCAAAACCGTATAAATTCTTGTCTAAAAGAATTCAACTAAATATTGTGAGTAAGAAGTACAGTTAGCCTCACAATTATTGGTAACCCTGGCTTTACGCTAGGGTGGTTATTAGCCAACAACGACAAAAGGAGAGATGGGGAGGTTGTTGATTTACTACTTGTAGGCAAAATAAAGTTACCCCTCAATTTAAGTATGGATATTATGATGGTTATGGTTACGTCCACAATTCGTGCTAAACGTATAGCCAGGGTGGCTATTAATTGTGAGGCTAACTGTACCTATGCCCATTCTCAACGTATTAACAAACATTCTTTCTCTCCAGCACTTTGTCTTTGTCCGATTATTGGAGTATCTAAGAACACTGCGAAAAAAAGCTGTAAATGATAGATTACAACAAAATAAGCTATTATTCTGAATTTACGTTTATGACGTGGAGAAATCTTTGCTGGAAAATCACCCGACTCGGTTTTTACATGACCAAGGAAAACTATTATTTATTTAAGGAAAAAAAGATCCTATAACCAAAGCTTCTAATGTACCTTTCTTTAAAATATTCTAAATTGTTTGTTCCTGCATTTTTTTTAAACCTCGAACTTCACAAATTCAATAAAAACCCAATTAACTTCTTATTGCCTTTTTTATTTAGGTAAAAAAATTTAATTTTAAATAAGCGAATAGTGTAAATAATAATTTTAACTTTATTAAGTTCATTTAGGAAAGTAAATGGCGTCTCTTTACAACAGCTGGTATTATTTACCCAACTCTCTTCTTGAATATGTGCTATTTATATGAATACAAAATGAAAGTTTTTGGAACAGACGCTTTTGTTTATTCCCTAAAGTGTTGAAGATGAAATTTCTTTGGACCTACAAGTACATTCGGTTGCGTGTTATTAGGCCATTTACAGAATTTTAAAGGTTGGCCTTAATATTTTTTATCTACCTCCTCGGTTTTTTTTTCATAAATACTTATTACAATCGAAGTATGCATTTGTCGTTTATACATAAATTGCTTAATACAACTTGGTTTTGGAAATTGTCTTATCGAATTGCTGGTTTTGTTCAATTTTATTTATAAAACGTTTAAAGACCTTATCCATCCTTTAAAAGTCTACAAGAACTTTTAAAACTTTTCCCAACCTATTAAACTGATTTATTTCTGTTCTTTTACTTGCATTTGCATGTTATACATTCACAACTTTTATAACATTGACCCCTTACATTCGGAATTGTACAGCCCTGGATAGTATTATTTATAACGCAATTTCTACAATTCTTCATTAAATATAAATTAGAAAGAGAAGACAGTAACTTTTAGCACTTGAGCTATTTATTGTACTTCTTCAAAACAGGCTGGCCACACTCATCAGTTCTCAAACCATCCATTTTGTTAGATAAGCTCTAAATTTCTGGAATTTTGAGCCAGTATCTATCGCCACCTGCATAATCGCATAAAAAGCATTTATGTAAGCGTTTGTGGATAATCGTAAAGATATTAGTACGAAGCGTACGGAGTAAGATGAACGTTCCAACCTTGTAGTTAAATCGAAAGTCGAGTTCTGATTGGTGCTAAGAACTTGTTGGTGGAGAATTAATAAATATTCTAAATGCATTGATTTCAGAAGAGTCCGAAACCGTCCGTGCGCACCCACTGAGCATAATGTGTTCAGTGAAATCCTCTTGTGCTGCGGGTAGCTGATGGTCTGGGGTCCCTGCACTAGCCGCTGGAATAAGCTGCAGTTGTAGGGTTTAAACTGATCGCGTCTACCCCAGTGCATCATCACAAGTCACCGTCCCCGGTCTTTGGCTTTTTGGCCGACCTTTTTGCAGGACTCGATTACAGTATTGGCTTTTTGGCTGACTGTCGATCATTTGTAAGTGGAGTGGCTTATTAGCTATCCACTTCTCCACGGCCTTTGGACTTTGCGACCGACCATGTGGGACTACTCAACGGTCTTTGGGCTTTTTGACCGACCGTGTGGGGTTTCATTACAGTCTGGCTTGTTGACCGACTGTCGATCTGGAGGAACACTGGTCAAGCTTTAGGGCTAACCACGCGTCCCCATTTGCGTTCCAAGACCGAGTTCGTTAGGAATCGCCCATCCGTTGCGGTGTCCCTAAAACGACCGTCATCCAACAAGACGTTTTTTTTATTTTATTTTATACACATAATTATTATAAGCTTTGTTTTAATAACATAAATTGTTAATTTTTTATTTTAATAAATATTTTTTATTTGGATAGAAAGTGTTTGTTGTTGCTTGTTTATAGCTTCGAACCCCTCCCGTCTTCGACTTAAACAAAATCGACGGCATAATGAGCAATGAGCAATGAGCAGCACTCGATAGTGATGCTTATTTTGGTCATGTCGCACCTGACGTCTTCAAACGAAGACGCTGTTGTAAACCTTCAGAGGCAAAGCATGTATTCCTCTGCCTTACTTTAGAAATTTTAAAAAAGTTCATGACAACTAAGGAACATTTTGGGGTCCAAAATAAATTAATAGCTTTGATCTGAATGATCACGTTTAAAGTTCTTGTGTATTTCTGGGTATAAATTTTTTTTGTTGGTATTAAATCAATTTATCATTATTGTAAGGCTTTAAATTAAAACCCGCGTCAATTTTGTCGAACATAAAATTTATGTACAGCCTATAACCATTATTTCAAGACTTTTCTTAAAAATAAGTCCATCAGTTATCATTAAAAGTATTAAAATTAATTGAAAAGGTTTTGTTTTCTTAATAAAAGTGCGTGGTTTGTAACAATAAATAAAGCACGCACGAAAATTTAAAAAAATTAAGGTAAATTCCTTTCTATTTTATTGGTCGATTTTCATAATAATCGTTTAAAGCTCGACTTAAGAAGACATAAAACCCCAAAAAATGGGATCCAATAACATGGATTGGTTTTTAAGGTCCTCTCTAAATGATTCATTTTGTAATACTTGGAGTTATAAAAGTTAAAATACACATACAAAGAGAACTTGTGGAAATTTTATTTCTTTTTTCTCTTAACCAACTTTGCTTTTATCTTAATTTGTCAATCACATTTATAAAGCTTTAAAGAGCTTTCGGTGCGTTAATTTAAGGAAATATGACATTTGAAATTTAACGCTTTAAAAGACGAGAGAATTTAAATGAATATTTTACTCACCGTTCTATTTCCAAGATTTTTAACCCTACAATGTAAATTGACAGCTCTTCCCACTAGTCCTGTTATGTTAGAATTTACTGTTGTGTCGAAATAAGGACCTGTGCCTGGAGTAGGTAATTCTTGAAGGAAATCTCGAAAGTTTTTGAAACCGCCACTGTTATTAGCACCTGTAACAAAGTTTTAACTTAAAACTTTACTACACACTTATAAAACTTTTTAAGTATCAACATAAGACAGAATATTATGTACATTTCTTTACTTTTAAAATAATACATAAATTAATTAAATGTCATTATAAAATCTTATTACTACGTATTAAAAGTTTTTACAAAGAGAATTTTATTAGGGAAAATTTAATTTTTAATTAAAGTGATTTTAGTTTTGAATTTTTAGCTTTAAATATTTTTACTAATGAGTAAGTACTTTAATATTTAAAAATAATAAAAAGAAATTTTAACAATAGAAAAAAAGTAAATAATGAACGAATTGGACTGATTACAATATAAAGACTAATCTACGCTTCAGATTTATTGATGAAATTTATAAAAAATGAGAGGCTCTACACGAGAAAATTACAGTTAATAGAAGAGCTAACTATTAGGCTTATGTGGTCTTTTTATTTATCGACCTTTTAACATCTATTGTAATTTTCCTATTTACTTAATTATCTCTTTCGTCTTCTTCCAATCGCAGCTTCTTATTGACCGCGTTCAGAAGAGAACAGTTCATGAATCAGAAGGTCATAGTGTAAATGGCATACTTCTCGGATCGTTTCCCCTATCCTCGCCATAAAATAGAAAGAGACTTGGGATGAGCGATTGGTCAGCCATTGGGACTGATCACTCAACTGTTCTTTCATCTGAATAGTTTAACAGTTGAAGGTGGTACTGTTACTAATTGTTCTAGATATTTGCCGATTCTACTAGCTCACAGCTCTTAAAAAATTTCACATACTAGCAAATAATTGCTGCCTCAAGTTTAGAATATTTACCTATCCGAAGTTTCCTATTATTATCATAGATTGCTTCATTTTTTAATCTCGGTGAGCTAGAAGGTAAAAGAAGTTTTGCTTCTATTAAGAGGACTTGAAAATCGATCAAGAAATCTTTATCCCCGTAACAAAGTAGAATTTATGAATTAATAAAAAATTAATGACCAGTCAATAGCTTGAAGAGCTTCCTGGAGTACATAACGAATATCAAAGATAAGGTTAGTAGTTACTGAATAATAAAGAAAGACTAGTATTATCAGAAAATAGTCTGAAAATGTTATTCCAAATCTTACAGGATCTGTAGAGTGATATAAAAACGTTGCAATATTTTTGAGGATAAAAATAAGGTCCTGAAACGCTCAAGGCAGTAGTTAGAGAATTTTGAGTGCCTGATCTGATAAATAACCACCGGTGCTCGCCCGTCGTTAATTTTAACATGATCATTAATCAGGCTGTCATTATTTTTAGTAATTGTATAGAAAAAGAACACGAAGTTGGCTTACAGCATATTGAACACGCTCATCATTTTAGAATACATGGGTTAAAATCTTCGGCATCCGTGATTCGTAAGACATGTAAAACTGTTGGTCCCGGTTACTAACTATCATCTATAAATAGATCGGGATTGAGTGTTCCCGTGTTATCTGTATCTGTACCTACACAGACACACCCTTCAGAGATTAAAACTCATAGCTTTCATGTTTTAATGCTTGAAATAGTTTAACGGGACGCATCACACAAGATGACAACAGTTGATAAGTAAATTACAAATGCACAGGTTTTTATTACAGGCCAAAAGAGAGCAGGTAAGCCCGAAATATCACTTTGCTTTCATTCGTGCTGTCTTTTGCTACGGTAAACATGTGCAGATAGGTACATTTGTAGGCCAAAACTCCTCAGGCTGCTTGAACGATCTACAGATGCATCAGTTTGCTTGTTTGCGTAGGTTTGCGTAGGTCTGCCGTAATAAAATCCTTAGCTTTTGTAGCGGGCTTAACACTTTGCCTCCACGCGTGCTGACTTTTAATGCCTAAAAGATCTACAGACTGCACAGTGCACTGCGCAGATCTGCCGTAGAAAATGACCGACTTTACAGTTGTTCTTGGCCAACCAGCATTGATTATTTCTTCGAAGTCAATCAATGTTCCATTTTAAAGTTAACGGTCGAAATTATTTAAGAAATCAAGAGCCTTATTGTACCGGGTCTGGAAAGCTGGGTCTTATGCTTCCAGCTCCAAAGTCCGAAATATTTTCTCATAGAAAAATCGAAGGAAGAAGAGGTTCGTGCCGAATCAGAACTTATGGAATTATGAATAACGAACATCAAGAACTGATATTGTCACGAGTTTAATCGTGACGTCCTGAGCGATGCCTCGGGCTGTATCAGGATGTTTGGAGGGAGTTGGAATTAAATGGTGTTTCAAACGTAAAGACGTAGTTACAATTGCAAACTGAGGTGGGAAGAATCAATGTTATTTATTTCCAAACAGGTTTCCCCTAATTACATAAAAAGTTCGAAATATCATCTCATGGAGAAATCGGAAGGAAAAAGAGCTTTGAGCCGGAAACCGAACTTATGGAATTATGGATAAAGAACATCAAGAACAATGAATGTGTTATGTATAATGAATTAACTGTGCAGAACATACTATAAGAAAAAGACAAGAAAAAGCAAGAAGTAGAAAGCAAGAAAACCTAAAGCAGCAGTAGAAACCTTCGGTGGAAGTTCAGATAAAACTATTACAAAATTTAAATTTGAAATCAATGAAATATTCTCCCAAAAAGGTTTTTTTTGTGTTTACAACGCTTTTCGAGTAGAGTAAGTTTTCAAAAGTATTTTTTTACTTAAAATAATATTTAACATTTTATAATTTTAAAGTTGGGAGGGTCGATAAAATATGGCCCGCGGGATACATGACTTTTGCGCATTACTCTCTTGTGATCCACAAATAATAAAATATAACTAAAAAATTTTTTACGACGAAAACTATTTAAGCTTGTTTAAAAGCAATTTTAAAATAATTTCAAACCACATTTAAGTAAACAAAAAAAAAAGAAAATATTTATTTTTCGCTAAACCCCAATTTTCATTTTTTCCCTCACATTTTTATTTTTAATGTCTTCTATTTTTAACTGTAATGTAAAATTTTATTGCGTTTCTCTATATTTTATTGTCATTAAGTACACTGCGGACATAAAATGTAGTAATGTAATGTTTTAAAATTTATGAAGAAGCTTTGTGGTTACTTAGTTAACGTTAAGTAGTCCCTAGATGGATATAACGATGAAAGCATTCTCTCAACTATAAATCTATGATAAGCAGAGCGATAACCTATTTTAGTTCTTTTATAAAATGAAACTAAAATTATTTTGTATAACAAGAATAAAGTCGACTTACTCTGGCATGAAAGCATGTTAAATATCCGCTGTTGAGATTGTATTTATAAAAGGAAACCGTAAAACATGTTCATATAATGGTTAAAAGAAGAGCAACTATTTGTGCAACAAGTACTTAAATAAAAGTATCAGGCCATCCGGACATTTAATTTTTGATTAATATCCAAATGTTGGAACGCATGGAGACTCTCCAGCTCCAAAGAGCCTGTGATTACATTAGCATCTGTATAGTATGTACATGATGCAATGAAGGGGTCATATTATGTGCTAGTGGCTAGTCACTCTCAACATATTTGATGACAGATGGAATGACAGGTTTAATTACATATAGATTGAGATATTTCAGATGACATAAATTTAATGATACTTGGGAATGCAGATAAGATGACAGACGCAATGACAGATGAAATGAAATAAAATCACAGATTGGAAGACTGTGGGATGACAGATGAAATGACTTATTAGAAGACAGATAAAATGTCATATTGGATGACTATCAGACAAGATGAAATTAATGACATGTAGTATCAGACAAGATTAAATTTGAAATGACAGATGAAATTAATGACATATGACATGAAAGCATAGATGATGTATGGCATTACAAATATGAGATAATGGATTGGATCATAAGTAGAATAACAGATGGGATTAGAGATGGAAAACAGATGAAAAATTTCATATGGGATGACAAAACATATTACAGATAACCACTACTCGACTGACTTTGAAATAACAAATAAAATTACATAAATGGCATGGCAAATTTTGTGACATATTAGATGACATATTGGATGACAGATGGAATGACTTGACAGTTAAAATGGCATACGGCATGACAGAATAGATTGCATGTGGCAAGACTGAATTGAAAGGTTGATTGGATGAAAGATTAAATCACAGATTGGATGATAGATGGGATAACATATGGAATAACAAATAAAAAGAACAATTAAATAGCATATTGGATGGCAGGTGGTATGGTAGATAAGATGATAGATGAACATGATATGACAGATGGCACGACAATTAAGGGATGATGGATTGGATCATATATTGAATGACAGATAGAAAAAAATTTAAAATTACATATGGGATGACAAATGATGTGACAGATAACCCCCATTCGAATTACTATGAAATGACAGATGATATTACATAAATGGCATGGTAGATTATATGACATGTTGGATGACAGATATAAAGACTTAACAGTTTTAATTACATAAGGTGCGACAGAATAGATTACATATGACAAGACAGAGATTGGAAGATGGATAGAACGACAAATGAATCACAGGTTGGATGACAGATGAAAAGAACAATTAAATAGCATATTGGATGGCAGGTGGTATGGTAGATAAGATGATAGATGAACATGATATGACAGATGGCACGACAATTAAGGGATGATGGATTGGATCATATATCGAATGACAGATAGGGTGTCAGATAGAAAAAAATTTAAAATTACATATGGGATGACAAATGATGTGACAGATAACCCCCATTCGAATTACTATGAAATGACAGATGATATTACATAAATGGCATGGTAGATTATATGACATGTTGGATGACAGATATAAAGACTTAACAGTATTAATTACATAAGGTGCGACAGAATAGATTACATATGACAAGACAGAGATTGGAAGATGGATAGAACGACAAATGAATTACAGGTTGGATGACAGATGAAAAGAACAATTAAATAGCATATTGGATTGCAGCGGTATGGTTGATAAGATGGGAGATGATCATGACATTACAGATGACATTACAAATAAGGGATGATGGATTGGATGATAAATTAAAAGTTAGATTTGATGTCAGATGGCATAACAGATGAAAAATTACATATGGGATGACAAATGATAATACAGATAACCCACATTCCACTGACTATGAAATGACAGAAGAAATTACAGATTATATGATATATTGGATGCAGATGGAATGACTTGACAGTTGAAATGACATTAGGCGTTACATATAGATTACATATGGCAAGAGAGAGATGAGAAGTTGGATTGGATTACAAATGGAATCCCAGTTGGGATGACAGATGAAAAATTACATATAAGATGACAGATGCGATGACAAATGATGTGAAAGATGCGATGACATTTGACCCCTCAACGTCTATGAAATAACATAATAAGTCATGTTAGATGAAATGAATTATTAGAGACAGATGGAACGTCTGACAGCTGAAATGACGTATATATGATGGCAGAATAAATGACATGGAATGCCAGATGTAATGACTTCACATCTTAAATTACCTAAGACATGACAGAATTGATGACTTTTGGTAAGACAAAGATAGGAAGTGCATTGAAGGACAGATAGATGACTGATAGAATGTCAGATGATATGACAGATGGAATGACTGTTGGGATGTAATGTTACAGATGATGGAATAACAGATGACCCCCACTGACTATGAATTAACTTATATGGCATGACAGAATAAATGCCATCGAATGCCAAATGGAATGATTTGACATATTAAATTACATAAGGCATAACAGAATTGATGATATTTATGGTAAGACAGAGATAGGAAGTGGATTGAACGACAGATAGAATGGCTGATGGAATGGCATATGAAATGACAGACGGAATGATTGTTGGGATGTGTAGTCACAGATGATGGGATGACAGATGACCCCCTCTGACTATGAAATAGCATAATATGGCATGACACCACGACAGGTTAAATGACATATGTAATGAAATTGCTACACTAATTGCAAAGGGATGGGTAAATCGAATAATGTTGTTACCTGGGAAAGTGTAACTTTACCAAATGAAAATCCACGTGGATGTATATAGTGGATAAGCAAAAAAAAATTTTTAAAACCATCGATCACGCTATATTTTCAAAAAAAATTACAAACGCAATAAACAAGCTACCTAATACACGTGTAAATTTTAATTAATTCTTTCGTAACAAAACCTTAGGTTAACACAGTTTACGTGATGATGTAGGAAAAATGATTTGTTGAATGTTGTGCACCGTCTGTTGTGGAAAAATGTTTTAGTCGTGAGAAACGAGTTAAATGGGATCATTTTGTTATACGTAATACATTTTGTTATTTTTTTTACACACAAGAAATATTTTGAAACTTATGATTTATGACTCAAATAAGAAGCATTTTTAGAAATTAAAGTAAAATAAGTTTATTGCGAAATATTACATTTTATATCAAAACAGCTTTATAATCTATGTCATCTACGAGGCCGAGGTAAATGATTAATGAAAGCTGTAGAATATACTTTACCGTTGGTACATTGTACTGTATGAGGATGAATAGAAAGGAAGTCTGTAGCGACATTCGTTATCTACAAATAACTTGTAATGGCATAGCATTTCTTGTAGCTTTTAAGGGCACGTTTAATATCCCCAAAGAACTAAGTCGGTGGCGGGTCATGTACTTCAAGTTACATCACGTTTCAGTCCCATTGTGTAGGATACTTCACATCCATCGTTATTTACGTTTTTATTTGTCCTCAAATAAAAAAATAAGAGGAGAAGATAATTTATAATTCTGGACTCATCTTTTTTAAACTAATGTAATTCGCTCAATTGAAAAAAAAATTATTTTTCGTAGCACAACTGCTAGGGATGCTTTTAATGTAAAATTATGTAAACGGCACGCTTTAATTTTTACGAGTGTGTATGAATTTAATTAAAAGGAACAAACGGTGCATGTTATAGTTTAGTGTTTTAAAGCAATATATATGAGATTCATAATAAGGTTCTGGGAGCGTATAGCATTTTCTTTTTACAAGAAGAAAAATCCAATTGTTTACTTGATTGCAATTCGAGTTTTCTTTTCCTTTTATTTATATAAAACAATACACAGAATAATTGAACTATCTTTCATCTCTTTTTTTCTTTATTACTTCCTGACAAACGAAGTTGGATAACCATTGCGACCATGTTGTAAATTTGACCAAAAAATGTTAAGTTAGGATTTTTCCAGCAAATAAAATTAATTATCAAGTATAGAAGTTTGTCCGCCTGCCAGTATATCTGTTTGTATCTTTGCTCGTTCCTGTAAGCCTACGACCAGCCTGACTTCTTGAATGTTGTCTGCGTGTCTGTTTACTTCCTTCTTTGTTTGTTTGTGCTTATCACTCTACTGAGTGTGGAAGATATTTGCATTGTGATGCAGTCCGTAACCAAGGTTAGCTACTAATCAATTTTGGGCCTCAGTGTATGTCTGTTGTCCGTCTTATACAGTGTAACGATGCAGAATTTTATCCGAATCCTGGACCAAAATACTGGTACATTATTATAGCACCCTGGAATTTTTGTATCGTTTGAAGCAGCCCTTTGCCATTTTTTCTCTAGTTTTTCCCTAGCGCTGCCCTGAGATCAAAATGGAGATAATTTTTCGTTCCCGTGGTCAGCTTTTGACCGACTTGCTTTTGTACCGACTTGCTCCATATTATTGTGCGGTGCCAATGAGCTAAGTGTTACCATCGCTCGCCGTTTAATTAAAAAGTTGTTAATTTAGGTAGTAAAATTTACAACGTATTAAGGCCCGTTTGCACCGGTTCCCCTTAACTACTAACTACAACATAAATTTATTCTCCAGTAGGCTTGTTAATGGGCGTATCCTAAGCAACGACTAGTTTAACTACAACTTAAATTTAACTGGAACTGGTGCAAATGGCCCTTAGTGATAATTTTTCTTGACTACAATTTAAGTTACAGCGTTCCTATTGGTTGTCGAGTGGATCCGAGTTGGTCGTCGGATCTTCAATAAAAGCCCTTTCTCCATTTTAATAAAAGACTCATCGTTTCACCATCGTGGTGAGCGAGAGCGCGCATTTTATTAAATTTTCCTCTGCGTCATTTCCCTTGTTTAATTATTGTCGCTGATTAATTAATTAACTTATTTTAATTAATTAATTTTAATTTCAAACTTTTGCCATTTTAATCCATTTTAATTTTCCGTGTTGCCTTCAGCAAATCCGTGAGTTTCCCTCGTTCCATCAGGACCTTGTGATCTCTCTTCGTGAGAGGACTCGAGATCTGATGCACGAAGCCCCCTGTGTCCTCTCTTCATGAGAGGACTCGGTATCTGGTGATTATCATTTTCTTTTACTTCAACCATCAGAACCCTGTGACCTCTCTTCGCGAGAGGACTCGAAATCTGGTAAACGAAGTTAGTGTTTCTCCATCAGGACCCTGTGATCTCTCTTCTTGAGGGAATTCGAAATCTAGTGAGCGAATAGAAGAGCCGTATGAGTACGATTGAATAAACGTTTTATTTTTGTTATTTACATCACATCTGTGTTTTATTAGCTACGAACCCCGCTGTCTCCACCAAGCTAGTCAGAGCGGTAGGATCGGTGTTACAACAGGGGGTGTCTATAAACTGACAGTTAGCAATGTAACCCGAATGGCATCCTCTCAAAGTGGTATAGTTCGTTTTAAGACACACTGTATTAGAATTCTAGTATTATCCGTTCACTGTTTATTTGCGCTATGGTTGGCCATGTTAGGGTGACAGATTCCACCCGGTATAAATTAGAAAAAAATCAGTTAGGTATAGTCGAGTAGCGGCTTTTATTCAATTGTGTTAATAGTTGGTCTGTCAATGGTATGTAATTTTTTTGGTACTGTCAAGAGCTGTCAGTCAACTTAATAGAGACTTTCTATTTTGGCAAACTAAAAAACAAAAGTTCATGGCCAACCATAGTGCAAATAAACAGTGATAAATAAATAGTGCTTTCATATGCGATATCTATTTTCATATGCGAGGTATCATGTACTGGGGGAAGCACCGATAGCAATAATTAATACCGCTGTAGTTAGTAGCTGTCTGTTTCGTCTGATGTGGCCATTGATTAAAAAAAGGATCTAAATCAAAGTTGATTGATTTCAGAATTTTTTTTTATTTAATTCGTTAAAATGTTTCATTTTAGTTAAGTGCACTTGATTTAATCAATTATATTAAAATGGATCACAGAAGGAAAAAGAGGCATCTGCCGATTGACGACTATCACTAAAGAAATTTCAAAGACAAATACAAATTGTTCAGTCAAGCTTAATTTTCCAACCTATACACTTGGTGGCTTATAGCAAATTTATAATAAAAAAAATCGCCATAAAACTTAAAAGTGCTTTTAGATTAGTAACACGAAAATAATTTTAAATTTCTAAAAAACTCATTTTTATATTATTTTTTTAATGCGTTTACGAAAATAAATATTTAAGAAAAGGAAGACGTTAAAATTAATTTTAATTTAACTGTTTGAAGCCTTAATTAAAAAATAAGTGAGTTATTAAGAAGTTTTTGAAATTAAATATACCTACAACCCAAAATCTTGAGCTAAAACCTTTTTTTGTGTTTTAATAATATAGAAATCTTGCAGGGGAAATATCAGAAACAAAATATTAAATTAATTTAATTTTCATTTTGAGCTAATTATTACTATCACCGTTTTTTTTCTGGGCACTCTGAGCCAATCAAAATACTAGTATTGGTTTACCAACAGTTTAACGAAGTTTTCTCTCTAACTGCCTTTTATTGCTTCATAATTGTGTTTTATATGCTAATCTTCTATCCACGTGCAATCGTGCATGCTAAAATATTTAAAACTAGCTCATCGTGCAAATTGACAGTTTTGTTGGGTGATACAGGTAGACACGTTTTTCTTTTCAAATTAGCTGTCACATTTGTCGGTTAACTTTGTTTACCTGTACTTTCTATCTGTTTAATCATGAATCAAGTTTGTGTACACGTACATGAAACTGAAGCTTGCCGGAAACTTTATACTTGCTACAATACCCAAAAGATGCTCTTGTAAAACTCTAGATTTAGCGTAAAATAACTTTGCACGTATCTTCAAATGTTGTGTTTACTAAGCAACTTTTGTGTATTACCTGTTTCATTGTAGTACCGTGCCACTAAAATAAAATTTGAATAAGTTAAAATATGAATAGGTAATACAAGGCTAAAACTAATATTATATTGATGAGTTGTTTGAATTACCACTTCTCGAAGTGCCATCGAAACAAAGCAAGAACTGAAGATGCATGGAAATTTTTAGAATTAATGGTGCAAACGAGAAAGCAAAAAAGACTGTCATACAAAAAAGAGATTGGTGCAGTGCAGATTCATTTTATTCAGTTTTTATATTATTCAAATAAATCTTATAACTTATAAGGGTAGTTATTTAACCTCATCAGATATAGGTACCTAATATATGAATCCTAATAAAATTGCGAGGATTAGTTTGATAAATATTCAAATTTATTTAGAAAACAGAAATGTTAAAATCCGGTCGTTAGAGTTACGGTTAATGCAACAAAATATGCACTGAACTTCGTGATAATAGAATTAAACCAGGGTAGATAAAAATAAAATATGTAATGCAAGTTTTAGCTTGTAAATTGACAAACAACACGCCAGAAACCAGAAGATTAAAAACGATTAAAATCTCTAGCTTCAGATGCAATAAATTAGTTGAGTGTTCAAGTTTTAAAATTTTCATTTCGTTTAATAAGAAAAATTCCATATTTTTATACTTAGTTATTGGTTCCATTGGCTGCAAACAATTTACCAATTGTCTAAACTAGCACAGAAAGTGTCCTTCTTCGTCATTGTAAGCCTGTTCAACGTTCAAAATTTTAATACCTTACCCCTTTATAGTTGCTATCGCTTTTCTTTAACCCCAAGTGAATTAAAAAACCACAAAACAACTAAAGCCTTATAATTTTTTTGAGAGATGCATATTTAAAATTTGATCTCCAAGAGAATTAGCAGGTAAGCAACGAGAGACCTGTTTTTCATCCAAAGTAAAAAACACGTTGAGTATGTTGAGTTAAGAATTCTGGATTCATCTGGGTGTTATTTGTGACAAAACACGATACCATTAAAGACGTTGGAAAGCTGTATATTTCTGAATAATATTTCTAAATGTATCTACCCCACACTGGTTTGGAAACGGGTCAATAGTTTAAAACCACTCAGATCCCCCAAGTGAAATTAGATTAGCAACCCTTTCTAAGACCCCGAACCTCCACGCCTTCTCTATTTTATCCTCTATAAGAGGGGTGCCATATTTAGACACTAGTGAGCAGATATAAACAAAAATATTCTCTCTACAACCACCAGACATAAAAAATATGTAATAAAAACGCAGTTAGCACAGAAGATGTTCGAAATGTCCTCATTCAAGTCTACATCTCTTCAGAAAGAAACTCCACGCCCATACCCTTTCAGAAAATCCAATATTTTTTGAATTATTTGACAACTTTGCTTACCTTGCTGTTTTGAGTAAGCAATATTATTTACACGTTTTTGTTTGGCCAGTGGTCACGTGCAACATGCCGTGGAGTTGCAATCCACGAAAACCACTCTTTTCTTCCTTAGTGGTTTACCTTCCTTTGGGTCGTACTACATTTGCCAAAAGAGCTTTTGTGACTTTGCCGATACTTGTTCTTCTTTCATTGCCAATTTGCACAATTTTTAAAGTTTTTCGGCATTTTAGTGTTAAAGCAAGTCTTAGGTTGACCGCTCTACATCTTGTCACTAGACGTTCCGGGTTGTCGTTTTGATCTCCATAGCTTTTACACTCTGAAGTATTTCTTATTTTCATTTTGTGGAGGCGGTCTCCAAACGT
Source organism: Malthinus seriepunctatus (assembly GCA_963924605.1). Classification (NCBI taxonomy): domain Eukaryota; kingdom Metazoa; phylum Arthropoda; class Insecta; order Coleoptera; family Cantharidae; genus Malthinus; species Malthinus seriepunctatus. The sequence continues at coordinate 14,437,862 of OZ004601.1, read as the reverse complement.
CCAATGCCCGGTTGTTATATGAGTTATGTGGTAGTCGTTGGTTATCTGTCTTACATAAAACTTAATAAATAACCCCAAAAGACAAAAGCTAAAAAGACTTAAGTCGGGATATCTAGTAGGCCATGGAATGGGATTGGCTCGTCCAACAGCAACAAGAATTTTCTTTCAAACAATAAAAATTATAATAAGTACTAATCTTATTGTAAAGGAAATGACATGGTGTGTAAGTTAACACGGAAATCAATAAAAAAAAGTTATTATACGTGCGTGCATATAAAGACATGTTAAATTACCTCCCCTATAATTAAGATTACATGCAAAACTTGAGCAAAATTATTTAAGAAAACTGAAATAAATATACTACAAGAGCAAGTTCCATGTAGAAATTTTCGTACTGAAAACCTCTTCTTCTCCCTTCTACTTGCATCTGCCCTATTAGGTCTCCCTAACGTTAGATAAATAGCAGTTCTGTCGTCTGAGATTATAAAAAGCTTTTTGACCCGTAAAATCCCAACCGTTTAGGAGACCCCCAAAAGTCCTCAATTGATCTCTTGATCAATTGAAAACTCTTGAGCCTCTGTTATTTCTCTTCTTTGAAAATGCGATAAACGCAAGACCTTTATCTACATTTTATGGGCTTGTGAACTTTAGAAGCTCTTAGTAGCAGCTCACTTCTTCCAGCTCTTTGAGTTGGCAACTCTCATCCCCAATCACCTCTCCTCTACACGTTAAGGTATAGCGACTAGCTGATTCAATTTTAGATTAAATATTGTCACTGAAGAAAGTCGTCTCATTCTGTTTTAAATAATTGGCTAGGTACTTCAATACTGGTTTCAATACTTTCCTGCCCGAATTGAGGTTTTCAGTATATAAACTTCACAGCTACTTAAGCTTGCAAACCCGCTAATGCTTTTCGTTCTTTATTTATTTTATTTGTTCATTTCAGATCAGTATTGGATTCAATTATTAGGGTGTTCTTAAAACCACTTCCATCACTACTGATTAAAAGAGTTGGATATTCGGTCATCTATCCAAGTGTTACTTCGCTGAATGGCTCAAACGCGCTATGCATCAATGGCAATAAGTATCTGAATTTATTTTATTCCTTCACACTTCTCAACAGTTTGAATACCTATAAAAGGAAATAAATCCCTCGTTGGTAAGTAATGACAAAAGTATTATTAAATGTATTAGTTACACGAAAACTTTTCTATTGCATTTAGGAGTTTTTTTTATTTTTTCGATCGTGTTCCCTAGTTATTTCAAGGAAAACTTAACAATTTTCTACCTTGCATTTTGTAGATACATTCTCAGACACTTTATTTGCGCTTTTATTGTTCCGCATTTCAAACTAAAGATGTACTTTTTATAAGTTCCTTTACCATTTAATCCGTTTTCTTACAAATTGCACAATGCAACTGCCGTGCACTCGTAACGAGATTTTTAGAATAAAGCTCCTTTTACACTGTATTAAGACTAAGAATCGATAAAATTCAGTTAATGGTGACTTTTTGCGCATCTTTTAAAATTTAATTTAATTTTATTCTATTATGGAAGGGATAGAATAAAACTTGAGGGTTTTGTCTTTTTGTGTGCAAAGAGAGAAATGATTTACATTATTTCGTTTCTTTTGTAAATTGTAAGAAGAGCGTAAGAGTTTTGTTATTAAGAGTAAAATGTTTCAACTGTTCAATTATTATAATCATTTTGTTGAAAAGTTTGAATTCTTGTAACATTAAATTTTAGTTTTTATTATGGAATAAAGTTTTAATCTTTTATTAAGTAGCAACTTCAACATTTTTCTAAATAGAGCAACTTTAATTGTAGAGTCGTGTCGCTGTGTATCTTTTGAAATATTTATTTATAATAATATATCATTAATATTTTCCGTTAGCTTGTTCTAGAGTTCAATACCGATCATCAAAATAGCAATAAAGTCATCTCTAACTCTGCACCTTGCAAGACGTGAGTAGTTATAGCTACTAATGGACGTTAGATGTTGTCAGATTACATCAGCTCCCTCAAATTCCTGAAATAATATGACAATATTAGGCAAAAATTCAGATATTTACATTGTAATCTAAATTCCACACAAAATATTTCATCTTTAAAGAGTTTTATGGGCTACATATTATGCATTTGGCCCACCCAAAAACAATTGTGGCCACCAAGTACGCACCTGATTTTAGGAAGCTAGTTATGTGCCTGCATCAACTGTAATCAAAGTAGTTTGCATTGGAAAGAATTGATATATCGGTCTAAGAGAGTTGTCCTTGCTAGTGCAGATAGACTGGCGAGAAATCGCGCGTGAGTTGCGACAGCACTGTCGACATGTAAAACCACTCCGATAGTCCACAACTTACATTAATTCAGACTGCCCAACAAAACTCGTGCAAGATTCTATCCAGTTTTCACCACCTTAATGACTGTTAAATTATGGTGTGTAGGTAGTTGTTCTAAAGTCTCTTAGAACGTTGGATGTCTTTTGTAGCAACGGACGTCAAAGTCGACTGTGTCGGGAAATGGTGTTCGTAAATTTCCGTGGTTGTACTTCCACGCCAACTTTAAATTTTAATAAAATATCTTTGATCGAAAAGACAGTGATTCGATATGGAGCATTTTTGTTGCTCATTTCTATTGCTTGAACTTCTACAAATTTGATACGTGTAACCTGTGGAACTCTTGTTACTCACTTTAGAGTAGAGCTCTAAGTAGAGTTAGAAAGCTCCATGAAGTGGAGCACATGCGCATAGTGTGCATCATTTTTGAGATTACCTTCATAAGACCATTTGCCATATCCAAGATGCATGATAAAATAATAATTTATTCGGCTGGATCTACCGGTCATTTGATCGGAATATTCCCGTACTCATCGATGGCACAGCCAAAAGTTTTCATAGAAGGGAATGTTATCTAATCGCCTCTCCTTAGGTGCTTGGATCATCCAGAGAGCTTATGGTTATGCTTATGATTTATGACATTTGAGCTAATAAGAGTGTTTCTTGTTATTTGATTGCAACGAAGTTGCGTCTATTAATGTCAAAATCGATATTTAACTTAAAAATTTCTTAAAAATTTTGAAAAATTATACGATTTTCCAACAATTTATTTTTAGGTGACCCCTTGAAAGATCTCTATCCTTATAGGTTCCGCAGCACTACTCTAGAACGTTGATGTTCTAACAGAATGTTATATTGTCAAGAGTCGCAAGTCACTGGCTACAGTCGCCTTTTTAAAAGAAACGGGTTACCAGCAGTGTCTGACTGGGAGGTCAGCACGTCGGCATTTTTCAAGACAAGAATTCTTCTAAACAAGAAACAAAATTTTCAAGCCTTGCTATTCAAGACAAGACAAGAAATAACTAGTCGTAATAGTAATAACAACCCTATTTGGCTCCCAAAAGCATTTGGCTCTGTCAGCTATCGCCGACTTGCCGACCTGCCAGTCCGACACAAGCTATGAGAATCATTCTTATTACTAGGAGAATTCGGTGTAATCAATTCGTTTTCTGAACAAGGCGTGAGTATGAGGTACCCATATAACCTAGAGTTTGGTACTGTCTAAGTAGTTCGAGATATTTTGCCTATCTTCCGGAACAAGGGGCTATCGATACGAAGCAAGAAACCAAACATTTGTTTTGTACAAGATCTAGAAAGACAACATCATTTTGTATTGTGCCCCTGGACCTGACCTACATCACGTAGTGACGAACGAACCTGGCTTAAAACGATCTAAGATAGCCAGACCTAAACCTTTTTCAAGTTGATGAGAGAAGCTATTTGGAATGTAGAGAAGAACACAGACAGAAAACAGATACCTAGACGCCACTTAAAAGCACTTTTTGAAGAATTTTGTCTAATTTTTCAGTACAATGCTTTCTCTTTCATTGTGAAGATGAAAGTAAAAATAGGATTTTAATAATTTCCCAAAATATGTAAAATAAGTCAAATTATCAACATATTTACTGGTGGGTTCATTGATAAAAGTATTGTAAATACAGTAAACGTTCTTTAAATGTCAACCTACGAGATAAAAAAGTTGAAAACTTTTCATTTGTAAGCGTTTCGTTTACAGCGGCTTTTATTTGGTTTTATATACAGCTTTGATCATTTTCTCTTGTTGAGAAATATTGGATTTACCTTTGTTTGCAAACAATAAAATTTTGCTTTTATTGTTATAGCGCAACCATTTTAGAGTTTAATTTTTTCAGTTCTTTTTAGAATTTTTATTTTTTTTTCGCAGTAAATATAATGTAAAAATAATGAGATATTTAACACTGCTACAAAATTGTCGGATTAGTTGACTAAATTTGAACAAATTGTTATTTTTTTTTTCAAGAAATCCTGTGTTTGTAAAAAACTACAATCTTTTTTTCACAGCTTGCAGAGAGCAGTCTCTGGTAAGAAGAGTCGCACGTGGTCACCATCTAAGGGCCAGTATTATAAAAGCTAGTTAACCGAAGGTTAACTCAACCATAAGTTGAAATTATAAATAAACGTCAATTATGTCAAACTAAAATGGCAGCTAACCTCAAGTTGAATTTCAACCTTAGGTTGAGTTTCAACCTACGTTTATAATACTGGCCATAAGTAATTTTTATTACGCAGTTGGCAATTTTTATTTCAGAGGGCACGTTAAGCATTGCTAGTAGCTTTAATAAAAAACAACAAATCCTTTATAATTAAATACAATTGAACCACTAAACGAAGGTTTAGAATTTCAACCTACGGTTGAGTCAACCTTCGGTTAACTAGGCTTTATAATACTGGCCCTATAAGTCGATTCTTCTGTAGCTGCTGTTCTCATCTAATAAAAATTTCTTAAAATTCATCAAAAACCATTCATTACATGCCGTTAGTGTTTTAATACTTCAAGATACACTCGATCCTGTTCAAAGGTGCTCGATTTATAAGATTTCGTATAATTGTATATTTGTGCTATGAAGCAAATTTTCCATTCCTTCAAGCAATTAGAATTAAATTTAATTGGTAAACGAATCGATACGTTTTCAACATATAATGTAAAAAATTGTCATCTCATTAAACCAAATTTCACGGTTTATGACGATAGTATCTAAATAAGATTATCCTCATACGTAACTAGTATACTGGTACTAATCTATTTCCTTAGATAAACTACGTACTTGAAGTACATTAATTTTAATTTCGCCTAACAATAGTTTGTTAACACTTCTACGTTATTAGGTTTTGTAATTAATTTAAATTAATTTCTAATCTAGTCCACAAAGATAACATTTTATCAGAAAATTAAATGGGGTTTCCTTTTATGCAAATTTTTGTCTTATATGGAACGTACAATACATACGAAAACGTATTTGAATAATTAAAATTAAGATTGTAAATAAAAGATATTCCGGCAATAAAATGCCTACATCATTGGTATTCGTGAAAGAAATCTCTTTGCATTTATAAAACTGCAGAATCTAGAAACGAGTCGCATGTTCTTATCTATTTAGAGGGTATACATGGGGCATCCATACATCACCTTTTTCGTACAACAGATACACATTTATTGAACCTGTTTTCATTTTTACATTTTATTTTAGTTTATAAAAAAAAAGGCTAATATAATTGAATTAAGAAAAAAGATAAAGTGTTTTTGTAAATTTTTGACATGGTTATAAAGTAGGCGTCACATATCAGTGATTTTGAACTGGCGTTCATGGTATATCATCCCCTATTCAACGTCAAAATCATAATGTGGAACAAATGAAAATAGATAATATAACAAAACAAGTACAGATTAGTCCTAGCATCATGTGAAAAACATAAAAGAAATGAGGATTGATGTAATGGATGGTAGTTATTATAAAGGCTAGTAATAGAATAGTTTAAATGACTAAAGTAAAATATTGCGCGATATAAAAATTGTATTGTTAAAACGCGAGTCTAGGAAATAAGAAAAAGAAAAATATTTTTACTGAAAATATGTTTTTACTAACATTTATAACAAAAAAATTAATCATTTTTCTCCTCTTTTGAATTTAAATTTCATCTGAAATTATTTATTATTTATGTTTAACAACAAAGTATACAAAATTTGTTTATTTTTGTTTATAAAATTTTTATGAGCTGTTGTAAAAAGGACGCCGACGTCGTAGTTTTCTTTTGTGTATGAAAAACATTTCCCTACTTTTCAGAAAGCAGGTGACATGAATTTTTGTTACAAAACAAAAATCAACCGAAGCAACAATCCCAATTTACACTCACAGCTACTATCAGCTGCTCTATCTATTCCTTCGCTCAGCTCATTACAGTTGCTCAATGTGGGATCATGGAAGGTTGTAAGATGTAGAGTGGATCACTCCACGTCGTCACAAGCTCTTAGCTAATTATGTCAACTTGATACAAAAAGGCGGTCTAGTTGCGTTTCCCAGCCCAGAGCTCATTTCAATTTTCCACTAAGAAGATATGTTAGGCTAAACCCGAAACGAACTTATAAAGCTAACTGAATTCACATCTACCCAGCCTTGAATTTTGAAGGCCCTGTTTAATTAGAAGAAAACCTCTAAGTTTGTTCGGAGCTGCTAGAAAATCCTCACAGTTCATAGTCATTCATCAAATGTGTCAGAGAAACAAGATGGTCGACGGACTAGTAGTAGAGCTTTTTACAGCGTTTTCTGCGGGTTAGAACCAGCTGTAAGGATCCCACATCATTCATCAAGCGAAGCTTCACAAAACAAAAACATTCTCGGCTGTTCGCCGAAAGGATGATTTTAGGCCTACCCAGTACCTATTGGCTACTGCCTCCTACAAAACCATTTATACCATAAGCATCCGAGAAGATACAATAATATAGTAAGTGGGTTAGGTTAGGTTAGGCTAATTGATGTTACATTAGGTTAGATAATATCTAACCTTTAACATTAGAGGATGTCGCCCAGCCGTAGTCCACTAGCTTAAAGCCTTAGTATATTACAAGTTGGCGAAGCTGTGGAAAGAGCGTAAGCTTTTAGCCTTACTAAGAGCATAGGAAGTTCAATTGCAACGAATCTGACTGACATCCTCCTCTGGTTAAGTAACAGGTCAAGAAAAGCAAAATTTATATAAATAAATAAATAAAAACATTAAAGGATGTGGTGAGGATAATGATATAATGAGCCCTCTGAACAAATACTGTGCCAATGGCAAGCTTTAGCGCCATTGAAACTAATCTAACATACCCGAATCGAACCTAACCTAACCCGACTTAACATTAGAGGATGTCACCCAGCCATAGTCGATTAGGTTAAAGCGTTAGTCGACTTTACTTATAAGTTAGCGAAGCTGTGTGATCGAGCTCTACAGAGGACGTAGAAAGTTTAATTATTGCAACAAACCTCATTGACATCCTCCTCTAGTTAAGCAACAGGCCAAAGAGAGCAAAATTTAAATAAAAACATTAGAGGGTGTGGGAAAGATAATGAGCCCTCTGAACAAATATTGGGCCAGTTGCAAGCTTTAGCGACTTTAAAACTAACCTAACATAACCGAATAGAACCTAACCTAACTCGACTTAACATTAGAAGATGTCACCCCTCCGTAGCCGATTAGGTTAAGGCGCTAGTTGACTGTACGTCCGGCTAAATGTGTAGAACTTTTAATTCAAATAATCCCGACTCCCTTACTGTTTAAGTAACAGGTTCAGGGGAGTAAAATTTATAAAAGAAAATTAGAAGATGTGGAGAGGATAACGAGCCCTTTGAACAGATAGAGTACTAATGCTAAGCTTTTACAGCAAAGAAACAAATATAAAATAACGAATCCAACATAAATTTGTCCACCGTCACGTTAGAGAATGGCACTCAGTTTTTCACACATCTAAGTCATCGAAGCTATGAGATCTAGCCCTACTAAAGTAAGAAGCTTAATTGTAAGAAACCTGGCACTCTCCTCTGGTTAAGTAAAAGGCCAATCAGCTATCGGAACCAAATATTCTGCCAAAGCTTTAGCAGTATTGGAACTAACCTAACGTAACCGAATCGAACCTAACCTAACCCGACTTAACATTAGAGGATGTCACACCTTTTCGTAGCCGATTAGGTTAAGGAGCTAGTTGACTATTATACGAGTACGTCCGACTAAAAGTGTAGGAGATTTAATTCAAACAAATCAGACTGATACCATCCCTGGTTAAGTAACAGGTTCAAGGGAGTAAAATGTATAAAAAACATTAGTAAATGTGGGGAGGATAATGAGCCCTCCGAACAGATATTGTATTAATAGATTAATACCAAGCTTTCGCAGTAATGAAACTAATCTAACGTCATTTTACCCAGCTTCACTTTAGAGCAGGGTTTCCAAACCTTTTTCTCTGATGGAACCCTCTGAGGGTCTTTGAATTTTGACGGAGCACCTTGTCTAATTCAAAGGGTAGGTAATGACACATAATCTATAAATCTTAGAAAAATAAAAAATAGCTTTGTTAATAACATTTTTTCACAGAGCAGTTGCTACCTTCCCGCGGAGAACATTTTGGGAAACCCTGCTTTAGAGGATGAAATCCAGCCTTCCACACATCTAAGTTGGCGGAGCCGTGGCATTAAGCTCCACTAAAGGTGTAGGGGTTTTAATTGCAACTAACCCGACTGACTGAAAAGCTTCTGAAAAGAAAAGCTTTGCTTGTAACAGGTCCATTGGAGTAAAATTTAAAAAAACAAAACATTAGAGAACGTGGGGAGGTTGATTAGTCCTCGAAACAAATATTACGCCAATGCAAGCTTTGGCTGCATGGAAACTCCAAATGCTTGGTACAGCTTATTCAGAACTAGCTGATGAATTAGTCTTAGTAGGGTTGCAATCTATTTCGAGGAAGAAAGACTGTATATTATGGATTCTATAGCTTATCTGGGAAAACACAAAGATGTACGTGCCCTAAGTAAAATGTGGAGGTCAGCAGCTTCAAGTCTCAGTTATTTTTTATTTATGATATATTAAAGTAGTTTTTGCAGAAGCTGACTACGCAATCAAGTCCTACTCGACCAAGCCATTAATTTTATTACTGAATCTGCCCAGTAAACTGGGTAAAGACCTATTAAAAAAATTAATCATCATGGTCTTCTTAAATGTAAATTAATTTATTTATTAATTTATTTAACAACAAAATATCTAAAATTGTGTGTATTTTTGTTTCGAAAATTTTTATGAGCCGTTATAAAACGACCGTTCTAGTTTTTCTTTTGTGTAGGAAAAACAAGTTTTCCGAAAGCCGGTTATAACACGAATTTTTGTTACATAACTGATGCGACAATCGCGATTACCTTAGCTTAGATCCATGTCCTAAAAACAGTTTGAGCGAAACTACACACAAAAATGAAAGAAATTTAATGAAAATATTTGACCTTCATATTTTCTCCAAAATATTTTTCTCATTTAACTTTTATCTTACGTAATATGTATGTGCTTTGATGAAATACTTGTACCTTTTGTTATAAATTGTTTTAGTATGCCTACTCCTTGAACAATTTCAGATTTTCGAGTTCGGTTCCGGTTTCAGAATATCATTTTATCTACATTCACATTTAAACGAATCTTTACCAACAAATATTACAGAATTGTTTGTTTTAAGATTCATTTGTCGTATCGTAACAAAAATATTCTCTCTACCTATTTAAAAGATTTAATGAATTTTTCTGAGCATTCAAAGAATATTTTAATATTTTTCTTGTTTATTATTTATAGATAACAGTAAAAGCCAAAATTAAAGTTTAAAATATCAATGTAAGAATAGCTGACGTCTATACCTAACAGTTATTTGCTTAATGCTCAAATGGTGCTAGTGGAGCTTCCTAGAACACAACAAGGTGTGGTACAGATATCAGGATATCACCCAAGCTGTACGAGGGCTGAGGATAGTGTCTCCTAATAGAACAAAGACTCTGAGTCTTTCAACAGCTGTCAGAAGTGTAAATAGGTAGATTTAGAATCCGAGGAACAAAACCATAGGAACTACCGAACGTCGTTGAACAGGAAGAAAATGATAATGGATAATAAAAATTCAGGTTGAGCAAATAGCCTGGGACGCGTCCATGCTCGGGTTAAACAATTGAAAAATTTGTTATAGACTAACCAACAGGGTTTCGCCCTGGATAGGAATAGGACAAGTTAAAGGCTCTTCTGACGTACGCTTGGTGATATCACCCAATCTGTACGAGGGCTGAGGATAGTGTCTCCTAATAGAACAAAGACCCGGAGTACCTATTCAACAGCTGTCAGAAGTGTAAATAGGTAGATTTAGACTCCGAGGAACCAAACCATAGAAACTACCGAACGTCATTGAACAGGAAGAGAATGATAATGGATAATGAATATTCAGGTTGAGCAAATAGCCAGGGACGCGTCCATGCTCGGGTTAAACAATTGAAAAATTTGTTATAGACTAACCAACAGGGTTTCGCCCTGGATAGGAATAGGACAAGTTAAAGGCTCTTCTGACGTACGCTTGGTGATATCACCCAATCTGTACGAGGGCTGAGGATAGTGTCTCCTAATAGAACAAAGACCCGGAGTACCTATTCAACAGCTGTCAGAAGTGTAAATAGGTAGATTTAGACTCCGAGGAACCAAACTATAGAAACTACCGAACGTCATTGAACAGGAAGAGAATGATAATGGATAATGAATATTCAGGTTGAGCAAATAGCCAGGGACGCGTCCATGCTCGGGTTAAACAATTGAAAAATTTGTTATAGACTAACCAACAGGGTTTCGCCCTGGATAGGAATAGGACAAGTTAAAGGCTCTTCTGACGTACGCTTGGTGATATCACCCAATCTGTACGAGGACTGAGGATAGTGTCTCCTAATAGAACAAAGACCCGGAGTACCTATTCAACAGCTGTCAGAAGTGTAAATAGGTAGATTTAGACTCCGAGGAACCAAACCATAGAAACTACCGAACGTCATTGAACAGGAAGAGAATGATAATGGATAATGAATATTCAGGTTGAGCAAATAGCCAGGGACGCGTCCATGCTCGGGTTAAACAATTGAAAAATTTGTTATAGACTAACCAACAGGGTTTCGCCCTGGATATGGATAGGACAAGTTAAAGGCTCTTCTGACGTACGCTTGGTGGTGGATTGGACATTGCTAGCCCAGAAAGCAGCTAATAAATCGAACATTCTACACCTACACCGCTGATCTTATTTTTGGTAGTAATAACCATTAAGCAATCTGTCAATAAATTATTTAAAAGCTCCAGCTTAGCCCTACTCCATCCCCAAATAAGGCTCACTTACAGAACTCTTTACTCAACATTTAATATTTTCTTGACCCTCTACTTAAAATTCACTATTTGTCTCTGCTAAATTTACGATTTGGTGACGACTTGAATCAACTATTGATCTGTGTCGTCAGAGAAAAGTGCATTAAATATTAAATTACCCTGTCATTTTCGAATTTTTAATATATTATTTTTACCTGAACGTACTTCAAATTACATCTAACTAACTTTATATTGAAACGTCATGACTTTTTCGTTTCTTTTAAATTTTTCTTGAAACTTTATATAAAAACACTCCTTCAATTTTAAAAATCCATATCAAAGACGCTTTCATTTCAAGTTAATGAACAAAAATTGAAAAATAAACAAGCAGTCGACCTAATTTCTCCATTTCCTATTCAGTACAAATAATAGCTGAGATTTTAGGTTAGCAAAATAGTTTTGGGGAATTATAATTAAAGACAAGCAGATGTTGATTGGGAAATTAACTCGTTTAGAATAGTTTTGTTTTAACCTGAGGCTCTCAATAATTTGAACTTTATTTACAGGAATTATTTTAGCGGATTAAATATAAATCCTGAAATATTAAAGGAACAAGCTTAAATATATGGGTTTCCAACAATAAAGGTTGTTTTACTCGCGTTTAAGACTCTTTAAGAGCTCACTAGTGGGGATCACTGTTACTGGAAGGTAATGTGGCTAGCACTATGAATGTCTGTTTATGACTAGAGATTATGTTCTCGTTAAAATCGGGTCTTATTATAATCAATAAACTCATTTGTTTTATTATTTTTTATATGCGATTAAGAAACGAGGAATTGCGCATTTGCGGGTGACAACCTTCAACTCTAACATTTCGATATTTGGATTGCAACATGTTCTCATCAAATATTGTTTGTGTTTCATTTCTGATTACTTAAAAGAAAATTACACAAACGATCAACTTTTACAAAACATTTAACAACTGGGTTCGCTATGTTTTTAAATGTTATTGCTCAATTAGCTTCGCAATCCAATTAATAAAAAAAATTTTTGCTTGAAGTGATAAAGTTTTTACAACTTTATTACAAAATTACAACGATGTGCTAAATTCGTGATGAAAATTATTTAGCTCAATTGCGAGTTCAAATCGGCTAATGAATTTTAGACCCTCAGAATGATTTGATTGTATTTAGTTAGTACGTTTTTAGAGGGTGTACGCTCAATTAATTACGGATCATTAAGGTAAGCACAAATTTTTTTTATTGAATCATATACCACCAAAGCAAATTTTTTATTTTTTTAATAATTAATTTTTATTGGGGTTTTTAAAAAATTATGCCCTAAAAGTTTAAATTTTAGGGACATACGAAATAAAATGCGTATCGTGAACCACCAATCTAGATGAGGGCGATTTGTGGTCTTTGTTATGCTTCTACTTGTGCAAGCGTGTAAACTAAAATTTGCATATTGAGGTTGTACTAGCGAATAACGCGTCGGTAATTGAGGAGCTTTGTGCATATGAATACCAACACGGTCCTCTACAAACCCAGGTAAACGCTTTTAATAAACATGTAGCTGATTGAAACTCGTTAAAACTTACAAACAAATTGAACAACCCTTTACGTAACGTTTATTAATCATTACTGTATCACTAAATACTAAACATAATAAATGATCACCAAACAAATTGCTTTTAAGAAAGGAAATGTTTTAACTTAAGTGGTTTTTTTTAAAAACAATAATTATAAAAGAATGTAACCTAAACAACAAATGATTGATTGAAATGCCACGTTAGCACAATACGTTATCGAAAAAGTGTTTCAGCTTCTTTTACAGTACGGGTTGGCGTTGATAAAATGACTGAACTGTACGTTTTGTGTCCCTGGGCTTCAGTTTATGATTCCCCAAATCCACATCGAACCCGCCTTCTGAATAAAACAAGAACTCTATGTCGTTTCAAACCATTTATTTTTTTTGGCTGTTACGAATCCCCGATTTGTTATCAAAGATAAGAATTTATAGAGGATGTATATTATTTCACGTCATTGATTTACTAGAAGGATTCAGAAAATATGCACAAATATAATATGAAAAGGCTTCCCCATTTTTTCTTAACCGAATTGACCACAATAAAACAAAATACAATTTTTTTCGTTATGGCAGTATAAGTGAAATTCCTTTTCAATCTAAAATGAAGGAATATCGATAAATTTTTAACTCGGCATGACTCTTTCTCCATCTTAACGCATTACATGACAACTTTCTCGTAAATCAATTTTAGACTTTATTTTTTTCATACCAAACATCTACTACCGATATTGAAATATAAACCACCTGTATGAAATTCCACTTTAATTTATACAAGCCAACAAGAAAGGGTGGAATTTCTTTGTTGACATCAATATTACAAAAAAAATATTTCCTGAAGCATTCGAGTTATTTCTAATTAATTTAGAGAGCACACACGAGAAAAATTTAATTAATATAAAATATTGGCCATTTACACTTTAATCCTATAAAACGGAAATATTATAACAAATTACTTCAATTAAAATTGTTGCAAAATTGATACTCAATCTCTGTCTGGAACGCTAGAAAGTCCAAAATTTATTGAACAATTACAACAATAAAGTCTTCACGAGTGTCTCTTAATTTCATTTGTTTGCAAATAAATTCAAAAAAATTCAAACTTCATCAAGCAGAAGCCTTCTGGAAAGGGTTGCCGGCGCTGCACCCCTACGATTAGATGCATAATGGGGCTAAATATTTACCAATAATATGTGTTCGGAATATAGCCTTCCAGAGACACGTATTTGCATCCAACGACGCAAGGGTCCATTTCGGCCACGTAAAGGCCATTTAGTATTAGAGCGAGCTACTAGAGCTTAACTAGTCATGTACTGTTCAATAATGGAATGAAAAACTTTCTCAGGAATGCGGGTCTCGTCTATATAAGTTAAGTTAATCTCTTCTAACCTAAGTTAGGCTGGTCTCTTTTAAACTAACCTCTTCTAGTTAGCCTCTTCTAACCTAGGTTAGGTTATCATTTTTTAACCTAAGTCAGGTTAATCCCTTCTATCCTAAGTTATGTCTCTTGACCCTATTAATGTCTCGTCTAACTTAAGTTAAGTTAACCTCTTTCAACCCAACTCTTTCAAGTTAGGTTAGCTTCTTCTAACCTAAGTAAGTTGTGCCTCTCTAGCTTAAGTTAGGTTAGTAGAAGTATAGAAACAAAAAAGTCCCAGAAAGAGCTGTTTGTTTAACTAGGCATAAAATGTCACATTTACTGTTCAATAACGGAATGAAAAACTTTCTCAGGAATGCGGGTACTGTCTATACAAGTTAAGTTAATCTCTTCTAGCATAAGTTAGGTTGGTCTCTTCTAAACTAACCTCTTCTAGTTAGCCTCTTCTAACCTAGGTTAGGTTAGCATTTTTTAACCTAAGCCAGGTTAATCCCTTCTATCCTAAGTTATGTCTCTTGACCCTATTAATGTCTCGTCTAACTTAAGTTAAGTTAACGTCTTTCAACCTAAGTTAGGTTAGCCTCTTCTAACCTAAGTAAGTTTAGGCTCTCTAGCTTAAGTTAGGTTAGAAGAAATATAGAAACAAAAAAGTCCCAGGAAGAGCTGTTTGTTTAACTAGGCATAAAATATCACATTTACGGTCGCGACTGGCGTTTCAGTGCCGAGGCTGAGAAACCAATAAAAAGGCTTTCCTACATAGGCAGAAAAAGTTCATGTTTCTTGTCTAAAAACGGAATATGACACTTTGGTGCTTACTAGATGTCAATTACAACAATAACTTCACGAGTGTCTTTTAATTCCATTTGTTTGCAAATAAATCTAAAAAAATTCAAGCTTCATCAGGCAGAAGTCTCCTGAAAAGAGAAGCCGCCACCTACGGTTAGATACATAATAAGTCCACCTATTTATCAATACCATGTATTCAAAATTGAGCCTTCCAGAGACACGTATTTGCATCCAACGACGCAAAGGTTCATTTCGACCACGTAAAAGCCATTTAACAAGAACGAGCTATGCCCGTGTTTAACTAGTCATGTGTTCAATTACGGAATGAAAAGTTTTCTCAGGAATGCGAGTTCTGTCTATACAATTAAATAGCGGAACTCATAATTTGCATTACATTCCTTGATTTTAGACGCATATTAATTGTGTCGCTTCATTAATGCAGATGCACAAGCTTTTCTTTCCGTAATTGAACAATAATTGATAGATAATAAGTCTGACCCAAAGATCTCTTCACTTAACATGTTTCCACTATTATTTTTGGGATTTTATAGAACACACGGCATATCGCCTTCTGAAACTGCAGAAGATCTCAGACAGCAAATGCTTGAACGCAGCACAACCAGACCTCTTTAAAAGAAGAGCTAAAGAACTGAGTAGATAATGGAAGTCGCCAGAAATTTTGGAAACTATGAGCTTTAGGATGGTTTTCATTCACTTTGACCTGATTATCACTTAGTGACCTTAAGGCATGGGAAGCCCTGTATACAGATAATTTTATAGACAATAGCTACTCAGAATGTAATTGCTAAGGTTTTAAGCTTCAATTTCTTCGGATAGTGCCATGCCACAGCCATACAGATGATGTGACGTAGCGTTCGTCAACGTGACAAATCTAACAACGCCTTATATACAGGGTGGTGACCGGACCTCTCGGTCATACAGATTTAACATGTAAAAACATACTTTGGTAATTTACTGCTTCCCAATGTATTTTAGAAAGAAAATCTTCAAATAAAAGTTTTAGAGAATAAAATTCTGCATCTACATGAATAAACAAAATTAATTTTGGACGCTTTATAACGCCTGAAATTTGATTTGAAAATTCCCAAAATTAGCAGAAATAGCGATTGCCTTGAAACACAATTCTAAATTGTCAAATATTTTATGCTTTATCTGTCAAAATAATTCTGCATTTTTTATTCAATTATTAAATTTATTTAATAATAAATAATATTTACGTATGATGTATGATATCATCCCTAAAAATTACTTCATTTTTAGTTTCAGTTAATTTAAATTACCCTCAAAAATAATTTTGAAAAATGTCAATGTCAAATATTGATCATTTTTATTCGGAATTTTTCATGGCAATCGCTATTTCTGCTAATTTTGGGAATTTTCAAATCAAATTTCAGGCGTTATAAAGCGTCCAAAATTAATTTTGTTTATTCATGTAGATGCAGAATTTTATTCTCTAAAACTTTTATTTGAAGATTTTCTTTCTAAAATACATTGGAAAGCAGGAAATTACCAAAGTATGTTTTTACATGTTAAATCTGTATGACCGAGAGGTCCGGTCACCACCCGGTATAAGGGTGAGTCTTAATGCTGTCTAAAAAAACATTCCGATTTATAGATATGGAAATCCATTTTGTGATGTCATATACCCTTATATCGTATTACAGTCGCTATTTTAGGAAACCAAGGCTTTTTTAGCTAGTCAAGGAGTCCCTGGTCCAGCGTTGGTCCCCTGGAACCATCGTGGCAACCAACTAAAATGTAAGAGCGTTATTCGTAAGTATTTAAAAGTATTTAAATTTTAGTTGGTGGTGGACGGTGGCTCCAGTGTAACCGCTACCTTACTCTACAATTTTAAACCTCTTTTAGAGCAGAAGAGTCGTCACAGCTCTGGTGTGCCTTCGTAAAATTGAAAAAGTTTGGATAATAATTTTGTCAGGATCTTGTGTAGATTGAGAACGGGTCATGTTCTTATCCCTCAATATCTATACAGGATTAAGCTTAAAGATGATCCCTTCTGCGAGTGTGGAGAGCTAGGCACTTTGCAGCATATGTTGCTTGACAATTGTGTTCGGGACCATAGCGGTTTATTCGATTTTTTGTTTAGTTATAGATAAGAATTGCTTCAAAAGATTTCGCAATTTATAGAGCTGTCTACGAGGAAGTGGTACGTTTAAAAATAAACATATAAAGGAAAATAAAAACAAAAAGCTCCAATACGTTGTCATTGGGTAATGGCGTTATGCTACACCCAAAAAAACTCGTGAAACAGAAGATTTAGGAACCGGTGTGAACTATTCTTAACTTAACCCTGTACATC